>CM070072.1:6679483-8050512 GCA_036320875.1 Cotoneaster glaucophyllus | reverse complement strand
TCTCTTCGTCTCTTTGAGAACTACGATTTTCGTTTTTGAATCACTCGATTTCGTTGAGTATTGACAAAGTTATGAGCGTTTAAAGTTTGTCCAACCCAGTTTCCGGCGACCTCCGAGGCTTTCGAGGCGTTTTCCGGCCAAACCACAACGAGTTAGCTATCGTGCAAGGTACCATTCTCTTCGTCTCTTCGAGAACTACGATTTTCGTTATTGAATCACTTGATTCCGTTGAGTATTGACAAAGTTATGAGCGTTTAAAGTTTGTCCAACTTTCCGGCCGAAATCCGGCCTTCCCTTCCGTTTAGCTCCGGCGAGCAGCAACCTCACCAAGCCCTTTGGGTCGTGCACAAACAAACTCTGTATCTGGAAAGAAAATGAACATTAACACTGTCGCTGGAAAAACATAACACTGTCTCTGCAAAAAACTAACATTGTCGCTGGAAAAATAACACTGTCGCTGGAAAAACTAACACTGTCACTGGAAAAAAAAACTAACACTGTCGCTGGAAAAATAACACTGTCGCTGGAAAAACTAACACTGTCGCTGGGAAAAAAACTAACACTGTCGCTGGAAAAACTAACACTGTCGCTGGAAAAATAACACTGTCGCTGGAAAAACTAACACTGTCGCTGGAAAACTAACACTGTCGTTGGAAATAAACTAACAGTGCAGTAACTTAGATTCCAGAAACAGTGACTTAGATTCCAGAAACAGTGTTACTTAAAATCCAGAAACAGTGACTTAAATTCCAAAAACAGTGACTTAACTTATAACATGGTTTTTGATTAAACAAAACTTATAACATGATTTTTTATTAAACAAAACTTATAACATGGTTTTTTATTAAAACTAAAACTTATAACATGGTTTTTTATTAAACAAAACTTATAACATTATTTTTTATTAAAACTAAAACTTTTCAAGCCCTTTTCATTAATTTTCCTTTTATTTTATTATTTAATCTGTTTTTGGGTATTATCTTCAAAATCTAATTTCTAAGCCCAATGTATTATTAGAAAAAGCCTTTTAACAACTAAACCCTAACATATCTTCTCTCACTTTGTTCTTTCTTTCACCCCAGCTGCACCACTTCTCTCCATGTTATTTCTTTTTCCTTTCTCAGTCCTCCATCTTCATTATTCACTCTCTCTTCCCTCTTCTTTTTTCTTTTTTTGTCCCCAGCCAGATCTTTCTTCTCTCCCTCATCCACAACAATGCATGTCTTTCTATCTCCCCCTTAAATCCTCTGTTGCATTTTATGATCTCTCTCGGCTAAGAATCTTCCGGGCCAGCCAAGAATTAATCCATACTCGCCGACAGTCACAACAACTCTTCCGAGTCCAACTTTTAGAGGGGTAAGAGATATTTTGTTTGAAATTTGAAATTTGAACCCAAGATCTGTGTGATGATGTGAATGAATTTTATAAATTTCTTTGAGATTTGTATCTTTATAAGTTTTTGAATGAATTTTGAGATGGGTTTGTGAATTGGTGTGAGTTTTTTCTGAATGAATTTTGTGATGGGTTTGTCGAAATAAGATAGGAGTTAGACAAAAAGGAATTCTCTATAGCTTTGGTTTTGTATTTGCAGGTAATTGCATGCAAAATTGAGCACGCCAACCCTCCATCCTCCAAGGCCTCTAATTGGAGTGAAATTTGATTTTTATTTATTATTTATTGTACCTGGCTTTTTTTTATTCTTTGTACTAGTTAAGAATTCTTCTTATGGAGTTTTTTAATTAATCTTTTTTCATTTTGGTCTTAGCTTTCAATAATTTTTTTGTTGGTTTGTTGTGCACTTGCAGCTTTGGCTATGAAGGTAAAATAATTGATTTGTATCTTTGTATTTTTTTTCTATAATATTTTTCGTAGCAAAAACAAAGGAAAGAGGACAATAGCAGGTTGTTGCTAGCGTTCTTCCAAATTAAATTGAGCATGTAAGAAGAATTGCCCACAGATCAATTTAACAATTAAAAATATAAAAAACCAGAACCGAATCGAAACCGAATTGAAAAAACCGAAACCGAAATTAAACCAAACTTAAAAAAATCAAAACCAAAGAGTAACTTCAGTTTAGTTTTCGGTTTTGGCAAAAAACCAAATTGATCAGAACCGAACCCAGCTCTACAGTGCGGGGCTCTTAGTGGTATTTGTATTTGTGAGGGTGCTCCGAATATTCATCACTTACTCTTTGTTGATGACAGCTTTTTATTCGGGAAAGTTAGTCTTGATGATTGTGCAGTTATTCAACATATATTGGATGTATACTATGAAGCATCGGGGTAGACGGTAAATTTTTCAAAGAGTAGTGTTTCTTTCAGTGCAAATGTTGGATCGAGGGAGCAGGCTTCTATAGTCAGGTTTCTTGGTGTTCAAGTGGTGAAGCAGCATGAACGCTGCTTGGGGCTGCCTACCTAAAAAAATAAGAAACAAACATTTTCTTACATCAAGGAACGAGTCCTGAATAGGCTATGTGGATGGAAAGGAAAATGTTTGAGTAGTGCGGGGCGTGAGCTTCTTATTAAAGTGGTTGCTGAGGCTCTTCCAGCTTATGCTATGAATTGTTTCTTGTTTCCCAGGACAATCTGTGATGATCTTCATAAGTTGATGGCTCATTTCTGGTTGGGTAGTGATTCGAATGCGAGGAAGATACATTGGTGGTCTTGGGTGCAAACCGAAGGAGGAGGGGGGAACAGGCTTTCAGGACTTATTTGCATTTAATTTAGCGATTTTGACTAAGCAGGGGTGGCGTATTTTCCAGCAACTTGGTTCTTTGGTGGCTCAGCTTTTCAAGGCTCGTTATTTTCCCACGGATTCTTTTTGGGAGGCACCTGTTTCGAAGAGCTGTTCGTATTGCTGGTCAAGTATTTTAAAAGCTCGGGAGGTGTTGGTCCGTGGTTCCAGATGAGTTGTTGGGAATGGTGCGTCTATTAAGGTGTGGAAGCATAGATGGCTACCAATACCTTACTCTTTCAAAGTCTTGTCTATTGCTGCTATTGATCAGGTAGATATGTGTGTCCATGAGCTAATTGATATGGAGTCTTGCTCGTGAAAATTGGATGAGTTACAGGATTTGTTTTCGAATGAGGATGTGGGTTTGATTAGTACTATGCCGATAGTTTTCGCTTACTGCCGGATCAGTTAGTGTGGCATTATAATTCTCGGGGTGAGTATACTGTTAGCAATGGCTATCTGGTGGCTAGGGAGTTGGTGCAATCTCACATGGGTGCGTCTACGTCGGAAGGGAGCAATGTTGTTTCACCTCTCTGGAAGTCCATATAGAGGGCTAAGATTCCCCCTAAGGTGAAAAATTTTTACGTGGGAACTTAGTCAGGACATTATTCCGATTAAATTTAATCTTGCTAGGAAGGGGTGCACCTTAATATAGAGCGTGGGGTGTGTTCGGGGCATCTCGAAACAGATGGACATGTGTTTCGGGAATGTGTATTTGCGAAGGCTGTGTGGTTGGGGTCTCCGTTGAGGGCTGGTATATTACCAGAACCGGGAGCGTTGATGCGAGAGTGGCTCATTTCAGTAGTTGAGAATCAAAGAACTAAGTTTGATCTTTTTTGCATGGTTCTCTAGGGTTTGTGGCAGGCTCGTAACTCCCTAGTATGAGATGGGCAACGTGGACAATATGTGGAGGTAGTGCATAAGGTGGTGTGCTGGTATCAGGCATTTTTGGCAGCCCATGAAGTGCAGAGGGTCTCCAGGCGAGTTCCTCAACTCAAATGGTTGACCCCCTCTGATGGATAGGTCAAAATCAATGTTGATGGTGCCACACAGTTGGAGCATTTTTATGGGGGAGTGGGAGATGTGTTGAGGGATGGGACGAAGAAGTTTTTAGCAGCGGTAGCTTGGAGGAAAGAGGGTATTGGAGGGCCTTCGCTTGGTGGGGAGGTTGCAGGTTTGACGGGTTATTGTGGAGAGTGATTCAGCTCTCGCTATTGCTGCTATCAATAACTACTCTCAGGATTTGTCCAAGTTTGGTCTGCTAGCGGAGGATGTTAGGCAAGTGGCGGAGTTGCTTTCCTTAGTCTAGTTTGTGCACGTGCCAAGAACATGTAATGGGGTTGCTCATAGATTAGCTAAGTTTGCCATTTCAATTGGCAATGAATTTGTATGCTTAGAGGACCCTCCTGATCTCATTCAGGACTTCCTCAGCCATGATCTGATGTGGTGCATTTGTTTTCAATAAAATACCGAGTTTTCTTCAAGAAAAGAAAAATTCTAAAGACTTCATTCCATGTAGTGCCAAATCATTTGTTGTCTACCTAAATAGATCAATATAGGAAATGGCCAGGATGATATTAGGAACAACAAATAATGAAATGGAATGACGTCCATGCACATTATTAGAGAAAAAAAATCATATTTAATTGCGTATTCTTCATTTTTAACATAAACACTTGACATGGCGTCATCATGGTGATATCAGCTTTGCCATTAAAATAGGGTATTCTACTATAATTAATATTACCTTATCTCATAAACGATAGTTGTTGAATAAATTAAAAAAGAGGCGGCTGTCTCAAGGAACCACCCTAGAAAATACAAAGCTGATCAAAGCATGCTATATGTTTTCAGATCGTCAAAGCGAAGAAAATTTCATTGCATTATTGCCTCTAAAAAAGAATGTTTGGGTGCACAGAAGGATTAAAAGTGAGACTCACAGAGGAGGAAGTGCTACAGAGAGTGAGGACTATGAAATTGAGGTCATCTCCAATGGAGATGGCTAATGGTCTAAAATTCAAAAAATGACTTGATTTGTTCAAAAATTCATCTTCAACTGATAGTTGGGCTATAATTTTACAGAGCACTCTAGGCCATTATTTGGCCAAATGGGCACCAGGCTGGCCAAATGCAGCCATTATTTTAGCTCTTTTTTTAGGGCCCAGCTCCTCAGTTGCAATGATTGATTCAAATTCAACGGTTATAATTGAAAACATCCAAATGTAGTTTAACTAAAATAACCAATAAATCTAAAGTATAAACTTAAAACTAATAAATTATTGAGGGGACTATATTTAGCCTCTTCGGTTGGAGATGATATATGAGTATGACTTGACATTGTTCATTTAAAAATATTTTTTTCAGAGCTATAATTCTGGACGGGGCTATATTTAGCCATTTCAGTTGGACATAGCAAAGAGGAGGAGAAGAAAAAAGCAGCAATGGAGAAGGATAGGAAGATAAGAGAAGCAAGGGAGAAGAAAGTGAGGGACAAGAAGGATGCACAGCATAAGTTGTATATGAAAGGCGAAGCGAAGAAAAAAAAATAGAGAGAGAGAGATGGTAGCATTGAGGCGCAAGGTCGCAAAGTAATCATCATTAATTGTTTCAATTCTCTGGAATTCCCAAGCTCCTCACACGGTTATTTAATTGGCTTTTTAGGCAAAATGGTCTTTGAGATTTGTATCTCCTTATTTTGGTCACTAAGATTTGAAATAGATAGAATTGGTCACTGAGTTTGTCCACAATCAATCATTATAACATGACAAAAAATACTCTCAAGTTTAGTCAAATCATTTTGGCATATTGTTTATTAAATTGAGGGTAATTTTGTCATTTTATCCTTATTTAACATAATTTTTAACCCAATAACCAAAATGATTGATAGTGGACAATCTCAGATACCGCTTCTATTGATTTCAAATCTCAGGAATCAAAGTGAGGAGTTGTGCAAATCTCAGGAACCATTTTAGCTAAAAAAAAATTATGTAATTTTGTTTTCCACTCTTTTTATTCTTCGTTTGGTGTTTCATTTTCTGTCCCCTTTTATGTTTGGCCATGTTGTTTCACGTACTTTGAAATCCTGCATTTCTCCTCTGATGTGAGCTTTGCACAATTTACAAGTGTTCCCCTACCGAGGACATCTTATGTTAGCGATTGATCCATGTGTTTGGGTTCAACTGAGTAGTCTTCTTTGTTTACTCTGTCCCTGACGAATTCCCAACAGCTTCCTGATTCAGGAGCTCTTCAATGTGGTCCCTCCGCAGCTTTTGGTGGCACCCAGTGCTCTTATGTTTTCTTTTCAAGCCCTTTGTCCCTATCATGTACCAAAAATAAAAATCTATGAATAAAAAAAGTAGCGTGCCACGGTTACCACCACCGTTCTAATTAGGACCAATATTATTGTTTCATTGAGCTTCCGTCTAAATTTGGAGAGGTTTTGGTTTTTAACATAATGAAGCGATATCATACATGGCAATTCTTTTATTTGACTTTAATTTGTTGGATTTTGGTATGAACTCTCTTGTTACTTTGGCTTGGTACACACGTGCAACCTGAAATATTACGCATGCATCACTTTGCCTTAACCTTGTGTTGAAATTTTAGTTAAGTACACTTATGGACACTCATCAATATTCAGTCAGTAAAATAATTCTCAAATACACAAAATATTCACATCAATTAATAATTTTAGGAAAAAGGTAACCAATAATATGGCTTATGATAATGCACTTAGTCACTATTTTAAAGTTGTAGACGCCTCTTCACGTGTAGGTTATAGCAACCATCTATAGTCTTAAGATCCAACCCTTCAAATATCACAGGATGTTTGACTTGCTAAGCACGATTACGGTACATGGGGTGCCAACTGTATCGATTGCCCATTGATGAGGGATGAATAGGAGAGGATAGTAGGTTATGTAAATGGAGTATTGGATGAACGTTAGAACGTTTGTTCTATTTGAGGAGTTTTATATTCATAAAACTCTAAGCACATGTGACTCTTCCAATTAAATATAGTTGTTGACCCTAGAAATTACAAGACTTATGGGGGCACAAAGGCCAAGTAAACTACTGAGCTAACTAGGTCCTTCTGTTGATGTAGGCATTCCAATTCGCAACCAAGCTCTGTCGGGAAAATGAAATAAATGTGGTGATGCAATGGCAAAACGAGTTGCTAACTTCTACACTGAGCAACTTCAACCGAGGACAGAACATTCTAGGCATAGATTTCTAAAACTTGAAGACAAGGCTTTGCAATTCACTACTAAGTTCAGGATCTTCTGCATCAGGTTCGATAACTTCAACTATATTTGTAAAAATATAAGTACATCAAATAAGAATCAGGTTGCAAGGACAAAGATACTCAAAGGAAATTATTGATCTTAGAACCCCTTTTAACTAAAGAATTGAAGTGACCTCTTTTCGTATTATGTAATAGTTTGTAAAGTTGTAAACCATATGGTTGAGCATTTTGTTCACGGAAATTTACATTTTACTTAATGAAAGGGAAAACAAATTCGTCGAAACTAGTTTTACCAAATGTACTTGTGTTATGGTATCTAATTCGACAAGAATATCGAACATCGTAACGTAAAAATGGTAGAAATTGAAGACTTTATGTTTTGATAATATTTAAAAAAAATTGTAAGTGTATGTAGAAGTTATTAACAATATTTAGTCAAAAGTACACATTTCAAAGTGTCCCAAAAACCCAAGGAAATATGGAAAATGAACTTCAATGTTGCTTCTTTTTTTTTTCAAAGGTAGAATATATTAAATTCTTAGGGAAAGATTAATATCCTGAGCCAAGACATTAAACAAAAATTCAGGCCCAATACAATCCCAAACGAAGGCACTTCCTGGCTTAGAGACAAACTTGGCCACCGAATGAGCAGCGAGGTTGCTCTCTTTAGGCACGAAGACAAACTCCACAGACAGAATCTTACGAGCTAGAAACTTAATATCACCAAGAATGCACTCAAACCTAAAGTCAAGGTCAAGCTCCTTCCTCATCATTTGGACAATAGGTTTTGCATCAGATTCGATAACCACTCTGTCGAACTCATGAGCAATGCAAAATTTGAGGGCTTCCTTGATGGCAGCTGCCTCCGCCGCAGCAGCAGAATGGAAACGCATGGTGCCCGAGCCACCCGCGCCCTTAAGCAGCCCAGCGAAGTCTCGAGCCACCCATCCCAGCCCCGAACGCATAGAGTCTTTACACCATGCCGCATCGGTGTTGATCTTGATCTTGCCAAAGCAGAGCTTCTTCCAGCGAGCTTTCTGTCTTTCCACATGCAAGGCGACACTGTTCTCACTGACTTGGACCTCCTGTCTTCCCTGCACCTTAGCAATTCTGTACTCAGCAATGCTCTTTTTCCAGACCTCCAGGATCTCAGTAGGCTGTTGGATCTTTCCATTGAAAATTGAGTCTTTTCTATTTTTCCACAGTCGTCATAGGCCAAAAAAAAATTCTTGCATCAGCTCTTTCGCATTTTCCATATCAGTAACTCTATTACAGAAATTCTCCCAACTTTGTAGGAAGTCAGCCTCTTCCAACTCAAGGGAGTTGAGTTGCAAATACGAGCAGAACCAAAAAATGTGGCTGAGCTCACAACGAAAAAATATATGATTCTCTGTTTCATCCATCTTGCCACACACTCCACAGACATTGTCGATTCTCATATTCCGTCGCTTCAGGTTTCGTCTCACCGCCAGCGAATGGTTACAGCATTTCCAAATGAAAATTTTCATCTTATTAGGCACATCCAGAGACCAGATCCACCTCTACAGCAGGTGATGCTTAGATTTCTCACTCAAAGATCCTTTTCCTTTCCTCCCTAGGGCCCTATTTTCCATAAGATCAATAGCAACCCCATAACCAGATTTTACCGAATATATCCCGTTTCGGGAATGGAACCGGGCCAGTATGTCGCTACAACCAGTCCTACTAATAGGGAGACATAGAATCATGCTAGCCTCAGCAGCATTGGGCCCGACTTAATCAGGTCAGGGTCCCATGTGCGCGTGACAGGATCAATCAAGTCGCAAACCCGAGTAAAGTTCAAGTCCTCCACCGGATGAGCTTTAAAGGTGTTAGGCTTGGGGAGCCAAGGGTCCTCACGTATCTTAATATTGGTTCCGTCCCCAACCCTCCAGAGAATACCTTGTTCAATCACCTTTCGTGCTTCTATGAGTCCCTTCCATCCCCACGAGGTTCGTCGCCCTCTCGTTGCCTCCCTAAAAGTCTTCCCAGGATAATATTTATCCCTCAACACCCTCGCAAGCAAAGATTCTGGGTTAAGGATCAGACGCCACCCAATCTTCGCCAAGAAAGCCAAATTAAAACATTGGATGTCCTTGAAACCCAAACCCCCTTGGCGCTTTTGCTTCATTAAACGATCCCAAGAAACCCAATGAATCCCCTTACGATTCTCATTCCCTCTCCACCAATAATTATGAATAGCCTTCTCTATATCCTTACAAATTCCAATCGGTAGCTTAAAACAACCCATGGCATGGTTTGGCATAGCCATATCTACTGCTTTTATCAAAACTTCCTTTCTTACATGGTTTAAAAACTGCTCAGCCCATCCCGCCATCCTAGTCTCGATACGTTCCTTGACATCTTTGAAGACTGCCTTCTTTGAAAGACTAAAATCAGCTTGAAGCCCAAGGTATTTCCCAAAGCCCACCTTACTTTGGATGTTCAGGGTTTTCTCAATAGTTTTCTTTTCCCGCTTCTTTACCTTTGAGCCGTAGAAAATGGAGCTCTTGGAAACATTAATCTCCTGACCAGAACCTGCAGCGTATATATCCAGTATATCCCTCACTCCTTGAGCATCATAAGAAGTCGCATCACAGAATAAGACTGAGTCATCCGCAAAGACCAGGTGTGAAATAGGCAAGCTCATAAGAGCCACCCTCACCCCGTGAAGAGTACCCCTTTCCAAGCCATTCCAGATCAGGGCAAAGAACCCATCCGTGCAAAGCAAAAACAGGTAAGGGGAGAAGGGGTCGCTTTGCCTCAACCCTCTTTGCGGCAATATGTATCTCGTTGGTTTCCCGTTCATCAGAATGTTGTAGGATACAGATGAAATGCATTCTTTTATCTAATTGCAAAATATTGGAGCAAATCCCAACATAAACATCATGCTCAGGAGGAAATCTCATTCTACACGATCGTACGCCTTAGCCATGTCTAACTTGATAGCCATACCAGCTCTGTTCACATTAGTTTGACTTGTGAGGGAATGCAAAATTTCATGAACTACAAGAATATTGTCATGTATATGTTTCCCGGCCACGAATGCCGACTGATTGTCGGTAATCACCTTGGGCATCACCCTTTTCAGTCTTTTCGCAAGCACCTTAGCAAGGACCTTATAACTTACGTTACATAAAGCGATAGGCCAGAATTGCAACAGATTCTTCGGGCACGCCACCTTAGGAATAAGAACCAAATTGGTGTGGTTAAGTTTCCTTAAGAGCTTCCCAGAGTGCCAAAAAGCTTTGATTTTATTTATGACGTCCATTCCCACCACATCCCAGTGGTCCTGATAGAAACTCCCAGAGAACCCATCCAGACCCGGAGCTCTCGTAGGTGGGATTTGGAAGATCGCCTCCTGAATTTTACCGTCCGTAACCAGAGCTATCAAAGAGAGATTGTCCTCGTGCGTAACCCTGGACTGCACACAACTCGTAAATTCCTCAAAATGACACGGCTTGCTGGAGTGAAAAAGGCCTGAGAAAAATTCCAGTGCAATCGAGCCAATGTCTTCATCACCCGTGTGCCAAACACTCTGCGGATCTTCCACGCCTATAATCTTGTTTGATCTCCTTCGTTTCATTGTTTGAGCATGAAAAAATTTTGTATTCTTGTCACCTTCGTTAAGCCATTGGATCCTTGATTTAACACGCCAAAAAGTCTCTTCCTCCCTGTGCGCTTTCTTCAGTTTTTTCTCCTTGAGACGTACAACTTCCAATGCAAACCCCCTTGATTGGTAGGCCATCCTTAATTCGTCTTTTAGCTTATCAATGGTTTTTTTTAAGTTCCTGGCATTTCCTCTGTACCAATCTTTGAGACTCTTCCTAACGATCTTTAGCTTTTCACATAATCGAAAGGCCCGAGAACCCTCAGTCTCCACCCTCCAATCTCTGGCCACCAAGTTGCGACATTCCACTAGCTTGCTCCATCTCACGTCATACATAAATCGTCTACCCCTCCACTCTTCTGACTTTTTTGTAGTAAGCAGTAGCATAGAATGGTCAGATCCTTCCAGGGCTATGTGCAAGATTTTAGTATCGGGGTAGAGGACAGCCATCTCGAGATAGCCAAGCCCCGATCAAGCCTTTGTTGAATAAGATTGGTTTCTCTATTGTTCCGCCAAGTAAAAGGATAGCCTTCGTAGCCCAGGTCAAGCAACTCATTCTGAGCCACGAAGCCCCTGAATTCCCTCATGCTAGCCACAGATCGAAGGTTTCCCCCCTCTTTTTCACCGTTGAACAAAATGTCATTAAAATCTCCAATGAGGAGGCTAGGATCATTCTCCTTATAGTTCAATGGTCATAAAAAGCTGCAAATTTGCAAGTTGCCACATAAATCCAAACACGTGTGTTGGAAAACTACTGACAGATACTTTCCCAACGGCGATCCGCCGGTAAACACAAATTGGTAAAAAAAAATAAGGCTTATATTTCCAAAGTGTTACAGATACCCAGTCATTGGGCATGTGAATCAACTGGTACAGAACCATTACCTGACAAACCTTCGTCGGGTAACAACTGTAAGGTCAATCAATGGGTCACAGATATCAAGTCACATGCATGGGGAGTCTACTGAATATGATATTACCCAATGGAGATCTTTGGGCAAGCACAATTAGTCAAAAGTTGAATTTCATTTTATTAATATGTTACATTTCACCTCACGTGTGGACAAATTACGCTGATTCAATACTTAAGCAACGAATGTTCGTCGGGGAAATATGTATGTGCATCCACTATAAATATCTTCCTTGTTATTCACTTTTCTAATGTTTCCTCCTACCAGCCACATGCATTATATGAAATTATTGTGCACGATCCAACCGTCAAAAGTGTCTAAATAAACTTGGAGATCATGCACGCAAAAATTCACAAAAAAAAACATTTGGTGATTAGGAACAAAAATTCGACGGTTACAAACATTTGGTGAATAGGCTGCAAATTTTCGATGGTTAGAAACAAAAATTCACAATTTAACGGACATTTTAGGTTCGATTAGGTTCATTTTTTGCAAATACAATCGTCAATCCCACAAGATTAAGATCAATGTTCTTGATGATGCACTAGTTATTATGGTAAAAGTGGAGCCAACAAAAACCTTATATTATACTTAGTGGAAGTATAGAAGAAATACTAAATGATTTGGTTTTGAAGCTTTTGAATGAGAGACATATGGTATGAAACTAGTGTGCACGATCCAACTGTAAAATGTTTGCATAAACTTGTAGATCACGTACGCAAAAAATCACCAAAAAGAATGTTTGGAGATTAGGAAATAGATCGCAAACTTTCGATGGTTAGAAAGAAAAATTCACGATTTAACGGTCGTTTTAGGTCCGATTAGGATCATTTTTTGCAAATATAATCGTTGACCCCAAAATTAAGATCAACGTCCATGATGATGCATTAATTATTTTAGAAAAAAGTGGAGCCAACAAAAACTTTATATTATACTTAGTGGAAGTATAGAAGAAACACAAAGTGTTTAGGTTTTGAAGCTTTTGAATGAGACCCACATTGTACGAAACTAGTGTGCACGATCCAACCGTAAAAAATGTTTGCATAAGTTTGGAGATCACGTACGCAAAAAATACAAAAAATGGACGTTTGGAGATTACGAAATAGGTCACAAAATTCTGACGGTTAGAAACAAAAATTCACGATTTAACGGTCGTTTTAGGTCCAATGACATACTCCAACCTAATTAGCCTTCCAGCTAAGGGTGGACATGTGCTGGCCGTCACCAAATTGACGACAAAACCCCCATCATAGAGGTGGCGAAATACCATCCACTTAATGATGGCGAAATACCATCCACTTAATGACGAAGCCATAAGTAAGGAAATTGGGATGTGAAATATTTCGAACCAAAAGATTCATTTGTTATTTAATCTATTATCTAGATTTCCTACACAACTTCCCCACTTGGGAAAACTTCTAAAACAAAATTCCAATTTTGTATCATATCGATCTGAAAATAACAGTAGTGCACACATTATTAATCCGCAAGGTATGCGTTGTGCCATTCATAACCAAAAGTAATGTTATACAATTGATTATAGATTAATAAGAACAAGCAGAAGTAAACCTACCCTACAAATGTAGGAAGTCCGCACTACTGCCATGCTCACTCGTCCATCTGAACTTAGGCTTTGCACTTGCTAAGACCTTAGGAGGCGCAAAACAAAGTGTGAGTAGATCATAATAGTTGGAAAACTACATAATAATATCTTCTGTCATAATAGTAAATAAAATCAGAACCAAATCATCAATCGAAAACACTTAAGAAATAGTTTAGAAATCATACATGTATTCAGTTTATCACACTAACATCTACGAACATAAGTATATCAAGCAGGTTAAGCTAGCCTCTACTAGCTAAATTCTCTACCGGTATCTATATGAATTTCCTAGCATCTACTAAAAATATATAACACCTACAAATAATCTAAGGTCGAAAATAGCTATACAAAATATCACATGATGACCATGTGATGAAAATAGATCACCAATATGGACAAATTCGAGTTTATTGTCGTTTGACCAATTTATTTAAGTCTCATCCGAGACTACCTTCAAAACATATTATAAATCATAATCAATTCTTATTTAAGTCTCTCATTCAAAGACCAACTCAATAAAAATAATAATATACATCGACATATATATATATATATATATAGTTTGTTTTAAAACTTTATCTTTTCAAGGGATCCACTCACTTAGACCCGACAATTTCTTACACGAGTCATTAATACAACACATAAACTATACGAAAATAACAAATTTCGGGTTAACACGATAACTAATTGAGTTGTTGTCAAGTCACACGATAAGAACCAGTTAATAACGGGTCCTTAACAAGTTTACACGAAGGTGACAGGCGGGTAACCTGTTTCGACATGTTAAGAAAAAAGTTATTTTGATGATTTTAATTTTTAAAACTACTAAAAAAAACTTACTATAAATACAATAGTCAGTGCATATGTATATATTGTATATTAAATACGTATTATTGTATTATTATTCTATATAAATTTAAAAAGTTTAAGTTTTATTTATTTATATAAGATACATATGGGGACCAATTCAGCGTCCTCTTCGACCCCCTTGGCATCTCGACGGCTTGGAGGTTCCCGTTGTACGATCTGATGGGCAAGCTCGAGCAAGTTGAGCGCGAACTCAGGCCGATGGTGCCAGCACTGGTGGCGAGCGCAAAGGACGAGCAGAAATGGAGAAAAGAAAGAGGGGTTGGTCACCGGATTGGATAAAAGGGTTCGAGAGAAAGCTGGGAGAGTTCGAAAGAAAGAGGGGTTGGTCACCGGATTGGATAGAAGGGTTCGAGAGAAAGCTGGGAGAGTAGCGGCGCTGACGAATGAAGAGGAAGAGAGATCGTGGCTTTCTGTGTTGGGAAAAGAAGATGAAATAGAGAGGAAGAAGACATCGGGGGAAGTAGAAGAGGACAATTTTATTTTATTTTTTAATTTTGAATTTCCACGTGGACCTTTTAATGACACATGGTGCCCAGTCATTGTCCACATGGGATCTACATCATTAGTTAAAGGGAGACTTAATAGTTTGAATAACGGATGTATGAGACTATCCCAAAAATTAACACTTTAAGTATGACTTTGGGACAAAAAAACTTGATGTACCAAATGTTGAAAACCACGAAACATGAGGGTAGTAAACTGATATTTACCCTTTTCTCTTTTTGGCCGGTTCCTACATCTCTCTAGCCCTCACTCCATTTTTTTTCTTTTCCCATGTCAGCCAACACTCTCTCTCTTACACACTTCGATTCACCATTTTCTTTCATTTTGAATGATTCCCCCTCTTTTTTCCTTTTCTCTCTTTCTTATTTCTTTTTCTGAAACTTTCATTCTTTCTCTCTTTTCGCTTCCTCTTTATCTCTTTTCCAGCTCTTCCCCGTGAGCTCTTCTCCTCATTCCTCTTCGAACCTTCAATAAATCAAACAGAAAAATAATATTTTTGGAATCTCTAGAACTCAAGGAACCCAACCATGGCCTTGCGCGCGACATTGATGCGAGGTTCTACCATTGAAGCCGAGAGTTTGAGCTTTCAATCTTGAACTCAAATTCCGACAAAGGAAAACATATGAACTTCGACGAGTTCGAGGTCCAATTCTCGGTGACATTTTCTACATTTCACATGGGTAAATTCTCAATCCTATTCTTATGGTTTCTAACTTATAAATCATGTTGGAAACCTTTGCGTTGATGCATGCATGTTGTTGGTTCCATATGTCCGACAAACTCTGGCTGCCACTTTCAGGCTGATCAACTTTTGGCCTTGAAATAGGTATAATCTTATGAAGCGTTTGAAATTCTCCCCGTATTTCCGACGAAAATCCCATCTATGTGCAAACTAGGGGAAATTTTAAAAAAGGATTGATGTTGCTGCACTGTTTAACAACAAGGACCAAACTAGAAAAATAATTTTGTAAAATGTGAAATTTGGACGGATTATATAGTTAATTTGTCCATTTCGTGTAATATTTACGTTTAAGTATTCTGTTAAGTATTTACGAGCTTATTCGATTTGACGGATGACAAGGCTTATCAAGAGCAAGCAAGTTATGATTATGTGATTGGGTCTATTTGCTTTTACGTGTATATATATGTATGTGTTTTTCCTAACAACTGCTTTTACATATATTATGATGTGATAAGTCATGTTTTAACTTTACAAATAAACATTGCCTACACTTTATATTTTTTTACTATTATTTATGAGCATAATAAATTATGGCTTGACATTCTTACGTTTTATTGGCTCATTACAACATGTTTGCACAGTCTCTTAATTATGTGTACTATCCTGGGCCAAGAACTAGCTTCACGTGTAATTAGGTGTCAACCTGTCCTTTTGTATGTTGTGTTAGACTTGTATGTCATGCGACTAGTCCAAGTCACGTGATGTAGTACTAGAATGTAATACCTACACCCAGCCTATTCCATTGTTTGAATACCTCTGCAATGGACTTGTGTGCCTACATAATTAATGAGCACGGTTTATGCCCTACACCTCTGACTCACTTCTGTTACAGGGTACCTACTACATACTATTTTTGGAAAACCATATACTTATTTTACAGCAAGGGATTATAATTTTCGAAAAGGTTTTAAAAACTTTATTTTCAAGCTCACTGACCATTGTGCCCCTCCAGGATTTTAGTGGCAGAGTCTTCGTGATGGTAAAAGTTATTACGTATGAAACTTCTCATTTCGATACAATTTTAGTGGCAGAGTCTTCGTGATGGTAAAAGTTATTACGTATGAAACTTCTCATTTCGATACAAATGTCCTTACACTTATATAAATGTCCCTACTCTTTTACTACAACTGCTCTGACATCACTTTTATAATATGGGTTCAATCCTGCTCACTCTAAATTATTCACATTCTCCACATCACTACATTTTATGGCTTCGTCACCATCTTGGATCAACCAGCACTGCTCGATTCGGAATCCTGATGAACATTCCAAATTGGGGTGCAACTAAATTTTATTACGTCCATTATTAGAAATAATTTGTAAATATTTAAGTCCATTTGCGAGAATCGAGATTGTAAGGTTGGAAGCCTAGCTAGCAGACTTCTCTACAAGTTCCATTAAAATCAAAATAATTTGAAACTATTTATTTTTATTTATATAATAATCTATATTAGCTAAACTCCTTATAGAGAACTCCGAACAAAAACAAGAAAGTATATCTTCATCCTCCTACCCCAACCCCAAGAGCCAGCTGCTTAGAACCGTCATCTTCCACCACTGACACCAAGCTACAAACAAAAAAGAGAAAACAATGCATTCTCGTTGTTCCTACATGACTCCCACTGCAACCTCCTCGACAGAAATAAAGCTTATTACCATCGCTTTAATCGATGACAACACGAACAACACTGTAATCGAACAATAGTGGCAACGGCAACGACCCAAACAATAATGGGGGCATCGGGAGCAGCCTAAACAACAATGGCAGCAACGCTAACAACCTGAACAATAATGGCAATCACGACAACATCTTGAACAACAATGGGGGTGACGGAAACAACCCAAAAAATAATGGGCAGCGGCAACAGCTTAAACAACAATGGCAGCGACAACAATAACAATGATGCTAACATCAACAGCAAAATTGGCCGCAACGATTTCTCCTATGAAACTTTCGCTTAAAGCATTGGAAATCAACGTCTTTCTTGCAGTGGTTGCCTTGATGTGGACTATTACACTCAACCCGGACATATTCCTCAAGGCGGTCGGACACGAAGTTGGACACTGTTACTGTTTTCTGGATTGCACAATGCAGGTTGAGGATTTGGTACCTCCGTCTGTGCAAAACTCATCGTTGGAAAACTCTCGTCCCGAGTTGAGGTGATTTGATTCAAGGAAGAATCCGAATGGATTACAAGGATTATCAAGGACTAGTGCAAATCAAATTATTTCTACACATTCATGGATCATCAAGGATGTGTTGAAAAAACTTGATTTGTACTCGTCCTTGATGATCCTTATAATCCATTTTTTGTACAAGTCCTTCCGTGAATCAAACCACCTCAACTCGGGACGAGAGTTTTCCAAAGATGGGTTTCGCACGGACGGAGGTACCATATCTTAAACATGCACTGCACAATCCAGAAAACAATAACTATGTCCAACTTTGTATTCGACCCGCTTGACGAATATGTTTGGGTTAAGTGTAGTATTCCACATCAAGGCAACCACTGCAAGAAAGACGTTGAATTCCAGTGCTTTAAGGGAAAGTTTCATGAAAGAAATGGTTGCGACTATCTTTGTCGTTGTTAGCGTCGTTATTGTTGTTTGGGTTTTTGTCGCTGCCATTGTTGTTCAGGTTGTTGCCGCCATCCCCATTATTTTTTGAGTTGTTACCTTCGCCTCCGTTATTGTTCAGGATGTTGCCGCGACTGCCATTGTTGTTCAAGTTGTTGGCGTTGATGCCCATTTTTGTTCAAGTTTTTGTCGTCGTCGCCATTGTGTTTAGGATGTTCCCACTGCCCTATTATTGTTTGGGTCATTGTCACCGTCGTCATTGTTGTTCGGTTATCACCGATTGCAATGTTGTTTTCGATGTTGTTCGGGTTATCGCCGATTGAAGTGATAGTAATAAGCTATATTTCTGACGAGAAGGTTGCAATAGAAGTCATGTAAGAAAAAGAAGAATGCATTGTTCTCTTTTTTGTTTGTAGCTTGGTGTCGGTGGTGGAAGGGAACGATTCTAAACGGCTGGATTTTAAAGGTTAAATGTTGGGATGGGAGTCATGTAGGAAGACTGGAAAGACCTTTTTTGTCATTTTTGTTTGTAGCTTGTTGTCAATGGTGGATGATGACGGTTTAAAGCACCTAGCTTCTGGAGTTGGGAGAAGAGTCAAGTAGGAGAATGGAAATATACTTTCCTGTTTTTGTTCGGAGTTCTCTATAAGGAAGGTAGCTAATATAGATTATTATATAAATAAAAATAAATAGTCACAAATTATTTTGATTCTAATGTAGCTTATAGAAGTCTACTAGCCAACACATCTCGATCTGGTATGTCCACATGGTCTCCAAATCGAGCTGTGCTGGATGACACCACGAAAGTGACAAAACCACAAAGTATAGGGATGTGGAAAATGTGAATAAAGTTAAACCTTAAAGTGTCTAAATACAAGAGTGAGCAGGAATGAACATTTTCACACATGATGCTCAAGCATAAGTAAAGTACAGTAAAGTAGGATGAGAATTATACCAACAAATGGAGCCACCTATACTGATATTTGCCAAGAATCCTCGTCGATACAAAAGTTCAGCTGCTAAAACCTAGAAAGACAAAAAACAAGGATTAGTGGGACTGAAAATAAAGCATTGTAAAAATCTTTTCGAAAACATAATAACCTCTCGCGTAAAACAAATATATTTTCCAAAATATACATACTACGTATAGTAAAAGAATACTTACTGTAGTCTACAAGATCTCAAGAATTCAATATGGCATAATATTTCATAAATAACATATGACGTCCACGCTCATCGACACACGAGTTCATGCGGAGATATTCTTACATGAACAGGACTAGGTGTAACAATGATATACGCAATAATACTACAATCACATGAAGGCTGGCGCTGTGTAACACATACGAGTCCTAATTTTCTATAGCAATCTAGGACAAGACTGGCACCTGCAATGGATCCAAAATGAGCATACGATGCAATGTGCACATACACGTGAAAGACTAGCCCTGGCCCAGGCAAGTACTAACATCAGTGTTGCAAACGATGACTTGCGTTTTGCAGGTTAAATCACCTACTTCCAAAGCTTATCAAGTTCGATTCTCCACCAAGGTTAATGATACAAGAACCTAAGTGAAGCTACAAGTGTAGGGAATATGTCTACCCATTTAAGGCAATGTTATAATTAGAGTTCACCGAAAAAGTGGTCTGAACGAGGCCAAATGATCATGTGTTTTGCCGGAGTTAGCAAGGTTAGGTGTGCTACTGTTGTTTTGCAATGGACAATGTTTCCGTGCAGGTGTGCATCGACAATGGAATGGAGAAAATATAGAGTGAGAGTAAAACGCAATGGTGTGGTGGCCTGAGGACTCGCCGGAGTCTAGCCTTGGCTTCCTGGCCTCCTCAGCTTTACATGGAAGGATGAGTGTTGGGGAGGAGAGAACTAAAAGGGAGAGAAGGGAAATGATAATGTGGCAGCCAAGGAGAGGTACATGAAATAATGGAGGGGACACGGGATAGAGGTTGAGGAATGGGGATGGGCCCCACGTGGCACACAGACCAAGGCCGCTAATGGAGAAACAAAAAAATAAAGGATCATTTTTCTTTCGTACACGTGCATTAAATGCTATATGCTGCAATCATGTCCCTCTCTCTCTAAAGTGCCCTTCTTCTAATTCGGGGTTCAAAGCTGTCAATAACGGATCTTTTTTTTTTCTGCAACCGTGGCATAAATTTTGAGGAGTTGTTTTTTTTTTTTTGCGGCTCAATTTTGCGATGCATGGATGCAGAGCACAGTTACATCACATATTCATACACCACAGAACTGAGTACAGCTTTTATTACCGGATCTACAACAATTAAACATGCAGGGATTCAAAATTATACCTCCAAGATGCATAGATTTAGGGTGCTGCAAGCCCTTGCAGAATTTTGTGTCCGTTGCAGCTAGCGTGTCCCATTCTGCACATAGAACCAACAAACATAATTATACAAGAGGTTATAGCAGAAGTTTCAGCCGCACTAGTACTCATTGCATTGGAGTTGAACAGTATGTCCTTGTACAAATATGGGATGGGTTCTTCATTACATCATCTACACGGTTCCAGTTCACGCAGTGGCGAAGCTACGTGAGGGCGAGGAGTGGCGGCCGCCACTCCCCTCCCCGGAAAACACGACTGGAGTTTTGGTTCAGCCCCTCCCCTCGTCCATCTTGTCGTCGGAAAGCCATAGCCGTTGCAGAAGAGGCAGCTCATGTGCGAGGAAGAAGAAAAGAAAAAAAACGGTGTGTTTTAAAAGAAAAACATTGGACCGAACGACGTCGTATTCTTCATTCCTTTTAAATGAAACGTTGCGTTTTACCTTTTCTTCTTTCTTTTGTTGTTGTTCTCCATTTTTTATTTCCTTTTTTTCTTCTTCTATCTTTTCTTCTGTTTGACTTGGTCTCTTTGTCTTTTGTTAATGGTTTGTCCTGGTCCCTCGTTGTTTTGGTTGGATCTTTTGATTGGTCCCTAATTAATTGTTTTGGACGTGATATTAAGACTTTCAATACTTAAAATTACCTTAATGTTGATTTTTCTTTTATCACAAACGATAATTTCTACAATAAAATGGTGGATGAGTGAATTAAGCCTCATATTCATACTTAAATTTGTTTATCTTTTTCTAGTCATCACTACTTTTAACGAATTTTTGATGTGACTTTGAGGACTTGTTTCATAATGTCTAAAAAATTTGTAAGGAAAATGATATTAACGTTCCTAACATAGAGGATTTGCATTTCACACCCGGAAAATCAAAGCCTAAAGCTCCAAGACTTACAAACTTACATTACTATCATGTGGATCTCTATTTTCAAGTCCTTGGTATACAACTAAAATAATTGAATGGTTGCTTTAATGAGGTAAACACGGAGTTACCAGTTGCAACCGCTTAAGTAGCGAGAGCGAGCGTTTTTTGCTATGAATATTATGAAAACATCATTGTATAACAAAATGAAAGATAAACGGTTTAATGGTAGCAAAGTTGTTTACATTAAGAGAGATATTTTTGCTATTGTTTACTATCTAAAAAGATTTGGCTGTCTACATTTTCTAGAACCTTACCTTTTTAAATTTCGCCCCTCCTCCCGACAATTCCTGGCTTCGCCACTGAGTTCACGTAGTATACAAGTATGTTCTCAAGTCTCATTGAGGGCTTGCTTCATTTTTTTTTCTGGGAGCAAATGTGTTCTAGTTCAAAGTCTACCAGTTTAGAGACTGTTCTTATAAAGTCAGTTTGGGGTATGAACACAGTCAATATGGCAGGATACACCAGTATGTGTTAAGCTAAGTAACTACAGAGGACAGAGCTTTATACCTTCCAGCTTGCCAAGACCTCGAATTTGCCGGTTATTTTGCCTTTGTGAAACCACTGGATCGGCAGTCAGTGTTGGAGAAATGTCAACAATCTGTGATATATTATGTATGCTAATAAAAACTAAATGCGAACAGAAATTTAACACATGAAGAACTAGAATAAAAATTAAACACAGACAACTTTAAAGATCGAGGCTTGCGTACCGCAATGTCCTTGAAACAGAAATTCGCCCCTACTCAGTGCTTGTAGTTCTTCAGACGTCTACCTCACCAGGATTCAACGATCTAAGTTTAGAATTCCAGCACCGGAAAAACTAGACTTCTGGCGAATTTGTTTGTGGTACTCTCAGTATGCTTGGTAATCAAGGTTTGATGATTTTCTGTATTCTAAATGATATGCAAATGCATATATTTATAATAGATGAATGCCTGTTCGTAACAGGTATGACGAAATGATGTATCTGTTGGAAGACACCTCTTCAGAGAGGTGTTTTTGGTTTCTGTGTACTTGCTCTCTTCAGACTTCATCTTATAAATGTGTGTTGTCTGTTGAGTTTGATTCACAAGTTGAACACACAACTTACCCATTCTTATAAATGTGTGTTGTCTGTTGAGTTTGAGGGGTTATGTTTTATACATTTAATGACATTAATATCTTGTTTTCAAGAGGAATATGGCAGACTATTCTTAATTAATGTCACCTATATAGGAGTAAATGGGGCCACATTTATGAGAATTGAAATGGCTAAATTCTCTAAAGCTCCTACGAAATCCGGGATCTGTTCAGGGCCAAAATGAACACAACCGTATGAATTGACGTGTGGCAGACATGATATGTGTGTAGCATATTGTCTCGGTTTACTACTGCGGTGAACAGTTCAAGATCTTCCACATCCACTGCGTCACCAAGTAAACCCGATATGCTTTCACTAGGGTAAGTTCAAGTCCAAAAGACACTTCACCCGATGCATATCATGTCTATTCTCTCTCAGTTTTAGGAAGCCTAGTTATACATTTGCATTTTACATCTGCATTTAAATGTGGGGTGATTGTTGAAGTTTGAATGAAATTTCAACTCAAATGTGGGGTATTGTTGGAAATTATGAAGTTTGAGTGCAAATTTCATTTGTCCCACATTGGTCATTCCCAAAATACTTCAACACTTTATAAGGCTTTGTCCTTATTAGAAAGTAATTGGAGTATTGAACTTGGAGAATGAATTTGGGCTCACATTTAGGGTTGGGCTTTGATGTGTGCTAATTAAATGGTAATTAATATATATAATTAATATATATATTTAATTATCAAAAGATGGACCTTGGGCTCTAATAATTAAATACTTTAAATTAATTATTTTTCGGAATTAATTAATTATTATTTTTTAATTAAATTCGAAATTAATTATTTAAATATTTAAATTATTTTATTCCAACAGACTCATCTTTTCAGATGAAGTCTGAAGAGAGCAAGTACACAGAAACCAAAAACATCTCTCTGAAGAGGTGTCTTCTAACAGATACATCATTTCGTCATACCTGTTACGAACAAGCATTCATCTATTATAAATATATGCATTTGCATATCATTTAGAATACAGAAAATCATCAAACCTTGATTACCAAGCATACTGAGAGTACCACAAACAAATTCGCCAGAAGTCTAGTTTTTCCGGTGCTGGAATTCTAAACTTAGATCGTTGAATCCTGGTGAGGCAGACGTCCGAAGAACTACAAGCACTGAGTAGGGGCGAATTTCTGTTTCAAGGACATTGCGGTACGCAAGCCTCGATCTTTAAAGTTGTCTGTGTTTAATTTTTATTCTAGTTCTTCCTGTGTTAAATTTCTGTTCGCATTTAGTTTTTATTAGCATCCATAATATATCACAGATTGTTGACATTTCTCCAACAGTCAGGAGTCCTCGTCTTCTCGGATCTGTCAGGGATCCGAGCGGCCTGTACAAAGAAAAAGAAAACAACACATCCTTATGAGTTATGAGTTATCACTGCTAGTGGTAGAGAACAACATTTTTACCTCTGCATGACTCGTATCCGCAATGTCTTCAATGTTTTTCTTGGCCTTGCTGTTGTTAAGCTTCCAGCTCGAGAACCTTTGCAAACAAACGAGAAGCACAGATTATACACATGCAGGGTTGAGTATATGAGACATGCACCTAAACCCAGTGAGCTGCTCGAATGAAGTTAAACAGATGCGCATATTTTACCTTTTTGTATCAGATCTGAGCTATCCGAGTGCCATCCCTCTGTTTTCCATTATCTCTTCCTCGGATCCAGATCCTCATACATATATCAGAACCCACATGTGTTAGTTTTTTTTTCCAACATATGTTTAAATATCACCATTTGGACTCGTACTGAAGACTGTTAGGGGCAGTGTTTACCTCTGTGGGACGATTGGAGTTTCACTGTGCGCATAGTTTCATGGCAGAAGTTGAATGGTTCCGGGTTTCAGCAAGACAAGAGAGAGGTGTCGCTTGGCTCAGAGTTGCAGCTGCTGCCGAACGGCTCTGGGCTCGAGGCGTACTGTAAGGAATCCAATGCTTTTCAAAAGCCGATGCTAGAGTTTTTCAATTGAAGCTGCTCAATTAGCTTATATTTCCGCTGTTGCTCAAAACTGACACAAGTGTGGACTCGTGCGTGTTGGTCCGCGCATCTTCCCAACACCCCCTGGTCACGAGTTCGATCCTAGCGCCTGGCAAATTTCTGTCTCATTTTTCTGTTCTGTTTCCAGCGTTTTTCCCCCGCTTCAGGTCCTGTCTTCGAATCTCTGGTGTGTCAATTTCTTTTTCCTTTTCTTTTATTTTCTGTTTTCTTTTTTTATTTTATTTTATTTTATTGTTTTTCTATTTCTGTTTTTTAGGGTATTTTCTTTATCTTTGTAGTCGTTCTACATTTTCTAGGAGTTAGTAGTTATGTTTTTGTTCTTGTTTCTTTTGTTTATTTTCCACACCTTGAGGACAATGTGTGATTTAAGTTTGGGGGTGGGAAATAAGAAATTTTTGATTTTTGATTTTTTTTTTTGTGTCAGTTAAATTTTCATTTTTTTAAGTTAATATCCATAGATTATTTTAAACGTTAGATAAATGGACATGGTGAAGATTAATCCCACATTAGAGTCTTTTCTATTTATCGTTGCTTAGACACTAATTCATAAATTATACTTTGACAATTTGCACATCACACCAACATGGTTTGTGGGGAGTGAGATTGAAACACTTACTTTTTGTCTAAGTGCATTTTAATTTTTGTTCTATATATAAAATAAAGTTAGTATGTGTTACAAATAAAGTGATAATTGTTCCACCCGAGGCTTTGTCTAGTAACCGGGCCAGTCCTGCCTAATCAGCAGTGATTCTCGCGTCAAACGGTAGAGTTTTGGCATGGGGCAGGGTGGTTAGTTGGTTTCGTAGCCTTTTCAGCTCGGGTTAATAAGTCCTTAGGGGTGTTCTACACCTAGTGCCATAAGGCCCTAGTGGTTTGGGAGACATTGACCTAAAGCTCGCTACATGGGTTGGATCGAAAGCTTAAGGGAACTAACATTGCACGACCACTACTGTTACTGAAAAAAAAAAGTGTGAAAAAGAAGAAAAAGAAAAGAAAAGAAAAAAATAGTTATATTTGAAGGTAGTGTACGTGAAGTATGAATAAAATGGACAAGAGGTGATGGTTTTAGTCGAGTCTCTTTAACTATGTTGGTTCACTTTACACCAAAGAAAGTTTGTGAATTCTTTTCTAATTGATTCTAAATGGCTTCGACTTTGTGGTGGGATTGGTTGGAACTCTTGAAAAGATGTTCTAATTTTTAATGTGTTCTATGGACTGCAACTTTGAAGGTGAAAATTTTTGTCAGTTAGTTTTAGTTAAGTTTCTAGGTTGTTAGTTTTTATTTTTGTTTTCTAGTTTTATTGTGCTTGAGGACAAGCAAAAAGCTAAGTTTGGGGGTATTTTGATGAGTGAATTTTATATTATATATTTAACCCTATTCTTAGTGTATTTTGGTTAATATTTTGGAAGAATTTTTGATACTTTGAATTGTATTTTCAATATAGGACTTTCGACATCATCTGGAGAAAAACATAAGCAAATGGACGAATTTTGGAGTAATTCTAGTTGGAAGACGTTCGTGAGTCAGTTGGCTTGATCGTATCAAAATATCAGATTTTTCCACCAAGCGGTGATTTTCTGGCGATAGAATAAAGGAGCGATGTGCAGTGCTGAAATAGTGACGTTTTGGGTTTGAATTGCGTTTTTGGAGCCCAAGATGACCTCGGATGGGTTTGTGGCCTTCTGGAGATGTGTTCAGAACGTCTTGATCTTCAAAACAAGCTATTATGGGCCGGATTTGGAGGATATCTGAGGCTAAAACGTGGCTGTGCAGATTTTCCTAGTTTAATTAGGAGTTTATTCTCTAAAATATTTTATTAGTATTTAATTAGTTTCCTATTTGGAATAAGAGACCAGGTCTCCTAGGGTTTGCGGATGGCTAAGCAAAATATTCATAAGTAATTGATAGAATTGATAGAATTGCATATGATTGTTAACGATGACAGCTAAACCCTAGTATTTCCTTTAATTGATTTTCTTTTAAAAAACGTTTTTATTCTTTGCTGCCATTATTTCCAAACTTTCAGATTTCTTTTATTGTTAATTTAATCTTTTAAAATTCATAAATCTCAAATCTTTGATAAAATCTGTTTTAACAATTAATTAAGAGTTAGTTTAATTACAAATTAGTCAAACAATATTTGGGGACAACGAGCTTGTATGAGCAAATATACTACAATTACCTTGTATTCTTGCAAGTATTTTAAGTGATTTTAACCCTTTTTACGCAGGTACTAAAAATCCTATCAGCACACAGCCCAAGGCCACTAATGGAGAAACAGACGTGCATTAAATTGCCCTTCTTCTGATTCGGGGTTCAAAGCTGTCAATAACGGATCATTTTTTTTTTGCAACCAGGCTCAGATCCTAGCTAGCTTAGTTACGAAACTTCCTAGCTAACCCTCTTCCAGTCTAAATCTCAATAAATTAGGCTTTTTTTCAAAACAAGGTCGTCGTTATTTTTTATATTTGATTATAATATGGTAGTTTTGATGATTTTTGGACCATATGTGACTATGTCACTGTCACATGCAGTATTGTGATTGTTCGATGATTTTACATTTATTTATATATTTTGATTTTTTTATCCACAGTCCGATTTCTCTCCTCAAATTGTGATTATTTGATGACATAATTAAATTAGTACACTGCTTTATTCATGAACGATTTGCAGTGAAAATATGAAGGTGTTGATGGAATATTAGCTTGGGAACACGCATTCTGTATAAATCAGAAATAAAATGTTTTTTTTAGCATTTTTCTGATAACAAGCCTATTTTTTGTGATTATTAGGTGTAAGAGAAATGATTTTCACGCATCATTTTCAACTTCACACATATTCTCTATTTATTTTGATTGTCGGATAAAATAAATCATACAAGAACAACAAATTAACAAGCTTGTGTTTGAGCGTGAAAAATGTACGTATTTATTATTTTCTAGATGCAAGATCCATAGATGGCAATAAAAATGCAAAATTAAAGGGAAATTAGGGTTGTGTTTATGGAGAAAACTAGAGTCTTTCCCGTAAATAATCATGTGACAATATCATTGATCCATCTCAATTCTAACTGCATGGTTTACTAATTTGTTGTGTTTTGAGTTGATGCACATAAGTAGTGAACATAACTATTAAGAAATAAGAAAAAAAAATATTTAATTTCTTCATGTTATAATTGTAAAACACAAGTAAGTAACTCATCCGAAGATGTCATGGACAAAAGCTTGGTATGCAAAAAGTCTACGTTGTACTAATCCTTAGAAATCAAACCGTAGGGAAAGTTTGTGAATATTGCGTGTATCAACAAAGGTAAGGACCTTCACTTATATTGGCATGCTAACCTAATTAATAGGCTTAGCTAATCATTGAGACCTAATGGCAAGGTAACTGAATATGTCAATATTTCCTTAACCAATCAAGAATAGGAACCCTTTAGCAAGAATAATAACTTTAATATTACATTCCTTTTGCAACAGGTAAAGTTCAAGTTAACTCCCTAACCCTGACCTGATCCTCAAGTAACGTACAATGTTTTTTTTTTTTTTTTTTTTTTTTTGGTTCTCTATCCTTCAAGGGTCATAGACTATTGTACTAACCCTTAACCCCGGTTCACACCCGAGTCTGGACCAATCATTTGAGATATTTATGCAGGTTTAGATGGACCAAATTACCTTCACAAACCTGATCATCAATGCATGTTGATTTAGAAATCAAACAGCAGATTGAAAAAACTGCAGTTCATTCATGTTTCTTCCAGAAACCACTAATTAACTCTGTTTTTGATACTCTAGTGATTTTGCATATATAGTTTACAGCAAGTCCTTTAGTCTTGCAGTATTCATGAATTTCTCCCCTTCAGATAATAAAAAAGGAATTATAACTTGTTGGCAGACAGAAAAAATAACCAGGCATATATTGTCCACTCAAATTCTTCATATTTTCTTTTCATAGCTTAATGTATAAAGTTCTAAACTCTGGATAAAGGATTTGAATTTCTGTGTGCAGAGGAGCTATACTGCCATAGCTAAATTAAGGAGATAATTACTTTATTATTTATTACTGTAACAAAAGAGATACAGTAAAACATTTCTAAAGTAATACTCTATAATGGAATGAGCTCTTTCAAGTCATAAAAATTCCAGTCTCAACTTGGGACTAATTTTGTACTGAAATAAACTTTTCATATTGTTATAAATTATAATTCTTTTTTGTCTCGTCCTAAGGAAACACGCCTCCACATAAGATAACTGCAAATAAGTACAAAAATATGGAATATCATAAGTAAACTTTAAGATGAACTAAAATACTTCTCTAAAGTTGTTGGGGACAATATTTTGTTTTTAAAGTGCTTTCAATAAAAATATTAATGAGCAGAAGCACTTCTAAATGAACCATAAAAGACAACGAAGATGGCTACCTTTTTATCCAAAAAGAAACCAAAAGCAAGACATTATTTACCAGGGTTGATCCAATGCCTATGAAATTTCTTCTTTTATTATGAAACATTGCAACTTCTCAAAAATTCTTGAAATCGTATAAAATCAAGCACTACCTGAAATTTGAGCTTTCCTTACCAATTTTTAAGCAACGGAACAAACGTCGGCTAAATCTAACTTACACGATGAACTTTGCCTGTGGTAGGGCAAAATAAGTCAGCAACCTGGGTTGACTGAAAGTTCTTATACGACGAACATAGTTTGTAGGTAATGAAAAGATTCGTCGGGTAAATTTTTGGTGCCAAATAAGAAAAGTTTTAACCGACGGAGATGTGTGCCGTCGTGGTAAAGCCTAAACTCAAAAGGGGATTACATTCCCTTTGTGAGGGTTCTAGATCCGTGACAATTTGAAAGTAGGCTAAAGAATGAAAGCCAAGAAGAACTTTGCCTATAGAACTGAGTAGTGAGGCATTAAGGCCTAAGAAGATAGATAAAACTATGTTTCTTAATCAACTCCTACTTATTAAACTACAAATTATGATCAATTTAAGGATAACATTAAAAATGAACCACAATTATGGAAGAATTGTGGGGGTAGCTTAGCTATCTTTGAGATATGAGATTTACTTAAGAAGAATGGAAATATAATTCGCAAGAATGGAAATATCATTCCCTCCCTCCTCCCTCCCTCCCGTATCCTCTCTCCCTCTTCTCTTTCATCCAACACCCAAGTTAATTTTTACAAATTTGTAACCGAATTTCTGCAATTTCAGATCTAAGAAACAATGACCGGGGATTTTCCCACCAATTTCCGGCCAAGCCTGCCGGAATTGACGTCGACCCAAGAGGTAAAAAGGATCCTAATGATCCTCTCCTTGTGGGATGTCCTCCAGTTTAGGTGCTTTCTAAAATAAAAATTATAAGTTTTGGGATCGATTCTCTCTTACATCACCACCTTCCCTCTCGGTGTTCCTCAGTGGGTACGCTTTTTTGTCTCCATTTCATTTGGGTTTTACTATGTTTTCTACTACTATGTGATAGAGCGAATGCCTTTTTAATTTTCTGTTTGGCTTTGGATCTTTTGGAAATGCTATTTTATACATTTGTAATTCATTAGTTTTGTCTATATTTGTGATTTATTTATTAAATTTGTGATTTTTTCTGTTTGGAGTTTGAACAATTGTTCAAGTATACGAGAATTTGACTTACATTACTAGTTTTTATTGGACATTTGATTGCAGGTTATAGCAGCTAATGGGAAGTTCCGCCTATCAATGCTACTACAAACTACAATGTTGACGCCTCTATAGGAATTGGCGTATTGTAAACAAGAGTCTGCTATAGGAATTCACTGTCTTGACCCCTCTATAGGGGTATTGCTAGTTAACTGTTTTTTGGTTTTCTTATCCAATTCCAAGACAGGGGCATTATATGCTTTCAGAAATCCCCTACACTCGAATTTAAACAAGAATATAATATTTTGATGTCCCTTCCTTTTTGGAATATGTACGCTTTCCCAAGTACATGCAATGGAAGCTTTTACATGGTTTTGCACCACCTTTTACTTGGTTATAAGAGTTGGCATGGGTATTTTTTAACATAATTATACTGAATGATTTGGTGCTCTATAGAATGTTTATTTCCGTTCTTTGGAGAAACCCAAGGAGGAGGATTTTATTTTGGAGTTGTAAGTGACTGTGTCAGGAACCATTGTCCCTCATAGTTGAGTGTCCATCCTTGTTGTGTTACTTAGTGGTATACTGTTTTTTTTCCTTCTTTTCTAGGTCAAAGCTAGACACTTACGATAATGTGGTGAAGAAGGTGGCTAGTAAAATTGGTTTAGAAGATCCCACCCAAATCAGACTCACTGCTCATTATGATTGTCAATGTTATTTAACTGTCACTTGTATAAGTATCATGTATAATTGATGCTCATTATGATTGTCGATCTCTATACAGGTAATGTGATATGCTGTACTATGAAGTCCTAGACATCCCCCTGCCAGAAGTGCCAATCCTAAAAAGTTTGAAAGTTGTTTTTCATCATGCTACAAGAGCTGAGGTCCATGTGAAATATTTGGTCATTTTTCCTGCGTACGCACTGTTATTAAATTTATGTACTCATCATAATCTTTTGTAATTTGTCCATAGTTAGATATTCAAAATATTAGATTGCCCAAACAGAGCACAGTTAGGGATGTACCTGAAATAGGTCCAGTTTCTCATCCAAATGCAGAGATCACTGTTCGGGTTTATTATCTCACAATATATATATATATGGTAATTACTTGTTCTTGTATGTCAAGTGTATCAGCGTTTTAGGTTTTTGTTTTCATCCTATTTTCTCCAGAAATGGTGTCTTTGCGCTGTTTGTATTGTTGATTATGCATGATACATTTGTAAATGGAATTGCATTTGATGGTATTTGATTGAAATTTGTTTCATGGAATTTGATTGTATATGAGGCTGATTGTTGCAGATTTGTAGTTATATTCTTATATTAATGATATTAAAATTTGTTTTCACTAAAAAGAAGAAAAAGAAAAAGAAAAATTGTATTCCAATATGGGTGCCCCATAAGGCATCCTTTTTCTAAAACACAATTTGCAAGTTTGACATCAATGATTTAGGGTGACACTATTTTCAAATGACTCCAATGTATTAAGGGTCTCTATTGTTACAATAGAGACTTCTACATAGGACATGTACTCCTATATAGTGGCTGTTTGGTGGCAATTGAGGTTTGTCACCAATGTGAGTGTCCACTATTTATAATAGACACCAATGAAAAGGGTGTCCTTTAGCCAAAATTCTAGTAGTGATCCCATGGTCTAAGTTCAATAGGCAAACTGGTAGGGCATGATTCAAAGAAGTTAACACACTATATACCTCATTCCTGTGATGGAAGAAGTGTGTTATCTGCAGAAGTTTTAGGGTGTATATTTATACTTAATGACAGTGATATCTTATAAGTAAGCGGATAGAGCAGACTATTCTTAATCAGTGGTCACCTATGTGGGAGTAAAAGTGGGTCGCTTATATGAGTACGAGATGACTAAATTCTCTAAAGCTTCCATGAATCTGGGATTTGTTTAGGACCAAAATGAACACAACTGTATGAACCGTAATATATTAGGATAGGTTCAAGTCCAAAAGACACCTCTTCCGATCTCTTGTCCACCTGTACTCTCAAATTCTTCCTAATTTTCATTCATGTGGGGGATTGTTGGAATATATAAATTTTAATTTATGAATGAAAATATTCAAGTCTTAAAGGTTGCATTGTTCCACATGTAAACATGATGCCAAGTATTAAAGAACCAACAGTTTTGGTTTGAAAGATGCATATTTTCTGATAGGTTACATCTTCTTGTTAGGCAATACTTGAGTGCTATATAAACCTAAGAAACTATTGCCATTTAAGTAGAAATTAAGAGAAGAGATTTTTCCAATGTCTTTTAGTCTTTGTTCGTCAAATTTCGAGTTGTGTCTTAAGAGTACGGAATATATGAAGTTCGTCAAGAGTCCGAAGATTGAAGTGCTTTGACTTCGGATTATAGATTGTTGAATCTTGGGAGACGGACGCTTACCAAGCTACAAGCACAAAGTAAGGGAGAAATTCTATATTTAGGACATTGCATTTATACAAGCCTCAATCTCCAAATTTGTCAATCTTTCTTACGTTCTCTCTAGTTGTTTATATTAATCTTGTATACTATTGATATTTGTGGTTTATGATTATTATCATTGGAATTCTTGTGTTATTTTCATATTTTCTAATATTGTTCCAACAGTAGCAAATAAAAGAATTAATGCTAATGTCACAAGCAACTGAAGGTACATTTTTCCTTGGAATATGGTAACACGAATCATAGGGTCTCCGGAGCATCAATGTAGCATATATCCAAGGTGTAACCGAGCCTTACTATACGTATTATAGCATATAAGTGTGGTGGCATATCATTTGTTGAAGTCCTTGGGTTAATTTGTTTGAGTTTTGTCAGGTTATGAGAACTACTGTGTTCCTCTGTTGAATTCCAAGTCTTTCGACTAACAATATACTAGCCTCTCTACACGCGCTCACGCGCATGCAAGAGGTATTTTTGCATCACGGGCGCTACGCACCCTAAAGATGTGTTGCTTTAGATATTCTTAAGTGATTATTTTGTGGATTGTATGTTTGCGTACATCATAACAATTTTTATTATTTTCTTCTTATTTTTTTCATGGGAAAATTAGGTTCACATCTTTCTTTTTGTTACTCCATTGATTAAAATCCTATTCGTTTTCAATTTTTGATCAAGGTCCTTGGGTATTAATAACATCATTAATTATTTGAATAATAAAATATATTTATTTTTAAATATATTCCTTTAGTGTTAAAAATGTTACAATTAGTATATTTATATTTATGGCTAAAGTTTTTATCATATATTTTTATTTTTAGTTTGTACCTATTTTTAATCTGCAAATATTTTTTAATTTGTACCAATTTTCTTTTCATTTTTAATTTGTACCCATATATTAGTTTCTTTTTGTGCCCATATTTTTTAAAGTTTTATTTGTGTTTGAACCCATGTGTATACCGTCACATGACATTATATATTTAATCAATGATAGAAAAATTACATATGGTATATTTATGTTTTATGCTTAAACTTTGTATCATATATTTATATTTTTCGTTTGTACCCACTTTTAATTTGCACCATTTTTTTTTAAATTTGTAGTATTTTCTTTTTAGTTTTATTTTGTACCCATGTATTAATTTCTTTTAGAGCCTATATTTTTAAAAATTCATTTGTACTCATAATTTTTAATCTTTTATCTGTACCCTAATTTATTTATAATGTACCCATTCTTCTTTATTAATGTACCACTTTGTTATATGTGAAATGTATCAATTTTTTTGTAAAATGTACCAATTTTTTGTAAAATGTACCAAATTTTTTAACACTATGGATACATTCTTTTGCCATTTATTATTTCTTATTTTTGCATAGTTTTTATCCATTTATTCAATCAAAATGTTTGAATTTTTTTATTGTAACCGTTTCTAATAGTATTATAATGAGGGATTTTAAATTTATAGGATTATAAATCTCATAAAATATCAAACAATTAATGTCAAAACTATAAAAATAAAAATATTAATAGTAATATAATGAGGTGTACACACTGTTCTAAAAATCCCCGCCTAGGCGTTAGGCGGTTGGCCACCGCCCCGATTAATGCCTAGGCGTTTGAAAATTAAGAAAGTGCGCCTGGACTTGCTGAGGCGCCCGCCTAGACCGCCTAGGCACCCGCCTAGACCGCCCAAACCCGTCTAGGTTGCGACTCATTTAGATAGAAAATAGATAACTTTCATTTTGCAATTTATTTTTTCCAATAAATTGTAAGAGACTTGTTGAATACTTAAATGAATATACATTATATGCATGTTCTCCATGTTTTCATTATGTTCCAATACCTCATAATATATATGCCATTCTATTTTGTAGTTTATAATGAAATTATATATATTTTAAGTATAAATAGACACTTATTTACATGAAATATAATAGATTTACTTAAATCCGCCTAGTCCGCCTAGGCGCCTGCCTAGTCCCCGCCTAGGCGCTAGGCCCTAGCTCGCCGCCCGACTAGCACCTAGCGTCTTTTAGAACTTTGGGTGTACAAAGTCAAGCCTAGCGTTTTTCTCTACAGTTGTGTTACAATGATTATTATAACCATGTTTTATAATTAACGCACAGAGTTAAACCTTATTTTCCTCTAATCATGGGTGTATACGCTGCACAGTTTTAAAACATATTAGTGGGGTAATTTCTTTGGTGGGATAAAGAAGCACTATCAGGTTTTCTTTATCATGGACGTCCTAAAAATTTGTCATATTTTTTTTACTTTGCGTAAAATAATGATTTATATGTTATTCATGCAATTGTCAATCAACATAGAATTTTAGATGCAAGTTCCTAGCTAAAGTCCATGAACAATAGTATGTAACTATAAATAGATGATCCACATAGTAAACTGAAAATGAAAATTGGTTTCCTTTCGATTATTCATCTCTAAACACGAAATTTGGCACATGGGTATTTACAGTTGAACCTCCCACTAAACTGAGATGAGATCGTGGGATTCCTACGGAGCAAACTGCTAACTGGTTCGTGCTTATTCTTCGTAGTCTTGGAAGGTTCAACACGTAACCTTCCGCCCCCCGACGTCTCTTTTTTTTTTTTTTTTTACTTTTCCATTTTCTTTTTCAAAATTTTATATTATCCTTTTTTTCAATTGGTTTCTCACTACAGAAACAGTTTCAGCACACATCTGCATCTTATCTAGATATTTATTTTTTAATACAGTTTTTTGTTTAGTTATGGTTTTTTACTAATTTCTCATACAATTTTTTTTACTATTTTTCCTTTAAAACAACAACGAAGATAAATGGGAAAACATAAACTATTCAAAAAATCTGAAAATATGACATGTAATTTCATTTCTAAATACGTGATGATAACATTTAATGTCCTTAAATCAAAATTTCCAGATTCATAAGTTTTCAGTCAAAGTTATAGGCTAGCTAGGGATGAACTCCTAATATATGAAGCAAAGTAAAATATGGACAATATATACATATGTAAACATAGCGTCTACGTGTGATATCAAAGCCATGCTTGCCACCCAATTGCTTGCACTCGATGCTTTAGATTTTCCTGGTTAATCTGCAAGCAATAATGATAAAATAAGAAGTCTAACTGATTAAGATGGGAATAATGAACTATAATGCACAATCCCAAATATAAAGGTTGTAAGCAATTTAGCCTAAATACCTTTAACTTTGACAATTTTCTCATAGCAATACTTTTACTCCGGTTACTTTTAGACTACTGAAAGATAAATAATTTGTCAAGTTTGAGGTAACAAATTGTAATCATGTTTACAAAATTAAGTAAGAAATGTTACCTTAATCTTGTACTTCAACCTCTGTACTTTGAGACGGGTGTGATGCTTGTAAAACTGGTAAAAATGCAATTTTATTTCTATTTGAAAATTGAATGCAATTTGAATTTATAGTATGTTTCTGTATGAAAATAAGAGAAGAGTTACCGTATTTAGAAATGTTGTTTGGTCACTATATAATTTGTGATAATCAATTTGTAGAATTTTTTTTTTAATTTTATAATTTGTGATATTCAATTTGTAAAATAGAGAATGCCATTAAAAATAAATAGGTAAGAAATGGTGTTGTACCTAATTTGTTGGACTTTATTCCAAATACGTATTATGTGAGGAGTTGTTGAAGGCTTTAATTCTTTTACAACCTTTTTCATGCGCCACCTATATAGGCAGCAAAAAGGCAGCAAAAAGTGTCATTTAATATCTATACACAATGTAATGGATCATGATCATGACATGTAGATGATCATGATGAGATGGTATGACATGATACATGCATGTATGTGTGTGCATATAAGAATGTAGGCGAGGGAATGATGAGAGTGGTAGAATAGCATTTGACTTGGCTTCAGAAGAGAGAAAGAAAGAGATAGAAATAGAGACGAAGAAAGAGAAAAAGGTAAAGAATGAAGAAAATTCAATCGAGTTGGATACAAATTTGACGTTCGCAAGGACACACACACACACACACACACACACACACACACTCTCTCTCCCCCCTTCTATTTGGTTGTCTACAACTCTCTAATCTCCCTCTGTAAACTGAAAATCAGTTTGGAGAAAGAGGAATTCGTACCAGTTTGAGATGATTCTAGACGATATGAGCAATCTGACGGAAATTCGGAAGAAACTTCGAAAAAACACGCGGAGGAGATTGGTCTGTGTAGGAGAAGAAAGTGAATTCGTTTACCTTTTTTGTATGCGTTGCGGGGGGTGGAGTGATCCGTTGCTCACTTTAAACGTGCGGTATATGGCAGTTCCTTCTCTGCAGTTTGCAATCGCTGCAACTACTGTGAAGAGTTCCATCTCTGCAGTTTGCAACCGCTCCACCTGATGTTGGGAGTTTGTGGCTTCGTGCCGAGTATTTTTTCTTTTATTTATTTACTTCTTGTTTTCTGTATAGCGAAAAAGAATGTGATGAAGTAGTTATAGGATGATTAATTTAAAGGGGATGACAATGAATTTAAAATGTGTGTTTTCATCTAGTGGTTCATAATTGTCATTGTTGTGATGGGTGCATGTAGTGTTTGCAGTAGATAATTCTGTTTTTGATATTTTGTTTTTCAACTTGTAAATAATTTAACAATTGTATCATATTTACGAATTTGACCCTATTTCTATGGGTAGTTATCCGGTTGCTTTATGTATGGTATTCTCGGGTTTATCGAATGCTTCACCAATCTTTGAATGACACTTCAAATTAATAAGCAAGGCAGCAACATCAACTTTTGGCAATCACATCTTAATGGTAGACACTTCATAAATTTAATTTGATCTCCACCAACCACCAATACCATTATTAGAACTTAGAAGCAACTTGTCCTGCATCTACATAATGCACACAACCGGGATTTGATTCATAAGAAAAAGGAAACTCCATGCTACTTATTCTCTTTTCGTATTTTGGTAGATAAAATTCCTTGCTACTTATTCTTTTTTTCTTTTTATATTTTTTATATATTGATTTTGGTGGTTCGTAAGAAAATGAAACTCCATGCTACTTACCCTTACAATATTATTTTCAAATTTGCATCTCACTATTGAAACTTTTTATAAAGAGAGATGATTAAGTGGGATCATGTAGAAAGTAAGTGATGAAAATTATCATGAAGAAGAAAGATCAATAATATTTTTGATAAAAGAATTGAAAAGCTTAAATAAATAAATAAAAAGCATATATATGCATGCGTGTGTACGGTACATGAATAAAGAAACACTGATGGTCTTTCACCTTGGTAGTGACTAATTTTGCAGTCATATTCATGTGTGTGCAATGCAGTAAAAGTAAGCATCCGCTTTTTTCTTTCGTGCAAGAAGAGATGGATAAATATAAATAACTATTAACCACAGTCCAGATAAAAGGGAAGATTTAAAATGCATAAATTTAAACTATATAACTTAATTAAGATGGGAGGAGAATTGAAAGTATCGTGAATGAAAATTACAGAATAATCTAACTAAAAGTACAATAACCTTGAGTAACAAAGGCAGTTTAGCACCCAAATAAAATTGGTAGATTAACGAATATGAGTTCAAGCGTGGAGGAAAGCAACAAAACCAATCAAACAACGAATTATCAAAAGAATAAAACGATAAATATGAATATCTTACAAAAATGAAAGCAACAAATTACCAATACTCAAACAAAACCTCACTTCAGTGAAATTCAAATTTGGAGAAGGTTAGAGAAAAAGGACTTGATGGGTTGGATACATGGAATTGGTGCAAACGGGGCATTCCCTATAATTTATAGATATCATTCAAAAAATAAGAAACAAAGATGGTTAGGGAGATATTAAGGCGATTACAGGAAACAGACATGATTCGTTGGAAGAGGCAATCTGCAAACACTAATTACCAGTAAATATTCATAGATGGAAAGCCTTTAGATATGTATGTGTTCTTCGAAACATCGTCAAATTTTTATCTAACGTGCCGCATGGTCTGGGTCTGCATCTCCATAACGAGTCTTTCCACAAAGTCCTTGGTGTAGTCCAAAAACAACACAATCAAAATCAACGAAGCATGAAACTCAAAAGTAGAATCAGCTAAAATAAAACGCTGGATAAACCCTAAAAAATCTAAAAACCATTGCAAAGTCAGAGTGATGAGTATTTATGTTCAACAATAGAAAAGGAATTTCACCACTTGCCTGATTCTGATTACTTGATGAGGTTGCAAAGTGGGGACTTGGACCTTGCTGCTAGATAACAGGCAGGCTGTTCAATGAAAACTCATGAATAAGCTCGTCTTTGTCAACCTTTTCGTCCGATCCCTGCAATAGGTTTGTATATATTTCAAAATCAAAACTCAAGATAGAGGGGAAAAGTAGACAAAAAAATGGATTAACAAACACAATTAATTCCCAATAATATGAAATCAAACGCCAAGAACACAAAACAGAAGGGGTAAACAAAACAAAAAACTGAATATCCGATAGACTAAGTTGAGTCAATTTTTGTGTTATGGAGAAAGATATAACCCAAATGTAACTGCTCATAGCAGTTTCAAAAAATGATGCCACGTTCATCCTCTCCCCTTGTGAACGGTTTTGCCATTTTAGTATGGATTATCTCCTTTTTCTATTTTTTTTTGTTGCCATTATCTTTTATCTATCTCTCCTCTCCATAACTGCTAACCTTTTAGAGGATAATTATCATGATTTTTTTTAAATTTAATTATCATGTTTTGTTTCAATACGGTTTCTTTTAAGTTCTTTTTTTACCTTTTATATATATATATATTTTTATTTTGTTTTCCAATACAGTTTTTTGTTGAGATATGGTTTTTTACCAGTTTGTCCTTGTTTTGTTTTGAATTTTTTAGGTTTTGATTGTGAAGGAAACAAATGGACATTTTTGGCATTTTGTAAAGCTTCACCAAATTGGGGCTCTCACTTTATATATATAGGACATTGCATTTATGCAAGTCTCAATCTCCAAGTTTGTCAATCTTTCTTACGTTCTCTCTAGTTGTTTATATTAATCTTGTATACTATTGATATTTGTGGTTTTCTTTATGATTATTATCATTGGAATTCTTGTGTTATTTTCATATTTTCTAATATTGTTCCAACAGTAGCAAATAAAAGAAGGGTAAATTACACTTTACCACCTCAAGTTTGGGGTCGATTTCAATTCCTTACAACATCTTTAAAACATTTCACTTTCATACCTCAAGTACTATTTTATTTCAATATAATACATCCGTTACATTTTCCATCCATTGATCCATTAAGCGCTGACGTGGCTGCCACATTTTTGCCATGTGGCTGCCAAATGTGTGCCACATGGCCAAAAAAATAATTTTTAACTTTTTTTTTAAAAAAAAACCTAAATCATCTAATAAATAAAAATATTATAAAAAAAAATCCCAAAAGCAAAAGCTGAAACACATCTCCCCACTACCCCAAACCCAGAAACCTTATCTACCCCCCTAACCGCAGACCACCCATATGACCCACACAGACCCACCTCCCTCCCCCCTCCCCACGACCCCGAAAACCCCCCCACCCACATGACCCACGCAGACCCACCTTCCTCCCCCCTCCCCGCGACCCCGAAAACCCAGAAACCTTATTTCCCCACCCCCACCCCCAATCTGAACCCTACTCCCCAACGCATCAACGAGTGGGCTCATCAGCTCGTCTTTCGGCTCGACAACGAGGTATGTATTTGATTTTGTCCTTCAAATTTTGAATTTTTTCGGTGCTTGGTTGGTGGTGGTCTGGATGCAGTTAGGTTTGCTAAGGATGGGTAGGGTGGGTTTTTTTATGGGATGGGAGGTGAAGAGAGTGGAGGAGAGGGAGGTGGGCCGGGGGGATAACGTTTCTGGGTTTGTTTGCGGGTGTGGGGGGTTGCGGGGAGGTGGGTTTTAATATATTTTTTTTAAGATTCAGGATTTAAAAAAAGAATTATTTTTTGGCCACGTGGCACACATTTGGCAGCCACATGGCATAAATGTGGCAGCCACGTCAGCGCTTAACAGATCAATGGATGGAAAATGTAACAGATGTATTATATTGAAATAAAATAATACTTGAGGTATGAAAGTGAAATATTTTAAAGATGTTGTAAGGAATTGAAATCGACCCCAAACTTAAGCTGGTAAAATGTAATTTACCCATAAAAGAATTAATGCTAATGTCACAAGCAACTGAATGTACATTTTTCCTTGGAATATGGTAACACCAATCATAGGGTCTCCGGAGCATCCATGTAGCATATATTCAAGGTGTAACCAAGGTTCTAAAAGTCGCTAGGACCTAGTCGGGCGGGGAGCTGGGGCCTAGCGGCTAAGCGGCTAGGCTAGGCTGGCGCCTAGGCAGACTAGGCGGATTTAAGTAAATATATCATATTTCGTGTAAATAAGTGTCTGCTTATACTTGAAATATATATAATTTCATTATAAACTACAAAATAGAATGCATATATATTATGAAGTATTGAAACATAATGAAAACATGTGAAATAAGAATATAATGTGTGTTCATTTAAGTATGCAACAAGTTTCTTACAATTTATTGGAAAAAAATAAAATGCAAAATGAAAGTTATCTATTTTCTGTCCAAGTGAGTTGGGACCTAGGCGGGTGTTTAGGCGGGTGTTTAGGTGGGTCTAGGTGGGTGCTTAGGCGGTCTAGGCGCCATTTCCTAATTTTCAAATGTCTAGGCATTAATCGGGGCGGTGGCCAGCCGCCTAGGCGGCGCTAGGTAGGGATTTTTGGAACAGTGGGTGTAACCGAGCCTTACTATACGTATTATAGCATATAGGTGTGGTGGCATATCATTTGTTGAAGTCCTTGGGTTAATTTGTTTGAGTTTTGTCAGGTTATGAGAACTGTTGAATTCCAAGTCTTTCCACTAACAATTTATATATATACACACATAAAGAATGACCAGCTAATTTGTAATGACAAATTATTTACATGTAGTGCCAAATCATTTGTTGTCTATAACAACCACCTATATATAAAGAACGACCAAAAGAACATACTATTGTTTTGGTTCTGGAATGGCACCCTATTAGAAAATTGATTACTTTTTTTTGTTTTTATGATAATATATACATGAAATTGTCATAAAGGCTTTTCAAATTAGAAAAAGATAAGCACACACTATTTTTTGCTTCTTATATAATTTTTATTTTTTTTGTCATCAAACTGAATAAATTAAACACAAACAAATAATTTTTAATTTTATTTTTTAAAAAAGAGGACAACATGTTGCAAGCCAAGTTTATCCATCCATTTCGGATCCGGAGAAGATATGAAGAATTTCACCATGCTGTGACCATAGTCAAACAAACTCATCATGGAGAAAAAAAGTGTGCAATTAACATTTCCTATTCCGCTTGACCATTTGAAGTAAAGTTTCATACTATAATTAATATTTCTCTCATAATTCATATTTGTTGTGACACAGTTTTTACTTTATTAAAATAATTTTTGATTAAAATACCAAGAACGATAGTTGTTGAATTAATTAAAATAAATAAAAATAAAGAGAGGCGGCTGTCTATCAAACGAAGCTGCGCAGCTGTTTCTAGGAACAAACTTAGCAAATACAAAACTAAGGCAAGGCGTATAAATAGACATTCATGCATATGTTTTCAGACCATCAAACAGAATTTCCTATTTGCGTAATTGCAGTGCAAGTAACTAAAACAAAATGTTTGGGGGCAAAAAAGGAATAAAAGTGACACTTTCGGAGAGTGAAGTGCTAGCGGTAGCAAGGAGGAGGAAAGCCATAGAAGATCAGAAGAAAAGAGAAGCACTGGAGAAAGCTAGGAAGATAAGAGAAGCAAAGGAGAAGAAAGAGAGGGAGAAGAAGCTTGCACAGAATGAGTTGTACAGGAAAATTGAACAGAAGAAACAAATAGAAAGAGACATAGACATGTTGAGGCGCAAGCTCGCAAATATGCCCAATTAATCGATCATCAACTCTTTGGCAGTTACATCTGCAAACTCCTTCCAAGCTTGTTTAATTTATATTTACTTTTCCTTTGGTGTTTTTCCCTTTTTGTTATTGGCTGATGGTTTTTCTTGTCTAGGAATTGAAATAAAGCAGCATATTTGATTTACTAAAATTAGTTTCCCTTCTTTGATTTGAGCTTTATGCATTTTTTTTACATGTTTGATGTTTCCCCTTCCTTTGGTGTTATATGTACTTTTACGTATTTTGCATCACTTAGGTTTTCCTCTTATGCACCAGAAAAGAAAAAACATAAGGAAAACATAAAGCACAATAGCATCACCACCCTACAGTACCGCATGTTGGTTCAGTAAGCTTTGATATCCCTCAGAGTTGGAAGAAATATTTGTTTGTAACTTAACGTTGTTGCGTGATTTTATTATTTTACAAATATAAATTTATGTGGAGAATGTTGATTTTCTTACAAGTGTACAAAAAATAATAAAACTTATATCCTCTCAATATATATTAACTTAATTGAAGACTATCTACCCTTGCAAGAGTGTTAAGGGGTGAATATCAACATCACAATAGAAACATAAACCTTATAACAATATAAAAAGAGAAAATTGTAGCAGTTGCTCCTTAACTTTAACCCAATTGAAGCAATGGTCCATCAACTAAAAGTTCATGACCATTGGTCCCTTAACTCATCAAAACGTGCAACTATGGTCATTTTCGTCAACTCTATCAAAATTCTATCAAAAGGACTCATGTTGGAAGGAGCATTGCTACAATTGGGTTGAAATTGATGGATCATTACTCCAATTGGGTTAAGTTGAGGGACCATTACTCCAATTGGGTTAAGTTGAGGGACCATTTCTCTAATTGGGTTAAAGTTGAGAGACCATTGCTACAATATTTTTCATTTGATTTTCTATACTTGCCCCTTGATTCAGCCTCACGTGACAGAAGTTTTACCGGAGTTGACAGAAATAACCATAGCTACACATTTTGACGAGTGAATGGATCAATAGTCATGGATTTTTAGTTGAGAAATCATCGCTCCAATTGAGTTAAATTTCTAGTTGAGGAATTCTTTGCTCTAATTGAGTTAAAGTTGAAGGACCATTGCTACAATTACCTCATATAAAAACTAAAAAAACTCTATGTTTGTTCCCATTAATACATACATAGTTGACATATAGACTCCCCTTGATGTCGAATGCCCATCTATATGAATTAACACCCACAATTATATCATAATTTCCCCCCTTTTAGGGCAATTTGGGATTGATGTACTTTTAAAATATTTCTTATGTTGTCTTTAAGAATAATCAACTATAAAATAATGCAAAACAAAGTTTGATAAACTGTATTTTTAAAGTTTTGTGAGTATAAAAAACAGTGTAAAAGCGTGAGGTAAATTTTAATATAAAAGTAATAATTATATATAATGACAAAAATGGGAATAGTAGTGGTGGTGAGGGCAATGAGAGCAGTGGCAGGGGAAGTGGTGGTGGTGCCAACTATGGTGCCGGCGTTGGTGGTTATGGTAGCATCAATGGTGGAGGTATGGTAGGGTGCCAATAGTGGGGTGTGGTGGTTGGAGTGCAAAGATAACAATGGTGCTAGGGGCGACGCTAGCGGCGGTGGTGACTGTTGTGGTTATGGTGGTTGTGGTTACGTTGGTGGTGGTGGTGGTGACGATTGCAGTGGTAGTGGTAGTTGCTTTGTTAGTCATAGAATTAGAGTCCTGGAAGCATAAATGTTGTCAGTCGTGTCTTGCTTCAAGCAAGGAGATATCTCTTTGATGATCAAAGCGTTCTTCAGCGAGGTACTTGGTCTGCAGTCCTCCATGCGTATACCTTTGTATGAAGATCATGGCGGTTGCTTTGTCAGCTTCACCAACCGGGTTATCCATCTCAATTTCAATGATAGCCCTAAGACTCTTTGCCACTGGGAGCTTCACATTTTGGACCCACTTTAGTTAGTTTCTTCCATAGACTTCTAGAGCGACCAATTCGAATTTGTTCAAATTGACCTGTTGCTGTCATAAAAAGAGAATAAGATTGTGGTTAGTGCAATGGGAAAAAAAAAATCATCCATAAACAAGGAGTAGAAAATTATGGTTCTAAGAAACTTCGGGTTTCATAGGTGTAGTGTTTTAAGAAACTTCGGGTTCAAATTTTTATGAACTTCAAGTTCATGAGTACCTGCAAACAGACGAAATATGTACAGAATACTAGATATAACAAGTAAATTAATGTATGTCTGCAGGCCTACTATTTCACAAAGTTGCAAGAAAGAAAGAAACAATTGTGTGTGGGTCAACAAGACCAGGTCCATACATGGCCAAAATAGAAGCAGAGGGTGCCCAAGCCCAGAAATTGGGTTGAGTTTTGACTTTTGATGCGGGATGAGCAAGGCAACAGCAACATGGGATAGCCCTGGCCCAACAATTGGGCTAGACTGCTGCAAGGAATCCAGGACAGAAGCCCAGACGGCTATGGATGCAGGTCGAGCGAGAGAGAAATTCATAAGGCTCTCTGGTGGGCTGATAATCAACCCAGTGGGGCTGGGTGTGGGTGTCACCGAAAACAGTGCCGCCATAGCTGGTGGCGGTGATCTCAGGCCAAGGGTAAATCATGGATTCGACGGGAACCAAAGAACGGTGATGGAGGAACGTTCCTGGACGTCGGAGTCAAAAGCCCATGGGTTTTCGAAATCGAAAATTTCGAAGGGAAATCTCATCCACACTTGTCATGGATGACTGCAGGTCAGCTGGGACGGCGAGGCTTCACCAGAAATCGGTGAACCACGGTGGCTGGGCTCGGCTACGGGCGAGGCACGTGGGTGGGCCATGTCCAAGGACACGACGACATAAAACGATGTCGTTTTAGGGTTCTGGGTGGAACGGCTTGGCTCCAATTGCTGGGCGGCTCAGCAGCTCGGCTCAACGGCGCAGCTCAAACAGCTCAAATTCGTGGCTCGCGCGAGTTTAGGGTAGAAAACCCCCTCTTGTTTTTTTCTTTCATTTCCGTTCATCCATTTGGTTCTTTAGCCCTTCTTTCGGGTGGTGGTGACGGATATGCGGTGGCGGTGCGGCTGTTTTGGTGGAGGTGGCTGTCTAGTTTGTTCTGTTTGGTTGCTGCGCTCACTTTGGGCCCTTCTCATTGTAGTTTTCATTTATGGAGTTGGGCTTTTGCTTGGCTATTTTGGACTTTCTTTTGAAGTAGTCCTTATCTTATATTATCTTTCTCTTTAAATGAAATTTACTTTGTTTGTCTCAAAAAAATGTGAAATTCACAATATAATATATATGAAAAATAATGCAAACACAATTTAAATAAAATCTATAATTTAAAACATGTAAAAGTTGCGTTCATGCACCATGGTGAATTTTTCAATAAAGTTTCATCTTGAATTTTTCATTAAACAAAATCTATTATATTTTTAGAAAAATGATTATATATATATATATATATATATATGTATATATTATTGTTTGATCTAACATTCCCTAAAGTTTCTGTCAACATGTAAACTTTGTTGCATGCAAATGATGCATCACAAAGCTCCACGTGGCATATGACTCATCACAAATGGATAAGTCATAAATGACATGTGACACAAATCAAACAAAGGAAGTACACAACCTTTCCAAAAGTCGGCAAAAGGGGAAGAAATCTCCTTAAAATCGGCAAAGGGCCCAAATTGCTCCCAAAACCGGAAAGAAAGCTAAAACATCTTCACAAAACAAGCAAGAATTGAAGATTGCTCGCAAAATAGGTAAGAAAGCCTTATAGATTTCGGTCAAGTAAGGGAAATTGGCTGAAATTAAACCACAAAATATGCTTAAATTCTCCCATGGACGAATTAAAACACAAATCAAAGCCAAATCCATCCAAATGCAAGCTTTGAGAAGTCTATAAATACAAGGTTCTCAAACAAGCATAAGGTTGACAATTTCTACATTAAAGGGCCGAAACTCTCACAAAAGGAGAACCTCTGCCAAATCTTTGAAGACTAATACGCTGCCAAAGCTTTATTCGAAGAACATACAACCAAAGCTGAACCTTTCTCTTGACCAAAGCCGAAGCATTCCCTTGAAGAATCAACAAGCACTTGTGCCGATTCTTTCAAGACTTTGTTACAAGCTCAAAACTTGTAACGACGTTTGATTCAAGATCAAGTCTCCAAGACCCTTGAATCAACAAAGTCCTACATCAACTCTACCTTTGTCGTGGCCCTAAACCTAAGGTGAAGACTATCCACGCATCGTTTCAAGCTCAAAACTTGAAGCATCCGTTTAATCGTTCGTCCAAGATCAAGTCATCGCGACCCTTGGATCAACACCCTACGCATCTACATCAAATTTGAAGACTAAATCAGAAGAAAATTGTAAACAAAGATTGTAACCTACAAATTCAAATCAATACAAATCTACTTTGTACACGTGTTCTCGTTTCATTCAATACATAATTTTCGTGTTTATAGTTTCATCTTGAATTTTTCAATTTTTAAGCAAATTTTCATTATTTCCGTTGAAAGCAATCAATATTTTTGTATTTGCATATTGATATTTCCAATAAATTATGGACGATTCACTTCCGCTTGCACATAAGTACAACAGTCGGATCAAGTCATTAAGCACATGTTAAGATAATGGATTGGTTCAAGTCTACCCACTTGTACCTGTTAAGAAAAAAAATTATTTTGATAATTGTACTTGTTAAGAAAAAAAAAAAACGTTTTGATAATTTGATATACGAAAAGAAGCCCTAGCTGAGCTATCTCATTTCTCAGTACCCACATCGTTCGTAAGTCACAACCACACCGCCACCAAGTCTACCCCATCCTTTGTTGAATTCCCAGCCTTTCCACAAAAAATAAACAATGACCAATTATAGTTTTCTAATGACATTCTTTCCATGTAGTACCAAATCATTTATTGTCTAACCATATAGATCAATATAGAAAATGGCCAGAATAATATTAGGTACAACAAATGATGAATACCATGCACATTATTTGAAAAAAAAAAATCATATCTAATTGTGTATTCTTCATATTTCACAAAAATACTTTGACATAGCGTCATCATGGTGCTATCAGCTTTGCCATTGAATTTGGGTATTGCACTATAATTAATCTTAAGTTCTTAATTATTTTCATAAACGACAGTTATTGAATAAATTAAAAACGAGGCGGCTGTCGCAAGGAACCACCCTAGAAAATACAAAGCTGATCAAAGCATGCTATATAAAGAACCATTCATGCATATGTTTTCAGATCATCAAAAAGAAGAAAATTGCATTGCATTATTGCCTCTAAAAAAGAATGTTAGGGTGCCAAAAAAGGAATAAAAGTGAGACTCACAAAGTAATGATCTCAAGCTCCCCTCCAAGTTACTTAAATAAATAAATAAATAAATTCTTTTTGCTCTTTTTATTTTGTTTTCCCTTTGTGCTCAATTTCTTCTCCATTTTTTTTTTACGGAAATAAAGATTTGAAGTTGGCCAATGGCTTCACACACCAAACTTTTAATAAAAAGCGTTTAATGAAATTTTATTAGTAATGACAAAAGCAAGAGAGTGGTGACAATGTTGTAGATAAGTTGAAGTTTGGTTGCGTTGGCAGTATCATAAGTAAGCTGAAGTTTGGTGGCACCAGCAATTAGTTATGAAAAAAAAGTTACTAGTGCCACCAAGCTTCAACTTAATAATATTACCACCGCTTTCAAACTTCAACTTATTTTGCAAATTGCCATAATCTCGTCTAATATTGCGGTATTACTAAATCACATGTAGATTCTTTGCACTTGATATCGTGGTATTACTAATCCACATTTCATAACATAGGTCAACGATAGGGATCTAAGTTGTGAATTATATCTTTAATTAAACAGAAACACATGAACATTGGACTAGAATGTTAGAAAGGATTGATGTTGCTGCACTGTTTTTACAACAAGGACCAAACTGCAAAAATAATATTGTAAAATGTGAAATTTGGACAGATTATAGTTAATTTGTCCATTTTGTTTATTATTTACGTTTAAGTATTTTGTTAAGTCAATGTCACTTAGTATGGGTACGAGCTTATTCGGTTTGACGAATGACAAGGCTTATCGAAAGCAAGCAAGCTATGATTATGTGAGTGGGTCTTTTTGCTTTTACGCGTATATATATGTATATGTGTTTTTCTTAACAACTGCTTTTACATATATTATGATGTGATATGTCATGTTTAACTTTACAAATAAACATTGCGTGCACTTTATGTTTTTTTAATATTATTTATGAGCATAAATTATGGCATAACATTCTTACGTTTTATCAGCTCATTACTACATGTTTGCACGATGTCTGTTAATTATTTGTATTGTCCTGGGCCAAGAACTAGCTTCACGTGTAGTTCACATGCACCATTTACATTCGCTTTGGATCCAGAGTTAGGTGTCAGCTTGTTCTTTTGTATGTTGTGTTGGACTTGTATGTGATGCGACTAGTGCAACTCACGTGATGTAGTACTAGAATGTAATACCTACACCAAGCCTATTCCATTGTTTGAATACATCTGCAGTGGACTTGTGTGCCTACATAATTAATGAGGATTGATTTACGGTTTGTGATTTAATGTTGAGATACCTTGTTGTTATGCCTTACACCTTTGACTCACTTCTGCTACATGGTACCTACTACATACTATTATTATAATATTTTTGGGAAACCATATACTTGTTTTATACTTTTCGAAAAGGTTTTACAAAACTTTATTTTCAGGCTCACTCACCATTGTGCCCCTCCAAGATTTTAGTGGCAGAGTCTTCGTGATGACGAGGATTGATGGTAAAAGCTGTTACGTATGAAACTTCTCCTTTCGGTATAAATGTCCCTACTCTTCTTTTATTGCAATTTATCTATGCTATGACATCACTTTTATGATATAGGTTCAATCTCGCTCACATGCGCACTCTAAATTATTCACATTTTTCACATCACTACACTTTATGGCTTCGTCACCCTCCTGGTTCGGTCAGCACAGCTCTATTCGGAGTCCAGATGGACATTCCGGATCGGGGTGTGTCACTAAATTTTATTACGTCCATTATTAGAAATAATTTGTAAATATTTAAGTCCATTTGCGAGAATCGAGATTGTGAGGTTGGAAGCCTAGCTAGCAGACTTCTATAAGCTACATTAGAATCAAAATAATTTGAAACTATTTATTTATATAATAATCTATATTAGCTACCCTCCTTATAGAGAACTCCGAACAAAAACAAGAAAGTATTTCTCTTCATCCTCCTACCCCAACCCCAGGAGCCAGCTACTTAAAACCGTCATCTTCCACCATTGGCAACAAGCTACAAACAAAAATGAGAAAAATCTTTCCCGCTTTCCTACATGACTTTCACCCTAACATTTAACCATTGAGATCCAGTCGTTTAGAATCATCATCTTCCACCACCGACACCAAGCTACAAACAAAAAAGAGAAAACAATGCATTCTCCTTGTTCCTACATGACTCCCAATGCAACCTCCTCGCCAGAAATAGAACTTATTACTATCACTTTAATCGATGACAACCCGAACAACACCGGAAACAACACTGCAATCGGTGACAATCAAACAACAATAGTGGCAGGCGGCAATGACCCAAATAATAATGGGAGCAGCGGGAACAGCCTAAACAACAATGTCAGCGACGACAACAACCTGAACAACAATGGCTGCAGGGCCAACAACCTGAACAATAATGGCAATCGCGACAACATCCTGAACAACAATGGGGGCGGCGGCAACAACCCAAAAAACAATGGGGGCAGCGACAACTTAAACAACAATGGCAGCGACAACAACAATAACAATGACGTTAACAACAACGACAACGTTGGCCGCAACCATTTCTCCCATGAAACTTTCCCTTAAAGCACTGGAAATCAACGTCTTTCTCGCAGTGGTTGCCTTGATGTGGACTATTACACTCAACCCGGACATATTCATCAAGGCGGTTGGACACTGTTACTGTTTTCCAGATTGCGCAGTGCAAGTTGAGGAATTGGTACTTCCGTCCGTGCGAAACTCATCGTTGGAAAACTCTCGTCCCGAGTTGAGGTGGTTTGATTCAGGGAAGAACCCCAACAAAAAGTGGATTACAAGGATCATCAAGGATGTGTAGAAATAACTTGATTTGCACTCGTCCTTGATGATCCTTGTAATCCACTTTTTGTTGGGGTTCTTCCCTGAATCAAACCACCTCAACTCGGGACGAGAGTTTTCCAACGACAGGTTTCGCACGGACAGAGGTACCAAATCCTCAACCTGCACTGCGCAATCCAGAAAACAGTAACAGTGTCCAACTTCGTGTTCGATTGCCTTGACGAATATGTTCGGGTTAAGTGTAGTAGTCCACATCAAGGCAACCACTGCAAGAAAGACGTTGATTTCCAGTGCTTTAAGGAAAGTTTCATGGGAGAAATGGTTGCGGCCAACGTTGCCGTTGTTGTTAGCGTCGTTATTACTGTTTGGGTTGTTGTCGTTGCCATTGTTGTTCAGGTTGTTGCCACCACCCCCATTATTTTTTGGGTTGTTACCGCCGCCCCCATTATCGGTCAAGATGTTGCCGCGACTGCCATTGTTGTTCAGGTTGTTGGCGTTGCTACCATTGTTGTTCAGGTTGTTGGCGTTGCTACCATTGTTGTTCAGGTTATTGCCGTCGCCGCCAATGTTGTTTAGGCTGTTCCCACTGCCCCCATTATTGTTTGGGTCATTGCCGCCGCCGTCATTGTTGTTCGGTTATCACCGATTGGCAGTGTTGTTGTTTTCGGTGTTGTCCGTGTTATCGTCGATTGAAGTGATAGTAATATGCTATATTTCTGACGAGAAGGTTGCAGTGGAAGTCATGTAAGAACAAGGAGAATGCATTGTTTTCTCTTTTTTGTTTGTAGCTTGGTGTCGGTGGTGGAAGATGACGATTATAAACGGCTGGATTTCAAAGGTTAAATGTTGGGATGAGAGTCATGTAGGAAGGCTGGAAATACCTTTTTTTGTCATTTTTGTTTGTAGCTTGTTGTTAGTGGTGGATGATGACGGTTCTAAGCAGCTGGCTCCTGGGGTTGGGAGAAGAGTCAGGTAGGAGGATGGAGAGAAATACTTTCTTGTTTTTGTTCGAAGTTCTTTATAAGAAGGGTAGCTAATATAGATTATTATATAAATAAAAATAAATAGTCACAAATTATTTTGATTCTAATGTAGTTTATAGAAGTCTACTAGCTAGGCTTCCAACCTTACAATCTCGATTCTCGCAAATGGACTTAAATATTTACAAATTATTTCTAATAATGGACGTAATAAAATTTAGTGACATATCCCGAACCGGTATGTCCACTTGGACTCCAAATTGAGCTGTGCTGACCAACACATGTAGGGTGACGAAGCCATAAAGTATAATGATGTGGAAAATGTGAATAAAGTTAAACCTAAAAGTGCCTAAATACAAGAGTGAGCGGGAATGAACATTTTCACACGTGATGTCAAAGCATAAGTAAAGTACAGTAAAGTAGGATGAGAATTATACCATCAAAGGTTGCCACCTATACTGATATTTGCCAAGAATCCTCGTCGATACGAAAGTTCAGCTGCTAAAACCTGGAAAGGCGAAAAACAAGGGTGAGTGGGACTGAAAATAAAACGTTGTAAAAACCTTTTCAAAAACACAATAACCTCTTGCGTAAAGCAAATATAGTTTCCAAAATATATATACTATGTATAGTAAATAATACTTACTATAGCCTGCAAGATCTCAAGAATTCAATATGGCATAATATTTCATAAATAACATATGACGTCCGTGCTCATCGACACATGCTAACACACGAGTTTATGCAGAGATATTCTTACATGAACAGGACAAGGTGTAACAATGATATACGCTCTAGTACTACAATCACATGAAGGCTGACGCTATGCGTAACACATACGAGTCATAATTGTCTATAGCAATCTAGGACTGGACTGGCACTTACAATGGATCCAAAGTGAGAGTGATGTGCACATACACGTAAAAGACTAGCCCTGCTCGGGCAAGTACTAACATCAGTGCAGCAAACGATGACTTGCGTTTTGCAGGTTGAACCACCTACTTCCAGAGCTCATATCGAGCTCGATTCTCCACCAAAATCAATGATACAAAAACCTAAGTGAAGCTAGAAGTGTAGGGAATATGTCTATACCCATTTGAGGCCATGTTATAATCAGAGTTCGCCGAAAAAGTGGTCTGAATGTGGCCAAATGGTCATGGGTTCTTGCTGGAAATCTGGAGAATTTCATCCCAACTTTCAAAGCTAATTTCTAGTTCGATACTTAATTGAACTTGATAATTCAAAAGCCATTTTGAAGTAGAAAGTACAGAGAATAGATCTATACCGGAGCAGGGCCGAGACACAGTTGGAGCTGGCCGGAAAAACATCTTGAAAATGGTCGGATGGCCACGGTTCCTTGCTCAAAATCTGGGGATCTTTTCCCCGAGACGTTTTTCTGCATCAACTCTATCAAATTGCACTTTGAAGTTTAAAGACCTTATCAGAAGTTCCAAAAACAATAAGATTTGAGGTTGAGGGCTCCCGAGGCTTACCCTTGGTCGGAAAACCGTAAACTCGCCGGCGTTAGCAAGGTTAAGTGTGCTACTGTTGTTGTACAATGGACAATGTTTCCGTGCAGGTGTGCATCGACAGTGGAATGGAGAAAATATAAGAAGGGGAGAGAGATTGAAACGTCATGGTGTGGTGGCATGAAGACTCACCGGAGTCTGGCCTTGGCTTCCCGGCCTCCTCGGCTTTACATGGAAGGATGAGTGTTGGGGAGGAGATAACTAAAAGGGAGGGAAGGGAAATGATAATGTGGCAGTCAAGGAGAGGTCCCACAAATAATGGAGGGGACACGGCAGAGAGGTTGAGGAATTGAGGGGGGGAGGGGGTGGGCCCCACGTGGCACATAGCCCAAGGCCACTAATGGAGAAACAGAAAAATAAAGGATAATTTTTCTCTCGTACACGTGCATTAAATGCTATATGCTGCAGCTCTGTCCCTCTCGTACACGTGTATTAAAGTGCCCTTCTTCTGATTCTGGGTTCAAAGCTGTCAATAACGGATCATTTTTTTCCTGCAACCAGGCTCAAATCCTAGCTAGCTTAGTTACGAAACTTCCTAGCTAACCCTCTTCTTAGCTTAGTTACCATATTTTGTTGGAATGACACACGCAACCTTTTCACTTTTCAAATAGGACAAACCTCATAAACACAACAAGAATGAGGAGTGTAGTGTAGCCAATTTGAAGCTACCTCCACAAACTTTGCTCTTCGGGGTTCAACCTCAATGTGGACATACAATATGTCACCAATACAACCTAGATTGTAGCCCACACAGAGGAGGTAACATGTGAAACTTCATAAGTTATGATCAACAATCCCTACCATATGATCAACATGGACACGTTTCAAAGCCATGAATATGTAGAAATAACTAGATTTCCAATCCCACTCAGCGTCTTAGATGATCAAAGATGAGCAAACACCAATCATTGTAAAGAACATCATTGATGATCCTTGTAATCCACCTTTTGTTGTGGTTCTTCAATGATGAGCAATCATCAATCAATGTGAAGAACCCCATTGATGATTACAATCTACTTTTTGTTGCATTCATATTGATTGGTGCTTGTTCATCGTTGAAGAACACCAACAAAAAATGGATTACAATGATCATCAAGGACGACAAATGGGAATGCAAATCAAGTTATTTTTACACATTCATGGCTTTCTGCAACGTGTCCATGTTGATCATATGGTGGGGACTGCTGATCATAACTTATGAACTTTCACATGTTACTTCCCCTGTATGGGCTACACTCTGGGTTGAATGAGTGGCATATTGTTTGTCCACAAGGAGATTGTACCCCGAAGGTTATGATTAACAATCCCCACCACATGATCAACATGGACACGTTTGAGAAAGCTATGAATTTGTAGAAATAACTTGATTTGCAATCCTACTTGTCAACCTAGATGATCATTGAAATCCACTTTTTGTTAGGATTCTTCAATGATGAGCAAGCACCAATCAATGTGAAGAACACCTTTGATGATCCTTGTAATCCATTTTTTGTCGCATTCACATTGATTGGTGCTTGCTTATCGTTGAAGAACCCCAACAAAAAGTGGATTACAAGGATCATCAAGGACGACAATTGGGATTTCTTATCAAGTTATTTCTGCACATTCATGACTTTCTGCAACGTGTCTATGTTGATCATATGGTAGGGATTTTTTTTATCATAATTTATGATCTTTTCACATGTTAACCTTTCTATGTGTGGGTTACACTCTCGGGTTGTATGAGTGACATATTGTTAGTAAACATAGAGGTTGTACCTCGGAGTGTAAAGTTTGTGGGGGTGGCTTCAAATTGGCTACACTACCTCCTCATTCTCGTTGTGTTTATGAGGTTTGTTCTATCTGAAAAGTGAAAAAGTTGCGTGTGTCATTCCAACAAAATATGGTAAGATGAGTGTAAATATTTCCAGCACTAATTGAAAACAAAGTGCAATGTAGTGTAGCCAATTTGAAGCAACCTCCACAAACTTTGCTCTTCGGTGTACAAACGCATCGTGGACTTACAATATGACACCTAATAAACTAAGAGTGTATCCCACAGAGGAAAGGTAACATGTGAAAGTTCATAAGTGATGATCAATAATCCTCACCATGTAATCAACATGGACACATTGCAGATAGCTAAGAATGTGTATAAATAACTTGATTTGCAATCCCACTCGTCGTTTTATGTGATAAAAAATGAGGAAGCACCAATCAATGTGAAGAACACCATTGATGATCCTTTTAATCCACCTTTTGTTGGGATTCTTCAACGATGAGAAAACACTAATCAATGTGAAGAACCCCATTGATGATCCTTGTAATCCACTTTTTATTGCATTCATATTGATTGGTGCTTACTCATCGTTGAAGAGTCCCAACAAAAGGTGTATTACAAAGATCATCAAAGACGACGAGTGAGTATACAAATCAAGTTATTTTTACACATTCATGGCTTTCTGCAACATGTCCATGTTGATCATATGGTGGGAACTGTTGATCATAACTTATGAACTTTCACATGTTACATCCCCAGTATGGTCTACATTCTGGTTGAATGAGTGGCATATTGTCTGTCCACAAGGAGGTTATACCCCCAAGATCAAAATTTATGGAGGTGGCCTCAAATTGGTTACATTCAAGGTCTTAAAAATCGATATTATCGGCGATATTTCGCCGATAATATCGTTTTTTTCATCCAACGATATTTTTTTAACTTAAATTATAATATCTTAAAAATATCGCGATATTATCGCTAATATCGCGATATTAACGATATTATTTGTGAACCACACATCAAATATTAAACTAATAAAAAAAAATACTACACTTGATCTTAGCCAAAAGGCCAAGAAAGGAATGACTTTTTTCAGCTATGGAAAGTGGCTTTTGTAGGCAAGCTTGCTTGCTCACTTCCCTTGAGTGGTCGATGTGGGACTCCAGTCCTACACAAAAACTCCACTTGGTCCCATCATCACCCAACGACTACTCTCTGATTACTGTACACAATCATCCACACCTAAACATATACATTTACATACCGACGATCTCAACTCTCCAACTCAACTTGCAATTTCACACATACAATTCCCAGTTTCCCATTCCCATTAATACATCAGCTCGCACATAATAAAACCGCCACCATCAAACAAACAAACAAAACCATTCGCAGTTGCAGAGCAAAACATTGTATAAATTGAAAAAAAAGTGACATAAGGAAGGACTAAGGAGGAGGGAGGAATTGGGTTTTTGAGATTGAAAGCAATAGGCATCACCTCTATTTGTTGGAAAAGTGATCAAAGTTTCCTTTCAATCTTTTGGTAGCCTTCTCAGTTATTTGCACTTGTCAAGACTGACTCTTCTGTTTTGTTGCACACAACACCAACACCAATACAAGAATCAAGTAGGGAGCCTATCGTGGTACTAAGTCACTCATGTATCTTACCATGCAATGTATAAAGTGTAAAATATTGTACTAATTCATTATATATAAATGATTATGGTGTGTTTAAACTTCTTTCATTAATTACTACATATTTTCTACACTCACAATGTTTGTCAGCTCGCTATATAATCAACTTGATAATGCTAAATCCATCATGCAATGCATTTCCTTCCAATTTTTTGTGATAAACTAATAGATAATTGACTAAATAAACATCCTGCAAAGTTTCAATAAAAATTTCCAAGTTTTTCTTACAATTTCCGTGGTTTCCATATAATTTTTATCGATATCGATATTATCCCGATATTTCCATCGATATTTCCGTGTTTTCGGACTACCGATATTTCCGATATTACCGATATTTAATACCTTGGTTACATTACACTCTTCACTCCCTTTGTGTTTCTGATGTTAGTCTTACTTGAAAAGTGGAAAAGTTGCGAATGTCATGCCAACAAAATATGGCAAGATGAGTGTAAATCTTTCTAAGACTGGTTGATAGCAAAATGTAGTGTAGTGTAGCCAATTTGAAGCTGTCTCCATAAACTTTGCTCTTCGGAGTACAACCTCATTGCAAACATACAATATACCACTTATACAACCCAGAGTAGCCCACACAAGGGAGGTAACATGTGAAAGGTCATAAGTTATGATTAACAATCCCCACCATATGATAAACATGGACACGTTGTAGAAAACTATAAATTTGTAGAAACAACTTGATTTGCAATCTCACTCGTCATCCTATATGATCCTTGTAATCCACTTTTTGTTGGGTTTCTTCAGCGATGAGCAAGCACCAATTAAAGTGAAGAACCTCATTGATGATCATTGTAATCCATTTTTTGTTGCATTCACATTGATTGGTGCTTACTCATCGTTGAAGAACCCTAACAAAAAAGTGGATTACAAAGATCATCAATGGCGATGAGTGAGAATGCAAATTAAGTTATTTCTACACATTCATGGCTTTCTACACGTGTCCATGTTGATCATATGGTGGGGACTGTTGATCATAACTTATGAAGTTTCACATGTTACCTCCCCTGTGTGGGCTACAATCTGGATTGTATGGGTGACATATTGTATGTCCACATTGAGGTTGAAATCCGAAGAGCAAAGTTTGTGGAGGTAGCTTCAAATTGGCTACACTACACTCATCATTCTCGTTGTGTTTATGAGGTTTGTCCTATCTGAAAAGTGAAAAAGTTGCGTGTGTCATTCCAACAAAATATGGTAACTAAGCTAGGAAGAGGGTTAGCTAGGAAGTTTCGTAACTAAGCTAGCTAGGATCTGAGCCTGGTTGCAGAAAAAAAATGATCCGTTATTGACAGCTTTGAACCCAGAATCAGAAGAAGGGCACTTTAATGCACGTGTACGAGAGGGACAAAGTTGCAGCATATAGCATTTAATGCACGTGTACGAGAGAAAAATGATCTTTTATTTTTCTGTTTCTCCATTAGTGGCCTTGGGCTGCAGCAGCATATTGCATTCACATTGATTGGTGTTTGCTCATCGTTGAAGAACCTCAACAAAAAATGGATTACAAGGATCATCAAGGACGACGAGTGAGATTGCAAATAAAGTTATTTCTACACATTCATGCTTTTCTGCAACATGTCCATGTTGATCATATGGTGGAGATTGTTGAGGTTCTTCAACAATGATCAAGCACCAATCAATGTGAAGAACCTTATTGATGATCATTGTAATCCACTTTTTGTTGCAATTACATTGATTTGTGTTTGCTCATCGTTGAAGAACCCTAACAAAAAGTGGATTACAAGGATCATCAAGGACGACGAGTGAGATTGCAAATAAAGTTATTTCTACACATTCATGGTTTTCTGCAACATGTCCATGTTGATCATATGGTGGAGATTGTTGATCATAACTTTTGAACTTTCACATGTTACCTCCCCTGTGTGGGCTACACTCTGGGTTGAATGGGTGGCATATTGTCTGTTCACAAGGAGGTTGTACCTCGGAGAGCAAAGTTTGTGGATGTGGCTTCAAATTGGCTACACTGCACTCCTCATTCTCTTTGTGTTTTTGAGGTGGGTCCTATTTGACAAGTGAAAAAAGTTGCATATGTCATGCCAACTAAATATGGCAAGATGAGTGTAAATCTTTCCAGCACTGGTTGAAAGCAAAGTGTGGAGGACACAAAATCGATGATGGATTTAGTCTAGGCATTAGTTAAGGTTAATATTTATGAATGGTTATCCAATCCCCCTATTTGCACCTAAAATATGCACAATTTTACATATTTGGGGCTAATGCCAAAATATGGCATTTTGAGGATTATTGTGTAAATAGGCTAACTTGTAAGATATTTGGTTGCATCAAGTATGATGGTTTGACATTAAAATAATGTGTTTCCCTTTCGTTTAGGTGGTGGAGATGTGTCAAATGCTTTGTTTAATCAAGATAATTGCATGCTTTTCTCATTATGTGGAGAAAAAAAAGCCAACTTGCTTCTTTTAAATATTAATCTATTGCAAGTAGGATTAATAAACATGTGGTGTAAATGTGAGTTGACCTCTTTTAATATGATTTCATATGCAAGTGGGTGGTGGAGTTCTTTGCACAAGTTCAATGTTCTCAGCAAAAAGAACTCTTTGAGTTCTCTATATAAAGAAGCAGAAGAAAAATGATTAAGGACATTCAACCACTCAATCAAACACTTCAACTCAGTTCAAGCTATGCACCTTTTTTTATTATTGTAGATTACTTGCAAAAGCCTTGTATTTCCTTTTTAAAAGCTCTGCTGCTCAATTGACAATATCGATTTCCTTTGTATTTTCATTTCAACCTTCAAGTCATTTCCCAAACCACTAGAAATTGCCACAAGACTAGAGAAACTTGTACGATCCCTTGAGAACGAGCTCCAACCTTGTATTTGGCATCCATTTGTACTTATAATGCTTTGTACTTTAAATATTTACATTTATGTACAACTCATTTCCAGTCATTTAATTGACAAGCAATCTATAATACCAGTCATTTACTTTCCTCCGTCATTTACACTTCCAACAAACCTGTCATTTACATATTGTTACATCTCTACATATAAGTGAAGTCCTTATCTTTAAGGCAAAGAAAAAACCTTGATTTGAGCCACTCCCACTCAATGATGCAATCTCTTGGTTAGAAGTCGAACTCAGGCGTGATCTCAATCACTCAAATCTGTCTACTAGCGGCAACTAGTAATGGAATGCTCGCACCCACCAGTTTCTTGTTCGAGTAAATTCCCGACATGCCTGCGAGGCGCATAACAAACTTAGGGGATGAACACCCACTAGTTTTAATCTGGACCTCCTCGTAGGACTGTTTGTAATCATTGTTTGGGGTTGATTGTTTTGGAACTCTTGGTTTTGGTCAATGTTCTGAACCCTCTATTGAATATGCTATCGGTTTAACTCAAAAAAAAAAAAAGAAAAAAAAAAGGTTTTCGACTCAAATCAAAAATAGGATTTTATTGATCATGCAATATCACTAAAATGATAAACATGCCATAAAGTCTTTTTTTTCTTTCGATGAAGCAGTACTATAATTTGTCCCTTGTTTTAACCTTTTCACGACCCACACTCAAGACGTAATTTGAAGACATATATGTGAAGTTCTTGGAATTATCCTTGTGGAAGTTAAGCAACATTATATGCCCAGGTACTTCCTGTATCCCGCGTTGATTGAGGAACAATTTTACTATGACATTGGATCAATTCATTGGCTTTGACACATCCTCCTTATCATTTGAATCTTAGCATGAGTTGAGTTTTCGGAATAAGCAATTCATATTGCTCACTGTCTTGCACATTTGTGTTTTATCGTCATGTTTTTCATATCTTTTGTTTGCAATTTGGTTGTCCTTCTCCGTGCTCGATCGGGTTATGCAACAAGTATAAGGAACCAAAAAGAAAGTTGTGAATTGTATCTTTAATTAAAAAGAAAAACATGAACATTGGACTAGAATTAGTAAGAATTTTAGATGAACTACTTCCTTTGTTATCTAACCCAATGTTTCTGCCAAGATGCAACTTCCATCATTCAATGGTTTTCACCACATGCACAGAAAGATGACTCAAAACCTCATGAAAAGTTTGGAGTAAAAACACGAAGTTATGGAGAATAATGACATGGTTCTTAAAAATAAAAACGGTGATGAGCATGAATCTACGATAAATGACAATTCTTACAGAATAATATTACAATCTAATGGTATAACTTCTTATTTTCGAGCTGCTTCTTATTTTCGAGCATCGATCAGCCATGTCGCAAAGTACTGAAACAGAGCCTGCAAATTTACACCTGAGAGCAAGACAGCTCCCTACAAATCTTCCCCTAATCTACACTGAAAAGCTTCTATCAGCAACCTAAATCTATTGATGCATCCCATGGGAAAGCAGCCATTTCGTTCTTTCGTCTGCCAAGTTTTAACTACGATTTAAGAAGATACAACACAAGCGATTTATGGAACCGCAGTCTCGTGTGAAACTCCAACGCCCCATTAACCGAGCACCTTTCGGAGTTCATCAATCAACAGCGCTCTGCTTGATGGCTCGACCTGCATTGGATTCAAACCATTAAATCCAGGTGGTTAAGAGATGATGTGGAAAGATGGTTAACAAAGAATATAACACGATTGCTTACCTTGCTTAGAAGGGCAGCAAGACCTTGAGGTAGGGCTTGCAAATCAGAAACCGAGTCACCAATATTTGCCAATTGAAGCAATACCTTCTGGACCCGCAACTCCTTTAGTTTATCCTCGTAATTTTTCGGATTTTCCTTCCACGTAAAGAAAATTTCATCGTTCACCCAAGCATCTTCTCTGCATCCCGGAATATCAGAACTCAAAAACCAGTTCTTGATCAAATCTGTAGCAGATTTATGTGACAGCTGTTCACCAGCAGCATCTCTCACTGTCTTGATGAGTGACTCTTCGGAAATTCTCCGACGCAATCTTTTATAGAAGAAAGCTCGAGAGCTGTTCCAGTCCAAAACTTGTCTGATTACTCCCTTCGCAGCCATCCTGAGAGAAGTATCGTGCAGTTCCGCAAATCTAGTGGCTATCTGAGTGTAGACAGGCAAAAGCTGTTTTTCACGTGATCGTATCTGATGCTGTAGAGGTTCAACCATCTCATGCGCCCCATTGCTCTTGGCTTCCTGAAGTTTTGCCTTCAGTTGGATCAGCTGTTGGTCAAGCCTTCCCATGCTCTCTAGTAGCTCCTTGTTCCTGAACTTGATCTCGATCATTCCCTCTGGCTCAAGCACGTTACCTCTCGCAGTTTGATCAGCATACATTTCAATATGGTCTGGATTTATACGACTATCCACAACCACCCACGCTCCACCGCGTAGCTCACCCATCATGGGGATGAACACAAATATGGGCTGTTTGTAAGTCCTGAGGTTCTCCACAATGGTTGATCCAGCTTGAAGGATCCCTTCAAAAAGGTCTCTCTGCCCACCAGAAAATCCTCTCCAGTTGGCAAGAATGAAAAGTGGGAGCTCTTCTCTGTTGAAATCTAATAACGCTTGGGCTGTCTTACTAGCAGAATCAGGAAACCATACTTGCCCAGCCTGAGGAACAACCCTCTCATGGGAATCAAGCTGGCCTGGATCAGCAGGTATGGTTTGCATCACCGTCTGTGTCTCAACAGCAACTATTCCTACAGGGATTCCTCCAAGCTTCGCCCTTCCAGTAACAACCGTCCTCGCCCAGCCTTCTAGTGTCTCAACAAAGCTGTCTTTGTCAAAAATACCCCCCATCCACTTCCCATTACTATTTAAAGCACCGCTAATAGCAGCACGAGGATCACATGAATTCTCGGGGCAGTACTCAACAGGCCTTTCTGGAGGATCTAAGGGACTCAAAATGGGGAGTGGCCCACCAGCATGGGCAGGAACATAACTTAACCACTTCAAAATAGCAGATATTCCTTCAAGATCATCAGCAACCGTTAAATGGACAACCCCATTCGTGCCCATAATTTTAGGTCCTCCAAGTTGCATGTGAGAGCTGTATACCTCCCGGCCAAGAAGTTTGTTCAATGCAGAGAAACCGGTTAAAATAATGGGCTGATCAAGCCTCTGTATGCACCGCATCCCAAGCCGGGCAAGATAAGCACCAATCCCTACAGTTCTTCCAGTCACATATGTTAAGGTAAAGGTTTCCCTGTATGCCCTCGAATATGCACCGGCAATTGCCCCACTCCCAGTCAAGCTTTCAACCCCTAAGCCATCATCCTTTCCAACAATGGTATCTATAACCCATCGGGTATTTCCACTTGCCAGCTTTAATTCATGTGCTATCACAGATGATCCAATCCGAGCATAATCCTCAGGGGTTAAATACACATACTGAAAACCATGCTCAGGACTCGATTCATCAGACCAACCAACTTTAAAGCAGGATTTGACTTCTTCAGCTACCCCAATACGGGCACCTGAGTTTGCTGCCAAGTATATTAAAGGCAGTTTCTTAGCACAAGCAAGTTCAGTTACCGCAAAGAAGAATGCATCCTCTCTTGGACCAAAAGATCCAGCTTTGAAGGTCACGTCATTTGAAACAATCAATATCTTCCTTCCTGAAGGGAACTCGGGGGTAGACATCTCCATAAACCAGGCTACCATGCCAACGTCATTGAGCCCAGGTGGACGAACTACTTCAACAAGAGGAGTGCCCCAGGTGCCTTGTTGGTCAGAAAACTTGAGCTCAGTGACTCTTAGTATTTTATCTTTAGGTTTTTTACTACCCGGCAACTGGGATGCCCATGACTGTTCCAAGGCCGTCTGAAATGCCTGCAAAATAAAATTTTATCTCCAGTAAGTTTCACCACCATGGTCAATCATGGAGAAACATAAAATAAGAAAAACCAAATTCGTATCACATATCTCACCAGTGGAAAGTCATAGCAGTAAGTGGTGCTGGTTCTCCTGGCCACCAGACGTTTTCGATCAATAGCTCCCAAAGGCTGATACTGTGCATTTACTGGTAAACCATGCAGGGGGGCCTGTGTAGAGGCTGAATGGTATACCACCCTCTGTTTGCTGGTATCCTCTAGTTCCCGATATACCTGATTATCATGTTCACCAGTTATAAACAAACAAACAAACTATTTCTTTGAGACAATACTTTCTTTACGACTGACATTACAAACTGTTTATATAAATAAATAATCTGAGACTATATCTTCTTTGACTGACGTTACAAACTATTTATTAACCTGTGTGCAATATGTAGAAAACTAAAGCAGCATATTGTTTATTCAGTCAACCTAGACCACAATATGCATCAGGTACACACTGAAGTTTTTTCTTAATTTTCTTTTCAAGAAAAATAAATCTGATTTCCACCTCAGACCAGTCTCTTAGTGGTAAATTTCTACCTAATATAGATAATCAAATGATGCCTTCTGTTCTAGCTCAATCTATGTTTAATAACCTATGGTATGAATCATTACTACTCGTACAACCACCCTAATATGCTCTTGCAAAAGCCTTCAACAATTATATAGCTGGAAAACATAACTTGGTGGTAAAGAACTTACATGTACAGTGCAGGTATGACCAGTCACGTTTGTGACGACAACCCTCCAAGAAACATTTGCCTGCCCAGAGGATGCAATCCACAACTTCACTTCCCACTCACAAACACCCAACCTATGCATCTTTGCACCAACAGATGCATGGATTTCACGTGCAAGTTCTTCTAAGATCGCCTCCACCACAATTTCTTCTTGTCCAGCATCTAAATCAACTCTCCTGGCAGAACATCTCAAATGTAAGATTCTAAAAAGTTCCCCATCTTATCTCAGGAGAAAAATATTGCATAAGAAGAAGAAAAAAATTTACTTGGGGTAAGGCAGTAGATCATCAATTTGTTGCTCACGTAAGATATAAAGGTACATATGAGTATGGTCAGATTTGACAGTGGCATTGTGTGCATTAAGTTCCAACTCTTCCATTGCTGTCAATAAGGACCTCAAAATGCTCCTTGAAGTAAATGACAAAGCCCATTGCTTACTAGCTGCTTCCATGTCTAGCCTTTGAAATCCAGCGAACCCATCATTTGAAGTGGGCTGCCTTACAAGTGTTCTGAGGAACATCCTTTTGGTTGGTTGCGGCTTGTCTACAACGCTGTACAAGTGCCACTGACGGTCCCGGGATGGGGTATACTGTACATTCTCATAACCTTTAAGCTTGTCCTGAATCAGAAGAAAAGATGAGTAACTTCATAAAAAGAGTATTCCGACCTTCGCACAAAACACTGGAGCTACAACCACAAAATTACTAACCAATTCAAGGTAAATGGATAGAGGAGGCTCCAGATGACGCAATAAAGGTTCTTCCTCGTAATAGAGTTTTTCTGACGACCAGTGGAAGGAATGCCTCATAGGAGCTCGCCCTTCATCTCTTTGTATGATGCAACTAATTACCCTGACACCTGCGCTGTGTAGACTGGAGGCTACTCCTTGTTCTTTAAGAATTTTGGCTAACTTCTTAATTCTTTCTTGAGCCTGATCCTCATCGCCACTGCCATTCATGTCAGGAAGGTTTCAATGTAGGTTCAAATCCGAAATAGGACCATTGTAATTTGGAGTGTATAGAGAGATCCAATTAAAAATCTAGAGTTGGTAAGATTAATCAGAATACAGTGCTCTCTTAGGGATCCCACATAATGTATAAGTTTTTCAATATAGAACCGATCCCGAATCTAGTCACATGTTTAATTCAAAGTTGAAAGCTTTATTGAAAAGAAAAAGGGCAGGTACAATACCTATCCTGAAGTAAACTCATCTGATTGTTGATGCCAACTAAAGCAATATGCATCATATTACCAAAGCCACTTGGTTCACTAGATCCATTTGGAATTGATTCATGAAGTTGATGAGACATTTCCTTCAGTGCATCATTAATAACTGCTGGCAGAAATTGAAGGGATTTTATAATAACCATGACTCCCCATTTTCTCTCGTTGTATTTCTCAATTGATTTATCAGAAGATTGATCTTCATTCGCAGTTTTTCTCTCTGTATGCTCGTCCAAGAACTCCCAGGAAGCCATAAGACCAGATCTTTGCCACTGCATCCTCACACTCCCCTTTAAAAGATATGGCTGATAACAAATAAAGCAAAGTTAAACAACGAAATGACTGAAAGACAAAGTAAGCAGGAACTCAAAGTGTTTGAACAATGGTACCTGGTATAACCGACGCACATAGCTCTCGACAACCCGCCTCTGAAGTGTGTGATCACTGTGATCAAATAGACCTACAAGGGCATCTTCAACTGCCAAAGGAGCACTCACAAGATCCTCCATTCGTTCATTTATGGCACTTTTCCTCTTAGGAGTATCCATGCTTTCACCATCCTCGGTAAACATCTCTAACTCAGAAAGACTTCTGGCAATGCTGGAACGAAGTTCACTCAACTTGGTTTGCTCCATCAGTTGACTTGCCTTAAGTGCCAACTGCACAAAATTTATTTACTAAAAAAATGCGGCTATTATACAAAAGAAAATCATTATTAAGTTCTTATGCGAGGACAATTTTAATTGATTTGTAAAACTTAAACAGAGGAAGAAAGATCCATTCAATAAAACTAATAGTTCAGCTTGGTTTGATCCACTCAGTAAAATGGCAAAATAAAAGTAAACAGCCAAGTGTAACTGGATTTTGAATTACTTAAAAACAGAGAAAGAGAAATGTCCACATTATGATAATTATTAGTTCAAGCTCAGTTCAATGGCAAACCTCAGAATAGCTTGTATGGTTAAGTTGAGAAAACCGAATTAGCTTTTCCCTGTATGCAGCAGGGTTGGGGTAGACCAGTTGTTCCATGAGTCGTAGTATCAACTTATTTTTATTCTTGACACCCTGCAAGCACAAGATGCATAGTACATCTATAAAATAATGTCAACAGAAAATTGAACGAGACAAGGAAAGGCAAGCCAACAGAGCATGTAGATTTTAATACCTGGTGAGAAAGCACAATGTCCACAATCTTCAATAGATCTTTTTTATACTGAAGTCGAAGGCGTTCAATTACATCAGCCTGGTGAAACAAAATATTAGTCTATCATGAATGAAAATTATCACAAGCAAAAGAAAAATCACAAGTACGACATTCAAAATCTTGGAATAGCGTCAAGTTCCTAATTATCAGGGTATGGTAAACTGTAAAACTACGAAGTTAAAAAATTCAACAAAAGTGGCTAAGGGGAAACGTTGTCTTTCATAATGAGAGGCTAACCTGAATGTTGTCACTGAATAATTCTTCAACTGACAGGTACTCTTCAAAAAGGGAATGGACGATAACTCGGGCATGACTTTCTCTTCCACCCTCATAAGACTTCACAAGGCTCATCAAAGGCTCAACAAGCCTTTCTTGGGCTCCTTTCTCTTTATCAGGACAGGAGAATAGATGGGCCTGCAAAGAATATATGTAAACATAAGGCAACATTCTTAAGAAGAAAGTAGAAAATAGTACTCAAATGGGGAATTTAAAACGTAATTCTCACCTCAAGAACAACGCGCAATAACTTAGCAGGGAACTCAACATTCTGAGAACTAGAAATCACCTCAAACTCCTTAAATTTTGATTCCAACTGTAAAATTATACAAGAAAATCACACATGAGCATAAAGACTCATTTGTAACACAAATGCATGAGAAAACAACCATACTTTTCTTACTTCATTTTTAAGATCCTTGGGTAGGCGGGTTGCTAGAACAGCAAAGCACTCTTGCCATTGAAGGAAAGGGAGTTCAGGATTGTCTAGGCAAGTGAGCAAGTTTTGCACTACCTGAGATAGATGACAACTCTTAGATAAGACAAGTTTAAGAATAACAACACAATCTACAAATTCTACACATGATAGTGTGTAATGTATTCCCACAATTACAAAGCCGAAGAAACTGAAAAAATATAATGATCTAAAAAAGTGTTCAAAATGTTAACGTATGTTGAATGAGAACTCACTTCATCAATGTTATGCTCATAACCAGCAAGAATCATTCGGGCTGCGGTTATGCTAGCAGCACATCTCTGGTGAACTTTACCAGAAATTGCAGTTGGGGGCCCCAGAACTGGGAAGCTCCCATGGAAAGGTTCTGCCTTTCTCACAGCCGAAGGATCATCTAAATCAAGCCTTGCAATAAGTTCACCAGCCTACACAAAACCAATTTTATATGAAATTCTATCAAGTGGGGATGTACTTACTTCCTATCAAGATCATGAAGTACCTGCATTGCTTGACCTTCAGACATTCTAAAGTGGATAGCTCCAGAAGCAGGTGAAAGAAGAGGCATACACATCTTCATAACCTCAACCTCAGCATATGGTGTGTCAGCATCGACATGACTACCATCAGCGACCAAGTACCTCAGCAGCTTGCATGGTGTCTCTGCTATTAACTTTGATGGATCATGGTCGTTCTGAATTCAACAGAAGTCAACTAGTCAGCTTGCTGAAGGACATTTTGGGGGAAGAAAAAAGGGAAAATGGAGGCACCTGAAGCAAGCAAGTCCTTCCATCAATAAGAAGGCGAGTTCCAGCTGCTTCTTCCTCTGCATATATAACATGACTGTTTCCGTCCAACTGTAACAAAATTGAAGTTATTAGTCACAAACTGTAACTGATCGCTGGATATAGTTATATACCCAGATAAAGTGACAGTTCTATAAAACGTCGATTTGTTGCTTTTCAGTATATTTGGAGTTGCCTAGATTTGATGAACTTCTCATTTACTTGTATTACTTCTATTAATTAGCCTGCATTTCTTATCAAAATAATATATAATTGTCTTCACACGCCCACACACGTGTATACAAACAAAGGAGTAGCAGAAACTGACAACTGGAACTACACAGTATGTAGAAAATTCTGATGCAAAAGTACAGCCAGTTATTAAGATATACTAGCAGGCAGACACTTGATATTATTTACATATCAAGTGCATTTGTACTGTGCTTGTTAGACATGCCCCTTTTAATCAATAATCCAGGATTAAATGGGTAATAACTAATGAGCAAGAGCAAAATCATATGTGAAGCTACAACAATGAAAACAATAAAGAGAATGTTTATACTTGCCTGCATCAACAAACCCCCATCACGTAAAGTATGTATCTCTGCTTCAATCTCTGATTCATTCATCCTCAATCTGTAGCTTCCGGGACCCCCTCTCACCATGTCAATCTATAAATAGGTTTCATGACGTTGATTATATAGAACTATTGATTTTTCCAACGAAAAATCTCCAAAAATGCCTGAAACATTAAAAGAAGTCCGTTGGAATGAAGCAATGTCATTTGAAAACATACTGTGTATTTGCTCCCTTCAATGTTCAATGATACTTGTGCATGGACAAGTGATATATGCTGCAATCAAAATTTCAAAAAATTAATTGAAAAGGACGTATAAAACACATTTGTTTGAAATATATTGTTTTAGTACCATACCTTGGGTGGAATTTGTCCTTTCTCAAGATAACCGACATAATCTGAAACCATTGCTGCACTACTGGTAGATGCTTTCTGAATAGGCCATAATAGGAAGAATAAGCGATGCATTTTACAAATAAAATATACAAAAATCAACGATTAAGGAAGATAGTTGCACTTACAAACAGAGTCCCTCCAACTACAGAAAGATACCAAGGAGGCCTTTCTGCTCTAACTCGCATGGCGATTCTACTATCCAACCAACCCGTGTGGATTTTATTATCTCTGTAGTCTGAGGCCTACATGACATGTGACATAGAGTTACTTGAAAATTCATCGAAATTCAATGCTCTCTATATTAATTTTTAAAAGGTTGGTAAAGAATTGAATAGATTTTGGGAAGATTACATGTAGAAGATCTATTGAATAATCAACATTTGTACGAATTTCCCCTCGAATTTGAATTTCCTTCAGCCCAAGAACCATATTTGCAATAGCTAGAGCTCGAGACTCCCCAAATGCAAAAACATGTCCTGGAAAAGGAGAATTTTTTGTCTTTTAATACGTTAGCAGCAAAAACTGATAAATGTTTCCAAAAACAGTCAAAGAAGGTTCATACTTACCAAACTGAGAGTCTGAGAATTCATGAATGCCCCCTCCAGACTGCAAACCACAACATCAATCAGAATTTATCTGAGAGCTATATTGTTCTTTTTCTTTCATGGAGGAATTTGTCAAGATATATACCTTAACAGAAAAGTATGCCCAAACATTTGGCTTGCTTTTAAAACTCAACTCCTGCATATTGTGTGACATACTCAATATGAGGTCATGTAAGCATTAGGAGAAAGAAAGTTCGAGTAAGACTTCGGAATGATGATAACTAACCTGTACTTTCCCACTGGTAGGCTTAAAGCCATCATCTGGATCCTCACTTGTTACACGCACAGCAACACAATGACCCTTTGGCCTTGTAGATTCTGCCTTGTCAAAATCGAATGGGGTAGCACTAGCTGAAGTTTTTCTCCAAGCATCATATCCACCACCATGTTCCTTTCCATAAAATCGCCTTATTTCTGATCGAATGAATCACATGAACAGCGAGTGTGAACAAATTAAAAATAATACGGAAATCAATATCTTTGAAGAAATCCAGCAATTATGATTATACCAGGGATTTGCCAGAGAGGTATGCCCATCCCAACTACAACTTGGGCTGCTGGAAGATTTATTTCAGCTATCCACTCAGTGACTGGGTGCTCCACCTACATGGATTCAATTAAATATAAAAATTTAGTTTCACTCGTAAAATTATATGTCTTGAAAGACAGATGCAAATCCATAAGCTAACAAGCTATATGGAATTCTAATGACCATAGAGATCATATGATATTAATGTTTGTGTAAGAGGTTGCACTAAGATTGAATGGCTTGGTTGGCACATAACAAACATATTTTTGTTTTAATATTCACTTTAAGCATACTCATTTCCTTTGTCCATGCATTATTCGGTGCAACAATGCTACCAACAAAACAAACTAAAGAAAACAACTCAAAACGAGTTCATAGACTAGAATAAGACTACGTGAACCAAAATAACAAACCTGTAATCGAGGGTTCAGCTCTAAGAAATAGTACTCGCCAGTTTCCATACTGTAGAGATACTCAACAGTAGCTGCTCCAACATAATTAACAGATTTAGCCAACCTTCGAGCTGATTGCTCCAACTTTTTTACCGTCTCTATAGGAGCTACAGTAATTGGGCCCTCCTCAATAATCTGTAAAACATATAAAAGCAAGTTAAGCTTTGGTGGGGAAACATCTCCAGTAGATGATATTGTGCACTAACAAGTACTGGAGAAATTTTAAGAAAGAAGAGTACCCATTTCTCTAGAAGACCAAGCTAGTGAATACAGAAACAGTGCCTTTAGTATGCCATAAAACTATTACCTTCTGGTGCCGCCTTTGAACACTGCAGTCACGGCTATGAAAAGCTGCAACATTTCCATGCTGATCACACAATAACTGTACCTCTAAATGTCGGCTCTGATAAGAGAGAAGAAAATATTAAATTGGAAAAATTGGCAATGTCTGGTCTGATGTTTAGCAATTATGATAATCTAGATCAAAATGGAATAGATTATCTGACCTGGGATGCGACTTTCATTATAAAAATTGGAGATCCAGGAACTTCACCTTGAACTTGCTTGAACAATGCCCTTACTTCATCATCATTATGGACCTAGAAAAGTAAATAATTCAACGTAGCTCAGCTGACTATTCACAGGCTATTGCCCATATATATCAAAAACTAGATTGCAATTTTAGCCAAGTGTAACATTTTCATGTATGACACAAACCTTTCTTATGCCTTTACCACCTCCACCCCATGAAGCCTTAATCATTGCTGGGTAACCTACAACTTGACAACTTGCAACTGCTTCCTCTGTTGTATAAACACACGCTTCCCTATATACTTCATCTGGGATTGTAACCAAGCAGCTCTCTGAAGGAATTTTCACCTGGAGAATTGACACTAACAATATCAACTAGCATTACCCAGCAAAAACAACCAAAAGAAAATAGGACATAGTTCTCAGGATTCATACATGTGATCCACTCCATGGAAGAGTAGGTACGTTGGCAGCCTGAGCAATTAATGATGAACCGATTTTATCTCCTAATGCTGCCATAGATATAGATGGTGGCCCAAGAAATACAATTCCCTTTGCATCCAATGCATCTGGAAGCTCAGGATTCTCTGAGGCGTGGCCCCAACCAGGCCAAACTGCATCAACATGTGTTATCTCTGCCATCTGGGTAGTAAAGAACAAAAAATTCAGGTGAAATGCTACCATGAACTACAGGAAGTCATGAAATGCTTAAGAACTGCAGGTAACATAATGCCCCATGCCGTGCCTACTTCTTTTTGCTATGGTGTTTTTAAGAAAATGTAGAAATATTCTAAATGGAGGGTGTCAGTGAGTGAGTGAAACAAAGTTTACCGAGCGAGTGGAACAGGTTTTTTTCTGTTGACAGTTAACAACATAAAATGCGGCTCAATAGTATCGAAACAACAACAACAAAGCCTTATCCCACTAAGTGGGGAAACACACGTCCCATAATCACTAATAATTCTTCTATGACTAATGAGAAAAATAACAATCTCCAGCCTCTCCATTTGCATGTTCATAATTTTGATTTAAGTATTCACTTCTTTGATTTTCTTATTTATATCAAATTTCATTTCATACAGTCAAACAAATGGTAGAAAAACCAAAGCACTCAAACTTCTTTCAGCTACAAGGTACCTCAGGAACTCAGTTGGATATCTTCCTTGTTGTCAAATACTTTGATACTGATAAAAAAATGGAAAAGATTAAGGTATTTGAGGTTAAGAGATTAGGATACACCTCTACAATGAGTTGCACATTGGCATAGTTATTATTGTTAGTTCCACCAGGAACCTCCACAAACTGATCGGCAATTCTGATGTGTTCTGCATTGATTCTCATATCCTCTGGTGTGGCCATTGCAACCAATAAAACAGCCTTCTCTGTACCAAATGTTTCATAAGACCATGTCCTCACACTACGAATAAACTTGACAGCTGCCATTCCATTGTTTGCAATTAAAATGCTATGAATTGGCTTCTTCCCACCAAGGGCATAGCAGAATTCATCAACTTTAGATGCTGTAGCAGGATGCCTGAGTACCCCATTTCCACGATGGAAACTGGGCACCGTCACCAATCTCCTCTGGGCTTCTGACATGCTGCTGATCAATAAATTATGCCATCAACATGGTAAGTGACATTTTAAGGAAAAGTTTAGTGCAACTAACTCACCATAGCTTTCAAATAAGCTGCGAACATAATATAATGATTAAACGTATAGTATTTCCGAATGTGGCTTTTCCTCATTGCCTCTTTCTTCTCATGGTCGTTAAGAAATGAAATTCATGATCCAAGCGCAACATATTTGCAATTATGAACATCTACCGGGCTATACTAGAATCTTTGGAAATTCCAAAACTAATTCCAACTCCAATCAAACTACTTCCAACAACCAATATCCAAATCAAACAAAACCCACCTCACCAAAATGCAATTGACAACAGAAGCACCAACAAGGCAATAACTTAAAAAGGGTTTAAAGCAAATGGGTCACAAACCTCAAAAGTGAAGAGAAACAGGAGCTGGAATCTTGATCGAGCTGCTCAAATTGCTACCTGGGCACCAAGCATTACGTACGACTCAAGAGGCAGAGGAGGAGAGAAAGCACAGAGAACCCAGAAATGCGTAGTTTGAATGTTGAGAGTGTGATCATTGGGGAGTATTTAAGTTTTGAAGGAATTGGTGAGAGAGGTAGGTGTGGGTTTGGGTTTTGAGGAGAGTTGTGCTGCATTTGTATGCGAACAAGTTAACGGCTTTAATAAGAGTTGCACGTGGCAGCTGCCAATTCCGCACCTTCCCTCGTCCCCAGCAACTCCCAACTACCCCCTTTCCCTCTCTTCTTTCTCTCTCTTCTTTCTCTCTCTACCCGTATCTAATTAAGATCAAGGTGGGCTCTCTCTCCCTCTCCTCGAACCACTCAAGTATTTTTCTTGTGTGAATTTTTTGCGGTTAAACAAATTTTGATATGTGGATTTTGATGGGATCTTGTAAATACGAAAGCAGACATTGCATCAGGAATGATGAACGAATGAATTAAATTTTGGAGCTGGTGGCGTGTCTTGACTGTGAGTTGGGTGGTGCAGTCGATCAACCCTTCACCCTACGTCCCTACCCCATTTTTTAGATGAACCAGTCCGTCTGTGCGTTAATGCAAATTGTCCAAATGTTTGTCATGATTTCTAATTTAAAAATAAAATAATATATACATATGTGTGTGTGTGTCTAAAAAAATGTAAGTCCACAATTTGAAAGTTCATTTTATATGTTCCAAATTTTAGAAAATAACATCACTCACTTTTTAATGAAAATAATAAATATATATTTATCTTTTTAGCAAAAGACTTTTAAATTCATATTTATAAATTCGTTATAATTTTAATTAAACAAACTAAAATAGAATAAAGAAAAATTAAAACTAACAAAAAAAATATATATCCATCACCCTCCCAAATCATCCGCGATGGGCTGACGACTATCAATTCCCCAATCATCCATCACCCCTCACAGCGATAAACACCACCCCGCTATCCCTTTCAATTCCAATACTACCACCTCCACCCTCTCTTCCTCTTCCTCGTAGACGAACAACAACAGCCACCAGCCACGTGCAAAATGGAGATGCAACAGAAGAGGCACCAGGGAAGAGGACGATGCCAACATATTTTCAAATAAAAAAGCATCCAACTCCTAATTCGAATAAATCGATTTGGAGCAATTTGTCTCTGTATTGGAGCTATCTCCCGCTTCTCTCTCTTCCTCCCCCTCCCGTTTCTCTTTTACAAAGGAGATGTCACCACCAAGCAGGTGTCAAAGGTTTTGGTTTTTGCTGGGTGTGTGTGGAGGTGTTGGTGTGGCTAGGGTAATGCAGGTGCGGTGTTGCAAATAAGGAAGGATGATGGTTTTTTCAAAAAAACATATTAATATTATTCTTTGAAAATTTAAAAAAAAAATGTTAGAGGTTATTTTAGGAATAATGGTGGGTGCAATTATAATGTGGTTGTCGAAATAGGACAATGGGGCGGATCTATCATTACTCTATTTTAACTACGAATTACATGTGTGTGTACTAACGATATGAGAAATGAAAACATGACTGAGGCTGAGACACATACAGTATTAGGAATTCTACTCATGATTCTAGAGGATTTGGACCCTTGGATGGGATTGGTAATCTAGTTTCCTTCTCAATTATCAAATCGAATAAATTGAATAGGATTTAAAATACATAAATTAACAAAAAATGTGTGGATAGCACAACCGTTACATAACAATCATACCTTGCAAAAGCACACCATTAGAAAGAACTTGGCAAAACCCAAAGAAAGATCAAAATGCACCCTTGTTCGAGTAACAAAGCTTTCACATGACATGGGGAATGATAATCATCCTATTTTCATTTTTTGATTGAGGTAAATTAGTGAAAAAAATTATAAACAGTTAGTATCATTTCTACGCTGGTTCTAGTTAGTTTAGTAAATAACTACACTGGGAAGTTGAATTTTGACTTCTTTCTCAACTCTTTCTCTAGTCAATTCTTTCTCACTCAATAATGAATTAGTAAATATACATATAGTCTATATTCAATAAACTCTTGCTTTTATCATTTTTTTTCCCTAGTGTTGTAAGAGATTCTAAATTCGAAAGTTGAAACATATTCTAAATTCGAAAGTTGAAACACTCTTACAATATTGTAACCTATGTTTAATCAATTATATTGTAATAAAGATAGGGAAAAAGCCCTAGCCGAGAAAAGTAGAAATTCAAAGAAAAAACCTATAGTCACCGACCTTAGCCTTTGGCCTTAGGGTCGGCGGCAATCCATCTTGATATGTTCTCTTTCTTTTCTTGCTTTTAGTAGGTTTGCTCTCTCGTTTTGCCAAAGAGAGCCTTTGTGGTTGTGGTTGTGGTTGTGGTCACTCTCTCTTTCTGAGAAGGAGAGCTTTTGTAGCAGTTATGACTTATTGCTTAGCCCTAGATCTTAGAGTTAAAGCAAAATGTGGTGATTTTGTGGTTTGTGCGCTTGACAAGGATTATGAAGAGAAGCTTGACTATTCTTGAGGTGACTCATAGTAAAGTTTTAGCTGGCGATTGCAAGACCATCAAAGGGTGGTGCGGTCTTTCTGTCATGGGGTCGCTGCAGTGGTTTAAGGGATTCACAATCATATTCTCTTGTCATTGCAAAGTCTTCGGGTGATGATACAATGATTACCTTATGTGTCATGACGGTGTTGGGTCTGACTAGTAGGGTTTAGGCCTTATAAGCTTATTTTTCATATTGGTTAGGTGTGGGTCTCCCGTGGTTGATGAATTGTACCTTTGAAATTTTATTTTGTGTGTTGTGTCATTTTTTTCTTTTGTTTTGTTTTGGTTGTGGTTTCATTGTCTATTTGTCTAACAAAGGACTATGAGGACATCTTCGTGATGTCTCATAGCAGGGCTTCTTTGCCGAATGAATGTTGTCTTTTGCAAGTTCAATAAAAAGTGATGCAAGGTTTTGTCCTCGTGAGCGTATATTTCCATTTAGTTTGATGTGGTTATGTGGGGTAAGATTTGTATTGTCTTTTTGTTGTGCTTGTAATCATGGAATTATATTCCTGATCTATGATGTTTCTCGTTCTATTTTATTAGTCAAATATTTGGTACCTTAATAAAAACTATATTGTATAAAGAACGATAAATGATTTTCACACCACTCTTTATCTTTTTATGCACACTCCTTATTTCTCACATTTGATTATTCTTTTGTTTATTCAATTCAAGGACCAAAAATAAACCTATATCAAGAAAAAAAAAGGATTTGTGGAACTTTTCTTAAAAGTTCGCATATTATGAAGATAATAATAAATGAGAACAAATAAATTTGCCAAGATAAATATATAAACGGCATTGCTTTGTGATGGACTGAGAATGAAGATCATAAATCTTGTTACAAATAGTTTTCATTAACTTTTTGTTGATAAAAATTTTAGCCAATTTTAGGCAATTTTAGCCAGGCCCTCAAATTTTAGTTCATAATTGTATCGTTCCGTTTTATTGCCAGAAAATGATTTGTGTAGAATTGTTCTCCCTGTGAAAATGCACTTACTTTAAACAAGAGTATTTTCAGAAAACATACAAGGTTAAAAAAATGTTGATATAAATATTGGATGGATAATGGTGTATGGGTTATGGTTGGACGTTAGGTTCATTAATGCTATAATTCCCTCCCTATCTATCTTTCTTGCTCCTCTTATTTTCTAAATTTAATTAAACGGGAAAAATATCATCTCGGCTACAATGGGAGAAGAAATTATATGATAAGGATAAACCATCACGATGACATTTATTGTCAATGAAATAAAGACGTGTAAATTTTATATAATATCGTTATTTCATTGATACGAAGCAACATATAATGTGCCCAGTAACTTATTTTCTTTCATTAAAGGATGAAAAGGAATTAGGATCTTTTAAACTAGGCAAAGATTGTTTGATCGAGGAACTGATTTCAGTTACAATTAGTTTTCATTTAATCAATTCCAGAGTGTACTCCAATACTTTCTTCCTTTAACTATGATTAGTTCGTGAAAATGGTTTTTGACATCCTTTTTCTTCTCATAAAAATAAAATTATAAATTAAAAAGAAGATTTTCTAGTACAACCAGTTCCAATACAATCAACCATTAAAGCGTGATAAGCAAAATCGTTTTCAAATATGCATGAAATTTAAAGATCAATGTTAACCATAGCATCCGCGACAAAAACCTAAAAATGGAAGTTTACCATGTTGACAATACGAGATAGCCCCAAAAGGGGTTTTGAATTCCATGTTGACTCTTGAGAACCAAAAGGTCAACAAAAAAAAAAATCAATTCGATTTATAAATAGTTTCAAAATTTAAAATTTAAAATTAAATATATATAGTATCTAATGAAAACTGACCGTACGATATACGATGAACGATCACGATCGCAAGATGCCTAACAAAAGAATCTGGCGAGGATCATTTTCCCATCTTATCCATAACTCCAATCCCCAAATATTCAAAACCCAGAAATTAAGCCCCGTCAATTGTAAATTTTACGAAACTCTATTTCAAGTCCTAGCCAAATATGTCGTATTCTAGTTGCCCAAAAAAATACGTCATAATGTTCACGAAAAGAAAATCATACTCTGCTGTCTTTCCATATGTAAAAATAAATTGAAAAACGTGGAGGACGATTTCAGGTTCGATTCATAGATTTTTTAGGCCCAGGGCAAGGTCAATATCCGGATCATTTCTATCAAGTTCACCAAGACACATAATTTGTGCCTTTAAAATTTGATCAAACGGTTAAAATTATTATAACTTTTAAAGTGAGCTCATATTTGTAGCCGTTTGATTAAATTTCAAAGGTCCGGATTATGTATCTTGGTGGACTTGGTGGAAATGATCAAGAGAGGATCATTTCCCAATAATAATGCCCTTGTATAAGTCCATATAAGAAAGATCATTTGTTTTTTATTCAGACATGAAAAATGGTAGGCAGTTTTTCAAATAACCGTTCAACCCGTCCAACCCGCCCATGACGGACGGATTGGGTCGGTTTTAAAACTAATGTGTTGAAATTCGGGTTATAACACATCTTGCATCCGACAAAATCGGTGTTGCATACGTAAATACAACAAATTCGCAATAAAAAAATTAGTAAGTTTATTAAAATTGGAACAAACACGTACCGATTGTTGAGAAAAAAGACTGATCTTCAGCTTGTGATGGGACTGATTTAAGTTGGTGTCCCAATGGCAAATCCGGAGCAATAACTGAGGGTTATCTGTCTGCGTCCTCGCATTGTTTTTGGATTTCAAGTACGACAAAGTTTCAAACAATCAAATCTACAAAATTTAAAGTGATAATGTCAATAAGTTGCAGCGAAAATGAATGCAAAAATACGTTCAACTTATGAGACCTACTCCAACCCTTGGAGTAAAACTCAAATTTTAGGTTCTAAACTTACCCCAACTTACTCCAACCCTTAGGGCAAATATGAGTTAAAACCCGAAACTCATATATGGGGCAAATTTAGCCCAAGATTCTCCCCGGGATTAGTGAGGCTGGCCCACCATATATATGTATTTTTTTTAGTTTTATACTTATAATTCATTGAATCCAACGGTAAAAAAAAAATCTAACAGTCCAAATTTAAATCCAACAACTAAAGTAATTAAAAAATTATTTTATTTTTAAAAATTTTTTTTTAGTGTTCCACGAGTTCCATGGTACCGGTTTAGTGATTTTTCAACAATTATCGGAATCTAAATTTTTTTTAATGTTAAAATTTTCATAAAATTAAATTAGGATAGTCTACATAATTTCTTTTTTTTTTTTTTTTTTTTTAAAAAAGTTATTTTAAGAAAAAAATTATCCTAAATTCATTCTTTAATAATCTCGAGCTAAAAATTTAATCCATAAGGGTTGGAGGAGAAAAATTGTTTCTGGTTTAAAACCTAAATTTTCTAGGTTAATTAAAAATTTTAGGTTTTAACCCAAGGGTTGGAGACTGTCTAACAACAAATAAAAAAAATTACCTGAAAAATATACAAAAACCCCTCTAGTTATAGGAGTCTCGGATCACAGCCCCTGATTTCTCTAAAAAAAAATTCTTTTACAGCCTTGTGGCAGGTCAAAGTGGTCGCAGATATGCTTGGCATCAACACCTGGAATGATGCAGATCCCCATGGACATGTCTCCCATTTTTCTTCACCATCTACCAACTTAACCAGGTGGTAGTAAATGACTAAGTCTTTCTCCTTGCCCAAAACAACATAGTGGGCGAAGTACAATAGGCCGACCTTGTACATATCTTCTGAATTTTGGCACAAGTTGAATTGATGCTCCAATTGTTTCAGGGTTATCTTCTTCTTCCACCTAAAATAGATGTCTTTAAGACGACATTCATTTTTCTTCTCCTTAAGGGAAATTCTCCAAAACTGAGTCCCAAAAGTTGCGACATGTTCCCTAAAAAGGAAGGAGATGGAAACATCACTCACTCTATCCTTATACCTCTAAGGATAACGTAGTGAGTAAGCTGCCCAAACCAGTCAATGCAGCCCACATCAACCAAATGAAGGACACACGAATCCTCGAATTTCTTCAGTAGATCTTTTTAAATCAGACTTTAAGATTACTAGACACCCCAAGGGATATGACAGACAATAGACGGTAGCAGGAAATACCTCATCCGACAGAGACACAAGTTTCGACGGAGACGAAGATTTGACTTTCGACCTGCAAGATTTTCAAAATAAGCAAATCAATTAAATAAGATAAACATGCACACAGTATATGCATGTCGTCTGCCCAAATTAAAGCAGTTCATCAACCAAATACAACCAAGTATGCCCAACATCAACGCATGCACATAATATGCACATGCTATGCACAAAATATGCACATAGTATCTACCAATTCATGAACAAAATTCAATCACTTATTTCATGAACCAAATTCAAGCGTGCCCAACATATAGACATGCACATATTATGCACCCAGTACGCACGAATTGAATAACAAATTTCAATCAATTAATTTTCACCAACGTCTAAACCACATGAACAACACAAAATAACATCAATCAATTAACAGTACAAAACACAAAGTCGCACCCAAAACCCAAAATTCCCAATTGTACAAAACCTATGTTCAAATAATGAAAATTCATTTCAAAGCGTACCTCTTTTTTTATTTTTCTATTGAATTTTTTTGAAAGGATTTGCAAATGTTGGGTTGGAAACGATTTTTAATTTTAAATTTTCGGAAGGTTGTGCAAATGCACAGCACAAAACCCCCGAAATATATAGAGCGGATTCCAAACTTTGCGTCTGTTGGAAACTGGGGTGAAAAATGGTAGTGTCGGCCATAAATGGGGTGGAAATGGTTGTGTCGGTCGAAAATGAGGTGGGAAAGGGTCGCGCCATTTGGGGTTAGAGTTCTTGGAGCTAAGGGTTGGGCGCAAAACAAAACAAAACAAAAAAAAACAAAAAAGAATGAAGGGAATTTCGGCCTACAAAATTTGCACCACCGTCCAAAGAAGCATTCAACGATTTCCACCAAACTCTATATCACTCTAATGTCTATTGTTTGTCTTAAATTATTTTTAGAGTAAATTGTAGCAATGATCTCTCAACTTTAATCAATTTGAAGCAATGGTCCCTCAACTAAAAATCCATTACCATTGGTCCCTCAACTCATTAACGTCTATGGTCATTTTCGTCAATTTCGTCATAATTTTGTCAATATGAGTTATATTGGAAAGACCATTGCTACAATTGGGTTAAAGTTGAGGGACCATTGGTAATAGATTTTTAGTTGAGGGACCTTAGCTGCACGCTGATGAGTTGAGGGACCATTGCTCTAATTGAGTTAAAGTTAAAGAACTATTGCTACAATTTACTCTTATTTTTAATTTTCATTTACATGTCACATATTCTATTTCATAATTCTGGATGTTCGTGAAACATATAAATTGAAACATGGGGGCACACCGTACAACGGTAATGGTTAGCCGTAAAATCCAAAGCACTTGGTAATGTCATGTACTTTAGTCAGATTTTTTCTTTCTTTCGTTCTCTTGTTCTATTATGAAATATAAGTTATTAGATGACTTTTTATTAGAATTTAAAGTTTTAAAGCTCTTTTCATTAGTTTTCTTTTCCTAATATTTGCATCTACCAACACTTAGGACAGGGATGAAGCCAGGCATCTGTATGGACGGGGGTATCCTCAAACACCAAAGTCACAAATTAAAAAGCTTAATAACAACAATTTACTAAGGTGCTCAGGATCCGGTCTAGAGATTTTTGAGTGCAGAGCGACGCTAAAAAATGTGCCCTCACTTCATATAAGAAAATTATTTGTTTTCACACGTAAGACATCGATAAAATTATAAACTTAATAATTTAGAAACATGGAAAAACTAATTTATTTTTATCGAGAGAAGAAAACCAAAAAACTCTAGGCTTACAAGTAGATAGATGACGAGTTTTGTTTTCCAACAGAAATTTTAAAGTGTTTTTGTATAAATCGTGAGGTGCTTTTCTTATTTACTAACTTTGTCAATATGAGACTAAAAGAGTAATAATATTTTCGAGTGTTTAATTGATATGTATAAGTAATGAATGGACACTAAATTAAACCTTTTGATGACACGTTATATGATTTGCAAATTTGCTCAACGCATTACTCTTTGTTGAAAATTGGACTTGAATTGGAACGAATGTTTAAAAATAGCAACCCACATGGCTACTAGCTAGTAATAATTTTTTTTTTGAGAAACGGTACGATATTCATTAAAAGACAAAGAATACGTACAACCTCAGGATAGTGTGCATAATGAGCCTTGATAAAAACCTTGTCGGATCTTTCAACCCGGTCTAAGGGAAAAAAAGTGTCCCGCACAACAATAAACCTATCCTCAGCTAAGCAATAAAGAAATTACAATCCCTTCTCTACTAAGACATCTTGAAGTAAGTCCGGAGGCTCCTCAAACCACACAATCTCCTGAGAACTCCCAACACCCATACGAGCAAGGCGATGAGCAGCTGAATTACCTTCCCTCTGCACATGATTAAACCTCAAGTGAGCTATCCCTCTTAGGAAGAATTAGATATCATTTATTACAGGACCCAAAGGTGAGCGATCTTTTTCTTGATCCTTCATTGCCACTAACACCAAGCTAGAATCTCCTTCAAAAATAACTTTCCAACCGAGAGGACAATTATTTCGAACCAATAAAACTGCATGTAGAATAGCTAATAATTCTGCATGAAATGCAGATTGAGTCAACACAATTGGACCTGCAAAAGCCGCCAAAAAAGCCCCCTAAGTGATTACAAACTACGATCCCAAAGCCCATTCGACATCCATTTCGACTCTATGCCCCATCAAAGTTGCACTTTACGCACCCAACTTCGGGTTTTTGCCACTCCTGCACCTCTCGGCGAGTTTTCTTAGTTGCCTCCTTATGCCACTTTTGAAACTCAACCAACCAACCCCCGCTGTAATCACAACCTCCTGCGGCGGAAGCATCTTACCATCCCAAAACATGTTGTTCTATTGCTTCCAGAGAGCCCAAATCAACATCAAGCAACATTCAAACCCATGTAGCTGCAGCTGCACAGATAACCGAGAAATCCAGTGGACTAAAGATAGCCCATGATCCATCTCCACCCTCAGTCCCAAATTTCGAAACCACACCGCCCTTGCCAATGTGCAATCTCATAAAACATTCTCAACAGACTCGACTTTCCCACCACAAAAAACACATAAATCTTCAATCATCAGGTGCCGTTTACAAAGATTCGAGCGTGTAGGTAATGCATCTAAACACGCACGCCAAACACAGATCTTAACCTTCCCTAGTACACATGTATCTCATAGCTTCTTCCAAAATTTATCACCCACACCACCAAAAGATGAACCCGATGTTGATGCACTTCCTTCACTAGACCCTAGGAGGGCTCGTGGTACGTGATAAGCACTCCTCACTGTGAACTTACCATTCTGTTCATAGTGCCATATGCGCCGATCCTCCACATTCCTCAGGCTAAGAGGGATGCTTCGAATTACCTCCACTTCCTCCGGAGAAAACGGCTCATCCAATAACTGAACATCCTAGACGTTTGACCCATTCCACCGTAGAATCAATAATTCAGTAGTCTGGAAGAGGGGACAAAATCCGAAAGTAATGGTCTCTAGGCACCCAACTATCATGCCAAATGCGTATACTCCTCCTATTGCCCACCTGCCACTATGCTCCCTTCTGAATCATCCCTCGTGAGGCTGCAATATTGTACCACACATAGGAGCTGTTTACATACACCCGAGCCTCCAGAACTCCGTCGTAGGAAAATATCGGGCCTTAAATACTCGAAAAGCCAACGACTGAGGTTGATGCATGAAACGTCAAGCTTGCTTTGCCAACAAAGCCAGATTAAATGCATAGAGATCCCTAAATCCAAGCCTTCCCTTACTCTTCGGTTTAGTCAGACAACGTCAATTAAGCCAATGTATTTTTCGTTTTCCCGGATCCCCACTCCACCAAAATTCTGCAATTATCATATTCAACTATTCGCAAAAAGATTTAGGAAGAAGAAAACACTGCATAGTATACATTGGCAGAGCTTGGGCAACTATTTTCACCAACAACTCCCGCCCTGCACAGGTTAGTAAGCCTCATGTCCAACTTTGCAATTTCTTCCAAAGCCTATCTTTCACATATGCAAAAGTTTCCTTCTTAGACTTCCTAATTAGGATCGGCAGACCCATATATCTGTCGTGAAAATCCACCCTGCTAATGCCAAGGCAATTAGCAAGCAATTGCTTATCCACACTAGTGAGATTAGGGCTAAAAGAGACACAACTCTTCTTAAAGTTTACTACCTGCCCCGAGGCCCCCTCATATGTTCACAACACATGCTTAATTTTCTGACACTCACATAGGGTAACACGAGTGAACAAAAACTATCATCAGGAAAAAAAAGAGAGCAGATGATGAATACTAGGAGCATTACGACATACCTTAACTCCTTGCAGCTCCCCTTCATTTTCCACCTTTGATAGCAGTGCCGAAAGACCTTTGGCATAAATAACAAACAAATAGGTGAAAAGGGGTCCCCTTGTCGAATACCCCTTCTCGGATTCACATAACTCACCGGTTCCCCATTCAGCTTGAAAGAGTACGTCACTGTTGTAACACAAAGCATAATCATACTGATCCACTTGTTTGAGAACCCCATACAAGACATCATAGCCTCAAGAAATCTCCATTCCACATGGTCTTATGCATCCAATTTCAACGCCATAAGCCATTGGACCCTGAAGATCTTTTATGCATATAGTGAGCAACTTTAGCGACTATCAGGTAGTTATCAGAGATCAGACACCCCGGAATAAACGCATTCTGAGTAGGCACAATGGTCCGTGGGAGAATAACTTTTAATCTGTTCGTGAAAACCTTCGCCATAATCTTGTAAAGGACATTGCATAAACTAATAGGTCTTAAATGTATCATCTTCGTTGCATGCTTTACCTTGGGGATTAACTTCACGTGAGTATAATTAATTTTCCTAAAAAAAAAACTCGAGAGAACCATGCTTTGGATCCCATTACGCACATCTGGACCGACCACCCCCTAATGTTTTTGATAAAATCCAGGGGACATACCATCAAGACCAGGGGCTTTCGTCGAATGCATTTGAAAAACAGCGCATTTAATTTCTTCATCCGTGAAATGGCTCTTAAGCGAAGAGTTCATCTCCTCCGTTATCGATGACGAGATGTGACCTAGTATCTCGTCCTTGTTATGCACTCCATTAGAAGTAAAAAGCCGAGAGAAATAAGACACCACTATATCCTCCATCCCTTCTCGATCTTCATGCCAGACCCCATGATCATCCTCCAAGCCGTACAACGAATTTCTTTTTTGTCTCTGATTTGCCTTCTGATGAAAATATTTAGTATTCCGATCCCTAAGTTTAACCCAATTCGCCTTCAACCGTTGTCTCCAAAATTGTTCTTCCTGTTCAAGTAATCGATTTAATCTGCCGATAAGTTCCTTTTTTTCTCAATAGATTCCTCCGTAAAAGGGTGTCCTAAGAGACATGTCAGCTTGTCCTCAACTTCCCGAATCTCTCTCGGTTCTAATCTGGTATTACTACGAGGTCAGGTGGTTAACTGCATTCTTGTCCTTTTAATTTTCTCCGTGACTTGGTACAATGGCGAACCATTCACTACCCATTCCTACCCATTCTGTACTACTTCGGCACACCCCTCCTGCATATTCCAAAACTCCTCATAACGAAACTGTTTCCTCCCCTGAACTATCCTGCAACCAGACCAATTTAACAACACCGGTACATGATCGGATGTGGATTTCTTCAAATGATGCACATTGAACCGTGGAAACATGTCAATCCATTCTTGAGTGCCCAAAACCCGATCTAGTCTCACATTTATTCCACCCCCTTTCATCGTATACCACGTAAATTTATTCCCAGATAAGCCGAGATCAATAAATCAATAGCTCTCCACTGCATTATGAAAACCCTCCATCTGTCTATCTTGTCAGACATTACCTCATTCCTGCTCACTAGCTTGTAGAATTTCATTGAAATCTCCAATGCACACCCACGACTTGGACTCACTACTGCAAAGAGTCTGTAATAGCTGCCAAGATTTATATTGATCGACTGTAGCTGGAAAACCATAGAAAACTGTAAAACTCAATAACCTGAGTCGCCCAGAACACTGACATCAAAATCAATATGGTTCTGAGAATAAGACCGTAAACATAAATTTATTTCTTCCTTCCATAAAACGCATAAACCTCCAGAGCTACCTCTACTGTCAATTGAAAAACTACGATCAAAATTCAACTTTAAACGTAAATAGTCCATGTGACGAGCATTACTTTTGGTTTCATACAAGAACACTACAGTGGGATCTTGACTAGAAATTAAGCATTGAAGCGCATGAACTGCACGAGGGTTCCCAAGCCCCCGACATTTCCAACTTAAGTAACTCATGGCTGATGGCGGGGTTGATCTCTGTCAACCTCTGCCGATGAACTGACTAACTCCAAACTGGGCACCACTTTCCTACGGACTCCTGGCCTTGACGCCACATCATCCTCCTCTCGTACCAATCTTTTCCCAATTTCAGGCAATATTGCAGCACCTCCCTTATGGATATTGGCCTGCATGTTACGGGATTTCACTCCCCCACACTAGCACAGTACTTCCTATGTGCTTCTTTCTCCCACCCTTCTGAAGCTGCTCAATGATAGACATTAAATTGAAAGGATCTGAGCCTAAGCCCGACACCTCCCATTATGAGTAGCCCGAGTCTACCCTAATCTATGCACACTCTACATTGAACCCCCCACTAACCATCAGCTGGCCCATTTCAACCTTCTGTCCACCTGGAGCCCTAATGAAATCCTTCCCGTGTGCATTAATTGTCCTACCCATTGACTTAGTTTGTGTAACCGAAGGAAACTCCCCACCCATAGCTGACGGGTCAATCAAATTGACTCCATATAACTCCAAATCACATCCTTCCTGATTTGTAGGAGTTGACTGGAAATGAATAATGGCCATTTTCTCAATCATCTCCTTATCAGGACTAACGGCAATGTTCAAATCTGGCAGAATAATGGCGTCATTAATGATATGATCCTCCTGCACCACGCTCCGCCGTTCACCATCTGGCTATGCCTCCATAACCACCATTGCACCTTCCTCCACCGAGTTCCCAACGTCCCTTTCATTACTGATCAAACTCTCGATTTCCTCATCATGCACAGAAGCTTTCATAGGCCACCTATACGATGGCTCCAAGCCAAAATATCATTCTGGAACCAACGGCCATACGACTTCGATAGGTCGTCGTCATTTTTCTCCCCTTGGAACTGGACACGCTGCTTCTCTATATGACCAATAATCTCGAAAAAGAAGCAGGTTATTGGTAATTTCTCATACCGTAAATCAACTTGAACCTCCGTTCCCTGAATGGAGAGCAGCAAACTTCGACGCAACAGTGCAGTAACATTCACAACAACTCTAATACGTAAAATACTACCAAATAACTCCCCCTTCTTACTCTGATCGGTTAAAACATTCAATCTGATTACCGATAAACTCACCCATGTGGCGAGATATATAAGGAAGAGGTAGACCCTTGACTTACACCCAAAACTCCTAAGACACCAGCGGAATACTTGCCGGATGTGCGAGATTGTCTGCCTCCGCCATCACCGTCATAAAGCCATGACTCTCCTTTCAGCATCATCGCCATTTCCCTTCGATTATCAAAACCAAACAAGAACAACCCCTCATCCATCTCGACTATTGTAACTCTTGCCTTAGGGCGCCAGAGGTTCATCATTTGTCGTTTGAACCGTTCTTTGTTGAAGACCTTTTGTGTAAGCACCCGCCCCACTAGGAAGACTTTATTGGCCCTGAGAAGAGCACTTTCACGATCATCTATCACCACCACCCTCTGTTCATCAGAAGTGAGGGCAAATCTATTTGCAAACTTCATCACCATCTCCTTCATTGCCCTAATCACCCCTTGCAAACTGCTTCGCCAAAAAACACAGACAACTCCCCCCAAGAAGCTTACTGCTCGAGAGAACATCCACCCTTGGTAATCGCAGAAGGTCTCCTTTATTGCCAATCGACCCAACTATCAGTGTTAATCACCAGAAAAATGACGGCCGACGCTGCAATACCTAACCCTAGCGCTCTCTTAGCGAAACCCTAGAGAGCAATTTTTATTTTTATGTTAGTGAGGGAGTGATTTAGTCCCAATATTGTGCTTTCTATTTTCCAATTCATAGAACCTGAATTCAAAGGCAACTTATGACACATCAATGTTGTAAAAAAACTTTCTTTTTCCTTATTATTGAAATCCCTTTTCCCTCAAGAACATGCACAATGAACCCCAATTAATCATCAAGAAGATCACAATCAATCCTTTGGAAATAAAGCTTGCTTGCAGCAAGATCATAGGCAACATTGTATTGTTGCTGAGCCATAATTCCAACAATATTAAAGTCGTCAGGAGGCACTAGCACAGCCATGCAGAACTCACCCTCAGCATGGTCAAGAAAAAAACTCTGTATGTCTAACCCTAATTCAGCCCCTCCTCTGAATTCCAACACAACAACAGGGAACCCAGTTAAATCTTGGGTTATATTCCCCTTGTAGCACAAGGCTGAAGGAATATAATGCGATTCCACTTTTTCAAAATTTCCATCAAGCAACTTTTGCACTTCACCTTTGAGCACATCATATGCTTCTTTGACTAACAATGTAAGCGTTGTTCCGGAGTCAATGACCGTTCCACCTTGGCCATATTGATCTCGCTTCAAGATTTTTGGATCAATTTCAAGTCGTCTTTCGCCGAGGCTGATGCTCTCTAGGTCTACATAATAAATGTCATCGTAGGGTATAAGTGGAGTTGAAGAGCCTTCTATCTTTGCACCATCCCCTAAGACTAATTGGTTATGAGGGTAATTAGGATCCCTTATGCTACCGATGCAATAAGAGAATTTTGACCCTATTTGGTTTGCCAAAGATATTTTTAAAGGGCCTAGACCAAGTATTCCACTAGCTTTCCCATAGTGAGGATCAGTATGACTAGCACAACCAAAAACAACACCCGGTACAGTGCTAATGCCTTCGTCAGACGTCTCGAAGGTGAACTTTTCAGTCCCAACGAGTCCGTCTACAATGCTGCCACCAGCATACCTGCGAGAGAATTTGCAATTATTTGAGGGGTCACATTTGTCACCGTTAATTGTGCAATTGGGGGATGAGCAAGGCAATTGGGTGTATGTTGAGGACTTGGAAGGGTAAAAAATTGGACTTGTTTGTTCAAAGCACTTTGTGCAAGGAAGACATTGAACCCACACGACGTTGCTTCCTGAGTCTATGGATATGAGCTGAGGAACTGGTGGCTCTCCAATTGAAATATTTGCCATAAATTCTGCAGTGTTCCCAGGAACAAGACCGGCACGGATGTCATCGTCGGTGAAATAATGGGCTTTTGCTTCCAAGTATGTTGAGCGTGCCATGGAGCGTTTCATCATGCTTATAGCTCGGTCTGTGATAGTTGAATTAGGATTGTAGTAAGGAGACAAAGCAGAATCATGGTGAATGAGTTTTGTGACAAAACGCCTTGGCTTTGTGGTGGTGGACTTAGTGGTGGTAGCGGCGGTGAGAGTAGTGGTGAAGCATAATAACCATACGAAGATAACAAAATTAATAAGAGTGCGCGAAGTAGACTTCGCAAATAAGGCTGCCATATCTAAGCCCTCAACATTGAATTTATTTTAGGCAAGAGAGAGCTGTGCTTCTTTATACAGTCGATGTAAGATACATATGGACATAATCTTCTTGCGTATATGTTGGTTCTTATCACAAGGGATTACCACTTCAGAAAGGACCATATGCATTTGAAAAGAAACGTCAAATTATGATGTATTAAATTAGAAAATATTTAATCGCGAATCACCCACGTTAAGCGTGTTGAATTCCATGATTGCCTTTTTTATTTGATGATATAATTAGAAGAAAATTAGAGAATATCATAGTGATATCTTGGTGCATATGAATAGTTATGTCCTCTCCTGAGAGTATGAGTTTGATCATCATCCTTGCTAAATGTTAAGCATTACTATCATCTTAAAAGAGTGGTCTAACCATGATTTACCAATTTAATTATGGGTTATGATCGGGTCACCGCACACATTTTAACACACACTTTGTGTTGCCGTGAGTAATCTTTAAAACAGGAATGTAAATATTGTGTAAATACTAGAGTCCTTTATTGGGAAGGATATCTCTTGAGTCCTTTTTAGTTTTCCTTTGAGAACAAGGATTGTATGTATTATATACCAAATTATGCAATACATGAAAATTAAGCCGTAAAATTCTATTTGGCATCGGAGCCTAACCATACCCTTAAAAAACTTCTACCATATTGCTGCTGCGTGCAGTCTTGTGTTCGTGCTGTGTTCTTTGCAGCAAACCGAGAACTGCAGGAGTAGTGTCTGCTGTGATTAGCAGGTGTACTTGTGTGTGATCCAAGGCGAGTGGTCAGGAAGGATTAGGGCTCAAATTGGAGGGTGGGTCGCATGGCTCGGCCAACGACTCAATTTTGAGTCCTATTATAATTCAAAGTGATGTTTCAAACGGTACCAAATACCATAAAACTCAATGGATTAAATTATCCTCTTTGGTCCAAAGTATTGGAGATGCATATTGCTGGGCGTGGTAAGAAAGGTTTCGTGACAGGGAGCATCAAGGAGCCCAAGGAAGACAGTGCTGAGTATGAAGCTTGGGAGACTAGGAATGCAATTGTGAAAAGATGGTTGATTAATTCCATGGATCCTACCATCATGGGATTTTTCATCCATCTTCGTACCGCTAAAGAAGTATGGGAAGAAGTTGCTCGAACGTATTATGATGGGTCTGATATCTCTTAGATTTATAAGTTGAAGGTAAAATAATTCCGACTTCAACAAGAAGGGCGGCCTATTGGTGTGTACTATGCCGATCTCAAAGTTATCTGGCAAAAACTAGATCAAAGAAGACCAATCAAGATAGAATGTACTATTGACTTGAAGGCAATTCGAGGAGAGATCCAACCGGACCATGTGTATACCTTTCTAGCAGGGCTTGATGATATCTTTGATAATGTACGTTGTGATATTTTGAGAACTTAACCTTTACCATCTGTTGGGAACCAAGGAGGAGCGCTCTTGTGGCTATGGTGTCACCAGGGGGCTCCTCATTGGTTCCCAATGGCACTACTTCCCATCATAGTAGCATGGCATTATGCTTCCCGCCTAACAACAGAAAACATTTCCTCCACGGATGGTAAAGGTTAAGTTCTCAAAATATCACTACGTAGATTATCGAAGATTCATCAAGCCCTGCTAGAAAGTCATACACACGGTCCAGTTGGATCTCTTCTAGCAGGGCTTGATGATATCTTTGATAAAGTACGTAGTGATATTTTGAGAACTCAACCTTTACCATCCGTGGATGAAGTGTTTTCTATTGTTAGGCGGGAAGCACAACACCATGCTACTATGATGAGAAGCAGTGCCGTTGGGAACTAAGGAGGAGTCCCCTTCCCCTTGGCTATGGTGTCACGGCCACCATCTTCTGGCCGGTCCTATAGCTCATCGTCATCAACAAATTCTCGCCCATTTACTCGAGAAAATAAGGATGATTTGAAGTGTACTTTCTGTGTCAAAACCTGTCATACAGAAGATACCTGTTTTAAAAAACATGGAGTATTTGAATGGTTCCCAGAATTGAAGAAGAAATTGCGTGCCAAGAAGCGTGCTGTTAATAGAGCCAGTGAGAGTCGTGCATCTGTAACCGCCGCAATGCCTGGAAATAAGGAGCGCTTACTCAAGGGGATCCGAGTCAAACCTTGTTGACTAGGACCAATCCTAGTGAGTTCTCGTCCAATACGGGTACTGTTGGACATGTTTTTTAGGCTCCGGTACTAAGCACCATACAAGTTGGATTCTGGACTATGGTGCAACTGATCATATGACATTCGATAAAAAATTATTTACGTGTATGACAACGACTCATCAAAAGTGTGTAGCAACGGCGAATGACACTACTGCCGTGGTCACAGAGAGAAGGGTTGTACTATGTGGATGACATCATTCCTAGCAAAGCTAATGCAGTTCGAGCATCCCGTACTAGTAATCTGTAAGAAGTTTGGTTGTTGCATCGTCAGTTGGGACATGCTTCTTTTGGTTATTAAGGTGTATGTTGCCTAGTTTGTTTCATGAAACAAAAGAATTAGACTTACATTCTGAAGTATGTATTCTAGCTAAGAGCCATCGTGCTTCGTTTTCTCATAGTATGAATAAAAAGATTGCTTCCATTTGAGCTTGTGCATTCAGATGTTTGGGGGCCTTCACCAGTTAATATCGTTTCAGGGGTTAAGTGGTTTGTTACATTTGTTGATGATTGCACTCGTGTATATATGTTGAAACATAAAAGTGATGTTAGTATGATTACCCAGTCTTTCTCTCAGATGGTGGCTGTACAATATTTCTCCGTTATTAAGGTTCTCCGTTCTAATAACGGGGGTGTATATGTTAACTCTGAGCTATCTTTTTTTTTTATTTTTTTTTTCCGTGATCAAGGAATCCTCCATGAGACCACTTGTCCTTATATCCCACAACAAAATGGGGTGGCTGAGAGAAAAAAAAACCGTCATATTTTGGAAACTGCTCGTGCGTTGCTTATTGGTGCATCCGTACCTAAGAGTTTTTGGCCGGACGCCATCACTTATGCAGTGTATGTCATCAATCGCATGTCATCGCGGGTTGTAGAATTCCGTACTCCACTCCAAGTACTGAAGGAACATGTTCCTATTGTCTCTACCAACACTCTTACTCCTCGGATGTTTGGATATGTTCAGGCCCGGCCCAGGCCCAGTGCTGGCTGGGAGATCGTCTGGGGCCCAAAAAAAATCGGGGCACCAAAATTATTACGGTAGTATATTTATATATGTTTTCATAAGAGTATAAATTTATAAAATTTGGTTAGATTACAAAGAAATTGAGCTAGAAGTGGTGGTTTCTTCTTGTGAAAATAATGAAGAGGTCTTGGGTTCAAAACACTACATGTGCTTATTTACTTTCCAATTTTTACAAATTTTTTTCATAAGAGTATAAATTTATAAAATTTGGTTAAATGATCAAAAAGTTTAAATAGAAGCAATGGTTTTTCTTGTTTAAAATTAACAAGATTTCCTAAGTTCGAAATGCTATATGCGTGTTTATTCTTTTCAATTTTTACGAATATTTGTTTGGTTGTTAATTTATTTTTAGTTACTAGCTAGTAGTTATGTGAGTTGTTATTTTTAAATATTCGTTTGAATTCAAGTCTAATCTTCTACAAAGAGTAACAAAACTCATCATCTTGAGGCTTCTAGCTAGTAGTTGTTGGGTTGTTAATTTGCAAATCATAGTTATGTGGGTTTTGTGTATATATATTGAGGGTTTTAAATATTCGTGGTTTTGAGTCTCATATTGACAAGGTTAGTAAATAAGAAAAAACACCTCACGATTTATACAAAAAACACTTTAAAAGTTCAAATGGAAAACAAAACTCATCATCTTTCTACATGGAAGCTCAGAGTTTTTTGGTTTCCTTCTCTGGATACAAATAAATTAGTCTTTCTGTGTTTCTAAATTATTGAGTTTGAACTGCTTTTCTAAGTATAATTTTATCGATGTCTTACGTGAGATAATAAATAATTTTCTTATATAAAGTTAGGGCACATTTTTTGGTATCGCCCCGGGCCTCAAAAATCTTTGGACCGGCCCTGGATATGTTGCTTATGTTCATATCCACAAGATTCATCGTAGTAAATTGGATCCTTGTGCTCTTCAGATCTTTGTTGGCTTTGCATCCCAACAGAAAGGTTATAAGTGCTACCACCCTGAAACCCACCACATGTATGTAACCATGGATGTAACTTTCTCTGAATCAGAATTTTTTTATACTCCCATATCATCACCTTCCGATCCCAAGGGGAGGAGTGCTATTTGTGATCTTGATGGTGTTTTTGGGTGGTTGGATGTACAAGATGTAGTTGCTTCAAAGGGAGTGCACCATGATCATGACAATGCCGTCCCGAGACTGCTGCAGGTGGTCAACCACTGATTGCTGAGGAAACCTGTGCCGAGAGTTCCTGTGCCGAGTAATAATTTAACAACCAAACAAAAATTCGTAAAAATTGAAGAAAAAAAAAATATGCACATAGCATTTCAAACAAAATCATTCTCTAGCCTGGAAAGGAATCTTGAGAAGTAGAGATGTTGTCCGTAAAGGAATGAGATGGATTGTGAGTAATGGCAATGATATCATTTTCTGGACCATCATTGAGATTTTCCTTACCCACTTGTCCACCTTATTCCGGAAGATAATCGTGGAAACTTCGACTGAAATTTAAGAGTTAAGTGATTTTATTGTTGGTAATTATTGGGATAGAGGACGTCTTTTGCAAGTTGTAGACAATGACATAGTAAGAAAGATTTGCATAATCCCTACCCCCCGGTATCATAAGAAAGATTTCTTTGTTTGGGAACATTCCTCGAAATGGGGAGTTCTCAATCAAGTCAACCACTTAAGATCTAGGGAAGCAATAACCAAGTAAACAGGAAAAATTTGCTCAAGAAGATGTGGAAGCTAAACATTCCTCTACAGGTAAAAATTTTTGCTTAGCTTTTTATTCTGGAAAAATTGCATACTAGAGTTCGGTTAAGTAAACATATTCAGAATATAATTAAATTATGTCCTATCTGTGGTGGTGAAGAGGAAAGTGAGAATCACCTTTTCCTCAAGTGTCAACATGCTATGCAAATATGGAATCTCTCGTCGGTTAGTCCTTGGCGAAATAATGGACACCAAGTAAATAATATAATTGACTGATTGGATAACCTTATTTCCAAGGAGGTCAATGAGCTAAGTGATTTAAGCAAAGCAATTTTAATTTGCTGGCAAATCTGGCATGATGGAAATAACAAAGTTTCCTCTTCATTTATAAGTAAGAGGGTTTAGGTTCGATTCTCGTCAAAGATGAATTTGAATCACATTATTGCTAGCTCATTATAAGGCTAAACCCACCCTTACCTTAATGTTTAGATAATATCATTCGTTAAAAAAAAAAAAAAAATTCTAATGCAAACAAAAGCATTATTGTTGCGACAAATGTGGGCGTTTCTTATTTTCAAGCAAATTACAAGATTACTCAGAGACCAAGGATTATGCACCCCTCCAACACCTCAAGTGGCCCCCTCCCCCTTATGACTTTATTAAACTAAATTTTTGATGGATCCGTTTCTATGGGGAAAGGTTCGGCGGCTTTTGTTTTGAGAAACTAGGAGGGTCTCCCTATGGGTGCGGGGGCCATGAATTGGACCTGGATCCTCTCCTGAGTTAAGGGTGAGGATCCTTCTGAGCAAGCCTATCGGGCCGTTCAAATTTTATCAAACGGTTACAGTTATTATAACTTTTAGAGTGGTTCCCTGTTTGTAGTCGTTGGATAAAATTTGAACGGCCCGATGAGCTTGCTCAGGAGGATCCTCACCCTTAGCAAAGGAGAGGATCTTGATCCCCCATGAATTGGGAGGACACCACTATCACTGATGCGGAAGCCACTGCATTGAAGGAAGGCTTGTTGCTTGTCAAAAGGAAGGGTGTTAGGAAGTTGATGGTGGAAGGTGACTCTTTACTGGTCATTCAGCTGGCGGGAGGAGAGTGGAAACCTCCTTGGCATATTTGGCAAACTATTAATGATATCAAGGGCTTGGCTTCGGAGTTTTCAGTGATCAAGTCGAACCACATTTTTAGGGAAGTTAACTTCGTCGCAGACGTTGCCCATGTTGGACTTTCCCTTGTTAATCCTCATTTCTAAGACTATTGTCTGCTTAGTGAGGCCATGGTTGCTCTTAGATTTGATTGGTTGCCTAATGGTTGTACTAGAGAATTTCGTCTTTAATGAAATTATTTGTTCATAAAAAATAAAAATAAAATTTCGAACTTAGAACCTCTCGTTAATTTTAAACAACAAAAACAATTGCTTCTAATTAAACTTCTTGATCATTTAGTCAAATTTTATAAATTTATACATGGTGTTCTGAACCCAAGATCTCCTCATTAATTTCAAACAACAAAGCAACCAGTTCTAGTTAAATTTCTTTGTCACTAAACCAAATTTTATAAGTTTATGCTCTTATGAAACACATAAATGTGAGATCCCACACCGACCAACGGAGAGGGGGTGATGTGCCTTATATGTACATACTCCCCTCCCTATAACAACGAGGCATTTTGGGGACTCACTGGCTTCGGGTTTCATCGGAACTCTAAAGTTAAGCGAGTTCGAGCGAGAGCATTCCCAGGATGGGTGACCCACTGGGAAGTTCTGCTCGCGTGAGTTCCCAGAAAAAAAAATCGTGAGGGCGTGGTCGGGACCCAAAGCGGACAATATCGTGCTACGGCGGAGTCGAGCTGGGATGTGACAATTTGGTATCAGAGCCACTCTGCCGTTCGGTGTGGATGTGCCGACGAGGACGTCGGGACCCTAAGGGGGGTGGATTGTGAGATCCCACACCGACCAACGGAGAGTGGTTGATGTGCCTTATATGTACATACTCCCCTCCCTATAGCAACGAGGCCTTTTGGGGACTCATTGGCTTCGGGTTCCATCGGAACTCCGAAGTTAAGCGAGTTCGGGCGAGAGCATTCCCAGGATGGGTGACCCACTGTGAAGTTCTGCTCGCGTGAGTTCCCAGAAACAAAACTGTGAGGGCGTGGTCGGGGCCCAAAACGGACAATATCGTGCTACGGCGGAGTCGAGCTGGGATGTGACAATAAATATATCACCTTAATATTTTTGAGGTCCCCGATTTTTTTGGGCCCCGGACGATCGCCCTACCTGCACTGGACCTGGGCCGACCCTGAACGATTGTTTTGGTTAGGACTTGTCAACTACCACTGGGTTTGAAGAAAACCCTACTTCATTGTCTACGTAAACATGTGTGGTTGTAAACAGAGTGCATGGCACCCACCAGACCATGCATGGCTCATAGATACCCCTTGATCATTTTCTCGAATTAAAATAGAAGGCTTCCTCAATTTTCGATTAAGTCAGTTAGTTAACTCGTGTATCTGTCGATTCTCTGTCCTTAATTATATATTTGAACTCGAGTTATCTTTGACGTAGATCAACTTTGTCGAATATAAAAACCCTCAAATGTTCTTTCTATTTTTGTGTTCCTGGTCAGCAACGTACGATTCAACCTATCTCCAAAATTACTCTGTATTCGTTGCTTTTTGTTTATTTGTCGGAGAATTAGAAAAGGGCGTCGCAGCCTCTGTCCCTTTTAAGTACATGAGAGCGATGATTATACGTACTATGTGGTTGTTTATATATATATTAGAACTACTAATCCCAACTTCTATCCTACTCCACTACAACAGACTAGGATTCTCTTCTCTTATTTTTCCATCCCCTTCTATCTCCTCATTTCACATTCTTTTATTTTGTCTTTCTTTTGCTATAAAAAATTTATATGAGATGTTGACATGGCTTAACCGTAACCGTTCAAATAGGAGGGGAGGAAAAGGCAGGGAAAAATAGAAAGGAGAGAATCCTACTCAAACTACAACAACAATACCTTTTCTTGTCCTTGGCACCGACACACTCACATGGTCCTGCAAGGCTGCAGCTGTACTTGTGTCTTTTCTGTGGACAAGCATGTGGACATGTGATTGGTTTTAGTTTAGTTTTAAGTTTAGTTGTAATGCCTTGAGCGGGTTAGGTTAGTAATTTTGTGATGTTCTAGTGCTCTGTTTGTGTCGTTTATGCAATTTATGTGGTCTCGTTGTCAATGGCTTTATGTCACGGTACCGGTGTTCGGACTGTCGTATTTGTCATCTTTGTGATAGTCCTATCCGGAACTTCTGTTTGTGATGGTTTATTGTGGTAGCCGTATATGGGTTTAAAATTATTTGTATATTGTGCAAACTATATCCAAATCAAGAAATTGGCCACTGGAGAAATTGTAACCATTTGACACCTCTTGTATTTCGTTATTCTTATTAATGAAACACTCTATTGCTTCTGTAAAAAAAAAAAAAACAAGAAAAAAAAATGTCTTATCCCATTAAGTGGGGTCGGCTATATGAATCTTATCGATTTTGTGCCAAGTCTTTTGTTAAATCCAAGTACTCATAGTCTTTTTTAAGTAGTGCTTTTTCACCACACATTTGACATCTTCTTCGTTTTCAAAATCCTATTGAAAACTTTTCTGAGCCATGTTATACTCATCTCTTCCAAGACTTTCCACACCTTGAGTATATCGTCTTGGCCCATTGCTTTTCTATGCTTCATCTTCTTCAAAGCTACAACCACTTCTTCCTTTATGATTCGACGGTAGAAAGAGTAATTTCTACACTCTTCTGAGTTACTCAACTCCCCCAACGAAGTACTCTTTCATGTCCTTAATTGAAATGATTATGAAAATAATCTCTCCATATGTCTTTAACCACGTTCTCTGTAGCTAGAACATTTCCATTCTCATCCTTGATGCACCTTCCTTGGTTCAAGTCTCTTGTATTATTTTCCCTTACTCTAGCTAGTTTATAGATATCAAACTCTCATTCTTTGGTATCTAATCGCTTATACATATCGTCAAAAGCTGCTAGCTTCGCTTTTCTTATGACTTTCTTTGCCTCCTTCTTCGCTATTTTATAGCTTTCACATTTTCATCGATTTTATCCTTGTTAAAGGCTTTACAACATTCATTTTTAGCCTTAACCTTTGCATGTACATCCTTCTTCCACCACCAAAGATTCCTTTTGATGTGGAGCAAAGCCCTTGGACTCTCCTAATACCCTTTTTGCAACTTTCGGATACAAATAGCCATGGAATCCCACATTTGGCTAGCGTCCCCCTCTGTATCCCAAGCGCATTGGTGACTACTTTCTCTTGAAAATTGACTTATTTTGTCTCCTTTTAGATTATACCATCTAGTCCTTGAACACTTCAAGATCTTGTTCTTTCTTCTATCTCTTTCAATCTTCACTTCATTTTTGTTTCAAGAAGGGATATAATAAGAACCACCCTAAAGATAATAAGTAGTTACTTACCCAATTTCATCTAGGCTCTTCATCAAGCTTGTGTAGAATTACTACCAACGCTGAAGATTACTCATCACTTGACACTTTTCATGATCCCCACGTGTCCAAGGTCAAGCCTCGACTCTCCAATTGTGATTTAAGTCAAGAAAAAATCAAACACATCAAGACAAGAGATCGAATAGGAGAGTATTCTTGTAAAAGAATATACCACATAGATTGTAACTAAGAAACTACATTTGATAAAAGGCGATAATCTATTAATCCTTTATTATATCCGAACGATCTTGAATCTACAAGGTAGCATTATCTAAAAAAAATCACAACTAGCTGATCTATGTGTCACAATATTGACTTCTCGACAAACATAATTAAACCTAGCCCTTGAGATTTGGTTTAACAACTCACAAGTATCATCAATTAAACTTCTCAAAGCTGAAGTGTCGTCGTTCCCACTTTTAAGGGCCTTGACCAATGAAATGGAGATATACTCAAATCCTCAACAATTAATACATGTTTGTTCCTTTTCTTTTCCTTTTTAGCGGGCCAAAATTTTTGATCGATATCATAAGACGAGCCGAAAAGCAGAATAGATTTTGGTCTTTTTGTTAGAGGAGAGGAACCTAAACCATCAAAATAGGTTTCTCATTTCACTTCTGTTACCAAAAATATCATTGCACCTAATCTTTTCTTCAACTTTGATCATCCAATGATTGCTTGTTATGTCATCACTGAAGGGGATTCATGGTTTCTCGGTTTTTAGTTTTGTTTTCAGAATGGTTAGTTTCCTAAAGAAATCTGAGAAAATTTAATGATTTTTTTTGTACGATTTAGAGAAGACCTAAAAGTGATTGGAACTACGTTTAGTGGATTACTATTGTACGGTTTTTCTTCTATATATGTAAGGGTTGGTACACAGTTCTGAAGGAAAAAATATGGATGCTAAGTCATTCATGAAAAGTAAACGAAAAATAATTAGAAATCAAAACCTAAATTTTATTAGAAATTAAAACCCTACATAAACACAAGCATAGTCTAGTCCAGCTAAATCACAAGCATGACTAATATTAGCAGCCGTAGGATGATAAAAACAAACAATGAAACTACTGCCTAGTTAAAATGAAATACAGTAGAATGATGCAGAAAGCATGCTAAGAATGAGCACTAGAGAGGCAGATAATGAGTATGTTCCGGCATGTGGAGCAGTGACGGGTGCTGGAACTACGTTGATGGAACTTGTTGGTGCCTGGCTCGGTTCTGGAGATTGACTCTTTGGTGATGATTTTGGAGTTGGATGAACTGCAAAAAAAATTTGTTACTGAGGTATGAGATTTATCCTTTGGAGCAATGATCAAGTCTTATAACGTTGATACACATGCAATAATAAAATAAAGAGGAAGAAATAACGAGAATACATAAATCTAAAATCAATTCAGTTCGCACAGTTCTATTTTCTTGTTCACATCTATCATTCATCTCTCATCATTCTTGTTTTCAAAATTAAAAACAAAACAGAAACTTCACTGTACTACATAATAATACAAATGTAACGATATTAGGATGCAAATTTTTTTTCTAAACGTTAATCACCATTTTGTTAGTCGATATTTACATGTTGAATGGTCATTCAAGGGTTCATTTCATCAAGTATACGATTATCTTTTTTTTTAAATGGAAAAAAGCGAAACTAAAACATGCAGTAAACAATTAGAACACACCATGAGGACTTGCACCAGGAGGCAATGGGACTGCAAAACAAAAGAGGAAATCATTTTTGATGAGCATTATACATCAACATATTCTTATTTCGTCGAAAAAAATTAATCAGAGTGTGCAATACTAGTGAGAGATGAGATTACTCACGGTTACATTCACTAAGAAAAGAAGGTGCAGAGATTTCACAAGCAGAAGGCAATGTCATAGCCTTTGTCATATTTATAGGAATACCCATATCAGTGCTACTTTCTATGGCTTCACATATGCAGTCGTCACTGGCTTTTAGGACCATCTCCAATCCAGAACAACACGAACCTTCCGGCTTTGTGTTTGTGTTCCCATCGTTTAAAAAGGGAATGCAATCGGCCATTCCGTATATCACATCGTTACAATCATCTGAGCTTGGTGAGCCTACTGTTGTTGGTACGTCCGGCGAGCTTGGTTCCGGTGATGGTGCATACGACGGTGGATCTACAACATGGATTCGTGCACAATTTGCCAACATAAAACAAGTGGTCAAAATGAATGAAACATAGATCAATCTCTCCATTCTTTTCTCCGGAAGAATTGAGAGCCTAGCTTCAACAATTGCACAAGTTTACCATTGTTTGTTTTGTTTTTTTAGTTCTATATAAACTTATAGCGGTAAGAGTTGGTTCGAATTGAAATTCCTAAAATCTCTCTATACAGTTTGAACAAAGTTCGAATTTCACTACAATTGGAAGATTAGTTATAACTTACAATAATCTTATTGTTACGCGTATCTTCTATGTCTCCAATTTTAAAAATACAACTATTTTCTAGGTGATACGTTCTCACATGAATATATTTTGAAATTTCCGAAACTCCCTTATATGCACGCCGGGGTCCGTTGTGATAATGCTAATCTCAATTGTGAAAATCCTAACCCAACCCAACTATACAGAATGAAAAGTATTCAAAATGGACATTGGTGCCTCGCGAGGAGGTTAAGTTCGAGAAAGTCGGAGAACAATTTTCTGGCGATTGGTGTGAAACCCTAGACTGTGTTAGGGTTTTGCGATCATTGAAATTGGATTACTGCGAAAGTTAAGAAATCACTGATTGTAGAGTCGGCTTGCTGTGAGACAGAAGTGCTACAAAGGTCGGCGTCGTGCTCTGGGTTATGCAAAAGGGCGTTGGTGTGTTTCAGCGAATTGGGTGAAGACAGGAATGCATAGCATGGAGGGTTTGGCAACGAAGTTTGGCAGCAGTCTCTCTCTATTGGAGAGGGAGAAAGGCGTGGTGAAGATTGGGAAGAAGGATGTGGAAGGTGCATTGTTAGAGTTTCAATACAACGTTGTTGCGGAGGTCTTCTCAGTGAAACCTCTCAATGATAATGCCTTTGTTGACCAATTTACTAGTCTGTGGCGAGGAAGAAATGGTGTTTCTATTAGGGCTTTGGGTGGGGCCCACTTCATGGCTCAGTTTGTGGGACGGCGGGACATGTATCCTGTGCTAGAGGCGGAGAAGCCATGGCTATTCAGGGATGATCTGGTGTTAGTTGCTGATGGGGCTAAGCATGGGCGTTGGAATGATCCACTACAACGATGTGGGTTCAGTTTCATAACGTTATGCGGCTTAATATGACGGAAGCCGTTGCGAGGACAATTGCCGGGGTGCTTGGTACAGTTGTTAAGGTGGATAGGGATGATGACGGAGATTGTATTGGGAGATTCCTACGTGTGAAAATTACCTTTGATGTGAGGGAACCACTCATGAGGGGAACAAATGTTGAATTCCCTGATGATGAAACAGTGTGGGTGGATTTTCGGTATGAGGGGTTCCTTAGCTATTGTCTCATTTGTGGTAAGATGGGCCATATCACTCGATGGTGTAAAGAGGAAAGACTGGGAGAGGAGGCCTCTGAGGTTGAGACAGAGGATTTAGTAGTGTTCAAGGGCCTCGACGCGGAATATGACTTGAGAGGAAATTACCTTGGAGTGAAAGGAGATGGACAGCGAGGACAAAGGGGGAGGAGTAGGTCGTCCTATTCATTTAATGGACGACATTATGTTAACTCAAATGGGGGTGATTTACATGGAAGACATGCGCTGGAGGTGAAGGAGAATGAGAGACAAAGGTTAGAGCGGGAGAGAGCCTTTAATGCTGGGCTCATTGGTCCAGGAGGGATTGTTGCACCTGGTGCGGGGTCAGTAGAGTTGATGTGTCATCTGGAAGAGATTAAGGTTAATGGCGAGAATCCTTAAGTGATGCAACAAAGCAGGACTATTGATTTAAATATCTCGATTATGGAAGTGGTTGAGGAGGGGCCTGCTTGGGTACCTAGAAGATACGGTGTAGAGAGGGATGTCGAACAACTTCTCGTTTCTCAAGACTTGGATCCGTTTAATCTTTTTTCCATCATTGAGGCTGTTTCAAAGGAAAGGAAGAAAAGAAGCCGGGAGGATGATGAAGATGATGTGGCAGTTTCAGAAGATGGTTTGGTTCATGGGCACAAGATACAAAGGTCTATTGTGGACCAAGCGGAGGCCACATGCGAGGGGTCTCCGCGATTGCAATGAAACTCATATGTTAGAACTATTAGGGTATTGGAAGGGACCTGACAGTTGACAATCTTGTGGAACAGAATCGACTCCACTCTCTCGAGGTAGTGGTTTTATTAGAAACTAAGAATAATAGTCAGAGGTACCGTTATTTAAAACGTAGGCTCGGCATGTCTTGTATGCATGCTATTGAGCCTAGGTGGATTGCTGGTGGTATGTGTGTTTTTTGGTGAGATGCGAATGATGTGGTATTGGTAAAATATGGTGAGTTTTTTTATTGAAGTTCTAATTGCGGATGAGGCACCTTAGCTGGCGTTTGGTGGTTGTGTTTTCGAGCATGGATGAACGCAAACGGGCACAACAGTTTGAGGTGTTAATGACACGTTTAGCATGCTTTCCGGTGCCATGCTTGATAATGGGGGATTTTAATGACTTAATATTGGAATCAGAAAAGAATGGGGGCAATGGAAGAACCGTGTCGAGCATGAGAGCTTTTCGTACTTTTGTGGCTCAGGCGAGGTTACTAGACTTGGGTTTTGTAGGATACCCGTATACATGGCGGAATAGACGGGAGGAAGGTTTCATTCAGGAAAGATTGGATCGTGCGCTGGTCACTCATGATTGAATTCAGCGTTATCAGTAAGCCGTTGTGAAACATGTAGTGTTAGAGGGATCATATCATGCCATGCTAGTGTTATCTACAGTGGTGAACCAACCTAGACGTACGAAATGCTTCATGTATGACCCACGATGGAATTTGGATCCAAAATGTGGTGAGGTTATGCTTGCATGCTGGGGCGATGCTCACTGTGGAACCCATGCACTTAGCATTTTGCATAATCTTCGAAGGGTCAGGCATGGTTTAGTGACGTGGTGGAAAAAGGAGGGCCGGAATGAACAAAAGGAGATCTGTCATTTAAAGGAAGTCCTTCGTGAAGCGTATCAACAACCAGTGGTTGATGGTCTTCAGATTCGAGGTTTGGAAGAGGAACTTTCAAGGGAAATTAAAAGGGAAGAAGTTTATTGGTGTACGAAGTCTAGAGTGCAATGGTTACGAGAAGGTGATAAAAATACTCGTTTCTTCCATGCTCAAACTTTGAAAAGAAGAAGGAGGAATGCCATTCGGGGACTAGAAGAAGAGGATGAGACATGGTGTACGGATATGAATCGAATCCATGGTATTGCCATTGAGTATTTCACATCTTTATTCACCACGGATAGACCCACTAATTTCTTGGAGATCCTACAGTGTGTGTCGACTAGGGTGAGTGAGATGGATAATAATTTACTAATTGCCCCAGCGACCGATGTGGAGATTGAAACATCTATTTATCAAATGCACCCAACAAAATCACCAGGCCCGGACGGTTTCAATGCGGGTTTTTATCATCATCGTTGAGAGACGGTTGGGGGAGTTGTTATTGGTATGGTAAAATCATTTTTTAGTTCGGGGAGAATGTTAAAAGATTTGAATCATACTAATATTGTGCTTATTCCTAAAGTGGATCATCCCGCGAAGATGTCCCATTTCCGGCCGATTTCATTTTGTAAGTGTATAAAGTAATCTCTAAAGTTCTAACGAATTGACTGAAAAGAGTTCTCCCTAAAGTCATTAGTCCTAATCAATCAGTGTTTGTGGCGGGAAGGTAAATCTTTGATATATTTTAGTAGTGCATGAACTTCTACATTCTATGCAACATGAGAATGAGGAGGGTTTGGATTTTATGGCAATGAAATTGGATATGGCAAAAGCTTATGATTGTGTTGAATGGTCCTTTTTGAACGCTATGTTGCATAAGTTGGGTTTCAAAGACATGTTCTGCCGTTGGGTGATGGAGTGTGTACAAACTGTGTCTTATAGTGTGGTTGTGAATAGGGAGACAACGGGTTATATAACGCCTAGAAGGGGAATTCGGCAAGGCGATCCATTATCACCTTTTCTATTCCTTATATGCGCAGAAGGCTTTTCATCTTTAATCCATAATGAAGAGAGGATGGGACGCATTCGTGGTATGTTAGTAACTCCTTCTTTTGAGCCTCTATCACATGTGTTTTTTTGCTGATGACTCAGTTTTATTTTGGTGAGCTACGGAGAGTGAGGCGTATAATGTTAAATTTTTGCTCCAACGGTATGCTGAAAGGTCTGGACAATTCATTAATCTGGATAAGAGCTCGGTACACTTTAGTGTGGGGTGCTCGAAGGGGCTGAAAGCTAATTTACCGCAGATCTTGGGGATTAGACATCAGGAAGGGTTTGTGAAGTATTTAGGTATTCAAGCTGATTTTGGAACTTCGAAGAAAAAAGTGTTTGAAGAAGTGCGGAATAAACTGGATGAAAGAATCAATGGTTGGGCGGAACAGTTTTTGTCAGTAGCCGGTAAGGAGGTGCTTATTAAGAGTGTTACGGCGGCTTACCTATTTACACCATGTCATGTTTTCAATTGCCTATTCAATTGGCAAGGGAAATTGAACAAATTATTGCCAGATTTTGGTGGAGGGATCCGAAGACGAAAAAGGGTGTTCATTGGCTTGCTTGGAAAAAAATGGCGCATAGGAAGATATATGGGGGTCTTGGCTTTAAGGAAATTATTGATTTTAATTTAGCAATGTTGGCTAAGGTGGGATGGCGCTTGATATGTAGCCCGGAGTTGCTGTTGGCTAAAGTTCTTAAGGCTAAGTATTACCTTAATTCGTCGTTCTTTGAAGCACCAGTGGGACACAGAACTTCATGGGGGTGGAAGGGCATTTTACAAGGGAGGAAAATATTGAAGTCTGGTATACGATGGAGGGTTGGTGATGGGAGAAGTATTCAGGTCGTTGAGGATCCTTGGTTGCCCACACCAAGAACTTTTCGACCTTTGTCAAGACATCCGGAGATGCCTAAGATGGTTGCCGATATGGTGTCCATTGAAGGAACATGGAAATGTGAGATCAGTCAAAGGTGTTTTAATGTAGAGGAAGCTCAAATCATTTTGAGTATGTCGTTGAGCCAATTTGGGTGCTCTGATCGTGTCATTTGGCATTATACTCGAAATGGAGCCTACTCGGTGAAATCAGGATATTTGGTAGCCCAGGAGATGGAATAGTAATGGAGAACTTGGACGAAAACGGGTTGGGCAATCTAGTAAGAATGATAATATGGACTCGGTATGGAGGGATCTTTGGAGTTTGAAGGTTCCTCCTAAGCTCCACCATTTTATATGGAGAGGATGTCGGAATATACTTGCTGTCCGTACTAACTTGCAACAGAGAAGGGTTAGATTGTCCTTTCTGTGCTTGTGAGGAGGAAACACAGGTACATATCTTTTTTCAGATGTTCCTTTGCTCGTGTCTTTTGGTTTGGTTCTCCGATCCAATTAGATGCGACCACGGTGGTGGGAGATGATTTTATGCAGTGTTGGATTTGGTTGTGTGCGAAATATGGTAAGATGGAGGAGGCTTGTACGTTTATGCGTTGGGTGATGTGTGGTTTATGAAGAATATGGAAGTGTTGTAATAGTGTGGTGTTTGAGAAGACTGTGGTAGAACCCTATGTTGCATTACAGTTACTTCGGCAACAATGAGAGGAGATTGTGGGAAGTGATGAGGATCTGGTACCATGAAATAGTTCTGGGCATCTTGGGGAAGGGACGATTGCGAATGAGTGGGTAAAGCCTCCGTTCGGGGTAATAAAAAGTGATGGAGCCTAGTGTAATCGTACTAGTGTGGGAGGATATGGGTGGGTAGCAAGAGACTTTGCAGGTATATTCAAAGGTACGGGCGGTGTGGGGAAGGTTCTATGCGGTTCCAGCACCATGATGGAAGCAGAAGCTCTCAGGACGGCTGTAATGGCTTCGGTGGAAAGGGGTTTTAGTTCGGTTCATGTGGAAACTGATTCCATGGTCCTTGTGTATGATTCAGGGAAAGCTGTAACATGAGGTAACCATGGAAGCTATTTTGTGGGATGTTAATTCTATTAAGCAACAATTATGTTCTATTGAGTTTATCTACACTCCTCGTGCCTGTAATGAGGTTGCGCATCTTGTGGCATCTTATGTCATGCGTGTGGGGGGGGGGGGGGGGGGGGGGGGGGGGGGGGGGAGGGGGGGTGTGCATTCTTAGGATGAGTTTGAGCCTGAGTGATTGTTCAACACTCAATATACAAAAAAAATACAAAAATAAAATAAAAACATACAGTAGTCTAGCTACCCTAACACGCATGTTGCTGCAAGTGGCCCTTTACCACAGTGGTGGAAAGGTGTTGGTTGAGCCCTTGCATGACAGCGTGGGTTCAAACCCCATCGGTAACTAATCTAACAAAATCTATCGTTTGACAAAAAAAAAAAACACGCGTGTTGCTCTGTTTTGTTTGGGGTTTTAGCATTAAGCTCATCTCTCTGAATGGCATGGACTCGGGAGAGCTGGACTTTGTAATCCATGGAAAATACGAGGACAAGTTAAGGGTTTTGGGTTGTAATGTCCATGTGCTCTTCAAAAATTGAATGTCCTAAACTGGAGGTAGTTTCTTATAAAGTTTTAATCTCGCTATAATACCATATGTTAGTAAAATCTGCCACTTAATACTACGATCTAGTGATATTCCTCTTCACTTGTAAGTGAGAAGTCTTAGGTTCGATTCTCGTCAAGGGCAAATTGGAACCATATTTATTGCTAGCCAATCGTGAGGCTAAACCCACCCCCTTAGTGTAGATAATATCGTTTATTCAAAAAAAGAAAAGTAAAATAAAACCCGTGGTAGTTCTATATTTATTTATTTAATTAATTAACTCTAAAAGGATATGAATAGTTGTATTTCAATATGAAAAGTTATAACTTCCCTTGAAGAATACGACTTCTCCAGAAATGTTATTTCCATCTCTATATATTTTTCAAATCCCTTTCTGTCAAATTCATTCAATTCCATTCTCACTTCTGTTCATATCCTTCATACCATATTGTGATTGATAGTCTAAACGACATCCGTTTTCGATCCTGTGAACTACCCGATTTCTATCATTGGCCTTAGAGCCAAGTTTTCATGAATCAAAACAATTTGCCCAGTTTTCATCAGAGGACTTCTCGAACTACATTTGAGACTTCCTCTTCATCAAGTAACGAATCCAACAACGCTCTTACTAAGTTTCAACTTGAGAAGAAATTAGGGAAGAGGACGTTGGTGGATAAGGAAAATATTCAACCGATTTTGATCAAAAGTTCAGAATCAACATTTGAGAATTTTCTTGCAGAACCCAAAACCCACAAAGATACCCAAACGTTCAAACATTATAGCCTGTCTGAATCCCATCCTACAATCCGTTTGAACCCAGGCCTGGATTAACCCAACAATTCGAACTATATTCACTCTCACAATTTCATTCGGCCTCTGCCATTGAACCATTTCAGCATTCAAATTCACTTAGTTCAGAAGGGAGAATGATTGCATCTTTTTCAGAAGGAGAAGAGTGATTCACAAAGTCGAAATCAAGGAAGGAACTCCTCCATTTTTCAAGATTCCTTGGTCCAAAGAAATAGGGGATTTTCTTTTAGTACTGAGCACTGTGATAATGCACGTGAAGGACCAGGAGACTAATAAATTATTGTCCACCAGAAAGTCAAATTCGCAGGTCCTTTGAGGTGGGCTCATCTTTAAGTAAGCCTAAATCAAGAAGCCACCTACAACCTTGGCAGCTCCTTTCAATTCGAACTCAGTCACAAAGATCAAAAGTGGAAGCAAGGGTTTACCTTTCAAAATTCTAGAGTCAAAGTGCTTAATTATTTGGACCAATATAACACCCGTTACGGTTTTATATATCTTGATTTGGCACAAAGAGAAATTTTAACTGCAAGAAATTTAAGGGGACCAAGACCACTGAGAATTGAAAGAGAATCCAGTAGACGAGAAGAGACTGCTTTTGTGCATGAAAATAGAGGAAGAATTGATTATGCCGACAAGCAAGAAATCCACGAGCCTTCTATCGATGTGATCGGCTGAACAAGTACTCGTCTTTCACTGATTGGACAAAGCCTATGTGAGTGTGTGCGGTATTTGCTATTAAAAATAAATAAGTTTATATCTTTTATTTTTTTTAGTCTTTAATTTATTAATAACATTTAGTATTTGTGGCTTGTAATAATTAAAAGTACACAAGTAGTATTTGTATTTGTATTTAAGTTTGTATTAAGTATTGTGTTTGTTTTTAATTTTCTGAGCTATGGCAACTAAATCTTCCAAATCCAACGTTTTTTTAAAAAAAAAGAGGTTGAACAATATTAATTATCGAATATGGAAGAGAATGATCACTTATATTTTAACCCATGACAAGACTTTATACACTATCAAGGACGAGAGGCTCCTTGGGCCCTCTCGAGTTTATAATAAATAGGTGGAGATAATGAGTTGGCTAAGGCTACAATTCTAAATTACATGGAAGATAAATTAATACCTCTATAGGAATAATATGATTCGGCCAAAGAAATAAAGGAAAATTAATGAAAAGGGCTTGAAAAGTTTTAGTTTTAATAAAAAACCATGTTATAAGTTTTGTTTAATAAAAAACCATGTCATAAGTTTTAGTTTTAATAAAAAACCATGTTATAAGTTTTGTTTAATAAAAAACCATGTTATAATTTAAGTCACTGTTTCTGGATTTTGGTTTTTTTCGACGGACACTGTTTCTGGAATGTAAAAATAAACTGTTTCTGGAATTTAAGTCACTGTTTCCAGAGACAGTGTTATTTTTCCAGCGACAGTGTTAGTTTTTCCAGCGACAGTGTTAGTTTTTTCCAGCGACAGTGTTAGTTTTTTGCAGAGACAGTGTTATGTTTTTCCAGCGACAGCGTTAATGTTCATTTTCTTTCCAGATACAGTGTTTGTTTGTGCACGGCCTAAAGGGCTTGGTGTGGTTGCTGCTCGCCGGAGCTAAACGGAAGGGAAGGCCGGATTTCGGCCGGAAAGTTGGACAAACTTTAAACGCTCATAACTTTGTCAATACTCAACGAAATCAAGTGATTCAAAAACAAAAATCGTAGTTCTCGAAGAGACGAAGAGAATGGTACATTGCACGATAGCTAACTCGTTGTGGTTTGGCCGGAAAACGCCTAGAAAGCCTCGGAGGTCGCCGGAAACTGGGTTGGACAAACTTTAAACGCTCATAACTTTGTCAATACTCAACGAAATCGAGTGATTCAAAAACAAAAATCGTAGTTCTCGAAGAGACGAAGAAAATGGTACCTTGCACGATGGCTAACTCATTGTGGTTTGGCCGGAAAATGCCTCGAAAGCCTCGGAGGTCGCCAGAAACTGGGTAAGATTCAAATGGATATAACTTCTTCAATACTCAACGAAATAGGGTGATTCAAAAAGGAAAGTTGTAGTACTCAGCGAGACGAAGAGGAGGAGGAGGAGGATGAGGGCCAAAGGAGAGCCCATGAGTGACTGGCTGGTGGTCGAGCTGTCTGTTGGTTTGGTGGGTTTTATCTTGTTCTGGGATGATTTTTGGTTAAAAAAAGTTATAGGATGGTTTTTGGTTAAAATAAACTTAGTTCAAGCCCTTTTTATTAAAGCTCCCAAGAAATAATGGATGTACTTGAAAAGAAGTATGGCCCCAAATCACAAACATACATTCAATTATTGCTTGAGAAATACAATGGGACAAAAAGGGAGGAAACTGATTCTATGATCGATCATATTACTAAAATGGAGGTGATGGAAAAAGACTTAGCCAAAGCTGGCCATCTAGTTTCCGATAAAATGCAAGTTAGTGTTCTTCTTGGTAGCCTCTCCCAAATTCTTGGGAAAATGTAGTTACTTCCATGACTTATGGTCAAGTGGAATTAACGATGGATACATTGCCTGCAATGTTGGCTATTGAAGAAGTTTGTAAAAATTATAGGAAAAAGGAAAATGGACAAGACAGAGTCAACCTCCTCATAGCGGAAGATTCTCAGAAAAAACAAGCAACACATGCACAAGCCATATGGTAGTAACAAGCGCCCGAACTTCAAAAAGTTTGGACACCGCAAGAAGAACAAGTTCAAAGGAAAGGAGAGTGCATGTTACAACTGTGGAGAGACTGGTCACTATAGGTACAAGTGCCCAAAACGACGCAAGAATAACAAAAATCCTAAAGAACTAATTTTGACTGTCTCTGAAGCACTCATTGCTGAAGATCAAGGACAATGGTGGATAGACTCAGGAGCAACTCGTCATGTATGCAAGGACAAAAGTTGCTTCATCAACTTCAAGGAGAAAGCACTAGGAGAACATCATCTCTACATGAGCAACAATACTTATGTCGATGTTTTGGGTGAAGGAGATTGCAAGATCAACAATAGTAAATCTACCATTGTGCTTAAAACTATTCTGCTTGCACCAAATATTAGAGGAATCTTGTCTCTGTCTTTGTCCTAGAAAATAAAGGTTTTGAGACAAGGCTCATGAATGGTGTTGTCACTGTTGGGAAAAGGCTAATATTAATATAAGGGGAATAAGAGTCGATAATATGTACTCATTTTGTATTAATAAAAGTATTTCTTCTGAGTATGCCTTTGTCTTTACTGGTCAAATTTTTTCATATTTATGACATTTACGTTTAGGTCACATAAATAAAATAAAATGATACGCATGAGTAAAAATGGAATGTTGCCTCAAGTAAATGCACATGATTTTGATACATGTGAATCATGTACTAAAGGAAAAATGACTAGAAAATCATTTTTCTCAGAATTGGACTTCTACAAATTTACTTGAGATAATGCATACAGAATTATATGGGCCAATGAGAACTAAAACCCATAGAGGAATGAAATATTTTGTGACTTTCATCGATGATTATTCTAGTTATGGACATGTCTACTTCTTGTACCATAAAAATGAATCCTTAGACAAATTTAAAGAGTTCAAGGCAGAAGTAGAGAATCAATTGGGAAGATCCATAAAGACTCTTAATAGTGATAGAGATGGAAAATTTGAAGCCTTTGATGATTTCTGCAAAGAGAATGGTATAAGGCATAATTATACTATGCCTTATACACCGCAACAAAATGGAATCGCACAAAGAAGAAATCGAACTCTTGGATACGATGCGATCTATGATGTTTTATGCTGACCTACCTCTACAGTTGGGGTGAAGCTTTGTCTACTGCTGCATATATATTGAACAGAGTTCATACAAAGGCAAAGCCATTGACTCCATATGAATTATGGCATGGGCGAAAACCTGATTTATCAAACTTAAAATTTTGGGGTTGTAAGGCGCATGTCTTCATTCCAAAGCCATTAAGAGATAAATTACAAGTAAAGACTTTGGAATGTAAATTCATAGGATATCCTGATAATGGTGTCAGATATAGGTTTTTATCATCCTAAGAAAGGATTAATTGAGAGTAGAGATGCTAATTTTATTGAAACTACTAATTTGGTTCATCCAATATAAGAATTGGAATCTTTGAAAGAAGAAGAAAATTCCCCTTCGGAATATCAAGATTTACATCTTGATTTAGACTTGTCTCATGATCATGACATTGACAATAATCAAATGGGAGACATAAACATGGGTGATCATAACAATGTCGATCATGACACACACATGGATGGTAATCATGATATTATCATGGTAAATAAATAGTTGGAGAAATGATAAAATCAGTGGGAGTAAAAGAAAAAGGGAACCATCTTGAAGATTGAAAGATCACTTTGTTTTCAATCTTGAGGAGGTAAGTGGGAGATCTAGACCCAAGGAATTATAAATAAGCAATTGATAGTTTTGAGTCTGAACAATGGCAACAAGCCATGAATGAAGAACTAGATTCCATAAAGAAAAATAAAGTATGGGAATTGGTTGATCTACTTGATAGAAGAAAGCTCATCAGTTGTAAGTGGGTACTTCGTAAGCACTGTTCTAAAAATCCCGGCCTAGGCACTAGGCTACTGGCCACAGTCCCGATTAATGCCTAAGCGTTTAAAAATTAAGAAATGACGCCTAGACCTAATGAGGCACCCGCCTGGACCACCTAGGCACTCGCTTAGCCTGCCCAGACATGCCTAGGCACCGCTTAGGTTGTGACTCACTTAGACAAAAAATAGATAAATTTCATTTTGTATTTTATTTTATTTTTAATAAATTGTAAGAGACTTGCTGAATAGTTAAATGAACACACATTATATGCTTGTTCCCCATGTTTTCATTATGTTCCAATACTTCATAATATATATGTCATTCAATTTTGTAGTTTATGATGAATATATATATATATATATATATATATATATAGATATTAAGTATAAACAGACACTTATTTACATGAAATATAATAGATTTACTTAAATTCCCCTAGACCTTGCCTAGCCGCTTAAGCGCTATGCCCCACCCCGCCGCCCGACTAGCGTCTAGCATTTTTTAGAACCTTGTACGTAAGAAGTACAAATAAGATGTTACCTTGGATAAGTTTAAGGCTCGACTTATAGCTAAGGGTTATACTCAGAAACTCGGTATAGATTTTGTAGACAGTTATTCTCCAGTTGCGAAGTTTACATCCATTCGGATTCTTATGAAAATTGTTGCTAGAATGGATTTAGAACTTCATCAGTTATATGTCAATACAACATTCTTAAATGGAGATTTGAAGGAAGACATCTATATGATTCCACCCGAAGGATATCATGTCAAAGGACATGAAAACAAAGTCTACAAATTAAGAAAGTCGTTGTATGGCCATAAACAATCATCAAGACAATGGTATTTAAAATTCCACCAAGCCATTATGGAAATGGGCTATAAAATAAATCCTTTAGATCATTGTGGTTACTCTTGGGAGTGCCAAGATAATTTCTGTATGTTGTCATTATATGTAGATGACATCTTACTTGCAGGTAACTCCATAAATATGATTAAAAAGACTAAGTCATATATGGGATCCAAATTTGAAATGAAAGATATGGGAGAAGTATCTTATGTTCTAGGAATTAAAATTACTAGGGAGAGAGATGCCAAAACGCTCTATTTGGATCACCAAAATTATCTGGATAAAATATTTAAAAGATTTAATATGCAAGATTGCAAGTCAGTTAGTACACCTGTTTGTAAAGGAATGATGCTTTCCAAAAATATGTGTCCGGAATAGAAGCAAGACATCATTGATATGCACAATGTTCCTTATGCCCAAGCAGTTGGAAGTTTGATGTATGATATGACCAGCACAAGACCTGACATATGTCATGCAGTGGGATTAGTAAGTAGATATCAATCCAACCCTGAAAAGTAACATTGGATGGCAGTAAAAAAAGATTATTAGATATCTAAAAGGCACTCAAGGTATGAAACTTTGTTTCAGATTAAATGATCTGGATTTAGTTTGTTATTGTGATGCAGATTTCTCAGGCGACTTGGATGACAGAAAGTCAAAAGTGGTAACATTGTCTTGTTTGGTGGAACAACTGTTTCTTGATTAAGTAAGAAACAGGGTTGTGTTACAAAGTCTACCATGGAAGTTGTAGCATAGCGGTAAGTACTGCAGTATGGGCTAAACGCTTTATTGATAAACTAAACATAGGTATACCTAAAGAGCTCGTTAATGTGTTTTGTGATAATAAGTCCGCCATCTTTCTGATAAAAAGCGGAGCAAATAGTTCTAAAGGAAAACACATTGATATTAAATATCACTATATACAAGATATAGTGGAGAGAGAAGAGGTAAAGGTTGACTACATACCCTCTGAAGAGATGCTGGCCGATCCAATGACCAAAGGATTGTCTCTAGAAAAATTCAAAGAGCATGTGACTACAATGGGTTTGCAAAACATCTAGATGTGTTGTAGTGTGAGACGTGTGGCGAGCATCGTTGTATTGTTTCAGGGACGCCTGAAACATGGACAAGTAGATGCAACTATATCTGATTCTTTAGTACTTGGTCGGTTAAAGATAGAGGGCACTAGCGAGGTAACCAGGTTATAATAAATCGTCTTGAAAGTAAAATCCGTTATAAGCTTCAAGAAATAATTTATATAACAATGTGTCGTATATTGGGGGACTAAGTCATCATTTGTAACCGCGTAGGGATTGTTTTTCCTAGTTACTTAGGTATGATGCCATTTTACTAAAGAGTAAAATGATATCAGATAAAGTGGAATGGTGCGCACCACGTAAAGAAGCGACATATCTGATGTTACATTCAATTTGTTTATGAGTAATACTGTTAATAAACAAATCAGAATAGGAAACCATTTATGTCATCATAATCAAGTGGGAGATGTTGGAATATGATTATGATAACATGGTTTTCACAATATGTGTAATCATATGTGAAGGAATAACATTGGTGTACTAATATACATATGATTGTAGTGAAATAAGTTAATTAATTAATAAAGGAAATAATATAATTATTTATTTATTTAACTTAATTAATTCTAAAAGGATATGAATAGTTGTATTTCAAAATACAACTCTTCCAGAAAGGTTATTTCCATCCCTATATATTTGTCAAATCCTTTTCTGTCAGATTCATTCAATTCCATTTAACTCTACGTTCATATCCTTCATACCATATTGTGATCGATAGTCTAAACGACATCTGTTTACGATCCTGTGAACTATCAAATTTCTATCATGTTGATCTTATAGGACCAATAACTGCAGCTCATCTGCATTTCATGTGGCTGATTTTTCTCTATGAAGCATGGGGCCTTAACATAAACTTCATGGACATATTATTATGTGGTTGGGACACCAAATTATTGCTTGGACCAATCACAAAGCCAATAATTCCCTAACCACCCCTTGTCCCCCAACCCTACTTCCAAATCTAATGACTTTCTTCGCCTCCACTCGTATTTCATGGCCAATCCCGAAACAGAAGTTCTCTACTGAAGTGTTGTCACCACCTCTTGAAATATGGCTACACCCATCACTCCATCAGTTGTTTACGGAGATTAAATTATTACTTAATCTATATTACTAATCTTTTACAGATCTTGGTGTTTGCACTCATTTTTTATCAATTCCCCATTATTTGATATATGCATGAGTAATACATATAAATGATAGTGATAACTTCAAATTAAGACGACATATCAACCAATCCTGCGGGAAATGGCCTCCATGCCAAATATATTTTCTGGCTATTAATGAGGAAAAACTATAGACTAAAGTTTAAGGTAAAACATTTGTATAGGTAATCTCAGGATGTTTTTGCATGTTTGAATTTAAACTTTGAGGACTGAGATCAATTTTATAGACTACATTTGCAAATCATTTGATGTGTCACCAATAGGAAATAAACATATTAATCAACATTGAAATAATAATTCAGTCATCAACAACCATGTCATATAGTTTACAAAATATAATTTAAATAGATGATCTTTCTAGGTATTACCGTGTAAAAATATTTGAAATATAATAATTATTTGGGTCAATTTTTATGTAAAGAACTGATAATTGGAAGCTGGTGATTCATCCCTTTAAAACTGATAATTATGTAAAGAACGCGCCCAAAGAAAGAAATCGATTCATCTCTACAAAATAGTGGTGGATTTAAAACTGAGAATTGGAAGCTGGTGAGAGAACTCTTCGGATTCTGAAGTCCATGCATGCCCCCATGGGTAGTTGGTGTCCAAAAAGTGGGCCGCACCCAAACAGGTAGGAAACCCCAAAACCAAAAATATACCAATAGAAATCAGTGGTTGACGTTGAGGATCGACCAACTCTTGCAACTGCGGTGCTTCGGTGTAAAGCTATTAATGGTTGTTTGTGACTAGGGATGGGCAAATACCCATTGGTTATGGGTAACCGCGGTTACCCGCCCGTTTAAATTAAACGGTTACGGTTATGGGTAACCGTTTAGATAAATAAACGGTTATGAGTATAACCGTTTACCCGCGAAATTTAAATGGGCGGTTATGGGTATTAACCGCGGTTATAAACGGGTAACCGTTTACCCGTTTATTTTATATATGTAAAATTAACACAAACCATATTCTTTATCGGACAAAACTTAGATCAATGCTATTAACTATAGTGCATGATTTCATGGTCCATTATATATATATATATATATATATATATATATATATATTATGTTAATATTTTACATTCCAAGTTAAATAACCAAAGAATATTGTCTTTTAACAGTTTTTCGTAACCCAAGAATACCTAGCCAATTTTATATTACCTTCATTGTTAACACTTAAAAATATCGTCCGTAAACTATTATTTCAATTATTGGAATGGTATAAGGACTTAAAAAATTAAAATGCGGAAATGTATGATGAATGTACCTATAACGGTGTTTGATTGTTAGAAAAAGAAAATTATGACAAATTTTTCTTTTTTAATTTTCAAGTTGTTAAAAAAACAATTAGACGGGTGAAAAATGAGTAAATGGTAAAAAAAGAAAGGATAAACGGGTTAAAAAATGATAAATGGGTAAACGGGTATTAAACGGTTATGATTAAATGGGTACGCGGTTATGGGTATGGTTAACCGTTTATAAACGGTTATGGGTATGGGTATAACCGTTTAGGCAATTACCCAACGGGTAAACGGTTATGCGGGTATGAGAATAAACGGTTATGGATAAATAACCGCGGTTACCCGCCCGCCATAACCGTTGCCCATCCCTATTTGTGACTCGCAAAGGGCCAATGAGTACTCTGCCCTAACAGGTGTCTTTTTCATAATCATTCTTGGAACAATAACGAAAAATCATTTGGGTGGAAAATTTACATTCATCTTGTTTCGAACACTCATCGAAGGTTGGACTATGAGGCAAAAACACTCAGCAAAGGATATTGACATAGAAAAAACACTCAACAAAGGATCGGGATTTAGAAACTTTGGTTGCTTGTACTAGAACTCAGCAAAGGATATTGTGGTAGACTTTGGGTTGTTTGGGAGCCTAGGAGTCCAAGCCCATAACTTTTGTATTCCATGTGGGTAAGTTTGAGAGAGAACTAATCTAGTTTCTTCATTTCCCTAGCAAGCTAACCAACTTATTTATGAAGGAACCAAGCCCTGAGCCTTAGAATCACGTGATAGCCCAACAAGACATGCATTTAATGAAGAGAGAATCAGACTTTCCATTCTTAGCTCACGCAGAAGACCAACGCATGAAAGTCAGGAGATGCGTTACCAAAAGTTAGCCTGTTGAAAACTGACCTGGGAAAGTAGCGCCTCGGGAAGGAAGGGCAACGCAGTCTTCACATGAGTGGCTGCGTTTAGCTATCTTACACCAAAATGGAATGTTACAGTTAGGTGAGGAGAAAGTGGAGAAAAGACCAAGCCAGAATTAAAGATTCCTTAGGAACCCTAGAAAGAAATCATTTACCTACAAAAGATGTATCAGAAGCCATTAGAGAGGGAGGGGGCAACACCATAACAGAGGAGGGGTTCAAAAGTTAGGGAGAGAAACACAAAACCATCTTTCTGTAATCTTAGAGTTCTCTCCCAAACTTCTTTCAATCCTTTCAGTTAGGGAAAACCTCTTTAGAACCCAGGATGCGCAGATTATCCAGCCTAGAACAATATGCAACCATGCCAACTATTTCTCTCTCTCATCCCAAACTAATGAACTTCGAACTTTTACACCATGCCTCACTTGTGCAAGGCATTATTTGTTTAATCTTGCTATCTTCGAGTTATTGGTCCAATCTAGATATTTCCTAAGACGTGCTAATTCTTTTGAGATATTCCGAGACTTGGTACGAAACCAAACCAAGGGAGACAAGATGACGTTCTCAAACTCCAAGTCCGCCTTGACCTAAAAGTCCCCAACAATTTCAAATTAGACAACTTTGGCTTATAAAACTACATGCTATGTTTTAAAATTTCAAACTTACCCTAGACTATAGCCCACCCTATCCATACTCTACCTCCACCTTTGATTCATATATGATGTCAAATAAAATAGGGTAAATTACATAAAACTACATCAACTATTGGGTCAGTCACAGTTTCATACCCCATCTTTAAAAAATTTCAATGTCATACCTCATCTTACAATTTGTTACAATTTCATACCTTCCGTCAGTTTGCCTGTGAATTCTTCCGTTAAATAGTGACGTGGCTTGAGACGGGACCCACTCTCTATTAAAAAATTAATTAAATATTAAAAACTGAAAAAATAAAATAATTTATTTTTTTTTTCATGGGGACCCACCCTTTATCCCCCTCTTCTCCCACCCGAGACCTCCATCTCCATCTTCTTCTTTCTCCACCTGAGACCTGCAACACCATCTTCTCCTTCTTTCTTCACCATCTCCTCCCCCTTCCAATCCTTAATAGTTCTAGATCATCAACAAAACAATTTACACAACCAAATCATCAAATTTCTGTTTCCCAAATCTTGACACACGACATGGCGTCGATTGACTCCTTTGACACCAGTGGTTGACCGTCCTTGCCACCCAGCCCCTACAACACCGAGTCCAGGTCCGAATATCCTTCGTTCACCGCCACGAGTTGGTGAGGAAGATTCCTTCCCGTTGGGTTCGTCTTTCTGGGCTTTCTCCATCTGGGTTTCAAGTCGGGTGTCGCGGCGGAGCGGCTACACCTAAGATTAAAGGCATGAGCATAGAGAGCTCTCGATCTCGACCCTTCCTCATAACCCAGTCGAAAAGGAAAGCTAATTCAGACACAAACTCAGCTTCGGATCTAGGAAATTTTCTAGGCTTTTTTTTTGGATTGAGAGTGAAAAGAATAAGAAAAATTTTGAAAAATTTGGGATTGGGGTTTAAGGATTGGGAGGGTGAGGATTGAGATGGTGGTTGATTGTGATGGGGGGTGGTGATGGAGAAAGAAGGAGATGGTGATGCAGGTCTCGAGTGGAGTAAGAAGAAGATGGAGATGAAGGTCTCGAGTGGGAGAAGAGGCGGATAAGGGATGGCTCCCCATGAAAAAAAATATTAAATTATTTTATTTTTTTAGTTTTTAATATTTAATTAATTTTTTAATAGAGAGTGGTCCCGTTTCAAGCGACGCCACTATTTAATAGAAGAATTGACAGACAAACTGATAAAAAGTATGAAATTGTAACAAATCGTAAAATGAGGTATGACATTGAAATTCTTTAAAGATGAGGTATGAAACTGTGACTGCTCCAATAATTAAGGTAGTTTTATGTAATTTATCCAATAAAATATTATGTGTGGAGCCAAAAATAATCACAAGACGACACGTGGATTTTTGGGTAAAAGAGGACAAAAATACCCTTGAGGCATACTGAGATTCCTACACGCGAGCAGCGGGCAATCATCCCTCAACCAAGTCAAAAGTGCCCAAAGAAGGTAACAAATTCAAAGTTATCTCATCCATCCTCATCTTAGGTAATTACTTCATAACCTACAAATTATTCCATATAAATGGAGATTAATTGGCTAATTAATGAATTTAATTCCTAATTAATCCATTAATCACCAATTAAATCACCCATTTAACACCCAAAACCAACCTAATGGCCAGCCATCCCCATCCAAAAAGGGGTCAACCATGTTTCCCACCTTTTCTATCTTTTCTCCCTTTCAATTACCCTAATTGAATTAGCCAATTAATTCCATAACCCCCCATTTATTTCCTTTATGTTTAATTAGCCAATAAATTGGCTAATTAAACAAAAAATTCAACCAAAAACCCACTTAATGGCCGGCCACTTTCTCTCCAAAGTGGACCCGCCTAACCGTATAAATAGACTCCCATTTTCACCAAACACTCATTCGAACACTCTTGCAAAAATCCCAAAATTCTCTAAACACTCTTTCTCTCTAAATTCTAACTTTGGCATCGGAGGTTCTTCGGCCAAAGCCCCCCCCCCCCCCCCATTCATCGTAGGCGCGTGAGGCTCTTGGCCTTGACCAAAGGCGTTAATTTTTTTGTAGGTGCAATTTTGTCCAAGATCAAGGAGGAAGAAATTTGCATCCACAAATTGGTGCTTTCATTGAGAGTTGAAATCCGTACTCGTAGAAGACTCTCGCATAAAAAAGGTTCTAGTCCACCTGTATTTTTTCATAAGTTCTTATTATTAGAATTTTTTATTTGCAAAGATTCTTTGATAAAACGTGAAAAAAGAAATACAATGGCTAGAAATTTAGAAAACTCCACGAGTGAAAATTCTAATATTCAAGAGATGGGACCGCGGCGATCCACAAGGCTAAATGTGACAATAAATGGAGCGGCACCACCACTACGAGGCTCCACCATGGTAACCACGACAACCACCAGCGGCGAGGTCCATGGCACCGAAGCTATGGCCCAAGCCATGTCATTTCAAGCCCAAGGAAAATCGGCATGTGCCGCCCAAATCCAACGCAAGCCCAATGCATGCCGAGCCCTCGCACTCACGTACACCACATGTCAAGCAGTCTGCTCCAGCCGAGCAGCCCAATCTCGTGGCCCAGCCTGCTCCCGCCAAGCAGCCCACTCTCGAGACCCAGCCTGCTTCCGCCGAGCAGCCCACTCCCGTGGCTCAGCCTGCTCCCGCCGAGCAGCCCACTCTCAAGACCCAGCCTGCTTCCGCTGAGCAGGCCACTCATGTGGCCCAGCCTGCTCCTGTGGCCTTTCAAGTAGGCCAAGTCGACCCAAGACTATCTCAACCATCTGGACATACCATCGAGCCGGGGGCATTCTCACCACATTTCTTCGCGGATTTGACATTTCCCAACTCAAATCTCACGCCCGGAGTCTACCACCCTTCCACTGCTCAAGGAGGCACATTTCTTCCAAGCCCTTCCAATCCAAATGGCGAACAACACTTGTCTCGACAAGTCATAGAGTTGACGAGCGTTCTTGAGCAACAGACGAATCAACTCTTGCATCGCACTGAGATCCAACGTGCCCCGGACGAGGTGTCCCGAAATAGGACAAGGGCAGACCAACCTCTCCACCAGCGCCCCGGCAAGCAGCCCGCCACTTGACCAGTCTAACGGAGTACACTCCCGACTAGGCCCCCAAAATATCGTATACTCCCGTCTTAGCGCGTGGATGAGCGTGCACTCTCATTTAGGCCCACGAACAAATATACACTCATGGTTGGGGCCACACTCTGACAATTAACATGAGCAAGCTTCCAGGCGAAATGTTCATTCGCGGTAGGCAGCACAGCGGATTGAGAGAATCAGACGCTCAATCCGGCTCAAATTCAACCAGCAGCCTGCAAGTTACCCGCTCGCCTGCCAGGAACATACCATACCCACCGCAGTCGCAACATAAACGAGCCGAACACATGGAAGAGCAGCCTAGACCAGCAGGTCACAATCGGGGGTAGCCGAGAGCTCTGCGACCTTAACAAAGGCAAAACTTCTATGCTCTCCAGTGCGAGAGGGTAAACCAATTCCCCGACACCCAAAAGGGTCTGCTCTCCACTGCGAGAGGATAAACTAATTGCTCTCCAGTGCGAGAGGGTAAACCAATTCCCCGACACCCAAAAGGGTCTGCTCTCCAGTGCGAGAGGATAAACTAATTGCTCTCCAGTGCGAGAGGGTAAACCAATTCCCCGACACCCATATGGGTTTGCTCTCTAGTGCGAGAGGATAAACTAATTTCTCTCTAGTGCGAGAGGGTAAACTAATTGCTCTCCAATGCGAGAGGGTAAACTAATTGCTCTCCAGTGTCTGAGGGTAAACTAATTCCCCGACACCCATTTGGGTAAACTTTCCAGTGCGAAAAGGCCACATAGCTCAAAAGATCGAATGCTAGAAGATCAACTAGGCATCAAATTGTCAGGGGGCAGTAACCACTTTTGCACTTAATAGTTCGCTCATCCGACACTTCATCTTCAGCAGCTCTGATCTTGGAAACTCCATCCTTGACTGCTCCATCTACAGCAGCTGAGAAATCAAACTCAAGCAGTTTCCTTATTTTTGGCAAGCAACCCAGACGTGGCAGCCCAAACCGTTGCCCATGCCGAGCCAATCCTTGGCTTCAATCAAGCCGACCAGCATAAGCAATGGCTCCTGCCACACCTTCTCCTTGGCCCATGCCAAGCCGATTCCTGGCCCCTGCCAGCCGACGTGCCGCACCACCCCGACGGCTGCCTCGTGGCAGCATCTCCCAAGAAGAAGACAAGAAAAATTAAAATTTTCTTACATCGGTGCGGCGAAGACGAAGAAATCAATGAAAGACGGTCATTTGCACGGGCAAGATGTAGAAGATTGCTAGAGGAAGAGGAACAAATATCCTCTAAGCTCTCTCTCTCTTGTAGGGTAGAATAAATCGCTCTCCAATGTTGATTTAATAACCCACTTAAGGTGGACTTAAATAAGCTTTGAGAGAAATTTATTTCCCTTTCCTAGAAGGATCTAATTTCCTATTGAAGAGGGAATCTACATCAAAATAGGAAGCAGTCCTAAGTCTCCCAAAAGCAAGGAAATCTCTACACCTGCCGCCCTTTCCTGCGAGCAGCCCAACAAGTATGGGGGCATTTGTGGAGCCAAAAATAATCACAAGGCGACATGTGGATTTTTGGGTAAAAGAGGACAAAAATACCCTTGAGGCATACTGGATTCCTACACGCGAGCAGCGGGCAATCATCCCTCAACCAAGTCAAAAGTGCCCAAAGAAGGTAACAAATTCAAAGTTATCTCATCCATCCTCATCTTAGGTAATTACTTCATAACCTACAAATTATTCCATATAAATGGAGATTAATTGGCTAATTAATGGATTATTCCTAATTAATCCATTAATCACCAATTAAATCACCCATTATACCAATTTATCACCCATTTAACACCCAAAACTAACCTAATGGCCGGCCATCCCCATCCAAAAGGTGGTCAACCATGTTTCCCACCTTTTCTATCTTTTCTCCCTTTCAATTACCCTAATTGAATTAGCCAATTAATTCCATAACCCCCCATTTATTTCCTTTATGTTTAATTAGCCAATAAATTGGCTAATTCAACCAAAAATCCACTTAATGGCCGGCCACTTTCTCTCCAAAGTGGACCAGCCTAACCCTATAAATAGGCTCCCATTTTCACCAAACACTCATTCGAACACTCTTGCAAAAATCCCAAAATTCTCTAAACACTCTTTCTCTCTAAATTCTAACTTTGGCATCGGAGGTTCTTCGGCCAAAGCCCCCCCATTCATCGTGGGCGCGTGAGGCTCTTGGCCTTGACCAAAGGCGTTAATTGTTTTGTTGGTGCAATTTTGTCCAAGATCAAGGAGGAAGAAATTTGCATCCACATTATGAGATTTCAAAAGTTAGATTATAGGGTTCACTTTATTTGAGAAAGTTATAAAAGAGGTTGGAAAAACTCGTGTATGTGTAGTGTTAATTGACATCTCTTTGGCAATGACTCGATTAATGGTCAAGAAATAAGTTAGCTAGGAATCTTTCAGTCAGCGACACCACACCCTGAATGTTTGTAATTGAAAACTTCAATTGATCAAACACATTATTTAAGTATGCATTGATGTAAATTATGTCGAATTATTAATTACTTAGATGGAGACACATGCCCACTTGCACAAATGACCTTAAATTTTTTTGCTTGAACGTTGGACTGCGATACTGTTTGATGCAAGATGTTCAGGGCCAAGTTACTTATTCACTAAACTTGTTCCTTAAGTAGTTTCTTTGTAAGAACTGCACTTGATGGAGCATTAAAGCGTGCATGTGTTTCCTGTTTATCGGGAAAGAGGAAGGTGAAATTTGTTTTTTTTTTTTTTTTTTTGGAAAACAAGGTGCAATTTGTTAGCATGTTGGTATTTGAAAGCAATGAAATATATGGAAAAGGATCCTCGCCGGATCCTTTTCTTAGGGATTTCGAGGATCTCATGATCGTGGTCGTTCATCATACATCGTGCAGTCAGATTTCGTTAGATACTATTTATATTTAATTTTAAATTTTAAATTTTAAATTTCAAATGATTTATGACCGCACTGTGTACGATGAACGGTCACGATCACAAGATTCCCAGGATCCCCAGGAAAAAGATCCGGCGAGAATCATTTCCCAAAATATATATACTTGACTTGACAATACTCCATTCTCTTAAAAACATACATGTACTTGCAGTAAAAATATCATCATTGTAACTTCAATTTGTTAAAAAATTTGAGCTTTTATTAAATTAAGTTCAATTTTCTATTTTTTTACCTTACTTAATTAAATTTCTTAACTTATGCATCTTTACTCTATTTTTATAACTTTTTAATTTAAATATAATGATCTAATCTCTTTTGTGCTAAAAGTTAAAAAAAAAACATTATATGGCATCATATATGATACTTACACCATAGTTTTGTAAAATACATTTAACTTGTGATGGAATAATGGAGGAATAATATACGAAAATGAATAAAATTGGATCTACCTATATTCTATAAAATAGCTCAAAGAAAGTTCATCTTCATCCATTTATAAATTCATACTAGTATATATAAGTATATATGTTGATTTATAGGAGTATATTTTATTTTTCATACCATATATACCCCTATAAATTGTACTAAATATGTAAATACACATTATCCCTTAATTATAGGATTAAATTCTTTTATAAAATTTACTGTCATTGACTATTTGTAGCTGGACTAATCCCTTAACTATAGGATTTGAGCCAATCCCTTTTAATTACCTGAACTCTCCCGTAGGAGCACCGCCTAGGCCCACCTAATTGTCACCTAGAGACTTTAACAATTTTGTGTACCCTTAGACCAACTCCAACAATGGGCTAAAACCTATAATTCCCCTCCCCCCAAAAAAAAATCCACTCCAACCCATGACCTAAAATTAACCTAAAACCCAAACTGAGGTCAAATACCAGCCCAAGTTTAGGCCACAAATTGCAGTGGATCCCAGCTTCGGTGACTGAAACCTGGGCTGTGAAGCCCAATTGCCCTCTGTCACTTGCTCCACACGCAGCACGTAAGGCCTTCAACCTGCATTCAATCGAGGTGGACCCCACCCACGTGGGTGTGTCCCCCGGTTTGTCAAGTTTTGTCTATAGCCAACGGCTACTTTTCTTCATCGGGTGGTGGTGGTAATTGGACCGTTGGTTAATCCAACGGTCCAGGTTCAATTTTTTTTTTAGTTTTATATTTATATATTTATTGAATCCAACGGCTTAGATCGAATATAATCAAATCTAATGGTAAAAAAAAAGATCTAACGGTCCAAATTTAAATCGAACGGCTAAAATAATTTAAAAAAATAATTTAACTTAAAATTCAACCAAAAACTCTATAAATACCTATGTATTTGTTCAAACATCCACACAAAACTCACTTTTCTCCTACAATTATTCCAATTTTTCTTTCTACCATTTCTTCTCATTTCCAAATTTTTCAATATGGCAAAAGAGCATGTTAAAGGTCGTAATTGGACCTTTGAAGAAGATATTGCTTTATGTTTGGCATGGATTTTGTTAGCGAAGATGGTGCCGTCGGCACGAATCAAAATAGAAACGTTTTGTGGGGTAAAATCGTTGATAAGTTCCATGAAAACTCCAACACCGGTCGAAGGGAAGTTGGTGGTGTTTATGATCGGTGGACGATTATCAGCAAAGCGTGCACTTTGTGGAAGGGAAGCTTGGAGAGAGTCATGGTTGACATGCCTAGTGGAAGGGGCGCCTCATAAATTGTGAATTTCTTTATTGATATTTTATTTGTCATGTACATAATAGTATTTTGCAACTAATTGTTTTTAAGTATTTGTTGCATAGGGTGACAAAGTAATGGCAATTTACAAGACAAGAACTACACCAAAAAATAAAGCTTTTAAGTTGCATCATGCTTGGAACATCCTCAAAGATTGTCCGAGGTGGGGAACCGATGCGAACCAACAATGTGGAAGATTATTTCATAGTGAAGCCCCACCCCCAAATGATGTCAATGAAGGTGTGAATTTTGCCGACAATGAAGGTGTCGAACAAATGAACCCAACTCCTTCTTTTGCAAGGCCCCCAGGTAGAGATAAGAAAAAGAAAGCAAAGAGAAAAGGGAAGTCCCAAGATCCGATACGTGCACAATTTGCTAGCGAAATGGCAAGAATGAACGAAAACTAGTGCTGTCGGGAAGAAGAATCGGCCCAAATGCGTTTGGCCATGAAGGAAGAAGGGGATAGGGAGCAAGAAAGGTTCGAAATTAATTTGATGATGGAGGACCTTGACAAATACACTTTAGAGAGGAAGAAATACTTATGTGGTAAACAAAAGGACATTTTACGAAGCAATGCCACATGGAGTATATTTCAAGATGATGATTCATCTCAAGACTATCACCCAAGTCCACCAAGTCAAGATGGTGGATATCATTATTAAGTTTATGTAGTTTATGAGGCTTCGATTGTATTAAGTTTATGTGGTTTATTAATTGTCTTTTTTTTTTTTTAAGTTTTTGTGGTTTATTAAATGTCGTTTGTATTAAGTTTATGTGGTTTATCATGATTTTCATGTATTGATTTAGTGATTTTTCAAAATTTATCGGAATTTAAATATTTTTAGGTTAAAATGTTCATAAAATTAATTTAGGATAGTCTATATAATTTTTTTTTTAAAAAAAAGTTAATTTAAAAAAAAATTAGCCTTAATTCATTCTTTGATAAGCTGTTTCTAGGCTAAAACCTAAATTTTCTGGGCTAAATATTTTTAGGTTTTAGGTCATGGTTGGAGATGGTCGTCGGGAGTTTTAACGAAAAGCCTGCGGTACTGTTCACTTTAACGAAAAACTACATTTTTACACTAAAAAGTCAAACCTGATACTATTCATTTTACCCTTTATTTTGTCCTTATCGTTAAAACTCAAAGTTTTCAAGCTTTTTTCATTAGTTTTCCTATGGTCTTAAGCTCTAACCAAAAGTTTTTTTAGAACAGTGATACTACCTACAACATAAATTAGTTAAGACAATTAAATTGTGGTGTATGTTGAGAAAAAAATTGAAATTAAAACTAAGAGCACGAAGAAGGAAAAGAATATTTTATTCTAAATTATTAGTGATTGGACTTAACCCAATAAGGTAGACTAAACCCAATAATTGACTTTAAAAAAAGGTTCATTCCTATCTAATGATCCCCAACTGCCAAAATATCGTGGTAACAAAAATGTATTGATTTATATCGAATTTACTAAAAATTAAACTAAATCCCAATAAGATCCTTATTTGTATTTAACAGCATGTATAATAAATCTATTTCATTTGTCACACTATGTAGCCACAAAATTCGTAAAATCTTGTCAGAATGTATGAAATCAATCCTAAAGCTTAATCTGCATGGTTGTCCGTTAATAAAACATGTGGATATGAAACAAATTATAATATATGTTGTAAATATAAAATCCCACAATCACAATAAGCATTTGAATACTTCATATATGTGATTCTCAAGTGATTTCAAAAGTTGCTTTGTCGGAACTTTCTTTGTTTGTAAAATAATTTTCTAAAGCTTAAAACCAAAGTGGTAATCTCATGGGCTACTATGCACAACTTGCCATATAAAGAAATTAAAATCCCTGTTGTTTTAAATGTTAGATTCTCTGAAAGATCATAAGGTTGCTAGATCGGCCAAGGAAGGCATCGACAAGTTACAATGCCACTCTGTTTTTATTAATTAACTACTTCACTTTTGTATTTCAAGTTTTGGCATGTGACTATGCACACAAAACCGCACATTTGGGAAGCAAATAATATAATCAAATTATCAAAGTACAGGTATGTATAGCTTGATGTCGCACATCCTTGAGTGCCGAGCAATTGTTTTATGTGTACAAGGAAAGAGAAAGAACATTAAAAATATCTATGCAAGGCATTTGCTATTATTCGATCCCAATAATTTGTTCCCCACCTGGCCAATTTGAGGGCCATTGACCCTTTAAAATAAAGGAAAACTAATGAAAAGTCAAAAAAAACTTCCCTTTTAACGAAAAGTCTTTTTTAAAGGTATAGTGAATAGTGTCAGGTAAAGGTAAAAAAATGGTTGTTCGTTAAAAGTGAACAGTACCGGAACCTTTTCATTAAAACTCCCTTAAAATAATTATAGTACTTTATCTTCGCTTAACCTTGTAACCTTGTTCAGTTGTTATAGATCTTATAACCTTGTTGAGTAATATTTTTCCATTTTTCGATTAACCTGTGTATGTTTGTGCATTTCATATTGCTACCTGTAAAATTTAATACTTTATTCCCTTTCGTAGCTCGGGTTAGCACGTAAGCAAACTATATATCAACTCCTTTTGATTTTACCAATTGACTTAATCTCAACAGAAAAAAACTAATACTCGAGTGGAACAAAATTAATAAAAGGTTCTATCCTTATTAGGTTTCCTAAATTTTTTTATTTTCATTGTAATTACGGTTGTATTCTTGTACATACATACATGCATGCATACATATATATATACATACACACATACATATTAATTTCCTCCTCTATGAGAAGAGCACAATTCAACGAAGAATTTCAAATTGGTATCACAAGCCTAGATTGAAAAAATAAAAAAAAATAAAAAAAATAAAACCTGGGTCGGATCATCGAAAATTTTGTTGAGCCGTCGTTCAATCTTGGAACTATGTGCTCGCTTTACGGCTATGTGCTTTTTAAAAAAAAATTATTTCGGCTGTGATGTGAGAATAAACAGTTGTGAAATAAAGTTATTGAGTGCTTGGTAAACTTTTTTTTGTAAAAGTACTTTTAATATAAAAAAAACTGTGTCCGAGTGTTTGGTAAACTTTTATTGACACACCCCGACCCGGAAAGTCCACTTGGACTCCGAATCTAGTTGTGCTGGCCGACACCTGGAGGGTGACGAAGCCATAAAGTGTAGTGTAGTGGAAAAAGAATGTGAATAAATTTAAACTTAAAAGTGCCTAAACAAAAGAGTGCGCATGTGAGCGGGATTGCACCTATTTCACACGTGATGGTAGAGCATAAGAACATTACAATAATTAGGGTGAGGGTTATACTACTGAAGATAACCATCTCCTGGGATTTGCCAGAACCCTTGTTTACACATAAGCCCAACTACTAAACCTGGAGGGGTGAAAAACAAAGTTGAGTGGGTCAGCAAACCAACGTTTGTAAGAAAACCTTTATTTTCGAACATACTAACCCCTCACTGTAAAACAAGTATAGTTTCCCGTAAAACATACTACGTAAGTATGTAATAAAAGTACAACAACAATATAACCAGAAATATGCCAAGTCATGATATATCAAATGCCACAGTAATATAATCATGTGATAATCAAGTATAATCAATTGCTTATCAATCTATGCTAGCACACGAGTCAAAGTTGCATAATGCAACCTGTACGACAAGACTGGGTGTAATCAATACACTCGAGTACTATGATCACGTGAAGACTGGTGCTGAGGTGCGGTCACATACGAGTCGGAATTGGCTAATGCAATATGTACGACAGGACTGGCACCTAACTTGGATCCAAGGCGAGCGAATGGTGCAGATGTGAACATACACGTGAAGGACTGGCCTTGGCCCTAGGCGGAGTACTAACACCGGGTTGCAGCATATGAGCATGTACAAATATGTATGAATGTCATGACAGTAATATCCCAACCATATAGCAGCATTTATCACAATTAATATCACAATAACGATACTTGGCAATGTAAGCGTAAAAATGAAGTAAATACGCATTTATGGAAACTATAATTATGTATAGGTATAAAACAAACTGCCCACTCACAGATACACAGTCCAAACGAAGCCTCCAAGCCTTGCTTGACCCCGTACGTCCTCAGGATACGTTTCCCCTATATGTGAAATTACTAATTACCTTAGTTTAATAACATATAAGCGGAAACTTAAATAAAACCTCCGTAGATTGCTCAAACATAGGGTTTGAATATACGAAAATCGAACTACTCGACGTTACGGACCTACATAAATTTTTAGAACAATTTTTGGACACCGCACGTGCCCCCACGTGCAAGCAGACCCCTGACGTCCGTCAGGAATATTCCTTCAGTTTGACGGAATATTCCATTAAATACCTAATAGAGTTTAACGGCGTTACCTGACGCCGTTTAGAATATTCCGTCAACTTTGACGGAATATTCCTTGTCTTCTCCGACGAGCTCCGCCGTCCTCCGTCGTCTGCAACTTGAATCTTGCCGGTTTTTTGGAAAAATTTAAAACTTGCATAACATCTTCATTTCTCAACCATTTTGACCCACTTTATATGGATTTGAAGGTCTTGAAGAGTAGAATCACGTTATACCTATTTGGAGTCCAAAAAGTGGATGGAGATGGTCGGAAAATGGTTTGAAAGATCCGGCCAAAACTGGGCTCCTCGAAACTCGGTTGTTTCAACGTCCAAGCTTCTTCAAAATTGTCCTAAACGTATCGGAGAGTTGCGGGAAAGCTTCCTCGACCTTCATAACTCCTTTACTCGGCCTTAAAATTGACTCACTGAGTTCGAACCTTCCGAGTTCGACGTCAAAAACTCGTCCATTCAGGGTTTGGTTGGTATGGTTGTGATCGTGAGCTCAAGGGGAGTCTATTGGTGTGATTTTAAGACTTGATCTGCAAGGTTTGAATGTTGGTCTTCAAGGTTGCAGAGAAAGAGAGACTTCGGGAGGGAGAGAGAAGGAAAAGAGAGAGAGTTTTTCTTTTGCTTTTCTGATTGGGTGTTGTGAGGAGGGAATGGATGAGATTTGAAGGAGTTGATTAGTGAGAGGGTTTGAGAGCTGAGAGAGTGTCAGAGAGAGAGTGAGATCCGAGGGAGATAGAGAGTTAGTGATGAGGTAAGGTGGTGCCACATGGCAACGCCAGAATGGTCCACTTTGTAAAAATATCTCCAACGCAAGAAATTCACTAAAATGTCCCTATTGTTCCGTGTTCTGTAAAATCTTCGTTTTAGCTCCAAATTGAAATCCGCTTGCGCCTACAAGTTGCTTGCGCCTACAAGTTCGTACCGCTACGCAAGCACTCTAAAAGAATGGGTCCCACAACTCTCTAACCAAAAGTCAACGAAAGTCAAAACCTTGCCTTTAGGGCATTTTCGTCAAACCGCATTACTAAAATTCATAAAATTGTAAATGTAGGGACGGGTTGTCACATTTATATAAATTGCTTTGAATATGTTAAATGAGTAAAATTGATATAGTATTTAATGTGATATAATAATTGTCAAAGATAATAATGTAAGGGCAAATATTGTAATTTTGTAAAACATGTGGGGGTATACTTGCCATTTGAAAATTTCATTAAATGAGTATTGATTACTATGGCTAAAAAAATAAAAAAATATAAAAAAAAAACACTTTTTTTAGAAGCATGGTAGACTCTGCTTTTGCTTTTCTACTTTCATTGACAACAATTTTCAAAAAAAGAAAAAAAAAAAAAATTTTGTTTTACTTAACACATTTAATGTTCCAGATTTTTTAATAAGCTGTTTTTTTTTAAGCACCACAATCTCAAACCAACCCAACCTCCCGCCAAAGAAGATGCCACCTATGAGAAGTGTGGTATGAAGACAATTAATTAGAAAGTAAATGGATGGTTACTTATGTCTATGGCTCCGGAGATCATGAAACGTTAACTCTGATTAAAACCTGCTAGTGCAATTTGGAGTGGACCAAGGCCCCATTTGGTATTTGTTTTTTTACTAAAAACTGCTTCAATTTAAAGTTAAGCATTAAAAAAGTGTTTGCTAAAAGTAAAATATGCTGCTTATTTTAAAAACAATGACCTCTAGACAACAGCTTTTAAAAGTAGCATGTAGGTTGCTTTTAAAAGATGCTTTAATAAAAAGCAGAGTTGAGCATGTAATTCATGTTTCAATTGTTGTAATACCTTCATTAATATTTTAAAGATGACATTATTTGCCTTTCTACACACATTTTATCCCTAAGAGAATAAAGTGACCATTACGACCTACCACTACAAACACTAACGTTACACTATCAACGCCATTACCACCACCATTATTGCCACCACCACAATCATAACTGCAATCGCCACCACTACCACTACCACCATTGTCACCACCATCATTTATGCCGCCGCCACCACCATCATAATCGCCACCACTGCCACCACAACCACAATCGCCACCCTAGCATTACCACCACCCCTAGCACCATTGTTACCTTTACACCCCAACCACCACATCCTACTATTAGCACCACAACCATACCTCCACTATAACCACAACCGCCACCACTGCCACCACAACCACAACTGCCACCAACGACATTACCACCGCCCTGAGCACCATTGTTACCTCTCCACCCCAACCACCACATCCCACTATTAACATCACCACCATACCTCCACCATTACTGCTATCATCACCACCATCGCAACCACCACCACCATCATTGTCCCTGCCACTACTGTTGTTGTGGAGCCAAAAATAATCACAAGGTGACACGTGGACATTTTAGCAGAAAAAGACCAAACTACCCCTGAGGTGCACCGGGATTTCTACGAGCGAGCAGCGGACAATCATCCTTCAACAAAATAAAAAATGCTCCAAAAAGAGGTAACCAAATCAAATCCATCTCATCAAATCCTTATCTTGCAAAGTAACCTCCAAAATAATATTAATTGGTTAATTAATGGATTAATTACCCAATTAATCCATTAACCACCAATTAAATTATACAATTCAACCCAAAAAATACCAAAGGGCCGGCCAATCCCATTCTCATCCTCACCTTTCCCTCCTTCTCTATTTTATTACCCTATTTACACAAATATTCAAACTTGTAACTTCCTATTTATTTCCTTCAAACTTAATTAGCCAATAAATTGGCTAATTAACAAAACCATAACCACCAAAGGCCATTAGTGGCCGGCCACACATAGGAGAAATTGGGCAAAGCCTAGCCCTATAAATAGGCACCCATTCTCACCAAAAGAGAAGGCCAATTCTCTTGCAAAAAATCCCAAATTCACTAAACACTTTTCTCTCTAAAATTCTAACTTTGGCATCGGAGGTTCTTCGGCCAAACCCCCCCCCCCCCATTCATCATGGGCGCGTGAAGCTCTTGCTATTTGTTTTGTAGGTGCAAATTCGTCCAAGATCGAAGAGGAGAAAATTTGCATCCACAAATTGGTGCTTTCATTGAGAGTTGAAATCCATACTCGTAGAAGACTCTCGCATAAAAAAGGTTTTTTCTCTATTTTCTAGTCCACTTGTATTTTTTCATATGTTCTTATTATTAGAATTTTTTATTTGCAAAGATTCTTTGATAAAACGTGAAAAAAGAAATACAATGGCTAGAAATTTAGAAAACTCCACGAGTGAAAATTCCAAAATTTAAGAGATGGGACCGCGGCGATCCACAAGGCTAAATGTGACAATAATTGGAGCGGCACCACCACTACGAGGCTCCACCACGGCAACCACCGCGGTGGCCACCACGACAACCACCCGCGGCGAGGTCCATGGCACCAAAGCTACAGGCCCAAGCCATGTCATTCCAAGCCCAAGGAAAATCGACCCGTGCCGCCCAAATCCAACTCGAGCCCAATGCGTTGCCGAGCCGAGCCCAAGCCTCGCACTTACATACGCCACATGTCGAGTAGCCTGCTCCCGTCGAGCAGCCCACTCTCGTGGCTCAGCCTGCTCCCGCCGAGCGGCCCACTCCAGTGGCCCTGCCTGCTCCCTCCGAGCAGCCCACTCCAGTGGTCCAGCCTGCTCCCGCCGAGCAGCCCACTCCCGTGGCCTAGCCTGCTCTCGTGGCTCAGCTTGCTCTCGTGGCCCATCTTGCTCCTGTGGCCTTTCAAAGCAGCCCAAGTAGGCCCAAGACTATATCAACCATCTGGACCTATCATCAAGCCGGGGGCATTCTCACCATATTTCTCTGTGGACTTGGCATTTCCCAACTCAAATCTTGAGCCCGGAGTCTACCACCCTTCCACTGCTGAAGGAGGCACATTCCTTCCAAGCTTTTCCAATCTAAATGGCGAACAACACTTGTCTCGACAAGTCATAAAGTTAACCAGCGCCCTAGCACAGCAGACGACCTTGGTGAACCAGCTATTGTAGCACACTAAGATGCAACGTGCCCCTGACGAGGTGTCCCAAAGTAGGATGAGGGCAGACAAAAAACCTCTCCAGCAGCCTCCCGGCAAGCAGCCACTCGACCAGCCACGAACCGAGCGTTCTAACGGAGTACACTCCCAACTAGGCCCCCGAGATAGCGTATACTCCCGTCTTAGCGAGTGGAGGAGCGTGCACTTTCAGTTAGGCCCACGGACAAACATACACTCACGGTTGGGGCCACATTCCGATAATCAACATGAGCAACCTTCCAGGTGAAGTGTTCATTCGCGGCAAGGCCCACAAGGAGCATCATCCACCTCACATCGGAGTAGGCAGCACAATGGACGGAGAGAAGCAGTCACTCAATCTGGCTCAAGTTCAACCAGTAGCCTGCGAGTTACCCGCTCGCCTGCTAGGAATATACCACACCCACTGTAGCCGCGACATAGACGAGCCGAACACATGGAAGAACAGCCTAGACCAGCAGGTTACAATCGGCGGTAGCCGAGAGCTCCGCCACCTTAACAAAGGCAAAACTTCCATGCTCTCCAGTGCGAGAGGGTAAACCAATCCTCCGACACCCATCTGGGTCTACTCTCCAGTGCGAGATGATAAACTAATTGCTCTCTTGTGCGAGAGGTTAAACCAATCACCCGACACCCATCTGGGTCTGCTCTTCAGTACGAGAGGATAAACTAATTGCTCTCCAGCGCGAAAGGGTAAACCAATTCCCCGACACCCATTTGGGTCTGTTCTCTAGTGCGAGAGGATAAACTAATTGCTCTCCAGTGCGAGAGGGTAAACCAATCACCCGACACCCATCTCGGTTTGCTCTCCAGTGCGAGAAGATAAACTAATTGCTCTCCAGCGCGAGAGGGTAAACCAATTCCCCGACACCCATATGGGTATGCTCTCCAGTGCGAGAGGATAAACTAATTGCTCTCCAGCGCGAGAGGGTAAACCAATTCCCTGACACCCATATGGGTATGCTATCCAGTGCGAGAGGATAAACTAATTGCTCTCCAAAGCGAGAGGGTAAACCAATTCCCCGACACCCATATGGGTATGCTCTCCAGTGCGAGAGGGTAAACTAATTGCTCTCCAGTGCGAGAGGGTAAACTAAATCCCCAACACCCATATGGGTAAGCTCTCCAGTGCAAAAAAGCCACATAGCTCAAAAGATCGAATGCTAGAAGATCAAATAGGCAGCAAATGTTCAGGGGGCAGCAACCACTTTTGCACTTAACAGTTCGCTCATCCAACACTTCATCTTCAGCAGCTCCGATCTTGGCAATTCCATCCTTGACTGCTTCATCTACGGCAGCTGAGAAATCAAACTCAAGCAGTTTCCTCATTTTTGGCAAGCAGCCCAAACTACGCCACTTCCTCGGCCCATGCCAAGCTAATCCTTGGCTCTAGCCAAGCCAAGCAACCCAAGCAGTGGCCCTTGCCACAACACCTCCTCGGCCCATGCCGATCCGACTCCTGGCCCCTGCCAGCCGACTTGTCGCACCACCCCGATGGCTGCCCCGCTACAGCACTATCCAAGAAGAAGACAAGAAAAATTAAAATTTTCTTACATCGGTGCGGCACGGAGAAGAAGAAGAAATCAACGAAAAACGATCATTTGCACGGGCAAGATGTAGAAGATTGCTAGAGGAGGGGGAACAAATATTCTCTAAGCTTTCTCTCTCTTGTATGGTAGAATAAATTGCTCTCCAAAGTTGATTTAATAACCCACTTAAGGTGGACTTAAATAGGCTTTGAGAGAAATTTATTTCCCTTTCGTAGAATGACCTAATTTCTAATTAAAGAGAGAATCAACAACAAAATAGGAAGCAATTCAGAGTTTCCTAAAGCAAGAAGATCTCTACACCTGCTGCCCTTTCCTGCGAGCAGCCCAACAGGTGTGGGGGCATTTAATTTGTGGATGCAAATTTTCTCCTCTTCGATCTTGGACGAATTACAAAACAAGTAACACCTTAGGTTAAGGCCAAGAGCCTCACGCGCCCACGATGAATTGGGGGGGGGGGCTTTGGCCGAAGAACCTCCGATGCCAAAGTTAGAATTTTAGAGAGAAAAGTGTTTAGTGAATTTGGGATTTTTTGCAAGAGAATTGGCCTTCTCTTTTGGTGAGAATGGGTGCCTATTTATAGGGCTAGGCTTTTCCGAATTTCTCCTATGTGTGGCCGGCCACTAATGGCCTTTGGTGGTTATGGTTTTGTTAATTAGCCAATTTATTGGCTAATTAAGTTTGAAGGAAATAAATAGGAAGTTACAAGTTTGAATATTTGTGTAAATAGGGTAATAAAATAGAGAAAAAGGGAAAGGTGAGGATGAGAATGGGAGTGGCCGGCCCTTTGGTATTTTTTGGGTTGAATTGTATAATTTAATTGGTGGTTAATGGATTAATTGGGTAATTAATCCATTAATTAACCAATTAATATTATTTTGGAGGTTACTTTGCAAGATAAGGATTTGATGAGATGGATTTGATTTGGTTACCTCTTTTTGGAGCATTTTTTGTTTTGTTGAAGGATGATTGTCTGCTGCTCGCGCGTAGAAATCCCGGTGCACCTCAGGGGTAGTTTGGTCTTTTTCTGCTAAAATGTCCACGTGTCACCTTGTGATTATTTTTGGCTCCATAGTTGTCTCCCCACTCCTACTATGTCCATTTTGTTATTGTATACAATTATATTACTTTTACATTAAAATTTACCAAACGCTTTTACACTGCTTTTCTTACTCATAACACTTTTAAAATACAGTTTACCAAATGCTCATATGCTTTATTTTACAGCTCATTATTTTTAAAGCACAACAGAAGCAGTTTTTTTCTTCTTTTTTTTAAGCACAGCAATCCCAAACTAGCCCTAAGAAATTATATGATGGAACATATGAGGTTCAAAGATTTGCTGTGATTCAAAAGGCCTTCTCCATTACACGTAATGAATGCTCTCTCGGTTTTTCCCCAACTTATTTTATTTATTTTAAAACGGTTAAAAGATCATCAAAACTTGACAATCAGATCAATTTAGTGTGTAGTTTTATCCTCAATTAGCGTCCTTGAAAAAGTATCAAAATCTAAGGTGATATAGTTGTTAAATTGTGAATTTCCTTTTCTAACTGTCGAAGGATTTCGTGCCGTTACCTAATCCCTGAAAGTTTGTTTTTGGTGATTTTTGGTGTATACAATCTCATACTTGTGGAAGTTAGTTTCGTAGTCAGCGTATCCTATAAAAACAATAGATTCAACAAACACTTAGAGTTTATTTTATACTTCTACTAAGTAGAATATAAGATTTTGTGGTAGCCACTAGTGTAAAATTTAAAAATGATGATTGGTTCCGTTTGTTGTATTCTTCTAGGGTTAAGGAGTGCAATTGTAAGAAAATCATCAAAATCGGAGCTAAAAGAACCGTTAAATTGTGATGGTACATTTGTAGCCATCGAACCTTTTGTCTCTTACTATATTCACACTAGTTTGACAGCGGATCGTTGAAATTAGTTTCGCAGACTGCAAAATCCATCGAAGGAATTGAATATGCGAAAATATCCTTCTACTTTGCCCAACGAAATTGTTCAATTTGCCCAACGAATTGAGAATCCTAAACCCTAAACCCTAAATCATAATATATACATTGCCAGACGAAACACTATTTTTCCATTGGGCAATTGAGAGAGCCGCATACTGTAGACGACAAAGAGCAGCAGTGCGCAGGAAGAAGAAGAAGGGAAAAGAGAAGGAGAAAGAGAAGGCTGCATGCCTTGTTTTAATGAACTTGGTTTTGCTCGATAAAAACATCGTCGAGCAAAAAATGTGTCAATAAGTTTTTTGACATGTCATAGTGGAACTTTACCTGACAAGTATAACACTTTACTTGATGAAATCATTCGTCAGGCAATGATCCAAAAGCTGATTACGAGCCAATTTTTACCTTGGCACCAAAATGTTGCCCGACGAAATTAACTTTGCCCCTCAAGTATATTTTCACGCAAAGTCTATAACAAAAACCTAAATGACCAGGTTTGCCACACAAATTTTTTTTTTTTTGTCGAGTAAAGTGCCTTGAACCAACGAGATTTTTTTTTTTTTTTTTTTTAACAAATGCCTTTACATGAGTTACTTTTTCTTACAACAACCTTAAACCCTTGAATCAGCCAATATACACGTGAGAGCATTGCCTCTTGTTGCGGCTGAAAATGCCAAAACTACTGATTTTCATGTAATCCATATTCTATTAAACAAAAAATAAGGGAGTTGGAGAACAAAAAACAGCTGTGTATGGTCCCATGGAAAATTATGTGGATAAGTGGTTCACATCAAACATATCATTGTATTTCACTCATTCAATTTCATTCAAGAATTTTCTTTTCCAACATGTTATTAATTTGAGATATTATCCTAATGACATTTCGTTGTAAGTAAACTTCTCTCGATTATGTAACCTTCATATTCCGCATACCTGCCTGCTTCTTTGCTTGTTTTTCTCGATCAAACGTTCCTGCGCTTAGCAAGAAGTAGTAGAAAACCTAAGATATCAGCCACTGTAGGGTTTGGAGATCGATCACCCAGCTCACATGGCTGATGTTATTAGATCAGAAATCATGTGGAGCTAACAGTTAGGACCCACGAGACAAAAGATGTGGGGACACCTGTAATTACAGGGTGGTCCCACCTTGGCCTTGGTCTCTCTCGAGCCCAGATCAAATCAGTGGGCAGAAGGGCACCTTCCCGTGTCTCCAACTAATTTCGAAATGAATCTCTCCTTCAATTTGTTAATTCTCTATTATTTTGTAAAGTGGGGCCGTTCCATATGCAAAGCTGACTCGGACACAGATTCCTCCCCTCATATGTAAGCACTAATCATGGATTCTTATGTCATGCAACAGAATCTTCTTAAGTATGAATAATGCGGTGATCAAATTTCACCCAACTCCACACAATTCCCATTAGAAATAAATAAAAACTCGACCCTGATATTATATATGTTGTTAGATCCCATGTCAGTGGATCCTCTATGCTTTATATGTACATGCCCACCTCCAAATAGCGCGAGATCTTTTGGGGACTCACTAGTTTCGGATTCTATTGGAACTCCGAAGTTAAGCGAGCTCGGGCGAGAGCATTCCCAGGATGGGTGACCCACTGGGAAGTTATGCTCGCGTGAGTTCTCAGAAACAAAATCGTGAGGGTGTGGTCGGGAACCAAAGCGGACAATATCGTGCTACGATGGACTCGAGCCGGGGTTGTGGTGGAGCCCGGGTCGGGATGTGACAATTTGGTATCAGAGCCAATCCATGGCCGGAAGTTTGCCGACGAGGACGTCGGGCCCCTAAGGGGGGTGGATTGTTAGATCCCACATCACCCAGAGGAGTGGATCCTCTATGCCTTATATGTACATCCCCACCTCCAAATAGCACGAGGCCTTTTGGGGACTCACTGGCTTCGGATTCCATTGGAACTCCGAAGTTCAGCGAGTTCGGGCGAGAGCATCCTACTGGGAAGTTCTGCTCGCGTGAGTTCCCAAAAACAAAACCGTGAGGGTGTGGTCGGGGCCCAAAGCGAACAATATTGTGTTACGATGAAGTCGAGCCCGGATTGTGGTGGGGCCCGGGTCGGGATGTGACATATGTGACCCTACATATATATGTTAGTGGTGAGAAAATCATTTTTGGATGAAAGTTGTTGTTAGTAAGAAATCATGCATCTCTCTATGAAGATCACATAGAGCAACTAAAGGATTTGGGTACTTAATTTCCAACAATTCTTTTTTTTTTGGTCAAATTTCCAACGATTCAACTGTGTATAACGACGAACACACGTCTTGATTTATTAGTTTAGTTTATACATAGACTAGCTTTATGAAATGCGTTATGTGGTGAAAATTACGATAGCCAATAACCATTAGACTAAAGAAAAAAATATTCATAACCTTGATTGAGTTTTTTTTATTAAATTTGTTCTCCATTCTGAGTTGGACTACCTATTCCTTTTACCTTTTTTATTCAATGAATTAAATAGAAAATTGAGGGAAGCTTTTTCTGTTTTTCTTTAACTTAGGTTTAATCAAGTTTGCTAGAATGTTTCATCTCAGCAGGTAAGTTCGAATATCCCTTTTGTAATTTAGTTAAATTTATTGTAATTATCTTGTTTGTAAAAAAACATAAACTTAACAAACAAAAAACTAGAAAATCGAGGGGGTACTACTATAACAAAAGTTACAAAAGAAAGTGAATCCATGCCGTCATGTAAGTTAGATGTTAGATTAGCGACTGATCAGTTTCGAACCCACACCGTCATATAAGGGCACAACACATTTTCACCATTGTAAAATACCATTCTACTCTTGACCAAAAATAAAATTACCATCCAACTCAGGCCTCGACCGACCCAGATATGCATCGATTCTCTCACTAATTGGCTTTGGTACCAATCAAATAGTAACATATATATACATATATATATATATATATATAAAATTGTCATTAGCACTCCAAAAATTTCATTCTGCACTCCTTGCAAGTATGTTTTTATTTTTATTTATAGAAAGTTTGGAGTACAAAATGCTATTTTTGGAGTGCTAATAGCTATATATATATATATATATATATATATATATATATATATATATGCCACTGAAAATGAAATCCAAATCTCAGTAAATAAATAAAACAAAAAGATGTATAATATAAGGAAGATTCAATTAACCTTGTAAATTTTCAATTTTCTTCCGGTACTACCTATATGAAAACAAGAGGGAGCAAACATGAAGATGATAAGTACACACTTGAGGTTAATCCACATATGTAATCAAGACTACAGGGCTTCAAAATCTTTCCCCATTTTTCATGCAACGTACCTAATTAACAACTTACCCCAACATCTGCCCCCGCCCCAGCCCCCGCCCCGCCCCATGCCCCCTCTCTCTTCCCCCCTTCCCCCTCCATCGCCAATCCTATACTTATATATTCATATGAGCAAAGCTCGCAAAGATGGTTCTGTGTTCGGGTCGACAACCCTACAAGGCGACCATGGTTTCGCCTTTGGCGGAGACTTGGTGTCCAGCGATGGAAGAACACTTGTCCTTCCTCTCATCAAGATTCATCTGTTGCTGCCGGCACTCTAGACTGCAGAAAGCTGTGTCACCTCTGCAAAAGAAAAAAGAAAAAATTATATATATAGTCACAATTAATTAAATATTTCCTAATTTTGGCATATTTACTGTGTATTCCAGTAAAACATGAAAAATAAATATCCGGGGAGATTATTAGATCAATACTAAAAATGGCAAAAAAGCAAGAAGTAAGAAATGTTCATGAAAAATAATTAATTTGACAGAAAAGTGAAAACAAATCCATGTCAACCTTGTCTGGCATACAGTTGACATAACCCTCAATTTGTCCAAAAAATATTAACTGGATTTCGAGAATTAATTAATAGCATATTATCTAAAATATTTCTTTCTAAACTTCTAAGAGCAAATTAAGAGGAAAAACCGTTAGGTACAAAAAAGTTTCTCATCAAAGCAACGTCATGATTATTATGCGAGGAATTGAACGTGACCTTATTTTCGTGAAACAAAATAGATAAAAATATCACTAGACCAATAAAGGTAAACTTGAAAAATTAATGGAGACAAAATATGTAGAAATATCACTAGAAAAATTACTAGTAAATTTCTAATGAAGAAGAAGAATACCTGTACATGTAAATATCGCGGCCGGGAATAAGTCGGCGTTTGCAGAGACCACAAGCCTTCAAGAAGTGGGCAGTTTCTCCAAAATCAGCAGAACTTCTTCTGTGGTTTCTTGGTAATGCTGATGATGGTGAAGGCAACTTCATCATAAGCCGTTGATCCAACCCATCAAGCCCACCACCACCACCACCACCACCACCACTACCACCACTGCCCCATAAGGCCAGAGGCTGATAAGGGTTGTTGGGATCGGACGGTTGAGCATGAGGTGCCCCAGTACTAATGGTGTTCAGATCGAAGGTGATTTCTGACATGCTTGTGGTCCTCTTCATTGGAGGCCTTGTTCTCTTCCCCAACAACATTTTTCTCCTCTCTGCTTATACTACTAATAAGCTGAAAAGGCTACAAACTGTTATTCTCTCTAAATCTCGGGGGGAGAGAGAGAGAGAGAGAGAGAGGCAAAGAGCGAGAGGGGGTGAAGCGAAGGTGGAGAAGATAAAGAAGAGCCAGAAACTGAGGAGTGAATCTGGACCGTTGGTTGTTGCAGTTCTTAATGGAGATTGAGGGTTGTGGAGTCTTGTGACCTGTGACTTGTGATTTTTAAGGGGGACAATACTTGGGTCCTCACCGGGGAGGACCCAATGTACACATGACATAATTTGATTGGTGGGAAGGACAATACTTTTTCTATTTCAGATTTTTTTATTCTATTTCAGAAAAAAGTATTGTCCTTCCCACCAATCAAATCATGCCATTTGTACATTGGGTCCTCCCCGGTGAGGACCCAAGTATTGTCCTTTTAAGGGTGAGCTGTTTGCATGAATGGAAAATCCACGCCAGCACTTTAATTATTTTATTTTATTTGTTTAATTCTAAGGCAAATGGAGCTTTGGATGCTTTTTATTTATTTATTTTACCTTCGAAAGCTTGAAGTCACTTACAAAGAGTCGTAGAACTTATGTTGGGTGATTGGATATTACCTAGTATAGCATATCGATGGAGAACATATTTCAATGAGAGATGCAAATTATCTTAGAAAGTGCATTTTATATTTTTTGAAGTTAACGGAAGATTTGAAGCGAAATTGAGCGAAAATAAATTATAGGATTTAGACAGTCAATCTTATTTAAGGTTAGTTTGATTTTGCTGTGCTTTTTAAAAAAAAAATTTATTTCTGCTTTGTTGTAAGAATAAACAGCTGTAAAATAAATTGTTGGTATTTTTTTTTTTTTTTTTTTTTAAAGGGCTTAAAAAAAGGTGCTTGAAATCAGAAATTTGATCAACTAGAGAAATATCTGATTCATATTCCTTACTTCTCATAATCTTAAATTCTTTAATTATTTACTTTTTCCCATTCTTAATAAATAAATTTGTCATCTAAGTATAGAATGAACCTAGTGTTTGTCCTATAACTTAGCTCAGAATGATAGATAAATCGAGTTCTTTTTTGAGTGGTTACAGTGGGTTTAGCTCTTAGCTGTTTTTTGTTTTTGTTAATGTTTCTTTGCTTTTCTCTTAGCAGGTTTTGGCTTCGTCCTCTTTGTATCATTTTCTTCCCACTTTTCTTTATTTAATAAATTCATAGATAGAGGAGGGGGGGAGAGAGAGAGGGGGGGAGGGGGGAGGGGGGGGGGGGGGGGTGGGGTGGGGGGAGGGGAAGGTGGTTGGGGCGGCCTTGTTCTATTAGGGAGTTATAGCCATTTCTAATTGCTTTGAGTGGGAAGGAAGACACAGGGGGTTGGGGTGGCCTTGTTCTATCAGGGAGTTATAGCCCTTTGTAATTGCTTTGAGCGGGAAGGAAGCCTACTTGTAGTTGATGACTAATCTTAGGATCTTGGTTCGAAAAGCAAATTTTATGTGTATCTCGACTCGTCTAATCCATTATCGTCATTTCGAAAGAAAAAAAACGATGATTTAATTAAAAATGGATTTAGTAAAGCATAGAAAATATCTTAATGATCAGCTGATTTTCTTTCAAGGTGCAAGTACATACAGTATACCTACATTACAAAAAGGTAATTTAGGTTAGGACGCCTCTACGTATGATGTCATTTTCCGAGCTTGCACGCTCAGTTCAACCATTTGCGGGGGATTGGCTTTACTCCTGGTCCGCCCACTTGCTCCGTACAAACAATAGAAATATTCAAGTAGCTCCATAACATACTAGTTAAGTATTGATTGATGCTTCCTTTTATTTAGTCCACCCATGTCGTGGTTTTCAAGTATAAATTCATTCACCAATATTGAAGGAAGTTCCAATAAAATGAAACTGTGGTTAAAGCTAAGGAAATATGGGGTAACAACAGCCAAAGTTTAAAATGCATGGTCCCGATCAACCACTTTGATTTCACCGAAGGGCCGAAGGCTGTTAGGATCAACCGCTTTATTTTCACCATCAACGTATATTTACATGGTATTGTGACATATGTTCTAATACATATTGTTTCGGTTAATATTTGAATTTTGTGCCTAAAGAAATAGAGGAAGAAAAGAAGGCCCAAAAGGACTAAAGTGAAGAGATTTGCCCCAAGCCCAACACTAAGCCCGGGCCGACCCTCTCAAGACAAAGTGGCGGCTTCCCATTAATACATAGGCTATGTGCCTACAATCTAATATGACAAGTGATGGAGACCAGCCAGCTATCAGCCAGAAAGCACTTTACAGTGGCAGTACAAGTAAATAGCCGGTGAGTCACTACCCTCCAGTTGCTTTCAGGCAAGAACAAACTGCAAGTAGTCGGGCTAATTCGTCTATAAAAGGAGGAAGAGGGCCCATAAACAAGGACACTCAATCAATCAAACAAACAAACATACAACTTGCCTCTCAGTCAAGCCAATACCCAGAAAGCTGCGCCTTGTCCAGATTCTGCATCCTTTTTAGCATTAGATCTCCCAGAAAAAGACATTTTTGTCTATGTAAAAGCTCTACTACCCTTCTTTGAATGTTGTAGTATCGATTCTCTTATATAAACTCGTTTGCCTTCCATTCCCTTTTAGCTCCTAAACCTTTGTAACTACAAAGAGAAGAAGCTGCACAAGATTCAACCTTGCCCGACTCTCTTTGTATTGTCTTTCCATTAATAGATCTAGTGTTATAATGTATTCCTCAACATATATTCAAGTCATTTTCAGTCCTTTATTGATCCAAATTACCATTGGATCTCAGATCTGGTTCATTTAGAGATTTTTACTATCATAAGAAGATAAAAGTGAACTAAAACTTATGACTTAATTATATCTGGACCTCCACCCTTTAAGCATACAAGATAAATAAAAGTCCTTGATCTCAAGGCATAAAAAAGAACTTAATGTAGACTTAACCCATCTACGACAATCCTTTAATAAACAAGAAGTCAAAATAACTTGGGGCGCAAGTAATCAGCTTAAACAAACTTGTTCTACATCTGCCATACAGAGATGGCAGTGGCACGCCTCCGGACTCAGTTAGTTTTGATTGTGAGACTCAAGGCCTATACCTAAGACCCTACAAAGGCACCTTTCAGAACTAACTATGTACTCCTCTTGCAGCCTCTTAACAAGCAGGAGCCCGACAACCAACCAAAGTGCCAACTCCTCGGGGAGCTGTGTACTTGAGCTAGAAATGCCACCATCCGAAATTTCCTGCTCGAACATAGTTTTGGCACGCCCGGTGGGACCAAATCTTGTATGCCCAGAAGACAAAGGAGAGAACAAACCTTCAGGTGGGGAGCAAAACAGAAACCACCCCGGTATACACCAAGATCTAACATGGCAAATCTCCCCAAAGACTTGCAAGGACCTGTCTTAACGGAAAGCTCGACTCCTTCTGAGAAATCGAAAGGGAATGACACGAATGAAGACCTACAAGCTACCATGATGGCTATCAGCGAATCTCTCTAAACATGGAAAATAAACTCTCAGGAGACAAGAGAAGACATAAGCAGATTCTATTCGTCAACGGGAAATCTACAAGGAATGCTAGATCTGGGATGCTCTATTCCAGAAGATGATCATGTTAGAGATATAACGAGCAAAGCCAACGCTGTGAAGGAGCCAGTTATTCCTCTTTTCCCTATGTTTAAAACAATGAAGGAGGGGAAGAACAACGAAAGAGCCAGAGCTAATCAGCCGTTGTTAAAAAATGAGCCAGAGTTGCCTGACCCCTTGTTTTTGGATGGCATGAGGCAATGCGGACCAAAAACAAAATGGTTGCTGAAAGAACTACAGGCTGGTACTAATCATTTCCTACAATCCCCAATAAATATGATCAACCTGACATGGGCAGAAAAAGGGAAAGGAAAAGCTATGTGGGAAGTAAAGGCGGAAATAAGGCCAATCGATAGACCAACTGATGGAACTATCATATTGCCCGAGAAACCCAAAGCCGCCATAATCAAATGAGTAGTACTGTGCAGTAGATGTCATTGTGAATGTGAGTGAGAGGTATCAACAGCTGGAGCCATCCTTGATCGGAAGCTGATCAAGAGAAAGGAAAGAGAAGAACATGAAAGTCGCATCATGCAGGCAGTTGAGAAAGAGACTTATTGGAACATCTTCCAGAGGTTGGGAGGAAACTCTCAGCTTAAAAACTTGTCAAAAGTATTCAGGAACTATGAAGCTTCAGAGGAAGTGGAGGACAATGAAGCCAAGGTGCTAAGATGGAAGGAGGTGAGACCACCCCAACCAAGTTATGCCGGCGTAGATGTTAGAATAAAAGGAAGGACAGTGAACCCGGTTACAAAGAAGAACCTTTCCCGACTCGGGCGAAAATGATATATAATCGGAAAGGATGGGAAGCCTATCAAAGAGATGGGAACATCCATGATCAGGAGGTTCCAAAGGCAACATAAAGCCCACATGAACTCGTTGAAAGTTCCCGCCACTTCAGAAACCTCGAAAAATATAAAGTTTGAAGATGCTCCTCATGGGGGAAGAAATCAACCCCATTTGAGGAGTAAGAAAGAGGTGAAGAAGGCAAATAGTAGAAACGAAGGGGAAGGAGATCATGTGCCGCCGAACCCCCCCTGGGAAATACAGAGTCTTGAGGAGAGCTCAAGAAGATATGGCGATGATGCCTAACCCAAGATGGAGCCCGGAACCAATCTGCTTTGGAACTATCTCGCCTGAAAGAGGGTTGCCAGCACCATTGTTAATAGATATTATCTGTGAGGTTCCAAACCTACCAGACTTTGGTATCACCAGGGAAGAAGAACTACCTAGACTAATGCTGCCTGAAGAAGCACAGGCTTGGATAGATGAGCTCATGAACAACATTGGGGGCAAAGAAAGAGACTTACCTGGACCTAGCAACTTCCACGTCTACATGACATATGTTTTATCAGCCATGTTTCGTGCTGAGCATGATCAACCTCCCATGATAGAAGGTGATTACTTGGCAGCGGAACCCATGATGATGCATGTAAGTATTGAAGAAGTAGGAAAATGAGAACCCAGCCAGAGAGGGTTGCCCGAGCAGTTAAGGAAGAAGCCTGAGAGAATATACTCGGACAAAATGGTCTTTGTTTTTTACCCTGGCCAACCATCTCAAACCCATATACGTAACTGCTCACCTGGAAGGAGTACCCTTCAAGAGGGTCTTGATAGATGGAGGGGCCGCGGTCAATGTGCTGCTATTTAAACAGATGAAGAGAATGTGCAGAAGTGAGGAGGATCTTATCCCCACAAATCTTACAGTATCTAGTTTCTCGGGATTTATCACCAGGACTCATAGGATACTACCATTGAGGTTGATTTTGAATCAAAACAAATCATGCTGGCCTTCTTTGTCGTGGACAGTACTTCTACTTATGGGGCCTTAATGGGCAAAGATTGGATTCACCAAAGTCTCTCTATGCCATCTACTTTACACCAACATGTGGCTGTCTGCCATGAAGAGAGGAAACAGGACCTGGGTTCTGGGAGATGGTAGAGGCTGAATCATGGCCATTCTTACCTACAGCCAACATCGCAGAGGCTAATTTCTACAATCTCAGTATTGGGATTCTTCAATGTTCAAGAGCTAATAAGAATGGCCGCCCAACTAAGCCAAAAGTTTTTGGAGCAAGGGTTGTCTCTTACCAGAGAAGAATGGGATCGACCCTATATCATCCCAACTCCCCAACACCATTAAATGTCAGAGCAGAAAAGGAAGAACCAAGTGGTTGCAGTCAGGTCCTTAATAAAAAAAACTGTTGATATATGGGAAAAAAAGAAAACAAGAGAGAGAGATCAGCCATGGAAGAAAAAGAGTGGAACGGAAAGGCTTCAAGCAGTCAAGTAAATAAGGAAGAATTTTTTGGAGAAGAGTTATAAGCAGCCATCAATGGCTCAATGTGTATATGATTTGGATGGACAAGAGGACTTACCCGACAATCCAGAACTGGTCGAGTTTTTGTGCGTAGAACTAGACAAACCAGCCCCAGAAGTACAAGATCCTTTGGAAACTATTGATTTGGGGACTAAGGAGGATCCAAGACCTATACAGATCAGCGGTTTGTTGGAGACCGAGGATCGGGCAAGGATTGTCGCCCTTTTGGATGAATTCAAAAATTGTTTTGCTTGGCACTACACCGAGATGCCAGGTTTAGATCCAACCTTGGTAGAACACATGTTGCCTATTAAGGAGGGGTTTAAACCTGTCAAGCAAGCACCACAGAGGATGTCAAAAGAAATTGAAGAAAAAGTCAAGGAAGAGATCGAAATGCTGGTAAAGGCCAACATTGTACCTGTTTTAAAAGCTATAACTAAAGCAGTTAGGTGTTGTGTTGACTATAGAAACATTAATGGACACACCTAAAGACGAATACCCCATGCCAATGGCGGACTTATCCATAGATGCAGTTGCTAAACACAAAGTTCTATCTTTTATGGATGGGAGTGCTGGATACAATCAGATAAAAATGGCTAAAAAAGATATACATAAAACAATTTTTAGATGCCCGGGCCATGTCGGAGCATATGAGTATTTGGTAATGCCATTCGGGCTAAAAAATGCCAGGGCAACTTATCAAAGAGCAATGAACGCCATTTTTCATGATTTAATCGGTCATAGCATGGAAGTATATAATGATGACATCATGGTAAAATCTAAAACTGAAGAGTAGCATTTGATGGACCTTCCCATTAATACATAGGCTATGTGCCTATAATCTAATATGACAAGTGATGCAGACCAGCCAGCTATCAGCCAGAAAGCACTTTACAGTGGCAGTACAAGTAAATAGCCGGTGAGCCACTACCCTCCAGTTGCTTTCGGGCAAGACGAAACTGCAGGTAGTTTGGCTAATTCGTCTATAAAAGGAGGAAGAGGGTCAAGGAACAAGGACACTCAATCAATCAAACCAACAAACATACAACTTGCCTCTTAGTTAAGCCAATACTCAGAAAGCTGCGCCTTGTCCAGATTCTGCATCCTTTTTAGCCTTAGATCTCCCAAAAAAAAAAGACATATTTTGTCTATGTAAAAGCTCTGCTACCCTTCTTTGAATGTTGTAGTATCGATTATCTCATGTAAACTCGTTTGCCTTCCATTCCCCTTTAGCTCCTAAACCTTTGTAACTACAAAGAGAAGAAGCTGCACAAGATTCAACCTTGCCCGACAAGGTAAATCTTACCCGACTCTCTTTGTATTGTCTTTCCATTAATTGATCTAGTGTTATAATGTATTCCTCAGCATATATTCAAGTCATTTCCAGTCCTTTATTGATCCAAAGTACCATTGGACCTCAGATCTGGTTCATTTAGAGGTTTTTACTATCATAAGAAGATAAAAGTGAACTAAAACTTATGACTTAATCATATCTGGACCTCCACCCTTTAAGCATACAAGATAAATAAAAGTCCTTGATCTCAAGGAATAGAAAAGAACTTAATGTAGACTTAACCCATCTACGACAATCCTTTGATAAACAAGAAGTCAGAATAACTTGGGGCGCAAGTAATCGGCTTAAACAAACTTGTTCTACATCTGCCATACAGAGATGGCAGTGGCACGCCTCCGCACTCAATTAGTTTTGATTGTGAGCCTCAAAGCCTACACCTAAGGCCCTACAAAGGCACCTTTCAGAACTAACAGTGTACTCCTCTTGCAGCCTCTTAACAAGCAGGAGCCTAACAACCAACCAAAGTGCCAACTCCTCGGGGAGCTGTGTGCTCGAGCCAGGAACGCGACCATCTGAAATTTTCTGCCCGAACACATATTGTGATTATGTAAATCCTATGTAGAGATAGATTATGAATCTTTTGGGATCTAAAAGATCTTTCCTAATAGAGTTTGTATTACTTGGAGAGCAAGTTTCTCTCTTCTTTATTACTATAAATAAAGGCACAAGGACTAGGGAATTAACACACAATTACTCAAGTCTATTATCCACTCCTTTTCTCTCCATGCCGCACCTCTCAGTTAAATATAGGCAACAACATGTTATCAGCACGCTCCTCCGCTGCGCTAAGAAATCTGACGTGGTGATTCTTCAATCAGGAGAGTATTACATTTCAATTATTCTTAATTGATGAAATTTTGATTTTATTGAATTCATATACTTTTATTGATTCAATTTACAATTTTTTTCGTGAACGTGATACAATCTTTAGAGATGGAAAGCCGAAATTGAAGAAATAATTTTCTGCACCAAACTAGTTCATCAATATCATCACGCAATCAAGTTCTTCCAAAACAACGGTTTTTATCTCAATATTTTTGCAACCTTGACAGCATGGACATTCACCATAATGCATAATCCAACTTTACGTTTTTTGAATTTTAGATTCTACATAAATTGTGTATGAATTATATTTATAATTATGAATTAACGGAACTGATATTGCATGAAATTATATATAGATCAGCATTAAATTATATATGCATAATTGAATTTTGAAAAAAATATATATAAAAATTAGGGTTTGAAAACCCTTCCCATTGAGTGAGCTGCCAAGCCGCCAAGCCTAGCATGCTACACCAGCATCTTGAGCCAATAGAGCTGAGCTAACCCCGACGCACGCCATGGAGCAATTGCTCCGAGCCTGAACCCAGACCCGACGCCACGAATGGCGTCGCCATCACCAAAACCACGGCCAAGTCTAGCCTGTAGCCACACTACCGCTATGGGTCAACGTCCCCGACGACCAGAATATCGGATTTTTGGTCGAGATTCATTTGAATCTTATCGGATTTTTCCAAGTCCCGATTTAATTTTCCAGGGTTCTTGATTTTGAACGTCGACATTTATTTTATGTTACCAATCGTGGTCGTCGTTGAACCACGAACTCACCCCAAGTTTTCTCGACCAAAAGCATGGCCGCATGAAGCGACGACGCTGACTTTTTTCTCTGGCGAGCACACCAAGCAACAGCTGGGATTTCTTTTTTGTCCACCCGAGCCCAGTTGGTCCTTGGTTTCTTCTCGGCCTGAAAGAAAAAAAAAACAGAGTTTTTTGTTCCTTTGGGCTCCCATGCAGCGGCCCATTGCTTTGGCTCGGCCCACGTGACATCAGCCTGTGGGGCTATGGTGCATCTGTACATCGCAAAGCACGCGATCACAATCCCGTAGGGATGTGGTGCTCCCCTGCATCGCGCTGCACCAGATTAATGTCATATATTTGTGCATTCGTGCCTACGAAGCACACAATCCTGCATTTTTTGGGTTGCTGGATCTTGCCCAATTCTGGGCCTGCTTCTTGCACTGCTCGACCCGAACTGACCCTAGCCCAATTTTTAGGTTTGGGCTTCATGGTTCCATTTTTTTTAAAAGCCCCCGTGTGCTTTGGTCCATTTTGGGTCACCAATTTTGATTGCCTACAATTTTTTTAGGCACTATTAGTTATATATTTTTCTCCCAATTTTTCCCATTGGCCCGAAGACCAATACTTAATTAAATAACTATCGTAGGCCCTGAAGACCTACATGCATTTATCTGTTGCATATTTTTATCTTGTATATTTTGCATTTGTTTGCAAGTATTATGAACCTGAAGTTCATACTTCCAAACCAGAAGTTTCGGAAAAGTTCCATAGAAACCTGAAATCTCTTAACGCGCAACACTCATGTTGAGACCGGAAGTTCTCCATGCTTAAATCTGTTTAAACCATACCATGTCTTAGAACTTGAATGTTCTAACTTTGATGTTTATGGAAATTTTATTTACTAAAACACCAATCACATTCTTGTTTCCACCATTTAGTGTATTGTCGAACCGTAACAAGTTAGATTTCACTGACTTGGAAGTTTCGAACAAGAAACTACTTTATGTGGATCCAAGACGTGGCACTCCGCTTGACTACGACTAATTACATGATCATTATAGCCAGCTATGGTGTGGAAGAGCTGAATAAGCCTCCGGCATGATTTTCATTCGAAGACTTATGCTTGAAGCATATCAAATGGAAGTACCTCACTGTCGAGGACTCCATGGTTGTTTGACTTGCTATGGACCGTTTCAAATCATGCAAAGATGAATTTTTGCTCGAATCAAAATGTGATTGAAACTTTTATGTCCCTGAATAGGTACAATTCTGAAGTTTATAGACGATCGAATTTTGACTGGAACAAAATCCTTCTTGTCCTTTTATATCTAAATTTCTCATGAAGTAGTAGTATAGAGAGGGGAAGTTTACCAAATTCTTGGATCTGATTACCACCACATTTGTGAAAGAAAGGTAGCCCAGTAATTCGGTTGGGAGGTACCAAACGGTATAGACCTAGTTTCAGCCGAAATCTACCAAATGGTGGTGCCCTGCTTTGGCAAAGATGCATCGAAAGGCATGCTTTGCTTCGACAGAGGTGCACCGAACGTTATTGCTCTGCTTCGGCAAAGGCTTATCGAACAGACACCTCCAGCTTCGGTTGGAGCCTACCGAACCCAAGTCTGGGTCTGTCTCTCTCATAATCACATTTCGAGTTTGTTAAGAATCAGGGCCTGCTAAGAGGTAGTATCATGCCCGAAGCATGATTCTCGGCATCTAAGGCCTAAAACTTCAAAAATAAAGGATAATATTCATGAACCTCAACCCTGCGGATCTAATTTCATTTTGACTAAATAGATCATTGTTATGCATTTTCTGTGCTTCTGCCAATGTTGTTGAGGCGAACATTCCTGTATTTAATCCGTGAGACTAATCGAGTTTGTATAGTTGATTTACTTTGTGAACAGTTTATCTTGTTCTCGGATTTAAGATTGGTGTTTGGGGCCTCGTTTGGCAGGTCGGACTGTACTGACTATTTCTGTCAGATAGGATAAATAGTCACCGGATAGTACTGACTAAATTAGTCGGGCGTTTGGTGCAGTATCGGACTATTGACCATATTATTTATACTGTGCTTGGTATTATACCGGATAGGAGAATCAAACTTAAAATAAAATTATAAAAAAAAAAAAAACAGAAATCATGTATTTTCCCAGATCTCTCCGCCGCAACCCCCAAATCCCTCACTCTCTCCATTATTTTTCTTCGTCTGCTCCGCCATTTTCAGCACCACCATCGACAACTCCAGCTACAACTTCTCCAAATCCTCAACCTCCTCCTCTGTCGCCTCCCTCAAATCCTTTAAATCCTCCATCCCTCAAAACCCCCAAATCTACGACCTCTCCGAGATTCGCTCCGCGACCTCCAACTTCATCCCCCACCACCGCCTATCCTCCTCCTCCTCCTCCACCACCTCCTCCTGGCACTGCTTCATCCGCTCCGAAGACGACGTCGTCTTCCAGCGCAAGTCCCGCAACCCGAAGAACCCGAGCTACACCGTCATATCGTCGTGGCTCTCCCGGATGCAGATCGCTACCGACCTTGCACACAGCCTCGATTACATCCACCACTACTCCAGTCTCGACTCTACCCTCATCCATAACCACATCAAGAGCTCCAGCATCATCTTCTCCGAGTAGGACCACCTCGTGCTCGGCGCCAAAATCTGCCACTTTGGTACGGCAGAGCTAAAAATGGCAGAGTTGGTCGAGTTCGAGAAGGCGAGAGAGAGGGGGTCGAGTTCGAGCGGAGAGCGAGCGAAGAGGAAGGAGAGCGAGGCCGACTAAATTATACCGTCCAAATTCACGGTATAAGCAGTCAGGGTAAACGCCGTATAAAAAACATGGGCCCGGATTATTTAATCCAGTGCCTATTTAATCCAAACGGCACCAAACACCGTACACCGTATTATTAGTACTATCCGGTGCCTTATACGATGTGCCAAACAGGGCCTGGATGACACTATTATTCACGAATAAGAGTTAATTAACGAAAATTACTACATGTGACAAATCCAATTAACTCATGCTTAAGTATGCTTTGTGGGGAAGTTAGCTGTCAGGTTCTATGCTAACTTCATGCCTAATCATCCCCTGACAACCCTTTCAGGCTTATCCAACCTGAATGTGGGGCATGGCACTGGTATGTGTTGTCTAATGGTAATAATTTTACCATAATGGAAAGCCTTATACTCACTTCGTTCCTAAAGAATGTTCTTTTGAGCTTTAAGAATATTCGAGATAACTATTACTATATTGAAACTAATGTACAAAATAGAGTAAAATTCCTTTGCATTTCCAACAAATATAGCTAGAAGCATATTCTAGAGAAAATGGAACGTTTAACGAGTGGAATTCAACCATTCAGGCCCACTGTATGGCCGACCAGAAATCCGGGATTCCAAAGGAATTTTCACTGTGGACGTACGTTAGGGACCTCTAGGATGATCCGTGATGCGCCATTTTGGGCATCCTCTTACCATAAGTAAAGACATCATACCTGGAAGCGTATCATGCCTTAGCACCCTCCATCTTTTCTACAAAGGATTCAAAGGGACATTTATGGATTGATTCAACCACCATACGGACCATTTAGATACTTTATGGTAGTGGTTGATACTTCTACACGTTGGTCACACGTGTGGCTATTGTTCACAAGCTACCTTCTCCATACTTGTGGTTCAGATTAACAAGCTCATGACTTACCACCCTGATTATCTGATCAAATCTATGCGATTGGATAAGTTGGAGAATTTACATCGAAAAACTTTTCATGGATATTGCAAGTCGGTTGGGTTTTGAAGTTGAACATCCAGTACCCCATGTTCATACCCAGAACTGCCCAGCAAAAGCATTAATTAAACACCTTCAAATGATTGAGCGATCGTTGCTCATATGTACCAAGTTCCTGATCTCTGATTGAGGCCATGCAATAATGCAAGCAACCATGTTGGTCCACATGAGGCTTGTCATGACCTAACCTTATAAAGTGCGTGTTAGCTGGTTACCAAATACGAACCCGACATATTGCATTTGCGCGTCTTTGGTTGTGCGGTCTATGTGCCATTTTGCGCAGCCCTTACGTACAAAAATGGGTCATCAGAGAATGATGGAAATCTATGTTTCTTGTGATTCTTCTTCTAATATTCGTTACTTATAACTTTTGACAGGCGATCTTTTTACCGCTTGTTTTTACGGATTGTCACTTTTATAAAGCAGTCTTCCCGTCGTTAGGGGAAGATAAGAACGTCAACGTTCCTAAAAAATGACCCGAATTATCATGGATGTCCCCACTATGTCTCATCTTGATCATAATCTAGATCGTCAGAGTATAACCAGACGCTTCCTCTGATCTAGCAAAATTGACTATATCACATATACCAACTGCAAAAGTGCCTATAAAGATGAATGTACCAAATGAACGATGGACCTTAATCCCCAAAAGCAAGAACACCACTATTGTGGTCAACCCTCGTACATTGGCGGCTAGCTAATCAATCTGTCATGCGCCAGTAACGTGGCAGATCACTTGGTTTGAAGGATTCACCTCCCAGAAAGTAGAGGAACATGGCACAAATGAATCCGCCTCTCGATCGCTATCTCAATCCTTTCCATCTCATGAGATTAAATCTGGATTGCTCCCGAGACCTGAAGTTCTTGGTCCAATATACTAGTTTGGATGAGATATGAAATTGGAATGAGATTATCATAGATGGTGTTTCATTTATATGGTTACTACCGACATAAATGAAAAGCGACGATAACGAACCACGTTCCATTGATTAGTGTCAATGTAGAACTAATTGGTCTCTAAAAGAATCAATCCATAACGAATAAGATGAATGAAAGAGTGCGATATGATGACTTATAGCGCAAGGCTTCTCTCATACGCCATGTGATTGTTTGCAGCATTACGAATGTGATTGTAGTATCTCTTGGATCCTGATACAAAACCTACATGGAGTTTCCAAATGACTTACATGTACTGATTCAAATAGTTCTAGACCACAAGAACACCATCTCAATTCTAATGAGGCCTTCACTTTGCAGATGCAGAACTATCCGGACTGATGTGGTATACTCGTCTAAGTGAATATTTAATCAGTTAATGCCCCTGCGTGTACAAAATTCGAAATTGCTAGAGTTGTGAAACTGATTCACACATGAAGTCGAACTTTAATATGAATGATCTTGGGCAAACTCAACGTCACCTCAACTTGAAGTTTCGAGCTAATTATGATGGTATTCTGGTCCACCACTTGAACTAGACCCATAAGGTGTTTTGTTCGAGTATACCCTGATCATCTGTAAGCTAGATGCAAATGAGACCTTTACGGAGGATATGGAGCATAAGGTACCATATTGGAACGTGAGGCAACCATATCTATGTACAATTGGCGTTTGTTGTACTTAGCTCAATACACTAGATCGGACATCTTATGTGTTGATAATCTTTTGGCATAAAGTAGCAATGCACTTACACGCCACCACCAAATTTGGTGTTAAAGCGTTTTCCGTTACTACGGATTTGGGCTTATCTATTCCTATGCATCTCAAAATAGATCACACCCCCTTGATCTTTGGAATGATGTCTATCTTGTGGGATTGGCTGAATCAAACTATCTATCTGACCACACAAGGTACGTTCCTGAATGGTTATATTTTTACCATTAAGGAACACAGCAATATCTTGGAGGTCCGTGATATAGACTTTTAGTTGCTAAACCTTTGAATCGTTTCAAGACTCACTGTATCTCATCACGTGAAAGATATGGTCGAGAACTCTTGTTGAGCATATTCAAACTCCTTGCGATTTTCATCTATCGTTGAGTCCCAATAACGATCCATGAAGACTACACTGTATGTATCGACCAGATCATGATACATCTAACAAGTTAACGCCAAGCATATTATGCCTACATCATCATGAGCATCAGAAGATTAAAGTCAAGCAGTCTGATCCCAGACAACCTTGCCAACCTCTACATGACGTCACTGCCAAAGTCTACCTTCTAGAAGCTTGTCCAAGGAATTGGTATGCGTAACTTTCTCACTTGCAATGCTTGTAGTTTCATTTGACCTTAATGTACTTTTTTTCCCTATGCTTATGAGCACTTTTCCGACTGGGTTTTTACTACCTGACTAGGTTTTGACAAGACACCTATCCTGGGTTGGTCATACCCTTGTGTACGTTCTACTTGCATCCCGAAGATGTATGGTTTTGACTTAATGCAACTTCCACTTTTCGCCTTTGACTATGGGCTTTTGTCACACCTTGGGCTTTGTCATAGCAAGTTTTTGTGAGTTTTACCACCCATGCATTCTTCCATTTGTTTTGAGACTTACGTTCACTACTTATGCCGAATAGACGAGACGACTTCAACTACTTCTATATTTTCCTAAAGATCTGATGCGCCATCTACTTGAGTATTTGCACACTCAAAGGGGAGTGTTGTGACATATGTTCTAATGCATATTGTGATTGTGTAAATCCTAAGTAGAGATAGATTAAGAATCCTTTGGGATCTAGAAGATCTTTCCTAATAGACTTTGTATTACTTGGAGAGCAAGTTTCTCTCTTCCTTATTACTATAAATAAAGGCACAATGACTGGGGAATTAACATACAATTCCTCAAGTCTATTCTCCACTCTCTTTCTCTCCATGCCACACTTCTCAGTATAGGCCACAACACATAGTACTTTATTAATTTATATATTAATCCCTAAGTAAGGAAAACTAATGAAAATGGCTTGAAAACTTTGAGTTTTAACGATAAGGACAAAATAAAGGGTAAAGTGAATAGAACCAGGTTTGACTTTTTAGTGTAAAAATGTGGTTTTTCGTTAAAGTGAACAGTACCGTGGTCTTTTCGTTAAAACTCCCATTAAAATAAGGTCTGCTATAGAGCTTATCTATTTTTATTTATTACAAAATTTGCACGATTTTTTCCTATATACTTCGAAGCCCAAAACTAGGGCTCGGACGACCACCTCATTTCTCTCTAACGTGTCTGAGGGCTCGAACATAGTTCTCTCCAAGTCATGTTTGCCACGCAGACGACCAGAGTCTGGGAATATCTCGCCCCCTTAAAAGCATACCCACACATCATCCCAAACACTGAGGTCACTATTGCAATCGTGCGAGCCGCCTCAAGACACAACTCAAGGCCACCAACCAGGAATTATTGTCTCTATTTGCTTCAAATAATCGATCAACCACTACTCCAACTTAGCAATATGATCGAGATTGTTTCTTCTGTCATGCCTATAAATAAAGCTAGAGGCCTTCATGCTGAGGACCTTCGTTAAATTCAATCTGTATGATTTAAAAAATTAAAATATTAAAAAAATAAAAAAACTGGAGTGATTCTTCAGTCAACCAAAATGTTTTTCAACACAAACCCAAGTGCCCTTCAACAAAGGCTTCTTCTCTGAGTTGCATGTTTTGTACGAAGTCCAATCCGTCACTAGTGATTTCGATGGACTCCTCTAGCATTATTTTTCCCTTCATGACCTAAATCTCACTAGAGTTTTAATACTTTGTTTACTTTTAAAGTAAGTGCCGTATGTATTGACTTGACCTGTGAGTTGTCTTTCTCCTCTTTGGTCGACACGTGGCGATGAGATGACCTCCCCACAGATCCACTTGTGCCCCTTCTTGGGACGAGACGGCTGAGTGCCTTGCTCGGCCTAGGAGTTGGTAAGATTTCATACCCAAGACCCCCACATGTCAGCCATTATGTCCCTTTTGTTCCCTGTTTAGTAATCACGTGGCTCATAGTTGACATCTAAGTAGGCATGCCCCCTCTATTCCTGGGCCTCGTGCCTAAAAGTTGTCAGAGATAACCTCAAATTCTGTGCTCGGAAAGTACTTTCCGAGGAAGTGCTCGGCTTGATTGCTGACGAGGGACTCGGAAGCCCTAGGCTCCTCGAATCGCTCGGCCTCACTTTTCCATGCTCTTTGGATTTTGACTTCTTTTGGGTCTGCGCTCCTTTGGGCCTTTCGGGGTCGAAAACCCCCAGCATCTTTTATTTGTTATATCATATCATCCCGGAGCTAATTGTTCTGAAGCAGGAATCAATTATTATTAGCAACAGAGGAAGATATGGGAAATTATAAGTTTCTATATGGTCAATTTTTATGGAATTACAATCTTTAGGATTTACTTTTTAACTAGATATTGTTCCATACTAGCTCTGTCTATAATGTCCATCGTTTTGCTTAACCTAGCTATATATAATCACTTCAATTTTTGACACCTAGGAGATAGAGATGCGAAAAGGTGCGGTGCACTTACTTTTTTGTCTCTAATATGGGAAGTATTTTATACCAAAAAATGGGCTAATATAGGACGTACAAGGCGCTCATTAGTTCGAGTTATATGAGGGTTACTTTTTATAAGAATAATCAAATAATGTAATATTATGTGTAAGTTTTTTTCTGACATAACGTTATTTTATTGGGTTAATTGAAAAGTAACGTTATAGTAAACTATTTTAATATGGGAAATTTTATTTGAACCCATGTAACCTCTTTTTACACCCAACTTACTCTCTTCACCCATATTATTTTTTATTAAAGAATTAATCTCTCTTTAAACCCAAATTTATTACCTAAACTACCATCTCAAACCCAATTCAAAATGTTAAGTTATCTTTACACTCATTCCCTTTATAAAATAACATTTGTAATTAATTTTTTTTTCTTTTTCAAAGAGGTGTCATTGCCCCACCCCCTCTTCCCACTAACATTTATGAAGTTCTTGATGAATGGTTTATACATCTTCCAATTTTTATATTAATTTTTTGAAAATTCAGTGTTGCAAAATTGATTCGTGGTTCATTCCTCGACTGGAAAGATAGTAATTTTCTTCAGGTTGAAATTTTTTGACAATAGGGACCAATTACGATTTGTGTTATGTCTCTCTCAAACGTTATATTTCCATGACTATTTTTTTTTCTTCCTGTTACCAAACTCAGATATTTGTCTTTTTTCTTTCTATTGATGTGCATAAGCAACAAATCAAACAATTAATCCCTTTATATTTATCAACAAGCAAGGAAGTTTATAATCTAAGAACATTGGTAAGAAGTTTTTCCTTAGAATTTTTCAATTGCAGAAAGTTTAACAACTCACTCGAAATTGATGGAAAAAAATTGAAAACCAAATACTCATATTCTAAACTTTAAAAAAAATAAAATCAAACGAACACAATATTCATAAATTGAGTCATACTTTAGTTGGAGGATTTAAAACTTCAAAATTATCATCCATCAATACAAAAACTTGTTTTTCTCTACAAGACCTATTAGAGTTTTAGCCAGAATGAATGTATGATAAATAAGAAGTGATGGTAGGGTTTAATGGGTTTATTGATAAATTTGAGTTTTATTATTAATTTCATTTTGTACTTAATAGTAATTATGCAATAGGGTAAATAGACAATTAACAATTTAAATTTAAGTTGGGTGTAGAAAGAGGTTATATGGGTTCAAATAAAATTTTCCTTTTAATATGTACAAGTTGTTCTCTACATTCTATAGAATAGCTTGAGAGGTAGAAGCTGACCTATTATTATTGCTGAGAATTCTAGTAATCCTCAACTCATTTCATTCACGAATCACATCTGTAATTCGAACCTAAGTGTACCTTTTTGTTGGAGGCCTTATATATAATGAGGGGAAAAAACCTAACAAAATTATCTGAGCACGTATATTGGGTCTTTACTATCTTTACCAAGTACGCAGTAGTCGCATGTTTTTCTTGATAAACCGAATGGGGAATTGGTTAATTGGTTTCATTCATATGTAAGCAAGTGTGCTAAAGAATATTAAGATTACACTTCGTAAACTTGAGAATATAAAGCACAACATATAATATATGGTTCTACCAGACTACAACTTATTTGGATTAGGTCTTATTGTAATGAAACCTCACACTTGCTGAATTAATCAATGTCAAGTATCTGTTAGACCGCTTGTCTGAAACTTTGACAATTTAATGGGGAAGGTTGCACTTAATTTGAGTAAATCATGTGATGTGTCATGTAAAGAAAATAAATACATTAATCAAAACTTAAGTAATAATACAATCATCAACGACCATATCATATGGTTCACAAAATTTAGCTGAGAAATGCCAAGAAGACTCTATTAACGTGGAACTCTCTATAAACTCTCTGCCACCTCACAATTTAATGTTAATTCTCGTGTCTATATTATCAAACATTGTCTCAAAACATGAGGTGACTGAGAGTCCATAGAGAGTCTCCTCAGCATTTCTCTTTGGTCTAAATAGTTGGTCTCTCACCACGTAGTACTACGGTCTAGTGGTATTCCTCTTCACTTGTAAGTGAGAGGTTTTAGGTTCAATTCTTGCCAAATGCGAATTTGCAACACATTATTGCTAGTCTATTGTGAGGCTAAGCCCACCCCTCCCCTTAGAGTATCTCCAACCCATTGGAAAAAGCTTAAAATACAAGCTTTAAAACCTCCAAATCATTTCCAACTATTTGACTAAAATAAGTCATAGAGAGAAAATATATGTTTGGGCTAGATTCCCCCTCCCAAGATTTAAGCCGGGCTTAAACTATTCTGGACACACCAAATTGTCATATTTCAAATCTTTTTTTGTTTTTTACTTATAATCTAATGGTGATTTGACAACCCAAAATTAAATCTAATGTCTAAAATAATATAAGAAAATTATTTAAATCAAATTTCACTTAAAATTTTATAAATACCTATGTATTCGTATGATTTTCATTTACTTATCAGAATTTGAATATTTTTAGATTAAAATGTTCATAAAAGTAAATTAGGATAATCTACATAAATTTTATTTTCAAAAAAGTTACTGAAAAAAAAGGCTAAAATCATTATTTAAAATCATAAGGGTTTGAGGGGAAAAGCAATTTCTAGGTTATGACTTAAAATTTTATAGCTTAAATTTTTAAGCTTTATCCCCAAGGGTTAGAGATGGTATTAGTATAGATAATATCGTTTGTTCAAAAAAAGTTTATAGATTACCAAATCCTCGTGAAAGTTGGATATATGAGAGAAATTGAAAGGGAGGAGGATTCTCTCCCCTCCTAATCTTTCTCCCCTTCCCTCTCATCCTATTTAAACGAGTACGATTAAACCACGTCAACATTTTGTATTGATTTTTTTATAGAGAGAAAAACAAAAAGAAAACGGTGAGAGGAAGGGAGGGAAGAGGATGAAAATAGGAGGGAGAGAATCCTACTCCAATTGAAAGGTAGTGCAGCCAAAAGAGGTAACTATCACTTCATGGTGGAAGAAAGTTATCGATCCCTCTCTGCCTAAATTTTCTATGGCTGTTAATATCAGCGCTGGATGTGTCCCAATTGACCATTAATCAGTGCTAGATATGGCAATCACTATGAACGTATACCTGTAGCCTGTAAGGCTTCTGAATGGGACCGATTATACCAGTGGTCCTCCAAGACTTTGGAGCCTACACATGTGAACAGCTCACATAAAGTTGAGACGTCCATATGCTCATAGTTTTGTCCTCTTTATTAATTGGCCTAAAAACTTGTTTAAGCAAAGAGATTTCTTAGCACCTACGAATATCTTCAAGTGGGCATTTACAAGTAAGTTGCTTCTCTTACAATGTCTAGTAAGAGTAGAGTTCCCACCATCACAACCAAAAATATCCTCCCTAATAAAACGATAGTAGGGGACCGACCACTCCAATTACTATCTCTCTTCTTTTTGTGTGTGAATATACTATATCTCTATTATTCAAGTACTTACGAATACATGTGTATCGATCACACGTATTTTGAGTTCACCCACATCCGATCGACAGGAAAGAGGACGGACTATGAGATTTCATTCTTACCTAAAGAAATCTAGTGCTTATGGATTATTGGTTTTGCACATTCGCTATTTCCATCAACAACTAAACAGAAATAAATAAAAAGTTTATTTGTTCATATTAATAAAAGATGTCTTTCTTTCCCACCAACATGTTGGGCATGCGACTTTGATTGCTTATTACTGTCACTTGCTAGTGCAATGCGTACGCCACTTGTATTTGTTGCTTAAATCCCATTTATGGGGTTAAAGCTTTGATGCACCCAACAAACACATCATTGGAAGCACCTAAAGTATCTCATCATGCGTCATGTGCGATTATTAGCAGTGCTCCCCCCTTATTATGTAACCCTACTTAGAGACCAATTAAGATGCACCAGCACCTACTTACTCTCTCAGGTGAGATTTAATTCATTTTAGTTCTTTTATCAATTTGCACTCAATCATAGGTAAAAGTTAATACTCATTTTCTTATTAAAACGAATCCAAGAAAATAGAAGTACTTGTGTGTTTAAATTTGGTAATAAATACCCACTTCATCTATCGAAACCAACCAAGCCCACATTGACAACGAATAAATTACTTAAAAAGTAACTAACAAAGACGCGGCACTTTTTTGGGATATCGGTCTTTTGCACTTCTTAGCATCTGCTATTTTGGCCCAAATCTTTTTGGTTCTTAAAAAGAATCAGTTCGAGAATGTTCAATTGTCCGAAATGAATTTCTAGATCTTCAGGTGAACCATTACCATACAAATATGTAGTAACCATTACCATAAATAGACTGTATTCCATTTTTTTTTTGCAATTGTTTAACGAAATGTGTACTCATGCAATACTCTTAAGAAGAACAACGTATCTGTGTTGTGTGTGCACTTGTATACTGTTAATTACATAGAATATTTGTTACGAGCACTTTCTTTCTCTATGGCTTTTGGTTTGTACGGTTGTACTCATGTGGGTGATTATTTACATGTATGAAGGTGTTTTTATTTTTTCGTACCGACGGCTTTTAGGCATAATTGTGGGAAAGAAAATGTACCTGCAGTATTTGTATATTATCATGTATCTACGACTTTCTTTTTTCTCATGGTCATTACGTGAAAGTTATCAATGAAATGATTTCTTCATGGCTTTTTCTTGTGTCCATTTCAGTGCAGTCTAATTTCATCCAATTTGTTTTTAATTTTTTTTTTGGTTTTTCATCGAAAATTATAACGGCAGAATGAAAATTTTCAGTCCAACTTACACTCCTAAACCTTTTTTTTTTCAATAAACTATATCTACAGTAAGGGGTGGGGAAGCGGGTTAAACCTCAAATGGGTTAGCTATAAAAATTTGATTCAAATTCGCTTTCGGCACAGGGTTTGGAGTGTGTGTTCAACGGCTGTTTGTTCTGGGTGCTGCTTTCTGTCTAGGGTCACGAGATGGCTCGAGAGAAAGAGAGAAGGCGTGTCATTGTTGGAGGCTTCCAACAAACAGTGTTCGTGCTTGAATGTGTGTGAAAGTTGTATGTATATATGACTTCTTAACCAAATTATTGTGAACCGAGTGGGATGCTAGTTCATTTAGGTTTTTTTTTTGGGTCTCAAGTGAATGAGGACTTGAAATTCAGTGTAACTTTGTGTATGCTTGCTTAAAAAAGTAAATGAAAGCAAAATAGAAACTACACTAAAAAACAAAATGTAATCATTTCATAACGGAGTCAAGATTACAAACATTTACAACAGTGAAATCTAAGACCATGGGCCGAACTACATGACTTGAAATGTAAACTAACCGGAAATGTAAAGAAAGCAATAAAACTCTAGTAAGATTCAAATCATGAGTGACAAGATAATGCTAGAGGATTCACCGAGATAACTGGTATAGGATTGGACTTAGTACAAAACGTAAGCCTCTGAGAGGGAATCGGGGTGGTTAGAATTGCACACATAAACCAAATCATTACGGGGTGGCAGAGTTGTAAAAAATTTATATCTGGGAGATTGTAGGTTGTGTTTGCTTCAAAGGAAAGCTTTGAGATTGTAGCTAAAGAGCTAAGAGAGTTTTGTTGAAGAGCAATTGGGTTTGTATTGAAGAGCTGTTTGGTTGATTGAAGAATCACTCAAGGTTTTGTTGAATCGTAGAGATTGAATATGACGAAGGTCCTGAGTTTGAAGGCCTATGGCTCTATTTATAGGCAGTGGAGAAAAGGCAACCTCAGTCATATCGTTGAGATGAAGAAGGGGTAGATCGATCATTTGGTGATTACAGTGACTGTAATTGTTGGTAGGTGGTCTTTCAACTGTGTCTTGTGGTGGTTCACACGATCATAGTAGTGAGATATTAGCGTGTCAGATGATGCGTACCTAAGCATTTAAGGGGAAGAAGTATTCCCGGATCTGATCGTCTGCGTGGACGGAGCCCTCGGACATGTTAAGATATGGAGTAAGGTGGTCGTCTGAGCTCTCAGATAGGATTTCAAAGTGGACTCCGGAGTCGGTGGGCCCAAACAAATTTCTCGTATGTATTTTGCTCTTATTACTATTGTTATTAATATATTTTTGGGGAAGACTTGTGCACTGTGTGATTCATTCTTATCCCAGTTGGCCACTGCCACCACTTGGTCGCACACCAGCTGTGCGTCTTGTGAAGAAGATCGAACATTGTAGTGGTGAGACAAGCGAATGAGGTTTGTCACGGCTCCGACTAGCATTGGAATTTGACTCCTTTCTGATATATTACAAACATTTCTACTTTTATTTTTTTTTGGTAAACTGCAAGGTATCAAACTCCTCGACTCAATCCCTTCTTCGGGAAACTTATGTGTAGAGCTAACTGAAATGGCATTGTGTGAACATTGACTGAAAATTTACTACACATTGATGAAGTGTGAGCTAACAGTAATTGATGAGTCGATATTATACCATATATTTTACCCTATTCTAAATTATAGTTTATTGGTTATTTTGTGAGAATTTTGATACTTTGTTATATATATTTAACAAAGGACTTTCGATTTCCTCTTGAGAAAAAAAGTGATCAAATGGTGGAATTTTTGAGTGATTCTAATTGGAGAATGTTCGTGAGTCTCTTAGCTTGATCATATCAAAATTTCAGATTTTTCCACCTAGCGGTTATTTTCTGGCACTGAAATAAAGGAGCAGCGCCCAATGCTGTCAATGTGACGTTTTGCACTTAATTGTGAATTTTGGATCCCAAGATGGCCTATTTTGGATTCAGCCCCTTCTGGAGATGTATTCAGATTGTTCTAACCTTTAAAACAAGCTAACATGCCACTTAGTACTACGGTCTAATAGTACTTCTTTGCACTTGTAAGTGAGAGGTCTTAGGTTTGATTATTTCCAAAGGCGAATTTGAACCACATTATTGGTAACCCATTGTGAGGCTTAGCTCACTCTCTCTCCCCACCCCTTAGTGTAAATAATATTGTTTGTTCAAAAGATAAAAAAAAAATAATAAAAAAAAACGTATCATTGGCCGGATTTGGAGGAGATTTAGGTCTAAAACGTGACAGATTTCTCCATGTTTGGCTAGGAGATTGTTTCCTAGTTTATCTTAATTTATTTTCTAGTTTTATTTTAAGACCTTTTCTAGGTAGGGTTTTATTTTTTAATTGTATAAATAAGGCTATTTAGACATTAGGATTTAGAGGAGGAGACGCACTACTTTGGATTGACGATTGAAGTTTATTTACAAGGTGTTTTCTTTCCATGTTCTTAATAATATTTTGTTTTATGATTGTTTGTAATTAATTTCTTTTGCTAGGGTGAGGTCATGAGTCTTAGCAATAATATGAAGTTTCTTTTCAATTTACTTATGATATTATGCATGCATGTTTTGAATTATTAATCATTGTTTATAAACTATGTAAGTATCGTAGTGATTCGCGACCATTAGGATATTTAAAAAAGTAATTTGATGCAATTTTGGTCGGAATGTTCCCTGAAATTGACGTTGGCTTCTGGTGGTTAATAATTGTAATTCAGGTGATGGCGGAACCCTAGTGTCTCTTTAAATTGATTTTCTTTAAATTATTTTCTAGTTGATTTCTTAATTTTCTTTATTAAATTCGTTTTTTTAATTTTAAGTCACAAAATCAACATTTTCCAAAGGGTAAATTACATTTTACCCCCTCAGGTTTGGGGTAATTTCATCCGTTAGAAAATATGTTAAGTAAACTGTTAAGTGATGACGTGGCAAATATAGGATCCACATTTGTGTGACGTGGCTGCTAAATTTGTGTCTTGTGGCAAAAAAATAATTTTTTATGCATTTAAAATATAATAATATTTACCCTATTAAAAAAAAAAAAAAAAAAAAGCAAACAAACCCAGAAACCCCCCGACCCACCTCCCTCTCCTCCACTCTCTTCACCTCCCCTCCCATCCAAAAACCCACCCCACCCCCACCTCCCCCGCAACCCCCCTCCCCACCTCCACCGCAACCCTGCCGAAGATTTTGTTGTATGGTTTTGAAATGGCAGCAACAATGGCATTAGCAACGAATACCGGAGCAGCATAATGCAGCAGATGGAGCATGGCGTCTTTAAAGGCGTCACTTCCATCCTTGCCGAAGAGGTGCACCATTCCTACCGCTTCTTCTTCTTTGGCACCGTTCGGGCATCGGAGCCTCCGCCTCAGTGTCGGTCTCCGCAAACCCGAGTTCCAATTCGGGTCTTTCTCAAGTCTCTCTCCTCTTAACCCATTCCTCTCCCTCGGGCTCTCTGGTACCAGTCTCTTCTCCATCACTACCGTTTCCTTTTGTTGTTGAATTTTCTCCTGTAATTATCAATGGCAGCAACTGGGTTCGTAGTGTCGAGTGCAATTATGTATCTTTGTGTACTATTTCAGCTCAATTTGGTATCTTTTGTGCTTTGGTTCTGTTCAATTTGGTGTATTTGTGGATAATTGCAGTTAAATTTCGTATCTTTGTGCATTATTTGAGTGGGGTGGGGGGTTGCAGGGGAGGTGGGGTGGGGTGGGGTGGGGGTTGCGTGGGAGGTGGGGGTGGGGTGGGATGAAGTGGGTTTTTGGATGGGAGGGGAGGTGAAGAGAGTGGAGAGGTAGGTGGGTCGGGGTGTTTCTGGGTTTGTTTGCATTTTTTTTAAAGGGTAAATATTATTATATTTTAAATGTATAAAAAATAATAAATAAATAAATAAAAAATGTCACATGGCACAAATTTGGCAGCCACGTCAGTACAAATGTGGATCTCATATTTGCCACGTCATCATTTAATGGTTTATTTAACAGATTTTCTAATGGATATATGAAATTGAAATAAAATGATAAGTAAATGTATGAATTTGAAATGTTTTAATGATGTTGTAAGGAATTGAAATCGATTACCCTCTTCCAAAACTTTCTTTCAAGTAATTAATTAAGAATTAGTTTAAATACAAATTATTCATTCCGATCCTTGTGTAAATGACCTTGCTTGAGATGTTCATACTACAACTACCTTGTACTCTTGCAAGTATTTTAAAATGCTTTTATCCCTACTTTTGCAGGTGATAAAAATCCTCATGTTTGATGAATGCACATGTGTTATTGCTTTGGATGTGTTCACTTCTCTCTTCGTGATTTTTTTTTCTTGTTCTCCAGATTTATTTATGTTCGTCCATTTTTGTAGAGAACGGAAACTAATGCTGATAGAATTGACTCTTCCTTTTACTCATATGGGGGGAATTTAATAAAAAAAATGCTCACAATGTTTGGAATCTTATTAACTCACAACACTAAAGGTCTATCCAGCAGCTCTTCAGACGCCGTGATGAAGAGTAACAAAATGGATGTCAATTGCAGATTATTCCATTACAATGATTAACTTCCTAAGGCAAAAATCCTTGTTGTAAGTAACAGTTTTGCATGTTTTTTAAGAAAGTTGAGGTTCTACCTGGGGAGTAGCTCAGTTACTTATAAGTAAATACAATACCCTTTTTTTTTTCAATATAGCATTGATACTCTCAACACGTCACTTCATGTGGGATAAATTTTTAAGCTTAGCACGTGGATAAAACAAACGGGGTGACGTTTAGTATGTGTGGCGTTGGGCTTCATATGTAGGACATCATGCTCTGGTACCATAGACAAAGTTAATGTTTCACCATAAAACTAATCGGCAATATGAGAAGTAGCCATATTACTTATAAACACATACAATGTCATTTCTTTTCTCGATGTGTTTGATATTCTCAACAAACTTTTAATATAAATAGTATTCTATACTAATTAATATACACTAAGGGGAGAGGGTAGGATTTGAATCTGTAATACAATGAGTTAAAGAGAAAAACCCTGACCACTAGAGCAATCCACCACTTGCAACAGGTTTACGTGTTAGATCACTTTTAAACCTGCTTTGTGAAAATGGGTTTTTTAGACTCCTTGCAAAAGTTGGATACATGATGGAAAGTGAAAGGAATTCCGGCCAAGTTGGATACATTAGTTATAAAAATGCCCTTATTGCTGTCATATTACAGAATTAATAGACGTCTCATATTAAATCGAAACAATTTGGACGTCATCAGAAAAGGGACCCAAATTGAACTAAGATTACAGTGTATAGATTGTGATGACTAAAGAGAAATGTTTATGCGTATTGATGTCACCAATCTAAGTAAGTTTTATATAACCATTCTTTATCATCCACTCAAGACTCCAGTACTTATTGACGTTCTTAAGAGTCCAATAAGCCCACCCAAATGTTGCTCTCCCCCAAACTTCTAATTGAGCATTGGCAAATCTTTGGTAATCCGCCTTCGTTGCCTCTTTAACATTCCACTCAGCCACCCATTCACCTACAAATAATTAACAAATGGTATTTAGGTCGAGAGTAATGATTTCACACTCCCGATTTTTTTATGTAAAGAAATCTGAACTTTTATGTGTCAGAAACAAAACGGGGAGTTGATCGCGTACCAACAAAAGTGAGAGGGCCGTTCGATGTGGTGACATAATTCAATTGCTGGGACCGATTGGTGTAGATGAAGTCTATGTTTTGTTGGACAGTCATGTTGTCGAAGGTGCTCACAAAGAGGTTATAGTAATGGACATCGATCACAGAACGCTTGAAGTCCTTGGCAAGGGGGAAAAGCTCCCTAGGCTCCATTGGTCCTAGCCTGTTTGACAACACCACGTATGCTGTGGAGGAGTGCTTTCGAACTGCAGCATAACCAGCCTTGTAGAACTTGGTCACGTTCTGTAGGGACGCTCCTGGTGAGAAAGGCTCGTTGATGAGCTCAACTGCATATAGGTTTGGGCTCTTAGCATACCTACAATAGTACACCACCACCAAATTTAGGGATTTAAAATTTTAATGAATAGAACATAGAATTTTTGGGCTCCTAACATACCTAAGCATGTGGCATCAAATTTGGATTTAACAATTGAGAAGAACCCTAGAATTAAGAGGGTGATGTTTTGAGTAATTTCTCTAGCAAGATTTAAGTTGCTATACAAGTAGTTATATTTCTAGACTGTAAATTCGAGTTACACATTTAAGCAAGAATTAACTTGATTAGTGCTCACAGGACAACATATACACCGATAATCCGGCAAGAGCAGCTTTTTCATGATACTTGGAGTACTGATTACTGATTGTACAGTAATCCGGCAAGACTATTACTGATGGTACAGAAAATGGTCATTAATTAAGGATATTGGTTGACTTCTTAGTTCTTACATGTAAAGAATCATTTTCTTTGTGACGGCATGTTATTATTATTATATTGTACAAGCGTTATAAACTGGACAATTATCATCATCTAACGATCATTTCTAAAAATATTTATTCTATTTGGAGAATGTTTTAGTAATCCTCATTATGTATGAGCTATCAATTTTTTCAACACATATGGCTTGCTATACAATTTCCATATCGAACGAATTTTTCTTTAGGGATGATCTTTAGATGATTATAATGATAATGAACGATTCTGATTCTAATATCATGTCGTCATATAAAGAGAAATGACTTCTTACATATGAAGAGCCAAATGTTACTCTTAAAAATTAAGATTGTACAAATAATTTGATTCTACCACTTAATTTTCCAATTAAAGTAGGAGTAGCTTATGATGGCTCTTTTTTTGGCTTCAAGTGTATATATTTATTTACCTGGAGGTTAAGAAATCAATGACATGAACAGTCTGTTGTATGTTCTCATCTGTTTGTCCCCATTCCTGAGAGCCATCTCTGGAAGCACTGTGTTCAAAACCATTTTGAGAGCCTGGTGCTGCATGGAGATCAATTATTACCTTTAATCCATATTTCCTGCCAAAGTACAAATATGTATGTATTATAAAACGATTTCTTAAAAACAAAACTAATAAAGTCAGCTATAGTTTTAGTTTATGATTTTTCTCAAACTTTGGAAGTGGTTCATCATAGTGGTACTGGTCCAAAAAAATGTTATACATCAACATGTTTAGGTTGGATCTAAAAACTCAACCACTACTTTGTTTTTGTTTTTTTTACAATTGCCCTCGACTTATTCAGCTAAAAAGGTCTGGGACCATTTACACAGTTACTTTTAGCTCGTTTCTAAAAGTGAAAGTAGTGGAGGCAAATGTGTTAACGTATAATTAGATGCAGAATAATAAAAGTAAATACATACTGTGCCCACAAGAAGGCTTTGTCTAGTGCATGTAATGAACCCCCAACATAAGGGTGTGGAGGAGTGGGATCACTTGCAATCCACCAACCAACTGGTATTCTCACAGCGTTTAACCCATTTGTTGATATGAAGTGGAAGTCATCCTCAACTATGAATGTATTCCAATGTTCCTGGTGAATACCACATTTCAAGCAATGAATCTTGTCAGATATATGTGAATTATATCCATTAAACATGTACCACTAGTGAGGTAACATGTTTCTTGCCAAATTGTCTTTCCGTTGTCAGACTGTGAATCTTGACCACTGATTATGTTAATTCTTGAATATGTGACCGAAATTTACATTTTGACAAAATAAACAGGTCTGGCAACAGAGGTCTTGCTAAAGTTTTGTGTTGTTAAAATCTCTTACCCACATAACTTGTGGAGCCTTTTTTGGACCATAACCATTGGTTACTTGAAACTCTCCTTCCAATTTTCCAGAAAAGGTTATCACAAAAACAGATGGATCATTGTTTCCCCATTCAGTACTCCTCGCATAATCAGCTGTCACCAGCACCTCTGATCTGGCCTGCAGCACATATACAGATTCACAATCAAACCATCACAATTTATCTCAACAATTAAAACAATAATAGGAACATTAATCATCACCTGCAAGAAGAATCCATTCGGTGCTTTGATTCGAACCCGGCGCAAATCATCAGGTTTTCTTATGATTTCAAACGTCTCCGAACTACCCGGTGTTTTCGAAACAGCTACCACCTGAGTTCCATTGCCATTGACATCAAGCCCCACAAAATCTTTGTTGAAGACCCTGAAATTAAACGTGGTTTCATTGATCCTCCACAACTGCGACAAATTAAGAAGCACCATGTAAATGTTAGTGAAAACAATCTACATTATTATATATCGAAAAATGCAAATCAAATTTACTTTAAATGTTTCCCAGCCTGAAGCTGACGTTCTGTTTGCAACTATGATGCTTCCTCCTCCCAACTCAGCCGCAAGATATTTCCCAGTTGTGACAGATTTAAACTGAAGTCCAGTTCCATCCTACAACAATTAAAATGAAAAATATGCAACTAAAGTTGAAAAGCTAAAATATATCATATGAAAGATATGAATTAAATGACCAACATATGAATGAAGTAAATTAATTTACCAAGAAATCCTTGTTGGGAATGCCATCGAAAAGAGACGGTTTAATCCAGCCTTCTGTAACCAGCCACCCTCCAAGATTAACTGCTTTCACTCGACCGGAATTCTGAGGCATTCTCCCAGAAGAAATGGACAGCATACAAAAAAGGAGCCCTATGCTTAGGAGCCATGCCCTTGAGTTGAAAGCCATTCGTTTATGCTTTGCTTTGTATTGTTTGTTGCATCCATGCTGTCCAGATTTATATAAAGAAAAGATTGGGGAATCGGGAATGGATATGCAGAGGGAGCCAATGCCAAGAAACTTTGACCAATATGAGGAGTTTGAAAATTCCTTTTTAATATGATTGGTGCAACTCAAGAATCTTTTGATACATTTAATCTCGTAAAAGGTGCTATATTTTATATATTCCAATGCCGCATTTTGGATTATTCAACGGTATTGCAGAATTCAACGATGCATTATATTTTACACAGCTATCAAATTAGACTTTATCCAACGATTTACTATTTAGAAAGTCTTCTATATCGGTACCTAAAAACAGATTTCTAGAAAGTCAGCGCCGGATTTTCCCACAAATTACAAATTTCAATTCGTATACAAGTTGTATGTAGGATTGGTGCTTCTATTAGATGAATTTACTCTAAACTTCTTCTAGTTTTGAGGAGCTTACAGTTATACTTTCGAACATTTTGAATTTAATTCTCATAGCACTATCATTAAAGATTGAATTCTAACACTTCTACCTAAACCACTTTTTCCATAAGGTAGCACATCAACTTCTTTTTTCAATAACAATTCAAGTGCCTATGTGACCTTAAAAAAAACTTTTAAATAATTTGTACCAATTCCTACATTGTTATGTCATATATTTAATCGTTCAAAAACAATAGCATTACTTTTTACTGGAATACAAATTGTATTCTACACTAATTTTACATATTCTACATTAAGAGTATAGGAAAGAGAGTTTGAACCTGAGACGAAATGAATTGAAAATGAAGACTCAAACCACCAAAACAAATAAAAAAAGTCTCTACTTTTTTCTCTCCTCTGTGAGAGCTTTCTTTCCGCTGTGAGAGTTTTCTCTCTTTCTGAGAGCTCCCCAATTTATTTCCTTTCCGGCTTTCACCATACAACTTGAATGTTCTTACCAAACCTCTAATTTGCGTATGGGTCCTAAGTCCCACCTGATTTATTTCCTTCCAGTTCCCTACCCAATTTTGATTATTCTGGTATACTTCTCAACTACCCGGATTACATGGGCTCAAGAGCATTTATGGCGATATCACCAGATGAAGGGCAGATGAAGACAAATGGGATCCCAACTCAGTCGATTAGACAGGCATCTACCAGAGGAAGTGCAATTAATTTCAGATCTAACAAAGCCGAAGGGGCCCAAGACAAAAGGAACAATACTCACAAATTATTGCTGGTACTGACCTTTGGATTTACTCTTTGGATCGATTTTTGCTGTGGCTACAAGAACTTCAACCATCTGGTAAGAATCCTGTCTTTACAGTTAGGGTTTTGGGGTTTCAAACAGTTCAGATTTTGGGAAGATCCAGGTAGGTGGAAGAAGAAAACAAGCAGTGTTTCGACAGAGATGGCACAAACGTCGGTGGATGAACTGGTGGTTAGACTGGAAGGATCCTTAGAGTTATCGACTATGGAGCAAGGAGTGAAATTGATAGGTGTGGTACTGGCAGATCAACAGTTCAATAAATGGGGTGTAAGGAATGTCCTAAAGAGTGCTTGAAGCGAGTTGGGGCAGGTTGCCATTAACTGGGTTAAGGAAAATCTGTTTATTATTATAGTGAAGGATGAACAAACACCATCAAGGATTCTGAATCAGGTGCCATTGGGTGTGATGAAAAAGAATTTTTCGGTAAAGAGATGGCCCAGGGATTATGCAATGAAGGAAGTTCCAGTGGAGATGGTCCCCTTCTGGGTTCAGATGAAAGAGATTCCTTTGTTCTTGAATACGGAGGAGAATGCCAGGAGACTTGCAGGAAAGGTGGGTGAATTCCTAGAATTGGAAGATCTAGCAAAAGCAAGAGGATTCTTGAGAGTCAAAATCATGATCAATACAAAAAGCCCACTTGTGGCTAGATGCTGGCTTTCCATGGATGGAGATCGGGACACCTGGATAGAGTTTAGTTATGAGTGCCTGCAAGACTTCTGTTTTAAATGTGGGCGAATAGGCCACTCAGACAGAGAATGCTCCTATGAGCAAGTTGGGGGAGGTGGGATGTATAGGGAATGGATGAAGGCTAAAATGATTAGGGACGAGCTTCCGGTTCCAAGACAGAGAAGGATCCAGCCTGTGGAATGCCGTCAACCAGGAATGGCCGGGCCTGCACAAATAGCAAGTGTCCAAAGGGTGAGTAATCACACGACTGAGGAGCAGAATAGGACTAAGTGGGTCCACTGATCCTCAACAACAGCAGGGTCAAATTCAATGCAACAGGTATAAGATGGTTACTCAAGTTGAGGAAATTAGTAGTTTTACTCCCCCAAGTGGAGCCTACAATGTGCCGAGTAGGATGCAACAATTAACTGGGAGATGTGGGACCCGTGAAAACAATGATGGGAACGAAGGTGGAATGGGAATTGTGGCTCAAGCTAGTGAAGGCACAAATCAACAGTTGAGAAATAAAAATCAAGTTCAACAAAAACGAAAAAGTTGGAAGGGCAGGGGCACCCAGGCGGGAAAGAAGAATACAATTATGATTGAAGGACAAAATCAGGATTTGGTGGAGAGAAAACAAATAGAGAGTTTATACAAATGGATGGGTTTAAAAATGAGGGGGAATATATGATCTCTGGCACTGGTAAATCTCCAAGAGGTTCCAAGGGACAAGGGAGTGGTCTCATGTGTAACGAATGAAGCCCTTCTGGTGGCAGGAATGGGGTCCAGAATTCCTTTTATGAAAATGCTTTACAAGAGGTTCCTGTTCAAAAAGATGAAGTCTGGACCTTGGCTAAAGGAAAGATTGGGGAGAAGACCGAGACTGGTACACGTAGTGGGATGGGGGAATCAACCAAGGGTGATGGCGGCTGGCCTACAATAGCCGCACCATCGCCATGATATACCTCTTGTGGAACTGCCGTGGTCTTGGGTCGGACACGGTGGTTCGAGTCCTGCATGGGCTCATAAGAAATCATACACCCTCTATGGTTTTTCTATCTGAAACAAAGATGAAAAACCATATAATAGAAGGTGTCAGGAGACGGATGAGGTTCAAGAAGGGGTTTGACGTTCAGCCTATTGCGGCAGCAGGGGGCCTTAGTCTCTGGTGGAATGATCCTGTAGAGCTAAACATTAAAATCTCGTCAAAAAATTTGATCCATTATGAGATGCGAATTCAAGGGGTGTGTGATTGGATTCATACTATGTGGATGTACGGGAACCCTTATAAGGCAGAGAATGAGGATTTTTGGAAGTGGGCTATGGCGATGCTCAAACCTTCGGACCCACCCTGGTTTTGTGGGGGAGATCTAAACGAGTATTTGTGGGATTTTGAGAAATTTGGGGGATGTGAAGGATCTCACTCCAGGCCTCGGTATTTACAGGAATTCATGTCACATATGGGGCTAATTGATTTAGGCTTCAATGGTCCGAGATTCACGTGGCGGGGCTCCCGGAACAACCAATTGGTTTAGGAAAGGCTAGATAGAGGTTTGGTTAACGACCCATGGCAGGATCTTTGGCTGCATATGAACGTCACTCATGAAACAGTCCGAGCGTCTGATCATTGTCCCCTCATTGTCTCTATTTTTCAAACGAAACCTTGTGGGAGAGTCCCATTCTGTTTTGAAGCTTTCTAGGTTAAAGAGGAGGGGTGCAAGGAAGTGGTGAATAAAAGCTGGGAGATTCCAGTTGCTAGAGGTCCGGGATACCGTTGGAAAAGAAAATTGGAAAATTGTAAATGCAAGCTAGTGGTCTGGAGTAAGGAAAAGTTTAAGGCTAGAAGGCTGGAGATTGCAAAACTTACTAAGGAACTTGGGGATCTACAAATGGACTGGGAAACAAACTTGGAGCAGATAAAAGACACATCAGCACTGGTTGACCAATTGTCGGCGCAAGAGGAAATGTACTGGAAGCAAAGATCTCGCGTTAGGTGGCTGCAAGCTGGAGATTCAAATACTGCTTTTTTCATTAATCTACAGTTCAACGGAGGAGACAAAACAGGCTAGCAAAAATCAGGAATGTCAACGAGGAGTGGTTGGAGGATGAGCGGGGTATTCGGGGTACTGTTGATGATCATTTCAAGAACTTATTTACCACCAATGGAAATCGAGACTGGGGGTCCTTATTGGATTGTGTGGAGCATGTGGTATCCAGGGAAATGAACGACAATTTGACTTTGCTGATTACAGATGATGAGATAATGCAGGCTGCTTTTCATATAGGAGGTTTGAAAGAACCCAGACCAGATGGGTTCTAGGGTGTTTTTTTTCCAATCCTTCTGGGAGACTATTTCGCCAGAAGTTCGTGATTTAGCTGCTGGGTTGTTTAATGGGGATAACAGTACTAAGGATCTAAACTCGACGCATATTGTGTTGATTCCGAAGACTCCCGATCCCTAGTCGGTCAATCAATTTCGCCCTATTAGCCTATGTAACTATTTCTATAAGGTTCTTTCGAATATTTTGGCCAACAGGTTGAAACAAATCCTGCCATCTATTATTTCTCCAAGCCAAAATGCTTTCGTGGAAGGTCGACAATTCCAGGATAACATCATTATTGCACACGAAGTCTTTCATTTATTGAAGTTGAGGAAAGCTAAAAGGAGCTTCGAGTTGGCCATCAAACTCGATATGAATAAATCTTATGACAGAGTTGAGTGAGATTTCCTCCAAGAAGTTTTGAAGAAGATGGGTTTCAAAGCTAGTTGGATCCGGTTAGTGATGCAATGTATTACAACTGTCGAATTTGCAGTGTTAATCAATGAGAGGCCGGGAAAGAAGTTCAAGCCGACTAGAAGTCTAAGACACGGAGATCCATTATCACCCTACCTTTTTCCAATTGTTAGTGAGGTCCTATCGATGCTTATCCGGAAAGCCTCGGAGTTGGGTTTCGTTGAAGGCATCCAGGTGAGCAGCCGAGGTCCATGTTTATCGCATCTTCTATTCGCCGATGACACTCTAATTTTCCTTAAGGCAACAAAGTCAAACTGTACCAATATTGTAAAGATCCTGGATTCGTATTGACATGCTTCGGGGCAGGAGGTGAGCCTCCAAAAGTCCACAGTTTATTGAAATACTGAATATGCCGAAGGTGGAGGACCCTGGGAAGTATCTTGGTATTCCGACGATTTGGGGAAGGTCGAAAAAAAATGCTCTGGCTTATGTAAAGGACAGGGTGATGGCGAAGTTAAATGGTTGGAAGCAACAATTCTTATCTCAAGCTGGAAAAGAGACGCTAATCAAGGCAGTTGCACAAGCAGTGCTGGCTTACCCTATGAATGTGTTCAAACTTCCAGAAAGTCTGTGTAGCGATATTGATGCGGCTATTGCTAGATTCTGGTGGGGTCAACGAGATAAGGAGAGGAAAATCCATTGGGTCAGTTGGGAAGACATTGGTGCGGCTAAAGCAGATGGGGGGGATGGGTTTTCGAAATCTGAGGGAATTTAACATCGCCCTCCTTGCAAAACAGTGTTGGAGATTGATTCATGAACCCAACTCTTTATGGGCCAGAGTGTTAAAAGATCGCTACTTTCCCAATGATTCATTTTTGGAAGCAAAAAATTGAGGGAGGGCTTCTTGGGCATGGTCGAGTTTGTTGGCGGGAAGAGAGATTTTATTGCAAGCAGCCCATTGGCAGATCATGAGTGGGGACCAAACTCGCATTTGGGTGGATAGGTGGCTTCCCAAAATCCCAACCGGTCGTCCTTCCCCCTTCAGGGTTTTCCTGTGGATGTCAACCAAAAAGTCTCTTCCATTATTCAACAGATTTCTCGGGATTGGCGTTGGGAGGTGATTGATGGCATTATTCCTGAGGAGGAGCGGGATGTTATATCTTTAACCCAGATTGGCAACCCTAGACGACCTGATAGGTTGATTTGGCCGGCAAATAGTAGGGGGATGTATTCTGTCCGTTCTAGGTATAGGTGGCTTCATGAGCAGGCAAACCTTCGAAGATCACGACGGCCTTCTTCTTCTAGACTTACGGATCCCTTGGTGTGGAGGTGTATTTGGAACATCAATGCCCCTCCGAAGATTAGGAATTTTTTATGGAGGGGGATCCGGGGAGCTTTGGCAACTCAGCAAAATCTTTTTAAAATAAGATGTTCCTCATCCCTAATCTGCCTATTATGTAACGAACATGAGGAGTCAGTGGAGCATGTCCTCTTACTTTGTCCTTGGACATCTCGGGTGTGGTTTGGAGGCCCTTTAAATTATAGGGTGGACCTGATGGCTGTGACAAATCTGGATGTCTGGCTTCTCACTGTTTCTAAGGAGTGTTTGAGGAACTCGGCGGATGCTAAGTTTCTCCTTTCAGTTATAGCTTTTACTTGTTGGCAAATCTAGAAGGATCGATGTCAATCACTTTTTAACCGAAAGCCTCCATCCCCGACTCGAACTATTCAGGCCATTGGAAGTGCGGTGGAGATGTTCATGAATGCAAAGGCACAGACTCATTCCAATTTGACCCCCAATTCTCGGGCTCCAAATCACGGTATGTCTTGGACACCTCCCCACCTCCGCATTTGGTCAAAATAAATGTTGATGCTAGGTGGTTGGCTGGGAATGTGCGGGGTGCTGTTGGGGTGGTGATAAGAGATCATATGGGGAGATGTTTGGCAGTAAGAAGGAAGGAGATTGCTGCGCACAGTGTGTATGCTACCGAGGCTTTGGCGATTTTGGAAGGTTGTTTGCTTGCACAGCAGCATAACATGCCCCAGGTTGTAGTGGAATCTGATTGTAAACATATTATCTCCTGCCTAGCGGATAGTATGGATCTTACTCCTTGGGAGGCTTACCCTATTTTGTCTCGGATTTTGGAGATCTGTGACTCATTTCCCCTTTGTAGTTGGTCGTGGGTGCCTAGATCGGGGAATCAGGCGGCAGACTTTGTTGCGTCGTTTCAGTCTACGGAGATGAGCGATTCTGCTTGGGTTGAAAGACCCCCATCTTCGTTTGTTCGAATCTTGAATAAAGATGGCTTACCTTGTCCTCCGTAGGTTGTTTTTTGGGTCCATGGGGGAGGGTAGACGCTGGTGCCATGCTTGGCGGCGTCCTTGTATACCCTTTCTCATTTGTTAGCGTTGTACTTGACGTCTATTTCGGCTTCTTTTCTTCCTGGTTTCTGTTTTCAGTTCCCCAAAACCACCAAAACAAATTGAACGCACCAAGGACAATCCACCATATGTACTTTTATTGAATTTATTGAACACGTCCTTCCTGTTGGAAACACCCTACTTACTTTAAGGTAATGAATTACCTTAAAACACTCATCCAACCTACCCAAACTACCTCACATTCAAATCTCCTATAACAAAAACACAAAATTGTCAATTTTTTAAATATTTAAAAAAAAACACACACACACGAACTCATCTTAACTAAGAACAATTTTGGTTGATACCCGCTAAATATAGGGTGAGAGTAGGTTCGAAAGCTTGAAGGAAAATAATTTAAGGGAGTAAAGTTATCTCACGTTGGAGATACGGGTGGTGTATTTTACAAAACCGAATAATTTTGAGAAACTTTTATGTTAAGCTCAAATTTTCGCATTAAAGGTGGTGTATTTTACAATACCGAATAATTTTGAGAAACTTTTATGTTAAGCTCAAATTTTCGCATTAAAGAAGAGTCCAAGATACACTTAGTATTACGGTCAAGTGTTATTCCTCTTCACTTATTAGTGAGAGATCTTAGATTCACCATATGCGAATTTGAACCACATTATTGCTAACCTATTATAAAGCTAAGCCCACCATCTCCTCCTTAATGAAGATAATATTGTTTGTTCAAACAAAATTAAAAATAAAAAAATAAAAAGAGCCCAAGATATAATAACTTGTTGCAATCATATTCAGAATAGGAATGTGATTGTGTAAATCCTAGGGAATCTGGGAATGTATCCAATATTCCTATTAGGAGTAGATTACCTATTAAATGTTCTAATCCTAAAGGGAAAGGTTTTCACCTATCCTACTACTATAAAGGCACAATGGGGTGAATCAAAACACAACCTCACAATTAAATCACTCTCTCTTCTCTCTAACCATAGTCGGCCCCCTCTCTCTCTAAATCTTAGATGGTTCAATCAAATAGGCCTACAACACGTTATCAGCACGCTCTTGCCAGAAGTTGAGGAATTGACGCATCGTAGGAGGAGGCTATCATCCACCAAATTCAAACGCTTATTTGTTTTCTGCTAATCAGGTACGCTTAAAATAAAAGAAGATATTTGAAACGTTCACGAAGCATGAAAACATTCCCCATGATGCATGAACCCCTCTATGTTTATATTTTCCTTCCGATATATATATATATATATATATATATATATATATATATATATATTGTATATGTTCATATATTTGTTAATATATATATATATATTTGTTTCATGCATCGCACAATTAAATTGTTATGTGGAATATGTGAGTCAAAGTATAAAATTCAATTAGAAGCAATTTAGGGTTTTCAAACCCTAACTATGTCCAAAAAATATATATGGGCAATTGCAGCACCACTACCGCGGACACCTTGGACCCCTCACGGCAGCAGCCCTAGGGCCTTGCTGCACTGACCTAGACTGCTAGGCCTTTCGGCCTACCTCTGTTTATAGGGTATGCAGTCCCTAAGTAAAAAAACCAGCAGATTTTGGCCCATTGTCCCGCGTCCCTTGGCCCGTGAACTCACTGGGCTTGCCCTAGTCTCGACCCGCTTGCCAACAGCTTTGGCAGCTGGGCTTAGGTTGCCTCGGACCCAACCCAGGCCAGCTTTTCGTTGGGCCTGCACCTGTGCCCTTCCCTCGGCCCATTTAACCCAGCAGCTTGTTGTTGAGGCCTCTGTCCCTCTCGACCCGTGGGCTGCTCTCATGCACCCAACCCGAGCTCAATTATTTTTGGGGCTATATTTTTTACCCGATAATATTATTTTAATATTATTTAGCTTCTACAATCGACCCCGTATGGCCCGATTTATTGAATTAATTAAAAGTGACCTGCAATCTATTAATCTGATAATGAATATAAAATTATTGACCTGAAGATCACTTTTGGACATTAACGATTCAATAATTTATTTTTATACTTTAAACCGTAACATACTTTTGTAGTAACGAAGCTCTCACACTTAAGTTCCCGAAGAACCTTAAATCCACTATATTCAAATTAGTATATTGCATTATGTGTTTCTTGCCGGAACCTCTCATTATGAACTAATTGTTCATAAAAACTAAATTGAACCTGTAGTTTCAAATTTAGTGCCTTCGAAACCTAAAGTTTTCATTCAAAACATACCACATGAAACCTGTAGTTTTCATGCATAAATTAAACCAATACATGTTTATAGAACCTGTATGTTCTACGATATATGTCTATGGCTTACCATATGACTACTCACGTTTTTTTCCCTCCGTTTTAGGGACATGTCAGATTTAAACAAGTTCGATTTCTCCACTCTAGAAGTCTCTGGAAGAAACTATCTGAAATGGGTTCAAGACGTAAAGCTCCATCTAACTGCAAAGGGCATTAGAGCCACAATCGAGACTCATATCGCCGATAAAACTGTTGACAAAGCTCATAAGGCTACTGCAATGATCTTCATTCGAAGACACATCTATGATGTACTGCAGACTGAGTATCTTACTGAGGATGACCCACGCACTCTCTAGCTTGCCTGGCCGACCGTTTTGATCACTAGAAAGACATCTACTTGCTTGAAGCAAAACATGACTGGCAACATCTTCGCTTCCAGGACTTTAAGTCCGTGAATGAATACAACCCTAAAGTTTGTAGAATCCGTTCATTGTTGAAATTCTCCAAAGTGGAACTAACCAAATCAGATCTCTTAGAGAAGACCTATTCGACCTTCCATGCCACCAATATTATCCTGCAACAACAATATAGGGCACATAAATTCACAAGTTTTTCGATTTGATCTCTGTTTTACTTCTCGCTGAAAAGCAAAACCAGCTTTTGATGTAGAATCATCAATCTCGACCCACCAGCTTGAACGCCACGCCTGAAGCGCATGCAACCTATTCTAGCAACCATAAACGACTCAAGAACCGTCATGGCCGTGGCAATGGGTGACAAACCCCACCACGGGCCCAAGGTCAACAGAGTGCCGCACCTAAGGGAAGAATTGTGACCCAACAGCATCCATCACTCGCCCCTAAGGCCCCAAACTTTAAGAACAAGGGCAAAGCTCCCGTTCAGGCTGCTTCTACTGAACTGGACAAGTGTTATCACTGTGGATCAAATGATCATTGGTCACGCGTATGCCGAGCTTCCCCTGAGGCTATTGCCAAGTATCATTCCAGCCGTGAGCCTAACTTTGCACATGTGGATCATTTGGAAGATGCAACTACATCAATGGAGATATCAGATTTTCAGGAGGTGTCAACTCATATGGATGAATAAATTAAACATGTTTCTAGGGTGTTTACTCCTAGTAGCCGAACCCACTAGGAGTGGTCGGCCCTACCCCTATTTTGGTAGGTTTATGGTTTAATTTTGAACAATTTTTCTAAGTATTTGGAATAATTTGTTTGGTTTTGGTTTGTTTTGAATTATGGATTGTTATTTAAATGGATATTATTTTCTCGAATTGCTTAATTGAATGAATGGACTTATATTTATGCATGTGACCAATTCAATCACTTTATTTCTAGGTATGTCTAGTGGGGAAGTTAGTTGTCTGGCAAATAGTGCAACCATGCACACCATCTTGCGTGAATGACACTATTTTACTAACTTAATACCCGAGAAAGCTCATTTGACAACTCTCTCAAGCCCATCCAACTTGATTGAAGGATACGGAAAGGCACGTATCATGTTGTCTAATGGTACAATCTTGACCATTAAGGAGACACTTTATTCTCCACGTTTTGGAAGAACGTTGCTGAGTTTTAGAGATATTCGAGATAATAAATATCATCTTGAAACCACGGAAGATAATGGTTCTGAATTTCTTTGTATCACTCCGTACGAATATGGCCAGAAACATATTCATAAGAAGTTGGAACGTCTTTCGAGTAGGTTGTACATCACAACCATTCGCGGCATAGAAGCCCACAATGTGGCCAGTCCTATACCTGAGTTCCAGGACACTTTGTTGCTTTGGCATGACCGTCTGGGACATCCTAAACGTGACATGATGCGCCGTATCCTCAAATCTTCACACGGCCATAAGTTACATCCCTATGTTGGACTCTCGCCATGCAAAGCGTGCTCTTTAAGGAAGTTGAATACTCAACCCTCATTTACAAAGATTATTCATGACCCCCTAAATTTCTTCAGATGATTCAAAGGGACATTTGTGGACCTATCCAACCAACCTGTGAACCATTTAGATACTTTATGGTGTTGGTTGATGCATCGACACGATGGTCACATGTTTTCTTGTTGTCCACAATCAACGCCACGTTTGCTCAACTCCTAGCTCAAATCATTAAGCTAAGGGCTCACCACCCTGATTATCCGATTAAGTCGATTCGACTGGATAACGCTAGAGAGTTTATGTCATAGACTTTTGATGATTATTGCATGTCAGTAGGGATTGATGTGGAACATCCTGTGCCCCATGTTCACATCCAAAACGGCCTAGCAGAAGCTTTCATAAAGCACCTTCAAGTGATAGCTCGAACTTTGGTTATGCGAACCAAACTGCCTGTATTTGCCTGGGGCTATGCAATATTGCATGCAGCTATGTTGGTCCCCCTGAGGCCCACCGCTACCCAACCACATTCACCGTTCAGTTGGTCACTGGATACGAGCCTGACGTCTCGCATTTACGGGTGTTTGGGTGCGCCATTTATGTGCCAATAGTGCCGCCACTAAGTACCAAAATGGGTCCTCAGAGAAAAATGGGAATCTATGTCGGTTATGATTCGCCATCAATTGTTCGCTACTTAGAACCCTTGATAGGAGATCTCTTTACCGCACGTTTTGCTGATTGTCACTTTGATGAGACAGTCTTCCCGTTGTTAGGGGGAGATAAGTATGCTAACGTTCCTGTAGAACGTCGCGAATTGTCGTGGTATGCTCCCCCTATGTCTCATTTAGATCCTCGCACTGCCAGTCTGAAACTGATGTGCAACGAATTATAGATCTTCAGAGCATCGCTCAAAGCATGCTAGATGCTTTTAATGATCTAGCAAAGGTGACAATATCACATATACCCGTGCAAACACACCTGCATGGATAAATGTACCCCATGTACGTCAACAACCCGCCTAGGAAGGCCAGACCGTCCTTGAAGGTGGGGAGGCCGCACATTCCACGCGACAAGGTACATTGGCGGCTAGCCAATCATCTGCTCTGACCCTGAAGCGCGGCAGACCCCTTGGTTCAAAGGATTCATAACCTCGGAATAAGAAAATGGCACCAACTAGTGATCCTAGTTTGAATCTGATCATCGCTCACTCATCTGTTCCAACGCAGGAGGTTATCCTAGATTACAGTGATGCTTCAGACGAAACATGACAACTTTCCGAGAATTGCGAGATTTCGGTCCACTACGCAGTATTGGATGAGGTTTGCAATAGGAATAAGATGATCGTCGATGATGCATTCGCGTACACAGTAGCTACTGACATCATGCTTAGCGATGACATTAAACCACGTTCCATCGATGAATGCCAACGTAGAACCGATTGGTCAAACTGAAAACAAGCTATCCAGGTCGAACTCGATTCGCTCGCGAAATGTAAAGTGTTTGGACCTATCGTTCATACACCACCACGCATGAAGCCCGTTGGCTACAAATGGGTTTTCGTGAGGAAGTGTAATGAGAAGAATGAAATAGTGCGATACAAAGTATACCTCATAGCACAAGGCTTCTCTCAGCGCCCTGGAATTGATTACGAGGAGACATATTTCCCTGTAATGGACGTTACAACGTTCCGCTACCTAATCAGTTTGGTAGTTTCCAAAAAACTGAATATGCAGCTTCTGGACGTGGTAACCGCGTATCTCTATGGGGATCTAGATACAGAAATATACATGAAAGTTCCAGAAGGACTTCCATTGATTGGTTCAAATAGTTCTAGACCACGGAACACTCTCTCAATTAGGTTGAGGATGTCACTCTACGGATAGAAATAATCTGGGCAGATGTGGTATAATCGTCTGATTGAATATTTGACAAGTCCGGGTTATATGAACAACGAATATGCCCATGCGTGTTCATAAAGAAGCCACATTCCGGATTTGCAATCGTTGCAGTTTATGTCGATGACATGAACCTCATTGGGACTCCTGCAGAGCTTGAGGAAATTGCTGCACACTTGAAATCAGAATTTGAGATGAAGGATCTTAGGAAAACTCGATATTGTCTCGGCCTGGAGATCGAGCATTGTTCGGATGGAATCCTAGTACATCAATCGAACTACACCCAAAAGTGTTGCGTCGTTTTAACGAGGATAAAGCAAAGCCTTCGAGTATACCCATGGTAGTTCAGACTCTAGATGCTAAACGAGATCCCTTCCGTCCAAAGGAGGATGAGGAAGAGATTTTGGAACCTGAAGTTCCTTACCTAAGTGCAATTGGGGCTTTATTGTACTTGGCTCGGTGCACTAAACCCGACATCTCCTTCGCTGTGAATCTTTTGGCAAGATACAGCAATGCACCCACACGCAGGCACTAGAATGGTGTTAAAGACATTTTCCGCTACCTCAAGGGTACAACGGATTTGGGTTTGTTCTATACCCGTGAATCTCCGAGTGTTGCCCCCTCTATGGTCCTTGGGTTGATTCTCGCCTTGTTGGTTACGCAGATACTGGATATCTGTCTGACCCACATAAAGCACGTTCTCAAACGGGCTGTCTTTTCCGTTGAAGACACCGCTATATCTTGGAGGTCTACTAAGCAAACGCTAGATGCGACTTCGTCAAACCATGCTGAGATTCTCGCCCTGCATGAAGCATCGCATGAGTGCTTTTGGCTGAGAGAAGTCATGGAACATATTTGAAGCACTAGTGGTCTTACATCAGTCGTTGACCTTCCTACAACGATCTTTGAAGACAATGCAGCATGTATCGAGCAGTTGAAGAGTAGATACATCAAGGGAGACAACACCAAGCACATAGCGCCGAAGTTCTTTTACTCACACCAGCAGCAGCAGCATCAGAAACTTAAAGTCAAGCAAATCCGTTCCCAGCACAACCTGGCTGATCTCTTCACCAAGTCATTGCCCAAGTCTACTTTTCAAAAGCTCGTCCAAGGAATCTGTATGCGTAAATTATCTGAGTTAAATCGCTTGTAGTTCTCTTATTTAGAAGTTATGTCTAACTCAGGGGGAGTATCTAGCAACATACTCGCATGATCTTAATGTACTCTTTTTCCTACGATTAGGAGCATTTTTTCCACTGGGTTTTTGCTACCTAACGAGGTTTTAACGAGGCACCCATCCCGAAATGATCATACTTCGTTGAGTTCACTACTTTCGTCCTGTTTGACGTTTGTTTTAGACATTATGCATACTTTTCACTTTTTTCTTTAGTCTATGGGTTTTCCCCATGCCTTGGGTTTTACCATAGCGAGGTTTTGTGAGTTTTACTACAAATGCATACTTCACTTAAATTTGAGACTCACGATCACCCGTTGTGCCAATGACTTCATCAACTGTTATACCTTATCTACTGAAGATCTGATGCGATGGTCAGTTGAGTATTTACACACTTAAGGGGGAGTGTTGCAGTCATATTTAGAATAGGAATGTGGTTGTGTAAATCCTAAGGAATATGTGAATGTATCTTATATTCCTATTAGGAGTAGATTACCTATTAAATGTTGTAATCCTAAAGGGAAAGGTTTTCACCTATCCTACTACTATAAATAAAGGCACAATGGGATGAATCAAAACACAACCTCAAAATTAAATCATTTTCACTTCTCTCTAACCATAGTCGGCCGCTTCTGTCTCTCTAAATCTTAGATCGTTCAATCAAATAGGCCTACAACATAACTAACAATGTAAACATGTTAAACAATTGTGAGCAGTTGAGGAGAGTTATCGTAGAGAAGATAAGAGGAGAAAGTGGTGAGAATTGTTAAACTTTTTAAATAAATGAATTTTGTAGTTTGACGTAAATATCCATGATAATCAAGGATACATAGGTACATCCTATAGAACAAATCATGTTCAAGTAAGGTCTTAGACGATTTTCTTTGTAACTTTAGGGTTAATCTCAGTTTACTACCCTAAAATTTCTTGGTTTTCAACATTTGGTACATGAAGTCTTAATTTTGGGACAGTTTCATACATCTGTTAGGTTTTCCGTTAGAACTTCTGTTAACTGATGACGTGGCACCACGTGAACAATAACTTAGCGCCACGTGTTAATATGGACCCACTTCAATATTAAAAAATTAAAAAAAAAACTAAAAAAAAAGGCCTCACCTGTCGTCTACCTCCCCCAACCCCATTCCTTCCTTCTTCCTTGTGCAACCCGCACCCTCTCCCCTACCCAACTCCACAGTCTATCTCAAGCAAACTCCAGTCAACTTGACACAAATCTCAGGAGTATATTTCCACCAACAAAAATGTTGTTCCAAAGATTCAATTCCCCATATAAATTTTCAATTGTGATGACTTCGTAAAGCTTCAATCAATTGGGTATTTTGCAGAGATTTTGAATTCGCTTAATTTCTGCAAAACCAAAACCAGAACTCAATGGCGATGTCCAATTCAATCATGTGGGTATTTGCAAAACCCCTATTTTCCAACACATTTCTCTAAAACCCTAATCCCTTTTTGCCCCAAATCTCACCCCAACCTCTCCGTTCTCGATCTTCAGCAACCCACTGCAGTCTGCATAAGCTCCGAGTCTGAATCGATTCCATAAAAAATACCCACAAATCACAGAAGCCATGAAGCTCGTGGCGGCTACCAGGGTTCGAAGGGCCCAGGAAGCAGTCATCAATGGTCGACCCTTTGTTGAGGCACTTGTGGAGGTCTTGTACGACATCAATGAGCGACTTCAGTGTGAAGGCATTGACGTCCCTCTCTCAAATGTTAGATCCGTCAGGAAAGTTACCATTGTCGTCATCACAGCCGACCGAGTCCTCTGCGGTGGCTTCAACAATTTGATGGTCAAAAAGGCCGAGGCCCAAATCGCGGAATGGAAGAAACTTGGGTTGGATTTCACTTTGATCAGCGTTGGCAGAAAGGGTAACTCGAAATTGAAGAAACTTGGTCTTCTGCTTCTTGTTGCGGGGGTCGGTGGTGACCAAAACGACGGCTTATAAGACGGAAATGTGGGGGTTGGGTGCGGGTTGTGTGACGACCCGTCCCTAATTTTCCTATGTAATTTCTCCTTGAATTAGTGAAGTGACTATTATGCCCTTAACGGCAAATGACGTGGATGCGTTTATATTAGTTTTCTTCGTTCACATCTTCGTATTTTATTTTTTTTTTTACACGTCGTTACAGGTACACGAAAGTTTTTATCAGTAAGGAAATCACTATTTCATATATAGGGGTAGATTTCCTTTACACTAGGAAATCCAAAAAGGAGAGAAAAACCTATACTTGCTTTCCTTTAAAGCAACCCGTGCACTCCCCCATTTTTCCACCCCCGTGCCTTTTCATTTCAGTCACCACCCAATCCCATCACTCCCTCAATTCTTGCACCCAATCAGAAATCCCAAAGATCTCTCTCTCTCCTCTCTCTTCTTCTTCTTCTTCCTCTATCCGTGACCACCATTTTCTTCTTCTTCTCTGCAAGTTTTCAAACTCTCACAAAAACACCCAAACGTGAGAAACGAATTTCACCACAATGCTCATCTTGACTTCACGAACACAGCCATACCCTTGATTCGTGAGTTGAGTGAGTTTTGGACGTCCAACTCAAAAGGTTCGAATCGACGGAGTTTTGTTCATTTTCATATTCGGCATAGGTAAGTTCCGTGAAGCTCTAAGAACCTCCATTTCATCTTTATATGTTGTTTTTTTTAAACTCATATACTTGTTTTGGGACGAACACAAACCCAGAAAACTCGAAGAAAAGAAGTTGCAGAAACGTTCCAACGAAAAGAGACCGTGACCATTTGGCCCTTTTCATCACGTTTTTCCGGTCAACCTCGACCACTACTGGAGTTCCACTAGGTATGTACTTGTTCTTCACATTCCTAACTTTAAAATGGCTTTTGAATCACTAGATTTGGTTAAGTTTTGGGTTAGTTATGAGCTCTGGAAGTTTGGAAGAAAATTACAAGTTTCTGGAAATTTGTAGCCGTGATCGTTTGGCCACATTTAGACCTTATTTCCGACCAACACAGACCACCCATGAACTTTTTGCGAAGGTGGATTGATAGACACATTCCTAGCTTCATTTTGGCTTTTGTAGAAGTGAATTTGGGTGAAAAATGAGCACGTTTGAAGCTCTGGAAGTTGGACGAAAAATCTGCAAAACTGCAGATTTTCGCGAAGAAGACGAGTACTGTAGCACACGCGCGTGCAGTTTTTGGACAGCCACCTTGTGGCGTCGCGTGGGGGCGCGTGCGGGATCCTGACGGCGCGTGGGTTACACGTGCGGGTTCGTGACGTCGAGTAGATCAATTTCATATATTTACACCCTAGGTTTGGGCAAACTATGGGAGTTTTATTTAGGTTTCCGTATGTGTGCTTTAATTAATTCTATTTTAGTTATTTCACATATAGGGGAAACATATTCCGAGGACGTACGGGGTCAAGCAATGCTTAGAGGCTTCTTTTGGCCGCACATCAGTGAGTGGGCAGTTGTTTTTATATCTATACATATATATAGTTTCCTAAATTGCCTAAATACTTCACTTTACATATATATTGCCAAGTAGTGGATAATTGTGATATAACTGTGATAAATGCTGTTATATGGTTGGGATATATCTGTCATGACATTCATACATAGTTGTACAAGCTCATCTTGCTGCACCCCGGTGTTAGTTCTCTGCCCTAGGCCAGGGCCAGTCCTTCACGTGTATGTTCACATCCGCACCGTTCGCTCGTCTTGGATCCAGGTTAGGTGCCAGTCCTGTCGGGTAGATTGCGTTAGGCAATCCGACTTGTATGTGATCGTGTTTCTACACCAGTCTTCACGTGATCGTAGTACTAGAGCGTATTGATTACACCCAATCTTGTCGGGTAGAATTGCTTTAGGCGATTCCGACTCGTGTGCTACCTTAGATGATGAGCAAACTGTTTATAATTGATTATCACATGATTATATTATTGTGGCATTTGACATATCACATATTGGCATATTACTGATTATATTGATGTCATGCTTAATGGCTAATTACATACTTATTATGTTTTGAAGAAACTATACTTGTTTTTACGGCGAGGGGTTAGTACTTGTGAAAACAAAAGTTTTATTGTAAGTATTGTTTTGCTGACCCACTCAACTTTGTTTTTCGCCCCTCCAGGTTTAGTAGCTGGGCTTATGTGTAAACGAGAATTCTGGCAAATCTCAGGAGATGGTTGTCTTCAGTGGTCTAATCCTCATTCTGATTACTGTACTGTACTGTTCTTATGCTCTACCATCACGTGTGAAATGGGTGCAATCCCGCTTACCCGTGCGCTCTTTTGTCTAGGCACATTTAGGTTTAAAATTATTCATATTCTTTTTTTTTCACTACACTACACTTTTGGCTTCGTCACCCTCCAGGTGTCGGCCAGCACAAGTCGGTTCGGAGTCCAAGTGGACTTTCCGAGTCGGGGTGTGTCAGGTTGCAGAGGGAAGAAGGAAGGGAAGGGGTTGGCGCAGGTAGAAGACGGGTGGTTTTTTTTTTTTTTTTTTTTTGGTTTTTGTATTTTTAAATTTTTTTTAATATTGAAGTGGGCTCATATTGACACGTGGTGCTCAGTTATTGTCCACATGGGCACCACGTCATCAGTTAACAGAAGTTCTAACAGAAAACTTAACGGATGTATGAAACAGTCCCAAAATTAAGACTTGAGGTATGACTCTAGGATGAAAAAAACTTCATGTACCAAATGTTGAAAACCACGAAACTTCATGATAGTAAACTGAGATTAACCCGTAACTTTATTAGCTTCAAGTTATTAAGGGCAAAATTGAACAAACAAAAACCTGTGTGAGATTTAATATAAAAATAAATAAAAAAATTGACAAAGCTTTCTCTTGAATCTTGATTCATATTTCACAGTATATAGATACATAGATATCATTTACTAAGCTCTTTTTGTTAACCTCACAAAGATTCCATACCTTTTCCAGTGGATTAAGAAGCTTCCAACCTAATCATATGATTCCAACCTTTTTCAAGCAAAGAATCGATGGAAGATTTTAAGTTTAGGATATTCATATATATTCTAGGGTATATTATATGGATTTTGTAGAGTTTTTTTTTAAGGGAGTTTTAACGAAACACTCTCGGTATTGTTCACTTTTAACGAAAAACCACATTTTTACCTTTACCTGACATTATCCACTATACCTTTAAAAATGGTTTTTCGTTAAAAGAAAAGTTTTTTTGGACTTTTCATTAGTTTTCTTTTTTTTTAAGCCCTGTTTAGTGTTGTTTTTTTCTTTTTATTATCAAAAGTTGTTTTGTCACAGCCCGACCCGACTCCACTCCGCCTAGCACGATATTGTTCGCTTTGGATCCCGACCACGCCCTCACGGTTTTGTTCCTGAGAACTCAGGCGGTAGAACTTCTCAGTGGGTCACCCATCCTGAGAATGCTCTGGCCCCGTACTCACTTAACTTCGAAGTTCATACGGAACCCGAAGCTAGTGAGCTCCCAAAATGCCTCGTGCTAATTGGAGGTTGGTATGTACATATAAGGCATAGATAATCCACTCCCCTGGACGATGTGGGATCTCACAATCCACCCCCTTGGGGGCCCGACATTTGGTACACTTCAGGCCAGTAAAAGGGCTTATCAAATTTGACAGCAGCTTCAATTTTTCTTCACTCATTATTAAATGTCTTTCCTAATCTCATTCATGTCCATCTCCGGCTTGTACTTCACCAATCTTATGAACACCTTGTGCTTCCGCGAATTGCTCGACTGCTGGTGCGATCGGCAGGTCCCAAAAGCCGGCACCAGCTCCAATCCCGGTGACCGGTGCGAGTAAGGGTGGGAGGGAGATGAAAAATTCAAGGATTCGGACCGGGAGAACAATGGGTTTTCGAATAGGGGCTCTTGGGTCCGAGGGGAAATGGGTTTTCCGCAAAAAAAGACGTCCATGGGTATGTATCTCCGGATCGGGTCGACCCGAAATTCAAAAGGTCGTCCGGTGCGGAAGAATAAGCAGCGGAGATTATGGGATTCTCTTTCGATTCGCCATTGTCGTCATGCAAAGGGAGATCGCAGAGGGAAAGGGCATCTTCCTCGACTTCTTGCAGCTGGGAATCTGAGAAAGTTTCCATCTTTGTGATCTGGGTAGTGGTGCGATTGATTTGTTTGTGTTGTTGGTTGCGTTTGGTGATTAGGGGAGAGCATCTGTATTTTGTTGGATTATTTGTATTAGTATTAATTAATATGACTTTTATTATGAATTACTAGCATATGGGCACACACTTTGTGTGTAGGAAGACATTTTTTTAGAGAATGAGAAGAAGAGAGGGAGGGAGAGAGAGAGAGAGAACGTGGGGGAGCGGAAGGTTTTTGGTTTTTGGTTTTTTTTTTTTTTTTAAATTAAATATTAGAGGTATTTTAACATGTGAGGTTTCAATAAAAAATTGTAAAATTTGGACCTGTGAAATTACATTATTGCCCATCATTTTTTTTGTGTGATAGAAGATTAATTTGTCTTTTCACCCTCTTTTGATTGATAAAGAGGGTTTTATTAATTAGTAGAGATTTATATGTAAAATTTAAAGTATAAGACAGAAATTAAGAAAAAAAAATAATGTAATAAAATAATCGTTTAATTTGAGTCATTTGACATGTCGGTTGGAGAGTAAAATATGAAAACATATCAAAATGTCGCATATGCTGTCAAATTTAAATTCCAAGTTTAAATTTTGACTTCTTATTTGGGGATGAAATGACGCAGAATAGTTTCATCGCATCGGAAATAATGGGCGATGAAATTCTTTCAGACTTCGTCACTCGAAACCCCAAAAAGCTAGATGGAACAATAATTGTAGAGATTTTGCAGGCGATGAAGATGGGCTTGGGGAGACGAAGCATTTCAACGCGCAAGCTGCAATGATTCCAAAGTAGATTCCAAAGTAAATTCCAAAACTTTCCCAAATTCCAATAGGTCGCTTCCTCCAACTCCAAGTTTTGGATTGGCTTTGTTCCTTCTTTAATCTGTGTCTTCTGCAATCGATCCCACCAAAAAGCGAGATTTCCCTTTAATTAAACGGTAAGTAACTATCTTGACCATTTTCTCTTTCGGTATTATAATTTCATCAAAGAATTGCTCCACAACTACGACCCAATCGAGAAAATCTTCTATGCATTTTGTAGACATAGAAATTTCGTGAAATAAATGTTGACCAAAATTAAATTTCAACGCTCGCGTATCACATAAATTTTACACGTAGCGTGTGACTCAACGAAAAATTGAACTAAATCAGATTAGTCATCAAACAGGACACGTGTCAACGCCTGGCAGAAATGATTTATTTCATCTGATTATTTAAACCCAAAAATCAAGTTTTGGAATTCTATAAATAGGAAGCCATTTCATTCATTTAGGGGAACCAATTCACATTACACCAAAACCTTGAAGCTTTGAAACTCCAAAGGCTCTCAAGCAAGTCCCGAAGGATCAAGAAAGCTCTCTTCGTTCTTCGCCAAATCCGCCTTTAAGATCAAGCCCCGACGGCCCTTGAAGACCTCCTGCCAAATCAAAACTCAAGCCCCAAGGCCCCTCAAAGATCCGTCCACCACGTTCTTCAAAAGCTCAAGCCCCAAGGCTCCCTCGGAGATCTGTCCACCACGTTCTTCAAAGATCAAGCCCCAAGGCCCCTTGAAGATCCGTTCAACCCTTCTTCAAAGATCAAGCCCCAATGCCCCTTGAAGATCCGTTCATCCTTCCTTCAAAGATCAAGCCCCAAGGCCCCTTGAAGATCAAGATCCGTTCATCCGTTCTTCAAAGATCAAGTCCCAAGGCCCTTGAAGATCCGCTCATCCTCGGCCTTCAAGATCAAGCCCAAAATCCCTTGAAGATCCGTTCATCCACCTTCAAGATCAAGCCCAAAAGCCCTTGAAGGTCTGTTCATCCATCTCAAGACCAAGCCCCAATGGCCCTTGAGGAAATCATTATACACAACTGTTCATCCTAAAGATCAAGCCCCGACGGCCATTTGGATCAGCAGCCCATCCATAAATCCACACAACTGTTCGTTCCTAGATCAAGCCCCAACGGCCCTTCGATCAACAGCACCAATCTACCAAATCAATACCTTACGAAGATAGAATCAGAGGCAAATTGTAAAAGAGATTGAAACCCAAAATTCAAATACACAAATATTACTTTGTACACGTGTTCTTGTCGCGTTTCGTTTCAGGAAATTTCCGTGTTTACACATTCACTTCCCTAAAAACAAAGAATCTTTCCAACATTAATTTGACGAGATAAGCCTTGAGAAATTCCCACAACGCTTCCTTTTTTTAGTAAAAATTGGTTTGCTCATATGGTTAATCAAATCATCATCTTTTGTAGCCTTTGCATAAAAATCTATTGACGTTCCCAACAATCAGCATCGTTCATATAATATTTTTATCTCTCATTGTCGTTTACCATGAAGCAAGGCAAATCCTTGCTCTAAATGACAACCATACTCTGGTACCACTCAACGTAACGGAAACAGAGATAAAAGGATTGACAAGCGTTATAAATTGAAATTGGCTTATTATATTAACACCCACAAATTGTTGAATAAACCCCACATACTTAATACAACCCATATTTACTTTTTCACTTAAAAATTATCTTAATACACCCCACTTACTTTCCCATAATACCCCCACACCCCACATTCTCAATACACACCTTATATTTTGTACATACACCCCACATCTTTTATACACCCCACATTTCTCAATATACACCTTACATTCCTCCACAACAACACATCCGCAACTGCAAGATTAATGCGATTAATTACTATTCTATGATCTTTCATGTTTGATTCATCGCCGTATGACTAAGGGTAATTAGCAGATCACCAATTAGGGTTTTATTTTGTATCCTGGTTGTTTCAACGGGGTTTATCTTGCACCTCACTGTATTTGGTTGCCGGTGGTTTAGAATCCTCACTGGAAAGTGGGAAGTTGTCCTTACACTTTTGAGTATAGTTAGTCTCACTCTAGCATTAAGCAGATTTATTGGAACCACATTTTAGCCTTCGCGTGGAAGGGGCTAGGGGATTGTTCCATCTGATAGAAATCTGTAGATTCCACAAGGATATTTGACAACGAAAATTACTACAGTTTGCTGTATATTCAGAAGCACGAAAAGTTTGGGACTGTACAAAAACTCAAAAGGTTCACTTCTTTTGTGTAGTTTTTCTCAACCTTGGTGTCTATTTGATTTGCTTAACTATATCTTTTACATGGTTCGAACCTATAAGTCATGGCATTTTGATGCATAGTTGTCGTCTAGATTCATTAGTTTGACCCTCAAACCAATTGACAAACCGTTTAGTGAGTGCTCTTATTGGAAGAATTGGGGGACTAAAAGCCGGAGGTTCAATGATCATGTCCAACTTTCTCCAACGAGGATGTATACAATCAATTGGAATTGGTTGACTACTGCTCCTATACTTTGCAATTTCATGGGCACATGGGAGTTGGTGTGTACAGCGAAGAGTACAACCAACTGAGTCGATTCTATTCAAAAAAAAAAAAAAAATTATATGTGCAACTATACACCATAAAGAAACAACAAATCCGCAATTTACCTTTTTGCTTCACACACAATTGTGTTTAACGCTTCGATGGATACAAAACCTCTTAACTCTCTCAACTCTTCATGCTTCAAACCATGGTAGACAAAACATCGACTCTTCTCAAATGAGGCCTTTAGTTCAGTGTGTTGCAACTCTAATAATGAGTGAATGTGATTCCACAATATATCAAAGCTAAGCTGGCTAGAGCTAATCATCCGTTTTAGCTTTGAATGTGCACTTTCCGCCCTGTTCATTAGTACAAATTAGTAGACACAATAAAAGCATGGCTATATGTTGAGTAAAACAAGGATAAAATTACCTGTTACTTGTTTTTGTACCAAAATGCATACAAGTGTCAGTCCATGCAGCCACAAACTTTTCCTTGTGCTCATTCAGCCATGTAGTTTTCAAGTAATCAATACCTTCATGAAATGAACTAAATTTGGATTCAAAGGCATGCCAATTATGTAAGTACTCCTCTTCTGTTGATGAACTTACCAAGGTTTGCCAATCATTAAAAAACATATTCCAAACCTCCTCTAATGTGAAGAGTTTCTTGCAATTGGTTGCAACTGCTTGATTTATATGCCATCTACACAATAAATGTCGTGTACTAGGAAAAACATTACGAATGGCATTCATCAGTGCTAAGTCTCGATCAGTGACAATCACACCAGGAATACAATCATCATTCATTAGAGTCTTCAATCTTGTCAATGCCCATGTGTAATTGTCTTCCTTCTCATGGTCAATGAAAGCAAATGCAACCGAAAATGTAATATTAGTTGAAGTTACCCCTACAATCTCCAGGAGTGGAAAACGATGCCTATTAGTCTTGTACGTGCAATCCATGATAAGTACATGTGGGAAACAATGTAAGATATCGACATTAATTGGGTGAGTCCAAAACAAGTCACTAACAACATTATCAACACCAGTACTTCGATGATGCTCAATATAGTTGTACTCAGCCAACTTACCTAACAACTGTTGCATTTCTGATCTCCCTGCTTTTTCTTTTGTCCGATGATAGTGTCTTGCATTGTATATTGTCCTCATCGTTGTTACATTAAGTGGATCTTTTTTCTTTATGGAGTTCAAAATAACTTTGGGTTTCACTAAACTTGTAGACATGTCAACTAAAAGTTCATTTTGCTCTTTAGTTAATCGTCCGACAAAAGAATGCCCTTCAAGATACTGTGAATAAGTATGGTTATGCACCCCACACTCAACCTCCAATTTCCATTCATCTCCTTCTCCAATGTTCACTCCTTTCAACATAAATGGACATCCGCATTTTTTAGTACCAGTATTCCTAGGTTCTTTCTTCTTCTTATTATTTGCATAAGAATTTTGGTCATTAATATCGGACTTCCTCAATATGGATCGATACTCACCATGTCTCTCACAAGCAAATGTTATTCGAGCTCTCTTCCTCCTTTGGTCAACCCCTCCCGCATCAGACCTCTTAATGACAATAACCATATGATTCTTTTTTCCTTGTTCACGAGTCCAATCAAGCAAATCATTTTTACTTTTGAACACCTGTACATATAAGATCATTGCCATTTGCCACTAACAAAATGTTTATAGACATGCTAACATTCCAACCCATATGCTATTCCCTATTATGAACCTAATGCACTATGCTGCATAAAAGAATGCAAGAGTTTCCATTAAATTCACAGATGCACATTCAATATACTAAAAATAGTTACCTCGTCAGTTTTAAATGCGTTTGTGTAATCAACGACGTTCATTGTTGCAACCTTAGTGTCCCCTATAGAGGTATTGCCTTGCATGCCATCCTGTTTAAATACACCAAAAATTAGTATCAAATCCTCGTTTATTTACTAAGAATCATACACCTCAATTATTTGTTAAGAACCATACAACTCAATATCAAAAGGCAAAGTGGTACATGCCAACAAACTTGCGATGCATTTTCAGAAACATAATTACAATCAGTATAGGAATGAATATCCTGGTCAAAGTTGGATTAGGAATGAATATCTTGCTCGTGTGTCCATGTGGGAATAGGAATGAATATCCCAGTCAAAGTTGGATTGAATACAAATTCAAACCTACAACTACAAGGCGTACGTTCGAATACAATCAGCAAGAGATGACAAACCCTACAACTAGAAGGCGTACGTTCTAATAGGTCTTAACAATCAAATAGAAAACAAAACATTAAAAAATTATAGTTCCAAAATATCTATAAAACTTAAACGTTGTTTTGGGATAGTAAAGGAAGGAATTTGGCCAATTTTTCCCGTATGTCCCAAAAATCAACAATACCTAGCAACAAAGAAACTGATGAACAACCGTAGGGATCCTTGTGATCCCTAAAAGATGAATATGAATATAGAAGTTTAAATAACGCAACAAACGCAAGATGAAATAATTATCGATGTCGTTGATATCACTAAAACAATGAAAAATATGAAGTGTTACCTCATGTGAAGCTTCTGAAACATCGATTTCGTGGTCCATTCGTCAAAAGCAATTTTTCTCAATCATTGGTTAGGGTTTTGTTCAACAATGGAGGGTGGGAGGGTTTTGATAGTTGAGAAATAATAGGCTAAAAGTGATTTGGGGTGTATTTAGAGATTTTTTTTTTTTTTTATAACCTAATAAGGTCAAAATTGTCATTGCATAGTGGGGTAAATAAATCATTTAATATTAAATTTTAATGTGGGGTGCATTCAACAATTTGTGGGGTGTTAATAAAAAAAGCCATTGAAATTCATCAATATTTTCGGCTCCACCATAAAATGGAGTAACTCCTGACTTTGATTGATAATAATATAACATCTCCTTGTACAACTCTAAACTGAACCTTTATGTAGGCATCAAACCTTAATCCTACTTCGACTTGGAAATTGAATTTATAAAGGAAACGTAAAAGAAAATCCTAATTAACTAGGCAAAAGGTAACCAAATTATTATGCGACAAGGAAAGATGAAATTTCCCAAAACCAAATTCTTATGGGACAAGGAAATATTTTACCCTATTTTAAGTATGTTTTGGTAATTATTTCGGTGAAATTTTGATACTTTGAATTATATTTTCAATGTAGGACATGCGACATTCTCTTGAGCGAAAAATGATCAAACAGACGAATTTTGGAGTGATTCCTATTGGAGGATGTTCGTGAGTCTCTCAACTTGTTCGTGTCAAAATTTCAGATTTTCTATCAAGCGGTTAGTTTATGGTGATGAAATAAAGGAGCAGCGCGCAATGCTGTGAAAATGACATTTTGGGCTTATTTGGGCATCCAAAAAGGTGTCTTTTGACAACGGGCCTTTTGGAAATATGTTCGGAACATCTCAAGGTTTTAAAAAGAGTCATCTTGGGTCTGTTTTGGAGCTGTTTTGAGTCCAGAAACATGTGAGTCTCTGTGGCTGGGCAGATTTCCCAAAGTTGGAATATGAATGTATTTCGTAGTTATCTTATTCTATTATGTTTCTTAGTTTCTTTTAAGTTATTTTGTTCCTAGTTTTATTCTAAGACTTTTTCTAGGAAGGATTTTAATTTGTAGTATTATAAATAAGGATATTTAGCCTTTAGGGTTTTAAATGCACACTTTGGAAAATTCAGCTTAGAGAGCTTTTGACGATTCAAGTTAACTTACAAGGTGTTTTCAATCATTTTCTTCTTAATAATATTTTGCTTTTTAATATACGGGTGTGTGTAACTAATTCCTTTTGCTAATGCGAAGCCACGAGTCTTAACATGAATATTATTTTTTATTTAATTGCTTATGATATTATGCATGCGTACTTCGAATTATTAATCATTGTGTTTAAACTGTCTTTATATCTTGATACTTCACAACCATTAGGATGTTTAGATAAGTAATCGGATACAATTTTTGTTGGAATGTCACCCTGAAATTGAGGAATGCTTCTTGTGGTTAATAATTGTAAGTTCATTAAGGGCGAATGCCACGTCTTAAGGGTTGCATAGTTTTTGAAAGAGTTTTCACAAAGCGTAATGAGTCATGCATGTTTACATTTGATCTAAATGCCACAGACAGATTGTATGTTTGATATACTTTTTAGCTTGAATGCCATAAGTAGAATATGCATTTAGAAAACGTAACCTTCAAAGTGGAATATACGTTCTAGCGTAATGAGTCATGCATATATAATTCATAATTAATTAGTAAAACTACGTAGGATTGTTAAGGTGGCGGCGGAATCCTAGTGCATTTTTATCATTGTTTTCTAAAACCGGTTTCTTTCAAATTGGATTTCTTTCAAATTGTTTTCTTGTTGATTGTCTTTAATAGTTTTTATTATTTTAAGTCACAAAATCAACCTTTTTCAAATTTTGTTTTCAAATAATTAATTAAGATTTGATTTTTACATAAATTATTCATTCAACTCTGTGGAGAACAACCTTACTAGAGCCGACTATACTACAATTACCTTGTACTCTAGCAAGTATTTTTAAGTGTTTTTATTCCTACTTTTATAGATGGTAAAAATCTTATCACCAGTTCAAGCAACCTAAAAATTCAAACGATATGCGTTTCCATATTGTATCACAAAGTACTTGATAGTTGAACTTGGGTTTACTTTCTTGCGTTGTCTCTTGCCAATTGTCCACCATTGTTCTCTTTCTTTTTTTTTTTTATTTTTTTTATTTTTATTTTAGGCATTTTAATCGAGTTCTACATCTGAATCTTTATTCGATGTCCATATAGACTTTGTTATGAAATCTCAATGTGACCCCAAAAAATGAATTCCAAAATGTATTTGGAGGTCTTGGCCATTGCATCCACGGAGCCAATAGCATCATCAACAAGTTAAACAAATTGCTAGAACAAGAGATTCAAAATATGGGAAGAGGCAATTTTATGAAGTTACGAACCAATGTTACGATACTGACGAAAAGTAAGACAGCCTCTTAGTTTTCGGGGTCAGGAGGGAAAACGTAAGAACAAGGATCCTCTGTATATCATTCTGAAACTTTACTAATACTTCAACATGCGACGGAATGAGATAGGTTTTCTTGAAGTAAGAGTTTAATCCGGTTGGATTTTGAGTAATGTGTTTTCTCTATTTGATTAATTGCCCCTAACATCCTTTCTATTGGGAATGAATTGAGGAATTGGTAAGCAATTCAACTTCTTTTTTTCTTGGGTCAGATTGTAGAGAACATTTATATAACGAAGTACATAACAGACATATTATACGTACACAGCTGACAGCTCTAGAAAGAACTAACATACAAAAAGAAGACTCCACTTATGCAATCAAAGTATGAATAAAGGTTCTTCCCTGCAGCAATTACAAATAGTACATAATTGAAAAAACATAAAAGGATTTCAACCCAATACTAATCCTCCACATGGGCACAAACGATAGAAGCCCAGAGGTGGTGAACCCTAGAAGCATGAGTGAAAGATGACCCGCTGCAGTTTCCCAAAAACTAGCAGCAGCCGACACCCAAACTACCAACTCCGCACCACAAAAAGCAATTCAACTTTTGGGAAAAGTTGCACCGCTATTTCCACTTTAACTGGAAATGAGTTGCATGTGTCACCGCCACTTCCACCACTAATGACACCACCATCACCACAACTAGCACAGTTGAAAACTGTCCTCTCTCATTTATATGTTTATATATGAGCCATTTTTCTCTTCTTACGCAACCCAATTTAATCTTATTTGTTGTTTCTATTTATTCAAGGGCTATTCGGGCAAAATAGTAATAGCCCAATCGGATAAATAAGAAAAAAGCCCAATCGTACAAAATAGAGCTTGAATGAATAGTCCAGTGGGACTAAATAGTACCATCAGGCCACAACAGAACTGGTCACCGGGCAAAAGAGAAAATAATACATTAGATAAAAAAATGTAATTGATTCAATTTCAACACATTTTAGAGGGCAATGTGAGAAAATTAAAAATTCGTCATCCATTTTTAAAGTTATCCCAGACATGGAGGATGTGAAATGTAGTTAATCCAAAATAATAATTAAACATTCTAGAGCTTAGGCAATGTCGTTTACAACGCATTACCACCGGTGTTTAAAATATCGATATGTAAATTTGTGGAAATATCGATGGATATATCGAATACCAATATCGATATCAGTTGTTTTCGATGAAAATGATGAAAATTTAAAATGAAACTTTAAGTGTTGTCAAACATTGTGTGTCAGAAATATCGACGATATATGTCGATTTTAGTCTAAATTTAAGAATTTTATCTATTTAAAGTGAAATTTAAACTTCACCCTTATTTTTATATATTTTAAAATTTTTTGAAATATTTCCCATAGAAATAGCGACTTATAAAGGAAATTTTAACTGTCATTACAACCACTCTTTCTCTCTCTTTGTTTTTTTATCTTTTGTTCTTTATTCACCATGTCCCATGTGAGCACCGACATTCCCAGCTGCACTCAATCACCACAAATCCTTGAATACTACGCAACCGAAATGGATCAGGATCCTCTCCTGACCTTAAAAACCTCAGTCAGTTGAGCAGACGATCGTGATCGTTAAAATTTGATCCAACGGTTACAAATAGAAATTCATTAAAATTATAATAAGGGTTTATATCACAAATGGTCCCTGAAATTGACCCTATCAATCATGATGGTCCTTGAAATTGAAAATCGATCAATGTAGTCCCTGAATTTTAACTCACGAATCAATGTGGTCCTTCTGTTAGTGTTCCGTCCAAATTAACTTTAAAAAAAGGTTAGAGAACCAATTTTTCATGGTAAAATGATCAAAAATAACCCTATTACTTATAATTTTACTTACTACCTCTCTTTTCTTTTTTCCATCTTCACCTTTCTCTCTATTTTTTCATGGATTTGGTGCTAAAACTAAAATAAAAACAAAAAGAAGTGATTCTCTAACCTTTTTTTGGTCATTTTACCATGAAAAATAGAAGGACCACATTGATTCGCGAGTTAAAATTCAGGGATTACATTGATCGATTTTCAATTTCAGGGACCATCATGATTGATGGGGTCAATTTCAGGGACTATTTGTGATATAAACCCTTATAATAATTATAGTTGTTAAATCAAATTTCAACGGTCACGATTAGTAGGCTTAAGATCAAGAGAGGATCCTTATCCAACGGAAATGACTGAAAACCCATATCTCACCACGTAGGCAAAGCCCCGTTACGCGGTATCAATTTATCCGATTATTACTGAAATTTTTTCCCCACCAGCATCATCACACACTCTCTCTCTCTCTTCAGATCTCTCACTCCTCTGCATTTCATTTCTGCAATCTTTTTCTCTCTCTCAAATCTCTCTGCCAAAACGAAGTGAAAAGACGGAAAACGGCTTCAATGGCGAAAATGTTTCTGCTAATTGCTTTGTGCGTGCTTCCGGCTCTGGCCGCCGCCACGCGTCCCATGAGGACCCCGTTCACGGTGGAGGGAAAGGTGTACTGCGACACTTGCCGCGCTGGGTACGAGACCAAAGCCATCACCTACATTGCCGGTAACAAATATTTAACTCTTAATTTTTATGTTGACTCTAATTTTGTTTTGGGAATTTGGGTTTTTTTTGTAGATGTGGAATTTGGATCTGATTTGCTAGATCTGGAAATGTTGCCTCTATTGTTTGTAAATTTAGTTGCAATATTTGGTTTTTTGAATTTTTCAGATCTGACTGGGTTTGAATTTTGAATTGGGTGGACTGTAGTCAAATGATGATGCTTTTAGGGTTTTTATGTTTATTATTTTGTATTTTTAACAAAGATATTATATACATTATAGGAAGGTGATGGGCTTAACCTTACAATTGACTGGTAATAATGTGGTTTAAATTTACCTTTGGCGAGAATCGAATCTAAAACTGTCACTTACAAGTGAAAATGAATCCACCGTAATACTAAGTGGTATGTGTATTATTTTGTTGTGTGTACTTTTAGTGCCTGATAAAGAATAATTGAGGTTAAATTAATACATGGAGACATTGATTTATCATCATATGTAAAGAAAGCCGCTTGCAATTTTCATTGAAAATTAGGACCCAGGTATTGTTTGCTCAATTCTAGGTCAACTTTGAATGCATACATTTCGAAACTTTTATGCCATTCGTGACGTCATTTTGCGGATAAATAATTAGGATGAGTTTTGTTTGCTGAGTGGTTGTTGATTCTAGTTTATGATCATGTTTTGACATCATTTTGAACCCATGAATTTGTTTCGAGAATGTTAAACATTATCTGTTAATGTTTTGATGTTCATATGTACATCGACTCTTTGCTGCATTGTTTTCTAACACCAATTTATGGCGTTCGTGACGTTGGTTTGTGACTAGTTTAGGAGAACTTTGGTGACTTGATAGTTATTGAATCTTATGCTCATGTTTGGAGTAGGTTTTGACGAATTGACGACGAATTTAGATTACTGGTTCAGGGTGCATAGCTGCTCTAGTGTCATATTGGGTTTGGTTATGTGTATCCTCAGTATTGTTGGTTCTTTAAACTGGCAATTTGGAAGGATATGGTGGAAACTGTTTCGATTGGAGATGTCGTTTAACAAGTTTATCTGGTGATGTTAATTATAGGTGCCAAGGTTAGACTGGAATGCAGAGACAAGAATAGCATGGCACTCCTGTACACCAAAGAAGGGACAACCGACTCAGCAGGTTGCTATAAGATCCCAGTCGCAGAGGACCATTTGGACCAATTCTGTGATGCAGTCCTTGTTAGCAGCCCTCAGAAGGACTGTGCAACAGTTTCCCCAGGGCGCGAGCGTGCACGTGTCATCCTCACCGCCGACAATGGTATTGCTTCGTACAACCGGTTTGCCAATGCTATGGGTTTCATGAGGACCGAAGCCTTGTCTGGCTGCGCCCAGATTCTCAGGGAATTGCAGGAGCTCGACGAGTAGATGTCGGCTTGAGTTTCCTAGTATGTGTCTAGTTTTAAAACCTTGCTTGGTTCACGCTGGTAATGTTAGCTATTATTTGATGGCTTGTTATCTCAACACCTGGTGATTTCGTGATTTTATTTGCCAATAGACTCTTTAAATTATGTTTCATGGTCTCTTCTGGACTAGAAAATAGGGTTTCTTCTGTTATTTAATAATATTAATAATTGATTAATTTGATTTTCTCAATGATTTTCATACATCGCATAGAAATTTCTTAGCAAAAATTACAAGTTTTGCAAATTTCTCAGACTGTATTGTCTTGCACTGTACATATAATCGAAGTATGGTGATTAATCTCCTAAGCTAGGTAAATTCATGAAGCAAATCTTCGCTCGCACTACAAATTTCTGGTAAATGGAAGTGAATTTTATAGCTCAAATATCAACTTCTCCAAGGCCTCTACTGAAATTCTTCAATTTATACTTTCATCCAATATCATTGGTTTGAAGATATTTTCAGCAATTCAGAAGATGATCTATTAGCGGTTCATCCAGGTCGAGGTTGAGGTCTACGAACAGTTCATCGTCCAAAAAGCTTTTGTGTTGAGTGAGACATGAAAGATTCAAGGAGATATTTAGCAATGGGGATGTGAATTTGGCGTTACAAATTCACATAATCTTTTCCTGATTCAAATTTAGCAGTACGTATTTTCTTACAAAAGCCAAGATTTGCATTCACACGGACCTTTCACCAAATTCACGTAAATAAACAGTCATTTCGCTCCCCACTACTAATCGCATATATACTGTCCCTCAACTTATATCTTACCACCTACATAGCACAAGCACGTGTGAGAGTTTTATCACAAAAGCACTAAGGATTCTCATATTCTTCAACAAACACCGATCTGAATCAGCATCATTGATCATTGAGAGAGACAGAGAGAACTACCAGAACAAAATAACAAAAACAATCCTTTTTTCGTTACCAGATCATTACCATCATGTTTAACACTAACAATCGGATCGGCAAATAAGATTGGTCACTTTTCTTTCTCTCTACATCTGTAAGAAAATTGAGAATGGCTCTGGAATATGACTCTTATCTGTCCATATACATATAAAGTATGGCCACTGCATTATCGTCTTTAGCTAGTCATTGTCCCTATGCATGAAAACCAACTCGTTCTTTTATTAACTTATGTTTCTTCCTCACAAGGGTAAACACAATTTTAACTGAAAAACATTAAGCATTCTGCATAAAGTGAATAGAGCCCCCGCAAATAAGTGCATAAAATAAATTACAATACATGAAACATCTACGAAGAATCTTTCTTCAAAAAGGAAGATTCAAAATTTATTTATCGAAAACAAGCACATTCTTCGCTTCTCAGGCTGTCAAAGGATCTAGAGCAAGCAATTCACAGCAGGTTATCATATGTATTGGCTTCGACAAATGCAGCCTCTGAGTTGAGAGGAGTTGAGAAACTGTTTTCATTGTAGGGCGAGAATGCGGACTGGGATTCAAGCATGAAAACACAATCTTCACGAGAGAAAGTACTTCCCCTGCTTCTTGATGTGTTGGAGGCAAAATGCGTCGGTCCAGAACATCCACAATTGGCATTTGGTGGGGCGGTAATGTAGATGCTGATGAGGACGTGGACGAAGAAGGCATTGATGACAAAGATGAGAAAAAATCTCCAGGTTGCCTTCCCATGATTGTTTCCAATGCGACCACTCCAAAGCTATAAACATGAAACTTTTCATTCACTTGCATGGTCAAAATAAGCTCATAGAAATATTGGGATTGTTAGTTTGTATTTATAATAGCGAAACTGAAGATAAAGAGTGGAAAAATTGAACAAAGACAAATCATTTACAATCAACTTTAACAAAATTAGATGACAATAGAGCTGGCAAAATGGACTCAAGTGAGTTTTGACTTAAATCAAGTTCGTTCAACTGAACTAACTTTTCCAACTTAAATGGAATTCCTTGAGAAAAATGATTGTTGCTCAAATTCAGATGGTATAGTTTGAGAAAGTCGCCTAGAATGCTCCCAATTGACCCATTGAATTCGTTCGATGACAAGTCGAGATATTCAAGATCAAAATTTGAATTTTGTTTTTAATGTGGACCGTTGATCTGTGATCCAACGGTCCACAGTTTGTCAGCTAAAAAAAAAAAAAAAAAAAAAAGAAAAGTCCCAACGGTCAGAAATATGACCGTTGGCCAGGTGGCGAGTTTTGGGCTGTTGGATTTCAAATCCAACGGTCCAGATTAATTATAACATTAAAATTAATTAAAAATTCTTTAAAAATACATTAAAAATACAAAAAAAAATTTAAAAAAATACAGAATTTTTTTTTATAAATACCTAACAGTTTGTACACTTTCTACACCACATTTCATTATTTTCTACACTTTCTACACCACATTTTGTCATTTTCTACACTTTCTACACTTTCTACATTTCAATATTTTGTACACTTTGAGAGAAAAAAATGAGTTCGTGGAAGAACATTGAAGATATTACTTTGTGTGAAAGTTGGTATCGCGCTACTCATGACCCGATTACGGGTAATGAGATGGATAAGCGAGAAATGTGGAGTAGAATTACAAAAGCGTTTTGCGATGTACATGGAGAAAATGCAAGAACTACTCAAGGTCTTCAAGGTCGTTGGAAAAAGCTCAACGCATCCTTTACTTGTTGGAAAGAGGCCATCTCTCATGCTTCCGGTAATCTGCACAGTGGGACAAGTTTAGCGGATCAGGTAACAATAATTTTATTTATTTATATGTATTCCACCCGCACCAATCTTTTAAATTATTTAATTTCTTATCAAATATATGTAATTTTTATGTACTATTTTTTATGTAATCTTTTAATTTATTTAATTTATTTATGTAATATATGTAATTTATGTGCATTCCACCCGCATTTTTTTAATATCATCTTATCCCACATTTTTATAGACACTAAAAGCACAAGCATACTACAATTCAAAGAACGGAAACAATTCATTCAACAGATGGGATTGTTGGGAAATCGTAAAAGATTCCCCCAGATACAAAATTGTGCCAATCGGTCCAGAAGTTGTCATGCATAGCGTGGGTCTACACAGTTCGCCAGAACCAGACACAGTCGAACAAGAAGCCGACACATTTGAAGACACCACAGAGGCGCCTGAACAAGTGTCGGAGCCCCAACCCCAACCCCAACCGACTCGTCATTCCCTTAGGCCTCAAGGTAAAAAAGCATCAAAAGCATCAAAGAAAAAAGGTAGTTCTTCCAGAAATGACTACACTAAATATATGGAGGAACTTGCTCGGCAAGGTGAACTGAACATGGAGCGGGAAAACGCTAGAGAAGAGGAAAAAGATGCTGCTATGACAGCTTTACTAGCAGCTACTGAGGCCCGTGATGCGGCAGCTGAGAGACAAAGAGAAATACTTAATCGAGAGAACGAGTTGATTAGAGAAGCACTTCATAGAGAAAATGAGATGCTTAGAGATGAAAGGATGGCTCAAGCAGATCGTGACACTATGAACAAGTCTCTAGTAGGACTGTCTCCGAATTCAAAATATTTTTGGACATCGGAAAAAAGAGACGTCGTGCGAAGGAGGCGTGCAAGAGATGAAGAAACAAGTGGAGGGGGTTCTAGCCACAGAAATCCTAGAAACGAAGATCCTACCACCACATATCCTCGCTCCACAGACTTTATTTAATTTTGTATTTATTTGTAGTACTTTATTTAATTTCTTATGTAATTTCTTATTTATTTTAAGAACTTTATTTAATTTCTTATGTAATCTTTATGCAATTTCTTATTTATTTTAAGAACTTTATTTAATTTCTTATGTAATCTTTATGTAATTTCTTATTTATTTTTAGAACTTTATGCAAATAAACTTAAAAAAAAAATTACATAACTCACCAAATAAAGATTACTTAAAAAAACACCAAATACAAATACATAACATTCACCATATAAACTTAAAAAAAAAAAAAAACACACTAAATAAGATTACTTAAAAAGAATACAACACTAAATAAGATTACTTAAAAAAAATACAATTTATTCTTTAACCCCAAGCCTCATTTTAATTATCTTCGCCTTCGTGCAATGTCCACTGGTGCTCAATCAAGTCATTCTGGCGGGTTATGTGCCAGTATGGCAGTTGCATTGAAGCATACCGCTGAACGATCAATTCATTGTAACGTCCATCCCGTTCCAACGGCTCGTGTTGCACGGGTTCTTCAGTATTGTCATGAGCACAATAGATACGTGTTTGTGAGTTGTTAAATGGATCCGGTTCGTATTCATCGACGACATCATAATCATACTCATCTTCAACAATCATATTGTGGAGAATAATACACGTCATCATGACAGATCGAAGAGCCTCGACATCAAACAATCTAGCTGCAGCCCTGACAATCGCCCAACGAGCTTGCAGGATTCCAAAACAACGCTCGACATCCTTCCTACACCCCTCTTGACATTTTGCAAAGTGTTTTTCTTTTTCAGTGTTGGGATGTGGCACTGATTTGACAAACGTATTCCACCTTGGGTAAATGCCATCTGCAAGGTAGTATGATCCCTCATATTTAGTACCATTGACAAAATATGTGCATTTCGGCGATTTACCTTGCAGCAGGTTGTCGAACACTGGAGATTGGGCAAGGACATTTATGTCATTCTGAGCTCCTGGAACACCAAAAAAAGCATGCCAAAACCAGGTATCAAAAGAAGCCACCGCTTCCAAAATGATGCTTTTGGCTCCTTTTCTGTCGCCATAAGCTCCTTGCCACGCACTTGGACAATTTTTCCAAGTCCAGTGCATGCAGTCGATGCTTCCAATCATGCCAGGGAAGCCTCGCATCTCACCCTTCCTCAGAAGCCTTCGCATGTCCCTTGGCGTGGGGGTCCGAAGGTACTCATTGGTGTAGAGGGCTTCAATTGCAGAGCAAAACCGCATCAAGGACTCCAGAACAGTTGTTTTTCCCATCCTCGCAATCTCATCCACTTGATCTGCAGATGCTCCATAAGCAAGCATTCGCAAGGCAGCCGTAATTTTTTGCTCGGGAAGAAGACCTAGAACATGAAAAGCATCCTCTTTTTGCACAAAATATGGATCATGGTTGCAAACAGCACTCATGATTTTGTCGAACAAAGATCGTTGCATTCTAAAACGACGTCTAAAAACATGATCTGGGAAAACACTGTTGGGAATAAAATAATCTTCCAAGAGATCTTTACCTCGTCTTTCCCTTTTTCTATCCAAGTTTGCGGCACGTCTTGGTTTGGCTATCTGACCCACAGCTTGCTGAACACGGCTGGAATGTGAGGCCCTCTGCCTTCTGTGGTGATCATCTTCATCCTGCTGCATGAAGAAAGCCTCATCTCCACCTCCATATTCCTGGAGATTGAACAATTCTTCCTGTTGTGCCAACAATCTTTTCTGTTGCTCCTCGTATTGTTTTTGCACTCTCCTTGAAGAAGACATTGTAAAAAAACTCAAGATTTGAAAACGATGAAGAAGGATTTTCAGCTAAAAAGAAGTATTGAGTTTGGTGTGAGGATGGATGTAGAGATGTAGGGTTTATATTGACAAAAAAAAGAAAGGATGAGGTTCTGGACAATGCCACGTGGCACTACGTGATTGGTTGAAAATCTTATCGAAATCTTGACTAAATTATTGCAAACAGGAAGTGACACGTGGCGCGTCGAGATTGGTTGAAAATCTTATCAGAAATCTATCCAAAAAATAGTACGTTCGGATAATGACACGTGGCCTGACAAGATTGGTTGAAAATCTTAGCGGAAATCTATTCACAAAATAGTACGTTCGGATAATGACACGTGGCGTGACAAGATTGGTTAAAAATCATATCCGAAATTAAAACTATTTTTTTATTATTATTTTATAAAAAAAATTTAATAATATTTGAAATGCGCTGGGTGCCAGCACATTTTGTAGGGGTGGAGATCGTTTGGGCCAGCTCATTTTTATACTAGGTGCCAGCGCATTTTTTTTAGGGGTGGAGATGCCTTGGCCTATTACTGTTCATTGGAGTCTGTTACTGTTCATTGCAGTGGATAAATGCGCTAAGCGCTGGCACCCAGTCTTAGGGGTGGAAGTGCTCTAAGTGATCCAAATTCTGAAGGTATACGGCCTGAAAGTTGATTTCCATTTAACATCAACTTCTGCAAAGACGTCATTCTCCCGAATCCATTTGAAATCGCCCCAACTAAGTGATTTGAAGAAAGATCGAGTGCATGAATTTTATTAGCATTGACAATCTCGGGAGGTATGCTACCGGTGAGGTTGTTCCCCGCAATTAGAAAGGTTTTTAATTGTGAGCATTGTCCCCATTTTTGTGAGATTTCACCATAAAGCTTAGTATGGCTTATATCTATGAAATCAAGATTTGAATAGACACCAAAATCTTCCGACATATTGCCTGTCAATTGGTTCCCATCAAGACGAACTCTTAATAAGCTCTTGCATGCTTTCAAGCTTTTGGGGATTGGACCAGTCAAATGGTTACAGCTCACTGAAAGGTTTTTGAGTTGTCCACTATAGCAAATATGTTGGGGCAAATAACCTATTAAATGGTTAAAATTCAAATACAGTTCAGTCAACTTCTTCAGATTCTCTCTCTTGGGGGATGGTGCCAGAAAGTTTGTTAGATTGTAGGGCTAAGAGTTCCAAGTTGATCAGGTTACCTATTGCAGTGGGAATTGAACCTTTGAGCTTATTATAAGACAAATCTAGACTCACAATAGATTTTAATTTCCCTATCCCTTGAGGAATGGTGCTAGAAAGATTATTACCATAGAGGTAGAGAAGGTTAAGATTTATCAAATCACATAGGGATGTTGGGATTGAACCATCGAGTTGATTCTTTGACAAGCTGAGCTTCACAAGCGATTTCAATTTCCCTATCTCTTCAGGAATTGTGCTAGAAAGATTATTATTGAAGAGATAGAGAATGGTAAGGTTTGTTAGATCACCAAGGGATGTTGGGATTGAACCACTTAGCTGATTCTGAGACAAACTGAGCTCCATAAGAGATTTCAAGTTTCCTATCTCTTTAGGGATTGTGCTAGAAAGATTATTATTGAAGAGATAGAGAACGGTAAGGTTTGTTAGATCACCAAGGGATGTTGGGATTGAACCACTTAGCTGATTCTTAGACAAACTGAGCTCCATAAGAGATTTCGAGTTTCCTATCTCTTTAGGGATTGTGCTAGAAAGATTATTATTGTTGAGATAGAGAATGGTAAGGTTTGTGAGATCACCGAGGGATGTTGGGATTGAACCATTGAGCTGATTGAATGAAAGATCAAGATAGATGAGTTTGGGTAGGGAACTGATCCGAGCTGGAATGACATCAAAGAGATTGTTGCTTCTGAGGTCGAGGTATTGAAGATTGGGGAAGGACGAGAATGAAAATTCATTTAGCGTACCTTGTATATCGAAATTGGTAAGGTTTATCACAATGACACTTCTAGCAGCATTGCATGAAATACCAGTCCAAAGGCATGGGGCTGCTTTTGTATGAGCTGGTAGGTAAGTCCATGAGGTGAGATTTTGAAGGTGGGTATGGTTTTGAAAGGTGGATTTCCATTTGAGAAGTGCTTCTGCTTCAGTAGCAGAAGCAAACGCGTTGTATCTTGGCAATGAAAGAAGTTGTACGTACAAGATAAGGCAACAAGCCAGAGGACATAGTTTATGAAAAGCTAAAGATGTCATGGCCACTAGTGTTTAATTTGGTGTCCATATTAGAATCTACTTGTAGGGCTTATTTATAATGGCAATCATGAGCTACTATAATTATTTCGGCCTGCACAGAATAAAAAGGGTTGGGGAGAAGAGCATAGATACAGGACTTGCAGAATATTTTGTTCTCAAGTAAAAGTTTTTCCAACTAATAATATCGATCATGACTTTGAAGTCTTGTATAAATTTTACTTGCTCGAAAGGTATGCTACCAGTAAGGTGGTTTCCACAATTAGTAAGGGCTTGTTTGGTATCCTATTTGAAATTTTTTATAATTTCTCAAAACATTTCTTAAGAATTTTTCTTGAAAACAATTTTCTTTGAGACTCAAAAACTTATTTGGTATGCGATTTAAAAATTTTAAATCTTACAACTTAAACTAGACAAAGAAATCCAAAAAGAGGGGGTCGAGAGAGAAAGAGGAGAGAGGAGGAAAGAAAGTAAGAGATGATTGGAGGAAAGAGAAAGAAGTAAGAGGATCAGAGGAGATAGAGAGGAAGAGGAGTGAGAAAAAGAACTGAGAGAATGAAGAGAGCGGATTGAAGAAGAGACGAAAAAGGTAAAAAAATAAAAAAATAAAAAAATAAAAGAGAAGAGGAGAGAAGAGGAAGAAAAGAGAGAGATTTGGAGTGAGAGGGGAGGAGGAAGAGAAAAGAAAGGAGTGAGTTTAAGTTTAAAAACTCATTTTTTTGTGTATTTAGAGAATAGACTATATTTTTTAGTTAGTCTTGAATTCAGTTTTTGAAAATAGTCATACCAAACAAGTTTTTAAGTCCTAAAACTTGAAAATTGTTTCTGAGTTTAAAAAGTTGGATTCAAGTAGAATATCAAACAGACTCTAAGGTTTTCAATCGGAATCATTGTCCCCATTTTTGTGAGATTTCATCATAAAGCTTATTGTAGCTCATATATATGAAATCAAGATTTGGATAGACACCAAAGTCTTGTGATATATTGCAATTGGTTCCCATCAAGACAAACTATAAATAAGCTCTGCATGTTTTCAAGCTTTTGGGGATTGGATTGGAACAGTCAAATGGTTATAGGCCACTGAAAGGTTTTTGAGTTGTCCACTATAGCAAATATGTTAACCTGGTTAAATCCAAATACAATTCAGTCAACTTCTTCATATTCTCTATCTCTTGGGGGATGGAGCTAGAAAGTTGGTTATATTGTACGAACAAGAGTTCCAAGTTGAGCTTTAATCTAAAAAATTCAAAAATGAGGCCCTTATATCAAAAGATCCCATTATTTTAATTTCCAAAGTGATGTGAGGACTTAAAGGATTGGAATAGAGAAATGCATAATATATATGTACTTATAATTGCGTTCAATTATACAAGTGTCCATTTACTACAGTGATCGAAAGGTATTGAGCTCTTGCATGAGGCGTGGGTTAAAAAAAAAATTGCGTTCAATAATCAGAAAATAAAATTATGACAGTTTTATTTTTACTTTCAACTTGTTAAAAAAGAAGAATAAGAAGAAGAAGAACAAAAAGGGGCAAAACAGGGTAAACCCGCTTATGTTACAGTTATAGGTATGGGTATACTCGCTTATGCAATTACACAACGGATAAACAATTATGCGGAGAAGGCATAAATGATTATGGATAAATAACCGCAGGTTACCCGCGCCATAACCATTGCCTATCCTTACTTAGGACTGAGGAGCATCACTGAGAAATTTTACGTTGGTTTTCTTGTTGAAAACACTACTTCTAATTATTTTTATTTTTATTTTTATTTTTAATAGAGAAACACGTCTTTTGTGTTATTTGTGTTCATTTTGAAAGTTGGATTGAGGTTACGGGGTCTTTCTTCTCTTTTGTACTGTTTTCGGACTCAAAAGAAGAAATTTCGTTCTTGTAATAAAAACTTTAGTATAAATATTTATTTGTATCAAAATAAGAGAGCGTTATTAAGCAGATAGTGAAAGGAAAAGCTTTTTCTCAAAGGTTCAAGCCCCGACCATTTTATAACAACGGGCCGAACCAAATCAAGATAGTCCATTGGGCTTGAGTTATGTATGGATGCCACTCTGCTGATTACGGAGATTATCAAATGTCCTAATATCATTTGAGTTAGGCTAAGTGGATTATAATCATCAGCTCTTACATCATATTAGGCACTGATAGATATGAAGAAGACAAGGCAATTTTGGTTTTCGTTTTGCAAGCAAATAACAACATCCATCACAAAATTAACACTGACAAATATGACGAAACAAGATGTCTTGAAATCTACAAGTAAGCTTCTGAATGTAAACATCAAGGCGCTCAAATACGGTACTGGTAATGGTCCTATTAGAAGCATCAATAACTCAATAAGGACCTTTGAGTTCCACACACCTAAAAGGAGGTTAGAGTTATAACCTCGTCTAAAATAGTATTTAATATATTTCTTTTATAAAACATTATCCTGTTCTAAATTATAATAATTTATTGTGAGAAAATTTCAAATTTAGATTCAAAAAATAACGTACTACAAAAGCTATCTAAGCCTAACACAAGTGCATAGTTTTAAGTGAAGTCACCTAAATTAGGAGAAAGTTCTTCTATCCGAAACTGGACGAGAGCCAAAAAGAGAGAGGATATGACCAGAGAGTGGCGCAGACCCATTTAGTGGCCCGACCCAAGCACGTCACGACACTAAGGGTGCGTTTGTTTGCCTTCACTGGCTTTCACTAGACTGGACTGGACTAAGTATTAGTCCAATCCCGTGTTTGTTAGGCGCTGGGACTAGTTTTAATGAGACAAGAAGGGACTCGCCCAGACTAAAGGTTTCTCTAGCCGGTCTTAGCGAGACCCCCAATATTGAGCGGACTGCTAATCCGCTTCGCCTTTTCCTGCTTCGTCCCTCTTTTCAACGACTGCAGACTTCCCATCTCCCAGAAAACCCAGAAGAGTAAGTCTGCAATTACCCTCAGCCACCCACCTCCCAAACCAGCAGCCACCTCCAAAGCTAACAGCTCCCTCTCTCTTCGATGGAATCTGACGCATAACCCAAAAATAAAACCCACCGACACCCAAAGCACAAACACCAGAAGAGGAAGATGAAGAAAGTAACCGTCCCAATCAGTCCAGCCGTCCAAGCCGTCGTCCAATTTGTCTCGGAACACCCAGAAAAAAACCCACCTAAATGGCCTATTTCTCATCTGGGTTCAACCCCACCAAAAACCCATACCCCAATTCGACCAAAACCGAAATCTTTGAATTGATTTGTCGTGCCTTCTAGAATTTGTTAGAGGGAGATGGATGATTCTAGACAAAAATGGTGAAACTGAGAGAGGGGAGGGAGAGAGTGGCGGAGGAAAATAGGTTTGTGAGAGATGATTCTAGAAATAAAGCCATTAGAGAGAGGTAGATGATTTCAAAAAATAATAAAATAAATAAAATTATAATATAATATTTCAGTTTATTAATTATCCTGTTTTTTAGTCCTGTACTGCACCAAACACTTCACTAAATTAGTCCAGCTTAGTCTAGTCTAAGTCAGTCCAACTTAGTCCTTGAAGCTAGTCCAGTCCGAAATAGTCCGGTGCAACAAACGCACCCTAAATGTGCTAGAGTTGCGGCTAGGTTAGGAATAATGTTTTCTTAAATGAAATAATCGGCCCGTCCTATTTAATAATTATAAGTGAATTAGTCTAAACACGACCTAAGTATGGGTAAGTCGATTGTCATGCCCCGAAACTCAGCAGAGACATCGACACGTACCTCAAGGGTACTAGGGAATAGGACGCTCTGACGATTAAGAGTTGTATTCTCGACGAAGTGCTATTATCTCGTGTTGGATTTTCGATACATGACAACAACATTAAATGAGTCGAGCTAGCCTAACCCGTTTGACACCTCTAGTCCTATATACATAATACTTTCAGCATATGCAAATTAAGGAAATGCATATATAGTTGCATGTGAATTACCATACCATGGCCACATAAATCCAGTTTTGGGGACCATTGGACTAGGAGTGGTCGCCCAATGAGCATTGTTTGGCAACTAAGGCAACTAACCCTTAAGCGATTTTCGTACTGCCTTTCAGTAGAATTCAAGTCCCAGATGTTGGGGCTGAACTTCGGCAGGGACGCGAAAATCAAAATTCCTATGCACACCACTTCGATATTGGACTGACCGATGTGAATTTCCAAAGGCAAAGTTTGGAAATCGATCCGAAAATCTTGGCCAGAGCCGAAGAGACCGTGATGGGTTTCGGGATCCCCCTACTCTTACTTGGTGGGCAATGCATTCAGTGTCCTAGAGCCGGAGAAACCCGTATTCTTAGAAAACTGCAATAGTGAAACTGATAGAAGGCTAGAAGAATTGTAGGCAGTGGTTGAATAGTTTTTTATATTCATCAATAGCAAAGAAACGAAAATATATACAATTACATCAATCCAATCATGCCTTCTTCTACGGCGTAGAAAACGTGATCCGCCTAAAGTAGGATTTGACCTACCTAATATATGAAAGTAAATATCCTACAGTAATGATGATATATTACAAGGATTCTACAATATATTACAAGGATATTTCTTAATACTCCCCCTCAAGTTGGAGAGTGAATATCATGAAGTCCCAACTTGTCGCGTAATGTCACTAATTGATCTTTTCCCAATGCCTTTGTAAATACATCTGCCAACTGAAAGCGCGTAGGCACATATGTGGGATTAATCATTCCAGCTTGTAGTTTTTCTTGAACAATGTGACAATATATTTCAATGTGTTTCGTGCGTTCATGAAAGACAGGATTTGCTGCAATGTATAAAGCTGATTGATTATCACTGAACAATGATGTAGGGGCTATTTGTGGGACCTTTAAATCCTCTAATATATAACATAACCAAGTCAGCTCCAAGCATGTGTTGGCCATAGCTCGATGAAATGAGAGAATTCCCAAGAAAAATAAAATAGCCTGTAACCGACCTTCTTGTAGCACGACAACCTCCCTAATCTGAATCACAAAAGGCTTTTAAGGCAAGAATATTGGAGGCGGGAAATAGTAAGCCTTGACCAGGGGTTCCTTTGATGTATTTGAGAATTCGTAAGGCAGTATCCCAATGAGGTTTACGAGGTTCATGCATGAATTGACTTAATGTGCGAACGGAATAGACTATGTCAGGCCTTGTAATAGTAAGATAAATTAATCTACCAAATATTCTTCTGTACGTGGTTGGATCACTAAGCAATGCTCCATCAGTTTGGGTGAGTTTCAAGTTCTGCTCCATGGGAAACTTGTCCGGGCGTGCGCCTAAAAGCCATGAGTCTTGTAAAATATCGAGTGCATATTTACTCTGAGACAGGGAGAATTCTATGCCCAAAACAATATTTCAAATTTCTGAGATCTTTGATGCGGAAACGTTTGAGAAGAAATTGTTTGAGACGTTCTATTTCTTGTTGATCATTTCATGTAAGAAGTATGTCATCGACATAGATAAGAACTGCAGTAAATGAAGTACCTTGAGTCTTGGTGAAAAGAGAATAATCCACTTTGGATTGTTGATAACCAGCTTTTTGAATGGTATCTGAAAAGGTAGAGAACCAATTTGTGGATGCTTGTTTGAGTCCATAGAGTGACTTATTAAGCAGACATACAAGGTTCTCCCCCTGTCAGCGAAAACCAGGAGGAGGCTCTGTGTACACAACGTCATATAAATCACCGTGAAGAAAAGCATTTTGAACATCCAATTGATGGATAAGCCAATGGCGAGCAGCGGCAACAGTAAAAAGGCAGCGAAGGGTAGTGAGTTTGGATGTAGGTGAAAAAGTCACCTGATAGTCAACACCCTCAACCTGAGTGTATCCCTTAGCGACAAGACGAGCCTTGTATCTCTCAATGGTGCCATCAGACTTGTATTTAATTTTGTAAACCCATTTACAACCGATCGGTTTCTGACCAATAGGTAAGGAAACTATACTCCATGTGTTATTGTGTTGTAAAGCCTCTAATTTTGTATGCATAGTGTGGATGCAAATTTCTTCCTCCTTGATCTTGGACAAAATTGCACCTACAAAACAATTAACACCTTTGGTCAAGGCCAAGAGCCTCACGCGCCCATGATGAATGGGGGGGCTTTGGCCGAAGAACCTTTGATGCCAAAGTTAGAATTTAGAGAGAAAGAGTGTTTAGAGAATTTTGGGATTTTTGCAAGAGTGTTGGAATTGTGTTTTGGAGAAAATGTGAGGCCTTTTATAGGGGAGTGGTTGGCCTCTTTGGGTGAGAGAGGACCGGCCACTTAGCTTGGTTTGTGGGCTAGGTTCTTGATTTGTTTCAAATTGGGAGCTATGGGATAATTAGCCAATTAATCAAATCATTAACTTAGCTAATTATTATCATAATAAAGGGGAGGAAATGGTAGAAAAAGTAAAGAACTTGGTTGACTCTTTTTGGGATTGAGGGTGGCCGACCTTCTAGTGATTTTTGGGTGAGAATTGGTGACTTAATTGATAATTAATGGATTAATTAGGGAATTAATTCATTAATTAGTCAATTAAGATAATAATTTTATTAAAAGAAAGGTTTTTGGAGGTTACCTTGTGGAGTAAATGTATTGAGGATGGAAGAAATCGATTTAAGAATAAATACCTATTTGGGCACCTTGGGTTTGATTGAAGGATGATTCTCCACTGCTTGCGTGTAGGAAATCCGGTGCGTCTCGAGGGTAGTTTTGTCCTATTTTGCTACAAAAATCCACGTGTCGCCTCTTGATTATTTTTGGCTCCACAAATACCCCCACACCTGTTGGGTTGCTCGCAGGAAAGGGCAGCAGGTGTAGAGATCTTCTTGCTTTAGGAAACATAGGCTTGTTTCCTATTTTGATGTAGATTCCCTCTTTAATTGGAAATTAGGTCATTCTAGGAAAGGGAAATAAATTTCTCTCAAAGCCTATTTAAGTCCACCTTAAGTGGGTTATTAAATCAACTTTGGAGAGCAATTTATTCTACCCTACAAGAGAGAGAAAGCTTAAAGGATATTTGTTCCTCCTCATCTAGGAATCTTCTACATCTTGCCCGTGCAAAGGACCGTCTTTCGTTGATTTCTTCGTCTTCTTCGTGCCGCACCGATGTAAGAAAAATTTAATTTTTCTTGTCTTCTTATTGGATAGTGTTATCGCGGGGCAGCCGTCGGAGTGGCACGTCGGCTGGCAGGGGCCAAGAGTTGGCTCGGCATGGGCCGATGAGGTGTTGTGGCAGTGACCATTGCTTTAGGCTGCTCAACTTGGCTAGAGCCATGGGCAGCCTGTGCGGCTGGAGCTGCGGATTGAAGTGTTGAGATGTAGTGCTAGGTGAGCCGTATGGCTCATGTCCTTTAGACTCTTGGACCTGACGCGGGCTAGGCCGGCGATTGAGAGAAATGAGGAGGTCGCTGGCCTCATGGACTGCTGGAATGTTGGGCATGCAGTCCTCCTGCCTGCTGGAATGCTGGTTTGAGCTATTCTGCTGAGTACCGTGAATGACGTTGGCTGCTTAGTCCTCTTCACCGGGAGAAAAGTGGGCTGCTCCCGAGAGCGGAGGTAAAGATGATCAAGGTGGATACATTGGCTTGTCTGAACGCTGTCGTGGAGCCTATTATGAATGAAGGTGGAAATAAGAGATTTTCCCGCCTGCTCAAGAGATGTCGGTTAAGAAAAAACTGAAGTCTTTATCCGTTGCTTGTGAGGGTCCGCCTGCTGCCGAGATGCTTGTGATTGACATGACTTCTTCCAATGAGAAGAAAAATGAGGCAGCTAGATCTGAGCATGTGGCGTCTGCCATGTCGAGAATGGCTTGTATGATTGCTGATAGAATTGCTTAGCGTAAAGGTCCTTTCATGCCGCCCGTGCCGAAGCCCGTACCAAGACGTTCGTTGGGAGCCAAGTCTGGTTCACTTTTGGAGAAGCTTGATATTATAAAGAGCAATAAGGTGGACTCTGTTGCTAAGGTGGCGCTAAGGCCCACTTCCTCTGCTACTGAGACTGATTCGCCTGCTGGGAAGGAAGAGACTGCTCGTATGGGCATCTGTGAGAAATTCACTAAGCCTGCTTCTAGGGAGGCTGATGAGATCTGTGTGCTCTTGAAGCCTGATCTGCTTGAAGACATGGACGCTTGTGCCAAGTTTGTTGATGGCGTTAGAAAGGTTTGCTTGCCCAAGTTCCTTTGCGAAGCATACGACACAATATAGAATGACTGATCTGCTTGCTATGATGTAGATATAGCAAGGCTGCCAAGGAGGTGGCGAAGACTATGGCAGCTGAAGCTTATTCATCAACCGAGGAGATTAAGAGGTTGGATTCTGAGCTCGTTGCTTTGAAGGGGTCTACTATTTCTGCCCCCATTTCTCTGCAGCTTTAGACCGCTCACCAGGAGATCGTTGACTTGAAGACTACGCTTAACGCGATCCAAGTTAAGTATGAAAGTGCAGAGAAGGAGATTGGATGTTACATACCTCAGATTCGAGATCTTGAGTTTGCAGTTTCTGAGTTTTGTTTCACTGCTTATGCAAAGGATGAAGAGTTGATTGCTGCTTATAATCAAGTAATCCACTTCAAGAGAATCGTCGATAGGCTTGAACCCCAAGTGTTGGAACTTCAAGGTGTACTGAAGGTCAACGAAAGTCTGAAGAAGGAAGTGGATGAGCTGCAGCACGTCCGTGTTGGTCTGCTCGAGGAGAAAGAGCAGTTGAAAGGTAAGAAGGATAGGCTCGAGGTTTCGAGACCTTCTCTATTTCTCCGGAAGACTTGTTCACTTTTGCTTCTGAGGCCTCCATTGGTGAAGTAGTCGGAGATGTTGGTGCCCAGGCTGGAGTAACCAGGGGTGAAGCGTCGGATTGTGTCGCTGCTGAAGGTGTGGTGACCAAGTAGTCATGGAGTGTCCAAGCTGCTGAAGAGTAGTCTTCTAGGTAGCCTTTAGGTTTTTCTTTGTTTCCCTTGTTGCTTTTTACTTTGCTTAAACTCCTTTGGTCTTTGCTAGTTGTTTATTAATTTTGCTAGAAAATTTAATAAACTTGCTTCCTTCGCTTTTCTCCATCTTCGCTTCTTTTGTTCATGCCCTAACCTTTAGACTTTATAGACCAGTGGCAGGCGTGCTACTTTTTTATAAGTAGACAGGTCGCGTAGCCTCTGCAGCTGTAGGTGTTGGTGTAGAACTTTGTAAAGTTGTTAGCCATAGGGTCGGCAGCCGGACGCCTTACTTACAGAAGCAGGCAAATCTGCGTGACCACTAGGCTGTTAACCTTGGCTTTCTCCAATTCCGTAGGTTGCATAACAAGTATCACAACACTTTAGGACTTGGTGTAAGTTGTTCCGCGCTTGGCTGAGGTGAAGCTTATCGACTACGTAGCATGTTGGCAGTGAATAAAACTTCGTATATGCATGCTAGCTTGTTTAACCTTTCACAAGAACGTGCGGTTGTATAAGTCTAGCGCAACTTTATTGCTTGAAGGGCAAGTCGTAGGCAGTCTTCCTGAAACCATAGGCTACCTTAGTGCACTCGGTAGTAGCTTTAGGGTTCCATGCAGTCGTCCATCGGATGTACTGCGTAATGTGCCCCCTCCGTCTCTATGGCCCGGTTCCCCGCGGATTAGGCTAAGAAACCCAAAATCCTTCAATTAGCTAAGCCTTGAAAAAGACCATTGTGGCTACTTCTAGGAATCCCGACGCAAGCCATCGTGCATCTAGTTATACTAGGGCAGCCAGGCTCATCCACGTCTGGATATTCGGAGTGTAGAGTTTATCCTCCCGCTTTGGAGAGTAGACCCATATGGGTGTCGGGAAATTAGTTTACCCTCTCGCACTGGAGAGCATGGTTGGCCCTCGGGAGGTGCAATTCTTGCGGTGAGTCCTTAAGAAGGGCGCGATCTTCTTTTGAAGTGCAGGAGTGATCAGTTGTTGTAAACATGCAGCCAAGTCAAGTTGTGATTACTTCTGAATTCCTCATTGAAAAACGAGTGAAATGAACGAGAACTTAGTTGTAAGGTAGGAACTGCATAACAACTGGATAGTCTTTGGCTTGTGAGGTGTTGCCCATTGAGCTGCTTGAGTCTTCGGGCTTTTGATGTAGCGGGAGGTCACACATGGTACTTCCTCAAATTGTAGGCGTTCCACTTCTTTTTTATCTTTTTGTCGTTTCATGGTGGAGAGGGTGTAATTACTCTTGCCGCCTACTCTGCTGATCTTGTACGGACCTTCCCATATATGATCCATCTTTTTGGAGCCTTCTTTGCAGGCAGTGATGAAGGCTTTTCTTAGGACTAGATCTTCGGGCTAGAATTGCCGGACCCTGGCCCTTTTTTTTTTGCTAGAGATGAGCTACTGCTGGTAGGCTGCGATGTGGGTGATGGTCTGCTCGCGCTTCTCCTCTGCCAGATCTAAGCTTGTGGCCATTTCCTTTCTGTTCCACTCAATGCTTGGCAGTAGAGTGCTGATGCTTGGCACGATGACATTGGGAGGAATGATTGCTTCTGAACCAAATGCCTAAGAGAAATGAGCTTCTCCGGTTGCTCGTCCTTTGGTGGTGTGATATGCCCATACGTCTGGCCATTTTCCCCTCTTGTCGGTGAAGGATTTCTTGAGGCAGTCAAGGATCATCTAGTTGGATGCTTCGACTCGCTTATTACCTTGAGGATATCTTGGCATGGACATGTGCTGCTTGATGCTATACTGTTGGTGATGATGAACTGAGGGATGCCAAATCAGCAAATGATGTTCCTCCATACGAAGCACTCTATGTCCATCTGAGTTGTGGTCGTCATGGGCTATGCTTCTACCCATTTGGTGAAGTAGTCGGTTGCCATGATCATCATGCCTCTGCCCCCAATAGTAGTCGGCATAGGTCTTACCAGGTCGATTGCCCACTGCATGAATGGTCAAGGACTCGTCTGTGGGTGTAGCTCGCTGGTAAGCAGTGTTGGTGCTAGCTTGTAGCGTTGGCAGCGGTCACACTTTTGTACTAACTCCTTAGCATCTTGGTGCATGGTAGGCTAGTAGTAGCCTGCGTTAAGAGCTTTCTATGCTAAGGATCGACCTCCGGAGTGGTTTCCACAAATGCCTTCGTGGATTGAGCTTAAAACCTTCAAGTCATCAAGAGACGTTAGGCAGCGGAGATGTGGTCCGGTGTAGGATCTTCGGATGAGAATGCCATTCCACATGTAGTAGCGTGTTGCCCTTATTTGGAGCTTTCTAGACTCTAATCTTTCCATGGGGAATGTGCCATTGACCAAGTAGTCTATAGTGGAATTTTGCCAATTTGGAGTTGTGCTAACCTGTGACACTTCGACTGCTGGCTCCACTTCTATGCTTGGCTTGTCTAGATACTCCATCGGAATAGAGCATTTTGAGTTGGTGATCGAGGGAAGAGCTTAAGCCGGCTAGCGCGTCTGCATGGGCGTTGTCTGCCCTCAGAACTTGAGTGAGAGTGTAAATCTGAAATGCCTCAAGCTGCTTGCGTACCTTCTCTAGGTATTGCGCCATCCTTGGATGTTTTGCCGTGTACTCCCCAGTAGTTTGGCCAATGATTAGCTGGGAATCGGAATGAATTGCGAGCTTCTTCACAGCCAAGTTTTTTGTTATTCGGAGGCCTGCTAGTAGAGCCTAGTACTCCGCTACGTTGTTGGATGCTTTAAAGCCTAGAGTGATCGCTTGCTTGGGCATTGAATCGTCTGGGGTGACAAGGACCATGTCTGCTCCCGAACCTTTGTAGTTGGATACGCCGTCGACATGCAAATGCCAGAAGCCTTCATCGGGTGGAGCAGGCACGGCTAAGGTATGTTCGGCTACCTCCGGAGCGTCGTTAGGCCATTCTGTTACATCGCGTAGGCTCGGCTTGAAGGCGCAGTAGGGAGTTGTGGAGCCGTTGTTGGGTCACCATTTTACGTTGTGAAGGTGTAGTAGGGAGCCGTGGAGCTGGGGCCATGTTACACATAGCAGGAGATGCTCATATGCCGATATTGGACCACTCTAGAGCTTAACTATGGAGTAAGGGTCGGCTAGGGCCGTGTGACACGCAGCAGGAGGTGGTGCTCAACTGCTGGTACATGTTGCTCCTATGTAGGATCTTTTGGGGCGACAAGGACAAAACTTGCTTCCGAGTGTGTCCTTCCAGTGTTCGTCTGCCCTTGGCGCGCCTTTTGGGCTGAGTTGTTGCGTTCGTCAGAAAACTTTGCATCGCCAGTGTCTGCGCCTTTATCGTCGCACGTCTGGATTGGGCAGAATAGTGCGTCATGATGATGACTGCGTGGGTCTGAAGGTAAAACTTGAGCTTCCGGGTTGCAACAACTATCTCCAAAGTTAGCGTTTTGAATTTCTGGTAGCATCGAGGAGAGCTTTTGAACTGTGGAATACAGGTAGTCGGGCCCCCAGCTCTTCTCGTATGATGGTAGAGCTTATTGCTGCTTCAGATACCGTCAAACATGCGAATAGGTCATCCGTTGCTTCCGGTTTGGATAGTTGGGAGGTGATGTCAGGTACTCATTCTAGTCCTTGAATCTGGATTAGCGAGCCTCGTCCCAAAGTGCATGTTTTTCTGCTAGAACGAAAGAGTATGCCAAAGTCAGATCTTCTTTCATGATCAATTTTGGTCTGGTGGAAGTCCTTTTTGGAAGGCTGTTTTAGCTATAGAGTCGTTGCATCCGACTATCTTTGCCTTCTCTGCTTTGAACCTCTTCACATAGTCGCGGAGCGACTCCTTTGGGTTCTTCTTGACGTTGAACAAGTGGTTACTTCTTCTTGATCGAGCGATATGATGAATATTCTTTGGTGAAAACTAAAGAAAGTTCGTCAAAACTCCGGATAGATGCAGGGTGTAAAACCAATCTTGCGCCTCGCCTTGTAAAGTGGTGGCGAATATCTTGCACATGAGATCGTCGTTGTTTCGATAAAGGATCATTGCGCTTCGGTAGTGCTTTAGGTGTCTTTCCAGGTCTTCATCTCCTTTGAAGGATATGAAGTGTGGCATGCTGAACTTACGTGGAGACTCTACCTGCTCGATCTCGTCCGTGAAGGGTAACTTGCTTATGTTGGTCATGTCCCGTTGGAAATCACGAGATCGTTTGTTTAGGAGCCTATCTATTTCGTCCTGAATTTGCCTTTACTGGGGGAGCGGAGTTCTCGGCTGCCCCCAGTCTTGACCTGCTGGCCTAGGCTGCTATTCTACGTGCTCGGCTCTTCTATGTCGCGACAGCGGTGCATATGGTCCGTTCTTGGCAGGCGAGGGAATTCTTCGCAGGCTGCCGGTTAAACTTGAGCCGAATTGAGTGACTGCTTTTCTCCGTCCGTCGTGCTGCTTACTCCGATATGAGGTGGAGGATGCTCCTTGCAGGCTTAACCGCGAATGAACACTTCGCCTGGGAGGTTGCTCATGTTGACTATCAGAGTGTGGTCTCAACCGTGAGGGTATGCTTGTCTGTGGGCCTAACCGAGAGTGCACGCTCCTCCGCACGCTAAGACATGAGTATACGCTATCTCGAGGGCCCAGTCGGGAGTGTACTCTGCCGAAATGCTTGGTTCTTGGCTGGTCGAGTGGCTGCTTACTGGGACGTTGCTGGAGAGGTTCTTCGTCTACCCTTGTCCTTCTTCGAGACACCTCGTTTGGGACACGTTGCATCTTGGTGCACTGCAAGAGCTAGTTTACCAAGGTCGTCTGTTGTGCTAGGGCGCTCGTCAACTCTATGACTTGTCGAGACAAGTGTTGTTTGCCATTTGGATTGGAAGAGCTTGGAAGGAATGTGCCTCCTTGAGCAGTGGAAGGGTGGTAATCTCCGAGCGCGAGATTTGAGTTGGGAAATGCCAAATCCGCGGAGAAATATGGTGAGAATGCCCCCGGATCGATGGTAAGTCCGGATGGTTGAGATAATCTTGGGCCGACTTGGGCTGCTGGAAAGACCACGGGAGTAGGATGGGCCACAAGAGCAGGTTGGGCCACAAGAGTGGGCTGCTTGGTGGGAACAGGCATGACCACGAGGGTGGGCTGCTCTGCGGGAGCAGGCTGGGCCACGAGAGTGGGCTGCTCGGCGGGAGCAGGCTGGGCCATGGGAGTGGGCTGTTTGGCGTGTGGCACACGTGGGTACGAGGCTTGGGCTCGGCTCGGCGTCGCATTGGGCTTGCGTTGGGCTTGGAGTAACATGGCTTGGGCCGTGGCCTTGGATGGCACGGCTCGGGCCGTGGTGATGGCGCCATGGACCTCGCCGTGGGTGGCTACCGTGGTAGCCACCGCGGTGGTTCCCGTGGTGGAAACTCGTGTTGGTGGTGCCGCCCCTCCTAGGATCACATTCAATCTTGTGGATCGCCGCGGTCCCATTTCTTGGATATTGGAATTTTCACTCGTGGAATTTTCTAAATTTCTAGCCATTGTATTTTTTCTTTCTTTTTTGTATGTTTTATCAAAGAACCTTTGCAAATAAAAAATTCTAATAATAAGAACGTATGAAAAAATACAAGTGGACTAGAAAATAGAGAAAAAACCTTTTTATGCGAGAGTCTTCTACGAGTGTGGATTTCTTTCTCTCAATGAAAGCACCAATTTGTGGATGCAAATTTCTTCCTCCTTGATCTTGGACAAAATTGCACCTACAAAACAATTAACACCTTTGGTCAAGGCCAAGAGCCTCACGCGCCCATGATGAATGGGGAAGGGGGGCTTTGGCCGAAGAATCTCCGATGCCAAAGTTAGAATTTAGAGAGAAAGAGTGTTTAGAAAATTTTGGGATTTTTGCAAGAGTGTTGGAATTGTGTTTTGGAGAAAATGTGAGGCCTTTTATAGGGGAGTGGCCGGCCTCTTTGGGTGAGAGAGGACCGGTCACTTAGCTTGGTTTGTGGGCTAGGTTCTTGATTTGTTTCAAATTGGGAGCTATGGGATAATTAGCCAATTAATCAAATCATTAACTTAGCTAATTATTATCATAATAAAGGGGAGGAAATGGTAGAAAAGGTAAAGAACTTGGTTGACTCTTTTTGGGATTGAGGGTGGCCGGCCTTCTAGTGATTTTTGGGTGAGAATTGGTGATTTAATTGATAATTAATGGATTAATTAGGGAATTAATTCATTAATTAGTCAATTAAGATAATAATTTTATTAAAAGAAAGGTTTTTGGAGGTTACCTTGTGGAGTAAATGTATTGAGGATGGAAGAAATTGATTTAAGAATAAATACCTATTTGGGCACCTTGGGTTTGATTGAAGGATGATTCTCCACTGCTTGCGCGTAGGAAATCCGGTGCGTCTCGAGGATAGTTTTGTCCTCTTTTGCTACAAAATTCCACGTGTCGCCTCTTGATTATTTTTGGCTCCACAAATACCCCCACACCTGTTGGGCTGCTCGCAGGAAAGGGCAGCAGGTGTAGAGATCTTCTTGCTTTAGGAAACATAGGCTTGTTTCCTATTTTGATGTAGATTCCCTCTTTAATTGGAAATTATCTCATTCTAGGAAAGGGAAATAAATGTCTCTCAAAGCCTATTTAAGTCCACCTTAAGTGGGTTATTAAATCAACTTTGGAGAGCAATTTATTCTACCCTACAAGAGAGATAAAGCTTAGAGGATATTTGTTCCCCCTCATCTAGGTGATGTGGACAGGTGGGGCATAGAGGCTTGGTGGTGTGTCAGACTGCTCTGGGTGATGTGCACAAAAGACAAAGGTTTTCAATCGGGATCATTGTCCCCATTTTTGTGAGATTTCATCATAAAGCTTATTGTGGCTCATATATATGAAATCAAGATTTGGATAGACACCAAAGTCTTGTGATATATTGCAATTGGTTCCCATCAAGACAAACTATAAATAAGCTCTGCATGTTTTCAAGCTTTTGGGGATTGGAACAGTCAAATGGTTAGAGCAGTTCCACCCCAGTGGAAACTGCCCAGCACTCAGCCAAAAATCAGCCCAGCACCCCATTTTTTGTCTCCAGCCCAGTCACTTGCCTGGCACCCAGCCCATGCCAGGCAAGAGCCCAGTCAAAATCTGACTGACCCATTCCCCGGGCAAATGGTTGGCGCCGAGGAGAGAGAGAGAGAGAGAGAGGGAGAGAGTTCTCGGTGATGGACCGCGTTTCTCGGCCTGCATTCTCCTTCTTCCGCTCTATTCCATATCCTCCACCTCTTCCGAGCTGTAATTTTTCTGTTTCGTGACGAATATCCGTTCGTCTTCCACGGCGAACCGTCTGTTACAGGGAGTGCTGTGCTGGTGGTGGTGGGGCAGTGTTGTGCTGCTGGTGGTGGGGCTCCCGGTGATGGACATTTACAGGGAGGGTGGGAACTGGAGGAAGACGGCGATGGAGGCTGAAGAGAAGTGGGGAGGATCATTGTTTTGGAGGGGCGATGGGGGCAGAGAAATGAGGAGGACGAGATGGGTTCGACGGGGGGAAGAAGATGGGTTCGACGGGTGGTGTACAAAGAGAAGAAAAAAGGGGGAAGAAGAAGGGTGGGTTCGACGGGTGGTGTACAGAGAGAAGAAAAATGGGGGAAGAAGAAGGGTGGGTTCGACGGCGGTCTAAGGACTCGGCGGTGGAGCTGGTTCTTCTCTCGGCCATGGATTTTGGGGATTTGAAGAAACAAACCCAGATCAAGCCAAAATAATAATATTTTAATAAATTTAATAATAATATTTAAAGGTATAGTGATATTTTAATAATATTTTAATAAATTTGACTGGGTAAATTTTTGTTAGGGATGGAGATGCTTTAGTCTATTACTGTTTATCGGGGTCTATTACTGTTCATTTGAGTGAATAAATGCGCTGGGTGCCAGCACCCAGTCTTAGGGGTGGAAGTGCTCTTATAGGCCACTGAAAGGTTTTTGAGTTGTCCACTATAGCAAATATGTTAACTGGTTAAATCCAAATACAATTCAGTCAACTTCTTCATATTCTCTATCTCTTGGGGGATGGAGCTAGAAAGTTGGTTATATTGTACGAACAAGAGTTCCAAGTTGAGCCTTTGAGCTTATTCACAGACAAATTTAGACTCACAAGAGATTTCAAGTTAACTCTCTTTAAGAATTGTACTACTGTACTTAAAAATTGAAATGCTTGCAAGTTGGCCACTCAATTTGCTTTAGTCCTCGGCGAAGCTCATGAAATTAATAAATAAGCTATGTAAATAGTATTTTCCAAAACCATAATTTCATGAATTTGAAGCCTGACAAATTAATTCTAGAAGCAAAGTTGACAAAAGGAAAAAGTTAATCCAACGAAGCAAAATTGGTCAAAGGAAAGATGATAAAGGGCAAAAGTCATAGTGGTAGATTTGTAGTGGTGCACTTTCACTTAGACATGTTATTTTGGTGCTCCTTTCAATCAAAACGATAGTAGACTAAATATTGTCTATTTTAGAAAGAAAGAAACCCAGTTTCTCATCGAACCGTTCAAAACCCAATCATACTAGCTATAATTAACAAATTCGCAGAATTGTTTGTAGTATTGCAATGATTATCGACTTTGACTTGTCATTTTTTAAGACCCAAGTGGAAGACTTTTTTGGGATAATCCCAGAGATATCCTGGTACATCATGAGAAATTAGAGTTTCAATTGGATTCTATCACGACCGACTTGGCCATCCAGGAATTTGTCTTTGTATGTAAAAGAGAATTTGCAACGCAGGAAAACCTTCAACTTAATGCAAGTGTAAATTAATATACGTTTGTTTAACTTAATGGTTACAGTTATGGATAACCATTTAAATAAAAGGGGTATAACTATTTATTTGTGAAATATAAATGGATAAACATGAATATTACCAGGGGATACAAACGGGCACCTATTTTACCATTCGTATTATACCTATTTTACCATTCGTATTATTTGTAAAATTTAAAAAACAAAAATTGAAAACCTTAAGAGTTTGACCGAGTTGACAACTCATCGAACTCTCCGGTCTCCTCGACCCGTCGGATGAGAGAATGCTAACAATTCAAATTCATAATCTTCCCAGATGCATGCGGAGGAGGAAGAGAGAAAAAAATTGCTTTTGTCATTGTGGATTTTTAATTGTTTGGGACTTTAGAAATTTTGAAAGTGGGTGGAGTTAGTTCATCATAATCTGAAAGCATAAATGTTAAAGTTCGAAGCTATCGATTATTTCTTGCATATTTTTTTCCGCAGCCAAAGTTGGGATTAGGATTTGGATTGTTAAACTTAAAAGTGAAGCCAGAATGGTTTGCCTTGCCATTGGTTTTTTATCCAAAAAGGATTAATCGTTCTTGTTGATCTGAAGCTACTAGTAAATAAGTTGTCCGGGTTGAGTTTCACAAAGGGTTTAGTTGTTTAGTTACTTAAGTAATGAGATGAGAGGTTTTTTTGTTAGTAACCCAATCAATTATTACAATATATATTATATTACATAAAAATATCGCCCCTACACTATTATTTTAATTTCCAAAGTGATCTGAGGACTTAAAGGATTGGAATAGAGAAATGCATAATATATATGTACTTATAATTGTGTTCAATTATACAAGTGTCCATTTACTACAGTGATCGAAAGGTATTGAGCTCTTGCATGAGGAGTGGGTTAAAAAAAAATTGCATTCAATAATCAGAAAAGAAAATTATGACAGTTTTATTTTTACTTTCAACTTGTTAAAAAAGAAGAAGAACAACAACAACAAAAAGGGGCAAAAAAGGGTAAACCCGCTTATGTTACAGTTATAGGTATGGGTATACTCGCTTATGCAATTACACAACAGATAAACAATTATGCAGATAAGGCATAAATAATTATGGATAAATAACCGTGGTTACCCGCCGCCATAACCATTGCCTATCCTTACTTAGGACTTAGAAGCATCACTGAGAAATTTTACGTTGGTTTTCTTGTTGAAAACACTACTTCTAATTATTTTTATTTTTATTTTTAATAGAAAAACACGTTTTTTGTGTTATTTGTGTTCATTTTGAAAGTTGGATTGAGGTTGCGGGGTCTTTCTTCTCTTTTGTACTGTTTTCAAACTCAAAAGAAGAAATTTCGTTCTTGTAATAAAAACTTTAGTATAAATACTAGAAAGTATTACCCGCGCGTTGCTGCGGGATTAGAAAATGCATGAGATATCAACTCTTCGAAACTGCCACAACTCTCTGCAAAACCAAACCTATAGGGTTTTGTTCAAATTAAGACAAATCCGAAATAAAAACCTATATACTGGTGTTATAGAACGTACCTGAGTTTAATTGAAGTGACGATGATTTAAAGAAAGATCATGCCCAGACTGCACTAAAAATTAGTCAGTTTGATTAGGGATTAAATTTAACTAAAAGGGTAACACATTTTAACTAAAATGATAACAAAATTCAATATTCTTCACTTTGAATTGAAGATTAAGTAAAAAAAAATTACCTAGAAATTATCTACATATTCGTAATTATGCATCAAAAGTAGAAATTCGAAAAGCAAAAATTAAATCACTTACAGGACATGTCTTCAGCAAGAATAGCATTTATGGAAAACTGAGAATAATATTAATCAGAGAGTAACACTAAAACTGAATAAAATTAAAAAAATTAAAATTTTTATTTCTTGAAGTTTCAAGGTTTTTACTTTCGAATCCAGGCAAAACCCATATCAGATTGTAAAAAATAATAAGTTAATAAGAAATTATCACTGAAAATAAATCAAAAACACAAAAAAATTTGAAATTTCCGTACCTCAAGTTTTTGGGTTTTTACTGTGAATCGAATTAAGAAGTAAAGGCACAAATTATGAGAGGAGAACACGAAGAGGAAGCAAGGGTTTCTTTTGCTTATAAAAAAAAACTTACTAATTCATGTCCTTCTCCTTCCCACGCCTAATTCGCTTAACCCTCACTTTTCTCTACCCAACTCAAACTCCCCCATCTCCCAACACTGTCACTCTCTTTCATCCCTCGCTACTCTCTGCCTGTTCCATCTGTCCCCCCTCTGTAACTCTCCTTCTCCCTCTCGGCAAAAATAATGAAAAAGAAGTGTAATCAGGCAAGAAACAAAAGATCAGTAGAAGACGTTATAAACCTGTTGTTGAACAATATTTGTATGAAATGAACAAATGTGGAGATGTTAGAGTAAATCAGCAGCATACCTTGTAATTTTTTGGAAGGTAGTGACGTAGAATATGAACGATGATGTAAAATTGTTGTAAGACATTTGAAAAATGGTAGGAGGAGGTGTAAGCATATGGTATCTTAATTAAATTATATGAATTGATAGAGTGCAAAGAATGGAAATAAAAGCTGTATACAGTAAGTTGTGAGAAAAACTTATTAGGTGAGAATGCAAAATAATGAAAAATACGAATGACCTATGGAAAAATAGGTAAAGATGTTGGCTAAGCAAGGAAATGAGTTAAAAATGCGAAAGCCAAAGAACATTAGAAATAACCAACGGAAAAGTAGGGTACATTATGTCGTTTTCCTATTGTGAAAATAGGAACAGAGGATGTTGAAGATGGATCAGATATGCTTTATTTTGTATGTTTGTGGCATACAAAGATATAATTTGGTCAATCGTTTTGACTTTGTTTTTTTTGTTTTTTGTTTTCTGGCATAATCATCATATCCATCTTTTCTCTTCAGAGGAACTATTTGTTACCAATATATAAACAAACAGTATCTTCTTTTCATGTGTTACAAATACATGATAAATTGCTTGCTTATTCATTGAGAAAATTAAGATGGACATCCTGAAGTATGAATCTAGATGTTTTAAAGAGATATATATTTTATGGTTATCTGTTGATTAAATAGAAGGACACAGTATGTATTGGAGAATTGTTTAATTTATCTAACTAATAATAAGAATGGTGTATAGGTAGATTAAACAATTTTTTTTTTTATTGTGAAGTGTTTTTTTGTTTAACCAAGGGTTATGGAGTGAACACATTTTTGGTTACATGTTTGATAATAGTTTTGGATGTCCAACTATATCCATTAATGGGTAGGCAAGTAATTAATCATGTACTAAAGCTAGATGAAAAGTGGAGACTTTGGACATACATGGGTAACAATTAGTTCCCCTGAAGAGAAATGTTAGTAAAATTTAAATTTGAGTAAAGTGCATTTATGGAAAAGGTAATAAATTATATTTTGTTAACATACCTTTAATTGTTGTAGATATGTTTTTGTATGAGGAACAAACCAACAATGAACCGTGTTGACTGGGCGATGAACGTCTCGAATAGGCTGATAACTTAATTTACCAAAAAAAAAAAACAAAAAAAAAAAGAGAGATCATTGTTAATATGTGTTTGAACAAATATAGCATGTGTATATGCATGTTTTATAGATTAAAATATAGATGGTAAAACTTACTGGAGATATTTTTATCAAAATGAAAGGAAATTACTTGAGTTGTTGTTTATAATTAGTATGGGTGAAGTGTCAGTACCTTTAAGAATATTAACCTTGATTTCGATTGGATTCAAATAAGGTGTTGAAATTTGGAAAGAAAAAATAAGTTATATAATGTGGGATATCAACTTGGAAAATGGATGAGGATATCTTAGAAGTTTAATTATGGAAATGCTTAATTTTCATAGGTGTTAAATTGTGGTGTAAGTTGACAGGCGAATGCATTGTTGGTTTACCTATAGATCAAGTGTTCTGTTCTCATCCTGGAACTTGGTTAGGTAAAAAAAAAAATAGATCAGATAACAATATAGAAATCAAATACATATTGAACACTTTATACCTCACATGTACAGAGCAAATATGGAAGCGAAAATATACTCAAAACTGGTACAAAAATATATGTTGCAATATTTTGATATAAAACAAAACCGCCTTAATCAGATTAATTAGGGTTTTTTTCTTTATAGTTTCATGTACTTCAAAAGATATATGATGTAAATTATACTTGAATATTATCACTGTATAAAAAAATGTTAAATGGATGTTATCACATTTAAGTTTAAGTATCAAAATACTTTAAATGCTTCTTCAAAGTAGCATTGTTTATATCAAGAAATTAATGATATATTGTTTGTTTATATAATATATGTATCTTTGACTATGAAAACAATAGAACTTTTTACTATTAATCTTAGCATTAATAGAACATATAAGAGCTAATGAGATAGAGCTAAGCTGCTTCACCACTTCCATAAGTCCACGTCTCTATCCAAGCCTAGACATCCCCATATTGGCCAGATAGGTATCCTGTCGTGACCTGCAAGATTTACACAAAATAAAAAAATTGAAAGAGGTTTAAGCATGAACATATTGTAAAATGCAAACTTTATAGCACCAAATTGGGTTGGAACCAAGCACGAACCATCATGAATATAAAGTGGATACACAAAATTGGCAGGAGATAAACTTGTTTCATGAAATGCAGCTCTAAGTGATGCTGATCTTTGGTTTCAGAGAGGAAATGTCACATGATCTCAAATTACCTTGAATTGGTAATTATGTAAAGAAACAGTTACATGAAAAATCACACATATATATATATATATTTTCTCCATCACCTATCAAAATTTTGAGGCCTTCTCTTGATGTCACTCTAGATAATGCAACATATAATTGACCATGGGTAAACACTTGTTCAGGAAGATATAAACCAACTTGTTTCAAAGATTGTCCTTGACTTTTGTTAATGGTCATTGCAAAACATGGTCTAATTGGAAATTGACGTCTTTTAAAAACAAAAGGCCACTTGCTCTCTGTTGCTGTAAGAGTAATCCTTGGTATGAAAACTTTGTAACCAGTATTGTTTCCAGTAAGTATTTTGGCTTGGATAATTCTATGAAACAATTGACTAATAACTAATCGTGTTCCATTACATAAACCCGAAGATTGGTTCAAATTTCGTAATAACATGATTGGCATTCTATTTTTAAAATCAAGTTATGTGTGTGTGTAGACCATTGAATTCTAATTTATTCAAAAATTCAACAGGATATGATGCTTCTAAATTTTCATTGTTTCCATTGGAAGAACACAATGAATCATAGCTTAGGTACACATGTTGTTCTCCAGGTAACAATTCAATTATATAATTGTTTATATCTGTAACAGTTGTATTTTGAGGTGTTATAATAGCACGCTCTCTTAAGTAATCAAAACTGTTAAAAGAAGTTTCAAAATTGGGGTATGTTGTGAAAAAAAATGGAAGAAATTGGATTTACAGAAGAATGAGTTATTAAATCTTCAGCTATTTTAACCAAAGATGTGTCTTTGTCATTCAAAATATTTTCATCATTTATGTCATTAATTGTTCCATCACCTATTTGTAAAATCCAATATGCAAAATCACTGATTTTTTGTTTTTCTTCAATGCTAATTCCACTTTTTGATAATCTCATATTTTCTTTTAATCGAAATTTTTTAAAATGGGACCATAAATAAGAACTATTTAAAGAAGCATTTATTATGTCTTCTTTAGTTCCTCCAGGAATAACAGGTAAAATTTGTCGAAAAGCACCACCTAATAAAAGAGGTTTACCACCAAATGGAATAGTATGTTCTGAACTATGTAAATGTGACACAAGATCAGAAAGTGATTTATCCAATGCTTCAAAATAGTGTTTGTGATTCATAGGTGCTTCATCCCATATGATTAAATCAGTTTTCTCAATTAATGTAGCAAGATGTGTTTCTTTTTAATTGCACAAATGGAAGATTCAGTGATAACTAAAGGTATTTTAAATCTAGAATGAGCAGTTCTACCATTTGGTAATAATAATGATGCTATTCCTGATGATGCAACTGCTAAAACAATTTTTCCTTCAGATCTGAGCTTACTTATGATAGTATCCCATAAAAAAGTTTTTCCAGTGCCTCCATGACCATAGACAAAGAATAGAACTTGTTTTTTAGCATTCACGGTTTCTATGACACAATCATAAATGTATTTTTGATCTTGATTGAGTTGATTTTAAAAATGTGTGTTTTTTTTTACAATTCTTCACAATCATAATTTAACTCTTCTCTCAAAAGTCTATTTTTGATTTCTACCATTTTATTTGCATCAGGTATTGGTAGATAATGTTTTTCTAAAGAAGTTGATGCATTATTAAAGAGCAATTTTAGTTCAAACAGTACAGAATTTTTTAATTCGTTTTCTGGCACAATCATATCAGGAATTGCAAAAGTTTTTTTGTAAGTTGTATAAAATATCATCATACATATTATGCCAATAATTTTCAAAAAGAATTCGAGGATTTGCAACATCACAAAATAAAATAATTGTAACAAATAATTGTCTTAATTGAGTAGATGACGCTGTATTTATAGCATTTGATAAAGCCTCAATCCATTCTTTATCATCACCTAACAATCCTAATGATTGACATGCATCTTGATATGAAGCATGGACAACGTCATTAACAGTTTTTATGTCATCAAAACTTAATGCACTTTTTTTTCAAATTTAAAAGCATTCTTAAATAATATAATTCACCTGATGCAGGATGTACATATGCTATTCTGCCTATTGAACCTCCACGTTTTCTCGGCTTCCAAATTTTTCTACGTGTATCATATAAGAATTTTGAGGGAATTTGAACATAAGTTAAAGAACGTGCATCACTATAAATTTTGTTAATTTCAAACCAACTTGTCAACATTGTATGGACAGAAGCATTTTGATTAATAATTGATTGCAATGATTGATCAGCACTAAAAACAATATTTTGTTCCAACGGTAAATGGACAGGTAATCGTTCAATAGAAGGTTCTCTATGATGTATAGAATATTGAAACAACCTCCAAACAGCTTCATAAGGGGATATATATCTACAATTTAGATAGGTTAATATCTCATCATTTGTATCTTGTTGAAGAATCAAGCGTGCTCTATCTGGACCTTTATTTATATATTTAAACAAATATTTTATAAGTGTTGATTGACAACAAAGTTCAACATTTATATGAGCATTATATCTTAAAAGTAATTCAAAATTATAAGGAACAAAAAACCGTTATCAACTTTTATTCCATTTTTTATAACAAATTTTGTCTCATCATCACGACGCCTATAAATAGGAAAACCACTTGGTTCAAAAACTGTTTCATTTTTATACGGCTTGGGAAAACTTTTGGAACATTTATTTTCTCGCATGCAAGAAGAATTTTGATTAGCATAACCACATGGACCATGAATCATAAATTGATCCTAAATGTGCTAGAGTTGCGGCTAGGCTGGGAATAATGTTTTCTTAAATGAAATAATCGGCCCGTCCTATTTAATAATTATAAGTGAGTTAGTCTAAACATGACCTAAGTATGGGTAAGCCGATTGTCATGCCCCGAAACTCAACAGAGACATCGACACGTACCTCGAGGGTACTAGGGAATAGGACGCTCTGACGATTAAGAGTTGTATTCTCGACGAAGTGCTATTATCTCGTGTTGGATTTCGGGACATGACAACAACATTAAATGAGTCGAGCTAGCCTAACTCGTTTGACACCTCTAGTCCTATATACATATTACTTTCAGAATATGCAAATTAAGGAAATACATATATAGTTGCATGTGAATTACCATACCATGGCCACATAAATCCAGTTTCGGGGATCATTGGACTAGGGAGTGGTCGCCCAACGAGCATTGTTTGGCAACTAAGGCAACTAACCCTGAAGCGATTTTCGTACTGCCTTTCAGTAGAATTCAAGTCCCAGGTGTTGGGGCTGAACTTCGGCAAGGACGCAAAAATCAAAATTCCTATGCACACCACTCCGATATTTGACTGACCGATGTGAATTTCCAAAGGCAAAGTCTGGAAATCGATCCGAAAATCTTGGCCAAAGCCGAAGAGACCGTGATGGGTTTCGGGATCCCCTACTCTTACTTGGTGGGCAATGCATTCAGTGTCCAAGAGCCGGAGAAACCCGTATTCTTAGAAAACTGCAATAGTGAAACTGATAGAAGGCTAGAAGAATTGCAGGCAGTGGTTGAATAGTTTTTTATATTCATCAATAGCAAAGAAACGAAAATATATACAAATACATCAATCCAATCATGCCTTCTTCTACGGCATAGAAAACGTGATCTGCCTAAAGTAGGATTTGACCTACCTAATATAAGAAAGTAAATATCCTACAGTAATGATGATATATTACAAGGATTCTACAATATATTACAAGGATATTTCTTAATACTCCCCCTCAAGTTGGAGAGTGAATATCATGAAGTCCCAACTTGTCGCGTAATGTCACAAATTGATCTTTTCCCAATGCCTTTGTAAATACATCTGCTAACTGAAAGCGCGTAGGCACATATATGGGATTAATCATTCTAGCTTGTAGTTTTTCTCGAACGATGTGACAATATATTTCAATGTGTTTCGTGCGCTCATGAAAGACAGGATTTGCTGCAATGTATAAAGCTGATTATCACTGAACAATGATGTAGGGGCTATCTGTAGGACTTTTAAATCCTCTAATATATAACGTAACCAAGTCAGCTCCACGCATGTGTTGGCCATAGCTCGATGAAATGAGAGAATTCCCAAGAAAAATACAATAGCCTGTAACTGACCTTCTTGTAGCACGACAACCTCCCCAATCTGAATCACAAAAGGCTTTCAAGGCAAGACTATTAGAGGCGGGAAATAGTAAGCCTTGACCAGGGGTTCTTTTTTGAGAATTCGTAAGGCAGTATCCCAATGAGGTTTACGAGGTTCATGCATGAATTGACTTAATGTGCGAACGGAATAGACTATGTCAGGCCTTGTAACAGTAAGGTAAATTAATCTACCAACTAGTCTTCTGTACGTGGTTGGATCACTAAGCAATGCTCCATCAGTAGGGGTGAGTTTCAAGTTTTGCTCCATGGGAAACTTGTCCTGGCGTGCGCCTAAAAGCCCTGAGTCTTGTAAAATATCGAGTGCATATTTCCTCTGAGACAGGGAGAATTCTATGCCCAAAAAATATTTCAAATTTCCGAGATCTTTGATGCGGAAACGTTTGAGAAGAAATTGTTTGAGACGTTCCATTTCTTGAAGATTGCCTGTAAGAAGTATGTCATCGACATAGATAAGAACTACAGTAAATGAAGTACCTTGAGTCTTGGTGAAAAGAGAATAATCCACTTTGGATTGTTGTTTTCCAGCTTTTTGAATGGTATCTGAAAAGGTAGAGAACCAATTTGTGGATGCTTGTTTGAGTCCATAGAGTGACTTATTAAGCCGACATACAAGGTTCTCCCCTGTCGGCGAAAACCAGGAGGAGGCTCTATGTACACAACGTCATATAAATCACCGTGAAGAAAAACATTTTGAACATCCAATTGATGGATAAACCAATGGCGAGCAGCGGCAACAGTAAGAAGGGTAGTGAGTTTGGCTGTAGGTGAAAAAGTCTCCTGATAGTCAACACCCTCAACCTGAGTGTATCCCTTAGCGACAAGACGAGCCTTGTATCTCTCAATGGTGCCATCAGACTTGTATTTAATTTTGTAAACCCATTTACAATCGATCGGTTTCTGACCAATAGGTAAGGGAACCATACTCCATGTGTTATTGTGTTGTAAAGCCTCTAATTCTGTATGCATAGCTTGGCGCCAATTGGGATCAAGGATAGTCGGAGCATAGGAGGTAGGCTCTGTTTGACTTGTAACATTAGCTAGAAAAGCACAATGGGCTGAAGAATAACGAGAGTAGGAAAGAAAATCAGAAAGTGGATAAAGAGTACGTGAGGAAGAACGAGGCATCGGGACAGAGTGATTGACTTGGTTTGACATGTGATAGTCTTTATGCCATGTGGGGGGTTGCCTAGGTCGAAGAGACTGTCATGGGGGTATGATAGAGGAGGGGGTGGTGGTGGATTATTTGATTCGGTGGGATGATCAGATTCTGTGGAATGGACGGGATGAGATGTCACAGGTGGTGTAGAGCTGCGAATGGACAGGTCAGCTGGTGTGTGGACAGGTGGGGCAGAGAGGCTTGGTGGTGTGTCAGACTGCTCTGGGTGATGTGCGTGGGAGAGTGGCACGGATAATGGGGTATGGGAAGGTGTATGTGGGGTTTGTTCATGTGGAGTTGGTGAGATGGACGGTGGGGTTTGTGTAGGTGGATTATTTAATGGAACATTGATATGTGTAGGGGAATTGTTTAATGGCACATTGGTGTTGGAAACGTCTGATGGATGGGCATTGATGATGTCATCATAGTAAGATGGAAAAAAATCAATAGTGGGAGTATGTGGCGTTGAAATAGAAGAGAAAGGAAATGTGTTTTCACAAAATTTTACATCACGACTTACGAAAATTTTTTAAGTCTCCAAGTCATAGAGTTTGTAACCTTTTTTGACCCTTGGGGTAGCCAACAAAAATGAAACATTTAGCACGAGGATCAAATTTGTGAGTAGGATAAACAACTGTTGCATAACAAAGACAACCAAAAACCTTCAGGTGATCAAAAGATGGTGGACGATTGTACAATATCTCAAAATGTGATTTAGTGGATAATATTGGTGATGGTAGACGATTAATGAGATAGACGGCGATTAAAACACATTCACCCCAGAAAGAAAGTGGTAAGTGAGATTGGAAACGTAAGGCACAGGCTATGGTGAGAATGTGGCTATGTTTGCATTCGACAACTCCATTTTGTTGGGGAGTGTAAACACATGTGCATTGATGTTCAATGCCATTATTTTGAAAAAATTCTCTCATGGACATGAATTCAGACCCGTTGTCAACTTGTATAGCTTTGATGTTGGTATGAAATTGAGTGTGAGCAAAAGCTACAAAAGATTTTAAAAGGTGTTGAGTTTCAAACTTATGCTGCATCAAATATAACCATGTGCATCTAGTATAGTCATCGACAATGGTAAGAAAAAATCGGGCCCCTGAATGAGTAGGAACTTTATGTGGACCCAAAATATCACAATGCAACAAATCAAAAGGAGCATGAGTTGATATAGAGCTCAATGAAAATGGAAGTCATGTTTGTTTGGCCATGGGACAAACACAACAATCATTATTAAAAGAAATATCATGTGAAGGTAAAAAAGAAGATACTAATTTGAGGTGAGAAGGTGATGGGTGTCCAAGTCGCATATGCCACAAATTTGAAGGGTGAGAAAATTGGTTGGAAGTAGGCAGGCGTTGTAAAGGTGACATGTAATAAAGACCATCACGTTGTATCCCTGAGCCAATTATCTTGCCCGTAGCCAAGTCTTGTAAAACACAGAAAGTAGGGAACAAAATGGCACAACAATTTAGAGAATTAGTGACTTTTGATGTGAAAATTAACTTGACACTCAAATTAAACCCTCTTTTGACAATTGTAGTAAAGTATGTAAGTAGGGATCGTTCTAGACCGGGGATTAGGAGGGATTGCTAAACACTTGAAAACTGACTTAAAAACATAAAAACAAAGTTTAAAACACTGAATTAGACTCAAAGAATGCAAGACTAAACTTTAAAACACTAAAACAAAGCAAAAGACTCAAAACAGCAACCAAAAGACTCAAAACTGCCTTAAAAACACTTTCTGGGCAGTTTTGGACACAAGCACCAAATTGGACGAATTTGGGTTTTAACTTGAATCAAAACACTTAAAAACACTTATCAAAACAGATTCTAACTAATTTAACACTTCAAAATAAAGGGGGATTTGGTTTTGACGAAATTAAAAACAAGACAAACTTTGTAATTAAAACAGATTGTAAAAACGATTTTGGATGAAACTTATGGATGGAAGGCTAGCTAGAGGGTTCTTCTCCACACATGACACACTTGCATACAAACCAATTTTCAGTTGTTCTTTCGATAAGTTATGAAACTCAACACCCCAAGTTAATTAGGTTCGCTTAAATTAACCTTCAAGTTCTCCTTAAGTTAATGAATTGGATGGGACTGCGCATACAACAATTCAAAGCATTCTTCAAAAGTTCCTTACGTGAAAAGCACAATAAAGATACAATCAAAGATCATTAAGCAACATGAGAACTATAAGTGTTGACGAGGCCTTCGTTACTATGATGAGCATGAAACTAATGCCAAGAATTCATTTAACGCGATCGTTTATAAGCGACCTTCACTACTTGTGAAATATAAGGGTGTAACTATTAGGTGAAACTCCCTTATACTCTAGCATCATATTCATGCATGAAAACTAAGCGTGCTCTCTCAATCAACATACACAAATAAGTTATCCATCAAGCAGTTAAACGAATTGAACTCATAACTTATGAAATCACAACCAAAGGTAATCAATTCATATTGCAAGTATGTACATGGTTTCGAATCACCCCCTAACTAAGGGGGGGTTTAAGTTCTCATACTTGCAGAGCAAAGATAATCAATTTTAGACATGGAAAATAAAAGAAAGAAGACACCTAGACGCTCAAACGATCCAATCTTGAACAGCAAGCACGCCTATGGACATCCTCCTTCCTTCTCCTTGCTGCGGCACCACACTTGCAGGTATGTTTAGGGGGTTTTGAATGGTGTAAACTGGTGGAAGATGGTGTGGTGGTGTTTAGGGATGATGGGTGGTGCGGCTAGATGTGTTTTGGAGCAGAAAATATGGAGAATGGTGAAGGATGGTGAGGCTGAGAGAGGAGGAATGATTTCTGGCGTGAATGGTGAATATGGGAGCTCTTTGGAGCTCTATGAAGCTGTCTGAAGTTCCTTTGAATGTATGGGATGGCTGCTACTTAAAGGACTTGCAGCCACAAGGTGTTATGGGCATATTTCTTTTAAATTCTTCCCCCATCCCCTACATATCAGCATGCTCACTCCTTTTATGACACCAACACTCAAAACTATAAGTGGAAGACCCATCATTTGTTGTCCATCCTCCTTATTTTATTAGCCAATGGAATGGGCAGCCATGTTCTCCACCTTCTTAGCTGATTCCTAGCCTTTGAACTTTCAAATTCGTCCATCCCTTTAGCTTGAATCATACACAATCCTTCCTAGGTCCAAAAGTGCTCCAAAAGGCCCCAAAATGCATCTTCTTGCATACTTTGTCCTTAGAACCTGTAAACACACGAAAATGGCTTAAAAGTCTACAATAACTAAGAAATAACAACGTAAATGCACAAGAACAAGCCAACTAAGTCGCCTAAATATGCTCCTATCAAATTCCCCCACACTTAGCTTTTGCTAGTCCTCGAGCAAAACAAAACGAAACAAAACAAACAAAACACAACCTAGACCTTCCAACATTTGCCTCAGGGATTTCCAATGCACATGACATGTTAAAAATCATCATTCCCACAGATTTTAGACATCTTTACACTTGAGCACATACTTAATCATAGTCACCACTCACTAGTTCACATTGAACCAATTAAAACAATGATTTGAATGTAGTAACATGCCTTAGAGAATTCACTCAATTCCTCACAAGATACTCTCTATTTTCACACACATTTTCTGACTACACACCCTACATTAGTATATGTGAGAAGATTAATGTAAACATGAAGCGAACACTCACATATGATGATAGCAAAGAACGCAATTTCTGGAGTATGTATAGATATGATCTCATGAATGGAATGCTACTACTTAGATGCGAGAACCAGTGACACCATATGCTCATACCAATTCCAAACTCCACAAATTGAAATGTACAACACTCAAGATAGAAGTCAAGGTTTGTAACGGGGCTAGGGTGATTGGCTAACAAAGAACGGATATGGAAAACAAACATTCTTGAAACAATAGTAATCATAATAGTTGAATTGAGGTTTAGAATTCACTTTAGTGGCAGAAACTAATTGAAACACAAAGGGGTTGTGAATAACACATATTAGGGCCAAATTGAGCGTTTTGGACCCTTCCTTCAACAAACAACACTTGTGAGTTCATTCTCACTTATTTTGAACCTCTTTTTCATTCTTTTCACAACTTTTCTTTTTTTCTCTTTTCTTTTCATACGAATTTTCTTTCCTTTTTGCTCTCAAAAACACAAGAGTCCCTTCCCCCACACTTGTTTTCTGCAATAATTACTCAAAACAATTCCCTTTATATCATGCTTTACTATGCTTCAAGAACAAGGGTATGGATGGTCCTAATCTAGGCTAGGTGAGGATGATGTGGGTTAAGAAAGAAAATAGGCTAAACGAGGCTCAATGGGGTTAAACCTAAACACAATGCACGGGGATGGCTGTTTGGCTCTTGGTTTTCTACACAACTTCATCTTGTTCGTGTGTTATGCAATTCAATATCATGCTTTGAATGAAACGGATATGAGTTCTAGCATTTGGAACTAAATGATGAAACGCCTTCTAAGTAGTAACCAAGCAAAGGATAATGAGATCGTGCAACGATTTTTAGAAAACAACAATGCACAGATTATTACACTCCAAAGAACGTGTTAGGCTCAAGTCTCTCAAGGTTGTAGCGTTAAGTTGAGTTCTTTCCTTCAAGCATGTTACAAAAACTGATTTTTTCTTTATGATTACATGTGAATTCATAAGCTATAACGACAACCAAGCATAAACCAAAGAGTATATCAAACTTCCATCCATGTTTACAACTTTCCTTAACAGTCATGCAATTAAAAACCAAATCCTCATCATTGTGTTGGAAGGTACCCTAAGACACAAACAAACACACAAAAACAACTCTTTTTGGGTTTTTCAACACAAATTTTTCAAATTTTTATGAGATTTTCGGATTTTTATGTCAACACACAATAAAATGCACCAAAACAGCTTAAAAACACATAAAAACAGCAAGGAACAACATTGGAAGTTATGGGTGATAAAATCCCACGAATTTGCATCAAAAGCACTTATTTACCCCCCGACACTTAAATCAAACATTGTCCTCAATGTTTCAAGCATACACTCACAGAAAAACAAAAGTAAACAACAAAACAGCAACTGAAACAACTAAACATGGCAGATTAGAAACAAGCAACAAAGAGAAGGGTTTTAGGAACGCAAATCTGGAATTGGAGTGATTCCTAAGGCTTCCTTTGTTGAAATGCATGGGTTGCCTCCCAAGTAGCGCTTTCTTTAACGTCTTGCAGCCGGACGAGGAACACGTTCAGTCCCCATTGGTGCCCACGGCAGTGATGGGTCTTCCTCCACGACCTGCCCTTCGAAACACATCACGTCTTTGCTCTAAGAATGGAAGGGGATAGTGGTCCTTCCTGATTGTGGCATTGAGCTCCCTAAAATCAATGTAATGATTTCCACCATCTTGAACTAGATTAGGTACCTGCACCAAAGAAGGTAACAACCTATTAGTTGAAATGGGAATTGGATTTAGAGGAAGGGACTTACCATTGTTCTGCGATGAAGATGCCAAAGTAACAGTAAGGGTGTTGCTCTCGGCCAGATTGGGTGCTTTGGGAGTAGGGGCTTGGTCCACGTGCTCCACGCTAATGCCCTCTTTGATGGTGGGTCGAGGTAATGTTGAATGTTCCTGCCCTTTATTGGACAGATTTGAAGGTTTAGGAGCACATGGGACTTGCGGCAATGGTGTTTCCACCCTTGCCGTGGGTTGGCTTTGTTTCTCCTCTTCAAATTGAAGTCTTTCATCTTCTTTGTGACCTGATGTTGATGGTTGTGAACCTGCCCCAACTTCTTTTCCACTTCTCAACAATATGGCTTTTGCAGTTTCGAAACCTCCCTTCGGATTTGGAATGGTTGAACTAGGGAGTTGGCCTTGGTCTCGAAACTTCCCTACAAAATCTGCAATCTGCCCAATTTGTCTCTCCAAATGATCCACCCTTTTGTTTTGGTTTTGCATGGCTTGGGTGTGATCTTCTTGCCCCTGAGATAACTTGGTTAGTATTTTAAGAAGTGCATCATTGTCTAGGGACGTACCTGAAGCATTTGGGGCAGATTGTGGTTGGACTTGTGTGGGTGCGTAGGGCTTGGTGTAGAAGCCCGGGGGTTGTTGCCTAAAGCCTCCTTGTTGTTGGGATTGTTGGGGCTCCCTCCACTTGAAGTTTGGATGGTCTCTCCAACCTGGATTATACGTATTAGAGTATGGATCGTTCCTTGGTTGGTTTTGGCCTTGAAATCCAATTGCATTGGCGCTCTCCCATCCACCATTCTCAATCAATTGTGGGCACTTTTCAGAAGCATGTCCTTGGATAGAACACACACCACACACACTTGGTCCTTGCACCCTCATTCCTTCGGCCATCTGAGACACAATGGAAGTAAGGTTAGCTAATTGTGAGTGAATGTCGGATGTGGAACTTACCTCATGCACTTGCTGCCGTGGGGTGCCTCTTTGCCCAACACCTTCATATTGTTGAGCGTTCAACGCTCGGTTAGCAATCAAGATCTTGGCAGCCGTGGGTGTCTTGTCCACCAAAGCTCCACCTGCTGAGGCATCTAGCATTTGGCGTTCAATTGGTAGAAGCCCCTCGTAGAAATATTGAAGAAGAAGCTCCTCCTTCATTTGGTGCTGTGGACATGAAGCAACAAGTGATTTAAAATGTTCATAATAAGTAGGAAAAGATTCACCTTCGTCTTGCTGAATTCCACTAATCCTTTTGCGTAAAAGAATGATTCGAGAAGTTGGGAAGAACTTCTCCAAAAACGCCCGTTTCATGCTCTCCCAAGATGTAACAGTTCCGGGAGCTAATTCAAACAACCAATCTTTGGCTTTGTCCATTAAAGAGAATGGAAAGGCCTTCATCTTCAATATGCTTCCGTCGACGTTGACAGGAGTCATGCTTGAACACACCACTTCGAACTCTTTCAAGTGCTTGTTTGGGTCCTCCATGGACAACCCATGGTATTTTGGAATGTGGTGTAGCAAACTTGACTTCAACTCGAACTCCTCGGTCTTGCCTTGAGCAGCCGTGGGGTATTGGATGCATAGGGGTGTTGCATTGCCAACACCCGAGGCAGAAAGCTCTTTGATGGTTCGATTGTCCGCTTCCATGATTGGTACTTCTTCCTCTCTTTGTGCCGTGGCCTCCTCTTCCTCTTCTAGTACTGGTTCTTCAAGGTCAGGTTCAAGGCTACGTGGATTGGGCACTTGTTGTTTCTTATTCCTTCTCAAATTGCGCTCAAAATCGTCGTCGAAGTCCAAGATATTCTCACGAATAGGTTGGGATCTTCGTGTCATAAACTAGTACCTAAAAAAAAAAATAAACAAGAAAACAAAACAAGGCCAGAATCTGAAATAAACTAAAACAAACTGAAATAAAAGATCCAAGGGATTAGCAAAGTTGCTAATCCCCGGCAACGGCGCCAAAATTTGATGTGAAAATTAACTTGACACTCAAATTAAACCCTCTTTTGACAATTGTAGTAAAGTATGTAAGTAGGGATCGTTCTAGACCGGGGATTAGGAGGGATTGCTAAACACTTGAAAACTGACTTAAAAACATAAAAACAAAAATTAAAACACTGAATTAGACTCAAAGAATGCAAGACTAAACTTTAAAACACTAAAACAAAGCAAAAGACTCAAAACAGCAACCAAAAGACTCAAAACTGCCTTAAAAACACTTTCTGGGCAGTTTTGGACACAAGCACCAAATTGGACGAATTTGGGTTTTAACTTGAATCAAAACACTTAAAAACACTTATCAAAACAGATTCTAACTAATTTAACACTTCAAAATAAAGGGGGATTTGGTTTTGACGAAATTAAAAACAAGACAAACTTTGTAATTAAAACAGATTGTAAAAACGATTTTGGATGAAACTTATGGATGGAAGGCTAGCTAGAGGGTTCTTCTCCACACATGACACACTTGCATACAAACCAATTTTCAGTTGTTCTTTCGATAAGTTATGAAACTCAACACCCCAAGTTAATTAGGTTCGCTTAAATTAACCTTCAAGTTCTCCTTAAGTTAATGAATTGGATGGGACTGCGCATACAACAATTCAAAGCATTCTTCAAAAGTTCCTTACGTGAAAAGCACAATAAAGATACAATCAAAGATCATTAAGCAACATGAGAACTATAAGTGTTGACGAGGCCTTCGTTACTATGATGAGCATGAAACTAATGCCAAGAATTCATTTAACGCGATCGTTTATAAGCGACCTTCACTACTTGTGAAATATAAGGGTGTAACTATTAGGTGAAACTCCCTTATACTCTAGCATCATATTCATGCATGAAAACTAAGCGTGCACTCTCAATCAACATACACAAATAAGTTATCCATCAAGCAGTTAAACGAATTGAACTCATAACTTATGAAATCACAACCAAAGGTAATCAATTCATATTGCAAGTATGTACATGGTTTCGAATCACCCCCTAACTAAGGGGGGGTTTAAGTTCTCATACTTGCAGAGCAAAGATAAGCAATTTTAGACATGGAAAATAAAAGAAAGAAGACACCTAGACGCTCAAACGATCCAATCTTGAACAGCAAGCACGCCTATGGACATCCTCCTTCCTTCTCCTTGCTGCGGCACCACACTTGCAGGTATGTTTAGGGGGTTTTGAATGGTGTAAACTGGTGGAAGATGGTGTGGTGGTGTTTAGGGATGATGGGTGGTGCGGCTAGATGTGTTTTGGAGCAGAAAATATGGAGAATGGTGAAGGATGGTGAGGCTGAGAGAGGAGGAATGATTTCTGGCGTGAATGGTGAATATAGGAGCTCTTTGGAGCTCTATGAAGCTGTCTGAAGTTCCTTTGAATGTATGGGATGGCTGCTACTTAAAGGACTTGCAGCCACAAGGTGTTATGGGCATATTTCTTTTAAATTCTTCCCCCATCCCCTACATATCAGCATGCTCACTCCTTTTATGACACCAACACTCAAAACTATAAGTGGAAGACCCATCATTTGTTGTCCATCCTCCTTATTTTATTAGCCAATGGAATGGGCAGCCATGTTCTCCACCTTCTTAGCTGATTCCTAGCCTTTGAACTTTCAAATTCGTCCATCCCTTTAGCTTGAATCATACACAATCCTTCCTAGGTCCAAAAGTGCTCCAAAAGGCCCCAAAATGCATCTTCTTGCATACTTTGTCCTTAGAACCTGTAAACACACGAAAATGGCTTAAAAGTCTACAATAACTAAGAAATAACAACGTAAATGCACAAGAACAAGCCAACTAAGTCGCCTAAATATGCTCCTATCAACTTTGCTGGCAGACATGAGATTTAAACGGAAAGAAGGGACACATAAAACCTTCTCTAAAGTGATATCTGAATTGAACGGTATAGTGCCAGTGGAAGTGATGGCAGCCGTAGAGCCAGTAGGTAAATTAACAATGGGTATTGATGTGTTATTTGTTTTAGTGAAAAGTGTGGAATCAGAGATGATGTGGTCAGTAGCTCCGCTATCCAAGATCCAAGGCTTTGTGAATACAGAATTAATAGAAGCAACGGAATAAGTAGGCAAACCTGCAGTGTTTGCATATGCATGGTTATTACCATAAGTATGATTTGATTTTATCATGGACAAGGCATGAACAAGTTGGAGAAACTGGTATGCAGAAAGCCCATTCAATGGGTTCGGTTGAGAGGCCTGCGAGTTGGATGAGTGGCCTGCCATCTGGAAGTCAGAAGGCTGTTGTGATGTAGATGATTCTGCTGCGTTGGCAGCCAGAAAAGAATGATGTGGTATGGCCTATTGGTTCCCACATTGGCGTTGCTGCTTATGATTTGGTCTGCCACTTGGGGTTCTTGCACTGTTGGGAACCCATGTCCCATTCCTAATCCTGCATCGATCCTCAGTATGGCCTCTTCTGTCACAAAATTTGCAATAAAATTTTAGAGTTCTGCAATTTTCAATTATATGCCCATCTTTGTCACAATGGTCACATTGCATATTTTTTAAATTTTTGGAGGAATTGTTTGGTGGTGCTACTGAACTGTTGTTGCTATTGTTTGAATTGTTGGAATTGGATGTTTTGTTGGTTGGTGGTGTTTGATCCATGGTGTTTTGAAACCTTGATACAACTTGAGAAATTTGGAAATCAGGCACCAGTGAAAACTGCAATAGTGAAACTGATAGAAGGCTAGAAGAATTGCAGGCAGTGGTTGAATAGTTTTCTATATTCATCAATAGCAAAGAAACGAAAATATATACAAATACATCAATCCAATCATGCCTTCTTCTGCGGCATAGAAAACGTGATCCGCCTAAAGTGAGATTGGACCTACCTAATATAAGAAAGTAAATATCCTACAGTAATGATGATATATTACAAGGATTTTACGTATAGTATAGATGTTTAATTAGCCAATATATTGTTTAACTTGTGATTCTTGTATTGTGCTCGGCCGCTATATAATGATGTATTCCAAATCCATGTGTTCAGTTGGGGAGATATAATAGCACATACTTAGAATTACTATGTAACTATAATAATGCAGAAACTACTGATCGAGTATATATTGTTATTTTCTCATTCACATGAATTAAACATATTTTTCCCAAATAATGAAATTTTGAAATATAAAATTCTTGTTTTTTGTACAACGGGCTGACTAATATGTTCATACGTATCTTATAATAAAACGGGCAAGTTAGGCCAGCCCATATATTGAAAATCATAAGCCCATCTACACCCATTAAATAAACATGATTCTTCAATTGATGCGTGATATAAGGACGTCGTCGGTGATGTCAGCCCAGCATGACCCATTTATGAGTGACTCAATCGTGCTCATGTCGGTTGTATATTAAATAGAACGGGATGACTCTAGAAACTTATTTGAAACCTTAAGTATTAGCTCGATCCACAAACTAGATTACATTAGGCTCATACACAAGAGAAAACTAAAATACTATACATAATTTGATCTCAATCCTTTAAGATGCTAATCCCTTAAGCCAAACATGCCCTAAAAGGTTAACTACAATTTACACATTCCTCATTATCTCAAAAATTGAATTAAGATAGCCATGGTCACGGTCGTTAAAGTCGGTTTCATTTCCACTCCCGACGTGAATGCCACGCTAGGAATCGACCGCTACGCTTGCTTCAGTAAGAAAGTAAACATGTTGAGACCAAAATAAACTTCACATTCGTTGCTTTGAAACCAAGTTTAGAACTTGGGTACAAAGCAGCGTCCATCAAGTCTACTTTGATGTTGCTATCCCCAGCTTTACTAGCAAGAAGTCAATCTCATTCCACCTGATGTCGTCGAACCACTTTGAACTCCTCCGATCCATCTCCTTGAAGGCCAGAGTGTTTACAGAAGGTGAAGTATTATGATGCAAATTTCAGAAAGAGCAATTTCAGTTTGAACCAATTCTCCTTTCCATCAGAACCAAGTGGATTTCAAGAACCATTACCATGGTCACATTAATCCGGTTACGCAGATCGTAGGACTACAGAGTGGTCACCCCACCAACATATTGTAGGAGCTAAGCCAACTCACCCTCGCACGATTTTCATTTGGCCTTCCGACATAATTTGAGTCCCAGTTGTCAATATTGAACTTATGTAGGCATGTGGAAATCGAACCTCCTATTGGGCGGTCCAACGACCAATTACATTGTGAGACTGACCGATGTGAGTTTCCAAGGGGGACAATCTAGAAATTGATCCAAAAAAATCTTGGCCAGAGTTGTAGAGACCTTGATGGAATTGGGATTCCCCACTCTTACATGGTGGGCGTTACATTTGGTGTCCTATGACATGTTCAACTTGTACCATGTGGAAACGTTTCTTTGAACAGCACGGCAAAGTTTGATGTTACTGGCGTCCCCTTCTAGGATTTACATTGTGGAAGCTAGCTAATTTGACGTCGTCTTTTTTTTTTATGTTTGGTCGAAGTATGTTATGTTTTGTCTTTCTGTGGTCTAGTCTGGTGATGAGTTAAGAAACGTTTGTTTAAGCGTATAACGATTAACGAGACAATATTTATACAGAAGGCCAATTTGGTAGTAGAAACAGCTATCTTCATGAACTGTACAGTGTTAGGACCGTCACTAACTAGCATGATTGAAAGTGAGAATGAGTTGTGCATGACAATCATGCCGGTCGGTGATGGTCTAACGTTGTGGGTGTTGCATAGCAGGTCAATCATAGTATAATTTTCGATGTCGGGGACATGAGGTCATCGCTTTCTGGTCTGATGGTGAACTGTGAAATGCAATTTGATGTTGGCTTTTTTGGGTCTGGTATGGTCTGATGATGAATTGTTGTTGAAGGTAAATTAATATTATAAGAAAAAGTGAGAAAGGCTCTCTAGGGTTTCTCTAGGAGAGCGGTAGGGTTCGTTAGCACGGCGCCGGCCGTTCGGTTATTTCAGGGAGTCCAGGTTGAAGCAGCGACGTTCATTCATGTCCGCTTGGGGTGAATGTTCTCTCGGCTAGCAAATGTTGGTGTGTGATATCGTCTGTGGGTTTTGGAGAACAAGTGTGCAGGTGGTGATTAGGGCAATGGATGATATGGTCATGAAGTTTGCAGATGGGATGGCTCTCATGGTTGAGGAACAGAGAGTTGTGGTAATAGATGAACAAGAGAGCGCCCTCCTCCGGGCCAACAAAGTGTTCTTGGTGGGGCGGGTTCTTACTCGCAAAGCTCTCAATAAGGAACGATTCAAAAGTCAAATGGTGAATCTTTGGCGCCCCAAGACAAGAGTTACGAATGTAGACCTTGAAGATGGTTTGTTTTCGTTTGGTTTTGACAGTAGACGGGAGAAGGCATTGGTGCAAAAGGGAGGTCCGTGGTTATACGATGGTGCGTTGCTGGTACTGGCGGAGGCAAATACCCTAGCGCATCTAGCGAGGATACCGTTACTGACTTAGGAATTTTGGGTGCAGGTCAAGGGATTACCTCTCCCGTATATGACTCGCCACATGGGGCAGTTCATCGGGAATCAGATTGGAACCCATGTTCTAACGGACCAAAGTAGAAAGGGGGATCTTTTGGGTAACATTCTGCGTATCAGAGTTGATTTGAACATCACTGCTCCGTTGCGCCGAAGTCTATAGCTTTCCATTCAGGGAACGGAGGTACGGGTCGAGGTGAGATATGAAAAACTGCCAATAACTTGTTTCTTGTGTGAGATCATTGGCTATATGGAAGAACAGTGTGTTCTGCTTAAGGGGATACAGAATGACGACGACCTATCGAAGTCGTATGGCCGTTGGTTTCAGAATGATATGTTGGGAGATGATTATAAGAGACCACAAGGTAAACGTTTTGGGCTGGAACCGGTGCAAGGGTGGGTTATGAAAGCTCCACAGCACCTCGAGGAGGCCGATAGTACAAACGTAGCTGCAGATATGGAAGGTACTGGGAAGGAAGCTTCTCCGGCGGCTATGGAGGCACGGCCAGCTGGGGAACGGCGGGGAGTGGATTGGGAGGTTAGCAGTATTAATGGCACATTCAATTTACCTAATTTGCCGGATTTAAATGTGCCAATCATCAATAATGATGTAATGACTGACAATCTGGCCATAGTCCCATTCGAGTCAAATCCTATAATTGAGGGAGGAGGGGATTTGATGTTACTCGGAATTAATTTGGTGGAGTCAACGGTGGGAACTTCAAATGTAGTTGGGGGGCCTACCTTTAATTTTGGTGCGATTTCTTATGGAAAGTCAGGAGATCAGGGGAGTGGTCTGGGCCCGCGGCATGATTTGATGGGGGATAATAATGATCATACATTGTCTGAAGTGGGTTCAGGAGGGCTCCGTGGGGTTTTGTTGGGCTTTGGTTTGAATACTAGTGGAGAAATTGGATTTGGGCCGTCAGCTTTGCTGGAGGTTGAGTTGGGTCAGCAGCAGAATTATTAGGGGACAGTGGAGGTAATGCTTCGATGGGAATAGGCTCAGGGGGTCCTCAATGGGAAGCGTCGGGGTTGGGTTCGGACCCTTTAAATTTAATGCGTATTATTGAACAGGTACAGAAGGAAAGGAGGAAGAAACATAAAAGGGCTTGTCGGGTTGGTGGTGGTAAATCTAGAATAAACAGTGTGCATGCTAATGTCCGAAATGGAAGCAGCGCAAAGTTACCTGAGCTTGGTAAAAGATTGGTGCGAGAGGATGACGAAAAGGAGTCAAGGCCAAGGGGGCGTAGGAAAGTGCTTGCTAGTTCCGAATTTTCCAGGTCATCGGCGGAGGTTAACGGAGTTCAACCCCGGCGTCAGCAATGAGTTGTTTAAGTTGGAACTGCTGGGGGCTTGGGAATCCTCGGGCAGTTCATGCGCTCCAACGCCTAATTTCTAGTCAAGATCCCACTGTAGTGTTCTTGTGTGAGACTAAAAGTAAATCTCGCCACATGGACCAGTTACGTTTCAAGTTGAATTTTGATTATTGTTTTTCAGTTGATAGTATAGGAAATTCAGGGTGTCTTTGTGTTCTTTGGAAGGATGAAATAAAGTTATGTTTACGTTCCTATTCTCAAAACCATATCGACTTTGATGTGGGGAATTCGAGTGATGCATGCTATTGGAGACTTACTACTTTTGATGGGTTTCCATCCATCTCCGAAAGACACAAGTCTTGGCGGCTTTTGGAGACTCTAGCAGGAAATGATTCTAAACCTTGGTTATGTTTTGGTGATTTCAATGAAACCCTTCAAGCCAGTGAGCAGGAAGGAGGCAATGTGAGACAGGAGAGACAAATAGAAGGGTTCAGGGATGCAGTGACGCAGTGTCGGCTACTAGATCTGAGGTTCTTCGGGAACAAGTTTACGTGGTTCACGACGAAATGGGGAGGAATCAAGGTTCGGTTAGATAGAGCGTTGGGTAATCTAGAATGGATGGAGTTATTCCCTTGTGCTAAAGTGTACCATTTAAACAAGACCTCATCAGACCATGTGCCGATTCTACTTAATTGGACGGGACGATTTCCAATTCGAGGCAATAAGCAGTTTCGTTATGAGGAAAGTTGGCATTTGATGGAAGGTTGTGCTGAAGCAGTAAATGAAGGGTGGAATCATTATGTCGAGGGCTCGCCTATGTTCCAGGTTACAGAGAAAATTAAGTTGACTCGTATGAAGATCAATCAATGGGTCTGTAGTAATGCAAGGTCGGGTCCACGCGAAATTCGGGAGTTGGAGGATAAACTCACATGTTTGCTGGGTCAACCTTTTACTGATGAATGTATTGAGAAGAAAAATGAGCTTATTGGAAAGTTGAACAGATTACTTAAGCAAGAGGAGCAGTTTTGGAGACAACGTTCGAAGGAAAATTGGATTAAACTTGGTGATCGGAATACCAAATACTTTCATCATCAGGCGAATAGGAGACAGAAGCGTAATTGTTTACACGGGTTATTGGATGAGAATGGGCACTGGCACGAAGACCGAAAGGGAATGGAGGATATTGTAGTGTCGTACTTTAAGAAACTGTTTAGTTCAACTGGTGTAGGCAACCTTGATTCTACTTTGTGTCATATTCTGCCCAAGGTGTCTGAGGAGATGAATATTGCGCTAGAGTGCCCATTCACGGACGCGGAAATAAAGTGTGCGGTATTTCAAATGCACCATACGAAAGCTCCTGGACCTGACGGTATGTCTCCAGGGTTCTATCAAAAGCACTGGGATGTGGTGGGTTTGGATGTTTGTGAAGGGGTTCAGTCTATGCTTATGTCAGGTCATATTCTCCGAAAAATCAATTATACCCATGTTACGTTAATTCCAAAAGTTAAGGAGGCTAAGATGATGACACAACTTCGCCCGATTAGTTTGTGTAATGTCTTGTACAAGATAGTGGCGAAAGTTTTGACGAACAGATTGAAGTCTATCCTGCCAGATGTTATTTCTCCTACCCAAAGTGCTTTTGTTCCAGGAAGGTTGATCTCTGATAATTATTTAGTAGATGCTGAAAGTGGCTCACTACATGCATAAGCGGGCTTTGGGGTCAAAAGAATTAATGGCGGTGAAATTGGATTAGTATTTTTGAATTTAATGCGATCGTTTGGCCATGCATAAAGGTTACGGGGTCATGGCCAAGGAAATGGTTAAATACAATTACAAGTCATAGACTAACGGATGCGATCATACCAACTCACATGCACCGGATCCCATCAGAACTCCGAAGTTAAGCGAGTTTGGGCGAGAGTAGTACTAGGATGGGTGACCTCCTGGGAAGTCCTCGTGTTGCATTCCCCGTCCCTCTTTTTTTGTATTTTTTTTTGTTTAATAATTATTCTTTGGGATGATCATTAAATATAATTTTTGAACTTCGAGGGATCGCGTTGATTAGTATTTTTGAATTTCGTGCGATCGTTTGGCCATGCATAAAGGTTACGGGGTCATGGCCAAGGAAATGGTTATATACAATTACAAGTCATAGACTAACGGATGCGATCATACCAACTCACATGCACCGGATCTCATCAGAACTCCGAAGTTAAGCGAGTTTGGGCGAGAGTAGTACTAGGATGGGTGACCTCCTTGGAAGTCCTTGTATTGCATTCCCCGTCCCTCTTTTTTTGTATTTTTTTTTGTTTAATAATTATTCTTTGGGATGATCATTAAATATAATTTTTGAACTTCGAGGGATCGCGTTGATTAGTATTTTTGAATTTCTTGCGATCGTTTGGCCATGCATAAAGGTTACGGGGTCATGGCCAAGGAAATGGTTATATACAATTACAAGTCATAGACTAACGGATGCGATCATACAACTCACATGCACCGGATCCCATCAGAACTCCGAAGTTAAGCGAGTTTGGGCGAGAGTAGTACTAGGATGGGTGACCTCCTGGGAAGTCCTCGTGTTGCATTCCCCGTCCCTTTTTTTTTGTATTTTTTTTTGTTTAATAATTATTCTTTGGGGTGATCATTAAATATAATTTTTGAACTTCGAGGGATCGCGTTGATTAGTATTTTTGAATTTCGTGCGATCGTTTGGCCATGCATAAAGGTTACGGGGTCATGGCCAAGGAAATGGTTATATACAATTACAAGTCATAGACTAACGGATGCGATCACACCAACTCACATGCACCGGATCCCATCAGAACTCCGTAGTTAAGCGAGTTTGGGCGAGAGTGGTACTAGGATGGTATTTTTATTTGTTTTTTTTTTTAATAACTATTCTTTGGTATGATCATTAAATATAATTTTTGAACTTCGAGGGATCGCGTTGATTAGTATTTTTGAATTTCGTGCGATCGTTTGGCCATGCATAAAGGTTACGGGGTCATGGCCAAGGAAATGGTTATATACAATTACAAGTCATAGACTAACGGATGCGATCATACCAACTCACATGCACCGGATCCCATCAGAACTTCGAAGTTAAGCGAGTTTGGGCGAGAGTAGTACTAGGATGGGTGATCTCCTGGGAAGTCCTCGTGTGGTATCCCCTGCCCCTCTTTTTTTGTATTTTTTTTTGTTTTTTTTTTTTAATAATTATTTATTGGGATGATCATTAAATATAATTTTTGAACTTCGAGGGATCGCGTTGATTAGTATTTTTGAATTTCGTGCGATCGTTTGGCCATGCATAAAGGTTACGGGGTCATGGCCAAGGAAATGGTTATATACAATTACAAGTCATAGACTAACGGATGCGATCATACCAACTCACATGCACCGGATCCCATCAGAACTTCGAAGTTAAGCGAGTTTGGGCGAGAGTAGTACTAGGATGGGTGATCTCCTGGGAAGTCCTCGTGTGGTATCCCCTGCCCCTCTTTTTTTGTATTTTTTTTTGTTTTTTTTTTTTAATAATTATTCTTTGGGATGATCATTAAATATAATTTTTGAACTTCGAGGGATCGCGTTGATTAGTATTTTTGAATTTCGTGCGATCGTTTGGCCATGCATAAAGGTTACGGGGTCATGGCCAGGGAAATGGTTATATACAATTACAAGTCATAGACTAACGGATGCGATCATACCAACTCACATGCATCGGATCCCATCAGAACTCCGAAGTTAAGCGAGTTTGGGCGAGTGTAGTACTAGGATGGGTGACCTCCTGGGAAGTCCTCTTGTTGCATCCCCTGCCCTTCTTTTTTTGTATTTTTTTTTTTTGTTTTTTTTTTAATAATTATTCTGTGGGATGATCATTAAATATAATTTTTGAACTACGTGGGATCGCGTTGATTAGTATTTTTGAATTTCGTGCGATCGTTTGGTCATGCATAAAAGTTACGGGGTCATGGCCAAGGAAATGGTTATATACAATTACAAGTCATAGACTAACGGATGCGATCATACCAACTCACATGCACCGGATCCCATCAGAACTCTGAAGTTAAGCGAGTTCGGGCGAGTGTTGTACTAGGATGGGTGACCTCCTGGAAAGTCCTCGTGTTGCATCCCCCGCCCCTCTTTTTTTTTGTTTTTTTTTAATAATTTTTCTTTGGGATGATCATTAAATATAATTTTTGAACATCGAGGGATCGCGTTGATTAGTATTTTTGAATTTCGTGCTATCGTTTGGCATGCATAAAGGTTACGGGGTCATGGCCAAGGAAATGGTTATATACAATTACAAGTCATAGACTAACAGATGCGATCATACCAATTCACATGCACCGGATCCCATCAGAACTTCGAAGTTAAGCGAGTTTGGGCGTGAGTAGTACTAGGATGGGTGACCTCCTGGGAAGTCCTCGTGTTGCATCCCCAGCCCTTCTTTTTTTTTTTTTTTTTTTTAATAATTTTTCTTTGGGATGATCATTAAATATAATTTTTGAACTTCGAGGGATCGCGTTGATTAGTATTTTGGAATTTCGGGCGATCGTTTGGCCATGCATAAGGGTTACAGGGTCATGGCCAAGGAAATGGTTATATACAATTACAAGTCATAGACTAACGGATGCGATCATACCAACTCACATGCACCGGATCCCATCAGAACTCTGAAGTTAAGCGAGTTTTGGGCGAGAGTTGTACTAGAATGGGTGACCTCCTGGGAAGTCCTCGTGTTGCATCCCCCGCCCCTCTTCTTTTGTTTTTTTTTGTTTTTTTTTTAATAATTTTTCTTTGGGATGATCATTAAATATAATTTTTGAACTTTGAGGGATCGCGTTGATTAGTATTTTTGAATTTCGTGCGATCGTTTGGCCATGCATAAAGGTTACGGGGTCATGGCCAAGGAAATGGTTATGTACAACTACAAGTCATAGACTAACGGATGCGATCATACCAACTCACATGCACCAGATCCCATCCGAACTCCGAAGTTAAGCTAGTTTGGGCGAGAGTAGTACTAGGATGGGTGACCTCCTGGGAAGTCCTCGTGTTGCATCCCCCGCCCCTCTTTTTTTGTATTTTTTTTTTGTTTTTTTTTAAATAATTTTTCTTTAGGATGATCATTAAATATAATTTTTGAACTTCGAGGGATCGCGTTGATTAGTATTTTTGAATTTCATGCGATCGTTTGGCCATGCATAAAGGTTACGGGGTCATGGCCAAGGAAATGGTTATATACAATTACAAGTCATAGACTAACGGATGCGATCATACCAACTCACATGCACCGGATCCCATCAGAACTCCGAAGTAAAGCGAGTTTGGGTGAGAGTAGTACTAGGATGGGTGACCTCCTGTGAAGTCGTCGTGTTGCATCCCCCGCCCCTCTTTTTCTGTATTTTTTTTTGTTTTTGTTTGAATAATTTTTCTTTGGGATGATCATTAAATATAATTTTTGAACTTCGAGGGATCGCGTTGATTAGTATTTTTGAATTTCGTGCGATCGTTTGGCCATGCATAAAGGTTACGGGGTCATGGCCAAGGAAATGTTTGTATACAATTACAAGTCATAGACTAACGGATGCGATCATACCAACTCACATGCACCGGATCCCATCAGAACTCTGAAGTTAATCGAGTTCGGGCGAGAGTAGTACTAGGATGGGTGACCTCCTGGAAAGTCCTCGTGTTGCATCCCCCACCCCTATTTTTTTGTTTTTTTTTTAATAATTTTTCTTTGGGATTATCATTAAATATAATTTTTGAACTTCGAGGGATCGCGTTGATTAGTATTTTTGAATTTCGTGCGATCGTTTGGCCATGCATAAAGGTTACGGGGTCATGGCCAAGGAAATGGTTATATACAATTACAAGTTATAGACTAACGGATGCGATCATACCAACTCACATGCACCGGATCGCATCTGAACCCCGAAGTTAAGCGTGCTTGGGCGAGAGTAGTATTAGGATGGGCGACCTCCTGGGAAGTCCTCGTGATGCATCCCCCGCCCCTTTTTTTTTTGTTTTTTTTTAATAATTTTTCTTTGGGATGATCATTAAATATAATTTTTGAACTTCGAAGGATGGCGTTGATTAATATTTTTGAATTTGGTGCGATCGTTTGGCCATGCCTTGTAGGTAGCGCCTCGAGAAAGACCTTAAACATAAAAGAGAAAAGGGACGAGGAGGAAAAACAAGACTTGATAACAAGTACCGACCTGAATTCGTTTGGACTATTTTTGCACTGCCTTTCAATATGGCCTCTTTCACCACAGCGATAGCACTTATTCTTCCAGTCCCCAGCCTTGCAATCACGAGCCCAGTGGCCATCAATGCCACAATTAAAGCAACGTCCAGATCCAGGAGTAGGACCTCTGCCAAAATACTCCTGCAAACCACATGGTCCCTACCCCAAGTAACAAAATAAAGAACTGTCAGTCTGATAAAATAAATGAACACACAAACACGAGCACACGAATAAGTGACACAATATAAGGAGGCGTAGAGATGGAGGATTTAAATGGAGAGTGTGACAGGAATAACAATAGTGAATTGCCCAGGCATTTAACATCATGGCATGAAACAAAAGGCATATTAATTTAACTTGCAACAATCCCTACTATAATGTGTATAGTCTTTTTGCTCGGACATGAACATTCCGTTTATAGACTTACCCCTTTTGCGAATTCCACAATGAGACGACTACCATCAAATTCCCGACCATTTGAGCTGTATCTTGCATCATCAGCATCTTGAGGATCACTAAAGTCCTGTTATCAGAAAGTGAGAGCAGAAGCCAAAGAAAGATCCCTCCATATTTGGGTCATATGACCCATAAACGGGTCTCAAGAAAAACAACATTGTAAGCAAAACAATCAGAAAGAAGAGAAAATGAAAACGTACAACAAAAGCAAACTCCCGTTTCATGTCCACATCACGTACTCTGCGTAAATGGTTTCCAGAGACAGTAAGGCTATCATTACTTTAAGAATTTCAAGTGTATGATACTTCGCCCGTCACAGACGAACTAAACACCATACTGAGATTGTTGCCATTTGCATAAAAACACACAATAAGACTACAGAAAGAATCGCCAAGGTCTCCTATACACTCGGCAAGATTTTCCACCAAGGCCACACTCGGCAAAATTTCCACCAATTCCACCCTCCCACCATAGACCTCCAAGTAAGGCCACCAAACCCAAGAAACCTTCAACAAGATTATTCAAGTTAAGAAAACACCACACCTTGGGGCAAAAAACTTCAACACACATGATGAAAAGTTACATTAAACCAAGCACAAAAGCAAGCCTGGCAAGGAACCAAAATGTCCCCAACTTTTTTGGTGGAAAAATTTCAACAACTCTTACGAACCGATCATGAATTAATAGGTTAGTTTTACATTACATAATACATTTAATTAATCAGCCACATTCGGATAATCATTATGTTTTCAAGTAAATTGAATAGAAAGTGATTTTGTCACCCAAAATGCATTCTAAATTAACAGAAGTCATTACCTTCCATATATGTTGAAAAGACGTTCTAGATCACGTGAACGCGTTCGTGAAGACAACCAACCAGCATAAAGACGCGTGTTGCCATATCGATCATCATAACGAGGCATTGCCAAGCTGCAAGAAAATTCATAAAACATTATAAGCACCAGCTCCGAATATGAAACCTTGCTAAAATTTCAAATTCAGTAAATTAACTTCATAGGGTGATGAATGAATTTTATATTATGTATTTTACCCTATTCTTAGTATATTTTGGTAATTATTTTGGTAGAATTTTGATACTTTGATTTATATTTTCAATATAAGACAGTCAACTTGCTCTGGAGCAAAACATGATCAAATGGACGAATTTTGGAGTGATTCAAATTGGAGGACGTTCGTGTGTCTCTTGGTGTATTCGTGTCAAAATTTGGAATTTTTCTACCAAGCGGTTATTTTCTAGCAATAAAATAAAGAAGCAGTGCGCAGTGTTGGAAAATGATGTTTCTGGGCTTAAATTGCATTTTTGGAGCCCGAGATGACCTCTGATGGGTTCGTGGCCTTCAGAAGAAGTGTTTAGAATATTCCAAACCTTAAAAACAGCTATATTGGGCCGGTTTTGGAGCAGCTTAAGGGTCCAAAACGTGGCTGTTCGGATTTTAGACGAATTTTACCAATTAATTTAGGGTTATGTTTCATATTTTATTTTAGTAATCTTAGTTTCCTAGTTGGAATAAAGGACCTGGTTTTTAGGGTTTGTGCGATGGCATAGCAACATATATTGCTTTGTCTTCCACAATTTCTATCTACTCTTTCTGTTATGCAACTTTGGAGACTGAGAATAATTGCTCTTGGAGATTTTCTACTTTAAGGTGTTTTCATTCCTTTTATTCTTAATGATATTTTCTATGATTTTAATTATGATTATGCGTAATTAATTATCTTTTTGCTAAGGCGCAGCCTTGAGCCTTAGCATGAATATGTAATTTGTATTTAATTGTTTATGATTCATTGCATGCATACTTTGAATTATTAATCATTGTGATTAAAACTATCTAATTTTCTTAATGTCTGATTACCATTAGGATCTTTAGAAAAGTAATTTGATGCAATTTTGATCGGAATGTTCCCTAAAATTGACGATAGCTTCTTGATATTAGTAATTGTAATTTCACTTAAGATGAACACCACATCTTAAGGATTGCATGGTTTTTCAAAGGGAAGCATAATGAATCTCTCATGTTCAGATTTGATTCGAACGTCCAGACGGGTTGCAAGAAACCAACTGAGTGGTAGTCTTGTAAATAAAACGAAATGTAGGTATTGTATCTGTAGCTTATGAACAGACTTCTGCCTACCTCAATCCGAGCCCAAAAGAGCAGCCCAAACTCATCATCTTTCATGAAGGAAAGCCCAAAACAGAAAAGACCAATGGCACAAATGTAAATAGAACGAAATCGAGGGCCCATTCCATATGCAACATGAATAGTGCAATTTCTTTTCCAACTTTAGACTTATGTAATATGCCAGAATATTCTCTCACACACCATTCCAATTAAGATTAATTGCGTTTTAACCCTTTGACCTACCACTCCAATCAAAAATTGACTCCTAAACTAATTAAAATCAGCTAATTAACCTCTTGTGGTTAGATTTCATCAACCATTCCATCAAATTCAAGGCAAATTAGTCATTTCATGATCAGTTCTTACTTGTCAATAATAACCACCAATAAAACTATGACACATGGACACAAAATAATGTGTAAAACATATAGCATAATAAGAAAACATAAAATAAAATAAATAAATAATAAATTAAAAAAAAAAAAAAAAAAAACCGAACATTTACATAACAAACCATTTCAAATTGTCATTACACATTATTTTGTGTCCACATGTCATAATTTTATTGGTGATTATAGTTGATAAGTAAGAATTGATGATGGAAAGACGAATTTACCCTTAAATTTGACGAAATAGTGGATCCAATCTACCGACAAGAGGGTTAATTGGTTAATTTCAAATAGTTCAGATGATTAATTTACCAAAAAAATAAGTCAAATGGTTAATTTCAACTAGGATAATAATTTAAGGGGTCAAATAGCAGTTTATCATTCCAATTATTAGTATCCTCCCTCCCTTTCCTTCCACGTTGATTTTCCATGTGGAGAAATCCGGAAACGTTCAATATTGAAACATTTGAATGCAGAGGGAGGAGTTCGCTTGACCAAAAAAAAATGTAGAGGGAGGAGTTAGGTGTCAAATCGATGCAAGTATTTGGTGTGCAACAAACAATGCATAAACAAGCACGTGTTCTATAAAAAAATTCCCACCAGAAAGGGAGGTGGTGGAACTGGTAGTATTGGAGGTTGGTAGTATAAATTGGGTGACTTTGAAGGGTTTGCTTTGTTTGGTGTATAAATTAGTTTCCAACTTAAAATTTTTTAGATTCAATTTTTTTTTTTAATTACAAGTAAAGAGTAAAACTACTAGACCATATAAATAAATGACTGATGTATTCTTATTAATTAAACCTTTTAGAAAAAAAAGACAATATAAATTTGATGATTTTAAAGAGTTGTTTTGTTTGGCGTATTCTTATTAATTAAATATTTTTAGCAAAATATTTAATTAGAGCCTATATTATGGCCCTTCTACCTATTCAAAAGACAAAATCATTTTTGTCTTAAAAATAAAAAATAAAAATAAAAAAAGATTAACCCATCCATAATCTGGCCCTTTCAAGTATGGCCCCTATGAAAATTAAACCCTCTAGTGGTAGATGATGCCAACCTAAATTGGTCATCCTACCAAGAACATGATGCCAAATATAACAATCTACCACTCTTTTTTTATTTATTTTTATTTAGTTAATAATTCAACAAGTCCTTTATGATATTTAACCTCGAAAGTAAGAACCTATGTCACCAAGGTGTTCAGGGTTACTAAACTAAAAGATAATAAAAAATAACCGTTTTCTTTACACACAAAAAAAAAAAAAAAACACTACTATTTATTATATGCATGCAGTGCAATACGTTCAACATCAATGCATGCTCTTATCAATTCACTAATAAAAATAAACTCACAAAGTTTTGGTAATGTCGAACTTATAAGCTATTGTATCTAGAAAATCTTGCTCCAACTTGTTAGTTAACTTGTAATTGATCAATAATCCTTACCACCTAACTAACTCTTTATCCAAATCTTCTTATCCAAGCAAAAAAAACCATGTAATCAACTTCTATAATCCAAATTAACATTTGTACCAAAAAGAAAAATTAAACTTATGTTGTAGAGTCTATTTAAACTGACGAATATAGTGAGGGAAATAGAAGACGCGTCGGCAAGGAGAAGAGAGAGAGTTTGATGTAATTCATATTGTGTCTTTATTTATAAAAGTAGGAAACATAAAATTTTGACCCAACAAGGTACTACATTTTTAACAAGATATTATTTTTAAGATACTATTTAAAAAGTAAGATATGGTAGATACTCATAAGAATTTTCTAAGATTTACACTGTCATATTTCTAACCTAGTTAGGATTGCAACAACTACTACATAAAACGATGAGAATTGAGGGTTGAAGTCAAACCTACACAACATAGTCAGAGGCACAAACGCCCACTAATCTGCTGACAAATTGGGTAAACCCTTTGTCAATAAACTGTTGCTTTAGAACGATTTTATTGACGACGACAAACTACAACGATTTCTTCTATAAATATAGAATATTGATTATATTATATATACACGTAAAATAAAACTCAAGTTTATTTCTTTCCATCTCCTCCTCAAACTTGTTGGGAGATGAAATGTTTTATGGGATGGAGGAGAGACATTGATATTATGTTGTAGGTATTAGCTTTCTCTTTCTGCAAACAACTCATCAGCCATCTTCTTCTCCGTCAACCTCTCTTGTAATAAACTCTGTTTTGCTCTCTCTGCCTCGGTTTTGTCGCCTTTTCCTGTATTTAACCAGGTAGATTGCTAAATGCACCCACTACCCTTTTCTGTATTTTTCAAATTTGATTGGTTCTGCATTTCCATCTGGGGATTTTGGCTTCTGGGTTTCTCTCTGATACTCTTAAATCTCTTGAAAGGTCTGTGCTTTATTTACTTTTTTCTAGATTTTGGTTTGATTGTGTTTGAATGTCTGAGAAAATATGGAAAAATATAAAAACAAAAAAGCATTCCTTTCTGGGTTTTTGGGATGTAGTTTTCATTGAGAAATAGTTGATTTGAGCAACAGCATTGGATTTACATATAACGGTTCATCTAATGTGAGGATTGATCTGATATTGGAATGCAAAAAGATATTTGCCATTTGTTTGTAAGCATGACAAGTTACAATAGTTCAACTACGTTTTTGTTGCAAGGGGACTGTAACTCAAGAGATTAAGAGTGGTTACTCCTACACCCGAGGTCCTGAGTTCAAATTCTCATTCTCCGATATCGATTTTGTCATTTGTTTATAATGCTTTTTTGCTTCATTTTTCATCCCTGTTTTTGTCCCAAAATCTTTGATAATTTGTATTTTAAGATATTTTTGTCCTCTAATTTGTATAATTTGTGTACTTGTGTCTTGACCTGGTATGTTACGAATTTTCAGAATGGCTGCTGCTACTGCATTTCACCAAAGCATTGGGACTCCTCACTCCCTTGGCCATGTCAATAATTCCGGCTTGCATCAAGAGTTTGCGAAAAGCTCAGTGAGATTGATTTCAAAGGGTTTTGAGGTTGATATTGGACTGTCGAAAAGAGGAGGATATAACTCTTCCCAGAGAAACCTTAGTGTAATTCGAGCCTCGGCTTCCCAGGCTTCAGTGATTGATATAGTTTCTTACCCCTCGCATACCAAAGCCAATGATTCTCGAAAGAAATCTAGTAAGCAGCTTTAACCATTCAATGATCGGTGATTAGTTAATTCATTTTCCTAGAAAGAAAAAAAATGGTTGTTGAACTTAATCTTTATACAATTGATGTATCCATATGAGTTTGAAGTTTAAATTTCTTTTGGTAAAATTTTCCAACTGTTGTTTCCACCTGCATTGCAGATGAAGCAGCTTTGATTTTGATTAGGCATGGTGAGTCATTGTGGAACGAAAAGAACTTGTTCACAGGCTGTGTTGATGTCCCTCTGAGCAAGAAGGGTGTAGAAGAGGCAATTGAAGCTGGCAAGAGAATCAGCAACATACCTGTCGACATGATCTATACATCTGCACTGATTCGTGCACAGATGACTGCCATGCTTGCCATGACACAGCACCGTCGTAAGAAGGTAATTTGGAGCAAAATATTTTGTTGAGTATCAGTAGGAACCACTTGAATGGCTATTTGGGGGCTTTATGGTTTTATACCATTCATCATATTTAAGCAATGGTATGCAGACAAAACATCTGTTTGTACCCTAAAATGAAAAATAAATATTATTTTGAAAATGGTTTTAATATCTGAAATGGTTTAGTCTTCCATGTTTCGCTTTTGGCCTGAATATGTTCCACTGCGTGACACAGATATTTCTGGTTTTATATCCATTTGGCAGCCTTTTTATATCAGTTTTCCTACAGGTCCCGGTTATAATGCATAACGAGAGTGAACGGGCTAGGGCATGGAGTCAGATTTTCAGTGAAGACACAATAAAGCAAACCATTCCTGTCGTAGCAGATTGGCGATTGAATGAAAGAATGTAACTATTCCATGTCTGCATTTTTGAATTATTATTCTTATCTGTTATTCTTCCCTGTGCTTGCATGACATGGATCTTGTTTTTAGGTATGGGGAATTACAGGGTCTTAATAAGCAGGAAACGGCAGACAGATATGGGAAGGAACAAGTTCACGAGTGGCGTCGGAGTTATGACATTCCCCCTCCCAATGGGGAGAGTTTGGAAATGTGTGCTCAAAGAGCTGTTGCTTATTTCAAAGATCAAGTAAGAATGGCCATGTGCTTACCTATCTCTTTGTCCTCTTAACTGTCTGTATTACATCCAATATGCAAGGGTTTAGTGTCGTTTTTGAAGTCTTAAGTGAGAGTATGCCGTTCTGAATATCTGACTGCATAGTCATGACGCTGCAGATTGAACCCCAACTGTTAGCTGGAAAGAATGTTATGATTGCTGCCCACGGGAATTCGTTGAGATCCATAATCATGTATCTTGACAATCTGACTTCTCAAGAGGTAACAGACCATTTTATTATTGAGATGTGCACTAAATTTGTGGGAACGGAGCAGGAAAAGAATAAAATTAATGTGTTGTCTTGTTATATTTCGGCAGGTTATCAGCTTAGAACTATCAACTGGAATACCTATGCTTTACATTGCCAAAGAGGGAAAATTCATTCGGAGGGGAAGTCCTGCGGGGCCTGCTGAGGCTGGGGTTTATGCCTACACTAAGGTATGCAACTTCTTGTATACTGGCAACTTTTCCACAGTTCAATTCTATAGTATCAATAGTTAGCTGCAATTTGAAAAATTTCTTAGTACTTCAGCCGGGAAAAATAATGTGCCCGCTCTTCCCTTTGTGAGGAAAGAAAAGGGAGCTTCCAAGTCATAGCAACTGGATCCCCGCTCTTAGCTTAAAAGATTCAACTTCTTCTGTCAAGGAAGGCTGTAACTTATATACACGGCTTTGATTAGACCCTAATCATCTCAAATTGGCATTGATTATAGTTCTTCTGTCAAGGAACTAATGCGTTCGCTATTTGAATTTTGTTGCAGAATTTGGCTCTTTACAGGCAGAAGTTAGATGAGATGGTTCATTAGTGTGCTACTTCCTAGTATAGGTAATCCCATAAGTATTTCATCAAGTAGGGTACCTAAATTACGGGTTTTCTTCTGCTTCCGGAGTCTTAAATCTGCTTGTGCACATTCATTTGCTCTTCTCAGGGGGCTTATCTTTCGGCAGTCTTGTACCGGTTGCTTGCTTTCGTTCAAGGTTTTACGTGTATATGAAATATATTGTTACGGTTCTCAAGCTCGCAGACCTGGCTACTCTTTCCTGCGTACTTTTTGTATGTGTTTAGCAAGCAAATTTAGTTAAAGTCAATGTCTTAGATGAGGGTGAAAGTTGTTGTGTATGTTGTTTTTTCCACCCAGTTTGTAATCGTGTAATGATAGATTGAAATAAACAAAAACATTTTAGATGGGGAGGAACATCCCTCCCATATAGAACATGCAGTTCATGATGTGGATCTTTGTTAATAGAAATATTAGTTTTGTCAGCCAAATTATCAACACCATTCAAATTATATAATTTATCTTTAGGGCTAATCTCAGTTTATTAAAAAAGGGGAAAGCTTTCTCTACTCTACGATGTTATCAATCATTGGCACCAGTTCCATCAGAATATCATGAAGTTTCTTAGTTTTCAATATTTCATACATCAAGTATTTATCGTCTCAGTCTGGTACCTAAAGTCATAATTTTGGCACACTTTCATACATCCGTTAAGTTTTTTGTCAAAACCTCCATTAATTGATGACGTAGCACCCACGTGGACAATAACTGGAATTTGGTGCCACATGGACATTAAAATATTTAAAAAATTAAAGATTAAAAAAATTAAAAACTAATATAAATCTCAGTTTATTATCCCGAAGCGTTTTTGTTTTTAAAATTTCATATCAAGTTTTTTTTTTTTTTTTACCCCAGTTTGGTACCTAAAGTGATAATTCGTGTACATTTTCATATATCCGTTAAGCTTTCTGTTAAAACATCACTTAACTTGTGATGTGGTGCCATGTGAACAATAATGACTAGGTGCCACGTGTCAATCTAAGACCCACGTGGATATTGAAGATTTTCTATTAAACACATTCTAAAGAGTTTTTGGCCATCAAAAAACGCTTTTAGCCCTCCATGAAGCAATTTCAAACAATGCCCTAAAGAGTTTTTGTTGTTTATGTAAAGCTATGTCTTTTGAATAGGCGCTTTTGGGTGTGAAAAATGCCTATAACCTTTTTTTCGATGTGAAAGATTTAAAATTTAAATGTCATGATGCGCAAAATGAGTTTATCTGTTGAACATGTGGAGCATTTTGGAGGATATTAGGTCATCTCCAACCGAAGGGTCTAGAGGGTCGAAAATAGTCCGAAAACCGTCTCCAACCGAAGGCTAGGCCAAAGGGCTTGTGGGCCTCACGGGACAAAAAAGGGCCAAATCCCACATATTCAAAACCAACGGCTAGCTAACATCATGCTGACTTCAGTTACCGTTGGATTTGAATTTTTTTTTTTTCAGCCAGACTTTTTTTTTTAAATTCTCATTTTTTTTCCAATAAATACCTAAGTCATTCATACACCATGTGTCATATAATTTTAACCATTCCATACTATCTCACTTCATTCTATTTCAATTCTTCACATTCTATTTTTTTACCTCTTCCAATAATCTTTCCTTCAATTTTTTCAATAATTTTCAAATGGCATCATCTGCAATGAAAGGTAGGGCTTGGACCCAAAAAGAAGATGAAGCTATTTGCAGGGCTTATAGATGGGTCTCGAAAGATAGTGTGAGGGGGAGTTCTCAAACAAGTGAAGGTGTTTAGACTCGTGTGTCCAAAAAATAATATAAGTACTACAAAGGCACCACTCCACCGAATAATCGAAACCACAAGAGTTTTTTATCAAGATGGAAGAAACATCTTCATCCAATTTTGAATAAATGGCATCAAGTACTGTTAGCAGCCGCAAGTAGACATGAAAGCGGCGCCAATTACTACGACGAAGTAAGTGCTTTCACAATTTATTTTAAATATTTAATTATATTACGTTTAATTTCATAAATTAATTTCCTTTAATTTTTGTAATTATATTTTCTAGGTATGCCAAACGGAGGAATTGTATATGGAGGGCAGCTCGAAACCCTTTCAGCATCACGGTTGTTGGGAAATTTGTAAAGGGTGGGTGTTATTTGAAGATTCAGCTCAACATAGAGTAAGTCCTTCGCTGGTGTTCAGAACTGCATCCTCAGTTGTAGATGGGGATGAGGATCTACTATTCAAGAAACAAGGATAGAAAATCCGTCTTCGGGTGAAGGTTTCATACCTAGGGCTATGGGACAAAACAAGGCCCGAAGGTTAAAGGAAAAAGGCAAGGCAAAGGATGATTACGCTACTCAACAGGAAGTGGCGACGTCATTGCGATTAATGGCAGAGCAAAATGCCATTGTTGCGGAAGAAATGAACAGTAGGCATGAAGAACGGGCCAAACAAATACAAGAAGAGATGAATGATAGGAATATGCAAAGGAACACTTCGGATTACACTCCAATGAATAAGGCTTATTTTGATAGGAAAAAAAGAGAAATTATGGCCCTGCGGCAGTTGTTTACCTCCGACTATACTTCTACAATGGTGGATGATGAAGATGATGATGATTGTGGACTTTAAATTTAAGTTGTTGTAATTTTTAAATTTAAGTTGTAGTTTTTAAATATAAGTTGTAGTAAGTAGTCTTTAAATTTAAATTATGTTTGGTCCTATAGCCCTTTGGCCCTCGGTTGGAGATGATTTTTTGTCACAGGGCTATATTTGGCATGTGGCCCTCTGGCCCCTCGGTTAGAAATGGTAAGAAATATGACCCTTCATTATTCGATAAAATATTAATTTCATGAAGGACTATAGGGCCAAAGAGAGCTCTCTAACCCTCCTTCGGTGTGGCCTTAGTCAGACTCTAAAACCGATTGATCGTATGAAACGCACAGGCCGGGTTAGAGTCAAACTCGACGGGCATTTTTCAGGAAACGAGTTAGACTCAAAAACCGACCTTTCGCGTGTCTGCTCTTAAACACCACCATTCATCATGCGCTCTGGAATTGGGAATATATGTTCTGCAGAATGAACCACAAGAAACAAAGAACAGATAAATGCAAAAATTTCTTATTTGAATTGTGAACTACATGAGTTCCGACTAACTTCAAAAGGCGAATTCATTGTTGGGTCTCCAAAAATTTCTCAAAATAAATTGACGATTCGAGTTGACAGGAACCCTGAATTTTAAGTACCTAACCAGACAGCCAAAAGGGTCAGCAGGATACATCAGTTAAGTCACCATTATCTACCTTGAGCCACTCTTATACTCAATGTACACCTTCGGTAGCATTTCCGGTACTAGCAGCCACCGGCTCATCGTTGTCTGAGACTTCTGGTTCTATCCCATGGGATGAAGAGACGTCTGTTTTCTCGTCCTCAGAAGCATCAGAATCTGAGTCTAACTTGAGAGAATCCAATGAAAGAGCAGCACTGGTAACAGCAGGTTCTGAGGCCACCAAAGAAGGGTTTCCTCTTTTCCAAATTGTGGGCATCTTCTTGTCATCCTCTTTCATCCTTTCGGCATATTTATTTATATCGAAACCAGAAGTATCGTTTCCCCCGAATGCAGCCTCCAGTTTATCCATATCAAAGAGATCCTCCATTATCTTCTTGGCATTGTCGTCATCCGAGTAAACAAACTTGACTTTGTTGTAAGTCTTTGGCTCTAGAAAAGGCTTTACCATCTGCAACAAAGAAAGACATTATTAGCATCAGAAGAACCCAGCTGATACATTTTGGCTGTAGATTTCACCCATGTTAATGGAAACCTAAAAGTAGTACCAAAGGACTAGGATCCTCTATTTGGAACTTTTTTAAACCGGGAAAAGGGAACGGCCAGCTCCTTGGAAATTGGAATGGCATAAGATACAAAGAAACCATTTATTACTAATAATTTTATCAGGCTAAAAAAATTGGCACTCTTCCGGCTGCCAAAGTTAGGTGGCTATTTGCAGTTCATATTCCCAAAACAAGACACTGTCTATGACAAGGGCCAAAGCTGTATAACGACAAACTGATAGTGTTGCAGCTTCAGTATAAAAGATTCTCTAGGAGTGTAGATGTAGTGAAAAAGTTAAAACAAGATGAATAAAAAGCATCAAATGGACTTACCGAAAAGAATGGTTCAAAAAACTTGGGTGGATTGTACAGTATTGCAAGACCTAGGCGTTCTGGATAACGGTCTTGTAAAACATGTGCAGTTTCACGTGTCACCTTCACTGAAATATTTGACAAATTGAAACCTTCGAAGTCTATCATCCAAACCATCTGTTCCTGACCTGGCGGAAGATTTAAAATAGCATTCTCCATGCAATATACCAAATATTTAATCTGGCCTTTCGTTGACTTTGAGTTCTACAATAAAAATTCAAAAAGTTAACAAGGTAAATTAGTTTTCTTCTGAAACTTGGATCTCTAGAGCATTGGATATGCCTATAAAACAGCAGATCCCACAAACAGGATTTCAACAAGATGAATATATGCAAAGACTTTTGCCAATAATGGTGCACTGTGGTCAATATGCTTATTATCAGAATGTCAAACAAGTTATTTTTGCAAAATGTATCTGCTGTAATACATGATTTTTTGTTTAGGTGAGATGAATTAAGTTGACGATAAAAACAGTTTTACAGCAGGATAAGATCCCAGACGTAGCTACTCAGAGACCAACAAAATATTCTAATCTAGAATTATATCCTAACTTATGAAATACACAATATTCATGGAGGTATCAGAAGTGTTTAGAAGATAAAACCTGACAACGTGGTCTCATGACGAGAACTGGTCTCCCATGTTTGTCGAAATAATTCGTTCTATAAATCTTCCCTGTTTCTGCTTCACGAGCTATCTCTTCCTGTATTAGAAATGAAAATGTTGAATTTGTAAGAACATGGTCTCTTCAGTAACCAATACCATATACTGGAAGAGCCGGCCTCAACCATGAAGACTCCAGTTGACCATTGTGGTATCTGGGTTTTGAAGTAATTATAGCTATGCTGGAGTCTGATAATTGGTCTATTAATTATTTTACAGTTACATGATACGTGGGGTTGGATTCAGAAAGGACTGCTGATGGGCCTAGGATGAACTATTACAAAATACAGACATGTCAACTGGCCCTCGTTGCGTGCACTGAACGAGAAACAAATAAGCCGGCTCAGGACGCATTGCACAACAAAGATAAAAACCTCATGTTTGCATGAGGGACTTTCAAAGTGCCAAGGAAATTTAGACTCAATTGTTAAAAATACACTACTTGGACACCGCCATTGAACTACCAAGCACAACAAAACTACTAATAAAACACTACAAATGCACTATGAAGACAATAAACAAGAAACAAGGGACTTTCAAAATGACAACTTGAAAGGTGTCATCTGAAAGTTCTCTCGAATGCGTTGCATCTAGTCAACTTCATGTTCCTCTATCTAATTTTTGTAGTGTATTCCTAATAAATTTAGCCTAAATTCCATGGAACTTTAATCCCTCATCCAAACATAGGGTCAAGGAACAACCTGCAGAATATTATATCAGGCTTCATTTGACAACTAGTACTCCATCAGAGCGGCTAATAACCACGTTACAGAAACCTAAGGAGTGATAGATCCTGTTCTAAGAAGAATGAAAAGGTACAATTTGGATGAATTCTGACTATAAGGCTATGAAAGTAGCATACCCAACGAATCTCCTCCGGTTTGTATTCTGACCTCCACTTTAAGGTATCTTTTAACATTTTAGTTGCCTTCTTGACATTCCAATTTCTCGCCCTTAGATACCTAGAGATGGATGCTTCAGAACAATAGATGGACAACTTATCAGGCAATGGGCCTATCAGCTTTTTCACTTCGTTAATCTGCAAACATGAAGAGTGTGCAAGGTAAGTAAATTTTTGTGCAAGGTAAGTAAATTTTCTCCCCACAATAATGGTAGAATCATCTTGCCCGACTTATAGGACTCAAACAAATTAAAGAAAGCACTTCTAAAATGCTGAAAGGAGAACTTTTACTGGAGATACCTTTGCCTGCTGCTCTTCACATGATAATATCTTCTCAGAGCCAATTGAAGGGGCTTTCTTTATTCCCGCACTCATAGTTTTCAGAGAAGACTCTGTAAATCGACAATAAAGACTCAGTAAGTACTAGTGTCACTGTCATGTACCCATTTCAGTCTCCTCTCCCCAATTCTTTAACATATAGAATAAACGTGCAAGATCTGTAATAAACAGCTTGTTCTCTATCCTATAAAAAGAAAAATGAAGGCATGCGTATAATAAGCTTATTCTTTCTTGAGCACTATGGAAACTAACATACTGCAACTACGATTTAGATCAAACCTATTTATAATGTTGTTTCAATGTAGAACTGTCAACTCAATTAATGGGATCAAATGTTTTTAAGCTATACAATATTTGAATGAGCAATCACGCTTCGAGAATGAGGTACCAAAACAATTAAACAGATACTTCAGAAAACAGAACAAAGCATGCTTCAAGAATGACTAGCACATCTCACATGTATCTATTCCGACAGAAATTCACCCGTTACACTATGTTTTAATTTGTCAGGAGGTATAGTTCATTTTACAAGCTCGTTACATCAATTACTCAATCATTATACAAGCTAGGTATTGCTTCTTACAAGTACTAAATAAATGTTTTCGTTTATCAGGAGGTATGTTACATGTGTTAATTACTCAACCATTTTTGGAGCGAAAAAATGCTAATCCAAGGACTACATAACGGAAAAGACGCAAGGAAAATGAATGCTTTTGAATTCATCCACGGTTAAAGAAAAATTTATTCCAGGTACCTATTTTAAAGGCCTCAATAATGTCAATGACTGCATTATTTTTCTAGAATCTCTGCTCTCAAGTTATCAGATTTACAATTCACTCTGAACCTTCCCAATAATTCCTTTCAAATTGTTAGAAAATAAAACTTCTTCTGGATTGCAACATGATTATGTCACTTAGCATAGATCTTTAGCTGACAGGATCACAAATTCCTTGGATTTCTTCTCCCGAGATTATCCTCTATTTCCCACCTTTGAAGAAATGTACATGGGATCATAAATTAGTTCCAATAGAACGCCTCACCTTCATCTCCTTTTCGGAGAAAACATTGTTTTATCAGCAAAACAAAATGAACCTCTGTCATTTGACATTTCCACGATTCGACCAATTATGGTAGTCCCCAATTCAATCCTATAACCTAGTATTGATGTGAGAGAACTTTCCTAAGCAACATATGCAATCACTACTAACGAGATTACGCTGACCTTCTTATAAGAACCAGTAACAGCATATACACACCCCTCACTATTCCCAGGGGAGCCTAACAACAGTTTGCCTAACCATTCCAAATCATCGAAATATAACTCGGAACCTCCAGTCCGAATAATTTATGTCCTAGTAATTCAGACTTAAAATGCAATTGTTCGCAACTATTCCGCCATTCGGACTATATCTGTTTGTCATCCAAATTACAAAATCTACTCAACTAGTCAACTTAATAATCCCTTCTGTAACAGCTTTTACATGACAACATTGGAATCACCACTCTCATCATAGTATCATCCAAATCTACCTTAAACCATAATGTTTCGACCGACACCCAGACAAATGGGAAATCTGCTTACATAAAATACCATGTGGGTTTTTGTATTCTACTCAACTTCTCAATTATTTTAGCAAATTACACATGAAATATTCATAAAACAATCAAAATTCAATCATGGGTTATCTTTATATTCAACTAAATATCACAAAATCGCATTTTAACTAACATAAGTAACTTAGTATGCAACCGAACCCAACACACCAAAATCACAAACATAATGGTAAAAAGACAACCTTTTCAAGTACTAGAATTGCAAATCGAAACCGACCCACAAATATTAGGATCATAAATCTAGGAAACAAAAGACAAGATCCCACCTTGACCAAACAGATTGAGGAATTCTGGCGGAGCTTCCCAGGAAGTGATGAGCTGAGCTACTATTCCGGAACTCCTCAGCCGTCCCAAACCATAGAAATGGTCAACTGTGAAAAACAAGCCAGTATTATTTCGTGTAAAAACAGACACAGCGACAGAGAGATGTGGCGGGTTTGGACTTGGGATTATATACGAAGAATATTACTTGGATCGAATAAGGGGTGTCGCTGAAATCCCAGTTGAATGTCCAAAAACACGTGCTCTTTCAATACATACATAACATATGTGTATATGTGTGTGTGTGTGTATCTATATATATGTATTTGTGGCTTGGAAGGCACATATGATATGGATTTTTCATTGCCGTAACCCATTTGTCAATTATGTGTGGATCGTATCAGACTAATATAATTCTTACAAGTGAAAAACGACCGAATGGTGGGTGAGACGTTTAAGCAAATGCGGGCACATTATTCTGTCATTAAAATTCGTGGTTTTCTTTTAGTAAGAATCTCGAAACATTTATAAATGTTATATTTAGCATATTGTATCACCTTGTGTGTCATTATTTTAAAAAGTGAAGCGTCAATCAATGCAAATATATGAAATATTTGTTAAAAAAAAAGCGGTATAATGTGGTGCAAAAAAATATAATCTCTTTGAGAAGTCAAATCACGAATATCACTTCCTAATTAAATTTTGGTGTCACTTTTGAAAAGGGATTCACCTTTTCATAAGAATTTGTTAGTGCTACTTACTATATTAAGCAATGAACAATTTGCTAAAACAAAATCACATGCTTGTATCATCGGCAAATGCAAAACATATGTTTCTTGTGTTGGCAAACTGTCGGTCAGTTACTCTTGTGTTGGCAAACACATGTTTCTTGGTTCCTTTTTAAAAGTGATTACTTCTTCTTCTTTTTTTAATATATTTAGCTTATATCACTTAACAAATTTAATGAATATCATACCTTTTCATTTAAAAAAAAAACAAATTTAATGATGAAAATTAAAAAGTTCACCTTTTTAGATTTCATATTGATGAAGGGAGCTCTCTTAAGGGTAATACTATCCATACATCTTTTTTACCTCTCTAGCACTTTCTGTTAATTTATGTTATTTGATCTTCTTTAATTCATTCAATTCGATATCGAAAATTTAGGGAAACATGTGAAAGATAAAAGAAAGTGTGTTGATAACACCACATTTTTTTTTAAATAATAAGTATATCTCTCTTTATAAATTTTCTAATTTTCTAATTTTCTAGTTTTGATTCACCTAATTAACAGATGCCTTAATCCACAGATAACATCACTTGTTTCGCCTTAATCCACAGATAATATCAAATGATACTATTGAGCGGCGCATCATGTTGCCTCTTGTACTTCTAAAATGATAGGAATCTGGGGTTAAAAGGTTGTTGCATGACAAGTAGAAATGTTGCCAGGTGTCATGGTATTAATGAATAAGATTGTATTAGTTGTAAAGTTGTTAGAGAAGTTGTAATTAGTAAAGGTTGTTGGGTCAGTTACTATATAACAGAAGCTGTAAGATACAATATGGGTAATGAAAATAGTATTGTTTCCTTCTTGTTCATATTCTCTCTACTTTCCTATGGCAGCTTAAGGGTCAAGGTCGATTAGGGATCTATCATTGGTATCAAAGCCAGTCACGATCTTTCATCCCTTCTCTGTGCTGTGCTGTATGACTCGTGCTTCCACAAAGAAAGCCATGGAATCGCAGAATCAATTTGCTGCGATAAACACCACTCTAAACTTACTGCTTCAGAAGTTTGAGGCCATGGAAGAGCGCCAAGATTCATCCGACGCTCGATTCGAGAAGCTCCATCGCGATTTTGTGGAGAAGCGCGATATGGGTTTTCAGGGAAATTCTTCCGATGCGACCCCTTCGGATCCCGATCTGCATGCAGATGCAAGAACCCATCAATTCCGCCGCCAAGATTCAGGTTTTCAATCAAGACCTCCATTGGTGAAATTGGATTTTCCTCGATTTCACGACGGCGATGATCCTCTGGGCTGGGTTTATAAAGCGGAGCACTACTTCGATTACTTCGACATCTTGGCAGATAAAAAGGTTCGTATGGCCTCTTTCCACATGGAGAATGAAGCACTTCAGTGGTTTCAATGGGTCAATTGTGTTAAGAATTACCCTAAATGGGAAGATTTCACAAAAATTTTCTGTCGCGAATTTGGATCATCTGATCTGGTGGATTGCACTGAGAATTTAGTGAAGCTTCGTCAGACTGGGTTACTCCGAGATTATATTGTGGAATTTCGTCGATTGGCGAATCGTACTTCAGAGATGACTCCAGGAATTTTGAAAAGCTGCTTCATTGGGGGTTTGAAACCGGAAATTCGTCATGATGTCAAGATTCTTCGACCCTTCGATGTTCATGAAGCTATCGCTTATTCTCAGCAGGTCGATGCTAAATTGTCCGAACTCAAGGTAAAATCTTATTCAAGAACTCCTTTTCCTGCTTCACAATTCAAACCTACTCATCTATCTGATATTACCAATGTACCGAAACCTGAGTCTTCATCAAGGCATGATAATTTTAGGCGATTAACAGCTGCAGAAATTGAGTTTCGAAGAAAAAATAGATTGTGTTTCAATTGTGATGAGAAATTCTCTAAAGAACATGTTTGTGCTGGTCCAAAACGACAAATTTTACTTATGGATGTGTATGAAACTAGTCATCCTAATGAGTGTGAATCTGATGATAATGGTGAACCTGAAGTCACGGCCTGTGCAGTTTATGGCATGCCTGCTCCGAAATCTATCAGAACTATGAAAGTCAATGGATTGGTGTTGAATTGCCCTGCTATTTTCTTGATAGATTCAGGTAGTTCCCACAATTTCATTGATATTGCCTTAGTCAAACAATTGAAGGCTCATTTGGATACCACGCATCCATTTTCTGTTAAGATTGCAAATGGAGGTTCACTAACCAGTCCTGGTTGTCTAGCTCAAGTCTCTGTTCGAATTCAACATTATGCTGCTGTATTGGATTTCTATGCCCTTCCTTTGGGAGGATGTGATCTTGTTCTTGGAGTTCAGTGGTTGCGCACATTGGGACCGGTTCTATGGGATTTTGATAAGATGGTTATGCAGTTTGTTGTTGGAAACTCCTCCTTCTATATCACTAGCCCTCAGATCCCAGTTCCCTAGTCAATATCTTCCCTGCAAATGGATAAGCTGCTCATTCATGATCATTGTTTGGGAGCTGGACTTTTTGTTTTACAGGTCAGTCAAGACAACGTACCTAATTCCAACCTTTCTCAGCTTCTGCCCACACAAGAAGCAGATCTGCAGGTTTTGTTGACCAAATTTCAGCCTATATTTCAACCCTCTTCAGGTTTGCCTCCATCCAGGTCACATGATCACAGGATACCTTTGATAGAAGGGTGCAAACCTCCTAGTGCAAGACCCTACAAGTATGGTCCTTTCCAAAAGACTGAAATAGAAAAATGTGTTAAAGAACTGCTCGATTCTGGTTTTATACGGCCTAGCCACAGTCCTTTCTCTTCTCCAGTTTTGTTAGTGAAGAAAAAGGAGGGTACTTGGAGAATGTGCATGGATTATAGGGCACTCAATCTGTTGACAATCAAGGACAAATATCCTATACCGTTGATTGATGAGCTTTTAGATGAACTTTTTGGTGCACAATATTTCTCAAAGTTGGATCTTAGGTCTGGTTATCATCAGATCCGCATGCAACCCCAGGATATTGATAAAACAGCATTTAGAACTCATGAAGGCCATTATGAGTTCCTAGTTATGCCTTTTGGATTAACAAACGCCCCGGCATCTTTTCAAGGCCTCATGAATGAGATTTTCAGACCATATTTGAGGAAGTTCATATTGGTATTTTTTGACGATATCTTGATCTACAGTACTTCTTGGGAATTACACCTTCAGCATTTGAGTCTTGCTTTGAGTTCACTGCAGGATAATCACCTCTTTGTCAAGCTCTCTAAATGTGCTTTCGGACAAACACAGATTGAATACTTGGGACATAAGGTTTCTCAAGAAGGAGTTGCTGCTGACCCTTCAAAGTTAAAAGCCATTGCAGAATGGCCTATTCCAGTTTCTGTAAAAGCCTTAAGGGGTTTTTTGGGCCTCACGGGTTATTATAGGAAGTTCATTCCCCATTATGGCAGCATTTGCAGTCCATTAACTCAGTTAACAAAAAAAGACGGATTTCATTGGAGTTCTGCAGCCACAGCTGCATTTCAGAACCTCAAGAATACTATGATGTCTCCCACAGTCTTGGCTCTCCCGGATTTCTCAAAACCATTTATTATTGAGAGTGATGCTTCAAGTACAGGTATAGGAGCAGTATTACAACAGGATGGCAGACCCATTGCGTTTACGAGCCAGTCTTTAAGACCAAAAAATCGAGCTTTATCCACTTATGAGCGCGAAATGTTAGCAGTAATTCATGCAATTAACAAGTGGCAACCATATCTCCTTGGGAACCATTTCATTATACGAACAGATCACCACAGCCTAAAGTACTTTTTGCAGAATCGTGCTAATTCTCCTTTTCAACAGAAATGGGTCTCGAAACTACTTGGCTTTGATTACGAAATTCAATACAGGAAGGGTAGTGATAATAAAGCAGCAGATGCTCTATCTCGAATGTTTACAGATTCAGCAACAATAATTGACAATCATCCAACCACTCTTGGAAATTCTGATCCCAGTGTTCCTGCTATTTCAGACAAATCAGCGGAACTAGGTAGTGAACTTACTACTATATCCTACCCCTATTTGTCTTGGCTCGATGATCTTCGAAGACATGTGGAGCAAGATGATTGGATCTTAGCCAAATTACAGACAGTTTTGAATTCAACTTCAGAGTCGACCCCATTAAACTTTTTACGTTACCACTTTGCAAATGGGTTTTTGAGGTACAAAAATAGGATAGTCCTCAGTCCTACAAGTTCATGGAGGGCGAAATTGTTTGAAGAGCATCACTGCACACCTAGTGCCGGTCATGCGGGTTTCCTCAAGACTTACAAACGGATCTCCAGGACATTTTATTGGGAAGGTATGAAGAACAACATTAAAGCCATGGTTGCTGGTTGTGCTGTTTGTAAACAAAACAAGTATGAATCTCTTGCTCCAGCGGGACTCCTTAACCCTTTACCTATTCCCCAGAGAATATGGACTGACATCTCTATGGACTTCATCACGGGACTTCCCCCTTGCAAAGGCAAATCAGTCATATTTGTAGTTGTTGATCGATTTTCAAAGGCTGCACATTTTCTTTCCATATCTCACCCTTATACTGCTCACTCTGTAGCTCAGATCTTTATTGATCAAGTGTTTAAATTGCATGGGATGCCAACTTCCATTGTCTCGGATAGGGATCCAATCTTCATAAGCTCATTTTGGAAAGAATTCTTTAAACTTCAAGGCTCCAAGTTATGTCTTAGTTCCGGATTTCACCCCCAAACTGATGGGCAGACTGAGGTTTTAAATAGGTGTTTAGAGACATACCTACGGTGTTTCTGTAGCTTACAGCCCAAGCAATGGTTGAAGTGGCTTCCATGGGCGGAGTGGAGTTATAATATGTCTTATCATACTGCAACAAAGCTTACACCCTATGAAGTGGTGTTTGGACAGTCTCCTCCACATGTTCCGGTCTATGAATCTGGCACCACGAAGATTGACTCGGTGGATCAGTGTTTACAGGATCGAAACCGGATTCTATCTCTTCTTAAGACCAACCTCGAAGCTGCTCAATTACGGATGAAGCGTCAGGCGGACAAACATCGTACTGAGAGATCCTTTGACATTGGTGATTTTGTGTATCTTCGGTTGGTACCTTACCAACAAAAGTCCTTGGCTCTACATCCTTACCATAAATTGCATCCCAGATTTTTTGGTCCCTTCGAGGTTCTTGCGAAAGTAGGACCAGTGGCTTACAAACTGAAGTTACCACCTCACTCTAAACTTCACCCAGTCTTCTATGTTTCTTGTCTCAAAAAACAACTGGGCATGTCGATCTCTCCTTCTCTGCCACTACCATCAGTTCATGATGCGGGTTTGATTCAGGATGAACCAGCATCTATCTTGGATCGCAGGGTCATTCAACAGGGGTCAACTCCAGTCACTGAAGTCTTAGTGCACTGGCAGAATCATCATATTGCAGACGCCTCTTGGGAAAGCTTGGATGATTTGAAGACTCGTTTTCCAGACTTCCAGCCTTGAGGACAAGGCTAATTTTCAAAGGGGGGAGTAATGATAGGAATCTGGGGTTAAAAGGTTGTTGCATGACAAGTAGAAATGTTGCCAGGTGTTATGGTATTAATGAATAAGATTGTATTAGTTGTAAAGTTGTTAGAGAAGTTGTAATTAGTAAAGGTTGTTGGGTCAGTTACTATATAACAGAAGCTGTAAGATACAATATGGGTAATGAAAATAGTATTGTTTCCTTCTTGTTCATATTCTCTCTACTTTCCTATGGCAGCTTAAGGGTCAAGGTCGATTAGGGATCTATCATAAATATGGGGAAATAGGCGGAATTGTGCTGAACTTGAGTGATAGTTTAATATTGCAACTGAGGACATGTCATTTGATATTGCGATTTAATGGTATTTTTTCGTTGTATTCATTTTCACTTGTAAAAGAGAACTCTTAGGTTCAATTCTCAGCAAAGACAAAATAGAACCAAATTATTATGGCTAACTTATCGTGAAGCTTGACCTACTCCACTCTTTAGTGTAAATAATATCATATGTAGAAAAAAAAATTATCAACATTGATCTCCATATTCAAAATAAAACAATTTCTATTGCTTGACAAAAAAATACCAGATAGGATCACTTTTTTTTTTTCCCCTTATGCTTTTTTTTTCCTTTTATTTTTTATTTTTTTTCCTTTTGCTACTTTCTCAATAATTTACCTAATTCAAACACAAAAATCCCATTTTCAGTTACTTTTCCCACCAACCATTGAAAAGGCTTTGAGGCCCATCTTCAATCATGGAGGGTTAATTTTAAGGGAGCTTTAATAAAAAGGGCTTGAACTAAGTTTATTTTAACCAAAAACCATCCTAAAACTTTTTTTAACCAAAAACCATCCCAAAACAAAGTAAAACTCACTAAACCAACAGACAGCTCGACCACCAACCAGTCACTCATGGGCTCTCCTTTGGCCCTCATCCTCCTCCTCCTCCTCCTCTTCGTCTCGTTGAGTACTACAACTTTCCTTTTTGAATCACCCTATTTCATTGAGTATTGAAGAAGTCCATTTGAATCTTACCTAGTTTCCGACGACCTCCGAGGCTTTCGAGGCGTTTTCCGGCCAAACCACAGTGAGTTAGCCATCTTGAGAGGTACCATTCTCTTCGTCTCTTCGAGAACTATGATTTTCGTTTTTGAATCACTTGATTTCGTTGAGTATTGACAAAGTTATGAGCGTTTAAAGTACCTCCGAGGCTTTCGAGGCGTTTTCCGGCCAAACCACAGCGAGTTAGGCATCGTGAGAGGTACCATTCTCTTCGTCTCTTCGAGAACTATGATTTTCGTTTTTGAATCACTTGATTTCGTTGAGTATTGACAAAGTTATGAGCGTTTAAAGTTTGTCCAACCCAGTTTCCAGAGACCTCCGAGGCTTTCGAGGCGTTTTCCGGCCAAACCACAGCGAGTTAGCCATCGTGAAAGGTACCATTCTCTTCGTCTCTTCGAGAACTATGATTTTCGTTTTTGAATAACTTGATTTTGTTGATTATTGACAAAGTTATGAGCGTTTAAAGTTTGTCCAACTTTCCGGCAGAAACAGTGACTTAGATTCCAGAAACAGTGGCTTAAATTCCAGAAACCAGAAACAGTGCGTTAAATTCCAGAAACAGTGCGCTAAATTCCAGAAACAGTGGCTTAAATTCCAGAAACTGTGCGTTAGTTCCAGAAACAGTGCGTTCTCCAGAAACAGTGCGTTAAATTCCAGAAACAGTGACTTAGATTCCAGAAACAGTGAGTTAAATTCCAGAAACAGTGAGTTAAATTCCAGAAACAGTGACTTAGATTCCAGAAACAGTGCGTTAAATTCCAGAAACAGTGGCTTAGATTCCAGAAATAGTGTGTTAAATTCCATAAACAGTGGCTTAGATTCCATAAACAGTGGCTTAGATTCCAGAAACAGTGCGTTAAATTCCAGAAACAGTGACTTAGATTCCAGAAATAGTGTGTTAAATTCCAGAAACAGTGGCTTAGATTCCAGAAACAGTGACTTACTAAAACTTATAACATGGTTTTTTATTAAACAAAATTTATAACATGGTTTTTTATTAAAACTAAAACTTATAACATGGTTTTTGGTTAAACAAAACTTATAACATGGTTTTTTATTAAAACTAAAACTTTTCAAGCCCTTTTCATTAGTTTTCCTTAATTTTAATCCAGATCTATTTATTAGCCGTAAAAGGGATAATATTTTAAACAATTGTTCTGGGCTAATTTTTTTCATTTGTAGCCGTGGAACTGGAAGGTTATATATATATTTTGTCAAGTGGAAGGTTATACATTAGGCCCTTTTATTTAAGGAGTGTGAGGATATTTAAGGAGTGTGCTATCCTCACACTCCTTTTTATTTCTCTCACACCCTTTTAATTTTTGGCCGTTAGATCAAATGAATTGAAGAAGATGAAATGACAAGAATTAAAAGGGGTGTGTAAGAAGTAAAAAATGGTGTGTGGATATTACACCTTTTATTTTATTACTTTTTAGTATATTGAGAGAACTATGGTCCAATATCTTAACGAGTAGAATGTTAATTTTATACTCATGCGTTCCACGTATAAAACTCTTCCCTCTTTGAAATTATTGTGATATTTTCAAACTCTCCCTCTCTCCTTAGTAATAATATATTTCTTTTTTTTTCTTTTTTTAAAAAAGAAAAGAAAAAAAAACTTACATAGTCACTCATTAGTTGGGCTCCCCAAAAAGGAAAAGCCCATGTGTCAGGGGCTGGCACTTTTAAGAGCACTTCCAGTGTAGAAATGTCCTATTGGGTAATAGGCTACTCAATCTTCTTAAATGAACAGCAACTACCTGCAATAAACAGTAAAAGCTCAAGTTTGTATTAAAATATTAGTTTTATTTTATAAAATAATAAAAGATAACTTTATTTTTAATTTTGAATAATAATAAAAGATTAGTTGAAAGTATTCGAAAATATTGAAATGTAGTGTAAAGTAGAAGAACATGGTTACGTATTCATAGAAAAAAAATATAATTTTTATATTTTTAAATAGTTTTTTTTATAATTTTTTATAATTTCTAATAGTTTTTATAATTTTTAATAATTCAAATGGTGGTTGACGTCGTCAGCCTTATGTCACATAGGTAGGACACTGGGCTAGACGATTATTGTCTGACTTCTCCATCAGGCTCACCTTAGGTCCAATTGCTCGAGTGGGCTGGAATGTTTTGAGAAGGAAGGAGAGTGGATTGAATTGTCTATCCCCAAAGCAATAAGTAACGGTAGAATTGTTCTTAAACCCTTTCGGCGGCTGAGTTGAGCCATAAAAAATGCCCATTTGCAAGAAAAACTTTTGGTTGGAGACTGATCCGTATCATTTTGGAGGTAATATTGGTCAAATGGCTTTTGATTGGAGATGACCTCAAAGCTGATAATAAACACAATCGCCACCAAGTGGATCCGGAGGGGATCCTCTTCCTTGATTATTCAGCAAAAGACAGCTAGAGGATTCAAAGTAGGCATCCCAAAAAATTAAAAGATTCAAAGTAGAGATCATTCATGGCCTCTGCATGTTGCTACTCTGGCAATCATTTACATGTGCCATATGACATTTCCTGTCCTTTACAAGACAAGGGTGTGATCCTAGTTAGGTCATCACATCTGATGATGTAATCAAATCACCACTGTTTTTGGTCCTACTGTCGAGAAACAACGAAAACAACTAACTTGCTCTCTTAGCTCTTAGAGCTAGTTTCAGATTGATGTGCTATGAAAATAATAATAATAATGTTGTGGACTATTTTATCTGACAAAGGGAGAGAGGGCCGGCGGCAGAGAAAGAGAGAAAAGAGAGATATGTGTTTGTAGAGTTGTAGGGGAATTGTGTGTTTATCCCTCCTACATTGAACCTTTATTTATAATAATAAGATGATAGGATATTCCTTGGTCCCCAAGGAATATCAGTTACAATAGGAAAGGATAAACCCTAATCTAATCTAACCTAGGATTTACACAATCATACTTCGATTAGGAATGTTTCACAACACTCCCCCTTGAGTGTGTAAATACTCAAGGTAGATTTAGCATCATGCAGAAGTTGAGGAAGTCGACTCGTCAGTGCTGATTCCAAGGAACAATGCTTATTCTCAATAAGGTAGGAACTTGCATAAGTAGTAAGTCTCACTTAAAAACCCTAAGGCTATGGCAAAAACCCGAGTAGGGACAAAATCCATAGTCTAAGGAAAAATGCGTGAGAAAATGCAAAGTCAAAAGAAACGTCTAAATGACGTCATCAGGGATATGACCAGCCCAAGGTGGGTGCCTCGTTAAAACCTAGTTAGGTAGCAAAAACCCAGTGGGAAAAATGCTCCTAATCGTAGGGAAAAAGAGTACATTAAGATCAAGCAAGTATCTACAGGATACTCCCCCTGAGTTTGACATAATTCCAAAGAGAAATAGCAAAGTTACAACTCAGAAAGTTTACGCATACCAATTCCATGAACAAGCTTCTGAAATGCCGTCTTCGGTAGTGATTTGGTGAAGAGGTCAGCCAAATTGTCTTGTGAACGGATTTGCGTGACTTCAATCTTCTGCTGCTCTTGTTGTTGATGTGAAAAGAAAAACTTTGGCGCAATATGCTTGGTGTTGTCTCCTTTGATGTAACCCTTCTTGAGTTGTTCGATGCAAGCTGCGTTGTCTTCAAAAATCGTCATCGGGACATCAATGGCGGGGTGAAGATCGCAGGAGCTTCAAATATGGCCCACTACTGCTCTCAACCAAAAGCATTCCCAAGTGGCTTCATGTAAGGCGAGGATTTCAGCATGGTTAGACGAAGTGGCAACTAAGGTCTGTTTAGTCGACCTCCAAGATATTGCGGTGCCTCCAACGGTAAAGACATAACCCGTTTGAGAGCGCGCCTTGTGCGGATCAGATAAATATCCTGCGTCGGCATAACCAACAAGGCGAGAATCAACTCGAGGAGTACATTGTGCGACACCATTCGAGGATCCGTAGGGATAGAACAAGCCCAAATCCGTAGTACCCTTAAGGTAACGGAAGATGTCTTTTACGCCAGTCCAGTGTCTGCGTGTAGGTGCATTACTGTATCTTGCCAAAAGATCAACAGCGAAGGAGATGTCGGGTTTAGTGCATTGAGCTAAGTACAATAAAGCGCCTATTGCACTTAGATAAGGAACTTCAGGCTCCAAAATCTCTTCATCATCCTCATTCGGACGGAGGGATCTCGTTTTGCATCTAGTGTACGAACGACCATAGAAATACTCGAAGACTTCGCTTTATCCTCATTAAAGCTGCGCAACACCTTCTGGGTGTAATTCGATTGATGTACTAGGATTCCATCCGAACAATGCTCTACCTCGAGACCGAGACGGTATCGAGTTTTACCTAGATCTTTCATCTCAAATTCCGACTTCAGGTGCCCGGCAGTTCTCGCGAGCTCTTCAGGAGTTCCGATGAGATTCATGTCATCGACATATACTGCAACAATCGCAAATCCGGATTGTGACTTCTTAATGAACACACAAGGGCATAATTCGTTGTTCACATATCCCTGACTAGTCAAATACTCACTCAGACGGTTATACCATATTCTTCCGGATTGTTTCAAGCCGTAGAGTGAACGCCTCAGCCGAATTGAGAGCGTGTTCCGAGGTTTGGAAATATTTGAACCAGTCAATGTAAGTCCTTCAGGAACTTTCATGTAAATTTCCGTATCAAGATCCCCATAGAGATACGCGGTTACTACGTCCATCAGCTGCATATCCAGTTTTTCATAAACTACCAAACTGATAAGGTAGCGAAAAGTAATCACATCCATAACGGGTGAATAAGTTTCGTCATAGTCAATCCCGGGGCGTTGTGAGAAACCTTGTGCAACAAGACGAGCTTTGTAACGCACAATTTCGTTCTTCTCATTACGCTTCCGAACGAAAACCCACTTGTAGCCAACAGGCTTCACATGTGGAGGAGTAGGAACTACAGGTCCAAACACCTTACGTTTCGCAAGAGAATCGAGTTCAACTTGGATTGCTTGTTTCCAGTTTGACCAATCAGCTCTACGTCGACATTCATCAACGGAACGCGGTTCAATGTCATCGCTCAACATGATCTCAGTAACTACTGCAAATGCTAATGCATCGTCGACAATCATCTCATTTCTACACCACACATCATCTAAGCGAGCATAATAGACCAAAATCTCACGATTCTCGGGAGGAGGATTCGTCTCTTCAAGGACGCTTCCATAATCTAGAATTTCCTCATGAGTTGGGTAGAATGAGTAAGCGATAGTCGGATTCACGGTAGGTTCTTCAGGACCTTGTGCCGTGGTTTTCCTCTTCCGGGGGTGTGAATCCTTTGAACCAAGGGGTCTGCCATGCTTTTGTGTAGGGGCAGATGATTGGCTAGCCGCTAATGTACGTGGATCACCAGAATTGGTGTCCCGGGCTTCCAAGAGGGTAGTCCGTCGTACATTTGGTACATCTATCTTTGCAGGCGTATTCGCAGCTGGAATGTGTGATCTTGTCACGCGCGCTAGATCGGTGAAAGCATCTGGCATGCTCTGAGCTATGCTCTGAAGATCTAATATGCACTACACTTCAGTTTCAGACTGAGCGGTGCGGGGATCTAAATGAGACAAAGTGGGAGTCGTCCACGATAATTCGCGTCGTTCTTTGAGAACGTTGACGTTCTTATCTCCCCCTAACGACGGGAAGACTGTCTCATAGAAGTGACAATCCGCAAAATGAGCGGTAAACAGATCGCCTGTCAAAGGTTCTAAGTAACGAATAATCGAAAGAGAATCAAATCCGACATAGATTCCCATCCTTCGCTGAGGCCCAATTTTTGTACGTAAGGGCGGCGAGATCGGCACATATACCGCACAACCAAAAACGCGCAGATGCGATATGTCGGGTTCGTATCCGGTAACCAACTGAAGGGCACTAAATGGTTGTGTCGCAACAGGCCTCAGGCGGACCAACTTTGCTGCATGCAATATTGCATGGCCCCAAGCAGCGATCGGGAGCTTGGTACGTATGACCAACGATCGAGCAATCATTTGTAAGCGCTTAATGAAAGCCTCTGCCAGGCCGTTCTGGGTGTGAACATGGGGTACAGGATGTTCAACTTCAACCCCAACCGACATGCAATAGTCATCAAAAGTTTTAGATGTGAATTCTCCAGCATTATCCAATCGAATAGATTTGATCGGATAATCAGGGTGGTGAGCCCTGAGCTTGATAACCTGAGCCAACAGTTTGGAGAATGCAGCGTTCCTTGTGGACAACAAGCACACGTGTGACCAACGTGTGGAAGCGTCAACCAAAACCATAAAGTATCTAAATGGTCCGCATGGAGGGTGAATCGGTCCACAAATGTCCCCCTGAATCCGTTGTAGAAGAATGGGAGGATTCGAACGAATCTTGTCATAAGAAGGCTTAGTGATAAGCTTTCCCATTGAACATGTTTGACATGCGATTCCTTAGATCGAACCTAAACTGCGGGTTAGTGGATGCCCGTGTGAAGTTTTGAGGATACGGCGCATCGCTATTCGTCCAGGATGTCCCAAACGATCATGCCAAAATGTAATTTTGTGCGTGGTCCCAGTAGTAGGGCCGGCCACATAGTGGCATTCTATGGGGCGTATGGTCGTAGTATACAGACCACTCGGGGTACGCTCCATCTTCTCTAGAATACGCTGCTGGCCATATTCGTAGGAAGTTATGCACAGAAATTCAACTCCGTTTTCTACGTGGGTTTCAGCGTGGTAATTGTTATCTCTAATATCCTTGAAACTTAGCAACGTTCTTCCGGAACGTGGAGAATAGAGTGCCTCAGCAATGGTCAAGATTGTACCATTGGACAACATTATACGTGCCTTACCGTATCCTTCGATCAGGTTGGATGGGCCTGAGAGGGTTGTCAGAGGTGCATTCTTAGGTATGAAGTTAGTGAAATAGATGCGTTCACGCAAAACTGTGTGCGTGGTTGCACTATCTGCCAGACAACTAACTTTCCCACTAGTCATACCTAGAATGAAAAATTAATTTGAATCGGTCACATGCATAAAAGTTTATAAAACAATTATCAATTCAAAATAATTTAATTATTCAAGGATTAAAATTGAATATCCAAAATAAATCACCAACTAATAATCCAAAACATAAAGGAAAATTGTTCAAAAATCAACCAAAAACAAGGGGGGGTTCAGCCACTAGGTGGAATTCGGCCCCATTTGTCTTATTTTAACTAAAAATAAGTCTATGTCTAAGAGTCTAATCTTCCATAGGGGTGGTATCCTCCTGAAAATCAGAAACCTCCATCTTTGTAGTCTCCGGTTCGTCCACTTGCATGAAGTTTGATTCAAACTTCTTACAACGAGAATGATATTCATCTACAACCTTCTTGGGAGCACGGCAAACACGAGACCAATGGTCCTTTGAACCACAGCGATAGCACATATCGTCATCCATGGTTTTAGGTGCTTTGCCTTTATTCTTGAAGTTCGGGGCCTGGGGAGCGAGGTTTGAGCGCTTCTGGGCTTTGTTTCCTCCCTTGGGTGGGCCTTGGCTCTGTTGACCTTGGTGGGATGGCTTCTGGCCGCCCCTACCTCGCCTCTTTTGGCGTTGTGGATGCTGGTTAGTGCTATAATGTGCTTCAGGCACAGCAGTAGCCCCAGTAGGTCGAGCTTGATGATTCTTCATCAACAGCTGGTTCTGCTTTTCAGTAAGAAGTAAAACAGAGATCAAATCCGAGAACTTAGTGAACTTCTGAGCTCTATATTGTTGCTGCAGGACAATATTAGAAGCAGAGAAGGTCGAATAGGTATTCTCCAGGAGATCCTCTTCAGTCAAAGTTTCATTGCAAAACTTGAGAAGTGATCGGATTCGACAAACTTCAGAATTATATTCATTCACAGACTTAAAGTCTTGGAAGCGCAAGTGCTGCCAGTCGTGTCTTGCTTCAGGCAAGAATATGTCCTTTTGGTGATCAAAGCGATCAGCCAAAGCGACCCATAATGCACGTGGATCCTCTTCAGCAAATTACTCAGTTTGTAGAGCGTCATGGATATGTCTTCGGATGAAGATCATAGCAGTGGCTTTTTCAGCTTCGCCAACAGGTTTATCTGTTGCTTCTTCAATAGTCGGACGCAAGTTCTTTGCAGTGAGGTGGAGCTTCACATCTTGAACCCACTTGAGGTAGTTCCTTCCAGAAACCTCCAAAGCGGTGAAGTCAAGTTTGTTCAAATTTGACATGTTCCTATCACAAATAGATGGACAAGATGTGGTTAGTGTAATGGAGAAGAAAATCGATCCATTCACGTAGGAGTAGAACATACAGGTTCTAATAGACATGTATTGGTTTAATTTTGCATGAAAAACTGCGGGTTTTCATGGGTGAGTTGTTTAAGTGAAAACTTCAGGTTTTCAAACAAGGCATGTTTATAAGAAGAAACTTCAGGTTTCAAAAATAATTATGAACTTCAGGTTCATATATTCCTGCAGGCAAACACAAATATATATGCAAACAAATATACAACAAGTATATGCAAAAATATAGCTTTAGGTTTAGTATTATAATTGAATTAATTTATTTGGACTTCGGGCCAAATTAAAGTGTGGGTAAAAATATAAAAACTCATTTGGGCCTAAAAATAATTAGGCGAATAAAATTTGGGGCCCAAATAAAAAAACTAAGCCACGGGTGGCTTGAAAAATTTTTGGTCCGTGTGACCTAGGCCTAAATTTGGGCTAGGGTTTTGTGTGAGGCTGCTGCAGGCAGACCAAAAAAAAATTCAACTCGGGCTGCTGCAGGCAAGCCCAGAAAAACAAAAAAAATTGTTTTGTTTTTTCGTTGGGCCGAGGAGCTGGAGCCCATAGGGCTCGGGTTTGATAGAAGCAGGACGACCCAGCGGCGCTGGGTGTGCTTGGCCGGGGAAGAAGGCCGAATTTTGAGCCTCGGCGCCACTGCAAGTGGCTAAAAATTGGATGGGAAGACTCGGGGGTTCTCTTCTAGGGTGTTTCGACGATTATTACAACATGGAGATATTAAAATCGCAATATTTTAATAACCAAACCCTAAAAAAATTGAAATCGAATTTTCGAGAAAATTTCGATGAGATTCTGGTGAATCTCAGTTCAATTTGAGATGTGGAACGACTTCTGGTCGTCGGCGACATGAACCAAAAGTTTGAGGCAATGGCTGCAGGCCATGTCTAGGTCGAGGACACCGTGAAAGGTGTCGGCTTTGGTTGGTTTTGGAGCCTCGGAGCTTCTGGCTCCGTGGGTTTTCTGGAGAGAAAAGGGAGAGCTGCAGGCTCTCGGCTTGCGGCCTTGCAGGATGCAAAGGCATGGGTTCGAAGAACCCAGATGTTTCCCGATTCCAATTTTTCTATATAATTCAATTATAGGCATATAAAATTCAATTCAATATATATTTCAATGAATCACAGATTTACAGTGGTGCATATGCAAAATAATATTTTCAATGCATGTACATATGTAAGATTCAATTCATAACCAATATCAAATTCACATAATTTCAGCAATTATGGTTATGAGGCATACACAATTTATGTAGAATCTAAAATACGTAAAACGTAAAGTTGGGTCATGCATCATGGTGAATGTTCATGCTATCAGGGCTTGCAAAATATCGAGTTAGAAGCCGTTGTTTTGAAAGAACCTGATTGCGTGATGATATGGATGAACTGGTTTGATGCAGAAAAATTCTCCAACGTCAGATTCCTAAGCGCAGCGGTAGGAGCGTGCTGATAACGTGTTGTGGACTATTTTATCTGACAAAGGGCTCAGGGCCGGCGGCAGAGAAAGAGAGAAAAGAGAGATATGTGTTTGTAGAATTGTAGGGGAATTGTGTGTTTATCCCTCCTACATTGAACCTTTATTTATAATAATAAGATGATAGGATATTCCTTGGTCCCCAAGGAATATCAATTACAATAGGAAAAGATAAACCCTAATCTAATCTAACCTAGGATTTACACAATCATACTTCGATTAGGAATGTTTCACAACAAATAATAATTTTTTAAAAGCAGCAGGGGTAGAATTGTTTCTGCTTTTTACTGTTTTAGACTTATGATTTTGACAAATAACCCCCTTTTTTTCATTTATCAAACAAAATTTTAACTCCAATTTTTTTTTTTAAAACTACTTTTAAAATAATTTCAGAAATGCTAAACCAGCTCTTAGTCTAATAATACTACTTTTTCTAATGTTAAAATACGTCCCAACTGCTTTTTCTAATGTTAAAATACATCTCAAGTTCGAATTTCCCTCCCTGTCAAATCCCAAAATTGAGGAGAAACAATGGAACTAGAATTTGTACGAGTACTTCATCATTATCCCATTGACAATTTTAAAAAACTATTCGTGATTATGTGACCAAGATCACCATTGTTTTTGGTCCTATTACGCGAGAAGCAAGGAAAATAACCAACTCGCTAGCTCTTAATCTAATAGTAGTGCTCCTCATCATGTTAAAGTCAAATCCCAAAATTAAGGAGAAACTACGGAACAAAAGGCAAAAGCATAAAAGGTAAATTTATATTGGATTCCACAACTGAATGATGTTATGTACATGTTAGTTGACACTACAAAATCGATTTTTCTTTCTAATACAATTTCTGTACTTCCACCATTTCTATACAGAAGATTGTAGTAAATGCCACCTTTTGGCATGTATGTATGTCACTAACCTTCAAACAACGGGAGGACAAAACAACATATTCTTGCGTATCCAGACCACGACTTTGCATTCACCTTTCGTCTACTATCTGGTCACCGTGCATTTTGCACGTCCGAAAATGTCCGTAGCATCATTCAAATGGGAACTTCCTACATTAAACCGTTTAACTCGTCATGGCACCAAGAATGGAGGAGTCGGTGAGTATGCTGCTTCCGAGAACAGAGCTTTTTGAGTCATCCAGAAGCTTTCCCCTTTGCATCTCTCTAACTCAAGTCGTCAATTGAATCAAAACAGGAAAACCCCTTGCTGTGACCACCATTTGATTCCTGAGTTATTTGGTATCCAATACATGAGAAGGTATGACACAAAAAGGGAAGAGGAAAACTACATAGCTATAAAGCATTGGTCAAATTACAAATCCATGTTTTAGGCTTTCAGCACATCAAATGATTTATCGTCTTACCTCTGAAGATTGTTAGATGGTGAATCGTCGGCAAAAGCAACTTTATGCACAGGCCGACAGCCCCTGCCAAGTCCCCCTTACTGCCCAACTCCTCAAGTAACTGAAAGCATATGTGGCACAAAGTTCGGCCTTTCAGATTTAAGGCATCAACTTCAGAGATCAGCACAGGAAGCTAGTGCTCCAGGAGCCTTCTGGCAGACGAGCAAGAATTGCACAATAGGAAAAATATAAAATGCCAAAAAGCTCTGATGACGCAAAAAAACAGATTCAGAACCAACAATCAATAGCTAGATGTCTCTCCTTCCCACAACCCCAGCAGGACCATGCTTCTTCTGTATACCATATTGCCAGGCATCTCTAGATTTATCGCCTGATTGATCAAAGTCGTCCAAGGAATTCTCAAATGGAGGTTTCATGGGCCGGTAGCTTCCATTCCTAGAAATTACTGATACACCCAGCTTCTCATCATCTTCTGACGGTGTTCCTGACCTGGATTCCATGTGCATATCCATTGATCTATGCCTTGGTCCACCAGACCTGAAACCCCTCATATTAGAGGAAGGCTTTCCTGGTAATGGAGCATAAGAAGGTATTTTTGGTACTCGAAATTCTTTGGGAAGAGTCTCTATGTCCATCAAACAGTTCCTGGCTTTGGCATCGGTAATCAATGCAGCCCAGTCGTCACATTGCATTAAGGCACTTGCATTCCCCATGACCTGTTAAAATATCCAGATTGAAATTAAAAATGCAAACTACGTGCAGGTAGGTGGTGCAAACTTGTTCGTAATTAGCTTAAAAAAATGACAAAATAGAAATCCCTACCCAAAGAGCCCTTCTTGCACGAGTGAGAGCTACATTCATACGGCGGATATCTGCTACAAAACCAACCCCATGAGTTGAAGCACGCACACAGGACATGATAATCACATCACGCTCTTGCCCTTGAAAAGCATCTACAGTGTTGATATATATATCCTTCCCTTCTTCTGAATTTAAAATATCCTCAAACTCACGTTGGAGGCATTTGAGTTGCAATTTATATGGTGTGATTATGCCGACAGAAACTTTCCCCAAACCCAACGCTTTCAAGGACTTCTGGAGATGCTCATACAAGCGCACACAAAACTGTGCTTCGTGTATGTTCTGATAAGAGACAGATCCCCCTCTGTGGGACTCCCGTCCATGGGAAATGTCAAAAAATACATAAGGTCTAAGTAAAGGGTCCTTGTAATAGGTTTCATCAGGTAAATTAGCAACACTTTCACTGTCAGTAACGCGTCCTTGGTAGAAGTACCTGGAAGGAAAATCACGTATTTGGGGATGCATCCTATACTGCACAGATAACAACATTGTTGGACATTTTGCTTGCTGGAATCTTTCGAAAAGACTTCTACTGTATAACAAGGTCCCAGCAGCCTTGCTAATAACTGTTGCGGGAAGCTGCTGAGGATCCCCAACAAGAACACATCGTGCAGCACCAAGAGAAAGGGGAGGAAGAACTCCCACTTCACTGGCTTGCGCTGCCTCATCAATCACAACCATATCAAACCCATGAGAAAGACGAGAGAACAGCTTGCGACCACTGCTTGAAACAGTAGTGAAAACAATCTCAGCCTCGTTGGCAAAACTTGCCTCAAGATTAGCTCGAGCTTCTTCCAAGTTAAAATTGCCACCAGCACGAAACTTGCTTTCTAAAATAAACAGGCGAGATAGCTCGACTAGAGTTTTATCCCTGTTTTCAACCACAGCTGCAAGATTCTGCAGTAATGCATCTCGATTCTGGTCCCGAGCCACCAAAACATCAGGATCAACACCAACTGATCCTTGGGAACGAACAGCAGCAGCTGCAACAGTAAGGTCTCTTTGAAGATTAGATATCTGCACGGACAACTGAGCTTCACGATTTCTCAACTGATGCATCCACCCTAAAACTTCCTCACGATTCTTAACCAGAAGCTGTTCAGTTCTCCGCTCAACGGATACAGCCTGGGCAGCACGTGTCTGTGAATCCACACCTACTCGGGCTACATCAGGTCGATAAACTTTCATCTCGCCATCAATGAATCCACGGTCAAGAACACGGGAAAGAAGCTCATCTGTTGCAGCATTAGAAGGGGCGCAAACGAGCATTCTAGGCTTTGGACAAAGCTTTGGTAGTGTTCGAAGGAGATTCTGGTCCATGTTCTGAAGAACCTCATCTATTGATCCCGTAGCAACATTATCGAAGTTGCTCTCACTATTTTGCTTATAGCTTTCAGGTGCTAGTTTCTTCAGCAAAGAAGTGTAGTACTGTTGATACTGAACCAGATGGATGACGTTTAGCATTCCCCAGACCGTGTGTGTCTTACCTGTTCCAGGAGGTCCTTGAACAAGCGTAAAAGGCCATGGATCTTGCCTCTTTCCACCACTTGTACCTGCAGCTGTATGCATTGCAGCCCATTGGATTGCTGATAGCTGGGGCCCATTAAAGGTCCTATGCAAATGATCAATGAAATTCGGTGTGAAGCATTCTGGCATAGCAGGGGACTGCTGCTCGTATTTTGGAAAGTGTTCAGGACTGGGCCGTAGAATTGCTGCTTGCATCTGTTAAATTGTTTACTCAAATTATTATTCATACAGGTAAAAAAAAAAAAAAAAAACAGTCATTACTGATGCAAAAATTTGTCACCTGCATATTCAGACGTCGAAATGCATGCAGTGCAACATACTCCCGCTGGGTGGTTGCAAGAGAACCAAGCACAGTTAAATACCAAATTCCTTTGGGCTGTAGCTTTCTTAGAACATGATCATCATCAACCAAGCTGGAAAAATAATATCAGAGAGAGAGGAAAGAAAAAAAATGTAAGCATATTTGCTACAAAAATACTAAAGGAAATCAAACTAATAATCCAAAATCCTAGGAAAAAAATATACTACCTGTTAGAATCATAGGAGTCCCCAACATAAAAATGAAGGATTGCCCCTGGGGGATCACGAGTATCAATAGGAATATGCCGCCGGACAGTACCAGCCACACGCCCACTGATTTCAGGCTCCTCGTCGCCCTCAGCTGAAGAGCTGTTCCTTTTGGATCTGACTGCTTGACATAATAAGAGTGAATGTAAGGAACATATCAAAAGCATCAATATCGAATGAAATAATTTAACAGAAAAGTATTCACATATCAGACCTGATCCAGGCCGAGGAGTTGAAAGAATTGCAACATCCCCCTCTTTAAATGTCCACTTGCATTCACTAACTGGAAGGACTATTACATCATACCACCCTAAGCCACCAAAAGTTACACCTTAGTCAGTTCACAGAGCCACGAAAAAAGCAGAGGTACTATAAGCTATACTGGCCAACCCTAAATACATGGCTGGCCTATTTTATTTTCATTATTTCTAAAATCTGTACCCGGATGTATCACTAAAGTAGGAGGAAACAAATTGGACATGTACCTCTCTCTCTCCTTTCAATGCTTCTTACACGAACAGTTATATGAGCATCTCTAGAAACACCCTCTGTTAATTCCTCCCAGGTGCTGTAAAGTTGTGCACGGCATTCTTCAAACAGAAGCGGTTCAAATACTCTAACATACTCCTCAACAGATTCAAACTTTTCAGGAACACATTGGAGGTCAGTCTCCCCTGTTGCACACAAAATAAAAATTCAGTGGAAAGAAAAGTGATTTTGAGGGAGAAGACAAAGGTAAAACCACAAGGAATAAAAGACAAACATATATTTACTAGGCTATGAGAACACGTAACATAAAAAGCAATGATATAAGAACCATTTACATGTACCCTGGTCGCAGCCTATAAACCAAAGAGAACTTCCACATGAACTAAAAGCTGTACAAGCTTTCAGCAAATATAAGCTTTAGAATATAAATAAACAAATAATCACAGAAATATAGGTTACCAAAACAAAATTACAGGTTACAGTTGAAACTTCAAGTACTTAAACAAACAAGAAACCTACAATAACCAGTTAAAATTCCAGACAGAAAATGTAAACTTGAAGCTGCTCTTTGTATTAGCTACAGATTAAATATATTATCTTGGCTCAATAACAATTAATACTATGAAGGAATATCCTCCCAATAGGCCCTCCTGATAATTGCACACCCACCAAATGGAGGTGTTGAGATCCTGTCCACTGTTTGGGGGCCTGAGCAATAAAATATCAATTTTTGCAACTTACAAGCTATAGGGAATCATAGTTACCAATTCCTTATTTATTAGAAAGTAAAAACCAAATAATGTCTGCTGGTCCGTTGTGTGTGTTTTTCTAAAGCTTATCCGGTGGCTGCTGCTCTGGGGCAGAAATATATCAAAGCATGTAAAAACTTCAATTGAAATATTTACACCGCCCACACCAAACAAAGGAGATTAAAGATAGAAGGAACATTACACTATGAGAACATTTGCACACAAGAGGGCATGTGATGATGATACAAATTACAAAGTGAAATTGAGAAAATCAATGAAATATGTTAACATGGAATCTCGATTTCACGCTATAATTGTCATCACCTTCCAATCTTTTGTGTGCTATGAGTCTCATAATGTAACAATTGGAGGGGCATGGATCACTGGCATAAGAAAATTAGGAAAGCTGTCAACACACATGGCCTAAAGTTCCCAAGAGTAAAAGAAAAAACTGGGATACATGTTACAACTATTCAACAGTAATGAACATAAACAGAAATACAACATTACTTTATACCTGGGTGATGCCAAAACTTCTCGTTCGTAACCTCCCTTATAAGACGCTCAACTGATGTGTCTTGGTATGTGTTACTGATTGCTGTTTGCTTCTTGGCAGGAAGAAGTTTCTTGTTTCCAGATTTGGAATCCATGGAGCTTTGAGTGATCAGAGCTGGCTTCCTATTAGCAACATGTGAATTCTTCAGCTGCCATGTATCCGTCGGCTGCTTCCATGAACTCTGCCTTGGAATTGGTGGTAAGACCTCTGTGGAAGGATCATCGTCCCCATTTTGCCTTCTGGTCCTAGACAGGGATCCATAACTAACATCCCCGTTAGTTTCAGACTTAGAATCACTGGACTCTGCGACAGTCCCTCCATCATTACATAAAACATCAACTTGTTTCTGGTCCTTAATCATTGATTGTGACTGCTTTTCCCCAACGCGATCTGCAGGCAGAGTAATGGTACGGACGTCCTTCAAAGAGCGAGTTGTAACAGGTGTGGGAAAGGTCTGTCTCCTTGGTGTTGAACTTTTGATAGTGCCAACTTGCTTAACATCATCCAAATTAAGGAACATTGTCTGTCTATTACGTTTCTTTCCCAGCTTTGCTTCATTCTGTTGGCTCAGCTTCCTCTTCATTGGATTATTTGCACACTTGAGTGCATGGCTTGCTTCAATGCCTTTAACTTTTTCTTGTTTCAAAACCAATCCTTGTTCATCCTGACAATCCATGGCTGCCTGACCTTTAACATTGCTGTCTGAGTTGCGGCTACTAGTACTATTCTGATCATCTACTCCTAAACAAGTATGACTGGTGTTCTTCTCCTTGAGACCTTCTGAAGTTTTAATATCGCAAGAACTACCATCTGGAGCAACACCAGAAGCACATTCAACAATTCCTCCCGATTTTCCTTGTACTTGTAAAGTTGTACCCTGTTGATGCAAACTGCCAGTTCCACCTGCTTCAGCAGATCCCTCGGCATCATCAGACCACTCTCCTTCTTCTCTTTCCACAGATGGACCATTTGCAGAAGCAGAAGCTAAAGATGTTACCGGTTTCATGTCCTCATCATTACTTAATTTAGATACTGATGTATTTTTGGGATTATTATCTCTTGATTTCTCGTCAGTATCACCTTCAGAGCCGTGAGCATTTTTTGGCCGAACAAAAGGTTGAAAACCTGACACAGACGATGCATGTGAAAAAGCATGATTATTAACAATTCTTGGTGCAACGGCTGCTACTGCAAGCACTTCTGGAGTGTGGGGGTTTGTAGAAGGAAGTGCCTTTTGCAGCTGGAAGCTGAGGGCGCCATCACTCTCTCCATTATCCTCGGCAGGGGGTTCATTGAGATCAAATAACAACCTTCCTCGAGAACCCATCTCATATGTAAATACATACAAATTAAACCGTATTTCCAAGAATGTTAAACTAGTCGATTTCGTGATTCCCTTCTAAGAAAAAATTCAAACGAAATGCACACAGTTAGGCAACACGAAAACATCACAGGATAAACACACGCATTAAATGGAACCAAATAGGTATTAAAGCATTAATCAAAAGAGTTCTAAAAGTCCAGTGAATTCTACATGCCAAATTAAGGAAACCAATCAATCGACAACGTTACAAGAAGCAATCCATTATCAAATAATAATAACTAAACCACAAGACACACACACACAACACACACAGGATGCTCAAATTAACAGTTATCAGCCAGAACGATTTCGAGAACATGAAACAAAATCATACAACACATTAATTTCACAAAATTATTATTACTTCAAAATGCATAAATTGGTTTTTCAAACAGCAGATAGTCAAATAAGAATAATTTACATACATACAACCTAGCAGAATAAGCATACACGAAACCCTAACAAAAACTAGAGAAAAAAAAAAAACCCCAAATCTGAAAACGTAGTTCTTGATCCAATTAAATTCAAAATTGTCTACTCAGATTGAAATCCCAATCCCAACCAGCTGACCTAGCTTTTCGTTTCTAGGGTTTCATCATCAACAACCAAACACTCCAAATCCCAACACAAATCCCAAATCCCACTCCCATCCAAACAGATCCACAATTCCTTCACCAAAATGTTCATGCATTCATCAAATTACTCCCACCTAAAGATTTAGTCTCTAATCAAAATCCCATTATTCATGCTACTGATCCTCCGCATCAACAAAAATTAAATTCGGAAAAATTAAATTAAATTTTAAAATATATTGGGCAGAATTATTACCTCTTTTTAGAGCTTTGGTGTGGTGTACTTATCAGATGGAAAAATAAATAAATTATTTAATTTAACCAAAATTAAATAAATTTGGGAGACGGAGGACGCGCTGTAGGGTGAGGGTTAGAGCGATAGAGCGAGAGAGCGAGCGAAGCTTGAGAGAGAGGGAGGAAAATATGAGAGAAAACAAGGCGTGGTGACGGGTTTATATAGGAAATATCAAAGGCTTCGCCGGCCGGTTTTATCTCCGGCCACCGTTATTTTATTCCCGGCAAATTTAATTTCTACCCATTATTTTAGTTTATTTATCCTCTCGAGGATTTTGAAATTCCCAAACCGCCCTCCCGTCCTTCTGCTTATAACCGACTCTGTTTTCCGGGTTTTATTTTGACTAGGTTTGGCTTTCGGAATAAGGACGAGGGCAAATTCGGGATTTTGGCAGCGTCGGATTAGGGCAATCTGGTGGGGAAATTTTGGGTGTAGTTCTCTCGGGTTCGGCTCTGGGCCCACTAAACTGCCACGCGTACGGACGGGATTTCTGATCGATCAATGATTCCTTAATTGGATTTTAAGCGGGTTTTCTTTTTTTTTTTCGGTGGTGGCGCTCGGGACGGGTGTGATATTTTCGAAATGCTTAGGGTAGAAACGTCATTTGGACAAAGGAATGGGTACGATCTCACGTGCTTTCAAAGCGGAGGGAGAACACAGTACCATGGTACAACAACAGTGTGGGATTGCGTTCGGGCACGCAAACCCGAGGCGCGTGGTGCATGCCGTCACTGTTTTAAATTTTAGTTGAAATTAGAAAAAGAAAATCACCTCGTGAATTTGGATGAGGACTCCCTCCGGATCCTCTTAGGATATCAGTTTATCTTATATTGTACGGTCAATTTTTATCATGTATTATTTGTGTTTAATTTAAATAAAAAATACAAAATGATTTTTTACCTCACAATGACAAATAAACATACACGATGAAGTAATTTCTAGAATCCTCATAAAGAGATCCAGATAAGATCATATTCTCCTGTATTCTTCGTTTGTTGGTAATTACTTAAAGTTTGTTGGTAATTACTTAAAGTTCACTTGATAACGTGTGTACAATGCCATGAATCACAGCCATTAAATATTACATATATATTTTAATTATGGAAACAAGAAATTATGGAAAGAATCTAAATTAGGAGGAAAAATCTATTGTGAAAGACTATTATAGCCTTACATTCCATGATTGCATTCGTTGAGGATGGTTAGATATTCATTTATTATGGTAGTGACTAAAACTCTAATGCGTATGTCATTGAAATCTTAATGTTGTCAAAGCTCTTGTTGGATGATGTTGACTTTCAAGAGAAAAAAAAAATTTGGTTTGCTTTTCTTTTTAGGTTACAAAATTTATTGATTTGCATTGAATCAAAAGTTGTGGGTGATTTTCTTATTATTTTGATATATTGTTGTTAATGACATGTTTACATAAATATATTGATCAGAAGAGAAAATGTACTCTCGAACTCAAAAACCTCCTTAAAAGAAGGGCAAATCGTCACTCACTAACTCTATAATCACTTAAGAGAAAGAAATATAACTTATCATCTAATTTTTTTCAATGAGAAAAATACACTTTAGTTCTACTTACAAATTACAATCTTACAATTTCAACAATGTTGTTTAAATGAGGGTATCATATATATTGTCTAACCATGTACCTAGATTTTTAGGTCTTGTTTCTAGGATTTGGATAGATGATTAAATTCAATGAATGTAAAATGAAGAATGAATATTAAATTGCATATTTTGTTCAAGTTGAAAGAAGAAAATGTATTAGTCACAAAGAAAATTTTACCTCCCATCCTACCATTTTTGTGAGAATTAGAATGGTAAGTTTATCTCATAACTACATAATTTATATTTTCAACATGGACAAAATCCGCAAGTTGACGTTTGTTTACTTATTTAGCATTCACTAAATGTAGTAAGTAATCTAATCCAATTCAATCCTAAACATCCAAACAATATTGGTGGTGGAAAAACAATGTTTGCTTGCATTAAGACTAAAGCATAACGGCATATTTGTCCTCTCCATAGACTGCTGGAATTGCATTTTCTTTTTTCGGTAAAACAATTGCATCTTTTTTTCACAGTTGCCTTTGCAAACCACACATCAATTTGGTCCTTCCGTTTAGATTCCGTCAAATATTTTCTGTTAGTTTGCATGTGGGACCCGCAAAGCCAATGATATGGTGACATGTGTATTACACTGTTTGGGCCCAAAATAATATTGGGTCGAGCTCGGATCGCTCTCGGCCCAGTGTATTCTCAAGGCGCTGTGGGCCGATGCCGTGGGCCGCGGGGTCGGATTAGTCGAATATTATTTGGAGTAGGAATGATGCGGATAAACTTAAGGAAATGTGATAAAGGCCGAGATCTATTTGGAAAATGAGTCCCGGATAAGCCATGATTCGGAAGTGAACTGATCCCACGGTTGGAGGTAGGTTCAAAGTCCTAGTTGGATTAGGGGATCAGCCGAGATAGAGTCGGATTAGGAAGGGGATTCCTATCCAAGAACGATTTTGATTCAATCAGGGGTGTTTGCACTGCTATAAATAGAGGGAGGAGCGCGACATTCAAGCTCTCTCCAACTCAACACAAAAACTGCCATGCGCAAACTCTCGCTCTACGCAAAACCTCTCAACAACCTTGAGATCTTTATTTTCCTTTTAGCCGACACATCTTCAGCTTGGATAAACAGCACTGTGAAGGCAACCGGTGACATCTTCTGTTTGGATAAACAGCACTGTTGCCGTAGAATCAGCCGACCGCGGAGCACCTTCAATTTGGATAAACAGTACTGCGTCGAGGCCGACTAATTATCTATCCAAGTCTCGGTCGAGAAGGGTTTTCGAATCCTTGTCGGCAGAGGTCATCTCACCATCCTTCTCAGCGAAGTGAGGTGTTACTGATTACTGGGCTCGGCATATTGAACGCCGAGTTGTTTTATGATTGGATATTCACAGGTTAGTTTCAAAGTTCGGCATTCTGACGGCCGAACCACTTTCACCGTTAAGACGTACGTCTGTTTCGAGTACCTGTGTCTTTATACTATGATGTCGATTCGGCGTGGTTATACCTTTACGAATATAATCACCGTGACTGAATCCGGCGCTGACGATTCGTGAACTTCGCAAAGATTGGCAGCCTTGTCTTCAGGCTCTAGAACTGGAAGGCCGAGACGTGTTCCTTCCTCGGCCGCAATCGCAAGATCGAGAGGTCATCCGCGCGCACAACGTAACATCAACAAATTTTACTCACTGGCCGAGCTCGGCCGTCGAGTTGGCACGCCCCGCATTCAACCGAATGACGTAGTTAGCTCATTAGTTACTCGGCCTGCGCGCAACGTAGGCTTGGTAGTTTTTAGGGTCAACATTTTGGCACGCCCAGTGGGACCAAGTGCTAAATCTACGAAGTTCATGACCATTGAGACACGGTCAGTAACAAAGAAATCAACCATGGGAAAATCGACCATACACACAAGTCAGAACCCCGGGTCTGAAGGTTCGTCACGGGTACAGATTACTGATGCCGTGACACCTGAGGCATCAAAAGGAACACGACAAGAAAGAGAGGCGAGTTTTAGCGAGCCACCTCGAGATGCGAGGGTCCTCGCAAAGATAACGAAGGAAGCCGTGATCGAAGGCATAGTGGAGAACTGTGATGAAGATGATGATAACGTCTCCGATCCACCAACCAGATCGTTCCTTTGGCGTCGGCTCGAAGAGCAGTCTCGACAAGTTGAACAGACGTTCAGTCAAGAAATACAAGGGATACTCGAAGAAGTACGTGGTCAAAACGTCGTGCACACGAGATTGCTTGAGGCTTTAGTTAGCAATACCCAGAATATTGGCTTTTCTGATCGATCCAGACCACCCATTCCAAAGAATAATCCCATATCAGTGTTATCGGCCTAGGAGGGACCCGCTCGGCTCAAAATGATTGATCTGGATAAAAGGGGTGGATCGAGCAGCCGGATTGATGACTTTGATCAAAATACGGAAACGACGTCCGTGGATGTGGTTGAAATTTAGGGTTTAGGGTTTAGGCTTTAAAGAAAGAGCTGAAATTCCCAAAGTTCATCCATCTATACCCAGCTTACGTGGAAAAGTTCGAATATCCTAAAGGCTTTAAGATCCCAGACTTCAGCCTCTTTGCTGGGGAATCATCTCTATCCTTATTGGAACATGTCGCTCGCTTCACTGCACAATGCGGAGATATTAATAGTGACTTCCATAAGTTGCGACTATTCAACTTCTTGCTGACAGGCTCGACGTTCGCATAGTACATAAATCTCCCACCTAATTCCATTCAAAGTTGGGAGGAACTGGTCGAGAAGTTCCACGAACAGTTTTATCGACCGGGGATGAAGATGTCGGTTTCCTCGTTGGCTAGAATGGCACAAACATCGGACGAATCGCCGATGGATTATCTTACGAGGTTTAAGTCAGCCAGAAATTGGTGTCGAGTACCTCGGCCTGAGGTAGAGTTTGTTAGACTCGCACTGAATGGTTTAGACGTAGAATATAAAAAGAAATTCCTAGGGGCAAACTTCTGTGACATGTATGAATTAGCTCAACACGTCGAGCAATACGACTACTTGCTCCGCGAAGAAAAAGCCTCGAAATCCCCATCCCGAGGAACCATCTATAAAAATCCTACGGTTAGCTATGCCTCGGCGGAACCTGAAGAATATGCCAGTATAGACGCGGCCGAGATAGTGATTGACAAGCCATATATATGCAAGGCATTGACCCACGTCAACCCTAAGGATACCAAGGTTCGGCCGACGTCCAAAGAAACTGCTATGAAGACATCGAAGGTATATACGTTTGATATTACTAAGGCCGATGCTATCTTCGACCAATTGTTACTTGCTAAGATTATAAAACTTCGGCCGGGGCACAACATTCCCAAGGCCGAAGAGCTGAAAGGAAGGGCATATTGCAAGTATCATAATTCAAACAAACACACGACAAACAATTGCGTGGTGTTTCGGGATGCCATCCAGAGTTGGATCGACAGTGGAAAACTTAAATTTCCTGATAAGAAAATGGGTGTCGACAGTGACCCTTTCCCTACGGCAACAGTAAGCATGGTAGATGTTCATTTACCTAGAGATAAAGGGAAAGGAAAGGCCGAGTTCGTTTTGATGCGACACATCCCCAAAAAGAGCTCTCAACGACGACTCAAAATTGATTTGTTCTCAAATGCGCCACCCCAAGATTTAGTCGGACCGGCTATTGTCGAGACCATGTCAAGTTTTAGCGCCGAAGAAACCAATGAATCTACGACCCTGTGTAATCGGTGCAAAGCAGATGTTTCGGTCAAACCAAGAGAGGGACCGCGCCAGGCAGAAACGCCACGTGGGCACTCAGCCACGATGACACCCCAAAAAACACCTGACACGAGTCCACAGTATACAGTCTTCAACAGGCTCGGTCCGCAGGATGTCAAACCATCTTCAGCTAGGCGACGACTTGACTTCGATGCACCATTTTACAACGAAGAGTATTATGCCCGCAATTTCAGCAGCTCGAGCTCTTCCGCAAACCAGAAAACCTTCAGGCCCCCTAAACCGCGAGATCAGCGGTGGTATACCTATCACGCGCCTAAAGGTGTATACACTGCACTGTCCAAAACACAGAAGTGTCGGCGCCAAAGGATGGACTGTTTGGCCCGCCGACGAGCAGCGCATGAGACTTCGGCTCCCAAGTGGCAGCCAAAAGAAAAAATTGGCAACGAAGACGGCCGGCAAACCCCGATGATTATGACAGAATTGACTCAGGGTAAGCAGTCGGTCGATCATGCTCTAGAAACCACATTTGAAGAGGCCGAAAAGCGGATCAAACTTCTCATTCGGCCAGGGGAAATGAAGGCACGTCTTGAGCATTTTAGGAAAGAGGCCGAGGATAAACTCCCCCTTTACCCGTACAGAAACCTTTGATCAGGGTCCGACGAAACCTACACCTGCCATTCCTCAGAGAGGCTTTGTAGTACATGCGCGGGTTCCATAAAAAGCATTCGGCTAATAATCTATACGGTTTGCCGAAAGCATGTCAAGATACGATCGACCTCGTACAGACCTGTCCAGATGCAGAACGAATTATTCAGAAGAATTCGGATATAGGGTTAAAAGCTAGATTTCAACACATACGTGAACCTCGAGTCCTCGGCTTTGATGTCGATCCATATACTGATATCGGCCCAACTGAACTTCCCTTTTCTCTTGAAGATCTTCAATATTTACGCCATCATTTTGAAGTATTTTAAGCCGTTTCTCTCTTCGACTTACGACCGACGAGACAGCGCGCGTCGTAAGGTTAGATGCTTATCTGGACATAAGGGACGCCCGCATCATGTATCAAGAACAAGCTCATATCTCGGCTCAAGTCCCAGACCCAATTCCAGTTCCGGAAGAACCAAAAACCTACAAACAAGGACAAAGAGCCCTCGTGGACGCACCAGAACATGCTTAGGTATCAGTCGAGACGGACGACACGGACACACTCCACACGAGTCCGAATGAAGAGAATCCAGCAGACGAGGATCCAGAAGAAGAGGAACCAGCGGAGGAAAATCATAACCCGATGGGACCTTCGATCCTCAATAACATGGAAATCAGTATGGTCCACGTCTTGCCGGCTGATTTTCAATCAAGTACTTTCCAACCAAGTTTCTTAGACGGTGACGTAGTTACCAAAGAAACAACCCAAGTCGACTTCGTCACTACCACCAATGCTGAGCCAACGGCAAAAGACGATAACCTCAAGGCAGCTTTAATCGAATTATTTCCTCGTTCGTCATTGGCTAATCTCCGTCATCTAAAGCCATTGTACGTTACAGTCCACATCGAAGGATATCCGATCTCCAAAATTTTCGTTGACTGTGGGGCCACTGTCAATATCATGCTTGTGACCATCATGAGGGCCTTGCACCGCTCTAACGGCGAATTTATCCCATCAGGGATCACTATGAGCAGCTTCGTCGGGGACAAATCCCAAACAAAAGTAGTACTCCTGTTAGAGGTGAGCATCGCAGGTCGCAACCATATGACTGCCTTCTTCATAGTTGACTCGAAGACCGAGTACAATGCATTGCTCGGTCGAGATTGGATTCATCAAACAAGTTGTATCCCTTCATCGTTATATCAAGTCTTCGTCTTTTGGGATGGTAAATCAATTGTAGTACATCCGGCCGACAATCAACCCTTTGAAGCCAACATGATTCAAGCATGGTACTACGACTACCACGTCGGCTACATTACTCTATAAGGGTTCAACGATGAAGGACGACTGACTCGAGTTTCGGTTCAGAAAGCCGTCGAGGTTGGCGCCAAAACTGTTCATCAGGATTCGACGAGACTCGGGTTGGCTAACTTTATCACCGATTCTGATGTTTGACACCAGTCAAGCTAGACGCCAAGCCGCGGTTTCATCGACCATGGAACGACTGCTGGCTCATTGGTATGCCATTTCCAAACAGTCAACCTCGTGGAGGTCCTTGCCGAAGGAGATGACGGTCTTGTTCTCTCTCTCGATAACATTCAAGCTGCTCCGACTGAGCTCGAAGATAATCGGCCTCAAGTTAAAGACCCGTTGGAGGAAGTAAATGTTGGAATGGCCGACGACCCTTGGCCTTTATTTGTTAGTGCTTTTGTTACCTCCACCTATCAAATCTGAGCTTTGTAAGTTACTTCGTGAATTCAAAGATTGTTTCGCTTGGAGCTATCATGAGATGCCTGGTCTCGATCGAACACTTGTTGAGCATGAGTTACGTATCAAGCCTGGTTGCAAGCCTTTTTGCCAACCCCCACGGCGTTTCTCAACCAAAGTACAACTCGACATAAAAGATGAACTCATTCGTCTCTTAAACGCTGGTATATTCGGACGGCTCGATACGTCGAATGGTTAGCAAATATTGTTCCAGTGCTAAAAAAGAGCGGTGCCTTGTGCGTTTGTATTGATTTTCGAAATCTGAATTTGGCAACACCCAAGGATGAATACCCAATGCCAATTTCAGATTTGTTGATTGACGCCGCAGCCAATCACGCTATGTTTTCCTTTATGGATGGTCATGCGAGATATAACCAGATCTTCATCGCCGAGGCCGATGTTCATAAAACTGCATTCCGTTGCCTGGGGGCACTCGGCACCTACGAGTGGGTCGTCATGCCCTTCAGCCTAAAGAACACCGGCGCCACATATTAGCGTGCTATGAACACCATCTTTCATGACCTGATCGGCACAACCATAGAAGTGTACATTGACGACGCGGTGGTCAAATCAAAGAGCCGCCAAATGCATCTGAATGATCTACGGCAGGCTTTCCTTCGTATGCGCCACCATCATCTCAAAATGAATCCGGCCAAATGCGCACTCGGCGTATCGGCCGGTAATTTCTTGGGTTTCCTTGTCCATCACCGCAGCATTGAAATAGATGAGAACAAGGCCCGTGCAATCATTACCGCTCCACCTCCGACGACCAAAAAACAACTTCAATCCTTGCTCGGCCAAATAAACTTTCTCCGTCGATTCATCGTAAATTCGGCAGGAAAGATGAAGGCGTTCTCCACGCTTCTGAAGCTCAAAAACTCGTATAGATTTGAATGGCGCGAAGAGCATCAAGCTGCTTTCGCACAAATCAAAGCCGCATTCGCGCAACCACCCGTCCTCGTACCCCCTCGGCGCGATAAACCTCTAAAACTTTACCTTTCGGCGGTCGAAGAATCCATCGGATGCCTCCTCGCGTAAAACAATGATGCTGGACGAGAACAAGCCGCTTTCTATCTCAATCGGAATCTTAACTCCCCAGAAATCAATTACTCCCCGGTCGAGAAGCTTTGCTTGGCTTTGTTTTTCGCCGCATCCAAACTCCGGCACTACATGCTCCCTTCAGTTACTCAAGTCCTTGCTCAGACAGATGTCATCCGGTACATGCTGACTCGACCAATGGTTAAAAGTTGGATTGGGAAATGGACAATGGCATTGTCCGAATTCAGTTTACAATAGGTGCCGCAAAAGGCTGTCAAATGACAAACTCTCGCCGATTTTCTAGCTCAGCATCCTTCTCCATATGGCTTCGGGGGAAACGACGTAGAGATCGGCATGGTCGAAACACGTGATAATTACTGGACGCTCTATTTTGATGGTTCTAGTACCTCCGCGTCGTTCGGTGTAGGAATCGTCATTCAATCCCCACAACAATGTCGTTGGTATTTTTCCCTCAAACTTGACTTTGAATGCACAAACAATCAGGCCGAATACGAGGCCCTCATCATCGGCCTCGGTGTTCTCTATGAGTTACGAGCGCCTCGCGTGCTCGTCCTCGACGATTTCAAACTCGTCATTAACCAACTCAGTAACACTTTTCGTTGTATGAGTTGCACTCTGGCACCTTATCATATGGTTGCCAGCTACTTGGCCGAGTCCTTCGACGGTATTACATTTAGTCATATTTTTCGTGATCGAAACATTATCGCCGATGAACTCGCTCAACTAGCCTCCGAAGCACAACTCTTGGGGGGCGAGTTAGGCCGGATGATACCCACATTACGCCAGTCATATCCGGCCTTGGTTAATCAACAAGTCCTTCACCACGACCATGTAATTCGTACACACGTAATGTCTCTACCTTCGTTATTAGAACGAGAAGAGTCTCTGGACATTTACGCGGTCGAGGCACTACCAGATGATTAGAGGAAACCGATCATGCAATATCTCGACAACCCAAGTGACAGACATGATCGCAAGACGAGGATGCATGCCATGAACTACGTCATGTACCAGAATGAATTATACCGAAAGGGTGAAGACGGTCTATTGTTGTTGTGCCTCGGGCCACGAGAGGCCGCTCAAGCAATTGCAGAAGTACACGAAGGAATTTGCGGAGCTCATCAATCTGGTCGAAAAATGCGATGGCTGCTTCGTCGTCACGGCTATTTTTGGTCGCGGATGTTGAAGGATTGTATCGAATTCGCCCGAGGATGTGTACAATGCCAAATCCATGGTCCCATACAAAGGGTCCCAGCCGAGACACTACATTCGGTCACTAAACCATGGCCGTTTAGAAGATGGGCCATGGATGTAATCGGCAAAATTACACCATCCTCTGGAGCAGCAAAACAGGCATGGATACTAGTAGCGACAGACTACTTTACTAAATGGATCGAAGCGAAGTCATATGCCGAATTAACATCTAAAGAAGTCTCTAGTTTCGTGGAAGAGAATATCGTGACTAGATTTGGCGTACCAGAGACGATCATAACTGATAATGGTACGATCTTCACATTCGATAGGTTTAGGGAATACACAGGTAAGTTGAATATTCGACTAGAGCAGTCCACGCCATATTACCCACAGGCAAATGGACAGGCCGAGGCAAGTAACAAGGTTTTGATTGGTATCCTCGAAAAAATGGTAAAAGAGAGACCCAGTATGTGGCATCTAAAGCTAAACGAAGCATTATGGGCTTACCGAACCTCACCCCGATCTGCCACTGGAACGACTCCGTACGCCCTGACTTACGGACATGATGCAATGTTGCTGGTCGAACTAAGTATAAACTCGTTGAGAGTAATGGAACAAAGCAGTTTGTTCAGCACCGAGTACAGTCAGGCCATGAGGCAAGATTTAGAAGAAGCTCGGCTTGATGTTTATAACTTATTAGCAGCACAAAAGAAGATCGCCGAACGAGCTTATAATCAAAGGATCAGGCAAAAAACGTTCGGTGAGGAAGAGTTAGTTTGGCAAACCGTTTTACCTCTTGGAGTTAGGGACCCTAGATTCGGCAAATGATCACCGAATTGGGAAGGGTCGTTCGTCGTTTACAAGGTCCTCGGCAAGGGGGCATACCGCCTCAAAGACCGAACCGATTTAATTCATAAATTACCAATTAATGGGAAGTTCTTAAAGAGATACTATCCAGTTACGTGGGAAATGCGAGAATAAAAAATTTTCATTAAAGATTCGCAAAAGGTTACAAATAAGATCAGCCGGTCGATTTACAAAAACTTAGCCCTAAGGTGATGTTGGAAGGATAGATTCAAGGAAAGCCTTCAACTCCAGCCACCTCACTTCGCTCATGGCGACCTCCGCTTGCCGATTCCTCTTGTCCATTTTCAGCTGCTCGACCCGCTTCCCATTAACTGCGTATTCGGTCAGGCAGGATTTGCCCGACTCGAATTCCCTGGCAAGTTCAGAAGCAAAAGCTGACCGCCGACTTTGGAGTTTAGTAATCTGGCGATCGAGGTCAGCCAGTTGTTCCTTCTTTGCTATCAATACTTCGACCTTCGGAAGAAGAACTTCTTGTGCGACCACAACAGCTTTCCAGTCGTCCTCGGCTCGAATAGCTCTTTCGAAAATACCAAAGTATTCTCGGGATCGCTCTAAGAGGGAGGACGCTCGAGTGACGATGGCGTTGTCCAGACGACCGTTGGCTGCGAGATCGTTTAAGCATTGTAGTCAAGGCCTTTGCGTTTGAGAATTTGAGAGGCCGAGAAGGATAGAAGTTCTTGCAGTTTAACGAATGGATCTGGGTCGGTCGGATCTTGCGCCACAGTAGTCGAATGCCCAGCCATCACTTTAGTTGTGCCGGCAAGAAGGGCGTCGAATTCGGCTTCCCACGAGGGCTACACGAAGAGACAATATCAGAACAAGTCAAATCACAAGAAAAAGGAAAAGAAGGAAATAGTAGACCTGAAGAGACGAGACTTCGGCCATGTCTCCTGGGTCGTTGCCGGAACCCAGAGAGCTTAAAGGCCGAGCCTAATGTTTGAGACTGCTTCTCAATTCACGCGACCGATGAAGGTTATCTACGTTCGACCGCCACTGAGGTGGCCAAGAAATATAGATAACACCCCTCGGCGCGTAGAATTTTCGATGAAAGGAATGGGGAGGCACCTAACATTTAGTATATTCTCGATTCAGAACTCTCAAAAAAGAAAACAGAGCTGAAGTAAAAAGGAATGAATCCTTACATAAGCCGAAGTAGTCTCTTGAGGTGGGATGCCGAGGTCGACATCCTGCAGATGAACCAGGGTCTCCGCCGTTGCTTCAGGCTCGACATGAGGAACTACCCGATGAGCAGCCTTCAGCTTGGTCGGAGCAGCGGCATCTATCTCGGCTGAAGCAATGGCATCGGCTTCGGTCGTGGCAGTGGATGACCGGAGCAGCCGCATCAGCCTCAGCCTGAGCGGCCACATCCGCCTCAACCACAGCAAGATCAGCTGCTTGGATTGCCTTGCTCGGTAGTTGGGGAGCGGGGACCGGGAGTTTAGCTCGACGAGCTCGACGAGGGCGATGCACCAGTGGAATTTCCTCGGTTACATCGTCCTGAAATAATGAAGATGTTAAAATCAGGCAAAATTTGACAGCATACTCGTACCTATCTCAAAGTTGTTCATACCTCCTCCAAGATGATTGCCGTTCGTTTTGGATGTTGTGGGGGTTGTTCCTCGACCAAAGGAGTCACCTCCTCCAGAACAAGTGCAACAGTTGGCACCGGGACTGCAGGTTCCCCGCCCGGCGAAGCAGCAGATGGTTCAACTGCTTCAGGGGTGGTTGAAACGGTGACTGGCTCGACCACCTCCAAAACAGATGGCACTTGGGACGCTCGGCCACTTGGAATTGGCCGTTGCTCCGACAGATCCTGGGCGACAGGAGCAGCAAAAGGGGCATCAGGAGTGGTCGCCTCGGTAGTCTGACTGGAGATAACGTGAATCTCCCGTTCTCCTTTCTTCACCAATTTCTTGACGCGTTTTGGGGGGCGGAGAGCTTCACGTGCCGTCTCGGCTTCCTGACGAGGCCGTTTGATTGGCGAAGTTTGAGCGGCAGCGTCTGTTTTTCTAGATGGGGGAGGTAATTTCTTCCTGGCCGCAGCCGTGGCAACAACTTCTACCCGTTTCACCACTCGACCACTTGGGATAGCCAAGATTGAACTTAGCAAAATCAAGTGGGTGTGTTGAAGAAATGAAGTAAAGATAGCCAAATGCCTGGTCTTTTCTCTTTGGATGGAGGAGCAGAGGTTTTTTTGGGTCGGTCACCGAAGATGTTGTTGGCAACATCTTCGACCAAGGCGCCAAAGAAATCTTGGGTGTACGCTTCCCACCTATCACCGAAGGTATCAGTGCTGAGGGACTCAAGAATAGCTGGTCGAAGGCGGAATTTCCTGCACCGCTCTTGAAACTCGCTTTCGGCGTCTCTACATTCCCTCTCTAAAGAACCAAAGAGTCACCCTCGGCTGAGGAGAGATTGGGAAGTAAGCAAAGGCACCGGACAACCTTGGAGGTAGCCGAGCTATCTGGTTGTGAAATGAAGGTGATAGACTTCCCACTTTCACCGTTAAGACGTACGTCTGTTTCGAGTACCTGTGTCCCTATACTCTGATGTCGATTCGGCGTGGTTATACCTTTACGAATATAATCACCGTGACTGAATCCGGCGCTGACGATTCGTGAACTTCGCAAAGATTGGCAGCCTTATCTTCAGGTTCCAGAACTTGAAGGCCGAGATGTGTTCCTTCCTTGGCCGCAATCGCAAGATCGAGAGGTCATCCGCGCGCACAACGCAGCATCAACAAATTTTACTCACCGGCCAAGCTCGGCCGTCGAGTTGGCACGCCCCGCATTCAATCGAATGACGTAGTTAGCTCATTAGTTACTCGGTCTGCGCGCCACGTAGGCTTGGTAGTTTTTAGGGTCAACATACACAAAAGAAGATTTTTATCACAAATGGTCTCTGACATTGATCAAACTCCTCATTCTAGTCCCTGAGTTTCAAAAATCAATAAATTTGGTCCCTGACTTTAAGTATTGCACATCAATTTAGTCATTCCGTTAAAATTTTGGTCATTTTTTTTTGTTAGTGTGATAATATAGTCCCACTGATCCAATCATATGGCGCCACATGGATTAACTATAAAAAAATATTTTTTAAGATTTAAAACTAAAAGTACTATAAGAAATTAAAAAAAAAACATCATCATCTTGTTCTCCGTGAACTCACTTCTCATTCTCTCTAGTTGATTATAATCCTATCAAATTTGAATTGAATTTGGATTCGATTTTATCGAATTTAGATTGAATCTTATTTTCCAATCGGGATTGTGGGATGCGAGATAAATGTCAGCGCAAAATATTCGTCAGTTGGTTCACCCTAAAAAAATTAGTTTCTTATAGTTAATCCACTTAGTGCCATATGATTGGACTAGTGGGACCGCATCAGCACACTAACAAAAAATATTGACGAAATTTTAATGGAATGACTCTATTGATGCGCGATAGTGAAAGTCAGGGACAAAATTTATTGATTTTTGAAACTCAGGAATCAGAATGAGGAGTTTGATCAATGTCAATGACCATTTGTGATAAAAACCTTCTTTTGTGCAATACACGTGTCACCATTTTATTGACTTTGTGGATCTCACATGCAAACTAACAGAAATATTTGATGGAATCTCACATGCAAACCATATATATATATATATATTATTTTCCCTTCATATGCAATATCCACACCATATGCTTCTAAAATACCAAAAAGAAAAGATATTGAATTATTAAAGTGCATGGTTCAAGATATAGACAACTAATTCGTCTCATAGTGGTCTCAAAGTAAAAGTAATGTGGAACCCATTGTTAGTCATCTTCTCCGGATTCTTCTCTTTAATTTATGTTTTTTTTTTAAATTGTAAGTCAAATACAATGAACTTAACCATGAGCTGGTACTCCAGTGGTAAATGACGGATTACTAAACTTCATTCAAACTAAAAACGGAAGGTATTGGGTTAGAAACATGTTGCTGGTGTGGAAGCCAAATTTGTGACCAAGGGGAGGCTTAAATGCTTCTGTGAGTCTTTCTGACCCCCCAAAAATGGTAGATAACCGTAACTTGAATTAAACATAACAAGGGTCATGTCTTATGAATATACTAATTCATTTCCATTTGTACCATAAATACATGTATCTATTGTACTATATAAATGTTGTGATTTGATCAAGGAATAATATCTCTACATGGTATCTGCCTAACTAGGTCCTAGGGTTTGTCTCATCAACGCTTCCCAGTCCCTTACCGGGCTAGATTTTCCCTTTTTTTTTCCTTTTGTTACCTTACCAGTGGTATCTCTGAATCCATTTTATCTCTCACCATTGCTTATGATACTGCGCAGGATGCCTGGAGGTGTCTTCACACTCATTTTTCTTAGAGTTCTCTTTCTAGCGAGGCCAGCCTCCGCTTCCAACTTCTTGACATTTCTAAATGCTCCCAATCTCCTGATTTTTACCTGCAACATGTTAAGTCCAGTACGAATAAACTTGCTTCCATCAATCAGCCGGTCACAGACAAAGATCTTGTTCTTGTTGTTGTTCGTAGCCTTGGTTTCAAAAGGTTCTAAAAGTCATTATGCGCTAGTCAGACGGTGGACGGCAGGGCTAGTGCCTAGGCGGATTTACGTAAATCTATCATATTTCGTCTAAATAAGTGTCTGCTTATACTTGAAATATATATAATTTCATCATAAACTACAAAATAGAATGCATATATATTATGAAGTATTGGAACATAATGAAAACATGTGAAATAAGGATATAATTTGTGTTCATTTAAGTATGCAACAAGTCTCTTACAATTTATTGGGAAACAAAAAATGCAAAATGAAAGTTATCTATTTTCTGTCTAAGTGAGTTGGGACCCAGGGGTGTTTAGGCAGGTCTAGGCGGGCTAGACGGGTGCCTAGGCGGTGCTTCAGCAGGTTTAGGCGTCATTTCTTAATTTTCAAACGCCTAAACATTAATCGGGACAGTGGCCAGCCACCTAGCGCAGCCTAGGGGATTTTTAGACAGTGTTTCAAATATCGGATGTCCAATACGGCAATCATCAACGGCTCTCGTCCTACATTCGTCACAAACTCCTCACTTTCGAGCAGCGAAATTCAAGGTCTTATTTTCCTTTTAATTCAGGCCTAGCTCTCCTCATGCATTCAGCAGACCCAACCCTCTCTTCCTCTCGGAGCAAATTCTTTATAGGTAGGACGAGGGGATAAGGGGTCGCGGTGGATGCTGGTGTAGAAGCCGTCTCTTTCTATACATAATCTACTATGATTTATATAATCATATTTCTAATTAAATTAGAGCTTTCACATTTTTGGCTCAAAATACATTGATTCCGAAATGGTACTGTAGTCTCTACCAAACCGAAACAATTTGGTATTGTATGATCTGGTTTAAGTTGTCTAATGAAAATATGCGTACTCCAAATTGTTAAGTTGTCTAATACCCCCTTCGTCTTCCTTTGAGAGTTGTCTGCCAGAAAACAAACCCAAACAGCCTTCACTTCCGATCTGAGGGGTTCTTAGCAACTCGGAAATAAGGAGTTTACCTCCCTGGCGTCTTTTGGTGGGATATTTTGGTCAAATCGGTCTTGCTTTCTGCTATCTTGGTCTCCAATGGTACTGATCATTCATGTTTGTGGCAGGTCGATTCGTTTTGGACTTCTAGTGAGGGAATTTCTTTTCAAAATTTTACAGTGCAAACTGGTTCTATGTAATCTGTTTCTGTATCAGTTGATAATTGTGAAATTACTAGAACCCTCCTTAGTTTGGAGTGCTTGAATTTAATCTAAATCTTTTTATTTGGCACCTGTTTATCAATGGAATGGAATCTATTTTTCTACCCAAAAAAAAAAGTTAAGTGACCCAAAAAGAAGAAAACTTGTCATGTTATCAATAACGTCAATACACTCTTGTTTACGTTCGATCCTCGTCAACTTGTAACAAGTAACAACTAATAAGTAACAATTGAACACATGATGTTATCGTTTGTCAAACAAAAAAAAAGAATCTAATGCTAGGTGTTTCTTTCTTGATTATTAAAACCATGATTTTTTAGGGTGCATTTGTGTTCACTACCCCACTTAATACATTGGATGAGTTTAAATTTTGAGATTTGTGTTTATCCACTACACAGGTCTTGAAATTTAAACTAATTCAACGATGATAAATAGGGTAATGAGCATCACCATTACGAGGATGGTGAGTAAATGTATTCCCGATTTCTATTTGCTACAATCTCATATAGATACGCGTGGTCTTAAGTACACCAGGTTAGTGACACCCGGTTTAATATTCAGCTAACACACATGCTCACCCTTAAAACATAAAAAAAAATCATAGGAATAAAAATAAAAGAGCACGGAATCATAAGACATCAAACTCAGTTGCTCCTCCATTAGTTGGTAACCGTAAGAGTCAATGCATGTTTCAAATATCGGTTCAGCCTTCATCATTATATATTGCCAAAGATATAAGCTTGTAATTTGTCTAGTTTTAATAAAACCATTGTTCTAAAAATCTCTATTTAACGTTGTTTAGGTCCCGCCTAGGCGCTAGGTGGTCGGCCACCGTTCCGATTAATGCCTAAATATTTGAAAATTAAGAAATGACGCCTACACCTGATGAGGCACCTGCCTAGACCGCCTAGGCACCCGCCCAGACCTGCCTAGGCACCCGCTTAGGTTGCGACTCACTTAGACAAAAAATAGGTAACTTTCATTTTGTATTTTATTTTTTTAATAAATTATAAGAGACTTGCTGAATAGTTAAATGAACACACATTATATGTTTGTTCCCCATGTTTTCATTATGTTCCAATACTTCATAATATATATGTCATTCTATTTTGTAGTTTATGATGAAATTATATATATTTTAAGTATAAACAGACACTTATTTACACGAAATACAATAGATTTACTTAAATCCGCCTAGTCCGCCTAGACACGCGCCTAGACCCTGCCTAGCCGCCTAAGCGCTAGGCCCCAACTCACCGTCCGACTAGCGCCTAGCGTCTTTTAGAACCTTGAATAAAACACATATATATAACCACACCACATCATTTGATGAATAAACTTAATGAATCCATCATGAAAATTATAGTGTTGATTTGACGGTAACAACAAAGGAACACAAGACAACCAGAAACAGCTCAAAGTTGGCTCTTCCATATTTAAGATTTGCATTCATAATTTCACAACCAACGAATATGGCTGTTGCAAGAAGCAACCCTTACTTTATATATCAAACTATGATATCAAGAGGGTACTCTACATCTCCAACACCCAAGAAATAAGAACCCTCTTCAACCATCATCAAACCTTCCTTATTTGGATAGCTCAAGTGCTTACAAGGGCTCAAAACAAATTCAACTTCTGCTCTTTCCCCAGCATTCAATATCACACTCTGGAATCCAACCAACTGCTTCATTGGCCTTCCATTTTTAGGATTCTTCTCACCCACAAAAAGCAGCACTGGATGCTTCCCGACCATCTCGCCATGATTTTGAACTCCAACTCTGACCGGTAACTTCTTTTTCTCGCATAATTCTTCACCTATGTCTTGGACTAACTGGTACCTGCCGGAGTCCGATGACTTAGCTGTGGGACTAATTGATGATTCATTTAAGTAGAGCTTGTTGTGGGATTCTGCAGAGGCAAACTCATAAACATAGTTTGAGTAGCTGAGGCCATAACCAAAGTCAAAAAGTTTTCTGCCTGTGTAGAATCTGTAAGTGCGACCAAGGTAGCCTATTTTTGGGTCAGGCCTAATTCTCATGTCCGTCATTGGCATTTTGACATAATCTTGTGTGTACCAAGCCATTGGCAATCTTCCACCTGCACAAGAAACATTAAATAAGTAAAACATTTTGTTAGTAAAATTATCTGTAACTAACATGTTAGGTTATCCGACTATCAATCAAATCATTTTGTGTTAAGTACGTGATCCATATTAATAGTCGGACACATATCACGTAGCTAGAGAATGGTACCAAACTTTGTCAAATAGTTCTTCTAAGCTAAAATAAGATGCTATCGAACTTTGTCAAACATTTTGTGTGCAAGATTAACTCTACCTTACATTTTGTCTCAAATGGTTCTTCTAAGTCAAACATTTTGAGTGCAAGATTAACCATACCTTGCATGTTATGTTATCTGATTGTCAATTGTATTAAATAAGCGAACACTGCCTAACTTTGTCAATTCGTTTTAAGCAGTGACATCAAATTTTACCTGGGTTGTGATCACCAAAGATGATTTCAGTAAGGGCAATTCCACCAGCTTCACCTGGATATCCAGCCCACAAGATGCTTCCAACTTTTTTGTCAAATTTAGCAAAAGAAATGTCAACAGGACCCCCACTAAGAATTACAAGAATAACAGGTTTCTTAGCAACTTTAGCTACACTGGTAATTAGCTGTTGTTGCTTCCCAGGAAATTCCAAGTGCAATCTATCATGTCCCTCTCTCTCTTGACTTTGGTCCAATCCCACAATCAAAACCACATAATCTGCTTCTTTTGCCGTTCCAACAGCTTCATCAAAAGCAACTTGGGGACACTGAACCGAATCACAACCCGGGTGAGAGATTATGTCTTTAGCATAGTCCTGAAGTGCTTCTAATGGGGTGATGGATTTGCATGGATGACCATGGTAGTTTCCCAGAAGTGCTTCTGAAGCATTGGCATGGGGACCAATAACAGCCAGCGAAATGGCTTTTGCTTTTGGGAGTGGGAGAAGCCTGCCAGAGTTTTTCAAAAGCACTATTCCATCTTGAGCAGCTTTTAGGGCTAAAGCCTGGTGCATTTTGGAGCACACTTGGTCTGGACCAATGGTTCCATAGGGTTGTTTCAGTGGATTTCCATCAAACAGACCTAGCCTCATCCTCACTGAGAAGAGGTTGTCGAGTGCTCTGTCTATTTTTGATACATTTAGCTTATTCTGCTCCACGGCTGATTTAATGTGATCCTTCAAGTAAGATCCACAGTTCACATCCATGCCTGCAACATTTGTATAAAATTTAGAATTAGAGGTATCTTTTTTATGTTTCTTAATCAAACTTGGATTAATATTGAAAACATCGCAAAATAAGATTGTTGTCTGCTTAGTATCCCTCCACTTTATTTTTTTTTTATAAATTTTCAACTCGGTCTATTCTGTACGTATCTCAGATGTTATTATAGGCATAATGTATCCCAAAAGAGAATAAGTAGTCCATTTTTGCAACATTTGTTAAAAATATGGAAGCATGCTAGAGGCTAGAGCTATAGCTTTTTGAAATATCTAAATCAAATTTTAACTAATTAGACTCCATAATCCAAGATTCTTTTTCCTGTTTTTGGAGAATGGGATGTAACATAAACTGGGCAAAAATACCAAAGTATTACAGAAAGCCTACCCCGAGGCAAGCAGCCAACACATACTACTGGGAAATAGTAGTGTAAGGAGGTACAGGGAACCACGAAGCCGCATCTAATGCTAAAAGCGTCCCTCTTCACACTACCTAATCATCTAGGGGGACATAGAAGGCTGTCATTACACAAAACATGCACCAGGGAAGATGGTGGTCTATCATCCCAAATAACATCACATACCTCCCTACAACGCCGCGATGCCAAAAGGTCCGCAGCCGAGTTGGCCAGTCTTGGAACCCAAGACTAGCGACAATTTTGAAAAGACCTCCCCATCATGTAGCATTTCACAAGTATGGGAAAGGTTTCCCAACTGCCCAACTTTGCCCTATCCCGAAGGTGAGAAATGGATTCGGAGGAGTCGAATTCAATGATTATAGAATTCCAGCCTCTATTAATCCTCAACTTACAACCATGCAAGATAGCCATAGCCTATGCCATTGCTACACTTGTCGCCTTGACACCATATCTGCAAGCCGCCAAGAACCTCCCCTTGCCATCCATCGCCACCACTCCCTCAAACCCCATACTCCCCCCTGTTATCCAACTTGCATCCACATTAATTTTCACAAAGCCCTGACACGGAGGAATCCAATGGATGATATTCTCCTAGACCTGAGAGAAGGGCATTGTCTGTATACCTGGGGGAGAATTATCCTGTTTAGTCCTTGGCTCTAGACAGTTTGCATTATAGGCTGAATAAATATTACTAAACCCAATGGCGAGGCTGATTAGGCCGAGTGCGATATAGGCCGTTAGATTTGTAACGACTATATCATATAACCGTTCCGATTTAGCCAATATTTTTAGGTTAAAAATTTAGAAAAATGTGAATCTATCCATTGTGCCCACGTGGCACAATCTAGGTTGTTGGGATTGCAAAAAAAATGTAATCAGACGGTTCATTGAAAAAAATATGTAATCCGAGGTTCATATTAATTCAATTAGAAAAAGAATTTTTTTTTAATACAGAAATTCTTACACGATCATGACACATAAAGCTACGAGATTAGTTAAAAATCTATTGACAAAAGTTGTAATTTCGGATAATGACATGTGGTGTGACAAAACTAGTTAAAAATTCTATTCGAGATTAAGCATAATATTATCTTTTTGTTATTATTTTTTTATAATTATTTTTTAATATCAATTGCTCTCAATTCATTTACGGAATGGTGAGGTATACTCAGACGATTACTATTGATTAAGTTGATAATCGTCTATTATCCAATTCCCTAAGCAATTATCGACATAAGATTTTGCGTTGTTCTTAAGTAGACGATAGATGGAAGAACCAGCTCCTTTTTGTTTTGACTTTTAATAAAAAGGAAAATTTCGAAATAAAAAAAACCCCAAAAAGTGGAGTTAAGTGGTTGGGGCCAATGTGAGTTCATAAATGGGCCATGACATCCCGGAATAGATTGCACAATTACCCGACAAAAAGACAAAAGTGAGAAACATAGTAATCAAGATATTAAAAAAAGGAAGAAAATGGTTTGAAAAATTAATGAAAATTATTTGAAAACTTTGAGTTTTAATGATAAGAACAAAATAAAAAGTAAAATGAATATTACCATAATTGACTTTTTAGTGTAAAAATATGAATTTTCGTTAAAGTAAACAATATCATGAGATTTTCGTTAAAATTTCTAAAAAAAGAAAAGATAATAGATAGGAGAATTGGTCCCACCATACCCGCTTTGAGGACATCTGCGACTGCATCCTCTGGCTGTTTAGCGTATCCTTGCATATCGTGGATGATGGACACAGCATCGCAGTCCGACGTGATGTACCTGATCATTTCCCCATTTAGGTCAATAAATCAAAAAAATGAATTTAAAAAAAAAAAAATTATTATCTGCACTAAAAGAATTGAAGAGTTGATAAACCTCACAATGGGCTAGCAATAATGTGGTTCAAATTCGTCTTTGATGAGAATCTAACCTAAAATTTCTTACTTACACAAATGAAGGTGAATATCACTACATCATAGTATTAAGTGGCAATCAATCATATATTAATGGATATGAATCTTTTATTATCATTTTGCTTCTATTAGCATTTCGTTAATTCATGCTAAAATTAACAACATGGATCTTCATATATTTTGTTAACTATTTCTACCAAATCTCTGACCTCATATTATGGTTATGAAAGTTTAGCTATTAGTCATCTAAAACCCTAATGACTAAACTCAATATATGAGATTCGTCATTAACTGACTCACAGTCACATTCATATAGACACAATTATCAACGATTGATTAAATCGTGCCTTACAATTTATAATCTATCAATCAACCACTCACAATCCTCTACTATCACATGAACGACTACTGTATTAGCATATCTATCCCAAAGATAATTGATGGAAAAAGTTCATAATTAAAGCAAAAGAGTGCAAAAAGGTTATAGTTAAGGAAAAAGGGTGACAAAAAAAGGAGTTTGTAGTGATAGTTTTTTAACAAACGATATTATCTACAATAAGAGGGGAAGGGATGGGCTTAAGATATCAATAATGTAGTTTGAATTCGTCTTTGACGAGAATCGAACTTAAAACCTCTCACTTACAAATGAAGAAGAATACTACTATATTGTAGTACTAAGTGGTAGTTTATAGTGATAGTTAAGTACCCATGAAAGTCCCATTGTCTTCTTGCAACCTTGGTGAGGAGATTGTAATCTGCACAGCTTGGAACCCCATTGACGCGGTTATAGGCACACATTATGCCGCTGGCTTGGCCTTCCTGCACGCATTTTTGGAACGGAGGTTGGTATGTGTCTGCTAGGTCTTGCTGTGTCACCTGCATAACACATGCAACAAACACATAAAGTTATACTAGTCTACAAATCTAAGAAAAGTACAATAAAAAGCACATTTACTAGTTAAGTCAATTTTTCTTTCGTTTATTCAATTTAAACGAGGAAAAGAATGCATTAAAAAAAAGTGTAGAACTTAAATTCATTTTTCCTTCTTATTATTTTATCCAAGAAGAGGACACACCAAGATAAGATATGATGGACTGCCTGCCATCTATGTTTTCATTCAAAACTCAGTAATGCTAGGTAGATTAAATGTGTAGATTAAATTTACAAATCAAATTATGTGTCATTAATAAAAAATAAACACGTTAATCAACGTTGAAGTAATAACTCAATCATTAACTTTCATGTTATTTAGTTTACAAAATTTTGTCTACAAATTTAATCTCTCCATTATCCAAACATTTTTATACCCTTCCAAATTCCAAATCATTTTCGAAAATTAATCGAACAATAGATGGAAAAAAAAATAATAATAATAAAATAAAAAAAAACGAGAAGAACTCACACGAGCATCGAAGCGAAAACGAGTGACATTGTTCCAATTGTCCAAATCATAAGCTGTGAAATGCTTGCAGCAAGCTGAAGCTTGAAGACGACCACCAGCACCAAGTTTATGCTTCCCTCCAAAAAAGGAGTCGCCCTGAACCCCTCTCACATACGACACCGCGTATCTTCCGGCGACCGTTGGATCTTCGCCAGGTGTCTCTTGCCCTCTCCCCCATCTCGGGTCTCTGAAAATGTTGATATTTGGTGCCCAAAATGTCATCCCTGTTGCTTGTCCAGCATTGTACACTGCTCGAGCTTCAGTCCCAATCACCTAAAAAATGGAAGGAAAAAAACACAACTTTATTTATATTTGAGTGATTTTAACAATAACTACGATTTGGGTTTTGATCTGCACCAAAAAAAACGTAATGGGTTGTAATTATTTCGACCAAAAATGGTAACTGATCGAAGCCCAGTTGGGGTTTTTTTACTCTGTGAGCCGGACTCACCTGGCCAATGCGGTACCAGAGATGGTCGTTGAAAGAAGCCGCGGTGAGGATGACTTGAGGGAAGCTTGTGGCCTTGTTAATGGTGGGGTAAAGTTTAATACCTTTGCCGACGTCCGCGACGCCATGTAAAGCCTCGGACCACCACTCGTAACTCGGGATGCCTAGTCGGGGAATCGGAGGGGCCGAGTTGACGAGTTGGGAGATTTTCTCGTCCAATGTGAGGCGGGAGACGAGGTCCTGGACTCTTTTGTAGATGGGGAGGGTGGTTTTGCAAAAAGGGTAGGAGCTGGTTGAGGGTGAGGACGAGTCGCAAGAATATGGAGGCAGAGTTGACTCGGTAGGGCGGAGGAGGAGGAGGAGGACGGTGGTGAAGAAAAAGATAAGGGCTGAGGGAGGAGTGTGCGAATGGATTTTCATTGTGTGAGTGGTTTGGTTAGATGGAGAACTGAATGCAGATGGAATGAAAGAGAGTGAGAGTTTATAGGGCAGCAGCTGGGCATGGACAAAAAAGGTTTCTTTCACTCATGACTGAACCCACTTTTTTTTTTATTCTTTTTTCTTTTCTTTATCTAGTTGAAAATGGACTGTTGGTTTGACAACCCTTTTTGGTGGCCAGCAAGGTATTAAATATCGGTAATATCGGAAATATCGGTAGTCCGAAAACACGAAAATATCGATGGAAATATCGGGATAATATCGATATCGATAAAAATTATATGGAAACCACGGAAATTGTAAGAAAAACTTGGAAATTTTTATTGAAACTTTGCAGGATGTTTATTTAGTCAATTATCTATTAGTTTATCACAAAAAATTGGAAGGAAATGCATTGCATGATGGATTTAACATTATCAAGTTGATTATATAGCGAGCTGACAAACATTGTGAGTGTAGAAAATATGTAGTAATTAATGAAAGAAGTTTAAACACACCATAATCATTTATATATAATGAATTAGTAGAATATTTTACACTTTATACATTGCATGGTAAGATACATGAGTGACTTAGTACCACATAGAGTTCCTATGAGGTTCAAATTTTTCACTATCTTCATCATCTCTATGTGTAGAGTGAGTGTATTGTGAAGAGTAGTTATCAAATGATAAATCCCCAAAATAGTTTTGCATGTAATTGTTAACATGCCACCCATATGGATCCGAGATTGGTTGACGTTGTCCATAAGCAAAATCATTTGAAGATTGAGTCTCGGATTCTTTCCATGAGTCGCTCGATTCCATCCCAACAGGAATAGGATATGAAGGGTAGGGAAATGGTTGGTTATGACCATAGTTACTACTTCCCACTCCAACAGAGTCTGAAGTTCTAGATAACGAGTCATCTTCTTGACTTGACAAAATCCCCTTGCCTCTTTCTCTACGAGTATAGTCCTTCCCTATGGCACCAATTCCTGGTCCTGCCCGCCTACTGCCATGGTCATCATCATGTGTTGCATGCGTGAAGTTTGCCTCACCAGGGAAGGGGCTCATAAATCCGGGAGGTGGTCCATAATAGTTTCCATATCCACCACCACTACCTCGAGCTCCACTATATCCTTCATCATTCCCACCTCCGGTGGTAGGTGAGTCTCCTGATCTTGTACTAGAGTTATCATTAGTATCAGCACGATGTTGTGGTTGTGTAGGATTGGAAGAAGGTGGAATTCCAGTGTTTCTTGGTCTTGGGCGCAAAAGTTCTTCCAAAGAGTCAGCGCTGCTAGATCCCACCTCCTCCTCTAATACTCTTTCTACATTTATCCCTTCATTACGTGCTTCTTCAGCAACTCCGGGAGCTGGGTTGCCTTCATCATCATCTAAATGAAGAGGTCTAATCCACTGATAAAGTTGGTTACCCTCTGTATCATCATCTTCAGCAACAATATCAAACACATCTAGTGGGTCACCACGGTCGACATGATCTATTTCTGCTTCCTTATCTCGAATTTGAAGCTTCATGTTGTAGTAGCAATAAACTAATTTTTCCAACCTACTATGAGCCAACCTATTTCTTTGCTTTGTGTGTATGAGTGCAAATGTGCTCCAATTTCTTTCACAAGCAGATGAGGAAGCTATTTGTGATAATACTTTGATTGCTAACTTTCTCACAGTTGGTGCATCGGTCTCATACATGATCCACCATTCAGCTACAATGAAAAACAATGTTGATAAGCCTAATAACTCCAACAAATTATATTATAAACTTATAGTGAAATATGTTTACACTCACTAGGAGACATTGTTGTTCGAGCAGCAACTGATGTTGGTTCTCCAAAAGTTCTTCTTGCATCTTTAAACCATGTTAGCTGAATGCAATAAATCGTGTTAGTTTAATCCAACAAAGTAATTATTATAATTTAAGTAATTGTGTACCTCATTTCCAAATTGGCCAACTGCTGGTGATGCAGGGTCTAATTTAGAGAATACATTATGTACAGCACGTATAAGGGTACCATCATCTCCAACACTGGGTCTGTATTGGTATCGAGGATTCAAATAATATGTTGTTCAAAGAAACACATACTCTAATAAGAGAAATAATACTTATGCAACTAAAGAAATGAATTGCAAATTATGACATAATTTATACCTGCTGCATGCAAATCATGGTATAATGTTTTATACCATCGGTCTTCAATTATCTTTATGACCCACCTTGCACCATGTTTTCTTTCCAATTCATCCTTCACTACACGCATCAACTCATATACTGCCCCATAGTAGGATACACTTCTGTGTCAACGATCCGTAAAACTTTGTAAAGAGGTTCAAACATTTGGCACACATGTTCTGATTGAGTCCAAAAAGCATGATCAAGCACTATACTTTCCACCATACGACCTGCATTTGAACGGCTCAAATTGTGGTTGGCCCAATCGCCACTAGTGAATAGTTGCTTCAACCCTGCTTTCTTCTTAAGTAGGCTGTCTAATGCAATATAGTTGGTGGCGAATCGAGTGGTAGTTGGACGAATAATTTCTCCTTTGCAAAATTCACGCATCTTTGCCAACAACCAACCGTGATTGTAAATATAATTTGTGATCGTTCTAGCTCTTTTTACCACAGTAGCAACATTCTCTCTCTTCCCCATTGCCTCGAACCTTCTCTTTTCCTCCTGACTTCTGAGACTCTTCTCTGAGCTCCCTTCTCCCCCTTCTCCATTCTCCCACACACACACATCTCCTACACACACGCACAGAGACCCAAGGTCTCTCGATCCTTCTCCCACACACACGCACAGAGACCCACATCGCCTTCTGCTCCTCCCTTGTCGGCGCCGTCTCTCTCCTTTCTCTCTGCACCTAGGGTCCGATACCCACATACACACACGCACACCCATCATCATCAGCAACCTCGTCTTTCTCCCTCTCCTTCTCGTCTCTGCAACTCGGCGAAATCGTGTTTTTGCAAGGTTTTTGGGACGAAATCGGCTCGGCACACCCATCTCCAGCGAGGCCGTGGGTGTCGACGAACTTTCCGAACACCTCAGACCGTTTCACGGCAAACGGAATATATAAAAATGTTCATCTCGTCTTCTATTTCATTTTCATACCTAGATCGGAGTCTAGGGTTCTGTTTTACAGTCGGCCGGAGCTGTAGAAGCTCCGGCGTTCTTCTTCGAATAGCCCAGTTCAAAAAATATCGCGATAATTTCGAAAATATTGCGATATTATCGATAATATCGCGATATTATCACGAAAACCTTTTGGATACTTAAAAAAATATCGGACCCCCGAAAAACCGATAATATCGGCGATATATCGCCGATATTATCGGCATTTTGTTCCTTGGTGGCCAGTCATGCGGGATGCAACTCGGTCGAGTTAGATGGTCAACACAATCTTAACCCAACTTTCATAATTTGGGTTTGGGTTGGGTTCAAGTTCATGTGGATTTAGTCGAGTTCAGATTTATATAGGTTGAGTTTGGGTTTGCCCAACTTTATCGAGTTCAACCTTATCACACCTTATTTTGCATGATTTTTCAAACTGCAATAAACGTCAATAGTAGTTAAAATTTCATTTATACATCAACATCCACACAAATGTTAAAACAAACAACTTGGAGACTATATATTTCTAATGCTTTAACCATGCAAAGTTGAAATTAAGTTACAAGACGTATACCAAAACTTCAAACAAACAAAATGTAAAATTAACACTATCCATATGAAAACCGACAATAAACTTTAAGTATAGTCATTCTAAAACTTGTACATAACTTGTATAATATGAAGTGAGATAGGTAATATGTGCATGACATCAACCCAACCCAACTCAAACAAATGATCTAGTTGAGGTCGAGTTGGGTTTGGGTAGATTTTCTCTTCATTCGAACCTTTCTGATTTGAAATCGGGTTAGGGATGGGCAGATTTGGGTTGATCCAAGCTGCATCCTATGCACCTTAATTTGTTGACCAGTTGAACAAACTTTTAACTTTTCGGATTTAAAAGACTTGAGCCAGGTAACTTAGACCAGCCCAATTACTCAAGTAAGGGTATTTTGTATTTTGTAATTTATTTTGTGGATTTTTTATTTATTTATCTATGTTTGCATTATAGGGGCCTTTTAGCTTACTTGAGTTTTCATTTTCGTCCTTTGTAGTTCTTTTGTCTTATAGTTTTTTTTTCTCTCTTTAGTCCAGTCCGTCAACTAATTGATTATTCCATCTATTTTTGTGCACCTCTTCTCATTTGAAATGAAAAATCTAAGTTCGTAGGAACTTTTGACATATTAAAGTTTTGACATATTGCACCTCTTCTCATTTCACATGTTTATTCTTTTATAAAAAGACTTTAAAAGTCCTATCCCGTTTCTCTTTCCCCATCCTTCTCTCTCTTCGATTTTCATCTCTTCTTGGTCTCTACATCGACTGTCACAGTTCTCCGTCGAGCGTCGCCGTCTTTCTCTCTTCGTCCCCTGATTAATATTTTAGTACATTTGTTCTCTCTTTTCCCCAAAATCAATTCAAATCAGCTTGAATTAGCCTGATTAGGTTTTGATTGGATTACAATCCTTGTGATTTCAAATTTTGGGTTTGTTTTATTAGAGTAGGTTCCATCTAATTTTCTAGGTAGCTCATTGTTGAGTGTTTTTGGAAATTTTTAGAAATTTTGGGAATCACGATTTAGAAAAATTTATAGAAATTTTATTTTATAAAATTAGGTTCCATTCAATCATTTACTTTGTTCTCTTGACTCACACCCAAAGTTTTGTTACCAATTAACGCATTGTGCTAGTAAAAGAAGTTCAAGGAGGACCGGTGGTGGAAACCTGACAATGGAAGTGTGGTGAAGGTTATTTTAGGAATTATTGTGGGTGTGGAAATAGAATTTCAATGTTTTAAACTTTTAGGATGGGTGATATTATAATTGGAGTGGGGAAATAAGACAATGGGGTAGATCTATCATCACTCTTTAAAAATTGGTTTTAAAATAAAAGTTCTCATAGGTGGCCTCCATTTAATTCTACATTGGTCTTGGTTGCTAGACCTTTTCCTACCTTTTCGGTTTATTCTAAATGAATTCTTTACCCACCATTGTAGCCAAAAAAAGAACCTTAATTGAGTGAGAATATATATTCTAAAAATTAAGGACTTATTTGGTATCGTACTTGTGTTCAACTTTTTTAACTCAAAAATATTTTTTGAGTTTTAGGCTTGTATTCTTGTTTGGTATGACTCTTTTTAAAAAAATAGATTCAAACTAACTTAAAAACATAGGCTATTTCTTAAAAACACTAAAAGTAAGTTTTTTTAGAGTTTTCCTGCTCTCTCCTCAACATCTTCTTTTGCTCCTTCTTAACCCTTTCTTTTTTTTCTCTCCCAACCCTCTCTTTCCTTTCTCCCCACGTCACACCCTGTCTTTTCTCTCTTCTCAGCCTTTGTCTTGTCTTTCTCTCTCTCATCACCCTCTCTTACTTCTCACTCCTCATTTCTCACCGTAATTTTTTGCTTTCTCCCTGTCCTCATCGTCCTCTCCCCATCTTTCTCTCTTCTCGCCAACTATTTCCTCTCACTTTTCTCTTTCCCAATTCTTTCTCTCCTCCAATTTTTGTTCAAGGAAGTTTGAATTCAAACTAAAACAAGTATTTTTAAAAATTCAACCAAACAGATTTTTTTGAAATTTTGAGACTTAAAAAAATGTTTTTAAGTGATGTTATTTGAAAATTATTTTTAGGAACAACCAAAACTTTTGGGTAAGATACCAAACGGGCCCTTAGTCAACCATACTTCACTAGTCAGAAAATTTAGTCATGATTTAACCCTGATTGATACTAGTTCGTACCTGCAGAAGAACTCATGATTGTTGAGGTTGAACTTTAGTCTCTTCTTCTCTAAGTTCTTTACGGTTCTACTCACAATAGGACAAGCGTATGAATGAACTAGTTCACATGAGAAGAGAGGCTAAAGACCATAATTTTATGCACTCACCACTCCTCCTATCAAGGCGTTAGTTACTTGTAATTGTTTACGTGGTTTTAACCAGTTCATAATTCAAACTGAGTTTAGTTGGAATAGAATTCGCGCATCGCCGTGGATGATGGAGTCACAAATCAGAGTAACTTATAAAATAGCAAATAATCGTGACTAAGCCTAAGATGATGGTGGCACCACTGCTCCATTAATCCAGCTCCACTCGGAGTTGTTGAGTCCATGACTCTACTTTTGAGGTAATTATATTCCGAGCCACTTACTCCGGTCGTGAAAAATTATGGTAAAATGAGTTCAGTTGGAACAGAATTCGCGCATTGCCGTGGATGGTGGAGTCACAAATCAGAGTAACCTATAAAACAGCAAATAATCGTGACTAAGCCTAAGATGATGGTGGCACCACTGCTCCATTAATCCAGCTCCACTCGGAGCTGTTGAGTCCATGATTCTACTTTTGAGGTAACTGTATTCCGAGCCACTTACTTCGGTCGTGAAAAATTATGGTTCCACAATTGCTCCTAACTATGGATCTGAAAGCAACTTGTTCCCTTTGAAGATGGATATTTATCCAAATACCATGTCTTTTGGAGTAACTGGAGTATGTATTGTTTCAGCCTTTTATCTTCGTACGGTGATTCGACTCTGAAAAGTAATAGAGACATTTCAGATTCAGACTTGAGGTCTCAAGAATCGCGCTAGAAAAATGGTGATGATGAAGAGCGATGTGCGTGCACACTTTACAAGGGGCGGCCACTTGAATCTTTGAGTGACTTCAGTCTTCGTATTCATCGATCTCAGGAAAAAACCCTTCACATTCAATAGTGAGATCACTTGGTACTTTCTCTTTAAATAGCCCCTTCATGGCTGAGGTTTTTCCAAATTATCTCCATTTTTTTCTTTAGTATTATATCATGAAGTCTCTTTTTTCACAACATGGCCTTCTTTTCAAACCTAGTTTTCTTTTTTAGCCTTCATTGCTTGGAATTCTTAAAACCAGAAAACCATTTTTGTCATATCAGTCTTTGTCAAGCAAGATTAAGCAAGACAAAGTTAAGTCATAATCCTATAATAGCCTCCCTTGCTTCTTGCAATTTGTTCCATAACATTCACCCCTTGTTCACCCGTATGGGACATCCTCCTCGTAGTCTTCGCATATGGTTTCAACCTTAGCAAAGTGTCGATATTTTGTAGAGAGTTCTTCTTCATTGGAGCCCACTTTTTAGGAGTGGTCGCCGGTGACGATTGAACCTCATCAAAGTTGATGATCTTGGCTAAGTCTGCTTCATAGTCTTCATAGGAGAACTTACATGCTAGGGGTAATGGCTTGTCTCTCCCAGATGGTTGTATTTTTTTTGTGCCCTATTCATGGACTTTGATAATAAACATGTGTTTGCACGAATTTTTTCTCATCCCTTGCTTCAACGGAATATAATTTTAATCTGATAATCTTTCCAAAGTAACGAACTTTAAGAGAAAATGAGTAATAGACTGAAACAAGAGTAAAAAGCTCGAACTCCCTTTGGTAATGTTGATTTAGAAAAACGTCACCTCTCAAACTTAGTGTTTATAAAGATTCCCATCACAATATTCGAAGTACCACCTTACTCCGATGCCTGTTATTTAATAGTAATCCCAAGGACTTTAATATTTGCAATATTACACTAAGATGAGATTCCCTTCTTAGTTCTAATTGCTTTCCATCTCTAGTGAATCTTAAACGAATGTTCTTTGGAGACTTGATCACCTACATGTGGGTCGGGAAAACCTTTAGAATCCTTTTGTAGACCCTATGCGTCGAATCTGAGCGTTTTCGGTCGGGCTACCTTGGCTGACTTGGGCAAATCTTTATGTGTATTTTCTAAGTTCCAATGGGTGTAAAACGAACTCTTGTTTGTTTTTATTAATGCCGAAAACAATCCAAATGCACTCCAAATAGAAAAATTGTGTACTTTTGACCCACAATAAGCTTTTGATTTTTTGAGTACTCATTCTTATGGTCCTAGTAGCGCATCATATATGTTTATTTGCTTAAGTACCAAATTAAGGGTGTCAAACGAATGTTCGTTTGTTTTTATTAATGCCGAAAGTAGTCCAAATGCACTCCCAATAGAAAAATCGGAGCTCCGTTGGAATAAAATTTCTCTTGGGGATTGCCTAATCAAGATGCCCCCTTTGAACCTGCTGAACACATGGTGTCGCATAACATACTTAACTTTATTGGTCTGGAATGAAAGTAGTCGTACTCGGGGTGGGAGTTCAGAGCCATCCTTAAAAGATCGCCCTTTTGACTATTTCCTCAAATAGCGTAGAACTCAAGTTTGAATATTATAGTCCACAACTATTTTTTATTATAATAAGATCAAAGAACCACGACCTTCACCTGCAGAAATTTAAAAACAGTTTCAAGGTTTCAACATCCTTTCAATTGAGGATAATCTCTTAAATCAAATACTCTTTAAAATAAAGAACCAGCTAGTATAGCTTAACTCATTTCTTGTTTCATGGGCTAATGTTATATGCTTGCCTTTCATTGGTTGGGTGGCTAAAGTTTGATAGTTATGTTGTCGTGAGTTGTAAATAAAAAGGGCATGTAAATATATTGTAAAAATTAGGAATCCTTATTTAGGAAGGATATATGTGGGTGTCCTTTATTGTTTTATTGTTTCCTTAAAGAACTAGGGTTGTATCTTGTATATATTTTCAGTTATGCAATACAATGAAAATAAAGCCGTAAAATTCTACATGGTATCAGAGCCAGGGAGCGAGCCCGTACTGTACTACCATGTGATGGGTGGGTCCCCTTGGTCTCGCGCGATGATGGTGGGTCCCTTGGCCCCGCGTATAGGGTGAGTCCCCTTGGTTCCACGTGGTTGTCGATGTGTGGATCTCCCACGTGTGACCCACTAATTGGTCTCACATGAGGGGACGTGTTAAATCCCACACCGGCCATACAAAAAGAAAAGTAATAGTTTAAATATCCTAACCTCTCTAACTAACACCGAGGCCTTTTGTGATAAAAACCCCACACCTGACGGATTGTAAATAGTATCAGAGCTTGATTTTGATCCAAATTCTAAACAGGAAATATGTAAGGTTTAGGGTTTAGGGTATTGTCACTTTGATGCTGTATTGATTGCAGCAATTGTGCCATGTATAGGTTTGTTTCTACTACAGTTTGCGTGATTATTTGATTGATCTGCCTTGGATATTTTGTGTCGTGTTGCTGCATAGGCGTGTGGATTTTTCCTCTTTTAGGCCGTGATTGGCTACTGCAGCTGACCAAAACAAGGGGATTTTTTACACTACTTGTGTTTTATTTGCAACATACAATTGTTGTGGTTTTTCCGCTGCTGCCTTGGATCGTAGCATGAGGTACTATGTGAGGATTGATTAGTTATTGTGCAAGAGGATTGCACATCTGTTTGTTACTGCAATTTCATGTATTGGTGCGATTGTTGTATATCTCCAATTGATGTGCTTGAGCACTTGTAGGAGTAACTCTACTGCAATAATTGGATATTGGTGTGATTACTGTGAGAATATTCTATTGCAAGTGTTTTTTCGTGTACTATTACTATGATGAATACAGGTTGAATTTTGGATTCTGGTGCAACAGATCATATGACGTACGATAAAACTTTGTTTCAGTACATGAAAGATTCTCATAGAAAGTGTGTGGCAACTGCCAATGGTACTACTATTGCTGTTGTTAGAGCGGGAACAGTGTCTCTTACACACTCTCTTCCGTTACATAATTGTTTATTAGTTCCGTCATTGTCCCATCACTTATTGTCTATACCTCAAGTCACTGAACAATTGGATTGTGTTGTAGTAATGTATCCTTCATTTTGCTTGCTTCAGGATATTCAAACAAATGAGATCATTGGGCGTGGCACTAAGAGAAATGGGCTATATTATGTGGATGATGTGGTTCCTGGAAGAGCTAATTTGGTTTATTCGTCACGTAATAATAATCTACAGAAGGTATTGTTATTGCATCGTCGTTTGGGGCATGCATCGTTTGGTTATTTGAAACATATATTACCTGATTTGTTCAGTGGTATTAAAGACTCATAATTGAAATGTGAAGTATGTATTTTAGCCAAAAGTCATCGTGCTTCATTCCCTCCAAGTATGAATAGAAGATCTTTTCCATTTGCACTAGTACACTCTGATGTGTGGGGGCCTTCCCCTGTTAGTACCACTTCAGCAATTAGGTGGTTTGTTACTTTCGTGGATGATTGCACTCGTATGACGTGGTTGTATATGTTGAAAAATAAAAGTGAGGTTTGTGATGTGTTTCGTCTATTTCAACAGATGGTTAAAACTCAGTATTCCATTGATATTAAAGTTTTGCGTTCTAACAATGGTGGAGAGTACATAAATTCTGAGTTATCTCGGTTTCTACAAGATCGTGGAATTATTCATCAAATTACCTGTATGCATACTCCGCAACAGAATGGGATTGCTGAGAGAAAGAATTGTCATATCTTGGAAACTGCTCGTGCCTTGCTCATTGATGCGTCCGTGCCTAAACGTTTTTGGCCTGAAGCCGTTACCTATGTCGTGTATGTGATTAACCGTATGCCATCTCGGGTTGTAGAATTCTGTACACCTCTTCAAGTATTGACGGAACATGTTCCTGTAGTATCCACTAGTACCCTTACTTCTCGTGTGTTTGGATGTGTAGCATATGTTCATATTCACAAGATTCATCGTAGCAAATTGGATCTATGTGCCCTTCAGTGTGTTTTTGTTGGGTTTGCCTCCCAACATAAAGGGTATAAGTGTTGTCATCCTTAAACTCGACATATGTATGTGATTATGGATGTTACTTTTTCTGAATCAGAGTATTTTTATTCTTCGATCCCATCATCTTCAGATCACCAGGGGAGAACACTAGTGGTGATCAAGTTGATCTTGGGTGGTTAGAGGTACCAGAGGATGTGATATGTAGTTCAGAGGGAGCATGTGTTGACGACAAAGATGAAAATGGGACACCAGTCTCTCGGCAAGAAACTGCCAAGAATGATATGGGCCTTCAGCTGCTGTCTGCCGAGACAAGTGCAAGGTCCTACCGAGGAAGCTATAACAGTCCAGCAGCCTACTGCCGAACCAAGTACTTAAGGGGAAGAAGTGCCGCATGCAGAACCCACATCACCCTCTATCTCTAGCTCAATAGTGCCACCCAATGTGTCTACTCTGAATATCCCTGAGGTAAGTACTACAGATGCTCATGTAACTAATCCAAATAATGATGTAAGTATGTATAAGTTGCCGCCAAGGCAAAATCGTGGTGTACCTCCTGACAGGTTCTCTCCGGAGGGAAAAGTGAAGTATCCTATAGCTAATTATGTGTCCTGTAAAAATCTTTCATCCGAACGTCAAGCTTGGGTGAATAATGTGGATTCAATTCAGGTACCAACTCGAGTAGAAGATGCTTCGAAAAGTCGAGAATAGACCAAAGCAATGGATGAAGAGATGAGGGCATTACAGAAAAATAATACATGGGAAGTAGTTGAGTTGCCGAAAGGGAAAAAACTAGTTGGGTGCCGATGAGTTTTTACAGTTAAATACAAGGCCGACGGATCACTCGACAGGTATAAAGCAAGGTTGGTAGCGAAAGGGTATACTCAAACATACGGAGTTGACTATCAGGAAACTTTCTCTCCCATGGCTAAGATGAATACGGTACGAGTTCTTATCTCATTAGCTGCAAATTTGAATTGGCCACTGAAACAGTTTGATGTAAAAAATGCATTTCTTCATGGACATCTAGAGGAAGAAATATATATGGTTTTTCCTCCATGATATAGTAAAAAATGCATTTCTTAAGCAGTCACCTCGTGCATGGTTTGGGAGGTTTACTCAGGCCATGAGGAAGAATGGGTATTATCAGAGTCATTCTGATCATACGTTATTTGTGAAGCGGAGAAACGGTAAAGTAACAGCCTTGATTATTTATGTAGATGATATGATAATAACAGGTGATAATTCAGATGAAATTGTCAAACTAGAGAATAACCTTTCCACCGAGTTTGAGATGAAGAGTTTAGGTGACTTAAAGTTTTTCCTTGGAGTTGAAGTTGCTCGTTCATCCAAAGGTATTTTCTTGTCTCAACGAAAATATGTTCTGGATTTATTGAAGGAAACAGGTATGCTTGGGTGTAAACCCGTGGATACTCCTATTGTAGAGAAACATTACTTGAGAATTTATCCGGATCAAGAACCAGTAGATACAGGCAGATATCATAGATTGGTAGGAAGACTAATTTATTTAGCTCATACCCGTCCGGATATTGCCTATGCAATAAGTGTAGTGAGTCAGTTTATGCACTCCCCAAGTGTGGATCATATGGCAGCTGTTATGAGGATTTTAGCTTATTTGAAGTCGACTCCGGGAAAAGGAATTTTGTATAAAAATTCCGGTCATCTGAGGATTGAGGGGTTTACCAATGCTGATTGGGCAGGTGATGTGACTGATAGGCGCTCTACTTCTGGATACTTTATGTTTGTTGGCGGGAATCTAGTTACTTGGATGAGCAAGAAGCAAAATGTGGTGTCAAGGTCTTCAGCTGAGGTCGAATTCAGAGGTATGGCACATGGAGTATGTGAAGTTCTTTGGTTACGCAAGTTACTTTGTGATCTAGGTTTCAAAGCAAAGGAGGCCATAAGCTTGTATTGTGATAATAAATCTGCAAGTGAGATTGCAGAGAACCCGGTACAACATGACAAAACAAAGCATGTGGAGGTTGATCGTCATTTTATCAAGGAAAAGCTTGAGAGAAAGATTGTGTCAATACCATTTGTGAACTCGGAATAACAGCTTGCAGATATCCTCACTCATGCCATGTGTAGTAGATCTTTTTGTGACTCACTTGTCAAGTTGGGCATGTGTGATATCTATGCTCCAACTTGAGGGGGAGTGTTGTCGTGAGTTGTAAATAAAAAGGGCATGTAAATATATTGTAAAAATTAGGAATCCTTTATTAGGAAGGATATATGTGGGTGTCCTTTATTGTTTTATTGTTTCCTTAAAGAACTAGGGTTGTATCTTGTATATATTTTCAGTTATGCAATACAATGAAAATAAAGCCGTAAAATTCTACAAGTTAAGCCTTCCAATGCGAGGACCAACTACTCAGGTGAACTTCGGTTGAGGGATCTCTTAATAACTTCAACAATCTAGCCATCTATTATTTAGGTCTTTTCTTGAAGTTAATTTTTCACTAAAAATTACTCAAATCCAAAATCATATCACCATTGAAGTAAATGGTGGTCACTAATTTTATTAACCATTGTATTTGTCAATTTTCTTACTACAATTAGACGTCTTAATAGTTTTGAATTTGTCTGACTATTTGCAAATATAGGTTGTAGAAAGAGAAAAAAGAGTATGGAAATCACTTACCAATATTTATGAATCCCTCACTTATTTTGAGTCATTTTATCACAAGTTTAGGTCGGGTTTGTGGATTGATTCGAAAGAGGATGACGAGGAATACACCATTTCAAACCCAAACGAAAGTTGGTCAGAACAGGATGCGTCGAAATTTTCTAGAAAGAGTGTGTTGGGTCCTCCCTAAACCACAATCATGACTTTGCCACTGTAAAAGAGGTTTGATGTTAACTACATCATCGTCTTTGTTTCAATTTTATTGAAAATGGTTGTTTATTTAACATAAATTTGTCAAGAACCAATGAAAAAAACATAATCCAATTTCTTACATATTGATTTTACAGGAAGATCATGCACTATTTCGAAGTATAGTTTCTCACTTATTATTTCAATGAGAAAAAAGCGAGATGACATTTTGAGCCCTCTCAATCCAAACACTAGTAAGGTGAGATGTTTCCCACCTTGGTCAAGGAGTAATATATTATCTAAAAAACCAAAACATGGAAAACGACCTCAAATCTGGAAGCAATATTAAGATTACCTTATCCTAACGATTAGTGATTATTTACCTTACCTGCCAACGAGAAGGTCCCATGGTGGGCCCCATCTGAATCAAGGTTGGAGCGGGACCCATTGCCACCGCTATTTGAAACAATGAGAAAATTGTAATAATCGTTCATCAAGTTTAACTCAATTAGAGCAATGGTTTATCAACCAAAAATTTATGATCATTGGTCCCTTAACTCATCAAAACATCTAGTTATGATCATTTTCGTCAACTCCGTCTAACTCGTCAAAATGAGTCATGTTAGAAGGATCATGGTTATAATTAGATTGAAGTTAATGGACTGTTGCTATGATTTAATTAAACTTAATGAACTCAAATTAGGTTATAATTAAAAAATCCTTATGCTAATTAAGTTAAAATTTAAGAACCATTGTTAAAAATAAAGGGTGTAAGCTAACCAACTAAAGGAAAATCCAAAGCCTATCAACTAATGGCGATGGACACAACGACAACCGTTTTGGAGCAACGTCATCAGCGGACTTTATCGTATGTTCGTATGTGTCGAGGAAATTGAGGCACGGGGATATCGTCAGCTTGCGCAAATCACGTGTTGGCACCATCGTTTGCCAAAAGTATGAAGCTCGCACTAGGAGCTCACCACGTGGAGTGCACCTCATTTGCTATGCATTTAGTGGCAGGGGATCCACATGCATTTTTAATAAGAAAAACTAACGAAAAGAGTTTGAAAACTTTGAGTTTTAACGATAAGAACAAAATAAATGGTAAAGTAAATAGTACCAGGTTTGACAATAATTAAAATAATAAAAAATAAACCAAATTCTCAACCAATTAACAAAGGCAGAGGGAGATCACAGGCAAAAATGGGTGTAGAATATCTCATCTCGTTAGGTTTCACATATGTTTCAGAAAACGACTAAGAAGAAGGAAGAATCCATAAGTAAAAGTAAAATGAATTTTGAGTTTCAAAAAATAAAATCATAATTTTCAAATTATCAATAGCAAAATAACTTGCTGTCGCTATCCATGCACTCCCCTTCTCTCTGGATAGGTCTATAAGTTGCACAAGATTCTTCTCCTCTATTCACTCCCACCGCATTTTCTCTCCCCCACCTAATAAAAAACGCTCGCTTTTTCTGTTTGTTTCTCGGGAAAATTCTACACACACTGTTTTTCTCAACCGCCCAGCTGAATTCCTCCCCCAATTCCAGGTAATCCCTTCGCTACCTCTCTCACTTTCGGTTTCGATTCAGTGCTGCGGATTTCAGTTAATCTGTGACTGTGAGTTTTTCCGCAGTCGGAAATGGCGCAGTTTCAGAACGACGAGCTTGAGTACGTCGACGACTATTACGATGTCGTCGACTTCGACGACACCGACGCTTTTGCCGATAACCAGCTCCCGGGAGGCCACGATGCCGACGACGTCTTCGATGACGACGACTTCGATGAGGTCGTCTGCTCTGTTTCTTTGTAGAACTTTGGTAATGTTTTTTTTTCAGAAGAATTAAAAAAATTGGGGTTTTTGCAGAGCAAGGCGAAGACTGATACTTCGGCAATGGAAGCTCGAAATGGGAAGGACATCCAAGGGATTCCGTGGGAGAGGCTTAATTTTACCAGAGATTGGTACCGTGAGACCCGATTGAAGCAGTACAAGAACTACGAGAACCTCTCTCGGCCGCGCCAGGACCTTGAAAAGGTGTCGATTTTGTGCCATTCACTCTGTCTTTTGTGGAATTTGCATATGTTTTTGCTCTAGATTTTGATTAATGCATCAGGATTGCATTGCGGGTGGTGTAATCAAGTTGGCTGGAGCAGTGTACTCCGATTAGATTAATTAGAATATGCTCGAATAATATAAAGAATTCCTTTTTGGTCTTAAAGACTTCACCTTTTGCAATATGTACCAAAATGATTGTTACCCATCATAGCACGGATACTATCCTCTATGTTTTTGCTCTAGGTTCTGATTAATTGGCTTTTTGCATTGGTGCAGACCGGTGTAACCAAGTTGGGTAGATTAGCGTGATCCTTCTATTAGATTAATTAGAATATCGCTCGAATATATATATATATAGGCCCCTTACCAAGAGGGGGCCACACAATCTCAACCGCACAATTTCATTAAAGTCAAATCTAAAGGTCAAGAGGGTGTCCCTTTTTTTTTAGAAAAATGGGGATCCCTCTTGTGAAAGGATTCCTGTATATATATATAAAGAATGCCTTGTTGGTCTTAAAGAATTCATCTTTACTTCTGTTTTGATGCTTCCCTTCATGTTTGTGAATCTTCTGCCTTGACAGGAGTGCTTGCCAGTAGAGATGGGGAAGACCTTCTATGACTTTCACTATAATACAAGGATTGTGAAGTCCACAATTGTGCATTTCCAGGTAGAGATTTTATTCTTGCTTCTCTAAACTCTTTGGAAATAGTTTTCCAAGAAATTTGTTTGTGAGTTTGTTGGAAGCCAGGACATAAGAGTCTTTTGTTGTTGAGTTTGTTTAAGTTTTCTTTTCTCAAAACTTCATCCATATGTGGTGTTGAAATATTTACGTAACTTTCATCCACTACGCAATCATATGCATAATTTAGTCCTTTTGCTACTACCAGTATTCATTGTTTCATGTAGTTCATTCGATCTTCCAAAGGTTATTGCTCGTCAAGATAATTTCCTCATTTTTGTCACTGAATATAGATTGCGTGTCGTTTGCATAAAACTTACGATCCTTTTGAATTTTGTGCCTTGTTGCTAGATATAAGCTTCTTTAATAGCTGTATTTTACTTTTAGTTATATGCATATCATTAATTCGTAGTTTTGCAGGTCTTACACAAATATTGTTTTATCCTTTATGAAGGATATCTTAATTTATTTATCCTCTATGAAGGATATTTTAATTTATGATTGTCGTTATGTGCTCAACCATTCACTGGAAGGTATGGATTTCATATTGTAGATCTTGTATGTACCGTCTGAGATGTAACGCTGAACTTATTTGCGTAACCTGTAGTTGATTAAGGTTCCCACTAATACTGTAGGCAATATGTCACCATCTTGTTCACAAATCTGCTGTGTTTTTTCCATTTACGGTTGTCATAGGTTCTTGTTAGGCAAACACTATAATAGAAATTAAGTTGTATATACCGGTTTTACACGAGCTAGAATAACAGTTGAATCAATAACTAACCCTTAATTTCTGTAAGATTAAGAGTAGTTGTGAACACTTGCACCTACAAGTCGCATACATTTTGAGGCTTGTGTTTCAGCTTTAGCTAAACTTGGCTCTTAAATTGCTGGATCTTACATCGTTAACCACTGTTACACATAATCTTTCACATATTTTTGTAATCGGTTCACTTTAATTTTGTACCTTCTGAATTTTCCAGTATGCCATTTCTTTTGCATATCAGTCGCATTTTGATTTATGCTGGTAAATAGATTGCTTCTGTTGACTGTTGAATATAATATATCACATTAACCCATCTGTTGCATTTAGGACTGCTATTTCTCTCTTTATTTCAGCTTTTACAGCAGGGTGGACATTAGAGCTGCTGGCGCGACATTGTTAATATGGTATGATAGGAAGATATTTGAGCATTAAGAGGCCTCTTAATAAGTCAATGTGTTCTGGTCATGAGGGGGCCGATTAACACAGTTCTTGCTTTCTTAGACTTCGAATTTTATTAGAATTTTTTGAGGCATCCAGGGCCTTCAAATTTGCATGTTTTTGACATATTTTTTTAACTGTCACCTGAAGTATATGGCGGTGTGGTTACATACACATCTGCTCTTTTACTTATGGATATTTGTTCATGATACTGTCCGTCTTTTTGTGACCTTGAAATGCCATTGGATTGGTCATGATCATTTTATTGTTCAGCCTTATGTGTGCTCTTTGCTTTGCTTTGAACATCGAAGAGTCGTCATGTTGTTCCATTTATATGTGCTTTATTCCTGGTTGGATGCATTTGTCTTGTACTGGCGTTATCATTTTAATCTCCAATTTCTGTGCCTAATGAAGTGGATGGATGTAGCCTTAGCAAAGCGGAATACTTACCAAATTCCTTCATCATGTATCTAAAAAATTGCATAGCATAAATAATCTCATCATCTCTTCGGGGCACTAGAGTCGACTTTTTCACTGCTTGTGCGTCTAATTTTTTCATATAATCCTCTTGCAACGGTCTGGAACGAAACATTTTTTATTTTGGATTTCTTGGTTGGTGGTTTTCCCGGTCAATGAAAAGTAAAGACTATATTGCATGGTTTTTACATACTGGTCACTGACCTTAACGATTTTGGTTTTATAATTCTCTATTGTCTTATGGCTGGTTAAACCCTATATCTGTCGCAGCATTTTAACTGTTAGTTCATAATTGTCATCTAGCATAAGCAGACATATATTTGTTATAATCTTAGTTCTTGTTTTGGATTGTTGAATGTTGTTACTAAGGTACCTGTCAACTTGGTTTGTTTCTCCCCCCGCAGCTGAGGAATCTGTTATGGGCCACATCAAAGCACGATGTGTACCTTATGCAGAACTTTTCAGTAATGCATTGGTCTTCTCTACTCAGGAGAGGCAAAGAAGTACTGAACGTAGCAAAACCAGTTGTGCCTACTGAGGTATGTAAAGGCTTGATTGATCGATCACGCTTTATTGGAAAAAGGGCCAAAGGGCCATTCTAATGTTAAGGTTGTATATTCTCTCAGAAAAGACCTGGGTTGTTGGTTCATCCACTCTCTAGAGTGCACATAAGCACTATGGCTGTGAAGGAAAATTTATTGGTTGCTGGGGGATTCCAAGGTGAACTAATCTGCAAGGTATGGAAGTGCTCAAACAAATATTCCTTTGAGACTACTGAATCCATCATAGCCATTGTTTCTCTATTACTAACGGTTATTTTTTTTCGTTTGTGCGGCCAGCACATTAATCAACCTGGAGTTGCTTTCTGCTCAAAATTAACGACAGATGACAATGCCATCACAAATGCAGTGGACATTTTCCAAAACCCCGCGTAAGTCATCCCGCCATTATCTAATATAGGTTGTTTGCCTTGAAGACCTATAACTGAACTTTCTTTGTGCAGTGGTTCAATGAGGGTAATGACTGCAAACAATGATGCTCAAGTTAGAGTTTTTGATGTCCAGAATTTCACTTGCCTCAACTGCTTCTCGTTCGATTGGTCCGTGAATGTGAGTACCCTCTTCTGAAACTGTTCCTTACTAGTGATTTGTCATTTTATATTTCTCATCTTAGCTTTTCTTGTTTATGATTCTTGGCAGAACACCTCTGTTAGTCCGGATGGTAAGCTGGTTGCAGTACTCGGTGATAGCACGGACTGCTTGATTGCTGATGCTCAGTCTGGAAAAGTAAGTTGCATTGTCGCGGTGCGGCGTATTCATTTTGTGATTTATGTAAGTCAAGTCATAAGCAAAGATCTGATGGTTTACCTACCTACTTGGCACAGGCTGTCGGAAGCCTCAAAGGTCATTTGGACTATTGCTTTTCCTCGGCGTGGCATCCGAACGGACAAATTTTGGCCACCGGGAATCAAGACACCACTTGCAGGTTATGGGACACAAGGAACCTCTCAGAGTCCGTAGCCGTGTTAAAGGGAAGAATGGGAGCAATACGAGCCATAAAGTTCACTTCAGACGGTCGGTTCATGGGCATGGCTGAGCCGGCGGACTTTGTTCACATCCTCGATACCCAGTGTGGGTATGTCAAGGAACAAGAGATTGACCTGTTTGGTGAAATCGCCGGAATATCCTTTAGCCCGGACACAGAAGCTCTGTTTGTTGGGATCGCTGATCGGACATATGGTAGCGTGTTGGAGTTTGACAAGAGGCATCGTAACCAATATCTGGAAGCAGTCTTCTAGTAAGAGTGCCTCCATGAAGTCGTTTTTTGAGCAACCAGAAACGGAAGAAAAGTAACTTCCGGGTTTTGTAAAGCACAGTTCAATCTCAAAATGTGGATTTATAAACGGTTCCTAGTTTACATTTAAATCCTGGGCCATTGATCTGTAAGTGTTGCATAATATTTTTGTTTTTGGCTGCACGGTAGCGAAACCGAAAACAAGGAAACCAAGAAACGATCGTTCTAGGCCGAGCCTTGCGACTTTATGTTCGCCGGACGACAGCGTTTCCTGCATAAGATTTGGAAGTTTCGGTCTTTCAATTGATAAAAAGAGATACGTTTGAGTAGTTGGAATGTGTAATATGCTAGATTTTGAAACGTCGATGATCCGAAGAACAAAGTACAACAATTTCAAAACATGTGGATTATCCGAAGCGACAGAAATACTCCACAAATTTAATAAAAATTTATTTGGAATTCAGGAGAGTGTTTGAAACAAATTTAATAAGAATTGATTAGTACGCGGCAGTAGGTTTGAAGGTTTTAGCATTAGTTTAAGGACAGTTGAAGGTAGATTTAGAACGGTTGCCAAAACAGAAAACTATCCACTAACAAAAATTTTACGGTGCTCCGGAGTATTAGTATGTCATCGAACTTTTCTAAACTAATATTAAATGGTGGCGCTTAGGCTCAAGATCTATAAGATGCATCATCTTGACTTTATTTTCCTCTTCGTTGCAAAAAGTGTCGAATGGAGGAAGGAAAAGTCCAAAGTTTAATTAAGCATGTTTGAGGCCGATTTTGAACTAATTTTTTGTCGTAACTTGTAAGCACTTTTGTGTAAGCGTCTCTAATACAGAAGCGTCGAAATTTTTACTGAAAATCCAAAATGCTTCTTAAAGCAATTCTAGTCATTCTAAACTAGCAAGCAAAAGAATTTGGTCCTTATTTAGAAATATGATGGTAAGGCTGCTGCGGCTTTTCTGTTTAGATATCCTTTTGGACAAACTAAATTGAGTTTTACTAGTTAAAACCCATAAGGCAACTTAGTACTACGGTCTGATGGTATTCTTCTTCACTTTGAGAGGTCTTAGATTCAAAATCTCGTGGATTGCGAATTCGATACCAAATTAGGTTGCTCATTGTGTGGCTTAGCCGACCTCCTATCTCCCCTTAATGTAAGATATATCGTTGTACTAAAAAAAAACTCCGTAAAGGATCCTCTTTGTGACTTTTCTGTTTTTCATAAAACGGAGGGTTGGGCCAAGAGTCTGGCCCTCTTGTTTTAGTTGGGCTGCTAACAACATTTCACACCTAATCACGTCAAATCTCAAGAGTGTGATGCGCAGTTAGTACCTTTTTTACAAGTACATCGTTTAAATATTAGAAAAAAGAATTTTCAATTACCAAAATAAAATAAAGAATTGGACGTATCAGGAGAATAATTTTGGTGCTGATGCTTTAATATTTAATTTTTCTCTCTCTAAAACTAACGAGAGCGATGAGTCACGCGTAGAAGAAGGAAAAAAAAGGGTAAAAACAATTTTATTTTATTTTATTTTAATTTACTGTTCATGCCTTGTTCATTGTAGACTGAGATCCTCTCCGGATCAGTCCTGTGGAGATCTTGCGGATCCATTGATCATAGTCGTTGGTACAAATCCAACGGCCAAAAAATTTCTTCTCCTGCAATCATGTCGTCCGTTTCTTCTTTCTCCGTTTTGTCTCCCTGAAAGTCCCTCCCTTCACGCCCATGTCAGTTCCCTCTCGCCTCCAAAGATAAAACCTGAAGGGGTATGTGCCAATCCGACCTCAAAGGGATATATTTCAAGCACCTATTTAATGATCTAATTCAAAACCACAAATTTGATGGGAGAAGTTATTGTATGGTACTAAAGTAAACCCAAATTGTGATAACGATCCAATTCAGCATGGCAAATTTGACCGAGCACTATTGTTAGGTACTGAAACACAATCACGAGGTATAATTACCCTAAGCCCAAAATGTTATATAAAACAGATCCATGTTTAACAAGCTTATGAAATTTTTAGAGAAAGTTCTATTCATTCATAGATGTAAGCATACGCTCGTGGACAGTCTTTCTACAACAATGCCTTTTCAATCTTGCAAAAGCTACCAAACTTTTTCAATACGTAACAGTGTTTTATTTATTTACATTTTAATATTAAAAATATATACATGTATTTCATACGTTATATAGTAAACAGAATTGATAGCTTAGTACTATTACCGTGGATTGCACGCCACGCTCAATTCAAATTCAAGTCCAAGTGGGGTGAAGGAAAAAAGGTGAAGAACGAGAAGGAAAGGAGAAAGAGAAAGCATGAAGAAAATACAAGACTTATGGGGAATTCCATATGCTCACTTTTACGCAACATTCCAACCATACACTACATTTTTGTTAGGTTAGCCAACATAACTCTTAAATCTTCATCATCACTATATATATTCAAACTTGAGTTATAATGCTACGTCTCACTCAGTGGAAAGAGATTTCTATAAGATTTGTCATTGCAAAATTCATTAAATCTATATATGTAATCTTTTTTTCTTTTCTTCTTTTTCTTTTTTGTCAAAAAATCTATATATGTAATCTAACTGTTGATTTTATGGATTACTCAATGATACGTACCGTCAAAAATAAAATTCCAAACTTTGTACTATTTTGTACCCCAAGGTTGGGCAATTCACACTTTAAAAGCATGTATAGCAAAAAAGAAGCTTCAAGAAATAAGTAATGTCGATCGAAGGAGTCAAGAGAAATCACTGCAAAATTTATTAAATTTTTATGTGTAAATTTAATTGTTAATTTTTTGGACCACTCAGTAATACGTACCATGAAGAATAAAAATCCAAACTCAGTACTATTTTGTACCCCAACGTCGGGCAATCCACACTTTAAAAGCATGTATAGAAAGAAAAAAAAGAAGCTTCAAGAAATAATTAATGTGGATCAAAGGAGTCAAGAGTAATAATTGCAAATTTCATTAATTCTTTATATATAATTTAAATTGTTAATAATTTGAATCACTCAGTAATACGTATCATAAAAAATAAAAATCCAAACTTAGCTCTATTTTGTACCCGCAAGGTTGGGCAATTGACACTTTAAAAGCATGTATAACAAAAAACAAACTTCAAGAAATAAGCAATGTCGATTGAAGGAGTCAAGAGTCAATATCAAATAGTGTCGTGAAAAAGTTAAATTGGGGGACACCCACCAAATCCTTTCAAATATCTTTGGCTATTGTGACATGAAAACCACTTTGAAAATGACGACATATATATCCCACTGTCTATTACTTTGCTTGCTTTGCTTGCTTAGTCGCAAAACAAATTCAATTTCGATGGCCCTTGCCATCCCCCATTCTTCTATGCTTCTAGTTTCAAAGAAATCACAAAGCTGTTACAGACAGTCGTCTACGTGCTTGCATGTTGATCAACAATACATTATGAATATCATGCATTAACAGTTAAAATTTAAATATACGCATAAACAACTGAAATTAATTTTGTTCACGAAACTATTATGGATGATAAATGAAATTACGAGAAGAAGCTATAATGGGTTTGATTTGGTTGAAACTTGTGACAAAAAGAGTTGGTGGTTGCACTTGTACTTCTTTAAGACTTAAGGTAGTGGAAAGTTGTGTAAGTGTGAACCAAATCTTATGTTGGAATTCTTTGTGGCTCAGGTGGCAAAATTGAAACCTCAAATTTCATTCTATTTCTAAGCAGCTTAGTTTGAACAAGGTCAATAGATTTGGACGTCCCATTTGAGGCAAGTGATTTGATTTTCTTTTTGGTTAATCATCTCAAGGTTTTCTTCCACTAGCTTAGCTGTAAAGCACGACGACTAGATCAAGAAGTTACTCAAGTGAGAATAGAGGCTCTTAGTGAGTCTTTCTATGGATTTTCGGCTATCTCGCCGTTTAACATCAATTTTCATGAACATTATAAAATAGGCAAAGAATTTATGAAGAGTCTCATTTTTTAGCGAGTCCCTTAGCGTTTCTCAAACAAGGAATAAGGTGTTTTTGGTTTATTTTTTGTTTGTGCAAAGTATTTTGTGCCCACAAATCTCAAAATTACTATATTCTTCAATCAATAAAAACTAAAAATAAAAGATTTTATAAAATATGAAAATGAGGAGATGGAGAAGGGAAAAAACCCCAATTATATTACAAGAATGCTACTAGCTTTGTTATTTGGACTTCTCCTTCTATTTTTCGTTTTCTTTTACAATCTTTTACATTTATAACGTTGCATGATAATCAAAATTGTCTATTTTTTAGATCACTCTTTAAAAATCGACCAAATAAAAAATTAGTTACTCATTCGATTAACGCTACCCACTGGCGGAGGCATATTAGGACTGAGTCCAGATCTTCTGCACCCAAATCCCCCTGTGGCCCCTCTGTGTCTTTGTTTTTTGGTTGAGGATTTGGTTTATTTTTTATTATTTTAATTATTATCAAGTTAACATTAATTATGTTTAATTCAAAAAGCAAAGACACAGAGTGGCCACAGGGAGATTTGGGTGCAGAAGATTTGGAGAGTAGTCCTAGGCCTACCCTCACTTGTAAAAATAAGGTTAGTATTACACCTTGCTTTGCAACCCTTCTCAACACGTGAAACAAATCCAATCATTATCTATTTTTAATCCACCAAATTCCATCCCCAAATTAAATATAATATTTTGAATCGTCATTTATCACAAATCAATAACATTCAAATTCAACTCATCATTCACTTTTAATTAACAAAAATTGTCTTTCACTTATGCACTGCCAGAGCTATTTCCCTATTCTTCTTGAATTTCATATATTTAACCATTCCAAATCCCAAATTTATTGAATAAAGAACAATAAGGTTTGTAAAACTCTATTATCCTCTATAAAACAGTTGTTTCTATTCTATCTTACCTCTTACTTTGAGTTTTAGGGTTTGCAAATTTTTAGTAATTCTCTCCATTGAGTTTAATAATTCTTTCAATAGTATAGATGACATCATGCGCAACGGTCTCAAAATATGAAATTCATATTATCTATGGATATGTTAATTTTGACTATTTAATTATTTGGATATATATTATGATGTTTTGCATTTGTAATTTTATAATCACTATTCATTTTTTCTTCTTCTATACTTGTGTGAGGCCTCTCCTCACAAGAAATCCTAGCTCCGCCACTGACGCTACCATAATTTCAGTATTTAATTAAAAAAAACTTGGTTCGTCTATTAAATGACTTCAAATTTCTATAATTTTTTTTGTTGCATAAATGATGTTTAAAAGTGACTCAAATGATAAACGATTATGATTATCTTACAACATTAAAATAAGGAGAAAGTATTTTAAAAAAAATTCAAATAAAAATGTTGTTAGCAGCATTCATCTTATCTTGAAACAGTGATACATGATATCACGTGATATGCATGGAACCTTTCGTGAAATCCTTTGCTGGACCGAAATTTGACAGGAATTTTAGCGAAGAAACGGTGCTCGCAAGAATTTGAGAATAATTAATAGATTATTGACTTGACTAAAAAACAAATTGATTATTGAATTAATAAATCGTGTTAATGGCTGCTGCATTGGGAGAGTGCAGGAACCGTTGTGTGAAAGAGTCCCCCGCGAAACCGCGTTAAAAACGCTCCCAGTGGGGGAGGGGCCTACTACTCTCACGCGTCTCTCTTTTCAGTTACTCCTCAGGTTTTTTCTTTTTTTTCCTTTTTCTTTTTTCTTTTTTGAGGAATTAAACCTATATTTTTTTTTTAACAAACAACATTAAAAGGGATGAACTTCTTCTCACAATAAGCTAGTAATAATAGGATTTAAATTCATCGTTGACGAGACTCGAATTTAAAACATCTTATTTACAAGTGTAGAAGAATACCACTAGACTCTAATACTGAGTGACAAACCTATAACTAAATGTGTTGAAAATATTGGGAGCTTGTGTTATTCAAGCTGAGGGATAATATTGGAGACTTTGGAGTCATATGTCCATATGGGAAAGTAACTTTCATAGTGGAGTAGATTAATTAGATAAATGATTGATATGATGTAAATTTGGATCCATCCAATAAAATAGCATTTGGTGTTTATCTTTTTATCTAATATTATGATTTTTTTTACAAACGATAACGTTAGTGTGTTAAATTGTTAGTTGTTAAGAATAGAGGATCGATGATAATTGAACTGGCACCATAGTGTATAGACATGATCTGTACTACGATAAAGCCTCATTTGCTATCTAATATTATGATTCAAATATTAAGGAAAACATATAATTGCAAATACTAAGGGGCCAATTGATAATTATTTGGTTTGGTAACTGAAAATTAAAAGTTCCTTTGATAACTATTTGTAGTTTTGCAAGTGGCCCTTTATCATAGTGGTGAAAAGGTGTTGTGCCCTTGCATGACGGCGTGGGTTCGAACTCAGTACGTGGCTAATCTAACATCTAACTTACTAACGATGTCGCTTGACTCAAAAAAAAAAAAAAAAAAAAAAACTATTTTTAGTTTTTAATTTTCAAATAAATAAAAACTGGAAGCCAAATTTTGAAAACTCAAAAAAAAGTATCTTATGTTGCAAGCATTACTAGTGTTTAAGTTTTGATTGTGAAAACTAAAGTATGGATTTAACATGGTCTGTCGAATGAGGCTCGTAGAGAAATGTTAAGGAGAATGTTTCAAAAGTGAGACTCTTTATGATCTCTTTGTCATCTCATTTTTTTTAATAATGTTTTGTAATGTTGGTATAGAAATTGACGTTATATTATGAGGTATCGGAGAGTTCATGTAGCGTCTCACTTTAATAGAGTCTCATTAGCATTTCTCTAAGCTCTCGAAGCTCATGTACTTACTGTAATCATTAAAGAACTCCAAAATCCTAGATAAAGCAATATAAATATGAGGCAATGTGTGGGGAAAATAACAACACAAGAATTTTCTGAACTCCATTTTCCCCCTCAATTTCATCTGGAACAACTTTCAGTTTTCTGTATTTAATTTTTTACATTTAAAAAAAATTAAAAGTAATCACCAACCGGTTTTTAGTTTTCAAATACTGTAGAAGGGATGGGCAAAATACCCACGGGTATAAGTAGCCGCGGTTATCCTCCTCTTTAAAATTTACGTTTACTATCATGGATAACTGTTTAGATAAATATTCATGTTTACTGTTATGGATAACTGTTTAGATAAATAAACGGTTATTCGTATAACCATTTACTCGTGAAATTTAAATGGGTGGTTATGTATGTTACCCGCAGTTATAACGAATACCCATTTTTCCATTTATTTTAATATATGTAAAATTTAAAAATACAAAAAAATCTAGAGCATGCTCGAAAGTCTAGGTTTGGAATATTTTGGAGCTTTAAAATTTTCCAGTATTCAAGATAATGACTATCTTGAGTTTTTAGAAGTTTTACTATTATTGGAATGGTAAAAGACTAAAATACAAAAATGCATGCTAAATGTATCTATAAGTTAACACTGTAAATGTTAGAAAAAGAAATTTAGAACAATTTTTTCTTTTTTAATTTTCAAGTTGTTAAAGAAACATGTGGACGGGTGAAAAAATGGATAACTAGGTTAAAAAAGAGATAAACGGGTTAAAAAGGATAAACAGGTAAACGATTACGATTAAATAGCTACACGATTATGGATATGGTTAATCGTTTATAAACAGTTATAGATATGAGTATAAAATCATTAAGACAATTATCGAAAGAGTAAACGATTATGCAGATATGAATATAAACAGTTATATATAATAATCGAGTTAATCCGCCCATCATAACCTTTGTCTATCTCTAATTGCGGTCATTACAACTTTTTTTTTAATAAAGCAAGCAGCAAGAAGTTCATGACATCATTTTGATAAAAAGTAAATAAAACAAAATAAAAAGTTGATCACATCGTGTGGACTTAATTACCTAAAGAAGCGTGAATTAGACACTAAAAAGAATGATTTGTGGTAGGAAAGTCAAAAGTTGGTTATTATGAGATATGATATTAGATAAGAATTAGTTGTAAAGTACTAGATCTTACCAAATTTACACTACATGCATTCCATAAAGTTACCACTTTCTCTTGTTAATAATTTGAACATCATCATCACTACCACTCTCGCATATGTATCACTACCACCGCCATCAATATGTTACATCGTATACGCAAGAGTCATTGTGCTCATCTTTATTTTTCATTTACAAACTGATTCACTGGAACGCATCTAAATCTTGTCATGTTTAATAGATTAATCGAACAAAAAACTTAACAATATTATATTATTATTAGAACCTTGACAAAAAAGTTCAATTACAAAATAGAATTAAAAGAAAAGAAATAGGAAAAAGATAAATGCTTTACGTTGGAATTTGGAAGACTTGAAGACAAAGGCACAAGTCAGATGGATCCAAGAACAATGAGACAAAATTACAAAATTTGGAGACTCAAGGCCTTTCAGCGATTCGACGCAAACCTCTCTAAGCCAGATGCTTCACTTACCCAACAATTAAAAATAAAATACTAAGAATATTTTCATAAAAGTAAAATGCTCGTAAATTTTTTATTACTTTACAATTTAACGTTAATTTTTAAATAATATTATAAAATGTTAAAATATGAGATTATAAATTCACGAAAAGTCTCACATTCAGGAGAAATTTTAGTTGTGACGGGAACACGGATGGTACATCATATGTTTTAATAAAGTGGTGGAAAATTTTAATTTTTAAGTTATTAATCTTATAATAAACATAACTCACAATTTATATATGAACACGTGGTGTACCACCTCGTATGACGGTCATACTGAAAAATCTCTCCACATTCAGAGAGTCACTGTAGCTTTTTTAATTATGAATTATTTTACAATTTATTCTAATTATTTTACAATTTATTCTAATTCGAATCGACTAGTACGGTATATTTTCCACATTAATAGGAGTACGTCTATGTTTCTGCTTTACAAATATGATTTTTTCTGGGCATTTCTGATAGTATCAAGTGTTATTCCTATTTTGGCATTTCTAATTTTCGAGTTTTAGCCCCGATTAGCAAAGGAACGCTACTGCAGGTACATGAGAAGAGATGATCAAAAGAGCTGTATTTGCCAGAGAATTGGGGATTCCAATCGTAATGCATGATTACTTAACAGGGGGATTCACTGCAAATACTAGCTTGGTTCATTATTACCGAGATAATGGTCTACTTCTTCACATCCACCGTGCAATGCATCTCATTCGGAAAATCAACGTTAGCATTTCTCTAATTAAAAAATCATCGCATCATGGGGAAGGATCGGGCTCCGGGTTCCGCCCGACATGCCGCAAGATTCATTGGCGATTGGATGAACCCGACTTGGTCAACTATTAATATTGCAATTTAATCATTAAAATGTGTAGCACCACCTGCGTTGTTCTGATACCACGCTTTCTGGTACAGCGTGAAAATCACGTGCCACTGAAAATTAAACGGTGTGGATTGGAAGCTTTAGGGTTGGTTTGTTATTGTTGTGCTATGAAAAAAACCTGTTACTGCTGTGCTATGAGAATAAGTTCATTTTTGCTACTTTATATTTTCAGTTTTTTTTTCATCCAAAACTGTGAAAATAAGTTGTTTTTAAGTGTTTACCAAATACCTTTTTGATATCAACTTTTTTGATACCCATTTTTTATAAAAGCATCTCAGTACCAAACCAGTATTTAGTTGGTGCTAAGGGGCACGCGCTAGTGCGCGTGGGTTAAGAGTAGTAGAGATTGAGTCTGGCGCCGCAATTGAAGTTGTCCCACTCGCGTGGTGCGGCACGTGACTTGTTGGGCTCCCCACTCCAGTCTATGCCGTATTCTCCGCCATACTTGACCTGCGATAAATTATTGAGGACTTATTTTATACGCAATGTGGCGTGCTCTATGTTGTATGATGGATGTGGGAAGGGAGAGAAATGAAAGGGAGGGATGGTTTCTTTGGGAAATAACATATAATAAAGTTTTTCTCTTTTAAACGACGGGCAACACGCTACAATTATTTGTCTTTTTTAAAGATTATAAAGAATTTCATTATGCTTGTGATTTAAGCAAACTCATCAACTCGGAATATGATGAAATTTTTCATATTTTTTTGTTTATTAGGGAGCCGTAGTCTGCGTCCTTACTACTGGATCACTTGATGTGGTTAATAATATTTAATTAACTAAAACAAGGTCTAGTTTGAAAAGGAGCCCATCCGCATCAGAATTTTTTTTGCTCATCATCTTATTGTTTATCGTTAAATGAATTTGATTTAATCTATCTACAACATAAATCTCGAAACTTTAAATAATACTAACAGTAATTAATAGTAGTAAGCATGATCTCCACCATAAAAGAACTCTACCAATCCACACCGTTTCATTGAAAAACACTTGAGTTTTAACACCAATAGCATAAAACATAGCAAACGACACCGTTTAGTTTTAAAGAATAAACATGTATAACGTTCCTTTACCAAAAAAAAAAAAAAAAACATGTATAATGTTCCTAGGCTAAGACACTGAGTTTTAACTTTTTTAATTTTTTTTTTGGGTTTTGTTTGAGATGTGGGGACCAACTATAATTTAACGAGGGGTTGAAAAACTACGTGGTTAGCGAGTCTTGGCGGAATTGTTTTTGGGCAACGCTACACATGCAGTCGCGAATCTTAAGGGTTTCAATGTTAAATATAAGTTCTTTAGACAAAAATAGAGGTCAAAGCGCGCAAAAAAAAAGAGTATATTCACTTAATGGGCTTGTTGTACGTATTTAAATATATATTGACATACGCTGAAGCAATCAGATGAGTGATATAGAGATAATTTGTCCAGTGGTATTGATGCAATTTGTCGAGATATGTCTAGCATGCATTATATCAAACATTTAATAGGCACAAAAAAGATTAATACTAAAATATTGAAAGGACTCTTGAAAGACCTCACATGTATATTTTATAGACCCGGATGGTCTTGGGACCACTTTAGTCTCTACTTTCGTCCGTCCTTAGCACATGCCAAGTGTATAAAAACCACAAAACAGAACAAAAATTTCAATTTAATACAAGTGAAAACTAATGGCTCTTAAATATCTATTTACTAAAATCATTTGTCCAAGCACCCAAATGGATTAAATATTGTATTAATACATATCCACACATACATTACTGAATTTGACAAATGAATGTGAGCAGAGTCACACCTAAATAATTTCTATCTAACCATGGTTAGCAAACATCAAACAATTGATGTACCATGGTTAAGTTAAGAACTTGAAAACTCAGAGTTTCATCATTTTTTGTGCATTTTTACTTAGTATTCTTAAGTGATGGTAATACTGTCATCCTATTTCTATCATTGAATGAGTGAAAATTTTAAGATTTGTGCCTAACTGCTACACATATATTGAAATTTAAATTTATTTAACAATGATAAAAATAGTAGTAATATTACCATCACTTGAGGATGATTATACAAAATATTCCCTACTTTTTCCACGTTGTCAGCTTGTTAATTAGGATAGCTCCTGATAGACGAAATAGAAAGGGATAGGCTCTCAACCATCAGATATCTGTAATCATGACGTCAAAGACCACTTTTCCGTGTCATCTCACCCTAACATCCACGGCTGTCATAACTCATTTAAATCCTTGTCACTCCAACTAGGATTTGGTCATTTGCTACGCGCATACGACTTTTTATATGATTATTAATTACATTATTAATCTTGAAGATTAGGTCGTGGAGCGGATTAGGGGTTTGATTAATTTGTCCATAAGATGAGTTTTTCATCAATATCTTGATCAAGGTTCTAAAAAACATTAGACATTAGTCGGGTGTCGAATTGGGATCTAACATCTAGATGGTTAGACGAAGCTTAGACAGTCTGGGTGAATTTTAATAAATTTATTATATCATATAAATAAGAGTCTATTTATATTTTAAAAAAATACATAACGGTAGTAGATACATAAATTGCAAAATATCTATAAATTATAAAGTACTAAAACATATTGAGAACATGAGAAAACAAACATATAATGAGTCTTTATTCAAGTATTTAACAAGTCTCTTACATTTTATTGAAAAAATAAAATGCAAAATGAAAGTTACCACTTCTAAGTGAGAGTCGCGATTTAGACAGGTATCTATGCAGCACCTATGCGCTCTTTTTTTAATTTTCAAACGTCTAGTGATTAATCGGACCGGTGACCAACCACCTAACGCCTAGACAACGGGAGACGAAATTTTTTAAAATAGTGATCTTAATTGAGAGGCTTCCATTAATTGAAGAATGTGGCGGTGTCTTAATCTTTCAAAAATTGGTAACTGATACTATTAGGACAAATAATAGCTGCACTACTACTCTACACCATCACATTATATAATTGGGAACCGGTTCCCTATTTGAGCCTGTTGAGTAAGAGATCCGGATTATTGAAATTTGATATAACAGTTACAATTATTATAATTTTTAGAGGGACACTGGATTAAATTTCAACGGTTCGGATTCCTTGCTCAATAGCCTCAGCTTTATTGGATTTGGAGGGGATCTGGTTCCATATAATTGTACATGTTTTAAATAAAACTTGTCAAATTGTCAACCCTAAAATGGGGAAGAGTAGGTTTAGTGGCATTGTGTCAATCCAATTATTTTGGTGAACTAGCTTGTCATGTGGATGAGATTTTATAACATACTAACTATGTCAAACCTAGTGGCTCGTGAGTGCATAGATCATTGCTGTCCGGATATATGTTTCGAAACTTATTATAATTAATGGTTGCTAATCACTTATATCGGTATATTTAAGGTAGTATTGTTTTATCAATTATCAAAGGATGTTGATTAACGAGAGCTCTTACGGAGTTTATACTAGTTCTTCGTCGTTGGAATCAAATTAATTAATAAAAGTCGGGAGACATAAACAAAAAGAAGAATTCACAAATCATTTCTCTTACACAAATATAGAAGATTGATAAAGTTGACTTATAGTTCATATTCACATTCTTATCGAAAATTGATTCAAGATTTCGAGTTGATCAATAGTCAAGAACGACAATTTATGCTAAATTATTTTAATTTGTAAGTAGGAATATTCGAATTAAAGTGCATAAAAACGAACTCTTACCACTAAACTAGTGTAGCATATTGCATTTTAGATGAAGAGGTAGGCCTGCAGCTTTTAAACCTTAATACTTCTTCATACTCAATGATATATTTATTTTTGTCACTTAATATCTTAGATTAGATTCTCACTAAAAATGTATTAGAACTATATTATTGATAATCCATTATAAGATAAACGTGTAGATAACATCGTTAGTTCCAAAAAAGAAAAGAAAAGTTGATATGTTTATTTTTTCAGTGCTTAAAAATTTTAGAAAGTACGAGAAGGTGTGAACGCGTCATAAAATATTCAACAAGCTAGGCAACAAATTTATGCCAAGACCGAGACTAACCGGGAGTCCACCGACAGGTGCCGGTTGGAAAAGGACAGGTGTCCGTCTCTAAGCACAGAACCTGTACGTGGCAGACATCCATTGGCCCGGCACCATTCATTGAATGACCCTGTCACGAAAAGAGTGAACGGCAGACTCGAGAGGGACGCAGAAAATTTAAAAAAACGCAAGTGGGGCTTACAGTGAGATAATTGGCATTAACGACGTGATTAACTAAGGTAATTAATCCCCCAGGGCCCTTATATAACAGAGGAGGAGATGCAACTGCGGAGAAAATCAAAGTGAGGAGTGAAAAAAAAAAAAAATTTAGCAGCTAAGCAAAGTGTTGAGAGTTTTAAGAGTGATTAATCTTCTGGTTTAATTTGTGTGTGTTCTTCCCCCCCTTCTCTGTAATCCCCGCTTCTCTGAATCCCTTTCTGTTAATCATCTGTCTTTCAAAGAGTTATGATTTTTGGGTTTGTTTTTTGGAAATAACATAAAAAAAAAAGCAAACTTAGAAGGATTTTTCAGTCGAAAGCCAGGTGTTTTCAGAATCGAGATCCAGGTTTTATATAATTATTTTTTTCTCAGTTTCTAGCTAAATTATAATCTTTTGTTTTTTGTTTTTTGGAAAAATCAGTTTAGAGGGTTAATTTTTGGTCCCTCAAGGTTGGTTTTTGTTTGATTTTCTGGGAGTAAAAGAGGTTGATTATTTGAAATCTCTTTCCCATTTTCTTTTTTGAGTTGTTAATTTTCTGTGAAAAACCACATCCTGTTCTTTAATTTTGATAAGAAACAGGTTGATTTGTAGATTAATTAGTTTCTCTCGTGTTATCTAAAGAAGCTTTAATTTTGTGATTTGAGAGTGTGTTTTGAAGGCATGGCAGCTACAATGGATTTCTACAGTTGCAGATCAGCTCTTCACTCATCATCAGATCCCTTTAGAGGTGAGCTGATGGAAGCACTTGAGCCTTTTATGAAAAGTGTTTCTTCATCGCCGCCGCCGCCGTCTTCCCTTCCCACCACCACCGCTTCTCCTCCCTTTTCCTCCGCCTCTCTCCTCCCTTCTTTCCCTTCTACCTCCTACGACTTCCTCTCTTTCCCAAACCAGCCCACTTTCTACCACGACGGTTGCTCCACCTCTTCTATGACCCAAGTGTTTTCAGATGGGTTCTTTGAGCAGCAACCGCCGTCAATCGGGCTGAACCACCTCACCCCCTCCCAGATCCACCAGATCCAAGCTCAGATCCAGTCTCAATCCCAACCCCAACAGCCCCAAATCTCTTGGGATAACCACCACCAACGAGTTTCTCAGCCGTCGTCTCATACCCTCAGCTTCCTCAGCCCCAAGCCCATCCCGATGAAGCATGTGGGCTCGGCTGGTTCGCCGCCGAAACCCACCAAGCTTTACAGGGGTGTAAGGCAACGCCACTGGGGAAAATGGGTCGCTGAGATCAGGCTCCCTAAGAACCGCACCAGGCTCTGGCTCGGAACTTTCGACACGGCGGAGGAAGCCGCTTTGGCTTACGACAAGGCGGCGTACAAGCTCAGAGGCGACTTCGCCAGGCTCAATTTCCCGCACCTCCGCCACAACGGGTCTGTCGTCGGAGGCGAGTTCGGCGAGTACAAGCCTTTGCATTCCTCAGTCGACGCCAAGCTTCAAGCCATCTGCGAAGGCTTGGCCGAAATTCAGAAACAGGGCAAGTCAGGGAAGCCAGCCAAGAGGTCCTCCGCTGCCAACCGACAGCCGGAGCCGGAGGCTTTAGCGGTCAAGGTTGAAACCTCGTCGCCGGTGAGGACTGATAGCGAAGGGTCTGCCGGGTCTTCGCCGCTGTCTGATCTGACTTTCTGCGACTCCACGGAGCCATGGGAAAACAGCGGCGCTACCGAGAGCACCTCCGTGTTGGAGAAGTATCCGTCCGAGATTGATTGGGCTTCGATCCTCAGTTAATTAGTGTTTATCAATGATGTTGAATTGTAATCGAGTATGTTTTAGTCGGGTCATCGGTCTTAAGTAATTGAGTAAGTTGATTAGGGTTTATAGTGGTTACTGCAATCAAGTTTTTGGCATTTGCAGAGCTGCATTTGAATTAGGGTTTTAGTTTGGTTGAATTGGGGTTTTATTATGTTAATATAAATATCATGTAAAAAGTCTTCACCATGTTCAGCTGGTTTTTTCCTAGCAAGACCGTGAATGATTCAACTTCCGTTATATATATATGTATGTATGTATGAATCCTCGTTTATGTATTAAACTTGTGTTTTAATCCTTAACATCTCGCAATTATCCCGCAAGATTTAACAAGATTTGTTTATTTAGTCATCAAATTGTATAAAAATACATTACGCATCGTCTATCTATTTGATATAACAGATTGGTATTGGCTAAAAGGCCAGTTTTAATATGATTTTTGGTAATCTTCACAAGTCGATTTGCAATATAAACAGGTCTTTTGTGAGGAACACGAAGAGTTTGGACTTATTTTTTAGTAGCCAAGCAAAACACTGGGACTCCCTGCGTTCCGGTGTCATGGAGATAGTTTCGTGATGGATGTGTTTGGGGAGGAGTTTGGAGTCGTAGATTTTGTGTCGAAAAGAATTGATTCGTAATGGATTTGTGGGCACAAAATGGGGACGATAATTGAAGAAGACGTGATGTTGAGTCAGTAGGGAGTCATGAGTTGGATGGAGGTGTCTCAACTTTAGATAGTGTGATGGGTGCATTGCGGCTAAGAATCTGGAAAAGTTTTGTTTCTGGTTGCTCTAGTGACTAGCCACCGAGTCACGGGCCTATCCTGAATTGTGACTAGCGAACGAATTCATTTTGCCTTGCTTCTCATTTGTGGTCCTTTTACTTCCAAGAGGCCTTTCACATAAGAGATTTCAGTTCTTTTTTTCTCTTTTTTTTCAAAAAAAGTATTAGTTGTGGACCCACACCATCTTGAACTTCAACGAACCGAGCTTTCTTATTTTCAGGTTGAACCTTATAAGTCATCATTGCAAAATATTAGCAAAATTGGAAATATCTGAGATATCTAATTGAGTGCAAAGAAATTAATAAACACTTTGTTATACAATAAACAATGAAATTTCATTGTGATAATTAATAGGCAAATGATTTCGGATTAAACTGCATTTTTGCAATGATGATCTATGAATGGAGACTTACAAAATAAACAGTTCAGATCGTTGAAATTCGACATGAAATGAGTCTTACAACCATTCCCTCCAAAAATAGGAATCCTTGAAGATAAATGGCCTGGTTACTTCCATATTTACCAAAAAGGAAAAACATTATTGGTCATAACGGTAATCGTTTTTAAACCCTTTCGGTTCGGGGTGAAAGACCAGTGTTTGGAAGTTGTCAACCCTTTGGTTCGGTTCGGCTCACATAATCGGTGATTAGGATGTAATATATATGTTGAATTTGATATCTAATTTATGTGTGAAAAGAAGAGTGGTAACATGAATTGGTGACTAGTTACGACTATCTCATCAATTGAAGCTCTTTTCGCCCTTTAGTGGTCCAATTGGAAAGAACATCAATAATTTCTAACATATTCACTATAACGGTAGCTGCTTAGGGGTAGGGAAGATTTTCAGCCCTTTCGGTTTTCGATCAAAATTCTTTTGAATGTAATTAGGGTTAGTCAAAATTATTGAGTTTGGCTCGTAGAGTAGAATATTATTGTGTAGTGAAATGTGAAAAAACAGCAATAACATGAATAGGTGATTAGTTAGTTTCAACTTCATCATTGTAGCTTTCTTTTCTCGATAGTGGTCGAATATGAAATAACATCAATAATTACTACCATATTTACCATAAACGAAAAACATTATTGGTCATAATGGTATCTCGTAGGGATAGGGAAGATTTTCAACTCTTTCGGTTTTCGATCAAAATTCTTTTGAATGTAATTAGGGTTAGTTAAGTTTTTAAGTTGGGCTCGTAGAGTAGAATATTACTATGTAGTCAAATGTGAAAATAAAAAAACAACAATAATATGAATTGGTGGCTCGTTGTTCCTACTTCATCATTGTAGATTTCTTTTCTCGATATAGATCAAAATGTGAAAGAACATCAATAATTACCGTCATATTTACCATAAAGGAAAAATATTATTAGTCGTAGCAGTAACCGTCCAACGATTAAATAGTTTATTTTAGTCAAAAGCCTTTTGAATGTGATTAGGGTTAGTTAAGTTTTTAAGTTTGGCTCGTAAAGTAGAATATTATTGTGAAGTAAATTATAACAGCTGACGTCGTGAGGCTTAGGTAATTGATTGTTTTGTAGGTACAAATTTGTCAAAACTAAAAACGACGAATTCTTGCTACCACGGTCGAAACATAAATTGGTGACTAGTTTGTTCTGACTTCATCATTGTAGATTTCTTTTCTCAATAGTGGTCAAATGAGAAAGATTGACAATAATTATCGCCCTATGTACGATAGTGGGCATTATTGGTCATAACAGTAACAATCCAACGATGGTAAGTTTTTCAACCGTCCTATTTTCTGGTAAAGAAAACAAAAGGTATCTCTCTTTGTAGAGTAATTTTACCGAAACCAGTTTGTGTAAAATGAGTCTCACATGTAACTAAACCCTAGCAAAGCCAAATCTATTCTAGTTCGCCCATGAACACAAATATTTGCATGTAGGTTAATAATTGTAGCAACAAATAAAGAGGGAAGCTTTGATCCTTCATTTTCTTTCATTGATAAGTACGATTAACAATTCACAATGATGGTGGTCAAAAAGATGCTGTAATGTCTCTATGAGTCTGTTCGATCTCGAAATGGTGGACTGTTATGACGAAGACACCAACTGGTCCATTTTTTTTGAAAAAAAAAAAAAAAAAACAATCCACAACAATCATGCTTGATGCCTCCATAATTAAAAAACACGGCTGCTGCTTAAAACTTTAGGCAGAAAAAACACTTTGTTCTTATTCTTTGGATGTCCCTATATCCATCTTTATTCTATTCTTCCTTCCAATCCTTCCAACCCTTCCAACCCTTCCAACCCTGCATTTTGTACAACCTTAGAAGGTCAAAAATGCACAGAAAAAGGATGTCCCTATATCCATCTTTATGCCTATTCTTCCTTCCAACCCTTCCAACCCTGCATTTTGTACAACCTTAGAAGGTCAAAAATGCACAGAAAAAAGTGTAAAAAGAGACGCAAAGAAAAAGCCGGTGGGGGCATTTGGAACCAAACGAGGTCTAAAGTAAGAGATGATAGCTATTAACACACAAAACTAACATGACACGCTTTTTAATACAAAAAATTATAAGATATAGATACAACGTCACGATATGAGGACATGCATTAGTGCTCTCCACATGTCCTCGCATTAGTGGCATGAGTGCTACCGTGACAGTGTATTTGTATCATATAAGTTCCTCTCATCTAATACACATGCAATAATATGGTTCACCTCTATTAAAGAGTGTTAACAAGTATGTCAGTTTCTTGTGTTCATAAAATTTTATTCACAAAAAAATGACTATTCTTTTTTCTTCCTGCACATACCTGTTTATGTTTTGATATTAAATTTTATAAATCAAACGAAAATAACATACATAATTAAAAATGTGTGTAAGGGTGAAAAAAAAGAGAGCCGATAGTTGTCATTTCTATTGAAAACAAGATAATATTTGTGCGATTACAGATGATTCGAAAGCAATAGCATCTTTGAATAGAAAAAGGGGAAAAGGTGTATGAAATGGGGCAGTGGAAACAGTGCAAAGGTTGCTTTGGATGATGGGAATGGTTTTGGGATTTTGCTGTGGAAGGTTAAAAGGTGTTTAAAGGTGATTAGATCTAATTGCCTCTGCGGATAAGCTGTGTGCAAGAATCTCAACAATTAAATTACAAAATGCTCCAATTTTATATGGACATTGGTTGTGCTGCCGACGCCGTTTCTGTCCTTGTCTTATGTTTTGGAATTATTTGTATTTGTTGAAAACCTTGGCATATTATGAATGCCCACTCACACACACACACACATTTTCATGGCATTGAAAATGAAACAGATTCTGGAAACAAACTTTGTCAATTCCCAAACATTTGAAATAGACTTTAGAAAAGTGTTTGTCAAAACATGCCATACGAATGTCAAAGTGTAAGACATTTGTGAGTGTAGGATTGCTCTATAAATAGAGCAATTCGATTGTTATCAGATGATATATAGAACAAAAGAATACAGAGAGAATATACAAGAAGATACAGAAGAGAAAAGATTTATACTTCAGTATCCATCCCCCTCTTAAATTGTCATTACCTTGTGTTCTAGTTTCAGTGTAATATTTTACACCTGCTCCGCACACCTCACTAGTAAAGGTTATCTCCCTAACTTTTAAATATTTATAACACGTTATCAGCACGAGTCTCTAAAATATAACTATGTCTCTTTCTTCTTCGCCTAAAAGATATAATTCTCTCATTCCTCTTCGCCGAACGAAAGAAAAAAAAAAAATGTTTCCTCTGAGGATTTTACTGTTCATCTTCTTCCTCTGCCTCAACTGCGCGATATACCCTCGCGACGAACTATTTGCTCCATGCCTGCTCATAGTTCTCAACCTGACGGTTACATACATCTTTGATTTCTTGTTTGGTTTAGATATTGATTACTAACCCATTATTTATTTTGCTGCAATCCAAGATGGTGCGGTACAATCGCCCATCTTGAACTGCAAATTTCATCTTACTGCGATCCAAGATGCTGCGGTATCATCGCCTCTCTTGGACTGCAGATTTAATTTTACTGCAAATTTTAGGTGGAGCGGTATAATCGCCCACCCTACCCTGCATATTTAAATTTGCTTGCTATTTAATTTTACTGCAATTTTAGGTGGAGCGGTATAATCGCCCATCTTGCTCTGCGTATTTAAATTTTCTGCTACTTGAGTGGTGCGGAATAATCGCCCATTCTATGTTATATTATTTCAATGAGAATGGTGCGGTACAATCGCCCTTCTCATTCACCTTGAAAATCTCGAGCCAGAAGTTTCGAGTGCTTGTCATTTTGGCCAGAAGATCAAAATGAAAAATTTGTAAGAACCAGAAGTTCTAACATTATATTCCTCCAGGAATACATATTATTGCAAGTTCTTACACATCTCATTTTCTTTCAGAAAAGAAAATGGCGAACTTGGCAAAGCTTGAGTATGCTGCCCTGGACATTACCGGGAAGAATTACCTGACCTGGGTATTGGATACCAAGATCCATTTGGAAGCAGGGAATCTTGGAGATACCATCAGGGAGGAGAACAGCTCATCCTCTCAAGATCGGGCAAAGGCAATGATTTTTATTCGCCGCCATCTTGATGAGGGATTAAAGAGCGAGTACTTAACGGTTGAAGATCCGTTAGCTCTCTGGAATGCCTTGAGAAGTAGATACAATCACCAGACAACGGTGATCCTTCCAAGAGCTCGATATGAATGGTCTCACCTGAGGATCCAGGATTTCAAATCCGTGGCTGAGTACAATTCTGCGTTGTTCAGAATCACCTCTCAGATGAAGCTCTGTGGGGATACTATCACTGAGGAAAATTTGCTGGAAAAGACTTTCAGCACATTTCATGCCTCTAATGTGCTCCTGCAGCAGCAGTATAGAGCGCGAGGCTTCGCTGAGTACAATCAGCTGATATCTGTGCTCCTGGTAGCTGAGCAGAACAATGAGCTCCTGATGAGAAATCATCATTCCCGACCCACTGGATCTGCACCATTCCCAGAAGTGAATGCTGCTTCCCTCGAAGTGAACGCCACATCCTCTGGTGGTGATTCTCATAGACGAGGACGTGGCCAGAAACGAGGTCGGTGGAACAGGAAAGGAAAGAACCATGGTGTTCAGTTTCACAACCAGGTTCCGAGGCATAATTCAGGCCCAAGCTTTAAGAATGTGAATCGCCATAAAGGCAAGGCTCACATGAACAATGCTCCCAGAAACACTGAAGGAGCATGCCATAGATGTGGTGGCAATGGACATTGGGCGCGTACCTGTCGTACCCCAAAACATCTAGTGGATCTGTATCAAGCCTCCCTCAAGGAGAAGGGTGTCGAGACTAATTTTCTCGACCAGGCTGAACCAATGAACATACCTGATCCAGTGTCCGACTTATCAGGGCAGTTGGACACCACCCACCTAGATGTATCTGACTTCATTATGGAAAGGGGGAATGAAGTTTACCGGTCCGATTGAATAGTTTATGTTTAATGTATTGAACTTGTAGTTCAAAAACTTGCATTTCAAAATTCAATAAAAGTGGCAGTTGAATTTTATGTTATAACATGCTTTTAACTGTGATTCTCTTACTCAGAAAGCATGGATAAGAATTATGGTCATTCTCAAAACAAGAGCAATGGCGGAGATATTTGTATTGCAGACAGCGCAACCACACATACAATACTTCGTGATCGAAAGTATTTCTCCAGCTTAATGCTCACAAGAATAGGGGTAACAACAATATCTGGTCCTTCAGATGTGATTGAAGGCTCAGGGAAAGCCCAGATTATGTTACCAAATGGAACAATATTGTCCATACAGAATGCGTTGTACGCCACTCGATCCACTCGAAATCTTTTGAGTTTCAAAGATATACGTTTAAACGGATACCACATTGCAACGAAAAGTGCAGAAAATGTGGAGTATCTATGCATTACCTCCAATGATACCCAGAAGCGTATATTGGAGAAGTTGCGTGGTTTGTCGAGTGGATTGTATTGTACATACATAAAGACAGGTGAATCACATACTGTCATGAACCAGAAGTTCATTGATTCAAAGGTCTACATGCTCTGGCATGATCGTCTGGGTCACCCAGGATCTACCATGATGCGTAGAATCATTACCAACTCTAATGGACATCCATTATTGAGCAGACATATTGTTGTCTCAAATGATAACCCTTGCAAGGCTTGTTCTCAAGGGAAGTTGGTAATTAGACCATCACAACTAAAGGTTGATGCAGAATCCCCATCATTTCTGCAAAGAATTCAAGGGGATATTTGTGGGCCTATTCAACCATCTTGTGGACCATTTCGGTATTTTATGGTTTTGGTTGATGCATCTACCCGATGGTCACATGTTTGTCTCTTGTCTACTCGGAATGTAGCTTTTGCGAGACTTCTTGCTTAGATAATTAAGTTACGAGCACAGTTCCCAGATTATCCCATTAAGTCTATCCGACTTGATAACGCTGGTGAATTTACGTCTCAAACCTTTGATGATTACTGCATGACATTGGGCATTGATGTTGAACACTCTGTTCCTCATGTCCATACTCAAAATGGTTTAGCAGAAGCATTGATTAAGCGGCTTCAGTTAATAGCTCGCACTCTGCTTATGAAAACAAAATTGCCAGTGTCTGTATGGGGACATGCAATTTTACATGCTGCATCATTGGTTCGATTGAGACCTATAGCCAACCACCAATACTCATCAGTACAACTCGTGTTTGGACATCAGCCAAACATTTCACATTTACGAGTTTTTGGTTGTGCTGTTTATGTGCCTATTGCACCACCACAGCGAACTAAAATGGGACCTCAGCGCAGACTGGGAATTTATGTGGGTTTTGATTCACCATCTATCATTAGATATTTGGAACCCTTAACAGGTGATATGTTTACAGCTCATTTTGCTGATTGTCACTTTGATGAGACAGTCTTCCCATTGTTAGGGGGAGAAAAGACCGTTCCTGAAGAACGGAAAGAGCTGACATGGGTTGTTCCCACCTTGTCTCATTTTGACCCACGTAGCACTCAATGTGAAATTGAAGTGAAAAGGATCATTCATCTTCAAGGCATTGCCAATCAAATGCCAGATGCATTTAATGATGCTATGAAAGTGACTAAATCACATATACCAGCTGCAAATGCACCTGCAAGAATTGATGTCCCTGTTGGACAAAATAAGGTGGCAGCGAATGATTCATCTGGTGCACGCCTGAAGCGTGGTAGACCACCAGGTTCAAAAGATTCAGCCCCTCGAAAGAGAAAAACGAGGGCACAGCTGAATCCAAATGAAATCATTCAAGAAGATAGAATGCATGACAAATCCACAATTCATGATTCTGTACTTCCAGAAGAAGAAAATGTCCTTGATGAGACACATGTCCCTGAAGAGACAGAAGTACATGAGAGCAAAGAAATCTCTATAAATTATGCATGTACTAATGAGTTGTGGGATCGCAATGAGATAATCATTGACGATATATTCGCATTCGCTGTAGCCTCAGAAATCATATTAAGTGATGATATTTAGCCCCGCTCTGTTGATGAATGCAAACAGAGACAGGATTGGCCTAAGTGGAAAGATGCAATCCAGGCAGAATTAAATTCCTTGGAAAGGCGAAGTGTTTTTGGACCAGTAGTCCAAACCCCGCCTGATGTAAACCCTGTGGGTTACAAATGGGTATTCACAAGGAAACGCAATGAGAAAAACGAGATTGCAAGATATAAAGCACGACTCGTTGCACAAGGTTTTTCACAAAGACCTGGAATTGATTATGAGGAGACATACTCTCCTGTAATGGACGCAATTACGTTCCGTTACTTGATAAGTTTAGTGGTTTCAGAGAAACTTGATATGCAACTTATGGATGTCATCACTGCGTATCTATATGGAGAATTAGATACTGACATATACATGAAAGTCCCAGAAGGACTTAAGTTGCCTGAAACAACTAACAAACCACGAGGTATGCTCTCAATCAAATTGAGGCGATCCTTGTATGGGTTGAAACAATCTGGACGAATGTGGTATAATCGTCTCAGTGAGTATTTGATCAAAGAAGGTTATATCAACAATGTCATTTGCCCTTGTGTGTTCATCAAGAAATCCAATTTTGGATTTGCTATAGTGGCAGTATATGTTGATGATATGAACCTAGTTGGAACTCCTGAAGAGCTCAATAAAACTGCTGCATATCTGAAAAGCGAGTTTGAAATGAAAGACCTTGGAAAAACAAAATTTTGTCTCGGCCTGCAGATCGAGCATTGTGCTAGTGGAATTTTGGTCCACCAATCAGCTTACATTGAAAAAATCCTGAAGCGATTTGGTATGGACAAGGCTTATCCACTCAGCACACCAATGGTCGTTCGTTCTTTGGACATTAAGAAAGATCCATTCCGTCCAAAAGAAGACGATGAACTGGTCCTTGGTCCAGAAGTACCATATTTGAGTGCAGTAGGTGCTTTATTGTATTTAGCACAATGTACTAGACCAGATATAGCTTTTTCAGTCAACTTGTTAGCAAGGTACAGCTCTGCTCCAACAACTCGTCATTGGAAGGGAGTCAAAGATGTATTGAGATACCTTCGTGGAACGACAGACATGGGTCTCTTCTACTCAAAGAACTCCACAGATGACCAGATCCTTGTTGGATATGCAGATGCTGGTTTTCTCTCTGATCCGCATAAAGCCCGCTCACAAACTGGATATGTGTTCAAGAATGGAGATACATCCATCTCATGGCGCTCAACAAAGCAAACATTAGTTGCTACATCTTCAAATCATTCAGAAATACTTGCTTTACATGAAGCAAGTCGTGAGTGTTCTTGGTTAAGATCAATGATCCATCATATCCGGAATTCATGTGGTCTAACTTCGAAGACAGACAATCCAACTGTCATTCATGAAGATAATGCAGCCTGTGTTGCCCAAATGAAGGAAGGATTCATCAAGGGCGATAAGACTAAACACATATCTCCAAAGTTTTTCAGTGCACATGAGCTTCAGAAGGCTAAAGTTATTGAAGTCAGACAAATCCGTTCCAATGAAAATCTGGCAGACTTATTCACCAAGTCTCTACCAAAGTGCACGTTTCAGAAGCTAGTGCAAAGCATCGGATTACGTCGACTTACCAAACAGCTAAGTTTGGAGAATACGGAATCAGGGGGAGATACAAATCAGGGGGAGCATCCATGATACATGCATGTTGTACTCTTTTTCCTTCGATTAGGATTTTTCCCACTGGGTTTTTCCTATCAAGGTTTTAACGAGGCAACATAAGCATGCTTCACACTATATCAACAATCCAGGTAAAGTTGTACTCTTTTTCCTTCGCTATGGTTTTTTCCCACTGGGTTTTTCCAAGCAAGGTTTTAACGAGGCAACTGATGTTGATATGTGGGCATCCAAGGGGGAGTGTTGAAAACCTTGGCATATTATGAATGCCCACTCACACACACACACACATTTTCATGGCATTGAAAATGAAACAGATTCTGGAAACAAACTTTGTCAATTCCCAAACATTTGAAATAGACTTTAGAAAAGTGTTTGTCAAAACATGCCATACGAATGTCAAAGTGTAAGACATTTGTGAGTGTAGGATTGCTCTATAAATAGAGCAATTCGATTGTTATCAGATGATATATAGAACAAAAGAATACAGAGAGAATATACAAGAAGATACAGAAGAGAAAAGATTTATACTTCAGTATCCATCCCCCTCTTAAATTGTCATTACCTTGTGTTCTAGTTTCAGTGTAATATTTTACACCTGCTCCGCACACCTCACTAGTAAAGGTTATCTCCCTAACTTTTAAATATTTATAACAGTATTATGAATTGTTTAGGTGGTAGATTTTGATCATTGTCCGAAACACTCCAAAAAAGTTTACAAATGCGTCATGTGCAATTCAAAACCCTTTGTCTAAACCTAAGAAGTTTGTAATGCATTTGAGATTTTGTGTCTGATTTCATGTCCTTTAGTATAGTTCGTATGAGAAAACACGAAACAAATCAAACAGAAACAAATGAATGTTCGAGATTTAAGAATGTAGTTATCACAGTTCCTAACGTCCGACTCAAAATGCCATCTCCACATTGATCGGAACATTTTGAGTTTGATTCTTATAAATTTGAAATATAACTCATGCGACGGACCGAAAAATTTGAGTAGAATACAAGTGAATTTAATTGGTAGAGCGTAATACATGGATCTCATGTGTTTAGTGATAAACCACATCCTAATCCACCTCTGTCTGCTCCTGCGCAATCCCAGTCCAACCTGGATTCCTCAGAAGACACGGCTACTGCAGCACTAGTTGTATCCTGACTTAACTCCTATTATTAGTCCACGTTCTGATTAGATTGTAATCCTAGTCCTATGTATATTTGTATAGTATTCCTATAAATATCAATGCACCTCGCTCACTCTATTTGTGGGTTGAGATTCTACAAATCAGATTTACTATCTTTCATGGTATCCAGAGCCAGCGTTTAACGACACCGGTTCATAGTAATAATTTTTTTTTCTGCAGATCCTCCTCTATGGCGTCTTCTTCATCTTCTGCTGCTCCCTCAGTCACAAATTTTCTTACCATCAAGCTCGATCGCACCAACTACCCTCTCTGGCGTGCTCAATTTCTTCCCTTGCTGCGTAGCCGCAACCTCCTTTCTTATGTTATTGGCGATACTCCTTGCCCTTCTGCCTTTCTTCTTGATGATACTAGTAAACTTACTGACAAGGTAAATCCATTATATACTGAATGGATTCAGACGGACCAGATGATCCTCTCTTGGATTATGAGTTCTCTAACTCCCAAGGTTCTTGCTACGATCATCAACAAAATTGATTCAGCCTCTGCCTGGTCGTCTCTTCAAGAACGGTATGCCTCTACCTCTCAGAATCGCATTATTCAGATGCGTACTGAATTGATGAATACTTCTCGTGGTGATATGTCTATTGCTAATTATCTTGACAAAATCAACATCCTTGCCGACAATCTTGCTCTGTCTGGCGCCCCAGTTTCTGAATCCGACTTAGTTGCTATTATTATGAGTAAAGTTGGTCCTCAATTTGAGACTACAGTCGCCTCTGCCCAAGCCCGTGACACTCTAATCACCTACACTTCTCTGGAGGCTCTTTTATTGGGTGCCGAACAACGTTACAACGCCTTTTCCCTTCCTTCTGACAGCAGCCCCTCTGCCTTTGCTGCTGTTCGTGGTGGCCGTGGTGGCTTCCGAGGACGTGGTTCCTCCTTTCGTGGTGGCCGTGGTGGAAACTTCTCCCGTGGCCCCTGACCCTGGTTATACTGCTCCTTACACTCCAGCAGCCTCTTCCCGTGGGCAGTCCTCCTCCTCCACTGGTCTTCTTGGTCCGGCACCTGTTTCCTCCGCTCCTCCCCGGCTTCTCTGGGCGCATTCAATGCCAGATCTGTCAACGATTTGGTCACTCCGTTATTGATTGTTTTAACCGCCTGAACATGGCTTATGAAGGAAGGGTTCCTTCGTCTCGTCTTCAAGCATATGCGGCTGCCCCCGCGCCTCGTGCCTCTGCCTCTGCCTCTGCACCGCCTGTTCAACCATGGCTCTTTGATTCTGGTGCCAATTCTCACATCACCAATGATGTGACCCAACTTCAAAATCCTCGTGAATATCACGGAACCGACCAAATTCGTGGTGTGCATGGCGGTCCAGGTTTGCAAATCGCCAAAATTGGCGACTCCTATCTCCAAACTCCCCATGCGTCTTTTCGTTTGCCTAATACCCTCTATTGCCCTCAAGCCTCTACTAATGTTATCTCTTTAAATCAATTCTCCGATGATAATAACTGTTTCTTTACCTTACATCCCAAATTTTATTGTGTGCATGATTCACAGACGGGGAAGATCCTTTTACAAGGCCGGAGTAACAATGGACTCTACCCCTGCCGCTCCTCTCATCCGTCCCCTGGTGTTTTTGCTTTCTTAGGAGAACGTGTCCCTGATGTTTTGTGGCATTCTAGGCTAGGTCACCCTTCTTTTTCCATTTTAAAGCATTTAATTTCTGCAAATAAATTGCAATTCAAGGCAACTTTTCTCAACATTTTTGTGAATTTTGTCCTTTAGGTAAAAGTCATAAATTACCATTTTCTTTATCTACTTCTCTTTCTTCTTCTCCTTTGGAATTAATTCACTCCGATGTTTGGTCTTCACCTTCTTTGTCTGTTTCTGGTTTCAAGTACTATGTGGTTTTTGTGGATGACTTTTCCCGTTATACATGGTTTTATCCTTTACGTTTAAAGTCTGATGTTTTCTCAACTTTTGTTACTTTCAAAGCTTTGGTTGAAAATATGTTTAATGCTAAAATTAAAGCTTTTCAAACAGATGGGGGTGGGGAATTTGTTAATACTTCTTTCCGAAATTTTTTCAATACCCATGGCATTTTTCATCGCCTCACTTGCCCTCATCACCCTGAACAAAATGGCTTAGCCGAACGTAAGCATCGCCACTTAGTTGAAACTGGTCTCACTCTCTTGGCTCAGTCCGGGTTGCCCCCTTCTTATTGGGCCGAAGCCCTTCATACTTCCAACTATCTTATTAATCGGCTTCCCACCCGTATTTTACGCCACATTTCTCCGTATGAAAAATTATTTCTTAAACCTCCTCAATATTTGTTTTTCAAGGTTTTTGGTTGTGCATGTTATCCTTATTTGTGTCCATATACTTTTCATAAGTTGCAATTTCGCTCTAAACGTTGTGTTTTCTTAGGCTATTCTTTAAATCATCATGGTTATAGGTGTTTGGATCCCTCTACGGGATGAGTTTTTCTCTCTCGCCATGTTGTGTTTGATGAGAACAGGTTTCCCTATAAAGAGTCCATTGTTACTTCATCCTCACTGCTCTCCTCGTCTGCGGATCCCGTGCTGGAAATTGGTGCACCATCTTCCTCTGCTTCTGCACCTTCCTCTTCCGCACAACAAGCTGCCCTGGCCCAGCCTTCTCCTCTTCCAGCCCCGCCCTCACCCTCCCCTGCCACCCAGCAGCCGCGCCCCCTCCTCGTTTATGCTCGTCGCCCCAAGCCTACCCCTGCCTTGCCATCAAACACCCCTGATCCTTCCGCCTTGCCGCTTCATGCACCCACTTCGGCACCGGTTTCCTTTACTCCCGAGGTAAGTACTTCTACTCACCCTATGATTACTCGCTCCAAGGCAGCCCTGTCTAAAACTGCTTCCAAATATGCTTTTGCTATTACTATTAATCACGACTTGGTTGAGCCTACTTGTTTTAGTCAGGCAAATAAGCATTCCGAATGGCGCAAGGCCATGGCTGACGAATTTAACGCCTTACAACGTAATGGCACCTGGTCTTTAGTTCCCTTTCAACCTGAACACATCTCCTCCTCCGACCTGAACACAATCACACCTGCACTAATCCCTCCTCACAATTTTAACTGCCAATGCATCAACAAACAACTTTGAAAAGTTTGGTGATGGAATTGATATGATAAGCCAAAAAATTAGTTACTGCTTCTCCACCCCCATCATCCACCGCTTCTCCAGTCCCGTCATTACCTCCTACAGCATCACCACCACCTTCTACACCAGCTGCCTCTCCTCTGACTACGTTAAGACCCCCACCAGCTTCCCCACCACATTCATCAAAAGATTCTCCCCCTCCCTAATCTTCTCCAACACCTCCAGCAAAAGCCTCACCGCCACCTAAATCCAAGAAGTCCCCACCCCTCCAGCTGATGTCCTATCTCCTTTGTCTGATTCTCAATAACACCAAAATAATCTCCTCCATCCCCCACTGTCACACCTCCTCCAGCTGGTTCCAAATATGGTCCTCCACCAGCTGATAACTCACCCCCTGCACCCACGGTGCAATCACCACCTCCTTCGGTCCCTTCACCTCATGTTACTTCTCTCCTTTCATTTCCCCATTAATTGAGAAATTCAATGAGAAAGGATTTGGGCGTGGTTGTGTTGGGTGGGGGAAAAGAAAATGAACATATCTTTTTTTTTTCCTTTCCTTTTTTTAAGTTATTAAATTATACAAAAAATAAAATTATTTTTAATTATTTAAATATTTTTAATCCACGTGGCAATATTTAAGTAGACTTGTGAGATCCAGTTATGTGTCATGTCATCACATAACATAATTTTTAACGGAATTGTAACGGAATGACTAGATTGATTTACGACACCCATTTTCAAGGACAATATTGATTGATTTTCAATTTCAGAGACCATCTTGATGGGGTGGGTTAATTTCAGGGATCATTTGTGATAAAACCCCTTAATCATAGTATTAGTTGTTTGTTAGTTGTAATTGTTACTATTTGCTAAACACCTTAAATACTCATTTGTAATGGCAACAACCCTTGTTTCATATTCCCTCCACAACTTTTTCTTCCCTACAATCACACCTAGTCTTTAGTTCCCTTACAAACAAGTGGGTGTACAAGATCAAGCGACGCTCCGATGGCTCAATTGAGCGCTACAAGGCTCGGTTAGTGGCTAATGGGTTTCATCAACAAGAGGGTTTGGACTACGATGAGACGTTTAGTCCTGTGGTCAATCATGCTACCATCAGGTTCATCCTTTCCATTGCTCTTCATTTTAATTGGCATCTTCGTCAACTCGATGTTCAGAATGCGTTCCTTCATGGTTCTTTAACCGAAGAGGTCTATATGCGGCAACCACCAGGGTTCATTGATTCTCAGCATCCCTCTCATGTGTGCAAATTACATCGTTCGTTATATGGTCTTAAGCAAGCTCCTCGCACATGGTTTCAATGCTTTTCCAATCACTTGGAAAATTTGGGTTTCGTCTCTTCCCATGCTGATTCATCACTGTTTACTTTCTTTGACGGTTCAGTGGTTCTTTATCTGTTAATTTATGTTGATGACATTCTCATTACTGGCAATAGCATGTCCCATATATCTCGTTTGATTCATCAGTTGGGCACCTTCTTTTCTATGAAGGATCTTGGACCCCTACATTATTTCTTAGGGATGGAAGTTACCCGTACTAGCACCGGCATCCATCTCACTCAAACTAAGTACATTACTGATCTTCTCCACCGTACCAAAATGCTGGACTGCAAGCCGATTTCTACCCCAGCAATCAGTGGCCGGTGCCTAAGTCTGTCTGATGGAGACCCATTGTCTGATCTCACAGAATTTCGTAGTGTTGTGGGTGCCTTGCAGTATCTCCTCTTCACACGTCCTGATATTGCATTCGCCGTTAACCAGGTTTGTCAATTTATGCACAAGCCTACCACAGTTCACTGGGTTGCAGTCAAAAGAATCCTCCGTTATCTGAAAGCTACCCCTACTCATGGGATTGTTTATCGTCCAAGTTCTCTTCAACTTACTGCCTTTGCCGATGCTGACTACGCTGGTGACCCTGATGATCGTCGTTCCACTGGTGGTTACTGCATTTTCCTTGGAGACAATCTCATCTCCTGGAGTTCCAAGAAGCAGCGTGGTGTCTCCCGCTCTAGTACTGAAGCTGAATACCGTCAGCTTGCCTACACAGCTGCTGCCCTCTCTTGGTATCGCACTCTGTTTCGTGAACTTCACCTTCCTCTGACACCACCTCGTCTCTGGTGTGACAACATTAGTGCCCTCTCTGTTGCTTCCAATCCTGTTCATCAGCAGCGCATGCGCCCTGTCGAGGTGGACTATCACTATGTCCGCGAGAAGGTCACCCGCAAAGAGATCCTTGTTGGTTATGTTTCTTCCACGGACCAACTTGCTGATCTTCTAACCAAAGGTTTGTCTGCCGTTCGTTTTGCCTTCTTGCTGTCCAAACTTCCCGTCCGTTGCCGTCCGCTCAGTTTGCGGGGGAGTGATAAACCACATCCTAATCCACCTCTGTCTGCTCCTGCGCAATCCCAGTCCAACCTGGATTCCTCAGAAGACGGCTACTGCAGCACTAGTTGTATCCTGACTTAACTCCTATTATTAGTCCACGTTCTGATTAGATTGTAATCCTAGTCCTATGTATATTTGTATAGTATTCCTATAAATATCAATGCACCTCGCTCACTCTATTTGTGGGTTGAGATTCTACAAATCAGATTTACTATCTTTCATTTAGTTGCTATTATATACATTGGTTTTAGTTTTTAACCGGATGCAAATCCTATCCATGTTTTTGAGGAATACACAATCCACAAAAATTTGTATTCACTAATTTTATCTGTCAATCAAACATTAGTACCAAACCAAAGAGCAAGACAAGTAACCACCAAGCAAGACCCCAAAAAAAGGGTAGGACTATGAGTTCGAAATCGTCGAATGTCTGGAAGAAGGAAAAGAAAACGAGAGATTAATTCGGGAGGGAGTAAAGGTGCCTGGATCTCCATTGAGAATCGAATATCCCGGAGGAAACGAAGAAGCCCTTCATTCGGCCTTCAAACAGAGATTCACATCACGATTTAGCGATTACAAAACTGTTTTTAACATTGTGGGCATTTGGCATGTCTAAATTAAGGAATGTCAACCTAGTTCTTTTTAAGTCTCCGATTAAACGATGATGCCTCTGCCCAACCACACGGTGATGAGAGTGCACCACAAGCTTCCTCTTTCCTAGATCGATTCTGTCGCACAAAGTCGTTGACAGGCGGACCAAACAAATGGAGCAGCACCATATGCATTAGAACCACTCAACTAAACTTGCCGATTTCCATCTTCTTCTTGATTGCCTTCTGGCCATGGTATATAAATGAATCTAGTATCCCCGAAACTGTAAAAACACCTGAAAAACAGAAATGAAATGATAAAAAGAGTACATGCATCACAACTTATTAATAACGAAAGCCAAAGAAATCCAGCAAATGCTGCAACAGGTTCAGTTCAAGATGATTGATGACTAATGACGAATGCTAAAACGGTGGATAAATAATCAACAGATAAATGACAATGTAACTTCAAATCCACAAAAGACATTAAAATTAAAGAAAAACTAAAAAGATGGAAACTGTGTCGATGGAAATAATCAAAGATGGGAGACGAAAAATTGGTAATTAGTCATTACCTCCGACTATGGCACAAACATTTGTCAGGAAGTGCAGGAATGAAATATGCTCCACCGTGAAAGTTACCTGCAACAGGCAAGTCAGCCGCATAAGAATATAGGTTCAACTTCAACAGAAGGGAGTGCAAAAAATTTGAATTATCGTTAAAATTAGTTCTTGAACTAGCTTGTGGAATAGAATGAAAACAAAATCCACCTTTATAGGAGAAAGATCATAGAAGAAAAACACCCCAGGAAGGAACTGAAGGTTGCCCATTTCTGTACCCCTATAATGTTCAGTCACAGAGAACTGCAAACTCCAATTATTAGAACATAAGAAGTTATATTCAACTGGTAAAAGACAAAGCTTAGAAATGGCATCATCTTTTAATCTTTGCTCAATTCGAGTTTACTGCACCTGATTTGACTGTATAGTGTGCCCACTCACGTCTGTATACACAGTAGGTACAACCTGCAAAATAAAAACGATCGTTAAATTCCTTGGCAGAAAAATACATTGATCCAACAAAGGTGGCCAACGATAAAAGGCAACTATTTCAGATGGAAGACTAGTAGTAGCTGTAAATAAGTTCACTAAGAACTTGTTTTTCCTTTTTGGAATGTATATGCAGATGTGCAATAAGTATGTTTAAAGAGTATAACACCATATACAGGTAAACATAAGAGCACGGTAATCAGGATTGATTGGGGAATCGAGATAAGATCTATGATATGCGACAAAAGGTTATTAATATTAGTAATCCATACAGAATTAAGTTCATATGCGACTCAACTCAAAGGTGAAAACACAAGGTTTTGGGCCAAAGGAATGAAATAAGCAGATAGCCAGCTAGGTGAACCAGAGTCATCATTCAACACCGAATATGCGCAAGTTCTGAAATAACTCAACTTTTTAATTATTAAATTTATTTTTTTCCAATAGCGGTATGCAAGACATTATATAGCTGGATCATGCCATATATTGCTATGCAACAATGAAGGGGAAAATTAACTAATTCTCTTTTATCTACAAAAATACAGCACATCCATAGTCTAGAAATTCTTACATGTAAATCTAAAGAAAAAAGCCGTGGCATCTAAACAGTAGATTTCTTCTGCTCTTGCCATTTAAACCTTTTCCCTGCTAACTCTAATACACGTTCTTTTTGTGTGTGCGCGCATGTGCATGTACATACTCATAAATGTAGCTATGTATAAGCATATACATATGTATGAAAGATTATTGAACATGGTGAAAGGATGTAAATAAACTGCAGACATTATAATAACATTGAAAATAATACAAAAGATATAAGAGCCATTCTGCAGGAAACAGACCTTGATAAAGTATTGATACATCCCACTTGGGTTGTCTTGAGTCCAGTGCACACTGAAGGTTGAAAAACCAATTTATAAGCATATATAATATCAATATACAGGATGTAATAAACAGAAAAACCCTAAAAGTATTTAAATGTTTGGAAATAATAAGGTTGACTAGAATATATAATGAAGAGAGGAAACATACCCATCAAGAGGATTTACAACACCAGGGAAATAGTCTCCAAAAGACAATCTGTTGATCGTGTGACTTATCTGTATCATGTAATATGTATTAATTACACAACTTTTCCAAAGATGCAGGACAAAGTTTTAGGAAGTATATTTCTAGGAACTTTGATAATTTGATCTCACTCTCGTCTCCTTATATTTTCGTTATCCACATATACAAAGAAAACTAGAAACATCAGGTATCACACCTTTTTTCTCATGTTTATTTGGGGAAAATTGGTGCAACAATTTTTTTTCTTCATAAATTAATTTTCCAATATCTCTTATTAGAAAAAAAATTAGTGATCAGGCCTTACATTGAAACTATCCTTTTGAAATGCCAACAGATCATGTACGTGAACATTTGATTGTTGAAAGCTTTTCCCAGGTGCAAAATGGAAGTTCCCAGCTACCTTGTTGACTTCCAAAAATCCATATATATTGCACCCTTCCCCTTCTTCATCTTTAATTCTTTGCAGAAAGCCCTCTCTTTTGCACTGTTGTGAAACACATAACATAAGAAAGACTAGAAATGTTAAAAGAACAGAATTATAAGATGCGGCAATTAGTAACTACAGGTGACAGAAACAGGGGAGGGGTAAAATAATGATCGTAAGGGACTCGAGAGACATGTAAAAGGTAGAATATGACAGAGATAAGTTTTGGACAAATGGTTTCAGATGATAACATGAATGAAATTCGACGTCCAAAATCAAACCTCGTCATTTCTAAATGTGACTTGCCAAGGGAAATTTTTTAAACAAAGGGGATCATTTTAATGCACAAGATTAAGGGGGGTGTATTCAAATGGAATTTTGAGGGATTTTAATTCTTTTAATGAATTTAGGGGTATTCAATCAGGATTGTAAGTGATTCTTTGAAATTCAAGGCGTATTCAATTAGAATTTTAAGATAGTTTATTAAAATCCTTAAAAATCCAGGTGTATTCAATTAGGAGTTTAAAGAAGTTTATAACATTCTAGGTGTATTCAATTAGAAATTGATTTTAAAGAATTTGAGAAAGTTGAGGAATTAGAGGGAATTGGAGAGAGTTTGTAGTGTATTTTAAGCATCCACAAATCTCACCTCTCCCCATGAGATTTCGAGGGAATTGAATCAATATTTTGTATGAAATCTCTACAAATCAATTAAACTACATAAAAATCCATGGATTTATAAATCCATTAAAATTTCTCAAATTCTCAATTGAATACACCCCCCTAAATTTAGAGTAAAATTTCTCATTTAAGACTGCTCTTTTGGATTCAAGATCTCGAGCTCGCTAACCTGGTCAATCAAATCGGGATTTGATATTGCCCAACCTTTCTTTCGGTAAGCTTCACGGACATCTTCACATGAATTACAACAATCCTCATCAGCCTGCAAAAATACAGAAACAAACAAACAAAGGGAATTAGAAAAATAAGAAATACATAACTAAGGAAACTTCCTTCGCTCAAAATATCCGTGTAGAATGATTCTCAATTGTGATGGACCAAATTTCAGCTATCATCACAATGCTTCTAAAAAACTACAGCAGAAAATCAAAATGAAAATATTGTCTGCACGCATGCAGAAACCCATAGGAGAAATGAAACGAAGCAGAAAATCAAAATGAAAACATTGTCTGCGTGCATGCAGAAACCCATAGGAGAAATGAAACACAATGGAGAAACTAAAGCGGTGGATGGAAGGACCAGTGACAAAGATAGCTACTGAACATAACACCCAAAGTATAAGTCATAGTGACAGTGAACTATATATAATCATGATCAAGCTTAAGTGATAGTGAACTATATATAGAGAGGACAGTGAAATAGAAGCGCATTGCAAAGGTTTATTTTGTATATCCTATTACAGTCTATTAAGGCAGTGAATTGGCATGTCTGTCTATATTGTTATATAAACTCTCTATTGTTGGACATATAGGAGAATGAAAACCCAATATACTTCCGACGTTTTAAACACTTCAATACTAGATTAAGAAACAAGGATACCATGATAATTGAACACTACCCAACTTCCAATCAGTTTCCAGTTTTTACACTCAGAAACCTCACCCTTATCATCTGTGACCCAATTTTCCCCCTTCCCACACGTAACTTCCATTGTAATGCACACACATGTGGGTGAGAATCTTTCTAGTTCATAGTTAGTAAATTTAGATTTACAGAATCAGAACACATCCAATCCAATTGGATCTCCAAATAGCTTCATTTTATTTACAACACCGCAGCTGGATATCATAATCAGCATCTTTACACACATCTACAGGGTAGACTGATGATACTTATCTAGTTCAGCATTCCCAACATTATAACAGAAACAACTTCCCACATTATATTTAACACAAATCTAGCACAACGATCCACACAAACAAACATACCGCTTCTGCACCATAACATGAACCACAGTACGTCTCATTGTGCTCAAGCCTGCCACCATGTCTCTGTAAGGGCTTATCAATCTGTGTCAAGGAGAAACAGGTATGAGCAGAAAGAAGGACACACGAGTAAAAACAAATAGATATTATGTAGATCCTTAATGCAATTTATTACGAAATTGAAATTGCAGAGTTAGGGGAAATAACTATTCTGACAGAATACTTTAACTTATTAATGTATCAAATGCAAACGTTCTGATTCTCTTTTCTCTATACAACATTGTAATATTTACCTTGGGTGCACCAATAACGTCTGGCCTTGATTCTATCACATTTCCATGGGAGTCTAATCTTTTTTTGATAATGTCATGTTTCTGCAAGTACACAAGAACAAGATATTGCATACAAGTCAAAATGCATCGAGCGGTGGTGTGTGGCTGCATAGAGGGAGAGTTCAGAGCAAAAGTTATATCTCATCACCGATCAATTGGGATACATACTACATCTAGGTGCTGCTCGCCACTGATGTCCATGGCATCGAGACTAAGTATAGAACAAGGCAAGGCAGCAAAAGTCACATCAAACTGCAATTTTACCACAACATTTTCAAACCATTGTAAAAAAGTTCCTCGTGCGAACGGAACAAAGCAATGCCATTGATATCAGGTTATCGAATAGGAGCTACTTGACACTTGTTAGAGAGGAAAAACAAAAACATTACATTGATTCGTAAGGTTTCGCCTCTAGAAGTATCTACCACAAGCTTTGATTCCGTTACCGCATGGAGATATAACCCTGCACTCGCACAATTAAACAAAATACACAACAGTATAAAAAATGCAAAACAAAATTTCGACACAAGCAATAATTTTTGTAAATCCCTTGATGATCAACCAGGATTGACAAAACGTTGACTTGGACGACTTGGAATTCAGAAATTCAAACAACTTAATTCTTCCTATTCCCAAACTCCCTATTAAACAAAAAAGAGACACAATATAGAGAACAAACCCTAGAAATTAACAGATCTTCATTCCCCAAATGAACATCTAATCATGGAGATCTTTACAGAGAGAACAACCATACACATACATGCACAAATTCATATCTACATATATCAATATATATATAAAATAATAAGGAAACGTACGAAGCTCGGAGAGGAAGAGCAGGAGCATGACGATGGAGGAAGCGAGAGTGATAACGCCGCCGGAGAGCGTACGACTGTAGAAATCTTCATTGATTTTTGGGTAAGCATCCAAATTCCGAAGCTTGCTCATTATATTCTCCATTTTTTTTTGTTGCCTTTGATTTTCTTCGCTCGGTAATCTCTAAGATTTGATCTGATAATATCTCATCTAAAATGTCTCCGAAATCAAAAATTAAATGACAAAATCTGCAGATTATTTATTGAAATTCAAACCTAAACACCCCGTTCTTCCTAATCGAAAGCAAAATGGAGACAGAAACGCAGATTTTTTATTGGAAGAAAAAAAGGGGACGATTTTACGAACGGGGCGTCTAAGTTGATTTATTTTGGTTTCAGCAACTTCTTGTTTTTGCTTTTTAATATATATATTTTCGTTATTTATTTGTTCGTTTTGGTTGTTTATTCTTCTTTTTTTAGAAAATATTTGGTGGGAGCTGTTTGTTTGGGTAGCCACCTGCCGGGAAACGAGAGCCGGCTTTTTTGTATTGTGATTTACAAGGATTTTTCACGGGAGGAGAATGAAATCATAATTCTCTAGATTTACGTTGGATGTAAAAACATCTCTATCAGCGAAATAAAGGCTTGTTTTTTTGTTTTTTTCACGGTCTTGTCTGTATTATTTAGCCGTCTGTTTGGTATTTTCACGTTCCAAACTCATCCATTTGGTCATCTATCTATATTTATAAGGGAAACTAACGAAAAAGGTTTGAAAACTTTGAATTTTAACGATAAGAACAAAATAAAGGGTAAAGTGAATAGTATCATGTTTGACTTTTTAGTGTAAAAATATGGTTTTTCGTTAAAGTGAACAGTACCGCGGGCTTTTCGTTAAAATTCTCATATTTATATGATTACCCATCAATTTTGTTCACGCCGTTAGGTTTTGTTAAAATTTCGCTAGTGTGCTAACACAATATATTTGTAGGGTTCACTAAACCGATCACATAAGGCCATATGAATTAAATAAAATAATATTTTTGAAAGCCGAAAAGATAAAATTAAAAATAATAAACGAGCTTAGATTGACATCAAAAACTGAAAATGTACTCATTGATAAGGAAGGAAAATAACGGTGGATAGGGACTAAAGTTTAATCCCTCGAACCATCTCTGCCACGTCCCCCACCCCATGCCCTCGCTAATTGCGGGCATCATTTTTCAACCTGCCTTTTCTTTTTGTACCTCTATGCCGGAAGATGATTATTTACCACCCACCGGGCCTAATGCGCAATCATGCAATACAAGGAAGAAAAAAAACACCAATCAGTGCTTCACAAAAACTCAAATACAAGACCATTTGGCACAAAATATTGGCATTGGCATTTACCACTATACCACCATACCACTGAAACATTTGGGGGGAGAGGGGGCCTTCCGATTGGGGGCTCATGGCAGTGGCATTTCGTCGCCTACCCCCTGGACCGGCCTGCCCCTGCCCCTTCGCATGACCTGCCTAACTAGTCCCACCCTCAAAGCCAAACATGTCAAAATTGTTAAAATTAAACTATATAGTGATCAAATGGGCTATTAAAGACATAGTGACCAAAAGAAATTTTAACTTATAACACATGACAAAAGATTTATAACGCCAAAAAAACCATAATTAAAAAAACTAAAATTAAAATAAAAACTCAACCAAAAAAAAAAAAAAAAGGAAGAAGGGGGACAGGGGAGGGATCGGAGATATTAGGTTGGGTGGGAAGGAAGTGGGAGGAGGATCCTCTCTCCTCCTAATCTCTCTCATTCCATCTCCTCCTATTCAAACGATTACGGTTTAGCCACGTCAACATCTTATATTGTTTGTTTTTTTTTTTTTTTATAGAGATGATAAGACAAAAAAGCAATATGTGAGAGGAGTGGAGAGGAGGGAATGAGATGAGAATAGGAGGGGAGAGAATCCTACTCCGTGAAAGATAGGTCCTCCTCCAGCTGCTTAATGATATGTGGAGATATGTTTGTAAGAAATTAAAATGTTCGAGTCTTGCTGCTTAGCATTACGGTATAGTGGTATTCCTCTTCACTTATAAGTGAGAGGTTTTATGTTCGATTCTCGCCAAAAGTGAATTTGAACCACATTATTGCAAACTTATTGTGAGACTTAGCCTACTCACCTATTTATTTAATATAGATAATATTGTTTGTTAAAAAAAAAAAAAAATGTTCGAGTCCTTTAGATTATAGGTCCTCCTTCAAAGGACCCGGACCAATCTGTAAGAAATTAAAATGATGTGTCTTGAGGTTTGGGCTTTTTGATCTTGGGCTATGTCAAGTTTGTTGGACTATAATCTAAGCTATGGTTTGGATCAAGCCAACTCCAAACCTCACACTTATGATTAAAACACAAGTCAAACACTGTTCAGCCTGCGTGGAGACAAACTTCATAATTATTTTTTGGGTTTATATCACAAATGGTCCCTGAAATTGACCTCATCAATCATGATGGTCCTTGAAATTGAAAATCGATCAATGCAGTCCCTGAATTTTAACTCGCGAATCAATGTGGTCCTTCTGTTAGTGTTCCGTCCAAATTAACTTTAAAAAAAGGTTAGAGAACCAATTTTTCATGGTAAAATGATCAAAAATAACCCTGTTACTTATAATTTTACTTACTACCTCTCTTTTCTTTTTTCCATCTTCACTTTTCTCTCCATTTTTTCATGGATTTGGTGCCAAAACTAAAATAAAAACAAAAAAAAAATGGTTCTCTAACCTTTTTTTGATCATTTTACCATGAAAAATTGGTTCTCTAACCTTTTTTTAGTGTTAATTTGGACAGAACACTAACAGAAGGACCACATTGATTTGCGAGTTAAAATTCAGGGACTACATTGATCGATTTTCAATTTCAGGGACTATAATGATTGATAGGGTCAATTTCAGGGACCATTTGTGATATAAACCCTTATTTTTTAACAATTCGAGTCATTTATATTTTAATTTATTGTTTATAGACAAAAAAAAAAGAAGATAAATTAAAAATTATTAAGACATCTAATTATAAGAAATGAAATAGACATATACTGTGCTTTTAAAATAACAATTACATGACCACTATTTTATCTAGTGTAGACCTGGCATTTTCGACCCGACCCGTTAATATTAGTATTTGGGTGGATGCTTAACGGGTCGAGTCGCTAACGGGTGAACCCGTTAAATAACGGGTCACTTTGGGTCAACCCGTTAAATAACGGGTCACTTTAGGTCAACCCGTTAGTTGAGGATGTTTTAGTAATTTCATTAAAGTCTTAACAACAAAAAATAAACTCTATGCAAAAAATAATAATAATAATAATTTTTAATGGGTGTTAACGGGTGAAACGGGTCGGGTTCGGGTGACTCGTTAATTTAATGGGTAGGATTGAACCCGACCCAAACCCAATAAACCCGACCCGTTTACAGGTCTAGTCTAGTGGTCATATGACTTTATATTTTGGTAATTTTTTAGTAATGATGAGCTAGGAGAGAAGTCCTAAAAAATAAACGATTTGAAACGTTGAAGTATGATATAAAATGAGCCTTACAATGGCATCCCTCATATAAGCTATGATTTTTCAAAAAAAAGTTGATCTTACATTTTTGAATGAGTATGAAGGACCTGCAAATGGTGGCTTACCTGGTTGATAGAGTCTTCTTTATTAATAGGGTAAATTGTTGTTTGACCTTCTAAACTATTACTTCAGTTGAAATAGATCATCTAAACTATTTTTTTTGGTAAATTAACCCACTGAATTATTTGAAATAAGCCCAGTAACCCCTTGTCTTTAGATTCCGTATACTATTCTATCAAATTCAAGGGCAAGTTAGTCTTTTTATCATCAATTCTTACATGTAACTTATAACGACCAATACAATTATGACATGTGGACTCATAGTAATGTGTAATGACAAAGTGAAATGTTCCGTTGCGTATACGTTTGGTTTCTTTATATTTCTTAGTATGCTTCCATGTGTCATTGTTTTATTGGTGGTTATAACTCACAAGTAAGAATTGATGATGAAAATACTAATTTGCCCTTGAATTTGATGGAATAGTGGATGGAATCTAATGGCATGGGGTTAATTAATTTAGGGAGTTAATTTACCAAGAAAAAAAAAATAGTTCAGGGGGTCTACTGGAGTAATAGTTTAGAGGCCCTTAAAGTTACAGAATAGAGTTGGGCTTTAGAGGAGGGGTTCAAGGGTTAGCCCAATAGATATTGGCTTTGGGCTTGGTAGTTAGACTTCAAGACCAATTTAGACTTGCAATCGACTGAAGGCTGCCTTCAAAGTTCTAAGTCCGAAAAAAATTGCTAAAATTGTCAATGTTGTCGTATTTTACCACTCAATAATAGAAATGTGCATAGTTACTCGCTTTTGAATTTAAAATCAAATATAAAGAATAAATGGAAGTGTTTTTAGTGTTTTAATTTCAACTCTAGATATCAAATTCAAAGGTGAGTGACCATGAATCTTTGGTCAGCAAGTGACTTAGTAAACATCACTAATCAACATTTACAATCCATGAAATTTAAACTCAAAAGGTATAAAATGAAGACTGCGTTTTACAAGACTAAAAGCTCATTGGCGTTAACAATTATTGTTTCAGTCGTAGCAGGAGGATATGCATATAAAACTTATATCTATTAAGTTATCAACTATGTGAAATACTCGCATCTTCCAGATAGCTTTAAAGTTAAAGCTCCATACATATTGCCATTTGGATTTCTCATATTTTTCTTAATTATAACATCTTATGCACTCCTTTGAAATAAGAAGATGTTTGAGGTCTTGTGATATTTTTTTACCTTCCCGGCTCCCAACGTTTTACATGAAAGTACAGTATACACTACCAAGACTTATGGACCTTGTCACCTTGCAGGCCATAGGAGCCCGTAGGTAAAAGACCACATTCTTTTTATTTGTTCTTTTGTTGTTCACTGGAGCTTGTACAACCACCATCTTGCATCTTGAAGCATCAATTGCATAAATAGGATGAAGTCACTGTCAAGTTTTCTTCAACTTAAAGCTGATTCTTATGTCATTCCAAAACTTAAAATTAAGGGTTTGGTAATCATTTCGGTTTGCATTTTAGTTTTTATATTTTGTATTTGAGACCCAAGACCCGAAACCCTAAACCCTACATTGTCTTATACATATCTTCTACATCTCTCTCCCATTCTTTCTTTAGTTTACATTCTTTATTTCTTTCATATATTTCCTCTTCATAATCTGGAAAGAGATCCTCTGCGGATCTCTTCCACCTAGGCCATCAGATCAAGTGATTCGGGCCTTTCAAATTTCATCAAACGGTCCACCTGTTTTGACCTCTTAAAAGCTGTGATAATTTTTGGCAATTGGATGAAATTTAGAAGACCTGGATCTCTTGATCCGGTGGCCTTGGTGGAAGAGATCCGGAGAGGATCTCTTTCCTCATAATTTAACACAAAATAAAAGGTAAAACAAAATGATTATCAACCAGAACCTAAAATTTTAAACTTTAAGTTGTACATTTCACACTACGTAAGAATTGATTCTTCCTGATTTCCTTCCCAAATACTATTTGCATAAGTAAAGCTAATGAGTCGGTTAATTATACTATATGAAGCATGATTTCTTTGTACGATCTCTCTGAAATTGAGCAGCCACCACAAATTTTACTAGTGTCCTTTTCTTAAGAGAAAACAACATTTTCTGTGATTTTATGTTGTTTTCATTTTCACGTACCGCAAACTCACACTGTCACAATAAATCATTCTGCAACTAAATATTAAACTTTAAAAAACTATGTGCGGCTATGTATTTACGTTAATCGAATTTAATATATCTTTGAGTTAAATGAAAACAATTATCACTATACCAAAGGATAAGTTACTGTAAAGATAAACCTGCCGGCCGACTCGAAAACCTAGGGGCTCTTCTTGTGCTACCTTAACTTCTTGACGAAAGGGAATCAAGGGATCCAACTTAGTGCCGTAACATCTAATATAATTCTGGCTGCGATATGATTCATATTTTTATTTTTTAAACGCACGTGAAACTCCACTCTTCCACCTTGCGGTGCATTTTGTACTTTATCTTGTCCTTGTCAATTTTCTGGTGCGGATTATATCTAATCAAAACATGGGCAGAAATTATAATTGTCCTTTGTGATATGTTAAGTGGGTCCAATCCCTCCAAATAAAAGTAAGAATAACATAAAATTAATATATATGAAAAAAAAAATTCAATGTGCAATGATTGTACTGTCAAACGCTTTTTCCAGAACTTGGAGTTCCTAAGACATCTACTCCAAAGATTTTCACAAATTCTCACTGACCAGTTTTATTTATTTGAATGTAAGAAGAAAAATGCTTGGTTTGTGTCAAATTTGGCTTTGTTAGCTTCACCTCTTTTCATCAACCTCAATCATTAAGTGATGGATGGAGGTAGTAAAAGATACGAAATAATTAGGGTTGGAAGTGGTGGGGAAAACACATGAAGATGACATGCATGCGTGACCAAATGCAACTGCTAGACTGCTAGTACTATCATAATTCTATGGATGAACATGCTTATGAGTAGTTGATCAACAAGAAAGGTGTATATATATATGGGTGAACTGCCAATTTGGTCCCTGAATTATCATCTCAGTGAAAATTAAGTCCCTAAATTATTTTTTCAGAAAAATCAGTCTTTGAATTATAAAAATCTGCCAATTACATCCCTAATATTATATTCGAAGCTACTATATTCAATTATCCGTCAATTTAAATCATGTTACTTGCACGTGATACACATTTGAGGGTAGATTGATAATTTTTCATAAAGAAATAGTGTATGAAGTTAACTTTGAAGGTTAAATTGGTAGTTTTTCATAAGAAATAGTGTAAGTTAACTTTGGATGGTAAATTAGATGTTAGAGTCGCAACCTATATAAAATGTTAAGGGCTTGCAGGCAAGAAAATTACGGTATTACACTCTAAAGTGTGTCAAGTGACTTAAGTTGATGAAAAATTGGATAAAATAGCTTTGAATATAATAGTAGGGATGAAATTAGCAATTTTTACTGAATTTAAGGACTTATTTTACCGAAAAAATAATTCAGGGACCTAATTTTCACTAAGGTGATAGTTCAGGGATTAAATTGGCACTTCATCCTATATATATGTAATGAGAATGTACTTGGTTAATTTAAGTCCGATAAACAAGAAAGGTATATATATATGTAATGAGAATGTACTTGGTTAATTTAAGTTTATACAAGAAAGAGATAATGTCCTTATAATAACAAAAGTTATACCGCTGTGATTAATAAAATTCTACAAATGGGTTCATGACTATATATTTATAACTATAATTAAGGACCTAACAAGGCCATTGCTCGTGATCCGTGTACTTATGTGAGGGATGTTGAAAAATAGAAATAAAAGTAAATTAATTACTTAGGGACCCTTTGATAACTATAATTTTTTTATTTTTTATTTTTTTTTTTGAAAACCAAAAACTTATTTAGTAATTACTTTTAGTTTTTAGTGATGACAACGGTTGATGAGGGATTGCTAGTGGACGTTGATGGGATATCAGAGGTAGTACCGTAGTAGTAGTGGTACCAATGGTTATGGAGGTGGGAAGCATTTCTTTTTTTTGGGAAATTATGTATGTATGTATTGTATCTATACTATTGTTAACTGCAGGTGGTCCTCTACCACAGTGGTGGAGAGGAATGACGTCCTTACATGACGGCGGGGGTTCGAACCCTGCCAGTGGCAAACTAATTCTAACTTAATGACAATATCGCCCAACTCAAAAAAAAAAAATACTTTTGTTAACTGAAAAGGGTTTGTCAAAAAAAAAAAAAAAAGTGAAGAAGGTCACTACTCAACCTATGTATGAAAAAGCAATGCTTGACTACTTAAAGATGAGTAGGAGTTCCTACTCAAAATTCTTTGTCTGATTTACAGAACTTTGTGCTTATAATCGGAACCGTTCGTATTATAAATCACTTTGTAAAAATCATCTCTGCAAAAAATGAATTGAAACTAAGGTCATTAAGTCGATCAATTGTAGCAAATAGATAAACAGTTTGTACTGTTTTTATCATTTCTGTTCATTTGTTCTTATACAATTTGATGACTAAATCACCTTAGTTTTAATTGAATTTTTGCATACATAATCTTTATAAAATGATTTATAATATAAATAGTTCTGATAAAAAACACAAACGTCTATAAATCAGAAATGAAGATTTTTGAGTATGAGCTCCTATTCATCCTTTAGGTAGCCAAGTATTATTCTCTATAAAAATACCCAACTATTAACGTCAATAAGTGACATATGTCAACACAAACCGAGTCATTGTTTTTCCTTTGTTACCCATATTTACAATAAACAATACATAATGAGGTTTCAAAAATAATTATGCTGTTTTAAAGATCAAAATAAAACTTGTTAAGAGGTGAGTTTTTATATTACAACAATATATTTAGGAGTGAGAGAGTAAATTGGTTGCGAACTCATCTTTTATGATATTTGAACTTAACGACCTCTCACTTACTTACAAGTGAAGATGAATACAACTAAATTATAGTCAGTACTAAATGACATCAAGAGAAGAGAGTCGGAGTTTGTTAACCTCTTGCTTAAAGTACATGTTACATAATGAGACTAAATATTAATTATACTCTTACATGTATTATGGCATCTCTCTCATATTTTTGTGTTACGTACATAGCATGTGTGGAATTGCTAGTTAAATATTAAAATATAAAAAAATAAAGAAAAATCAACTAGTAAACTAATCAAAATGTTTTTCAAAAATTTCATTTGTCGGACAAGTCTATTTAGGACAAAAGAAGCTTATCATAAAAGAGTAATGAATTCAAGATGTAACACCTATGACAATACTGTGTGGCAATCATTTCGACTTTAGAACATCCTAGTTAGTGCCCTACGCACTACTAGCACAATTAAGAGTTAAAAGCCACTTAAAGATCTTGGAAAGTAAGGGGAATTGATATGTTATTTTAGCCTAACTTTGTAAATCTACACAATTTGAAAGCAATGATTTTGTCTTAGGATGTTTCCATTTCGTTTCAAGTACATTTAGCTTGATTATTTCACACTAAAAAATCAACGAAAAGAGAAGGCAAGAGATATTTTTCAGTAGAATATTAGAGGAAACTTAGCTATCATTGCATAACGATTTTTCATTTCAACTTCTTCATTACCACATCAGGATCAAGAGTGTTGTTAGGCACTTATTAAAGGTCTTTAAGAGGAAACATAGCACAAACTGCAAATTTGGAATCACAATATGTTTTTTGTGCTACACGCAGAATATAATGCTCTCTTTTCACACTTCAAACCTCACGTTTTACGTTCGCCTCTTACATTATGTATAGAAGAACTGTGCTATTAGAGTTTAGGCTTCAGAGAATACATATATAATATATAACATTGCCGACCTTATGCATAAAAGAAGTGTTATTGAGGTTTATGATTAAGAGGATAGATGATAACACTTCTCATTTGTTAATGTGTATCATAAGATATGATAAGAACAATGTAAAGAAAAAAGCTTGTTGAAACTCAAGAATATAGTGGATGTGAATCCAAAATAGTCCCATACACCACTCCAAACCTCCACATACATGACAACATTTATATATAAAGAAAGTGCTAATGGGCTTTTAAGATTCGGAGAATACATGATAACGCTTCTCATTTAGTAATGTATGAAAGATAATGACAAAAAAAAGTCAAAAGGAAAAAGATTTAAGGAAACTAAAGAATATGAGTGGATATGAATCCAAATTAGTCCTATATACATTGCATCCTACTTCAAGCATCGACATATACACATGTAAAGCCGCACCTCAGGCAGCTCGGGTCTAAACAATACCCACTGAATGCTTGATTCAATATCATAAATTCATAACAGAAACAACACTTAGCTTTTGATCTATATATCCCAACCAGTTCCTTATGCCCCACTCTTCAAAATATTAAACTCCATAGAATCTAGAAAAGAAAGAGGAGAGGATGTTCAGATTGCAACAAGGCGCTTGGTGGGGGGTAGACGCTTAAGAATTTTAGGGTTTCAGTGGGTTGTGGTGGGAATTAGTGGGCTTAGCACTAGAACATGATTTGTGGGCCCTCTGATGAATCATTGCCAGGCCAACTTCCACATGTCACATCGCATAAAAGGAAGGGGTGTAGATCCATTATATCATATGGGTACCCATATTAGGAGGACTAAATTTATAGATAAAATTTTGTAACTAAATGGCATAGAAGTTAATGATTAGATTATTACTTGAGCATTTATAGACGTGTTCATTTTTATTGGTTACACATAATTTAGTTTATAAATTTAGTCTCTCTAACATTTTCTATATCATATATAGAGTCTGGTATTTAGTTACTAAGTGGAGGCCCATTTTGTTAACTGGAAAACCATAAGGGTTTTCTTTTGTGGTGGCAGTTTTTTCAGTTGTAGCTCTTTGCCCCATTCTATATGTGGCCATTAGCTTGGCATTCTATTTTTTGCAAAATTTTCTGAAAGAATTCACGAGGCTAGCAGCAATGGATTGCCACAATTATTTTTATTTTTTTTCTTCCAGTTTTGTAATTTAATGTTGAGTTTGGTGAGAAGGTGTGGTTTATAACTGAATAACAGAGAGTGGAGACATAAATATTGTTTGATCGTTAAGCTACGATATATGAAAAACTTGTTAAATGCTAAAGATTATTGAGCCTATGAGGCTATACCAACATTGGGAGTTAAAATTTGGTTTGCAACCTATGTCAGGATTTCTTCATATTCCATTACTAATTAGTCTCGTGATTGGTAACATAATATCATTTCATCACATGCATGCAATCTACGTGCAAGTTAGCTTAACGACTTGGTACATGACATGTTGATTACATATGCTGTTACTTAACAAGAGCAACTTCTATAAGCTGATAAGACATTGGTTTTGACATGAGTGCTCTCTGGCTTTGAGCAAGCTAGATAGCAAATAATTTATGCTCGGTCATACCTCATTTGGCGTTCTAGATCGAGGGAGGGATCTATGTGTGTTCACCAACTGTGCTCCAAATTCAATCAAATATATGCACGCTTGATGTGCCTTCTAGCTAAAAACGCTAGCTAGTCCACCTTTTGCAAGGAGCTCGTCTGTACTTGTGCCACTTTCATGTTGTTATTATTATGATTTGATGCCTCGTCAATCAAATGAACTATTCCACACTAGTTTGGATGCCATCACATTCTTTGATCATTACCTTTACGAAGGCTCAAAGCCTCAAATAAATAAAATTAAAACCTATTAAAAAACGATATAGTTTTTATTCTATTTATAATGAAAATAAAGAATGTATTTTTAGTACTTAAACTTTCATTTAAGTTCAAATTTTGTTAACAGCTAATTCGATATCATTTTATTTTCCCACCTCTAGATTCAACCCTAAAGATAACATTGGAAGTTGAAAATTCAGTCACTCTTTCAACTATATATGGTCAACATTTTCATGTTGGGTTTTTATCACAAATTGTCCCTGAAATTGACACACCCAATCAAGATAGTTCATGAAATTAAAAATCAATCAATGTAGTCATTGAAAATGGGTGCCGCAAATCAGTATGGTCCTTCCGTTACTATTCAGTAAAAAAATCTGTTATATGCTGATGTGACATATAACTAAGTATCACAAATGTAATTAAATATTGCCATGTGGATTAAAAATGCTTAAACAATAAAAAATAATTTTTATTTTAATATAAATAAAAACGAAAAAACAAGAAGTTGAACAGAGTGCGGTAACTAAACCCACACAGGAACTTTGACCCCAAAAAAAAAAAAAATCCCAACACATAAACCAATTAATTAATTTTAATCCCATAGTTACCACTACGAAAAACCCTTATCCTGCTCCAGCATCTCCATTGTTGGAGCCTGCAAGCTAATCCCACATCAATGCTCCTCCCGCCGCTCTTCCTCTGGTACAGATACACCATCCCGTCGAGCTGATTGTTCGACCAGATTCTCATTCCCTCGGGTTTTCCCCATCCAAAATCCACCTCATAGACCTGGAATCTCGGCCAGCTCCCCACCGCCACGCAGTTCACTTCCGCGTCCTTCAACTCGAAAAGCTTCTGTGAGCTCTCCCACTTCGTGCTCCTCTGATCGATTGTTTTGCGTTGTGCCCCTCGATTGCCTTCTGGATGATCGATTATTTTGCGTTAATTATATTAAAATAAAAATTGGTTTCTATTATTTAAATAAATATTTAATTATATTTATGGGACCCAATTACGCGCCACATCAGCACATAACAGATTTATTGACGGAATATTAACAGAATGACCAAATTGATTGGCGACATCCATTTTCAGGGACTACATTGATTTCAATTTCAGGGACATCTTGATGGGGTGGTCAATTTCAGGGACCATTTGTGATAAAAAACCCTTTCATGTTTCAATATTTTTTCCCAACCAGTACTGTTTAAAAAATAAAACAATAATAATAATAATTTTGTTGTAGTTAGAATTATAGAACATGTGTGATAGTGTAAATTCGAGTAGATTATGTATAAGAATCCTATGAGATATAGAAGATCTTTCATATTAAGATGGTCATACCCTTACGTGCGTAATTCATAGTTGTTCTCCTTAGACTATGGGTTTTGTCCCATTGAGCTTTTACCATAGCTAGGTTTTGGTGAGACTTACTCCTAAATGCAATTCCTATTGAGACTCATGTTTGCCACTTGTGCCTACTAAACGAGAAGACTTCATCATCAACTTGCTTTTACATTTGCCTGAAGATTTGATGTGTCATCTACTTGAGTATTTACATACTCAATAGGGAGTGATTTAATTATAATTATCACATGTATGATTGTGTAAATCCTAGTAGATATGTATAGGAATCTTATGAGATCTAGAAGACCTTTCCTATTAGTGTTTTTATTACTTGGAGAGTAAATTTTTTCTCTTCCTTACTATTATAAATAAAGCTAAGGCATGCGAAATTCTATGAAGCCCTTCTTTCCTTCTCTTCTCTCTGCCGATCTCCCTCCCTTCCTCTCCTTCTAAATTTATATCACAACATCTAGTTTATTTTTTCTTCTCTTGCTTTCTTGATTATAAGCGTAAATAAATATAATTTTCATTTTATACCCCCACATTGGCTCAAATGATGGTTATATGATAACCAAATATTCATGTGATTTTCTGTTGGTTAACAAATGAAAAGATTAATTGGAGTGATGACTACAATATGCAAATGCCAGTGTACGTGGGTTTGTTTTGTTAAACAATATTTTCACCTTTAAAACATACCTAGTTTCCTTTACCCATGGCAACCAAAATTAGCTTTCTTAGTCGGTAAGCAAGTCCACCCATGGTTTTTTTGCCATGACTATATCCCAAATTCAATCAAACATTCACCTCTACCCATTTCTTCAAGCCATAGCTGATGGAGTCTTGGCAGCGGCCATGTCAAATTATTATTATTATTTTTTTAACAAATGATATTATCTACACTAAGAAAGAGTAGCTATTTTAACTTTAACCCCAAATTAAATCTCTGAAAGTTACTATTTACAGTAAATGGAGAGTAGCATAACCATAACAATTTATTCTAAATTAATTTTATCCGTTAAATAATTGACGAATAATAACTACCATGACAATTACTATTCACAATCACTGAAGAATGGCAAAGAAGCGAAGCCACTATGCAAGTATTCAGCGGAATACTCAAGTAAAATGTCTGTCACAATCCAACGTTTGGTCTATCGGAGATTTTGTTGTCACCGCCTAAGAGGTTCACCGATGTCACACGCATGATTATTTCCAATGTTAAAAGAATCTTTGACCCATTATTTTCAATAATAAGGTCGAGGTATATAAATACGAAGAATATTTAAGTTTGAATGAAATCTTTCAAAGACAAAATTAAAGTTCATTTTTATGTATAGGAATAGGAATGTTAGGCGTTGTTTGATATTCTTTTTTATTCTGACTCTTTTATTTTTAAAGCTAATAAGTACTACGTTATTTATTTACTTTCATCATTTTTTAAAATTATAAATTAATTTTAAGTTAAATATCAAACTACCCTACCTACTCTATCTTTATAATTTAGTTTGTAGCATATATCTTCTTCTCACTACCCATTGTGGTATATGATCAATCTAATTAATGGTACCTTTTCAAACCATTCATTTTATATGCCACTTTTTAAGAATCAATGTTATAAAAATAATCTAATAAAAAGACGTTTAGTCACGTAACTATATATAAGTTAAATAAATAGGTGAAACAATTATCAAGATGTTATCTCAATGACTAAATTTGTATGAATTATTTTTGAAGAATGAAAATATAATGAACGGTTCGAGACCACATTGCACAATGAACGAAGTCTAAACGTGATACGTACCAAAAAAAAAAAAAAAATTCAAATGTCTTCTTTTGTCAACGAAAAAAAAATTTAAAGGTAATTTTTTTTTCAGTTAATTAAATTTTTTCTTTTTGGTTTTTATTAATGTAACCGTCCTTAAAATTATATTTTTATACAATAAACTGGATTTCAGCCCCCTCTCTCGATCTAGACCTTCCTCCCCCCATTACCTTTCCTTCTCTTTCTTTCTCCATCTCTGATTTACAATTTTGCAGTAATTAATTTTCTTTTTTAAATCTCGGTTCTTGTTTGTATACATTATTTTTGGTAAATCTGAATTCTTATTTGCAATCATGGATTTATTAAATTTGAGTTCTTTTAGAACTTTCACATTCATATACACTTAGGCACTCACTAATGAGGACCCAATATAATGACACTACCATGTGGCCCAGTCAAATAAAATCATGAGTCACTTAAACTCTTTCTGCACCCATAACCAAACAATCAACCCTAACCGTGCATCCATAACCAAACAATCAACCCTAAACTTGCACCCATAACCACTGTTCTAAAAATCGGCCTAGGCGGAGCCTAGGCGCTGTGCGGTGGAGCCCCGCCCCGATTTTGGGCAAGGCATTCGAAAAAATCGGCTGGAAGCTAGGCGGCTCCTAGGCAGAGAGCTAGGCAGGAGGGCCTAGGCGGTCCTAGGTGGTTTTTTTATATATATATTTTTTTATTAATTGTGTGTTTTTTTCTTTCTTGGTTTCATGGTGGTATACTTATGAAAATGGTGTACCTAATTTGCAAATGATGGATTTACTACAAGTTCATCCAATAGTGAAATGAATTGGAGCATTTTTGAGGGGATACATACAAAGAAAAGAAATAAACTAGATTCAACAAGGTTAAATAATTTAGTCTATGTCTAATCCAATACAAGGAATATGATTCATGAACAAGAAGAATTTAGTCTATCATCCAAATCCTCCTCATTATGATTATATGCTTACTATTTTTTAAAATATTGAACTTTTTGGATGTATATAATTTGTGTATTCTTCTACTTCTATTTTTGCATTTTATCATTCCTTTATTATCCATACAAGTATGATTTTTTTAGGTGTAAATAGGCACTTATTTACAAGATATATAATAAATTTACATAAATCCACCTAGGCCGCCTAGACGCCCGCCTAGGCTCCGACTAGCCACCCGACTAGCGCCTAACGATTTTTAGAATCTTGCCCATAACCAAACAATCAACCCTAAACTTGCACCTATAACCAAACAACCAATCTCTCCTCCTCCCCTCTCTTCTTCCTCCTTTCATGGCAGCACTTATGCACCTGCTAATTCACTAGTCGCGACTTGACACCGCTTCCTCTTCTTGCTACCATGGTTGCATACATTAAGTATAAACGTAGAGTCTCAAAATTATATACACCAACTGTGGTTTGAAAACGGAGGCTTTGACCTTTCCTTTTAATTATATTACTCCAACTTATTGTTTCGGTGGTTTTCAGTCTTCACCAAACTTCAAGCAGACATTATAGCTAACAAACAATAAAGTGGTAGCAACTTTGGTTTATACTCTTAGTAAACAAAATAAACACATGTGGGACTTAAAAAAAATATAATAACGTGGACAAGTGGCCTGCAAGTAGTAAAGGGGATAGGACATGGATCCCTTCCGGATCCATTGGTTCTAATTCACCAAATTCCGTAATCTAGGCCATTGAAATTTGATCTAACGGTTACAAACAGGGGTCCACTTTAAAAGTTATAATAACTTTAGCCGTTGGATCAAATTTCAATGGCCTGAATTGCAGGATTTGATGGATTAAAACCAAAGGATCCGAAGAGGATCAATGTCCGAGGGGATATATATTTATTTATTTATCAGTCATTGAGTGGAAGTTTCTTTCACTGCTACTTAAGTGAGTCCCATGCGAATGTCAAGGGTAGGAATATATGAATCCAGATCCTCTTGTGAGGATTTCGAAGATCCGTGAATTGTGTTCGTTCATCGTATATTATGTGATCAGAAATTATTTTAAATTATTTTATTTAAAATTAAACACAAATAGTACCTGATAAAAATTGACCGCACGATGTACGATGAACGAATATGATTCACGGATCCCCAAGATCCTCACAAAGAGAATCCTGTTAGGGAATATATGAACCAAAATCCTTAAAATAGAGAAACAGAAACTTGTCATAGCTATAGCCCGAACTTGATTATTTCCTATACAAATTATTGTACTTCAAAAGTTATATGAATTTGTGGCAAAAGAATCTCGGCCCTTGACTAGGCGGATCAATTCATCGAGATTCCATGAGATAGTTGCTAGAAGTATTGCCCTTAAAGCCACTCATTTGATATAATAGCTTTTGTATTACTTAGTTTGTTAAATGCTTATTTAGTTTAATGAAAGCACATTGTTTATTGCTATTAATGTATTATGTTTTTAATCAATAACAGAATCCAAGGAGTGTAATCAAATTAAGAGGGAAGTGATCTAAGTAAGTTGGACCAACGAGACCTTTCTCTTATGTTCATTCCTAAAACGTCCCTAGCCATAAATTCCCAATTGAACATTGACAATCCGCTAAGACTAGTATGTGTTATGTCAACACAATAAAGAGATGACTGGTCTCTAAGTCATTAGTGTTAGACACTAAGACAACACCTAGGTGCTCCAAAGGTTCTTGAGTACACTAATAACGCCAACAGAGAGTATAGGACCGGCCCTTGGGCAGAGCAAACGTGGTGCCCACATAGCACTACTACAATATTAGCTTTAGTTGGCGGATATTAGAAAAATCCTGTCGGATAAATAAAATCCGACACATCATTTAATTAGTGATGGATATTAGAAAAATCCTGTCGGTTATATCCGACATAAATTCTTGGCGGATATAACAAAAATCCTGTCGGTTATAACCGACAGGATTTTTGAATTTTTTTTTTAAATATTTTTGACAGATTCTGGCGGTTTTTAAGTTAATGGTGGCTGTTATAACCGACAAAAATGAAAATTTTATTATTTTAAAATGTTATATTGATAAAAATAAATAAATAAACACATATTTTTAATATTTTTTTCACTCATGATCCTAAAGTCTAATGAACCCAATTCCCACGAGCCATAAATTTTCTGAGAGAATAATAACAACAGACTACAATCTGAAGCTCTATCATTTTTGTAATAAGGATTATGCTCCCTCACAGGCAAGCAACAAGATCCAAAGAAATTCAAACAATTTTTTTCAATGCGTCACAAAGCACATTGTCTGGCACATAAACACACATGAACATCTGGTGTACTCTATCATGTCTGATTTTATTATTTTAAAATTTTATTATGATTAAAAATAAATAAATAAATAAACACATGTTTTAAATATTTTTTATACTTCCATTAAGTATAAAATACGATTTATCCACTAGTGTAAATATTTTAAATTGAAGATCAAATTCGTTCAATGCATTCTTATAGGGTCAAGGAGTGTAGCTGTGAAAAATCATCAAAATCGGAGCTAAAGCAACCGTTAAATTATGATTTTTTGTTTATAACCGTCGAAAACTTTTGTTCTGTTACCTAATCTCTTAATGTTTGTTTTTTTGTGATTTTTTACGTATGCGATCTCGGAGTGTGTACAAACAAGTTTGACGGTTGGATCATTGAAAAACACTTCGTAGAATGCGTATCGCATCAAAACGATAGATTAAACAAACACATAGAGTTAATGTTATACTTCCATTAAGTATAAAATATGATTTTTGTATTATCCACTAGTGTAAATATTTTAAATTGAAGATCAAATTTATTCATTACATTCTTATAGGGTCGAGGAGTGTAGTTGTACAAAATCATTAAAATCGGAGCTAAAATAACCGTTAAATTGTGATTTTTTGTTTATAACCGTCGAAAACTTTTGTTCCGTTACGTAATATCTGAATGTTTGTTTTTTACGATTTTTTACGTATGGAATCTCGGAGTGTGTACAAATAAGTTTGACGGTTTGATCGTTGAAAAAAGTTTCGTAGAATGCATATTGAATCAAAACGGTAGATTAAACAAACACAAAGTTAATTAAACAAACACAAAGTTAATGTTATACGTCCCTATCAAGTATAAAATAAGATTTTGTGGTATCCGCTAGTGTAAATATTTTAAATTGAAGATCGAATTCATTCAATGCATTCTTATAGGGTCGAAGAGTGTAGCTGTAAAAAAATCATCAAAATCGGAGCTAAAGTAACCGTTAAATTGTGATTTTTCGTTTATAACCGTCGAAAACTTTTGTTTTGTTACCTAATCTCTTAATGTTTGTTTTTTGTGATTTTTTACGTATGCGATCTCGGAGTGTGTACAAACAAGTTTGACAGTTGGATCGTTGAAAAACACTTCGTAGAACGATAGATTAAACAAACACTTAGAGTTAATGTTATACTTCCATTAAGTATAAAATAAGATTTTTGTATTATCCACTAGTGTAAATATTTTAAATTGAAGATCAAATTTATTCATTACATTCTTATAGGGTCGAGGAGTGTAGTTGTAAAAAATCATTAAAATCGGAGCTAAAATAACCGTTAAATTGTGATTTTTCGTTTATAACCGTCTAAAACTTTTGTTCTTTTACGTAATATCTGAATGTTTGTTTTTTACGATTTTTTACTTATGCAATCTCGGAGTGTGTACAAATAAGTTTGACGGTTGGATCGTTGAAAAAAGTTTCGTATAATGCATATCGAGTCAAAACGGTAGATTAAACAAACACTTAAAGTTAATGTTATACTTCCCCATCAAGTATAAAATAAGATTTTGTGGTATCCGCTAGTGTAAATATTTTAAATTGAAGATCGAATTCATTCAATACATTCTTATAGGGTCGAGGTGTGTAGTTGTAAAAAATCACTAAAATTGAAGATCGAATTATTATTTTATTTTTTAAAATCGTAACAAAATTTTGGGGGAAAATTTAAAATTTTCAGAGGGAATTTTGGCTGGATTTTTGCCGCCATTTTGTTTCTGTTGGTTTTAACCGACTGTCGGTTTTTATTTTAAAAAAATGTTTCTGTCGGTTAAACATTAACTGTCGGTTTTTATTTTAAAAAAATGTTTCTGTCGGTTTTAACCGACAGTAATGAAATTTTTCAAAATAAAACCCCTCCATCTCTTCCTTGTGCCGGTGCTTCTCCCTTCCTCATTTTCTCCTCTCCTCATTTCCTTCTCCTTCTCTTCTCTCCTCATTTACTTCTAGTTCGAACACCTAGCTTTAACTATATCGAATATGGTGAAGAAGAAGGTAACACTCTCTTTCTCTGTGTGTGTGTGTGTGTGTCTCTTTCTCTCTCTCTCTGACTTGAATAATTTTATGTTGTTTGTTTCAGTGGGTTGGATGCTGTTGGTGGTGGTGCTACGAGCAGATGTCATCGCTCAGAATGGTTAGTACAACATTATGGTGTTGATGCTGCTCGAGAAGACACCTCAAATACGGGGCAGTAAGGAACAGCCCATCCCATGAACTCGTCGGACTTGAACGACCCCATGATGGAGGGTAGAAATGGGTGAGGGCTCAGGCTCTGACTCCCTAACCGGCGATTTCGATCAGATTTTATCACCAGGTATATTCTCACTGATTTCACTAAAAGGAATGAAAATTTGTATAATTTACACTTTTAATTGATGATTTTCCGGTATTTGAATATCTGGGAAATGTTTTATTGCATTTGGGTGGTTAATATTAATCAGAAATTTTAATTTTTGGGGAAATGCAGAGGAAAATCTTACATTCAGCGACACGTTGGTGGTGCTTCGGATAATGCGAGCTCAGTTTTCGAACAACGAAAGGGTTAGGATTGTAAATTTTTTATTTTGATATGATTATTTTTTCAAGTTTCAGAGTTCACAAGCTGCTGAGTTGATTGAACAGTTGTGAATTTGTTGTTGTTTTTCTTGTTTCCATAGTGTTTGATTCGATATTCTGAGGTTGTTGAGATCGAGCTCCGGCGGGGTTTCGGATGGTGAATGCGGGGATATGGAAAACGCAGAAATATTTTTTTTATTATTAATATATTTTCTGTCGGTTTTATCCGACATGAATGCTATTATTTATTCTTATTAATAAGCTCTTTGTCGGTTATAGCCGACAGAATTTCTGGCGATTTTTGTATTTTCTGTCGGTTTTATCCGACAGAAATTTCCTTATTTATTATAAATATATATCCTGTCGGATATAACCGACAGGATTTTTGTCAGTTTTAGAGTATTTTCTGTCAAAAAATTCATTTCCTGACGCTGGCAAATCTGTCGCTTATTATATCCGCCACTGCATCCATTTTCTGTCGGATTTTGCTCAATATTCGACAGTAATTTATGTTTTTTGTCGGTTTTTGGACCGCCAGTTATAGATAATTTTGTAGTAGTGTAGGTATATGGCATCAAAATTTTGGTGCCCTAAAACTTGAGGGGCACCAAAATTAGTTTATAAGCATATATATATATATATATATATATATATATATATATATATATATATATATATATGTGTGGCAGCAACGGTGGTAAAGAATGAACTAGGGGGACATCCTAAGGAAGAAGAAGAAGAAGAAAAATAGCTATTGACTAAACTCTAGTATTTGACAAGGCTTGAGTTTCCAAGAGCTAAAAATTTAAGAAGAAACTTGGAAGGAAATTCAGTAGAGCGGTTGTCAAGGTCGACTGTTTAATACTTCACTGGCTGAAGGAGATCTACAGTAAAACTTCTTAGGGGAAAGTTATACTAGCACCAAAATTTCTTCAAAGTCTTCCATCTTGTCTTCACATCTCATCCTTGATATGGAGACTTAGAGCCTTTTAACCTTGAAAGCTTTGAAGATCTTTTTCATCCAAATTGTCGCTAATCGTTTCGGCCTACATAATTTTGTCGGGAAAAATTAGTTAAGCAAAGGTTGTAGCTAAAATTTTTGCTCAAAGAATTGTAGAACTCTGTCGAGCAAATGCTGTTTACACGATGAAACAACTTCGCCAAGGGAAATGCATTGACTAACTTAGCCCGATGAAAATGACTTGCTCGACTTTAGTTTTTTGTCTGGTTGCCGGAAATAAGAAAGAAAAAAAAATATTTTGCCCGATGAAACAGTCGTCGAGTAAAGAATTCAAAGAACAAAAAGTACATAATACATGCTCGATGAAAGTGTTTGCCAGGAAAACTTTTAATTTTGTTTTTTGAAAATTTGTAATTAAAATTATATTTAATTAAAATAATTATTTAGTTTTAATTAAATTAATCTAAAAAAATCACTATACTAAAAAATTTATTCGTGTTGTAGGCATAATTTACTGAAACAATTATGGAGGCCAAAAGAGAGAGGGGGTGCGGCAAGATTGAGAGAGAAGAGAGAGATGTGTAATTGTGGGTGTGTGTTATCTCACCCCATTGTGCCTTTATTTATAGTAGTAGAAAGGGTAAATACCTTTCCCTTTAGGATTACAACATTTAATAGATAATCTACTCCTAATAGGAATATAAGATACTTTCCCATATTCTCTAGGATTTACACAATCACATTCCTATTCCAATAGGACTGCAACACTCCCCCTTGAGTGTGTAAATACTCAAGTAAATGGCACATTAGGTCTTCAGTGATGAAGCAGGTAAAGTTGATGAAGTCATCGGCACAACGGGTGATCGCGAGTCTCAAATTTACTTTGAAGTATGCATGTGTAAAAACTCACAAAAACCTCGCTATGGTAAAACCCAAGGAATGGGGAAAACCCATAGACTAAGGGAAAAGTAAGAAAATATGCATAATGTCTTAAACAAACGTCAAACTGGACGAGTGTAGTGAACTCAACGGAGTATGATCATCCCAGGATGGGTGCCTCATTAAAACCTCGTTAGGTAGCAAAAACCCAGTGGGAAAAATGCTCCTAATCGTAGGAAAAAGAGTACATTAAGATCATGTGAGTATGCTTCTGGATACTGCCCCTGGGTTAGACATAACTTCTAAATAAGAGAACTACAAGCGATTCAATTCAGATAATTTGCGCATACCGATTCCTTGGACAAACTTCTGGAAGGTTGACTTCGGTAGTGACGTCGTGTAGAGGTCGGCAAGGTTGTCTGGGATCGGCTTGCATGACTTCAAATCTCCTGATGCTTTGCTGATGTAGATGTAGACGCAATATGTCTTGGCGTTGGCTTCGTTGATGTATCATGGCTTGGTCGGGTTGATACATGCGGCATAGTCTTCATGGATCGTCGTTGGGACTCAACAATGGATGAAAACACAGCAAGTACTTTGAATATGCTCAACAAGAACTCATAACCATGTCTCACGTGTGGCGTAGTGAAGTGAGGTGAGTCTTGGAATGATTCAAAGATTTCGCAACTAAGGTCATATCGTGGACCTTCAAGATATTGCGATATCCCTAATGGTAAAGACATAACCATTCGGGGATTTTGCCTTGTGCAGGTTTGATAAGTAACTTGCGTCAGCATAACAAACAAGGCAAGCATCATTTCGAGGATCAGGGGGGTTGGATCCGCTCGAGATGCGTTGGGATTTGATTTGCCCAAATTTGTAGTACCTTCAGGGAACGTCTTTAATACCAATTCAGTGGTTGCGTGTAGGCGCGGTGCTGCATCTTTACCAAGATCAACAGCGAAGGAGATGTCCTGTCTAAATACAATGAGCTAAGTACAACGAATCGCAAAGTTGAACTTAGATATGGAATTTCGGATTCCACAGCCTCTTCTAGAGTCTCATTTGCATATAACGTATGGACGATCAAAGGTATACTCAAAGGTGACACATTCAGGGTGTAGTTCGACTGGTAGACCAAAATACCGTCAGACCAATGCTTGAACTTCAAGTCAAGGCATAAACGAGTTTTCCTAAGATCCTTCATCTCAAATTCCATCTTCAGGTGCGAGGCAGTTTTCTCATGCTCTTCCAGAGTCTTAGTGAGATTCGTGTTAACGACATAAACTGTAACTCTAGCAATTTGGAATAAGACTTCATAGTTTAACACGCAAGGGCATTCATTCATATCCCTGACTGATCAAATTATCACGTAGACGGGTATACCACATCCGTCGGATTTTTCAATCCATAAGTGAACGCCTCAAAACGAGTTAAGAGGGTGTTCCGTGGTTCTGGAACTATTTGAGTCAGTCCATGTAATTCTTACATGTCAATCTCCGTATCTTATATCCCCATGGAGAAATACTAACCTCTTTTCATAATGCTGCTATCAATCACAGGACGTTTGAGAGAAACCTTGTGTCGTAAGGCGTGCATCATATCGCACTATTTCATTCATCTCATAACGCTTCCTTTCCCACTTGTAACATAACAGGGTTACCTTGGGCAGTGTAGGAACGACAGGTCCAATACACACTTTGGTAAGGAATTTGACCTAGATTGTAGTTTCAGTTGTCCAATCAGTTCTACGTTGTCACTTAATCAACGGAACACGGTTCGATATCGTCGCTTTTCATTTATGTCGGTAGCTACCATATAAGTGAAAACATCATCGATGATAATCTCATTTCAATTCCATTTAGCTCACCCAAACTAGTATACTGGACCAAGAACTTCATGTCTTGGGAGTAATCCGGATTAATCTCATGAGATGGAAATGATTTGAGACAGCGATCGAGTTCAGATTCAATGTTGTGCCGTGTTTTCCTCTTCCAGGGAAGTGAATCCTACGAACCGAATGATCTGTCGTGCTCCAGGCCAAGACAGATTGATTGGCTATCCGTCGGTGTACCGGACCGTCCAACAGGGGCGTCCAAACCGTCCAACAGGGGCGGCACACCCTCCAGGGATGTTGACTCGACGTCCGTTAAGTACGTCTATCCTTGCAGGCATGTTTGCAGCTGGTATATGATCTCGTCACTTTAGCTAGATCAGAGGAATGCGTCTGGAGCAACATTCTGAAATCTAGAAATCATCGCACTTGCTTATCACACTTGTGCGGTATGGGGATCGAGATGAGACATTGTGGGCAACGTCCACGCAAATTCGCGCCGTTCTACAGGAACGTTGACGTTCTTATCTCTCCCTAACGGCGGATAGACTGTCTCATTAAAGTGACAACCCGCAAATGAGCGGTAAAGAGATCGCGTGCAAGGGCTCGAAAAGAGCTAGTGTGAAGGAGAATCATGATCGACAAAAGATACACATCCTTCTTTGAGGACCCATGGTGGTACGTTGCGGCGGTGCAACTTGGCACATGGAATGCGCACCCAAATGCGTAAATACGAAAATCGTCAGGTTCGTACCCAGTAACCAATTGTAACGTCATATAGGTTGGGTGGCAATGGGCCTCAAGGCGGACCAATCATCACTGCGTACAAGGATTGCATAGCCCTAGGCAGAAACCGAAAACTTGGTACATTTACCAAAATTCGGGCGATCATTTAAATTGCGCTTTATGATCACTAGGCGAGGCTATTTGGGGTGAACATGGGAATTCGATGTTCAATTAGAAACCCAAAACGACATGCAATACTTTATCGAAAACCGTCGATGTAAACTCTCCGGCATTATCCAGTCTCCTAGACCTTAAGGGATAAGTAGGGTGGTGAGCCCTTAATCGGCCAGAGGTTTTAGCAGTAATGTGTGTGGACAAACATGTGACCAGTTTGTCGATTCATCAACCAAAACCATAAGTCTTTATATGGTCCGCATTTTGGTTGGATTAGTCCACGTATATTCCCTTGAATCCACTGTGAAAAGATAGTCGTTTCGTATCTTTGCAAGGGATGATTTATAAAATCGAATTTCCCTAATGAGCATGCTTGGCAAAGTGTGCTTGTAGGCACAATATCCTTACTTCGGGTAAGGAGATGCATCAGAGCATCGTTGGTCGACCTAAGTGTCCCAAAAGGTCGTGCCAAAGCAAGTAAACTGCTCAATCACCTAGCCCTAGGCCGGCCACATATGGCATGTGCCCCAGTTGGGGGATAACCCATTGGCCCCAAATCAAAGCTTCAGGCTCATTTTTGGTGGTGGTGCAAAGATATTTCACTCTATTTTCTTCAGTGGTTTCATTTATGATCATTGTCAACTCGAATATCCTTAAAAACTCAACGTCAGGGAGAATTTAAGGTCCCTTAAATGGTGATTCAGTACCATTCATACAACGAGGAGCGTGCCATTGCTCTTAATCAGGTTGGATAGACCTGAAGTCGTTGTTAGAGATGTGATTTAGGTGTAAAGTTAGTGTGCGTAGTACGCATTCATCCAGACAACTAACTTTCCCACATTCCAACCTAATCACGTGTTTAATTGAATCGGTCACATGTACTAAGAAACATGATTTAATTAACTCATATTCGAGGACAATATCAATAAGATTATCCATAAGTAAAACATACACCAAACTTGAATCCAAGAACATCGGAAAATGTTCACAAAGTAAGCAAAGTTACTAGGTGGATTCGGCCAACAAGGCCATCCATGTCAAAATTCTGGTCTTCCAACGATGTTTGGTGGAGCAAAATCAGTCTCACATATTGACTACTAGAATGGTACTCCTTAACAATATTGGTAGGGGCACAAACAGGTGCATAACCAATAATCTATTCCATCGAGACAGAAGTAGATTCTGCAGGGTTAAGGTTCGAGAATACTATCCCTTTATTCTTGAAGTTTTAGGTCTTAGGTACCAAGGATCATGCTTCGGGCATGATGCCACACCTTGGCAGGCCCTGATTCTACCATATGTTTGTAAAAACAAACTCAAAATTGGATTATGAGATGGACAGACCCAAACTTGGGTTCAGTAGGCTTTGACCGAACAGGGTCGAGCCATTCGGTAGACTCCAACTGAACTGGGTCCATACCTTTCTCTCATGTTTGTGGTAGTAATCAGATCCGAGAATTTGGTAAACTTCCGCTTTCTACACTGCTGCTTCAAGGGCGAGTTAGAAACATGGAAGGACGAGAAAAGTATTCTCTAGTCAAAGTTCGATCGGATTTATAAACTTCAGAATTGTACTCATTCATGGACATAATCATGGTGTGCTTCGGGCAATTTATTTCATGATTAGACAGTCCGTAGAAGCGAGCCAAAGAGCCATGGAATACTCGTTCGGGAGGTATTTCCATTTGTAATGCTTCAGGCATAAGTCTTCGAGTGAAGATCATGGCGGAGGCTTATTCATGCCATTAGTGGCTTCAATGGTTTCTCATCTTCTTAATAGTCAATGGGAGATTCACGTCTTGTGCCCCACGTTAAGTGGTTTCTATGGGAAACATCCAAATCAGGAAAATCGAACTTGTGACAGTTCAACAATCCACTGATTTGGAGGGAACAAGATTGTGATTGGTGCTATGGGAATGAAAACATCCATATGCATCAACATTCGATGTCTTAAGACATGGTTTTCATGAAAATCGTCGGGTTTTCATGGGTGTATTGTTTTATGAAAACTTCGGGTTTCAAAGGCACTAAATTCGAAACTACAAGTTCGATTTAGTTTATGAACATTTAGTTCATAAAAGAGAGGTTCCTGCAAGAAACACAGAATGCAATATACTAACTTAGTGTAGTGGATTTGAGTTGTCTTCGGGAACTCAAGTGTGAGAGCTTCGTTACTACGAAAGTATGTGACGGTTCAAAGTATAAAGAGAAATTATTGAATCGTTAATGTCCAAAAGTGATCTTCAGGTCAAGAATTTTGGATTCATTATCAGATTAATGGACTGCATGTCGCTTTTAATTAATTCAATAAATCGGGCCATACAGGGTCGATTGTAGAAGCAAAATAATATTAGCATAATATTATTGGATCGAAATTGGAGCCCCAAAATAATATGGGCTTTGTGCCGTGAGTGTGGGAAGGCACGGGGTGCCTTAAGTGGTCACGGTATGGCCTATGCATGGCCTAGGGAACATGGCTGCAGGCCACGAGGGAGGGATAGCTTCCAGCCGAAGCTGGGTTGGGTCCATATGGACCAAGGGTTTGCACGGGAAAAGCCCAAAAACAGATGGCTGGCGATTGTGGACTGCGGGTCAAGCGTGAGGAGCCCAGCCAAAGGCTGGCGTTTGTTTTGTGGCGCAAAAAGCCCAGCGAAAAACTGGCTTGTGCTTGCGTGTGTGCATGCTTGTGCCCAGCCGAAGGCTGGCAATTGGGATGCGGGCCTCTGGGGCCAAGGGCTGCGGGCCCAGGAAGAACACGGTCCAGGCCGAAGCCTGGTGTTCTGTGCGCAGTTGGATGGTGCAATGCACCAAATCCGGTCCCTTTGTTTCCCTTTTTTTTTTTTTTTTTCAATTCCCTTAGGGTTTTAGGAAAACCCTAACTTGCTTCTAATTTATTTTTATACTTTGACTCACAAATTCCACATAACAATTTAATTGTGTGATGCATGAAACAAATATATATATGAATTTGTGAATATGTATATCGGAAGGAAAATATAAACATAGGGGGTTTATGCATCATGGGGAATGTTTTCATGCTTCATGGGTCGTTTCAAATATCTTACTTTATTTTAAGCGTACCTGAGTAGCAGAAAACAACAAAAGCCTTTGAATTTGTAGAAGTTCCTTCGTAGAAAGCCGGAATAGCATCTCCAATGCGTTGTATCACGTTCAACATAGAAAAATTAAATTGAATCAATAGCATGTAGATCAATTTAAAATAATAATAAATTAATCATACAAAGAATGATCAAAACGTAATACTCCCCTGATTGAAGATCAAACTCTCTTTAGCGCAGCGTCAAGAGCGTGCTGATAACGTGTTGTAGGCATAATTTACTGAAACAATTATGGAGGCCAAAAGAGAGAGGGGGTGCGGCAAGATTGAGAGAGAAGAGAGAGATGTGTAATTGTGGGTGTGTGTTATCTCACCCCATTGTGCCTTTATTTATAGTAGTAGAAAGGGTAAATACCTTTCCCTTTAGGATTACAACATTTAATAGATAATCTACTCCTAATAGGAATATAAGATACTTTCCCATATTCTCTAGGATTTACACAATCACATTCCTATTCCAATAGGACTGCAACAATTCGATTATATTAAAACTGAAAAATTCATACAATTTTACTAAAACTGAAATATTCGTACAATATTATTAAAATTGAAATATTTGTCTATATGAAAAAAAATTAAAAGCTTTGAAAATGACTGCAAGGCTAGTGCCAAAATCGTCTATCCTTTCCGCAAACTCTGAAAGTGAATGGGTAAGAACTTCAATATGAGATGCATAAGTCTCGTAGTAGTTGTGCAGGTGGTACATCCACTCCTTGAACTGATGAGTCCACACTCGGGTTATTTACTCGAACATACCTGGCTATTCTATATTGATCTCGAAGTTGACTTGAAATTGACCAAAAAAAAAAAAACCAAGTGTTAGTTTAAAATTACACTATATAAGTAAAATTACACTTATTGAAAGCTCTATCATCATCACCTATTTTACCTCAGGGCGAGCTTCTTCCATGCAGGGACTCTCATGAGGCACTTGGTGCGAATGATGGCTCCTATGTCTCACTCAACAACCTGTTGACTTCGACCTCCGCTCGTTGATGTCATGAGTCATAAATAACTTTGAAGTGGGTGAAATGTTGTGCAATGTGCGATGATGGAAAAAAATTGCAAAAAAATTCTAAAACAATAGTAAAATTTCTAAAATTAATACAAATTCTAATACTTCTAAAACATACTTCTTAAAAATTTCTAAAAATTTCCTACAATTTTCTAATGTGTCTAATATTTCCTAAAAATTTCTAATATCTAAAAAATCTCCTAATTTTTTTAACAATCCTAAACAATTAGAAAACAACTAAGCCCACCCACCTAAGCCCGTCCTCCCCTAACCCCCCATCCCCACCCTGTTCCTCCCCCTCCTCCCTACCATGTCATAGTCGTGAAAAGTGCTAGTGTATATATTTGGTCTAGCTGGCATATGATGTACATAATATTTTCGCTCATGTCATTTACGTCCTACTTTTGCAATGGTTTAGCATATAGTTGCTAAAAGAAACGAGACAAATATACAATCGTCTTAACAACCTCAATGTCCAAATAGGGCCAAATATCAACCGGAATGAGCTGCTGCAGTAACACATGATAGTCACGAGTCTTAAAACCCGACAATGTGCCACTTTCCATTTGAGCATGTCTTGATATGTTGTCAATGTACCCGTTTGGAAATTTCACACTTTGTAACCACTTCAAGAATGTTTTATTGCCATCCAACTTGAAAGTACAATTGGTGTATCCCTTCATGCATTTACCATTAGCGCATTCCACCCACAAGTTCGGCTGTATCCCTATTTTTTTCATACTAATACGAGGGAGTCGTTTCCACTACATTATCATAACATTCTTCTCAATATCTATGGTATTGGCAATGTGTCTGATTTTCAATTTCGACCAGTATTCCAATTCAAAGAATATAATATTTTTCATACAATTCAGTTGTTCCACTGGTCTCGGTCTTTCTTCGAATTGGACACTATTCAACTTGGACAATATCTCATCTCTGGACAAATCCCTTGGTCTAGACCGAAACTCTGTTTTCCCAGCAAATGCTTCAGGCTCTTCACGCCGCTTGTGATCCCAGGGGAGCCAAATTCAATGGCTAAAGTAGCATACATTCTTAGCATGCCAAAAGGACGAGGTGTCCTCACTGCATGTAAAGTATGTCATATAACCTATGGTGCTCCACCCTGACAACATACCATAAGTTGAAAAATCATTAAAGCATTTTCCGATGGACTTGTCATATGTCCATGCACTATTTTTCACAAATCTATCAACGTCCGCATATAAATATTAATGGAATCACCAAGTGATCGCTGCCTGGGTACTAAAAGACTCATGATGATTGACACTTTTTTCATACACCTGCAGAGGGCAAGTTATAAGGAACGATGGCCACCGGCCAAATATTGTGCTCATTCGAAAAATTTCCAAATAGATTGAAGTTGTCGGCAATGTGACACTTAGGCATCAACCCCTTTCATCTTGATTCTGTGGCAAAATCAAGATATATTTTATCAAATTCTTTCCATGCTTTAGCGTTTGTTGGATGCCGTATTAGATCATCATCAACTCATTCGTCCTTATACCGCCTCATATCATCTGCAGTGTGGGTCGACATGTACAATTTTTTGTAATCTTAGTTTTAATTAAAAATAACTCAACACCGTGTTTAGAGTCTTGTTCTTTAGATATCTCGACTTATTGTACTTGGGACAATTATCTGATTTTTTGAATTTACGTAAAACAATATACAATTATTGGAAGACCTTATGCAAAGGGATCCCCATTTTTAGAAAAAAATGGGGATTAGGTGTGGGGCCCACTCAACATCGAATTTCAACGATCCGAACCGTCTATTTTTCAAGTTACACCTCATAGATTATCCTTGCAAAAATTCAATTCGATCCGAAACCATTTGCCTATTCAATTATCACGATAAAATTTTATTGTTTCTTATATAACAAAGTATTCGTTAATTTCTTTGAACCCAATTAGATGCCTTAAACATTTCCGATTTGCCTAATATTTTACAAGGATGATCTATGAGGTGGAACTTGAAAAATAGACGGTTCGGATCGTTGAAATTCGATGTGGAGTGGGCCCCACACCTAATCCCCATTTTTTTCTAAAAATGGGGATCCCTTTGCATAAGGTCCCTGTACAATTGTTTATGTATGCATGGATCTTGTCATATCCAATCCGAGGTTTGTCATCATCTTCAAGCTAGAAAGATTTACAGGCAAGTCATTAGGTGCTGAAGCATACGTTCACAATCTTCATTACCTTATTGTAATTTTGGTTGGTTATATTACAGTCTAGACTCTACTTTCATGTGTATCAACTCCACAATGGCTGCTAGCACAGAAAAATCTTGACAATTGGGGAACAATTCTTGCTGATCTTTTTTCAACAATCTATTGTACTTTTCGGAGTCTATAGACCGCTCATCGTCTATATTGAGTGAAGCGTTAGGGAGAGCATCCTTCAATATGTCCATCACTTGGTCATCGTCAACATGGCCAAATGAAAGGGGTTGATACCTAAATGTCTCATTGCCGGAAGATGTTGACGTTGTAATGGGTGATTCTATGTGATAAGTCCAATTTAAGTAAGTGTGTACCATCTCATGCACGCACAAATGATATTCGACGTCATCCAATTTCATCTAAATGCAATTGTTACATTTTGTGCACTGACACCTGATACGATTATGTGCATTGACATGGTTTCTTGCAAGCCCAATAAATTCCTCGATCCCCTTCAAATATTTATCACAACATCTATCATGCAATTTTATCCACCATTTGTCCATTCTGCCTATTTTCAGAGAACTTAGTCATCATAACAAGTTGATATGCGATTGTTAGTCCGTTTTTGCCTCAGGTAACGATCCTATCCTATTTTAAAATGCACTTCCAGCGTTGCGGTTTGCAATTCACGCGACTATTTTTTATCGTGAAAAATTTGGTAGCATCTCTCTAGGGTTCCTCAAGTGCACAACGTAGATATTATAAATAAATATTTAGTATGCACTAGAAGAATATTAGGGGAATACAATTCACGATCGAAACTTAGTCGCGTTCACTGCAAACCCTAAAGACATACTAGTGCACTATGAAACTGTCTGAATGCATATTGTGTATGCACGCACATCCAACACATTCTCAAACAAGTCTACGGTTTTTATTTTTTTTTAAATTTTATTATATGAAGTTAACCAACACAATTCACTTCGAATAAACGGTTATGAAATTTCAAAAAGAAATTCAAACCGCGATTTCCTAGGCTAATGCTGCACTAGTTAAGTTCACCTATGCTATATATGTTTTAATAACCCCACAAACTCAAATTTCACACAACTCACAATTTCAACTTTTATATATATAATGTATATATGGTGATTGGATCAAGAATCAAATATTTTTACAAACATTTATACACTTCTTTGTAGCCTTTAGATTTTATAACATTCAAAGGTCTAGATGAAGAGTGATGTGGAAAGTTTTAAACATTAAATGACTTGGATGATGATGTAGATTATTATCAATAAAGAAAACACTAATCTAAATTAAAATATAAATATCTAATAGGATAAAATTGAAAAAACAAACAATCAAACTTTGAACGCATAGTAAAAAATCAAAAAATAAGAAAACAAAAACATCAAGATACTCATAACCTCCATCTCCCTCTTTGCTGATTAGGTCTGCAATGCTTTGGATTAATCCCAGCATAAACGAAATTGCTACAATATAAAAATTGAAAGCGCAGACGAATGAAATAAAAAAGAGATGTTTGTTTGATTCGAAAAAATAAAAAAGTAGAAAAAAATCATCAAAGACCTAAATTGACAAAACCAAAAGATTTTGCAAAACCTAATTTAATCACCCTACATATATGAACAATAATATAGGGTTTAGGGTTTTGTTTTGCATACCTAATGAAAATTCAAGAGACTATTTTGTTGTAGAAGGCATCAAAATTTCATATCAATCTCATGAAAGTTGCATACCTCATCGGCAAAGAGGGAGATGGAGGTTACAATCCTTCGAATCAATGGAGTTCTGTCCTTTCTATTTTGCACGCTTGTAGCTAGGGTTTCTTCCTGTTTAATTTTATATTTAATTACCTTCCATATTTTATGCTTTTTCAGTTTTATTTTTATCTTTAATATTAGTTTTTTTTTTTTTTTTGACAATTGACGGCATTAAATGTAGGGGAGGGGGGAATACAACCATTTCTATGGGGGAGACCACTGGGACTCGAACTTGGGTGAGGTGGGAAAACCCTTGCCACTAGTTCCACCGCAACTAGGGCCCTTGCCTCATCTTTAATATTAGTTAAGGTCCACATAAGTATCCATGTCATTTAATGAATGAATAAGAACCTTTGAATGTTTTGTAATCTAAAAGTTAAAAAAAAGTGTAAAAATGTTTGTAAAAATATTTGTCCCTTGATCCTATATATATATATATATATATATATATATATATATATATATATATATATATATATATATATATATATATATATATCTATATATATCACATTAAATAAATTAGAATTTCACTACTAGAAATTTGGGCAAAAGCTACCCTTTTCATTGGTGCCTATTGTGGCATGTAGCCACTCACATTGGTGGCAAACCTCAATGGCCACTAAGCAGCCACCAAATTAGAGAGTGTGGCCTATGTAGAGGACTATATTGTAACAATGGCTACTCTTAATACATTGGTGGCATCTAAAAACAATGCCACCCTAATTCACATCGGTGGCAAAATTGCAAAATAATATTAAAAAAAAGGATGCCCTGTGTGGGCACCCAAATTGGAGTATCATATTTCTTTTTCTATTTTTTGTGAGAAAACAAATTGTAATATCATTAAAATATAAGAATATAACTATAAATTTGAATAACTGAATAATATTAAATTACTGAAAAATTTACTGAAAATGGTACATCAATATAATCACAATATTAAATTAACAATTCAGAGAACACATGTTTTACATGAGTAACGCTCACAAAACCATACATTTACACAATCATCTCCAAATGAAGATACGTGAATTGATCCATAAAATAAGTAGTTTAATTTACATTGCTACTCTATTAAGCCGCCATCAAATAGAAGATTCACAGCACAATAATTAATATTCTTTACTCATTCCATACTGGGCAGGAAATCGTTCGACCACAATCCTCTATTTTTCTAAGTGCAAATAGAAAAACGGAATCAAAGTATTCAACCCAAAATCTTCACATTAGCTCAAGAATTATATTGTTTCCAGAGCTTTCCAATTTCCCAGCACAGAACGACAAACATAAAAGCATTAAAATAGCTATAAATTACAACAATAGGATGAACTAAAAGATACCTCCCAATATAAACATAAATTAATTAGATAGAATTCGACGTTGGCTGCAGCAAACTGAAAAACACATTGTCACCAAACATAAAAGCCGTTTTTTCAGATGAAATGAGGGCATATATAGATATCACTCGGATTCAACAAACTGCATACTAATTCCTGTTTAGATTTTTTAAATTATTTAGTTACTATGGTAAGAAACATAATTCAAATAATTATGAGAATAATAGTTTAACACTCACAATAAATTTTATGAGATGGAAATGGAGGCTTATTCTTGTCTTGCGCTCAATGATATCAATTTCAGCTTGCTCCCAAACATACTGCAAAAGCTAAAAGAAAGTTAGACTTTGCAAGTAAACAATAGCCGCTAATTTTTCTCCAAAATTTTCAGATATCTCATTCCCAAACGTACATCCAAATAAAATAAAAGTAAAAACTCCACAGTACCAATACACAACCAAAATTTGAACCTAAAAAACCATCTTCAAAGTTCTATCAAATGTGAGCATTTACTCAATTTTAAGAAGTTGTATCGTTAAAACATAAATCCCATGATGAACTCACCTTCCTTAATCTTTTCTAAAGAAGCAATAATTCACATAATGTATCCAAATAAGAAAATAACATATGATTCATGCTATCTTATACTTTCATATCCAAGTTATGTTTATGCAAATCATGAGAGACGCACATTTAAATCTCATCCCACACGCCCTAAGTAAAAAAGAAACTAGCTCCTCCATCATTCACTGTCCAAGCGGATTAGCATGTGGAGTAATAGAATATCAAAACGCAAGTTACAATTTTTAATGTACTTTAATAATTATTTCTTCCAATGGAAATAATTGATTTCAAGTGCCTAACCAGTGAGGCACCCTTTCTTTCCCACACTCTACTTAACAATCCATGAACCTGAAGAGAGAAGAATCATTTATAAGTTAATTGATCTTAGTTGGTTCCATAACTTGCTAATACGAAAAGAGAACAAAACAAAAAAAGTTAATCGAAGGATTTTACAAAAGCTACAAAAATTAACTAAATCTCACATCAAAAGAACCCAGAAATTTAATGAAGAATTCTCCAAAACCCACAAATTTAAACGTAAAATTCTACAAAATCATGACAAATTTAATACAATCTAATTATATTAATCACCAAATTGAATTAGATCTTATCTTCACATCCAATAAGTAACAGAGTTTGATAACATTATACCCAAAGAAACCTCAAATTTACAGAAATTGGGAGCACGATGGGGCGGCAATGAGATCGAAGAGATCTCACGAAGCCGACATCGAAATCGTCAATCGTGTTGCAGAGCACAGTTTTTCCGTTTTGGATTTCTAGATAAAGATTCAAACCCAAAACTGAGTAATTTATAAAACAAAAAAAAATCACTGAATTGATTCGAGAAAGTGCGAAAATTATCAAACCTGATCTTCCGCAATCATCCAAGTAGAGAAAATTATCAACCCTAAACCCCTTTTTGGTAGCTTCAGTGCCTCGCTCCTCTCTCTCCCTTCCCCTCCCTCCCATCCTACGCCTATGTCCCTCTCTCTGCAACCCATGCTTTTTTGGCAGCATCACTCCACCTAACCCACCCCAATCCGTCCCCACTCCTCCCTCTCTTTCTCTCTCTCCCTGTCCATCCGTCCCTCAAGGAGGGTCAGGTAGAGGAGAGGGGAGGCGGAATCGAAGATCAATAAATCCAAAACCTGCATTCTCATCAGGAAAAAATAAAAAATAAAAATCACTAAAAATAAAAAGGCAGAAAAATGCAGTGTATTCTTCCCGAAGGCAACATATCTAACATTCTTGGAAAGAAAATTCGATAATGAATTGAAAAAAAAATAAAAAAAGTGAGAGAGAGAGAGAGAGAGAGAGACGAACCTTATCCGGAGCTCGAGAAATCTGTGGAAGCAAATGGAAGAGGCCTGATTTTCCATATTTCTTCCGTTCTAGGATGAGAGAAACGGAAGAGATGGAGCTGTGGCTACTAGGGTTTGAGGAGGACAGAAACAGGAAGAGAGAGAGATGAGAGAGGGCTAGCGTAGGAGAGAGAGGAAGAGTGAGAGATAAGCGGGGAGCGCACGTAACCCAACGATCCGTGCTAAACCAAATGGACAAAATTACCCTCCCAACCCATCTCCATTCGGCTGGTATTGTTGTAAATAGGATGAAATCGAGTGGCTCCGTGCTAAACCATATGGACAAAATCACCCTCTGAACTTTGGAGAATTAACCTTCCAACCCAGCCACATTCGGCTGGCATTCTTGTAAATAAAGCAAAATAAAAAAAAATTGTACAGTGCCTGCCCCTCCTTCTACTTTAGAATAGATAATTTGAGGGTGAAAGTACTGTAGAATAGGATTATTAAATGAAAAAAAAAATTTGATGGAAAAAAAGGAGAAGAAGACTGAAAAAGAAATAAAAAAATAGGTCCCAAAGTTGAAAAATATGTAAAAAGTCTTTGGTGTAATTTTAAGAAATAAAGTTAGTTAACAGACACTAATCATTGGTGGCTGATTTTTGAAGGCCACTGATATCAGTGGCAACCCACTGTAAAGACACCAAAAAATAGTAAGAGTGGGTGCTTTATATCTATGACCACCAATTGCAAAGGGTGTGCAAAAAATGGTAGGCAATGGTCATAATTCTAGTAATGTTTACTAAAAATTTGAGAGACAAATACATGCCTTTACTTCAATTTTCTTCCAATCAATCACAAACCTACACAAAACAAAATTAATTAGTTGCACAATTAAACAAAAAAAAAAATAAAATAAAATAAAACCTTCAATTAACTGGGATAGGGGTGATGAGAGATGGGTGATGAGGTTGGTGATGAGAGGTGGGTGATGAGGTGGGTGTGAGATGGGTTTGAGTGAGAGAGCGACAATATAAATGTAGCAAAGAAGAAGATAGCTGTTGGGGAAAGAAAGAAGAAAGGAGAAGTAGGTTTGTGATTAGGCAAATCAGAATTAGAATATATATTAGAGGAATAGAGAAGAAATTAATGTTTAAGCGCATTCTAAAGATGAGAGTGGTGGTGAAGGGACTTGTAGAGTTTTTATGGCTTTAACCTTCCTTTTGCTTGCCTAACTCTCACTTTTTTGACTATCTCTGTAGCTACCAGAATTTTGCTAAACTTCTCTATCAAGTTCGGCTTCAAACTTCAAAGCATCCCTGCCACCGACTTTGACTAATGACATACAAATGTCCATGAAAACAAGTTCGTAGAAAGAACCGGAAAGACCTAGCTAGCTATAGCATTTTTTTTTTTCAAAAAAAAATCAAGAGATCCCCTTTCTTTTGTAGTACAAAACACCTAAGTACCGAAAAAGACGATGAAAGTTCTTTTTTTGATTAGCAACGAGGAAGGTTCAAGAATTTGATTGAGATCTCATTACCATGCATGAATAATCATCACTGCATTCTTAAAAGTCACCAAGTGAAATAGTGAATAAGAGCACAATTTGTTTCTTTTTTTTTTAGGAACCGAATATAAAGACATTTTTTAATTAAAAATGTTTTTAGATACCCGCATAAAATGTTTATCAAATTTTATATGGTCAAATAATGTGGTAAAAGTTTATTTGGGTAAATAATTGTGACAAAGTTTAATAAAATTGTCCATACTGTCTGAGTAGGCCATTGGAATAAGGTTGGACTTCAATTAGGCCTGGCAATTCCTGACACGACCCGATAACCCGACACGACACGACACAAAATTAACAGGTGTTCGGGTCGACACGATAACGAATCGGATCGTTATCGGGTAACCCGATAAGCACCTGTTAAGATAACGGGTTGGTTCGGGTATACACGTGGGTAACACGATACACGATAAGCAGAATATTAATTTAATAATTTTATAACCCTAAAAAAATACTATAATAATTATATATATATATATATATATATATATTAATTTAACAATTTTATACCCCTAAAAACTATAATAATTATATATACTATAATAATTATACCCCAAAAATATTAACTATAATAATTATATATATATATATATTAAATTTTAAATTAAATTTTATACCCCTAAAAACTATAATATTTAATATGCATCCGCCCTTTGAAGAAAAAGGGAGGGAAAAAGTTTTCAAAAAAGAAAGGGAGGGAAAAAAGAAAATGATAAGAAAAAAAAACAAAAAAGAGAGGGAAAGAAGGTTGTACCGTGTAATGTAGGTGTAGCATCCGCCCTTTGAAGAAAAAGGGAGGGAAAAAGTTTTTCAAAAAAAAAAAAGGGAGGGAAAAAAGAAAATGATAAGAAAAGGAAACAAAAAAGAGAGGGAAAGATGAGATACGCATCATACAAAACTAATTTAAACGATCCAACCGTCAAACATGTTTGTATATGTTTCGAGATCGCATAAGCCAAAAATTGCAAAAAAAAAAAACATTCAGAGATCAAGTAACGGGACAAAACTTTTCGACGGTTATAAACGAAAAATCACGATTTAACGGTTATTTTAACTCCGATTTTGATGATTTTTTACAGCTACACTCCTTGACCCTATATGAATACAATGAATGAACTCGATCTTCAATTTAAAATATTTACAATAGTGGATACTACAAAATCTTATGTTATACTTAATGAAAGTATGAATAAACTCTTAAGTATTAATGAACCTATTGTTTTGATGGGATACGCATTCTACGAAACTAGTTTCAACGATCCAACCGTCAAACATGTTTGTATATACTTCGAGATCACATACGCCAAAAATTGAGAAAAACAAACATTTAGAGATGAAGTACCGGGACAAAACTTTTCGACGGTTATAAACGAAAAATCACGATTTAACGGTTATTTTAACTCCGATTTTGATGATTTTTTACAGCTACACTCCTTGACCCTATATGAATACAATGAATGAACTCGATCTTCAATTTAAAATATTTACAATAGTGGATACCACAAAATCTTATGTTATACTTAATGAAAGTATGAATAAACTCTTAAGTATTAGTGAATCTATTGTTTTGATGGGATACGCATTCTACGAAACTAGTTTCAACGATCCAACCGTCAAACATGTTTTTATATACTTCGAGATCACATAGGCCAAAAATTGAAAAAAAACAAACATTAAGAGATCAAGTAACGGGACAAAACTTTTCGACGGTTATAAACGAAAAATCACGATTTAACGGTTATTTTAACTCCGATTTTGATGATTTTTTACAGCTACACTCCTTGACCCTATATGAATACAATGAATGAACTCGATCTTCAATTTAAAATATTTACAATAGTGGATACTACAAAATCTTATGTTATACTTAATGAAAGTATGAATAAACTCTTAAGTATTAATGAATCTATTGTTTTGATGGGATACGCATTCTACGAAACTAGTTTCAACGATCCAACCGTCAAACATGTTTGTATATACTTCGAGATCACATACGCCAAAAATTGAGAAAAACAAACATTTAGAGATCAAGTAACAGGACAAAACTTTTCGACGGTTATAAACGAAAAATCACGATTTAACGGTTATTTTAACTCCGATTTTGATGATTTTTTACAGCTACACTCCTTGACCCTATATGAATACAATGAATGAACTCGATCTTCAATTTAAAATATTTACAATAGTGGATACCACAAAATCTTATGTTATACTTAATGAAAGTATGAATAAACTCTTAAGTATTAGTGAATCTATTGTTTTGATGGGATACGCATTCTACGAAACTAGTTTCAACGATCCAACCGTCAAACATGTTTTTATATACTTCGAGATCACATAGGCCAAAAATTGAAAAAAAACAAACATTAAGAGATCAAGTAACGGGACAAAACTTTTCGACGGTTATAAACGAAAAATCACGATTTAACGGTTATTTTAACTCCGATTTTGATGAGGTTTTACAGCTACACTCCTTGACCCTATATGAATACAATGAATGAACTCGATCTTCAATTTAAAATATTTACAATAGTGGATACCACAAAATCTTATGTTATACTTAATGAAAGTATGAATAAACTCTTAAGTATTAGTGAATCTATTGTTTTGATGGGATACGCATTCTACGAAACTAGTTTCAACGATCCAACCGTCAAACATGTTTGTATATACTTCGAGATCACATACGCCAAAAATTGAAAAAAAACAAACATTAAGAGATCAAGTAACGGGACAAAACTTTTCGACGGTTATAAACGAAAAATCACGATTTAACGGTTATTTTAACTCCGATTTTGATGATTTTTTACAGCTACACTCATTGATCCTATATGAATACAATGAATGAACTCGATCTTCAATTTAAAATATTTACAATAGGGGATACCACAAAATCTTATGTTATGCTTAATGAAAGTATGAATAAACTCTTAAGTATTAGTGAATCTATTGTTTTGATGAGATACGCATTCTACGAAACTAGTTTCAACGATCCAACCGTCAAACATGTTTGTATATACTTCGAGATCACATACGCCAAAAATTGAAAAACAAACATTAAGAGATCAAGTACCGGGACAAAACTTTTCGACGGTTATAAACGAAAAATCACGATTTAACGGTTATTTTAACTCCGATTTTGATGATTTTTTTACAGCTACACTCCTTGACCCTATATGAATACAATGAATGAACTCAATCTTCCATTTAAAATATTTACAATAGTGGATACCACAAAATCTTATGTTATACTTAATGAAAGTATGAATAAACTCTTAAGTATTAGTGAATCTATTGTTTTGATGGGATACGCATTCTACGAAACTAGTTTCAACGATCCAACCGTCAAACATGTTTGTATATACTTCGAGATCACATACGCCAAAAATTGAAAAAAACAAACATTAAGAGACCAAGTAACGGGACAAAACTTTTCGACGGTTATAAACAAAAAATCACGATTTAACGGTTATTTTAACTCTGATTTTGATGACTTTTTACAACTACACTCCTTGACCCTATATGAATACAATGAATGAACTCGATCTTCAATTTAAAATATTTACAATAATGGATACATCAAAATCTTATGTTATACTTAATGAAAGTATGAATAAACGATAATAATTATATATATTAATTTAACAATTTTATATCCCTAAAAACTATAATAACTATATAATATAATTATATATATATATATATATATAATGTTTTGAAGTAATATTTGTAATATCCTTGCACATTTAATATTTGTAATAGATTAGTAGTGTATGGATTTTTTTTTATTAGGCTTTTATTTTCGAGTGTAGATGTAGTACTTAAACGAAAAATGTGTTTTAATGTTTTGAAGTAATATTTATGTGGCAATGTGTGGTATGTGCAAATTTAAGGAAAAAAAAATATTTTTTTTAACGGGTCATAACGGGTCGGGTAAAGTGACCCGACCTGTTAAGGACCCGTTAAGATAACGGGTGTGACACGACACGACCCGTTAAGATAACAGGTGTTACACGAAAACGACACGAATACGACAGACACGACCCGTTTGCCAGGCCTAACTTCAATGCCTAAGAAGCAATGTATGGGATCCGAGTCCTTAATATCAAATTCTTTGATGAGAATATCAGTGAAAAAAAAAAAAAAACTTATATCACTTCAACAATAGCTAATTGGTGATTTACTAGTTAGTTTATAACCTAGGTTACGGCACTTAATAGCTTTCGCCTCCTTTATGTGAGTGAAGAAAAATAAAACTCTTCACTTCTTTCTTAAGTATTGTATTTAATTTTAAACATGGGTTTAATTAAATTGACTAGGTTAGTATATCCTCTTTCGGCATCTAAGTTTGAATTCTCTTCATTGTTTGTTTAAAATTAGAGTATCATTTAAATAAATTAAAAGTTACTGTAATCAAATATCACTTAGTCAAATTAAAATATCACGTCACTTCTTGTCGTAGGCATTTGTAGGTCACCAAACTTATATAAATTAGCCCAAGAAAATATTATTGAAAGCAATTTAGTACTTGCATGTTGTTAGGAAACTTCCACCATCTTTCTGCAGCTGGTCAATCATATTTTTCAACAACATAATCTAATCACAGAGAGGAAGAAAGAGGAACAAAACGTCTTAATTTTCAAAACTTTCAGGCTAAAACAAAAGGCTCAACTTTGAGAAACCGAAAGTGCGACTATATATATAATATGCATCTCACTCTTTGTATATGAATGCAGAATGTGCTAACAAATTCAACATTGTCGACCTTAGCTTCATCTTAATTTATGAATTAGAGGCTGCATGGCTGCCTTTTCTTTGTGAATATGTATAGATATAAAACGTTTGAAACAGTCCAACCACTTCATGCATCTAACTAAAATAAATGGTTAAGAATATTATAGGAAAAAAAAATTAATTAAATAAAATGATAGCTTCCATTTGGAGACAATTACATGTATGGTGTATGAAATGCAAAATCCATTGAAAAATCCAAAAAGGTGATGTTCTCGAATGTAGAAAAAAGAAAGCGCATCCACATCAAAGTAAGGAGAAAAATTATAAATGATAGGTTATAGCTAATGGTTTTGATTCAAACAACGTACGTGGGTTTTGGTTGGAGCGGCTGGTTGTTTTTTTTTCAGTTTAGTATAAACAAGTGCACTGATATAGCTTACAAGGGGCGCAGTGTGGAATTACGTAGTTGTATTATTAGTGGTATAATTGATGCTTTCTCTTACCGCATCCTTATTTAATCAAAATGGGTAATGTTAAGGAGACCGAATTTTTAAACCAAACTTACAAAAAAATTTGGAATTAAGTAATTGTATCATTGGAATTGATGCTTTCGTTTTCTCTTTCCTCATGTATACCACATCCTTAATTAATCAAATTGATCCTTACTTGTTGTCCACGTTTGAAATTAACCTTTTCCTTGTTACTTCAAAATAAATATTCTTTGAACGGCATCCTAGTCGATTAATTCTTTTAGGGAAGTGTCATTAGCACTCCAAAAATCTTATTCTACACTCCTCACAAGTGTATTTTATTTCCAAATATAGAAAGTTTGATGTGTAGAATGAAATTTTTGGAGTGCCAATAACAATTCCCTTATTTTATTATTTGATATGTACTAATGCACTGTTTTGAGGCTGCATGTTCATGGATGTTCTACGTACTTCATAATTTCTGTCTTTTTATATATGTAAATTACGACATTTCTTATGCGTACAAGTTCTATTGTTATGGGTAAACACATTGCATCAAAACAAATATGTTTTGTGCAGTATGTGTTATGGGTAAACAATATGCATTTAGCACTGTTCTTTATTCTTCTCGTGTTTATGAAACAAATACATTTTCTTTACATATCTATATTCCACGTGAATCGTTATTTTCTCAGAATGAAATCATCACAAATTTCAGTTCTTTGATACACCTCAAAGAGCATTTTGTTGAGAATGAAGTCAGGTGCCTCTCTTCAAACAAAGACGAACCCCCCCAATATGCAAAGCAAAACGAGTTAGACAATGTGCCATTGAATTAGATAGCTTGATGGCGGAAAAAACCTCCAGTGACCTGTTTGATCAGTAGCTCCTTCGAGTCCTCAATTGCCCTCAGTAATCATATCCCTATTAAAGAAGTATTAGAAGCCTGTTGGAGAATTATTGGTTTATAGGAAAACAAATTTGATGTGCATAAAAATTATTATATTTATTTTAAAGTTTTTCTTTTGAGAAAAAGTAAATGACATTTTTGTAAATTATGTTGTTTTTTTTCTTCATAGAATTAGGTATCTTCCTTAGATCACCTTTAAAAGTTAGAAACTTTAGAAACATGAGTCACATCATAATCTGACTTTGCATATATATCACTGCATTCACCACAAGAAATCGAATTAATATAGGCAAAAATATTTGCCTCTAAAAACCATCAATAGGGGCAAATATATAGAAAAATCGCCCCTACTAACAAGGAGTGGTGGAAAATAGATTCGTCCCTAAAAAAGCTGTTGCTATTGTTATTAGATGCAATAAATGTCAAATATCCGCCCGTATTGTTTTTGTTGCCATGTTGGCAGAAACATCCGCCCCTAATACTTTTTAATTATATAAAAAAAAAATCGAACAAATAAATACATCAGCTCCTAATGCTTTCATTTATATAAAAAAAAAAAATTCACAAGATAATAAATGCATTAATTCACTCAAACGTCAGTTATTGATTTTGAATCAGTCAAAATATTCAAACCTAGCATGCTTCATCTTCATCTTTCATCTTTCCAGATCTCAGAACAATAGAATAATTTTAGGGTAAGTATCAGTTTACTACCCTCATGTTTCGTGGTTTTCAACATTTAGTACATCAAGTTTTTTTCATCCCAGAGTCATACATAAAGTGTTAATTTTGGGACAGTCTCATACATCCGTTAGTCAAACGGTTAAATCTACCGTTAACTGATGATGTGGCGCCTTTGTGGACAATGACTGGGCGCCACGTGTCATTAAGGGCGCCACGTGTCACTTCTTCTTCCTTGTAAAATCCCAGAAACAAAGCAACTCTCAGACCCAGAAACCAAAAAATGGAGAAAACCCAAGATTTTGCTCTGGCTGAGATGAAGAAATCAGTGGCAGAAAGATCTTCTTGCAGGGTTTGTCCAAGGCGGGCTCGGGCTCTGATTCCGGCGAAGTAGGCAGGCTCGGGCTCTGAGAAACCCGGGCGCTATCGAGGAACATCACGGTGGTGGGAAATGGGTGGTGTAGCGGAGAAGATCAGGTCGGGATCTCTTCAATAAACCCTAGAAATTGCAGAGAAGATCGGGTCAGGGTCGGGGTCGATACCGGAAGCCCTAGAAATTGCAGAGAAAGAGGGAAATATGCTTTCTCTCCTCCGTATTCGAAATTGGGAAAAGATTGAATCTTTGATGGATTGGAGAATGGAGGGAGGTACAGAGAGATGAGAGATAGGTAGAGAGAGAGAGAGGAGAGATGAGAGAGGTTGAGAGAGAGGGGGAGGGAGAATGGAGGGAGAGAGGGTGCAGGGGTAGAAGACAAGTTTCGGTTTTTTTTTTTTGAACCCCTTCTCAAAAAAAAAAATTCCACGTGGCGCCCAGTCATTGTCCACATAGGCGCCACATCATCAGTTAACGGTAGATTTAACAGTTTGACTAACAGATGTATGAGACTGTCCCAAAATTAACACTTTAGGTATGACTCTAGGACGAAAAAAAACTTGATGTACTAAATGTTGAAAACCACGAAACATGAGGGTAGTAAACTGTTTTACCCATAATTTTAATAAAAAATTACAAGAAAAAACATTTTCTTCCTTCAATCTTCTCCTTTCTTTCAATCTCAGTCTTTGTAGACCACATCTCTAAGTCCATCTTCTTATGTTGCAGCAGCACATGAGTCTATATAAAAACAAAAAAGATAACGTAATAAACAACAACGCCAAATTACAAAGTACATTAATTTGTACGAACAAACAAAAATAATCAAATCTGAATTTCAGTCAATTAAATGTATAAGAAAATCACTAAACAAAGATTAACACAAGGCAATTACTTCTAAAATTGAAAGTTCTTGAGAATCTCTTTCTCACTATCAATCAAATGATATTTCTATTCCAATCTATTCGTAAAATTTTCTTCCACTCTAAATTATTCAAAATCTCGTAAAGTGTACCTGCAAAACAATTCAAGATGGAAAAAAGCTTCGATCAAACCAAATGAAAAGAGTTTTACCTTCTCTGTGACAAACCTTTCTTTTGGTCCTCTTGAAGTAGCAAAGGAGAAATAGACAATAAAAAATTACTGAGAAAGAAAGAAAGAGAGGATAGATTGAGATCTGCACAACAGAAAAAGAGGGGAAGAAAAATGAAGGAAAAATGGAAAACTGATGAGTTGTGCGGCAGTTGAAGAAGGGAAAAGAGAAAAATGAGGGAAGTGGATTTGTATTGGAGTTAGGGTTTAGATATTTGTTGTTTTTTTCCCTAGTAAATAATAGTATCCTTTATTTTTATGTTTTGTAAACATTAACTTGTAATTAAACATATCCACCTTAAATAGAAAAAAAAAGTTTAAATAAATAAGTACAAACATCCACCCCTAATGGAAAAAATAATTAAATTTAAATAATTATTAGTTGAATTAGGGGTTAATTTATTCGCCTCTAATAGCTAAATAAAGTAAAGGTATTTTTTTCCACCCCTAAAAGTAATAAAATTAATAAAGACGAATTATTGTTTGTCCCTATTAAGTTAATAGAGACAATTGCATGTTTTCGTCCCTAATGAAAACTATAGAGGCAAATTTTTATCTTCCTTAGATCACTTTTAAAAGTTAGAAACCTTAGAAACATGAGTCATATCATAATCTGACTTTGCATATATATCACTGCATTGCACAATTTATATAATTAGGAGACGAGAATATATAACGTATATATGTTTTTACCTAGCAATAAGAAGCACCATTATTTCTGAATGTGCATTTGGATTAATTCTAGTTCACAATTGAATGTAAAACATGGAGAGTACGTATTGAACTTGAAGGTGATCCCTGGCCATTTTCTGATAAATAAATAAATATATATATATATATATATATATGTTTTATTTTTATTTTTATCAACCTTCGCCATTTTCTGATAAGTGCTCCAAGATAGTGCTATAACATAGAGTCTATTTCTAGCATCGATCGTGAAAAAGTTTTACTTGGGGCCACATAGTGGATCCCTTCTACTCAAAATTCTGCATAATAATGTGTATTATATGGATGCAATAATGTATGTATATATGGATATACGGGTATATGATGTGACTCATCAGAGCATTGCTTGGTAACAATTCTCTCTCCTATATATTGCTCAACTGCTAATACATTCACAATATTACATGTACTTCATTTGGCACTTTTTCTTTTATGGATATATAGCAGTGTCCGGATGTGGAAGCTGAATTTATTTGGAGTTATGCTACTGATAGGAAATTTTCTAATTAAACAATTATTTGAGTAAAATGGAATTTTAACCTTTATAAAAACTGCACACACATTTCTCAAGAAGTTGTAGAAATTCAATGGTGTATAAAATTGTTTGGTGAAGGATTGGAATTGGCATGGGAAAAAAAAAGGATTGGAATTGGCAAATCTTAGATTTATGTTTTAAGGATTGTTTGTTTGATGAAGTAGAGACTTATAGTTTTAGTTCTTTCGTTCCCTGAATTAGGAAAAGCTTGTACTCGAATTAAAAAGCTCATCTTCTCCTTGATTTTAAACTGGCTTTATAATTGTTACTTCTTTGTGGGAAAATTTGGAACTATCATTTTTTATTATTAGTAAGGAGAGAATTCAAAACTATTGCAATAATTTTTTTTGGGGAAGCGGCGTCGGGGGGGGGGGGGGGGGGGAGAGGGTGCAGATCCAGGACGCACCCAACGCCCTATCCACTAGGATATTTCACCACATGCTTGTAACTTTGTTGATTTCTGAAATTAACAACCAATTACAATTAAAGTTATTATTCTTGTTATCGTAATCAGACAATTCGATGGGCAACTGCTAAAGAGGATTTCTTTGTTAAGCTTAATTTTATAGTTCGATTATTCAAATTAAAGGGGGAACAACAATATTTTTACTTGTGATCGCACTAATGAAAATCTAATTTACACAGGTTCTTGATCCGCTGAGGATCTTTATGGAAGATTGCATAGCATGACTAATTAAGGATAGTCATTAGGATATGCATGTTACAAAAATATTTAAATTGAAGGTGCTCCTAAATCTTTGACACTCAAACGTAATAAGAGTTTCTCCACATGACTTCATATTTTTTTTTCTTTTTATTCATTTTGGAGGAAGAGGGGTCCAATTTTATACCTCTTTTAATTTTGAGGAAGAAAATTGCCACTAGATCAGATCAGTAAAAAAATGATGCAATAATGTTTATTTATTTATTTTTATTTTATAAATATGAAGCAACAATGTTAGGATGACATATTGAGTAAGTACTCCAGGACTACAACTAGATATTTCTAGTCGTTTTATTTAGTATCTTATGAAAATTTAAAAGAAAAGTGTTTTGCACACTTTTTTTTCTTTTTTCTTTTCAGAAGGAACCAGCTAGTGGTTCCATCACGACATCTCACATTTTTGGGAGCTAAGAAGACTCATAAAGACATTTCAACCTCCTTTAGCCACCATCGTGCGATGCACACTCTTTTTTTAGTTGTGTATACTTTTATTTGGTTTTGTCTCAATTAACTTGGTTTTTTTCAGTTCAAATGTCAATAATGAATAAAAATATGCACACGAAGTAAAAAAAGTGTCCGAAAATTATTTCCCGATTACATGTCGGCTTGGTAGTTAACATTATGACTTTACTTTTTTCTTTAGGTTCAACTATTGACAAGGTTTGAGGGGTGTTATTATTGAGTGCACTGGGGTCACACAGTGGTCCCTTCCCAATTCTATTACAATATTGAGGCCGAAAAATACAGGCAAGAACAAGAGTGGTAATTTCGTCGCTTTGTGCTGTGGAATCACAGTTATAAATTGACAAGCGACCCCGTTTGAAAATACTTGTGAGCGATCGAGCTAGCAGCCTAGTCGACTGCGCGTGTGTTGCGATTCTCAACTTCTTTTCTCTTTCCCCTCAGGTTTTTTTGTTTCTATTAAACCCCACCATCCCTCCCTCCCTCCCTCCCTGCCCTCCTGTTTCATCATCCCCCAAATAATCCACAAACCTCCTCTGTTCTTTCTCTTCCTCTGTTTTTCTCTTCCTCAAATTCTTTGAAATCTTCGAGGTAGAATCACAATCCTTCAAATGGGTTTTATCGTTTCATTCCATTGAATCAAAATTTTCACGCTTTGGCAAGTTTAGAGTGTGAAAGTTTGTAGTTTTTTCTTGTGTGTGCAGGCAAGAAAAAATGACCAACCAAAATGTACTTGTTTCTGATGCCAAAGGCGTGGCTATTACAGTCACGGTTGCTGCAAACAAGGCTATGTTTTCGCAGTCGGTTCCGGAACCGATGACTGAGGGAGGAGGAGGAGGGTACTTCACCATTCCCATGAACATCAAGGTTTTGAAAGTTGACACCGAAGGCGGAGCAGCCAGAATCAATGCTTGGGTTGACTCCTTGAGAGCATCTTCTCCAACTCGTGTCAAATCAGCCACTCCTCAGTCTCTTTCTGAAACCGTGGATTATAACTCTTGGACTGTAAGCATTGCTCTAAAAAATAACTTAATAATTATGGTTGTTTTAAAATTGAATTTAAACTAATTAGTTTTTGGTTAAATATATAGATTCATCATCCATCAGCTATGAGCATGTTCGAGCAGATAACCAATGCTTCAAAGGGCAAGCAGATTGTAATGTTTCTTGACTATGATGGCACCCTCTCCCCCATTGTAGAAGACCCAGATCGTGCTTTCATGTCCAATGAGGTTTATTCTTTCTCCCGTCTGATTCTGCTCAACTTTCTTCAGAAAATATATTTTTATGTCGTACACATATCTATATATGTACACTATACGTATAGTATAAGTATATGCCTTTCTTAGGTTTTGAATTACTATGGTAATTTTGGTCAGATGAGAAAAGCAGTGAGGGCCGCTGCTAGATACTTTCCCACAGCAATAGTTAGCGGGAGGTGCAGAGACAAGGTACAGTTTTCCTTTCTGTATAAAGAAATATAAATAAATATTGGTTTCTTTTTGTTTTTCTTCTTTTTTTCATGATTAGCGGAGCTATATTTATAATGGTAATTGTGTTTTTGGATAATTTTGCAGGTTTATAGCTTTGTAAAATTAGGAGAGCTTTATTATGCAGGCAGCCATGGGATGGACATCAGGGGACCATCCAAAAGTAGCAAATATAAGAATGTGAGCTCTAGCGTGATACCACAATAAAAGTTCTCTATCTTCGTTTTTTGTTTTACCATTGTATCAGTTTTTGTTATGATTTTAATTAATTTGTTAATTGGTGAATTATTTAGGATAATCAAGCGGTTCTCTTCCAACCAGCCAGTGAGTTTGTACCAATGATTGATGAGGTTTGTTCACTGATACCAATTTTAAGAAAAGAAAAAGGAGAATACAAAAAAGAGTGTTTGGAGGACTAATTAATTTTTTGTAATTCTTTTAACAGGTGTACAAAATTTTATTGGAGAAAACTAGATCCATCTCAGGAGCTAGGGTGGAAAATAATAAATTTTGCTTATCTGTACACTTCCGTTGTGTTGATGAGAAGGTAAGCAAATAAATCCCACCTATTATTTTCATTTATTTTTCTTAATTTAACCTGTTTTTAGTCATGTAATCTGATGAAGCGCACATTTCTTTCTGTTCATTGTTTTGTTAATTTGCCAGAGTTGGGCAGCTTTAGCAGAGCAAGTTAGACTTGTTCTCAATGAGTACCCAAAGCTCAGATTGACTCAAGGGAGGAAGGTAACTAATGGTCACCCATTTCTACCTTTATTTGGATCAATCATCTTGACCAAACATATTTCAGTGAATTTTTTGCATGGCCGCGGTTATTTTTTGTACACAAGCAACTGCACGCCCAACTGTGGTCTATTGGTTTTAAACAGGTATTAGAGATCAGGCCAACAATCAAATGGGACAAAGGCAAAGCTCTTGAATTCTTGCTAGAGTCATTAGGTGAGTCTTAGAATCAAAATTTTCTTGTAAGACTCTGATACAATTAACATTAATTAATGTTCACAAGTACCTATCTCGTGTGAACGAGATTATTCCTGATTAACAAAATCTCATATTAATAAAATAATTATTCTGAGGATATTGAATTATTGTTTCTCTAGGATATGCGAACTCAAATGAAGTATTCCCAGTCTATATTGGAGATGATCGAACAGACGAGGATGCCTTCAAGGCATGAAATGCCATCCCTACCCTACGTACATTTCGTTAATTTGCTAAAGTAACAATATTTTCGTAGAAGTCGTTTGACATGTTTTTCACATCCATAAATGTTCAGGTGCTACGCGATAGAGGACAAGGATTTGGTATTCTAGTTTCTAAAGTTCCAAAAGAAACAAATGCTTCTTATACTTTACAAGAACCAGCAGAGGTAAGAACAATATTATTGAAAGGAATTTATGCTATATATATATATATTATCTAAATATTTTTATTTGGTTTTTAACATAATGTTTCATATTATTGCATTACTTTTACAGGTTAAAGACTTTTTGCGGCGTTTGGTGAAATGGAAAAGATTGTCGAACCAACAAAGGAACTAGGTCGATCGACTGGTAGAGGACGGGGAGCGCGCTCAATTGATTAAAACCCACCCTAAAATTTTGTCAAGGGTGGATTGAATTATGTAGTTTAATTTATTGTTAAGTGATTATTAATTATTAAACTGAATCCCATAATTAATTCGGAAATTGTATATATAATGGTCTCTCTCAAGATCTCTCATTGTCCTGCGGTCTATTTGTTTTATCAACCACATCTGTCTGCATGGCCATTGTTTAATTAATCATGATGGAAACCTAGCATATATATGAATAAACTCTTCGAGTTGTATTTTTCAAACTAAAATGACATTCACATGACAGTACTGACCATGTACATTCCATAATTAATGTAACATTCACATTCTCAATGCGAAATTTACTTCAAAAAATATAAGGACTTAAAAGTAAAACTTGAATACATGGAATGTAAACACAAGAAATTTTGTACAGTTGAGGAATTCAAACTTAATGTGGACGTCTTAAGGTTACAATTTAGTCCATAGTCACTTTTTTATCATTTGGTCATATGTAAAGTTAGTTTTTTCACATTTTATAATTTGATCAAAGAAATTTAATTAGGCTTTTTTTTTTTTTTTTTTTTTTTTTTTTTGTCTCCAAGCTTAGTACATCTGCAAAGAAAAACAAAGAACAATCACGGCAGTTATATTGACTGGGAGTCAACTTTTCACACGCATGCAACCATTGTTTTACGATGACTTATATAGCATATGTACGCAGTCACAGTGATGCATTCTAAAAAGTTTTTTAAGTAAAGAGTGTACCCAACCAATATCAGCCTGTTTAAGACTTTCAATTCTCATGTAATATAGTTTCCTTTCCCGTGCCAAAAAAATAAAGATATGTGTAAGTTTTGTCAATATATCATTGTTTTATTAGCACAAGATGTCACATGATAGTGTATTCATGTTATTTAAATTGTTCTTTTGTTTGTGGAGGATGCTTTTTCCAACTGAAGAAATGCTTCCTATGTATTACTAACTTGACATGTATTAATCCTATGAATTATTAAGTAAAGAAAAAAGTTGTTGGGCCTATGTTTAATTGAGAGAGAGAGAAGGGAGGCACGGTATGGAGAAGAGAGATGGAATAAATGGCTTGAGAAATTTTATGTGTTATTTCTCAGATTTGTGTCTTTATTTATAGTAACGAAGAGAGAAACTTGCTCTTCAAGTAATAAAAAATTTAATAAGAAATATCTTCTAGATCCCGAAAATTCCTAATTTATCTCTACTTAGAAGTTACACAATCACACGTATTAGAATCATAGTTCTAAAAATCCCCGCCTAGCGCTGTCTAGGCCCCTCTTAGGCGCTAAGCGGTTCGTCACCGCCCCGATTAATGTCTAGGTGTTTGAAAATTAAAAAGGGTGCCTAGACCTGATATGGCACCTGCCTAGCCCGCTCAGACCCGCTTAGGTTGCGACTCACTTAGACAGAAAATAGATAACTTTCATTTGTATTTTAATTTTTTTTCCAATAAATTGTAAGAGACTTGCTGAATAGTTAAATAAACATACATTATATGCTTGTTCCCTATATTTTCATTATGTTTCAATACTTCATAATATATATGGTATTCTATTATGTAGTTTATGATGAAAAAAATATATATTTTAAGTATAAACATACACTTATTTACACGAAATATAATAGATTTACTTAAATTCGCATAGTCCGCCTAGGCGCCCGCCTAGACCTCGCTTAGTCGCCTAGGCTCTAGGCCCCAGCCCACCGCCCGACTAACGCCTTGCGTCTTTTAGAACCTTGATTAGAATGTACATTACATAAAAGTAAGATTTTCATATCAAGATGATGTTAAAATTGTTTATTAATAATGATTTAATTAGGTTTTGAAAGCGATTCATCACTTAAAAAAGTGGAAAACTAAAAAATGCAATAGTCGCTTTTAATAGTAATTCAAGTAGTAGTTGTTGAGATAAGGAATTGGATCCTCTCCTGAGCCCAAGGAGAGGATCCTCCTGATCAAGGAATGTGGACAGTTGGATAAAAATCCAACGGCTATAATTATTATAACTTTAAAAGGATCTCCTTGTTTGTAGCCGTTGGATAAATCCAACGGTCTGCATTCCTTGGTCAGGAAGATTCTCTCCTTGACTCAGGAGAGGATCCAATTCCTTGAGATAACACTAGTGATTGTAATAAAAAAATAGTGTCAACAACTCAAAAGTGTGAGTTTTAGTGTAAAAAGTGACCGAATATCACTTTTACACTAAAACTCACACTTTTCACCTCTAGCAAGTTCATTGATAACAGCCACCATATATCATTGCTCTTTTTTCTTGCAGTGCATGTAGCAACTTTCAAGTTTCAACAAATGCTCATGTTCGCACAGCAAGTTCCTCTGTGCATGCAGGAAAAGGCAAAGGCAAATAGTTCACTTTCATATTTTACGACCCATTGAGCCATTTTGCTTTTATTATTATTATTTTTTTCCATATAAGATCGATCCTATAAGATTAACTCGGTTCCAATTGTATTATGGAATCAAGACATGTCTCTTTAGAAAGGCACTACTGGTTTAGACCCTATTTCATATATAATAAGGACCATCTGAGCTAACTTAACGCTTAATATTTATTTTGTTCCATTAACAATTGAAAGGGAGAATCTCCATATATCATTAATTATGTAAATAAAGATGGGCATTATTGAGTTACATATTCCAAAATTTTACTTTTATAACTGTTAATTTTTTATGAATGTTTTCTTTTTATTTTCGAAAATGGCAGCCTATATATAAGCTGTCTTGCATGCACTAGGGAATCCAAGAGAACTTGGGGACCAAGTTTGGTGCCCATTGTCTAGAATACATCAAATAAATTAATAACTATTTGGTATTGAAATATTAACGTGGTGTTGGAAGCAATGCTCAGAGATCCTCATGGATATCTATAGGTGTGTGTGTTGTTTAACTTAATCTGCTGTTAATACTTATACTTAGTACTAATTAACCTTAACAAAGCATAGAAAAATATGCATGCAGCAGTCAAAAGGCACAATACGAATTCTTGAACTGTGTGTTTCAAATCACCAATTAGGGATGGGCAACGGTTATAGCGGGCGGGTAACTGCGGTTATTTATCTATAACCGTTTATTCTCATACCCGCATAACCATTTACCCGTTGGGTAATTGCCTAAACGGTTATACACATACCCATAACCGTTTATAAACGGTTAACCATACCCATAACCGCATACCCATTTAACCGTAACCGTTTAATACCCGTTTACCCATTTATCATTTTTTAACCCGTTTATCCTTTCTTTTTTTACCATTTACTCATTTTTCACCAATATAAGTGTTTTTTTAACAACTTGAAAATTAAAAAAGAAAAATTTGTCATAATTTTCTTTTTCTAACAATTTAACATCGTTATAGGTACTTTCATCATACATTTTTGCATTTTAATTTTTTAAATCCTTATATCATTCCAATAATTGAAATAATAGTTTATGAACGATATTTTTAACTGTTAACAATGAAGGTAATATAAAATTGGCTAGGTATTGTTGGGTTACGAAAACGGTTGAAAGACAATATTATTTGGTTATTTAACTCGGAATGTAAAGTATTAACATAATATATATATATATATATATATATATATATATATATATATATATATATATATATATATATAATGGACTATATATAATGGACCATGAAATCATGCACTATAGTCAATAACATTTATCTAAGTTTTTTCCGATAGGGAATATGGTTTGTGTTAATTTTACATATATAAAATAAATGGGTAAACGGTTACCCGTTTATAACCGCGGTTAAAACCCATAACCGCCCATTTAAATTTCGCAGGTAAACGGTTATACCCATAACCGTTTATTTATCTAAACGGTTACCCATAACCGTAACCGTTTAATTTAAACAGGCGGGTAACCGCGGTTGCCCATAACCAATGGGTATTTGCCCATCCCTATCACCAATGTTATTGGCTGACTTCTGTCATGGGTATCTATAATGGTGTTGTTTAAACCTCAATATTGGTATTAATTAAAGAACCCAATGAATTCTATAATTTATATTTATATGAATTACAGGAATACGAGTGGCACATTTTTATGTAAGTGGTGATAAATTTTTTTTTTTTAAGTTATTAACTTTTCAACACACATATCTCAACATTAATATAGTAACACGTGGTGTATCATCCCGTGTTCCGATTAAACTGAAAAATCTCTGCAAAATATGCAAGTTGATGACGCTTACAAATTTTGATCCATGCCACATTCATTACTTTAATTATTGGGCTGAGAGGACGTACCTGCACCACTCAGTGGCGTTGTTCATTGCTACTAAATTGACATAATTTTGCTGTATAATTAGCAGGAATATATATTCATCATCCTTATCCACAAACCAACCATTAAGTACCTTCTTAACTTGGCAAGAGGGCATCACAGAACATAATCCAAACCAAAACACCGAAAGTCCTAACAGATTGCCTAATTATTGGGTTTTCCATTAGTGTTAATCATTTTGTCCTCGCTCATCATTTGATGCATGATTGTATGAGCAAGGAATATGAGATCACGATCGAAAGATGCAGGTAACCCTCTAGCTTGTTATGAGGACTCGAATGATCCTAAAGAAAACCCAAAATTATGGTAACCATTCTAGCATAACTTTGATTTAGCACGTATGTATAGTAAGTGCATATGTACCTTTAACATTATATTCATAATGATTTGTAAAATGAATTTGTTCATCAATTATTATTGCTTCAACTACAAGCTAATTTATCAGGCATAATTTTTATATGTATTTTTTTACGTAAGGATTCGAACTAAAAATATCTTTCAACAAAATAAAAAAAAAACTACTAAATTAATAGTTAATTGACTTTTCCTTCTAGTTTAGTTAAGATTAACAACAATATAATCTTGCAACACAGATATAGTTAAACTTCAATTTTTTGTTTTTAAGAGAATCACAGCCTCATTAATCCAAAGGAAAGGATTTAGTTTTGTTCTTAAAAAATGATATTTTAGTTGATAATTTAATAAGCAATACTGAGTAAAAAGAGAAATTAACACAGTATCTTGACTCAGTGTAAGTCAATCAGTTACATCATCACCTAGGTGCACAAGGGTGTGATCAGATAGAAAAAATGGTTTATTCCAAAAGACCTCAATACAAGTTAGGAAAACTAACAATTAGTTCACGTCTTGAGATACGTAACTTGATATAAAATGTTTACAATGTAAGACAGTTGAGCTTAATCAACAATTCCTAGAAGGATATGTATTTAAATAACACAATTATACAATAGTGTTATTTAAACGCAGACATTGTTACTGACATTTTCTCTAATACAAGTGAGTACATTATTGTATATGAGATTCAAATGTATTGGAGAAAATTTTAGTTTTACATTATTATATATGACGTTTTCTCTAATCAGTTTTACATATCTAAATAACGTTATTCGTAAGTAAAGTCAAAAGCTCTCTCCATCATCATTGCCTATAGGATAGTCATATACCTATTTTACCTCCCATGCACACACATTTGTTAATTTGTTCACATTGATCTTCTTCAATTCGTTCGATCCGATGAACAAAAATTATAAGTGGAGTGTGAGAAGTAAAAATAAGTGTGTGAATAGCGTTATCCTGCCTATACTATGTGGTGAACTTATTTGTATAAGGGGCTGACAGCCATACACGTATGATACAAATCTAACAAACATCTTATTTATCTAACCTAAAAGTAAACATTTTATCCACAGGTCGCAAAGCAAACTTTCCTCCAGTTCAGAGTGATCAAGTTACCAATAATTGAGGGGATAAAAAGAAGAACGAATTTCTACTGATTATTGACGTGTTTTAAGTAACACATGCACCTCAGTACAGGCACAGCTAGCTAGCCACCTGTTAAATCTTTTAGCTAACCCCATGTTGTTTGCTTCCTTTAACACATACCATTTCCTCTTCACCCTTGTCTCAGACAAGAGATCATGGGAAGAGGAACGCACGAGAGCTCGATATATTAAGTTTAATTAAATAATTAATTAATTTCAGAAAGAGAGATGGCTGTGGCACCACTATTAGGGTGCAAAGGAACGAATATTACCAAATAATACTTTAGGCAGCTAAAGCAAATTAAAGAGCCTTTGCTTTTTAAGCCGATCGCACAAAATAATAGGTTCATTCGGGTGATGGATTATATATAATACATAATCCGTCCGTATATTTTGATCCTAAAAAACAAAGATATTTATACATTATCCATATAAATGGTGGCTATCCCACATCGGTGAGTAAAAAAAAAGAAAGAAAGAGTTTAAATATGATTACCCCGGTGTGACTAATACCGAGATCTTTTATGACAAAATTCCACACCCGCCTGATTGGACATGTGGTAATTATCAAGTTGTGGACAATCTTGATATTGTTGAAGTGGGGCACTCGACTGTCGACCTGAAAATTTCAACAAAAAAATATGTATAAAAGATCCAACTCCAAGTAGCTAACGAGTTTAATGAAGGGGATAAATGAGTGAAGAGGAGGGCGGTTGGCTTTTTGAAAGAGAGATATAGACCTAAAGCTATTGGGCACCAAGATTTGGGAGAGCCCACATCAAAAGATTAATGGAATAATCTGAGAAAGTATTTAATATAAAACAAAACTAATGAAAAGAACTTAAAAACTTTAAGTTTTAACGATAAAGACAAAATAAAGAGTAAAATGAATAGTACCAGGATTGATTTTTTAGTGTAAAAATATGGTTTTCGTTAAAATGAACAGTATCAGGAGCTTTTCGTTAAAGTTCCCTTAATATAATGGATCCAATTTGTCATTGGAATATCAATGTGTTATTTTCATGGGGTTAGGTGATGAGAGGGAAACCCACTAGCTATATATAAGCTTAGCTTTGAAAGCGAGGTGGCCTCTGGAGATCCCAATATGGTTGAAGAAGGAGTTGGAATCCACTTAAAGGCTTGATATATTTGAAGAAGACATTGGCATTTTTAATTTTTATTGGGACACCAAGCATGCTTCCAAGCCATGAAAAACCTATGCCTCTTTTCGGACGTGTAAAGCATGGTTCCCACTTAGATTCAACTTCAACCCATTATTGGCACCTTAAACAGAAATTCAAAAAGTATACCTCTTCTATATAAATATAGGCTAGAGTCCCCAATTATTGGTGGAAGGAATTATAAAAAGCCTCATCAAGGATAATTCAACCAACTCAAACTCCCTGTATCACACTTAGCTACTGCAGCTTTTACCTTTCATTTCACTCAAATGATCAGTCATCACATAACATATGATCTGTCTCTAAAAAAATTTCGATGTAGTTAATTTAAAATTTTCATATAACTAATGTGACAGTTAATTCAGTAGTTGAACTTGAACATCAACTTTATCATAAATAGATTTGCCTTTCTCAATTATAAAAAGATGTATTGTAATTGTGTGTGTGTAAAGATCTCTAGAGAATTCCAGTATAATTTCAGTTTGTTCTAAAAGCAAAGAAAAAAAATATTTTTATTATACAATTAACATTATATAGTGAAGCTTCTACGGTGGCACAAACAACACCTGGGGGAATTAAAAATGAAATCGTAAAGCATATGAAAAAAATAAAGTACAAGACAAAGACCGAACCTCAATAAAGAAAGTACACAGAGTTTGCAAGAGGTGAGAGGTCTCCATGTGGTTAGACAAAGTCTTACAAAGAAAAAAGGGATCTCTGAAGATTGAATTTATTTCTACCAAAAGATATGTCTTCTTTTGAGTTTTTAATATGGTTTGTGGCATTTGAGTATTTGGCAATTGTACTAGATGTATATGAACGTGTCAGCTCGAGCCTTCGGGAAAACTGGTCCGTCCTCCTTCTCCATAGAGGGTGGTGCAATATAATTGTCGACATAGATATATGGCAATAAAGATTGATCATTTCGTACGGAGTTTGGGCAGTAAAATCTAAGTATATGCATGCATGTGTTCTAGATTTGGATAAATCAAATATTTTTCGATTACCCATGTGATTAGCTAAATGATCTTCGTAGAGGGAGCAGATGCATAAGGTGTTCACATAGCAGGTAGCTTGGACCTAATCCATCGAGTGTTTGTACTAATAATTATTAAAAACTGAAGTATTCTAATCGACTTTGAACACTAATCATGGACTCAGTGCGAGATTTGCAGGAAGAATAATGAAAATACAGCTGAGGCACTTGGGTCTGGACCTCAGACTCAGGCTCAAGCTCATGATCATTATTATTATATTTTTGAAAAAAAAAATATTATTAAGAATAGGAGTTCAAATCCGACGTGTCAGAAGAATAACCTGGTATAATATCAAATAAACTTTTTAAGCTTAGCATTTGTCATCACCGATATCATCGACATTATTTCAATTTAACCATTTTTATCGTAAAAAACTTTGGTTATATTAGAGTGAAGCATCTCATATATAAGTTGTGGTGAGACCCTTTTCCAACATGGACTACATGCACATGATTATTAGTTTAATTTTTTTTTATTTTCAGCGCATCATTAATTTAATTGTACATTAATGTTTTTGTTACAAGGGAGATCGAATGGAAGTTGATTAGCACTCCGTCTAAGATATGCGGAATAATACAGATAATTCGGTGTTATTCTTTAATAATAAAAAAATTGGTGTTCTTCAAACTGGACAAAGAAACAAATTAACGATCATGAGCGCGATGAATGGCGATGATGGAAAATGTAGAGGCATGATCAGTGCCGTATGAGATTTGCCTTGTGTGAAATTTATAAAAAGGTCCCTCCTTAAGATAGTTTTTCATAAGAAATTTTAGGATTTATTGATTGTAAATTTTTAATTATTATTAAATAATAAGTAAAAAGACCTACAAGCATAAATTTCACTAAATAATAAAAAAACATTTCAATCTTAAACAACGAAACAAAAAAAAAAAAAAAAAAAAAAAAGCTTAGAAGACTCTAACTTCAAAGTTTCACTTGAATATATAGCATTATATATAATAAATTGAAAAAAAAAAATCGTTTTTTGGGTGTTGTTATCGGCATTTTAAATATCTCATTGTGCACTCCAAATTTTTATAATAAAAAAGGGTAAATATCAGTTTATTACCCCTCACGTTTCATAGTTTTCAACATTTAGTACATCAAGTTTTTTTCGTCCCAGAATCATACCCAAAGTGTTAATTTTGGGACAATCTCATACATCCGTTAGTCAAACTGTTAAGTCTGCTGTTAACTGATGATGTGGTGCCTATGTGGACAGGAGTCCATGTGGAATTTTTTAATTTTTTTTGGAGAAGGGGTTAAAAAAAATTCGAAATTCAAAATTCAAAAAAAACAATTAAATTGATGTTACAGAGATCCCCCAACCCTCCGCACCCTCGTTCATCCTCTCCTTCGTCTTCTACCTCCCCCAACCCCCTGCACCCTCTCCCTCCCTCATCCCCCCGCACACTCTCAAATCCTCCTCCATACCCACCATCTCCTCGACCACCTATACCGCCATTGCTACGTTCACCAAAGCCATAGTAAAAATCGTAGCCTCCGCCGCCTTCGCAGGCTCGTCCACCACCCCTGCTGCCACTTTTACCCGGAATGGCACCCTCCCCTAGGCTAGTCACGTCAACAATTTTGGTTCGGTCATCGACATCCTCTTTGAAGATGTACTCGACCGTCTCGCCTTCTCCAAGAGTGCAGAAACCTTCAAATTGGATCGAGGACTGGACAAACAAATACTCTCCGCTGTCGTCGGGGGTAATGAAGCCGAACCCCTTCTAGTCGTTGAACCACTTGACGGTGCCGCTCAATCTCTCACTCATCTCTCTCTCAATCGCAAATCTCAAAACCCTAACCCTAGAAATTGCCCTTTCTCTCCCTCCCACTGTAAATTTGTTTCTTAAGTCTCCCCGTAGCCGTCGTCTTCTCCAAATTTCCAAAATAACTACATGAAATTTTCAAAAATCAATATAAAGAACAAAGGGTTTCTGTAATTTTCAGAAAAGGGAGATCTTTCATAACTTGATTTGGAGAAGACGACGGCTGCGGGCAGAGGAGAGCTGCTGTTATCGGCGTTGCTGCGGTTGAGGGATTTGGAGAGGGCGAGGAAAGCTGCCGTTGTTGGTGCAGAGGAGAGAATGGAGGGATAAGGAGGAAGGAGGAGAGACGGGAGGGTGGTGCAGGTTGTAGAAGAGAGAGGGGAGGGAAGGGGTGCGGGTTGCAGAAAGGGAGGGAGAGGGTGCAGGGGGATGAGGGAGGGTGAAGGGGCAGCGTTGTATCAAAGAATATTAAACAACTCAGGTGTTCTGTAGGGTAGCGTGTAGAAGACGGATTTTTTTTTTCTGAACCCCTTCTCCAAAAAAAAAATAATTTTCCACGTGGACCCCTTAATGACACGTGGCGCCCAGTCATTGTCCACATAGGCACCATGTAATCACTTAACAGTTTGACTAACGGATGTATGAGACTGTCCCAAAATTAACATTTTAGGTATGACTCTGGGACAAAAAAAACTTGATGTACTAAATGTTGAAAACTACGAAACAAGAGGGTAGTAAACTGAAAAAATAATCAAACAAGAAAAAAAAGCTTAGAAGACTCTAACTTCAAAGTTTCACTTGAATATATAGCCTTATATATAATAAATTGAAAAAAAAAATCATTTTTTGGGTGTTGTTATCGGCACTTTAAATATGTCATTGTGCACTCCAAATTTTTATAATAAAAAAAAATTTACATTTATAAGGAGTGCACAATCAGATTTTATACTTATAAAAGCATTTTTTTTTTTAATATGTTAGCATTATTATATATAAATTTAGATGACAATTTTTTGAGCCCCTTCAAATTTAGAGCCCTGTACGATTCCACATTTCACTCTCCCTCAACCCCCTCTGGGCATGACTGATGAAGGTAAATTAACAATTTGAAATCTGATTAATATTTAGGTGTGGGAGTACATACTCTCCACCAGTGGAATTCTAAGTTCCCATTACTACTTTCATCATTTTTTTCCATTAACCAAAAATAAAGTTCAGCCTTTTTATAACATGAATACTTCGAAATTAGGATGATTAGCTTTTACTTTCACTCTACCAATTCATGCTACGGGAATTCTAAGGCTTATAGGCTTGAGACTCATGGTCTTGTTGATGATCTTTTAATTTGTGTTAGAAATACGTAACCTCTTCGTAAACCCTAAACGTAAACCCTAAACAAGATCACCAACCCAACAAAAAAAAAAAAAAAAAAAAAAAGAAGGGAAAAAATGGTACGGAGTGGCCCAACTCAGCAAGGTCGTTAGTACAAAGTTGGCTTTCTGTGTGAACATATACTATAATTGATTTAGTAGAGACAAGTAGTGAATTGTAAGGTTCAGGTAACACGGCCTCTTGGTCAAGTACTTGCAGTAATGTTAGACCCAAGAGCCAAGTGAACATAAAGTCCAATCCATGGGAAGGCAGGAGGAACCATGCCCTAATAAAATCAACATTAAGGTTGTCACTCATATATATAGTATGTATCATAATGGTAGGGCTTACTTAACTTCGAGCCTTCTAGATAACCATGCCCTAATATAGTATAGAACCTTCATCGGAAACTCCATTAAGAGCAATTCCATCCCTAAAAAAATGCGCCAACACCCAGCTCATTTAATCCACTCAGTGACCAACAAGGTTCTAAAAGACGCTAGGCGCTAGTCGGGCGGCGAGCTGGGGCCTAGCGCCTAGGCGGATTTAAGTAAATCTATTATATTTCGTGTAAATAAGTGTCTATTTATACTTAAAATATATATAATTTCATTATAAACTATAAAATAGAATGACATATATATTAGAAGGTATTGGAACATAATGAAAACATGGAGAACATGCATATAATGTGTATTCATTTAAGTATTCAACAAGTCTCTTACAATTTATTAGAAAAAATAAAATGCAAAATGAAAGTTATCTATTTTCTATCTAAGTGAGTCGTAACCTAGGCGGGTTTGGGCTGGATAGGCGGGAGCCTCAGTAGGTCTAGGCGCCCTTTCTTAATTTTCAAACGCCTAGGCATTAATCGGGGCGGTGGCTAACCGCCTAGTGCCTAGGCGGGGATTTTTAGAACAGTGGTGAACAGTCACTACTACAATATTAGCTTTAGGTGTCGGATGACGGTGGCGGATATTAGAAAACTCTTGTCGGATAAATTATATCCGACACATTATTTAATTAGTGGCGGATATTAGAAAAATCCTGTCGGTTATATCTGACATAAAGTCCTGGCGAATATTTAGTGGCGGATATCAATAAAAATCCTATCGGTTATAACCGACAGTATTTTTTAATCCTTTTTTTAAATTTTTTTGATAGATTCTGACGGTTTTTAAGATAATGGTGGCGGTTATAACCGACATAAATTGATTATTTTATTTTTTGACGGTTATTTATTTTAGTATCCTGTCGGATAAATTATTATTTTATTTTTTTAAATAGTAACAAAATTTTGGGGGGAATTTAAAATTTTGGGAGGGAATTAAAAATTTTGGGAGATTTTTACCGCCATTTTTTTTTATCGGTTATAACCGACAGTAATGAAAATTTTTTGTCGATTTTTATCTAAAAAAAATATTCCTGTCAGTTTTAACTGACAGTATTGAAAATTTTTCACATTAAAACCCCTTGCCTTTTCCCTCCCCTCTCCTTTCCCCATTTTCTCCTCTCCGCATTTCCTTCTTCTTTTTATATTTTTTGTTGAGTATTCTTCCTTCTCCTTTTAATTTTCCCCCTTCCTTCCCTATTTTCTCTTTTGTGTTCCTTCTCACACCACTCATGTGTCTTCTGCCATCAACTCAGGCTTGGCTATCCAGACCACCGGCTACATGATCACACTCACAGCTGCTGCTGCAACAAGTAATTCCCAACCCATCGAATGTTTCCTTCACCAGAATCTGCATAGGTTTTTAACTTGACGAAATCATCCCTTGCCAGGTTTAAGAGGAGCTGCAGCACTCAAAGCAAGAGCTACCGCGAATGCCTACTTTCCAAAAACCCAAAATCTGGTGGAAGTAAAAGGCGAGATATCAATTTTCACTCATTCTGGTAAGAAAATACAGACTCATTTTTCACCCCCATTGCTGTTATAAGAACAAAATGAAGATAATTTCTTCTTTCCGGAAGCAGGAAGCAGAAGATACGGGTTGGCGTCCGTATACTCGAAGCACAGACAGCTCATTCTGAGCATCCAAAAGAAGCATCTGGGATTCATAGCAACAAGAAAGAAGTGTAAGATCAGAGGCTTCTGATTTTCGTTTTGTTTTTGGTGGAATTTACAGTTTCCTTACGATATTTCCAGATAAGATTTTGCATGTGATGGAGGTATACCAGGAAGCTCAGGGTCACGGCAACTTTTCGATCTGCCTAAGGAGCAACAATGGAGATATGCCCACCACCTGTTTGTGGTAATGCCTCTTTGAAGTTATTTTCTGGAGTTACAGAAGTGTGAATTTAACTATCCGAAGGAAAACCTTTTTCTTACGATTTGGTTTGTCTAACTTGCCTAAGACTTTAAGGGCCCTGAGGTTTTCGAGATCGAGCTCCGGCGAGGTTTCGGATGGTGAATGCTATGGAAAATGCAGAAAGTTCAGGGGATATGGAAAATGCAGAAAGTGATTTATTATTATTTTTTATTATTAATATATTTTCTATCGGTTTTATCCGACAAGAATGCTTTTATTTATTCTTATTAATAAATTCTCTGTCGGATATAACCGACAGAAGTTCTGGCGGTTTGGTATTTTCTGTTGGTTTTGTCCGACAGAAATTCTCTTATTTATTTATTATAAATATATATCCTGTCGGTTATATTCGACACAATTTCTGTCGGTTTTAGAGTATTTTCTGTCGAAAAATTTATTTCCTGACGCTGGCAATTTTGTCGCTTATTATATCCGCCACTGCATCCATTTTCTGTCGGATTTTGCTTAAAATCCAACAGTAATATATGTTTTTTGTCGGTTTTTGGACCTCCAGTTATAGATAATTTTGTAGTAGTGAGTGATAGATCCCAATGAACAATAATAGGTCAAATGCATCTCCACCCCTAAAAAATGCGTTGGCACAAACGATCTCCACCCTTACAAAATACGCTAGCATCCAGCTCATTTAAAATATTATTAAATTTTTTATAAAATAATAAATAAGTAAAATAGTTGAGTGTGTCGCGGCCTAACTCAACGGTGCTTTGATTAGGATCTTTGCAAGTTTGCAGTAGTCCCCTAATTCACATTGGCCATCGTAGCGCCGCACAAGAACTTGGGCATCCCCTTCTCCACACCCTTGAGCTCTTTCCAAGCCTTTTTCTTTACATTAAACCCTTTGATTTTCCCCAAATAGTCATAGCAGTACAGAATCCCATGCACCACACAAGCCTTCCTTCTTCACCCAAATCAAGCCTTTTCTCAACCTCTTCCCAAGCCTGATTATTTGGATAAAAAACCACCCCGCCTTGGTCCGCCATGGCATACACGCGACCGCCGATCATTGCGCTTGAGTGCATCCACTTGTCGCGGACCATAATTGCAGCGCTCGGCCCCGCCTCCCAGCGGCCCTTTTTTTGGGTCTAGAACCTCTGCCCAGTGCTCATTCCAGGCCCACAAGTCCACAACGCTGCCGCCGATGACGTAGAACTTTCCGTTGACGACACCCACCGCGGCGAATTTGCGCGCTACTCGCATGGGGGGACCCGGTTGCCGAGTGTGAAGTGGCAGTCGATGAGCCACACATGGGAGGAAGGGACGTTGGCGTCAACATGATGTCAGATGGGCCATCCCATGGGTCTGTCGATTCTGGGTCGGTCTCTTGCCTGGCTTAGGTTTAAAGGTTTTAGCTGGGTGCCGGGCCGTTTGGGGGACTGCGTGCCGGGCTATCAAGCTCCGGTGGACTTGCTCTAAAGAATCGTTACTCTTGAAAAGTTTTTAGATGTACACCAAAAAAAACAAAGACATCTAATTAATGTCTGCGATACAATAATTTTCCATAAATAATAAAAAGAAAGAAATAACCAGCGAAATAAATTAAAGATTCATCAAGATTCTACCATAGTCCAAATTTTTTAATCAATTAACCTCATATGATACATGAGCCAAATCAAAGAAGTCCTCAACACCGTGAACATTCAGCTGTCCATTATTATAGAGATTCCACATAATGACTTTGATTAGGTTAATCCATGTGTGCTGGCCGCGACCGGTAGGAAGGTAACAACGAGAGGATGACCGAGCAGAATAGTGTCAACCTTGAAACTATGATGATGAATCTTTGTCCATCTTGAATGGCACATCGTGGTACTTGAGGAATGTCAAAGGGGGCTGTGGCTAGTTTGAGTTAAATAAGGTTTTTTCTTGTGGGAAAAATAGGTTAAGAGTGAAACCTCAAAAAATGATGTCTAGGGTATGTCAAAATCATACAAGTTTGTAGTTTGATTTGTCATATGAACAGTGGCATCTGAACCTGTAATCCAAAAATCATGTACAACATTGACATTAAGAGCAATAAGGCAATTAAAATACTTGATATTTCTTCATGAGATACTTCATCGGTTCTGCAAGAAATCCTACGAACTTGCAAAGTAGTGCAGTTGAACTATCACTGACACACCGCGACCCGGAATGTCCACTAGGACTCCGAATCGAGCTATACACCCCAAGCTTGACTAATTTTTCTCGACCAATAAATGAGGAAAAACACTATAGCCAAAAGTTGCAAACCAATTGTCGATAAACTCGACGAGACTAAGGTGTTTGGTATCAGAGCCAATCCCTAGCCGGTAGTGTGCCAACGAGGACATCGAGGCCCTAAGGGGGGTGGATTGTGAGATCCCACATCGTCTCGAGGTGTGGATCTTGTAAGCCTTATATATATATTCCCATCTCTACCTAGCACGAGGCATTTTGGGAGCTCACTGGCTTCGGGTTCTGTAGGAACTCCGAAGTTAAGCGAGAATGGGCCAGAGTAATCCCATGATGGGTGACCGACCTACTGGGAAGTTCTGCTTGCGTAAGTTCCCAGAAACAAAACCGCGAGGGCGTGGCTGGGGCCCAAAGCGGACAATATCGTGTTACGGCGGAGTCGAGCCCTAGTTGTGGTGGGGCCTGGGCTGGGATGTGACAGTTACTCCCAACACCATTCATGCTTTCTCTTTGACCACTCCCTTCTTCTTCTGGAGATAGGCTACAAATTCATCAATCAGAGCAGTTGGACTTGCTGTGAAATTCAATAACCTATGTGTGGAAGCAGCAACTGCATGGTTCGCATTAGAAGTGAAATTATGTGGGCCTTTCTAAAAAAATCTTGCTATCCTTAAAATTCTTGTGGTATTTCTCAAACTTTGATTTCAATTTAAAATCAAATTCTCACATGCCCCAATACTGTTGCAATAATTTCATTTCAAGTCTGCCATCTTGCTTTTGTTGATTCTTTCTTCGGCTTGTTTATGGTTGGACACGTAAGCTCTAGATTCGAACATACCTGCCTCTGTCTTTATACTCATTACTTTTCTACGAACTTCTTCTTGTTGAATAATAGCACAGACATTGGCAAAAGATGGGAGCTATGTATTCATTAAAATGTGATTGCGGAGATTTTCATATTCTGAACCAAGGCTTGCTGCCAACAACTGAAAAATCTTGTCATTTTCAGCTCATTTTAATAACTAGCAGCATCAGTAGTATGTGGTTCATACACAACAAGCTCATTCTACATATTTTTCATACTACCATTATGTTGAATAAAAGGCTTACCATCTTGTTGAAGACTAGCAATATCTCTCTTGAATTGAAAAATACAGGCAAAATGATTTTGACTGACATACATTTCCTTGATAACATTCAAAAGATACAAAATGACTCTGGAAAACTGAAAATTTAAGCAACCTTCCACTCCATGAAATTGAGAAGCCATGTCATAACAAGTTGATCTTTGCACAGTCAAGCTTTATATGCAGGAGAAGAGATTTCAAGAGCCTATATGCTCCCATTGATATATCCAAGTTTGGATCTTCCTCCAAGAGCCAGTGTAACAACTCTTGACGAAGGAAGATAGTTGAATTCATTCAGAAACACAGAACAAAGCGGCTGATTTGGGTTGACATCAACTTTAGAAAAACTTGAAGAAAGGCAAGCAAGAGTGCTCTCAGCTTACGAACCAAATGGATTGTCTTCTGCCATTCTAATGAAGAATGTAGGAAGCAAAATATGAAAGAACATAGAGACGTGCCGATTAAGGTTCCTGCTCTGATACCATGTGGATTTTGATGAAGAATTGTATATTGATATTGTATGAACAAATTACAAGGAATAAGACCATATAGATCGACAAAAAATAGGAGAGTACAATCAGTGGCGGAGTCACATAGAGGTCAGGTTAGGCCTAGGCCCATCCTGAAATTTAACATATATATATCTAAGGATCCCATATATCTATTGTTTGCTAACTATTTCAATAAATTTCTTATGGTGCATTGGTAAGTGGAATTTGACAATTTTGTGGGGCCATGGGTTCAAAATTTATTGCCGTCAAACCCTTGTGTTCATTTTTAAACCCTTTTTGTTTTACCATATAAAACTTGTGTTCATTTTTAAACTAAACCTTTTTTGTTTTACCATATAAAAACTAATTCTTTTTTTTTGTTCAGTTTATAAAAAAAAAGTCTATGAACCTTATAACTAGCCTTCTCTTTCATCATATAAAAACTAATTTCTTTTTTTGTTCAGCTTATATAAAATAAGGACTATCCAATTTAGAAGAATAGTCAATTATGTTGTAAGGAAAATCTCATAGTAATACTTTTCAGTTATGAAATTAATTTTTTTTTCTAATCTTCCTTTTTTATGAAAGCTCGTAAACATGTTATGTTCTTATGATATCTCAATACTAATTTTTTCATAAAAAATTTAATGCCCCGTTCACTCTTGTTTGATGAATCTTCCATGCCAATAAAAAAAAAAGAAACCTTAAATGTTTCTCCTATTAATTATATTGCTATATTTGGTTTAGTTTTTTTTATATGTCTTGGAAGACCCCTCTTGAGAGCGATTCTAGCTCCACCACTAAGTACAATCAACTACACAATGCTCTCCATACTTTAAACCATACATGACACCACTATGAGAGATTAAAAGAAAAGAAACAACTATTACACACTATCATGAACTTTCGGTAAAGTGATAACCACAACCCTACCAACTCGGTAAAAGGTGGCAATGACAACCATACTTAATCTTCCAACATCTTCCAATAATGGTTTGTAATTATAAAGAGAGGTGAAGTGAGAAGAAGAAGAAGAAGAAAACGGAGTGTCACAAACTTGGGATCCATGGGAAGAGAGAGCTAGGTGTATATAGCTATATAATTGCATACAACAAGAGAGAGTATGGTGAAATAAAACATGAGGCTAAAGCACATATATATAGTACCGATCCAGTTTAAAGCCTACCCCGGCCCAGTTGTAATTGACTTACAAATCGTAAAGGGAATTTCTTTTTCCTCCTGGAGATAACAAAATTATAATTTAGCTCTTGGCAGTTTCCAACTTTCTTGGGTCCTTTTTTTTTTTTTTTTAGTTTTGGGCTAAATAATAATGTTAACATTCAAACATTAACCGTTTCAAATGACAAAACTCAAGCATCCTTATAAAACAACTTCAGCAGTTTTGGAATCTATATTGGATGACAAAGAACTAGCCATGTAGATTAGAACAAATGAAATGTAACAGGTATACACCCCACCACCATGGCATTTCGAGGTCATAACTCAATGCCAAGTAAAAAGAAACTTATGCATAATTATGTATTACTGATCGGGCCTCACTATTACAGATTACCAAGTATATAAATCTTTTTAGAGAGACTGAGTGACGATATATATCCTTTTAACTTACTTGTTGGATAAGCTAGATATGTCAAATTGTCCCATACTTATGCATCAACATCATTGTTTGTATCAAAGTTCTGGCATTTAGACATTCTTGAGGAGGCCCAAATTTAAAATGATTTATCAAAATTGTAGTACATGTATTGATTATTCTTCATTTTTGTCTGTTGTTCGATATCATAATTTAAATCCATCGTCTCCTAACAAAGCTAAAAGCTGTCTTTCAAGCAGTCGTCAACAATGCGAAGAAAAAAAAACACTTCATTATATTAAAGGGTAATTCAAAAAAATATAACAAAGAGAGAGTGAGCGAATTATAATACTACATTTATGTATTTCTTGAATGAGTGGGTTACAAGGAATCATAAGTGTTTATATGCTTAATTACCAAAAATAAATGATGTTCATATGCTAGCAGAGTGAAGAGAAATGAGAAAGCGATTACAAACTATTCCAGAAACCTTAGAGGAAAACTAGATGCGCGAAACGGATAAAGATTGAAATGTCTAGTATAAAGGATATTTCTTTGTGATCCATTGGGCTTCATTTGTCTATTTGTGGTTATTGGAGTGAGCTAAATATTAATTTGTATATGTTGAAGATCTTGATATGCAGAAATGAAGAAAATTGTATTTTGATATTATCTTTCTTAATGAGCAAGTAATACGAGGAAAGCTTCTATTTATTCTTGTACATATCAAGCTATTCTAACGAAGTAACAAATCTTCTAATCTCATGACAAGTGGCATAATCTAACTCATCACTTTATATATTCTATCATCCCCACTCAAACTCATGTTTGAGCATCCAAGCATAAGATTGTTACAATGAGCATGAAATGAAGGAGCACTTAAACCCTTTGTAAGAATGTCTACAAGCTGCTCTTTGGAAGAAGCAAACTACACATTGCTTCTTGGATACTCTTTCTCTGACAAAGTGCACATCAATTTCAATATGCTTTGTCTTATGATATTGCACAAGATTGAAGGAGTGCAATAATAGACATGTTATCACAAAACAAAACTAGAACAAAATGCAATGACACTTGCAGAAATGCAAGGAGATGTTTAATCCAATCAATTTTTGCAGAAGTTTTAGACAGTGCCTTATATTCAACCTCAGTAGAGGATCTGGAAACAGTTTGTTACTTCTGGGAAGACTAGAAAATTGGATTAGAGTCAAGAAATACAATCTCATGTCATTGGGATCACCTTCCTAATCAGCATCATTGAATGTTTTCAAGATTAAATCTCATATGGTATATGAAATCCCTAAGTGCATTGTACCTTTTTAGTACCTCAAGATTCTTTTGACTGCAGTGAAGCGAGAAATCATTGGACTCTGCATAAGTTGATAGAGTTAATGCATAGATAATGCAATATCAGGTCTGGTGAAGGTGAAGTACTGCAAAGCACCTACAATGCTTATGTTCATACTTTAATTTTCATAAGCCTGACCATTATCCTTAAACAATCGATTATATAGAAAACGGGGAGTATCACAGGCTTTAGACTCAAGCATTTCAGTCTTATACAATAAATCCTACACATATTTGGTTTGGGATAGGTACAAACCATTCTTGATTTTAGAAATCTATATGCCCAAAAAAAAATAATGTAAAGTAGTGAGAGCTTGAATAACTTGTTGAATAGCATTAGTAGCACTCCGAGTGATAGATTATATCATCCACATACAATAACAGAACAACAATTGTAGAATCCACTTGTTTAACAAAGAGGGAAGAATCAGAGTAGGTGTTCTAGCCCAACTTAGGAAGAAAGTAATGAACCTTTCATTCCAAGCTTTAGGAGCTTATTTCAAGCCATATAGGGACTTGTGAAGTTTACACACTCGGGTAGGATGATTGGGATCTTTGAATCTTGGAGGCTGAGTCATATTCACTTCTTCTTGTAAATGCCATGCATGAATGCATTTTTAACATTTAGCTGTCTAAGAGTCCAATCAAAATGTGCAACAAGAGCCAATACAAGTCTAACAATAATTGGCTTCACTATAAGGTTGAATGTCTCTTCATATTCAAGGCCTGGTTCTTGACTATTTTGGTTTTATGCCTAGCAATTGTACAATCTACATGTTTCTTGATCTTTAAAATCCACTTGCAGCCCACCAAATTCTTGTTTGCAGACAAAGAGACCAAACTCCAAGTGCTTTGTGCATTAAGTGCATCAACCTCTTTTCTCATAGCTTGCAACCAAACTGGCACTTTAATAGCCGTCTTATAAGTAGATGGTTTAACTACAAATAAATCAACTCTCCCAGACTCTTGTGTGTGTAGTAAAATAATATGATACCATTTTTACTCCTAGTTTGCATTAGATGCAAATTTATGGTGGAATATCCAAAACCACTTGCAATGCATCAGGAGTAAAAGTGAATGGTACTATAGTATCACCACTACTAGGACCAAATACCACAAGGACTTGAGAAGAGGAACTTGACGTGCTAGTAATGGATTGAGGTATGGTATTAATGCTAGGAGAAGAAGAGGGTGAAGTGGGGACAATGTTGAATGAATTAGATTACTGGTGAACCAACGATGGGATATGATTTATAATTGGGGCAAACATGATGGTTTTGAGTGCATTAATAAGTCTGTATAAGGATAGTAATGTTCATTAAACATAACATATCTAGAAACATAAATTCTCTTTCTAGAGATAGCAAATATACCCCTTATATTGAGAAGCATAGCCTAAAAAAACACATTTGGTTGTTTTAGCTTGTAATTTGGTAATGTTATGAGGTTTCAACAGAGGATAGCAAGCACACCTAAATATTCTTAAGTGTGAAATAACTGGTACAACTCCATGGATAAAGAACTTCAAAAGGGAACTTATTACTAAGAATTAGTGTTGGCATTCTATTGATGTGGTAAGTTGTAGTTTGGCAAGCATAAGACCAAAAAGAAGGCATTTTGAAGCATTGTGATGGAAATACAATGTGTCTATACTTTCCCTTAGCTTGACCATTTTGCTCAAGGATATATGGGCAAGATTTATGATGAGATATTGTTTGAAACCACTTATTAATATATTCTCTCTCTCTCTCTCTCTCTCTCTCTCCCCCCCCCCCCCCCCCCCCCCACCAAAATCACTTTGCATGCATAAAATTGATTTTGGAAAAGTTATGAAAGGCAACAAATGTGTAAAGGAGATCAGATTTATTAACCAATGGAAAATCCAACAGTGCCTTGTACATTCATCAACAAAGGTTATATAGTACCTATAGCCATCATCAGAAATAAAGGTGTCGAACCTATAGGTCACTTACACAATCTCAAAATGGTGTACAGACTTATTGACACTTTGTTGAAAGGGAAGTTTACAGAACTTGCCCTCTAAGTAACTCTGACACATAGTAGGTGATATAACCTTTGTACATTTCACATTGGCCTTATTTAACATCAATGCTACATTGTTATTAGATGGATGACTAGTCTATGATGCCAAGGAGATCAACAACACAAAATTCAGTATGAGAATTTCATTGAGAACTCGTAAAAAATACTTGGTGTACACGAGTAAAGATGATACAAAAGATGATTGATCAGAGATCAAGATCAACCAAACCCTAGAAATTGAAGGGTTTTAAGAAGACGAACTGAATTATGGTCGAAGAAACCAAATTCTGAGAAGACGAAGACTGATTCACGGTGAGCATAAGAAAGGAAATGATCAATGTATCATGCGCAAGCAATGAAGGCGATCGATACCAAGTTAATCTATATATGTAGACGATCTTGATATGCATACATGAAAGGAAGAACTCAGAACTCAGAGAGAAGAAGAAATGAAGAAAACTGTATTTTGTTATTGTCATTCTTAATGAGCAAGTAATACAAGGAAAACCTCTTTTATACTTGTATATATCAAGCTAGTCTAACTAACTAACTAACAAATCTTCTAATCTCATGAAAAGTGGCACAATCTAACTCATCACTTTATATACTCTATCACTAAGCTAGCCTAATCTAACCAATTTGCTACTTAACAACTAAACAAACACCTATGAAGGTAACTAATTAGGTCATGACTCTCATTCCTCACACCCCCACCCCCCCCTCCTCCTCCACCACCACCACCACCACCAAAATCTCAGCTGGGAATTCAAGTTTGAGGTTGGAATATGATGAACAAATTAGTTCCGAATTATATATGAGTCATAGGCTTGTGAGTCTATTGATGTGCTCAAGAATAGATTGATACTGAATTATATATGAGTCCTAGGCTTGTTTGTTGGTTGATATGCTTAGGCTTCATATATATTTGGAGAAGTATTGACCTAACGTCATTGAAAATCCTTCTTAGAATATGTTCGGATGACTTGGAGTGCAATTTTGCTCACCTCTTTTGGTCAAATGTGGGTAACAATGATGCAAAATTGTGTACAAACATATCAAAAAATTCTGTACATTTGTGACACTGTCATAAAAAGTTTAATAAATACAAAAAGGGGTGATGCTATTGACACTCTGGAAAATTATTGTATACTACATATGTTCTATATTTAATATAAAAAAAACAATTTTGATTTCTGAGAATTGCACAATAAATTTGTTAGATTGTCAATGATAGTACTCATATATCCATATATGTGTGCGTGTGTATAACAAATAAAAGAATAAATTCCAATGCTAGTAAAATAAAGTTCTGCTTCCAAGAGTTGAACTTAGTTGATTTAATAGCTAGCCATGTGAAATGAAAATACTATATATTCATACAAAAAGTTTAACAAAATAAAGAAGAAAGAAGAAGAAAAAAAATAAAGTTTTCAAAGTACTGGTTAGGACTCTCCAGAAAAGGGTATGACCTAATTTATTGCGTCTTCAAAAGACGAATGTCATGCAAGCGTATAGATATTGTAGACTCTCCACTGATTCGTTAATGACCTGTGGGCTTAAAACTAATAGAACTAAATGGAGCAATAAAGAAGTAAAAATACATACACAGAGATGTGGTGAACAAAATACATACACAGAGATGAGCTTGAATTAGCACCACCTACCACCACCGCTGCATGGCTTCCAAACTCGTTCCTAATTACACATACAACAACAACTGCATTTGATTGCTATTTCCGTTGGGTTTTGCATTCCTGTCTCAAAACTTTAGTCCGTTTCGACAATTTATCCACCGTTATATCACACGTCACATGAAATTTCATGCTTCTACTTTTCAACGTCCCAATCCTCAACCTCGCCGGAATGTTCATGTTGAGGGACAAACTAACCTGCACTTTCTTCGTGTTGCTGCTGCTCTCACTAACTCCCCAGCTTTTCTTGATCTCTTTAGGCAAAATAACGTTTGCGCCGTGAACGACGATGGTAACCTCTTTTGATTTGCCCACCCCTGGAGTGAGAGACGGGTATTTTCTGTTAGCTATTGTTTTTTGCCTGAAATGAAGGCTAGTACCACCACCATTTTACACAATTGCCACTATCGAATTTGGATTTTGAACCCTCAACCTCACGCTGTAGTCCAGCAGTCTATTACTCTTGCTACGTACAACAACACGTTCTATGCTGAATTTGGGATTTTCGGACTTGACGAACATGATAGAAAAAATTGTTACGAGCATGACGACAAGGAGGACAACGAAAGCAACGATGCCAATGCAGTAAAGGTTGCAACATAGCGGCCTTTTCCGTTTGCGGGACGGGTCCTCGTGGCATTCAACAATGTGGGCGTTTTCAGGTGGGGGCACGTGGTAGATTTGGTCCTTGGGGACTTGGACAATGTAGATGCCCGAGCGGAAGGTGGCAACGGAAGGATATTGGGGTTAGGAGATGATCAATTGTCGGGACGTCGACAGGGACGGTGTTGGTGGTGGGAATTGGGAGGAGGAATATAGTGGTCATTGGTACCGGGGTGATCAGGTGGGGCCCGCTCCGCCATGGGAAGATGGGGAGCGGTGGTGAGGAGATGGAGGGATGGTGTGTAAGCGCAATTGGTGAAGGGGACGTGGATTGCATGGGACAAATGTGAGGTTGTGTGTGTGTGAGAGAGAAAGAGAGAGAGAAAGAGAGAGATTTGTCCAAATTAAGGCTGTTATTAGAGGTGGTTTACTAGGTTAATTTACATCTCTTAATACTCACTTAAGAATTAATGATGACGATTTTTGGTTCTCTCTAAGTAGAGGGAAAAGAGCATCAAGTGGGTTTTACTTTTACTCTAATCATCACTTGCGTAGAAAAATTCTGGCCAAATTTTTTTTGTGGTCCCAGTGGTGAGACTCTAATTTTGAACCAACTCCTATGAAAAAAACTTGTTAATCATAATCTTGTGGTCAAATCCATTAGCAATGTCGATCAAATTAGCAATTTTCATCATTATTCTGTGGATGCGATGGGTGAGTGGAGGCTTTTTTTTTTTTTATATTTATTTTTTTTATTTAAATTAGGTGAAATGATAAGATTCGGAATGAGGATATTCGAGGTAAATTAGGAGTAGCTGGAATTGAAGATAAGATGAGAGATAATTGGTTAAGGTGGATTGGGCATGTGAAATGAAGACCTACAGACACTTCGGTTAGAAGATGCGATTAACAGACAGAGGCTCAGGGCCAAAGGGGTAGAAGAAGACCTAGGAAGACTTGGAAGAAGACTCTAAGAAAAGACTTAGACTACTTGGATCTAACAGAAGAAATGACACAAAATCGAGAATTCATATAACTAACTTCACTTAGCGGGATAAAGCTTTGTTGTTGTTGTAAAAATTCGTTTTTGTTATGGCCTATATTTGACTGAGAGGAAGAAAGAGACATGACATGGAGAGAAAATAGATGGATAATAGGCTTGAGGAATTTTGTGTGTTATTTTCCAGTCCTTGTGCCTTTATTTATAATAATAAGAAGTTGAGAAACTTGCTCTCCAAGTAATACAAAGTTTAATAGGAAAGAACTAGCTAAATTCCAAATTTTCTCCGCCGTGAGAGTACTCTAAAGTGAGTGTTATTCTCTCCGCTGTGAGAGCTAGATCACTTAACCTTTCACAAATTCCTCTCAAGACTTTATTTCTGCTCAATCTATAACCAACTCCTTCAAGCCTTAATTTCTTCCAACCAACCCAATCAATCGTCTGCTAACCTTCCGAGTCGTACTAGGCTTGCGCCTAGACAAACCCACTCAATCTAAACCATTAATCCACAATCTTTGATTTTATCTGAGATTTATGGGTCAAGAGTCTTTTATTTTGATCGGGGACTTGTGGGACAGGATGGCTGAGACAGGGAGGTGGGGGGGTGGGGGTGGGGTATTTATACCTTCCAACCCCAAAGGAACGCACAAGGACTATAGCAAATCTATTGAAGATTAGAGCGGAAGGATATGACAAAAAGAATCAAATTAATGATCCTTACCTACTTTGACAGAGCATTTACCCCCAACTATCTAGGGTTTTCTTGGCGACAGCTGAGAGGCCAACTACCAGATCATCCAAGAGTGCAAAGAATAGCAGGTTCAAAAATACAATGAACAGGTACTTCCACTCTTCTGTTATTCTTGTGGTCCTACTATTTTTACAAAGAGAGTCAATATTCTGTGAGAAGGAAAGGAAACCTAGCGGTGCTGTGCCCATCCAATTTCAAAGCCGCTTAATCAGTTATCGGTCCAACGTATTCATGCAAATGATCCAAACAAGAAGGAAAGGTCAAGGACAAATCGCACACTTGGAGGTGGATGAACTTATGGTCCATTTCGAAAAAACCATGGATTTAGCTACTATGGAAAATGGGGTTAAGTTGGTGGGGAAGGCCCTGGTAAATAGAAACCTTAACAAATGAGGAGTGCGCAACATTCTTTGTGTGTCATGGAAAAAGATGGGGGAAATATAAATTAAATGGATCTGGGAGAATCTGTTTATAATCACTGTGCAAGATGAAAGTACAGTGACAAGGATATTTAATCAGGTGCTGCGGGTAGTTATGAAGCCAAATTTCTCTGTTCACAGATGGCCACCAAAACTCGCTTTGGAGGAGATAAAGTTAGAGCTGGTTTCTTTTTGGGTTCAGATTCATGGAGTCCTACTAAACCTATGCTCGGAATCAAATGTCAAACGCTTTGCACATGAAATTGGGGAATTTCTGGAGTTTGAACATCCTTCCACTGCCCAAGGCTTCCTACGAGTCAAAGTAATTGTGAACACTATGAACCCTCTAATCACTGGTTGCTAGTGCTAAGAGATAATAGTGATGACACTTGGATTGAGTTCTGTTACGAACGTCTTTAGGACTTTTGCTATAGGTGTGGTAGAATCGGTCACTCAAACAATCAATGTTCCTTCAACCTACGAATGAGGGGTGGTCGTGTATGGAGATTAGACTCGGACGATGCCAATCCGAGAGATGACAGAAACTCATCAATTTTTAACATTTAGCTCGGGGAAACGAAGACGAGCAAGAGAACATAGAAGATGAGCTCAGTCCATTGGCCTGAGGCAAAAAGAGAATACAGCTAGGGAAGAGAGCATGGCCACTAGAAGGTCGAGGGATCCTACTTCCACAAGTGGGACAAGTGGAAAACACATAAGTCAGAGAAGATGGCATCGCATAGAGAGAAGTTATGAAGGTATAACACACAACCCGGCCCAATCGGTATATAATGCTAGCAACTCTACATCAAACCAACAGGTGATATTAGACTATAGGCAACTAGGCTTCCCACACAATTACCCTTTGGATCTATATCAAAGGCAGAATTGAAATCCGACGGTGTGGATTGAGGAGCTCTAGGAAGAAAATATCTCGCAATCGAGTGGGGGGTCCTTGGACGGTGAACGTCTTCAGCACTTGCAAGATCCGAGAGGTAAGGAAGTGGTAAGCGAGGAGAGGTAAGTGAAGGACTCAGGCCATTTGAGAATGGCGGAGAGTAGAAATTGAAGAGGCCATCAGGAAATCAACCCCATACCATGTGGGGTGGATGGAGGAAGTAATTTTAAGAGGGGAGCAAAGCCATTTCAGCTGGATCTCGTACAAGCACAGTCCCCGCATAAGAGGAGTAGACCTATTGAGGAGGAGGAAAAAACTATAGAAAGGAAAAAGAAAGCAGCAAAAAAACTAAGGAAAATGAGTGTCAGAGAAAAATACTTAATGGTGGAGAGGGTGATCTACACGGAAAAGAAGTTGCAGGAGCGCCCAGTGAAGTATCAAGATATGTGGGACTATATGGAGGAAGTCGCAGATAATGAGAGGCAGGCAATGAGCGTGAAGAATGGGGAAAGCTCTTCCCAAGGTGGTGGCGGCTGACCTTCAACAGCCACACAGATACCATGATCATTTTATTTTGGAATTGCCATGGTGTTGGGTCGGACACGGTAGTTCGGGCCCTTTACGGGCTAATCAGGAAGCATAGCCCCTTTATAATCTTTCTATTTGAAACTAAGATGAAAAATTATGGAATTAACAGTGTTAGAAGACGAATGAGATACTTGGGGGGATACAATGTTGATTCGATTGGGAAGGCAGGTGGGTTGAGTTTGTGGTGGGATGAGTCGATTGAGGTGGAAACTGTGGATTTGTCTAAATTCTTCATTGATGCCAATTGCAGAGTTGTTGAGTCACAATGTGTTTTTAGACTTATGGGGGTATACGAGACTTCTTATAGAGCAGAGAAAAATGATTTCTAGCAAGGAATGAATAATAACTTCTCCCCATCTCCCACCCCTTGGATCTGTGGAGACAACTTCAAATACTTCTTGTGCGACTGGGAGAAGATGGGTGGTGCAGAGGTCAGCCCTAACCGGTATAGGTACTTGGGGAATTCATGAATCAGATGAAATTCATAGATTTGGAGTTTAGTAGGCTGAAATTCACTTGGATAGATACTCGCATTGGTCAATTGGTGGAGGCAAGATTGAATTGTGGTGTAGTGAACGAGCAATGGATGGATTGCTGGCCCAATAAAGGTGTTATTCATGGCACTGTTTTGGGTTCGGATCACAACCCGATTATTATCCTTGGTGATCCTGTTTGTGGCAAGGGAAGACGACTATTCAGGTTCAAAGCTTATTGGGTAAATAAGGCCAAATGTGAAGAGATTGTGAGGAATTGTTGGGACAAGATTTGTGTGGAAGGGAGCATGGAAAGATGGAATAAAAAGGTGAATGACTGTCGCACCAAATTGATCGGATGAAGTAGGAAAAAATTAAAACAAAAGGGGCGGCAAATTGAGGAAAAATTGATACACTTCGGGAAATTGCAAGAAGATTGAGGAAGGAATAAACGGCAGATTGAGGAACTCTCTTTAGGGGTAGATAAGTTGTGGAGGCATGATGAATGTTTTTAGCAATAAAGATCGAGAGTGAAATGACTTCAAGAAGGGGATGCAAACACCAACTTGTTTCACCAATCTACCTTGCAGAGGCGCAGGAGCAACAAGGTGCTAAAAATTAAGGATGAAAATGGCATATGGATCGACTGTCCAAAGAGAGTAAAGGAAACCATCGACAAACATTTTGTCAACCTCTTCACGTCGGTGGGCTAACGGGAGTGGGGAAATGTTTTGTATTGCATCCAACCAAAGGTGACGGCCGAAATGGACTTTGCACTTGTAGCCCCGATCTCAGAGGAAAAAGTCAAGGACGCTGCGCTTCACATGGGGGGTTAAAAACTCCTGGCCATGACAGATTCCAAGGTTTCTTTTATCAATCTTTTTGGGGAGTTCTTGTAGAGGAGGTTAATGGATTGGTTGATGATGTCATGATGGGTAATAATAGTCCTACCCGAATTAACTCCACACATGTTGTTCTCATTCCTTAAGTCCCTAACCCTGAATATGTCTCTCAGTTTAAGCTTATAAGCCTTTTTAACTATTCTTACAAAATTTTGTCGAAAGTAATGGCGAATCGACTTCGATCGCTATTGCCTGAGCTGATTTCCCATTTGCAGAATGCACTTGTTGCTGGAAGGCAAATTCAAGATAACATTGGCATTGCACATGACCTCTTCCACTTCCTCAAAATGTGAAGAACAAGCAGGAAATTTGAACTCGGTATAAAATTAGACATGCATAAGGCGTGTGATACGGTGGAATGGGATTTGTTATTCGGAGTCATGGATAAAATGGGGTTCAGACAGAATTGGTGCAGTCTTGTTCACAGATGTATTTCATCGGTCAACTTCTCCATACTACTTAATGGGCAACCTGGAAAAATTTTTGCTCCCTCGTGTGGCCTTCGCCAAGGAGATCTCTTATCACCATATCTTTTCCTGTTCGTGAGTGAGGTCATCTCCCTGCTTATTATGCGGCCATGTGAAAAACTGGAGATTTCGAGGGTTCAAATAAATCCTCGTAGGCCTGTTATTTCCCATATTTTTTTCGCGAACAATACCCTATTGTTTATCAAAGTTGAGAAGGAGAATTGCACCAATCTTGTGAAGTTAATCAAGGGGTATTGCGAGGCCTCGAGATAACAGGTGAACCTCCAGAAGTCGAGTGTGTTCTTCGGTTCAAATGTCCTCGTGGTTTTATCACAATAGCTTGGTTGTATTCTAGGAATTCAAATAGTGTATGACCCTGGGACTTACCTTGAAGTGCCTGCCATGTGGGGGAGATAAAAAAGAAATGGGCTTGCTGATGTCAAGGACAAGATCTTAGGGAAAATACAGGGATGGAAGCTTGTAACCATATCGCAGGTGAGTAGAGAGGTTTTGATATAGGCGGTGGTTCAGGCTATCCTGGCCTATCTGATGAACCTGTTCAAGTTTCTTGTCATAATTTACAATGAAATGGACTCTTTAATTACTAATTTCTGGTGGGGGCATGATACTGGGGAGAAGCATATTCATTGGGTATCTAAAGAAACTCTCGGATTCCCGAAGGCTCGCCGGGGAGGGGGAGGCGCTTGGATTATGAAGCTTCAATACTTCCCTCACTGTTCTTTTACGAATGCTAAGCGGAGAAGCTAAGCCTCCTGGGTGTGGTCAAGTCTACTTATGGGAAGAGACCTTTTGCTAAAAGGAACCCATTCGCATGTTATGAATGGGAAGAAGATTCGAGTTTGGCAAGATAAATGGTTGCCATCACTTCTAGATGGGCACCCTCTCCCTACCAGGGCGGTGCAGGTTAGCTATACCACCATAATGGATTCCTTAATTAACCCGGCCAATGGGGATTGGGATATTAAGTTCTTAAGATCGTTCATCTCGATGGGGGAGTTTGATACAATCATGGAAACTCACATTGGCAATCCTCTTATGCGGGATAGGCTGGTGTGGCCTCTTGATAAGAGAGGTATATACTTTGTAAAGTCGGGCTACCATTAGGCGCATTCTCGGGTCATACCTAAGATTCCCCACAGTTCTTCATCGTCTGTTACCGTTCTAGATCTTTTTTGGAAGTTGATGTAGACGCTTAAAAATCCCTTAAAATTTAGGTGCTTAATGTGGATGGGGTTGCATAATGTCCTACCCACTATGGAGGCTCTTTATAGAAGGAAATCGGTTGCTTATCCAATTTGCCCTTTATGCAATACTCATGAAGAATCGATCGAGCACCTATTCCTTCTCTGTTCGTGGGTGGAAACTATTTGGTTTTGGGGAGTTTCAAACTATAAGGTGAACATGAGTGCGGTAACAACCTGGATGAATTGGCTCCTTGCAATTATTAGGGCCAATGAAAATTCGAAGGTTGATTGGAAATGATTCTATCTTTTGTTGCCTTCTCTTGTTGGCATATTTGGAAAGCTCGATGTTGTTTCCTCTTCCAACATAAACATATAAACCCGATGTGCAATATCTACCAGTGCTTGCGCTTTCATGGAGGCGTCACATGTTCCAACTGTGAGCATGGTGCTGAGCAGACATGACAACAATGTGCAGGTTCGTTAGCTAAAGCCAAGTTATCCCTTTGTAAAAATTAACGTCGATGCGAGTTGGATTGCAGACACAGGTGCGAGTTTCGTAGGGGTTGTGGTGAAGGATTCTTCTGGTAGTTTTATTGCTGCTCGAAGATCTCGTTTCAAAGCTTCTTGCGTCGCCGCTGCTGAGGCGTTGGCCATTCAGTGTGGATTTGAATTGGGTTTATTGTTAGGTCTGAACCATGTTGTTGTCGAGTCATTTTCTAAGGATTCCATATCTTGGCTGTGGGGAAAGATTTCAAATGGCAGATGGGAGGCTTTTCCAACTTTAGCAAGGTGTAAGAAAATCGAGGAAGCTTTTCAGGACTGTTGTTGGTCTTGGATTCCAAGATCAGCCAGTATGGCGGCTGACCTCTTGGCGTTGCGAAGAAGTGTGGAGATGTGTGACTTTTCTTAGGTTGATCGACTCTCATCTTCACTTGTGCATGTACTTAAAAACCACAGATTGCCTTGCCCGCCTTAATTTTATGCTGGTTGTGCAAAGGGAAATGCTCATAGCTTTGCTTGTAGTGTCGAGTTTCTTCTATCCCCTTGTACTTCCTGGTTTGTTTTTTGGTTGTATCCCGAAGGATTCCTAGTCTATCTCTACTTAGGATTTACACATTCACAATATGTATAAGAACGTATGTCACAAAATATTTTATTCTTCCTATTTTTAGTTTTTCTATAAAAATAGTGGACTGTCATTTTTGTCCCTACATGTGGATGGAGTTTTGATAGAAACTTTGATTAGAACTATGATTGATAAATAGACTTGACCATAAGGTTATATATATATATATATATAGGTTCGCATGTAGTCGTACCAATCTTCCTTAAATTGAATTTTTTGTTCATTGGTATACTTACCTCTAAAGACATTTCTTCTGGGGATATTTTCCTCAGCTTCAATGTCTGACAAGACTCTTTTCCTATTCCACTTAAAGGGTTCTAATGGTTCCTCTCTGGTTAGGACTAAGAGTTGGTTGGGAATCTGATCCGCTGGGAAATCAGATGCCGTTGGAGAAACCGATTCTCCTTGATCTTGGGTATTGGACTGGCAGACTGGGTGAACCACCTGTGAGTTGGTTTCTACTGATTTTAATTTTAAATTAATCAAATCATTAATTAATTCTTGCTGAGTAACAGAAGAACTAGTTTCTGCAACTACAGACTTTAATTTTTTATCGACTAATGAATTTATTAATTCTTGATCTTGACCCATCCTATCGGGTGGAATGGATCCGGAAAAAGAATTTCTGCTAGGAGCAAATGATCTAAGAGACTGGGTAGACTCACAAGATCTTCTGACAGGACGATCAAAATTAATCTTAACCGTTCCGTCAAAATATTCCTCAATGTTGTCTAAATTGACTGTTATGGATAGCTACTGGCTTACTTTCATTGATTAGACACCAGTCTGAGGGTAGACTAATATCTGACCACCTAATGGTTCTAGGGACTTTAATGTTGGCATTCTCCTGATTGGTTTGGATCAGGAGTGTATGATCTCTCGGACTCTTAGTGAGAGCCTGAAAATTCATATTAGTGCCAGTTACTTTGTAATAAACTCTGTAAATAAGTGCCAAAGGCTGTGTTCCTTCAAGGACATGATATCCTGAAGTTTTGATGTTGAGTGTGAGTGCTTTCAGCATATGGGGATCTGAAAGACTTATTGTGAGGTCTGGAAAACAATCAAAATGGATAGGTCCATTATAGAGTGAAGACTCAATCATTCCAAGAACACTATCACTAAAGTTAGTGAATCTAGTATCTCGGAGACATAACAAAACAGAGGTATTAAGGCCTCTACGTGTTAAAGGTTTTACGGCTATCTGGACTAAGCCTATATGAATGTAGTTATGACCATCTTTCCTATGGGATTTGATTTGTTCTGGAGAAAACAATTGACAAGTTTCATGCTCCTTAGATAGGGCATAAGCCTGCTCAACTGTCTTAACATGATGTTCACTTTTAAAAGCGGTCATAGACCATTTCTTTTTATAAATATTTTTACTTGAAACCTTGGGGATGTTCCAATCTCCAAAGTCTACTTTATCGTCTACAGACATTTCAAGTTTTTGTTCTTCGTTAACAATATTTGGAATACTTCCTAGATTTGTTCTAGAGCTAGTGCTGGCCATTGAATTAGATCTAAATAACCTACTCATCAGAAACACAAATCAATCAGATAAAATACAGAAAACTTAAATGTGCACCTTCCTCGCGTGCTATCTATACCCCTTCCGCTCATGCGATCCGCTCAGACCCTATCCTCGGGAATTACTGTTTGGAACACGCCTTACTGTTTGGTTGGGAATAAACAAACAAACTTAGAAGATTTACAAATAAGATAATCTATAAATCAAAAGACTGGAATATGAACCTGACTTGCAGATGATTCAGATGCTAATGCAATTACCACTCACTTGGCTCTGATACCAAATGGAAGCGGAAACAGAATATGTATATATTGACGAGAGTCGCTAGATAAAATTCAAGGAATAAATGGGGTGCATTAAATCTAAAGATTTGATATCTTAGAATAACATATAAACATAAGATTATATGGAAACCAGTTGATGTAATCATAATGAAGATGATGAATTAAAGATAATGATGCAGAGTATTTCTACTGAAAATATGTTTATTAAAACTCAATTGTTGCTTACAAAGCAGATACGCCTAATGGCGGTTGAAGGTTCAAAAGAAGGCGGAGCTCGTAGGCATCCTATTATAAAATATAAGTGTTTGATATTTCAATTTGAAGAAAGGAACATTTCAAATCAATTTTCAGTCTCTTCTGATAAACTCTATGAATGGAACATAGATGGCTTGTCAGAACAAGAAATTCTAAATAAGCTACATCATATCTCTATGGTTGCTAATAGCTACATCACAAATCACAGTCTTTCTCAAACAGAAATTATCGACCTTTTGGTCACTGGATTTACGGGAATGCTTCATTCCTGGTGGGAGAAACATCTCACTGAAGAATCCAGAAACGAAATCAAAAATGCAGTTAAAAAAGATGAAGATGGAATACCAATATTTGATGAACATGTAGGACAAGGGGTCCCTGATGCCATCAATACATTGCTTTTCACCATCATCGAACATTTTATAGGAATACCTAGCAACATCACCTCTAGGATCCATGATCAACTCAGCAATCTGAGATGTCCAACTCTAAGCGACTTTAGATGGTACAAAGATGTATTCATGTCTAGAGTCATGCTAAGGGAAGACAGCAATCAACCATTTTGGAAAGAAAAATTTATAAATGGATTACCAAACTTATTTGCTCACAAAATTAGAAGTGTCTTAGTTAATGAACAAGGTATCATACCATATCATACCCTGACTTATGGTAATATTATCAGTATTATCCAAAAGGAAGGATTGAAAATGTGTATCGATATGAAATTAACTAAACAAGCAAATAAAGATAAAGCTATCGCTAAATATGAGTTAGGAACGTTCTGTGAACAATATGGTCTTCCACCAATTGCTCCTTCCAATAGGAGAAGAAAATCCCAAGTCTATCACAAGTACTCCAACAAGTACCCAAGTAGACATCATTCTAAACATTATTCTAAATACGGTAATAACCAATCAAAAGAGAAAAACTTTGAAACTAATAAGTTTTACCAAAAACCTAAGTCCAACAAGTGGAAACGAAAACCTTCCGGTAAAATCCACTCCAAGGACAAATCCCAAAAAGGAAATTGCTACAAGTGTGGCAAGTATGGCCATTACGCCAACAAGTGTCGTGTCAAGAAAACCATAAATCAGCTAAAGATCTCTGAGGAAGAGAAACTTCAACTAATTCAAGTCTTAGATCTTAAGGACACAGACCATAGTCATTCAGAAGATGATTTGGAATTATCCTCTTCTGATAATAACCTTTCAAGTGGATATTCCACACCTGCAGCCAAGCTAGGATGTACATACTTGTTGCAAGAAAATCTCAGTTCTAACTAAACAAGAAGAACAAGAAAATCTTCTTATAGAACTAATCAGTAAGGTCGATGACCCTGAAGTAAAATCTTTTTATCTCAAGAAACTCAAGAAATTGGTTTCTTCAGATGAATCCGGCAATAGCCAAACCAAAACAACTCCAAAAATCTCTCTTAGCACAACCTTAGAAAGATTTAATAAGACTAAGAAGGAAATCACCATCAAAGATCTCCAAAGAGAGATTAATCAGATCAAAGATGAAATTAAATTTTTAAAATCAGAAAACTTAGAAATACGTACACAGCTCAGTAGAGTCCGAACTGAAAAACTTGTTGATGATCAGAAAGATGATTCTCCTTCTGGTTCAGATTCTCCTTCTGATTGTGACTCCAATGCTAGTAAGCACTCGGGCAATTTAGTCATAGGTCTCTTAGACAAAATTAAAATTAAAAAATGGTATTCTAAACTCACAATAGTGATTGATGATTTTGTTTTAAATTCAATTGTTTTGATTGATTCAGGTGCCGACTTGAATTGTATTCAGGAAGGCTTAATACCTACTAAATATTTTCATAAATCCAATGAGCGGCTTAGAACTGCTAGCTCTGCTCCATTACATTTAAAATATGAAATACCTAAAGCGCATGTTTGCCAAAATGATGTTTGTTTCAAAACCTCATTTGTTTTAATCAAAAATATTTCTGACCCTGTCATATTAGGATTACCTTTCCTTGCATTAATATACCCTTTTAAGGTTCATCACAATAAAATATCCACTAGGGTTTTAGGACAGAAAGTCACACTTGAGTTCTGCACAGAAACAGACCTCAAGCAACTTAAGCATTTACAAAAGGATAACATTTCGCGATCCATCAATACCATCACTAATAAGTCACAACACATTAATTTCTTAAAGGAAGAAATTAATCATAGAAGAATTGAAGAACAGCTAACAAATAAGTCTTTGTTAGAAACTATTGATAATTTTCAAAAGAAACTTATTAATGATATCTGTTCTGATATTCCCAACGCCTTTTGGCATAGGAAACAACACATTGTTAAACTTCCTTATATAAAGGAGTTTAATGAATCTAGAATCCCTACTAAGGCCAGACCAATTCAAATGAGTCAAGAAGTCTTGGAATTCTGCAAAACAGAAATACATGAACTTCTTCATAAAGGAATTATCCGTAGAAGTAAATCACCATGGTCATGCCCTGCATTTTATGTTCAAAAGAATGCTGAATTAGAAAGAGGGACTCCCAGACTAGTTATTAACTATAAACCTTTGAATGAAGTTTTGGAATGGATTCGGTATCCAATTCCCAACAAAAGAGATTTAATAAAAAGGCTTTCTCAAGCAGTTATATTTTCAAAATTTGATATGAAATCAGGTTTTTGGCAAATTCAGATTACTGAAAATGATAAATACAAAACAGCTTTTGTAACTCCTTTCGGACATTATGAATGGAATGTAATGCCTTTCGGCCTAAAGAATGCTCCCAGTGAATTTCAAAATATAATGAATGAGATTTTTAATCAGTATAGTCATTTCTCGATTGTTTATATTGATGATGTGCTCATTTATTCAAAGTCAATAGACGAACATTGGAAACATTTGCATTTGTTTGCTAGAATAATTAAGTCCAATGGATTAGTTGTCTCTGCATCCAAAATTAAATTGTTTCAAACTAATGTTAAATTTTTAGGATACAATATCCATAGATCTACCATTCAACCAATTGACCGTGTCATTCAATTTGCTGATAAGTTTCCAGATCAGATTACTGATAAAACTCAACTTCAGAGATTTTTAGGTTCTTTGAATTATGTTTCTGAATTTTATCCTCATCTGCGTCAACAATGTAAACCTTTGTTTGATCGTCTTAAGGATAATCCCTCAGCATGGTCTACCATACATTCATCTATTGTCAAACAGATAAAAACTCATGTCAAGACTTTGCCTTGTCTCGGCATTCCAACTCCCAACTCTTTTAAGATAGTTGAAACCGATGCTTCGGATATCGGTTATGGAGGTATCCTCAAACAGCAAACTTCTTCCAGATCTCCTGAACAAATTGTTCGTTTTCATTCAGGAGTATGGAATTCTGCTCAATATAATTATAGTACTATAAAGAAAGAGATTTTATCTATTGTATTATGCATTAGCAAATTTCAAGATGATTTATTAAATCAAAAATTCTTGGTCAGAGTCGATTGCAAGTCTGCAAAGCATGTTTTACAAAAAGATGTTCAAAACATTGCATCAAAACAGATTTTTGCACGATGGCAGGCCATATTATCAATCTTTGATTTTGATATTGAATACATTAAAGGCAGCCATAACTGCATCCCAGATTTTTTAACCCGTGAATTTTTGCAGGGGAGGAAGGATGACAAATAAGAACAATAACCAGAGAAGGCTTCCTGCCACTCTACCTCCTCCACCACCAGTAAAAAAGGAATCTATTCCCGGTTCCTCATCGGCTTTAGCCATTACCAACAGATATACTCCATTAGGTTCAACCATAGGAAATATCCGACCAAATTACCAAACGGCATTAGTCAACCCTTATGATCCACTTTCTTCTGGATATAGACCTTCGTCTTCATCTTACACTAGTTATCCAAAATCATCTCCTTATATGCCCACAGTCCAAACAGAGTATCTCTTCAGCATCCCTTCAAATCTTATTAAAGAGCAAGCACCAGAAAAAATAGCCAAAGTGGTTTTTCCACCCAATTTCCATTATCCCTCGACCAAAGCCGAGTCTTTCAAAACTATTAAGTTTTATCTTGCCATTCTTTGTGGTACAGAATCCATTGCTATTAAGCCTATTTACAGCACCCTCAAAAACCAAGAGAACCTAATTCTCTACCATTCCATCCACATAAACAAATTCATCTCCGAAACAGATTGGGGAATCCCCCTTTACCAGTCAAAAACAGAATACAACTTACAGGATTTTATCCCCAATGACAGTTACAATTATCAAGATTACATTAATGCATGGACTAATGTTTTCTTGCATCAGTCAGAAGATTTTAATCACTCATGGTTCATTACCTTTCACAAAGACTTTCGTCTCAAGTTTCCTGCTTGGTTTCCAAGATGGTGGTCAGTTCATGGCCTCACTCCCAGCTTGCTTCCAGCAGACCTCAATCAAGCATTAGCTCATTTCCAGCAAAAATTCGACAGAAGTAGATTTGATTCTAGAATTTCTTTTCTGTCTTTATTTTTAGCAAAGTACAGAATTCCATGGATTTATAAATGGAATTATGTAATAGATTCAAAAGAAGTCCATAGACAGCATACCACCAAGTGGTGGGATAAGTTAAATTTTGATAAGGTCATTAGCCAAGTTTTAGCTGATTTCCCAGATCATCCAATTCCAGCAATAGCTGTTCAACCTGCCCTCCCGGCAGCTCAACCGTCTCCAACACAGGCATTGCCAGAATTTCCAGTAGCTTCTCAGTCATTATCGGACATTAGTCCTTCCTCTTCAGTCAAAGGAAAATCATCCAAGTCTTCAAGTTCGAAGAAGAAAAATGAGAAATCCTCCCAGCTCACTGATCTTGCCAGGCAACTTATTGCAGAATTTCAGAAGGCAGATACAAGTGCAGTCAACAATTCGGACTCCGACTCATCAGACGCTTCGTCTCAGCCGCATCGTCTTTGGGGTGACCGGGATGACGAGCCGAAACTTTTCCCGCCAGATTCCCAAGACCCAAATGAATTTTAATTTTCAAATGTATTAACTTGTATTTTTCGGTCTTTCACTCATGTAAATTACAGTAGTATACATGTAGTCGAAGACACCGAAAGCAACATCAGCAGTAGCAGCAATCATCCCGACAGGATACTATTCATGAATAGTAAAAGTAAATTTTACTATTCATCCATCATTTCAAAGACAGACGCGTGATCGCACAGTGAAGATTCTTCATGATCAGGCTTTCGCCTTTCCAGCCTTTCCACATGCAACCGGGTTTCCCGCTCCTTTAGCCAGCTCAGAGCAATCATTCTGCATCAGCCTCTCGGCCTATATCTTCCTGCTTCAGCCTCTTTTCTAAGGGACTGAATTCCAACGTTCAGATCAACACTTCTGCGCATTCTCTCGAAGAACAGAAGTTCAAATTGAAATATCAAACACTTATATTTTATAATAGGATGCCTACGAGCTCCGCCTTCTTTTGAACCTTCAACCGCCATTAGGCGTATCTGCTTTGTAAGCAACAATTGAGTTTTAATAAACATATTTTCATTAGAAATACTCTGCATCATTATCTTTAATTCATCATCTTCATTATGATTACATCAACTGGTTTCCATATAATCTTATGTTTATATGTTATTCTAAGATATCAAATCTTTAGATTTAATGCACCCCATTTATTCCTTGAATTTTATCTAGCGACTCTCGTCAATATATACATATTCTGTTTCCGCTTATATATATATATATATATATATTTTTTTTTTTTTTTTTTTTTAACCACAGGGGTTATTTCAAAATTAGAGTCTCACTGTCCATTAAGACCATGCAAAAAATTTGACCAAAAATTTTAGTCGTTTACGATCAACTTTTTATTGGTCAATGTGACCTAAATTAGCAAGTTCAGTCATACATTCCTGATTTACAAATGTGACCCTAAACTAGTAAGTTCAATCACACTCTTGATTCAGAAAGGAAGAAATGCTCTTTAAGAATAGGATAAATTACATTTTACTCTCAGGTTTGACTGCAATTGCAACCTCATACAATTTCCTTAAAACATTTTAATACCATACATAAACTTGTATTTTATTGCAATTTCATACATCTATTAGTTAAACCGTGAATTTGACGTCAAGTGATGACATGACAAATGCAGACATATATTTTTGCTGATGTGGCAATCAAATATGTCTACATAAATTAAAAAAAAAAAACTTTAAGAAATAAATTAATCTATTCTGCATAAATTTAAAAAATAAAAATATTTAAATAATAAATAAAATTCAATTTAATAAAACTAATTTAAAACAAACTAAAAATAAAAGAGCCCCACATCTTCTCCACATCTTATTCCCCCCCCCCCCAACCTTTCTATCTTTCTCTGGATCTCCATCTTCTAGAACTATTCTGCCAGAATCACTCAAATATAGTCGTCGGAGACATCATCTCTGACTACAAGTCGTTAAGTCTATGAGTCTCATTGGAAAAGGCGAATTGGCACTATTGCAACATCAGAAAGATCTGGGAAGACGATGCCATGAAACAGGCCGTTGAAGGTGTTGGAGTAGTTGGAGCCGGGGATGAAAGGGAGGGGCTACTTTTCCTGGTACTTCTCCAGTATCTGTTGATAATTTCAGTAGTTCAAGCTTGTAACTTTCACTCTCACTCTCACTCTCACCGATGTCAGAGATGCCAATTCAGGAATTGGGTGGTTCTCCACCACTATCGCTTTCTCCGCTTGACACATTCCGACGTCGATGTCTCGTGGACACTACATCAAAGCATGTTGGCCATCATCCAGATGGATGACGAAGTCATAATATGCATGAAATCGTAGCTAAAATTATTAAATATTAAAAGGGTTTTTATCACAAATAGTCCTTTAAATTGACCCACTGTTTCAAGATGGTCCCTCAAGCTGAAAATCGATCAATGTCATCTATGAATTTAGGCGTTGCAAATCAATGTCATCCTTCGGTTTGAATTCCATTACAAAATATGTTAATGTGCTTATATGACACATTGCAGGTCCCTCCACTCTTATGTTATGATGCCAAGTGGATTAAAAAATAATAATTCTTTATTATGTTTAAAAAAGGTTAATTACATTTTTACCCTTCAAATTTGGGTGTAATTGCAACCTATACAACATGTTTAAAACATTTCTTGCCATATATTTACTTGTTATTTATTTCAATTTTATACATTTATTAGAAAATCTGTTAGTTTTTTCATTATCTGCCACGTAGATTAATATATTAAAAAAAAATAAAAAAATCCCGTTACAAAAGGCGTGGTTTATTTTTAAACTAACAAATTTAAAAATTAAGAAATTTAAACCAAACACTGAGAGGATGGGCTCGTTCCAGATGCTGGGAATGGGAGTGGCTGAGGGGTGAGAATCCAAAGCCCGTGCTCTCTTTCGTCTGCTCAGCTCACCCAATTCTCTATGTGATCAGAACCGCGGCGGGTCAGACTACAACGGTGGTTTCGTCAGAATGTGAGAATGGCAGCAGAGGTCAGACAGAGGTCGATGACGAATCTGGTGGCAGCAGGATTGTCGTGCGACGATCTGTTGCGGGTTTCGCGGTGGTGGTTCAGGCAGACTACATCAGAGATCGTTGTCGATGCCGAATCTGTTGGCTGCGGTTCAGGCAGAGAACACAAAGTGGGGAACACCCAAACTCCGCCCGACAAATCTGGTGGCTGTGGTTCAGGAAGAGAGCACAGCAGTGGTGAACACCCAAACTCCGGCCGACGAATTTAGTGGCGGTGGTTCAGGCATAAAGCGCAGGTGGACTGACAATTTGAGACATGGATCGAATTTAGGGGTTGGGTTGGATTCGACAAAATTTTGGGGTTGGATTCGTCCAAATCCTAAATTCCCCCAAACTGAGGTCCAGGTTGCAGGGGCCGAATCCGGTGTCAATGGCAATGGCGGAGGAGCTGAGGCATATAAAGATATATTATACTTTTCAATCCGGACCAACCCTTGTGGGAATAAAGCTTCGAAACTTAAATTAGCTGAGGAAGGTGAGGTGAGGGGGAGGGAGAAGGGAAATCACCATAGTTGATGGGTGGTTCGGCTATTGGCTTTCAGCGAAAGAGAGGTTACTGGAGATAAAGATGGGGGAAAAGATGGAGAAAAGAAGTGGGGCCCCTTTATATCTTAATTTTGTTTTAGATTAATATTATATTTAAATTGGTTTTATTTATTAATTAGATTTTTTTATCTACTTTTTTTATTTACATGGCACAATTAATTGGTACATCATCAATTAAAAATAGAACCAATAGTTGCCACATCATTATTTAATAGAATCCGGATTCTCGTCGGATCCTCTTTGTGAAGATCTCGAGGATCTGTGAATCATATTCGTTTATCGTACATTGTGCGGTCAGAAATTATTTTAAATATTTTTATTTAAAATTAAATACTAACAGCACCTGACAAAAACTGATCACACGATGTACAATGAATGGACACGATTTACGGATTCTCAGGATCCTCACCAAAAGGATCCGGAGAGGATCCTGTTGGTATTTAATAGTAAAACTAACGGTTTGATTGTATGAATTTGAAATAAAATAATAAATGATGTATGAGATTGAAATGTTTTAAAAATGTTATATGAGATTGTAATTGATCTCAAACATGAAGGTGCAAAATATAATTTACCCTTAAAACTAATTAGAAATTCAATTAAAATAATTATAAAGATATTTGAATTATTAAAAAAAATTGAAAAAAAAAATCCTAAAACCCATAACTTCCTTTTCCCTGAAAATCCTTAGACCCCTTCCTCGACTACTTATGGCCATCTCCAATCGAATGAGTTATGTTTAGCCTTTGTCCAGATTACAGTCAAAATAACAGTTTGATTAACGGGTGTATGAATTTGAAAATAATAAGTGATGTATGAGATTGAAATGTTTTAAAAATGTTGTATGAGATTGTAATTGGCCTCAAACTTGAGGGTTACCCTTAAAATCAGCGAGACTTTAGAACAACGTAAAGTGTCAATTTTGTGACCTTCGCTCAGTTACTCCGGTCACCTAGTGACGATAATATGTAAAGAGATAGAGATAGGGAAGCAAACACAAAATGTACGTGGTTCACCCTAAGTTTGGCTACATCCACGGAGTAGAGGAGTTCTAATTAATAGTGAAGAGTTTACACAAATACATAGGTTCAAGCATAATCATTGTGGATGCAAATTTCCGCCTTCTTCTTCTTGGACAAAATTGCACCTACAAAGCAATTAACACCTTAGGTCAAGGCCAAGAGCCTTACACGCCCACAATGAATTAGCGGGGCTTTCGCCAAAGAACCTCCGATGCCAAAGTTAGAATTTGAGGGAAAAATGTTTAGAGAAATTTGAAGAATTTAGCAAGAGAGTTGGACTTAGGTTTTTTAGAGAAATGAGGTGGTATTTATAGCGGCGTGGTTGACCCCTTTGGGAGAGATGGGAACCGACCACATTTGGTGGATTTTGGGTGTAATTGCAAGATATTATGTCAAAATAATCTTGCAATCAATTAGAAAATTAATTAATTAATTAGGAAATTAATCAATTAATTTAGGTAATTAATCCTATTTTCAATAAATATTTTGCCTTGTGGGGAGGATTTGATGAGGATTGATGAAATAGGTTTTGAATAAATACATAATTTGATCACTTTTGACCTTGATTGAGTTGTGATTATCCGCTACTCGAGCGTGGGAGTTCCGGTGCGCCTCGAGGGTAATTTTGTCTTTTTAACTCGAGAATCCACATCTTGCCTCCATATTTTTCTCGATTATTTTTTTTCTCCACAAATGCCCCCACACATGTTGGGCTACTAGTAGGAAAAGGTAGCAGGTGCAAAGATCTTCTTCCTTTAGGAAACATAGGATTGTTTCCTATTTTGATGTAGATTCCCTCTTTAAATCAACTCTGGAGAGCAATTTATTCTACCCTACAGAAGAGAGAAGGCTAGAAGATATTTGTTGCTTGCTTCGTCTTCTCGCCGATTCAAGGTACGAAAAAATTAATTTTCCTTGTCTTCGTAATTTTTGGGAGCCTCGGAGCTTGAAATTTGGCTCGACGGGGGTCGAGAATGCGCGAGAAAATTGCTAAAAAGGCCACGACATAGTTGTTGTCGTGGGGTGGCTCCATGGGTTTGGCGCCGTAATGGCTAGGTTAAAGTCGAGGGCTAGCTTCGTGGGTTTGGCGCCGTAGTGGCTCAGCTCGAGCCGAGGGCTGTCGGTGCGAGCCTGGCGCATGGCTGGTTGGAGCTTGGGCGCTGTGGTCTGGGCTTTTGTGCCTGGGCCGGGAGGCCTGATGTTCCTTTTTTTATACTGGGCTCGGGCCCGTGCATGAGAAGAGAGAGGGAGTAGCGGGCTGCTGAGCTTGGCCCGCTTGATTGGACCAAAAGTTGCTTTATTTTTTTTTATTTGAAGGCTGGGCTCGGGCCGGTGCTTGAGGGAGAAGAGAGAATGGCCGAGGGCCATGACTGGGTCGTGGGGTCTGTTGCGCGTACCTTTTTTTATTTTTTTATTTATTTTTATTTGTGTGCAGCTGTCTAACGAATGTTTCTCGCGTCTTTGTAGAATTTCTTCAAGCATGTCTTCCTCAAGCCACAAGAATGACGATGGTGTGCCGCCATTGTATTGTGAAGGCAGGACTTTGAGCAAGGTGGACTATTTCAAGGCTGCTCACTTCAAAATTAGCTCTGATGATTCGTTTAGAGACTTCCTTGAGGCATATAGGCATGCCATTCCGTCAGAGGTGCGTGTGAGACTCGTCAAGGAAAGTAGCAGCCGTGAGCCATGTAGTGAGGATCAGAGAGCCATCATGTTCCATCCTTATTAGTTCGTATTGGGATTCACTTTTCCCATGCTGCGATTCTTCTAAGAGGTGTTTTGTTCCATGAAATGTGCCCCTGTCCAATGTTCTCCCAATGTGGTTCGCGTGATGGTGGGATTTCACAATCTAAGCCAATTCCTTGACTTGGATTTGATTGTCAACGAATTTTGGTATTTCTTCGACATTGGCCATATTGAAGAAGTTAGGCAGCTGCGATCTCGACATAGGCTCTTCGGCCACTTGAGTTAGGGAGACCATGACTGGGCCAAGGAGACTTTGGAGATAAGCGGAGAGTGGGAGTCTGATTCATTACTCGAGCTGCGTGTTCGAACGGTCTTCATTGCTGGTAAGTAGACTTGCTTAGTCATTCGGCTGCTTTGTACTTTTGCTAGGCTACTTTCCGATTTACTAATTGGCTTCTTTCATTCTTGCATATTCGAAATTTGGCTCGACTCCTAAAGTAAAGCTTCTCTAAATATGAAAAAGGTACATATTTCCCTCGGTATCCCTTCCGAGTACCGTGAGTGGCGTTGGCTATTTAGTCCTCTTCGGTGGGAGAAAGGTGGGCTGCCCCCAAGAGAGGAGATAAAGCAAATCAAAGCTGAGGAATTAGCTCGCCTGATCACCGTTGTGGAACCTGCTGCGAATGAAGGTGGGAAAAAGAGACTTCCCCGCCTGCTCAAGAGATGCGGCTGAAAAAAAAGCCAAAAACTTCTTCTATTGCTCGCGAAGGTTCGCCTTCTACTCCCAAGCTCGTGATTGACTTGACTTCCTCCAAGGGCAAGAAAGAGGAGGCTGCTAGATCTGTGCCAGTGACGTCTGCCATTCTGATGGTAACTAGTTCAATTGCTAACAGGATTACTCAGCGTAGGAGTTCTGCCATGCCCCTAATGTCGAAATTCATGCCTAAACATCCGTCTGAGGCTAAGTCTGGTTCACCTTCTATGATGTTTGCCACTATGAAGAACGACAAGGTGCCTTTGCCTGCTAAAGTGGCATAAAAACCTGTTCTTTCTCCTGCTGAGACCAATTCATCTGTTGAGAAGAAGAAGACTGCTCGAGATGGCAGTTATGAGAAATCTACCAAGTCTACTTCTGGAGAAGCTGTTGAGATATGTGCCCTCTTGAAACCAAATCTGCTTGAAGATATGGATGTGTGTGCCAAGTTTGTTGATGCATCAAATGGGTTGTTAGCCCAAGTTCCTTGTGAAGCACATAACTGAGTATATGAGGACTGCTTTGCTGGCTATGATGTAGAAGACGGCGATTCTAGCAACCGAGTCTATGCTCCTTGATAAAAAAGACACCAAGGCTGCCAAGGAGGTGGCAATGACAGTGGCAGCCGAGGCTTACTCTTCGGCCAAGAAGGTCAAAAGGTTGGAATCTGAGCTTGCCGCTTTGAAGGGGTCTAATATCTCTGCCTTTACTTCTTTGCAACTTGAGATCGCTCGCCAAAAGATCGTGGATTTGAAGACTGGGTTTAACGCAATCCAAGTAGAGTATGAAAGTGCAGAGAATGAGATCAGGTGTTACATACCTCAGATTGAAGACCTTGAGCGTTCCATCTCTGAGTTTTGTTCCGCTGCTTACGCAAAGGATGAAGAACTGATCGCTGTTTATAACCAAGTGATCCACTTCAAGAAGGTCATTAATAGGTTTGAACCTCAAGTGTTGGAACTCCAAGGTACTTTGAAGATCAACGACAGTCTAAGGAAGGAAGTGGAGAAGTTGCAGGGCGGAAGGCTGGGTTCGAGGCTTCGCTTACTCAGAGTCAAGCCTATTCTACATGCTGGGTTATGTAGATCATCTCTTTGGGCGGCCGTCTAACTTTGAGTTTGGGGGTAAAAACTTTGAGACCTTCTCAATTTCTCCGTAGGACTTGCTCGCTTTTACTTTCGAGGCTTCTATTGGCAAAGTAGTTAGAGAAGCTGACGCCCTGGCTGGAGCAACGGGGGTTGAAGCACTGGATGGTACCGCTACTGAGAGTGTCGCGGCTATTGAAAGTGAGTAGCCATGAGGTGTCCAAGCTGTTGAAGAGTAGTCTTCTAGGTAGTCTTTAGGATTTACTTTGTTTTTCCTTGTTGATTTTTGCTTTGCTTGAACTCTTTTGGCCTTTGCTAGTTGTTTATCAATTTTGCTAGAAAATTTAATAAACTTGCTTCCTTTGTTTTTCTCTATCTGTTTTTTTTTTTTTTGTTCATGCCCTAACCTTTAAACTTTATAGGCCTGCGTAGCCTATGCCTGTAGGTGCTGGTCGGCAGCCGAACGCTTTACTTACAGAAGCAGACTAGTTCGCGTTACCACTAGGCTGTTAACCTTGGCTTTTTCCAATTTCATAGGTTGTGTAGCAAGTATCACAACACTTTAGAACTTGGTGTAGGTTATTCCGCACTTTGGCAGGAAATGAAACCCATCGACTGAGTAGCATGTCGGTAGTGGATGAAGCTTAGTATATGTGTGCTAACTTGTTTAACCTCTCACGAAAACATGCGGTTGTATAAGCTCAGCGCGGCTTACTGCTCGAATGGCAAGCCGTAGGCAGTCTTCCGGAAACCGTAGGCTACCTTAGTGTACTCGGTAGCAGCTTTAGGATTCCAAGGCAGCCGTCCATAGGGCGTACTGCGTAATGTGCGACCTCCGTCTCTAGGGCCTGGTTCACCGCGGATTAGGCCAAGAGACCCAAAATCCTTCAGTTAGCTAAGCCTTGAAAAAATCATTGTGTTTACTTCTAAGAATCCCGGCACAAGCCATTGTGCATCTAAATATACTAGGGCAGCACGGCTCATCCACGTTCGGATATTTGGAATGTTGAGTTTATCCTCCCTTTTTGGAGAGCAGACCCATGTGGGTGTCAAGGAATTGGTTTACCCACTCGCACTGGAAAGTATGGTTGGTCCCTTGGGGTATGCAATTCCTACGATGAGTCCGTAAGAAATGTGGGGTCTTCTTTTGAAGTGCAGGAGTGGTCAGTTGTTGTAGTCATGTAGTCGAACCAAGTTGTAAATTACTTATGAATTCCTCATTGAAAAATGAGTGAAACGAACGAAAACTTAGCCGTAAAGTAGAAACTGCATAACAACTGGATAATCCTCGACTCGCGAGGTGGTGCCCGTTGAGCTGCTTGAGTTCTTCAAGCTTTGATGTAGTGGGAGGTCATACATGGTACTTCCTCAAATTGTAGGCGTTCCACTACTTTTCGATCTCTTTGTTGTTCATGGTGGCGAGGGTGTAATTACCCTTACCGCCTACTTTGCTGATCTTGTATGGACCTTTCTAGATGGGATCCATGTTTTTGGTGCCTTTTCTACAGGTAATGATGAAGGCTTTTCTTAGGACTAGATCTCCGGGTTAGAACTGCCGAATCTTGGCCCTTTTGTTGTAGTTGCAGAGAATCTTGGCCCTTCTGCTTGCGTTTTTCCTCTACCAGATCTAAGCTTGTGGCCATATCCTTACTATTCTGCTCAATGCTTAGCAGCAGAATGCTGATACTTGGCACAATGTCATTGGGAAGAATGATTACTTCTAAGTCGAATACCAAAGAGAAAGAAGTATCATCGTTTGCTTGTTTTTTGGTGGTGTGATATGCCCATAGACATCCGGGGAGTTCGTCTGGCCATTTTTCCTTCTTATCAGTGATGGATTTCTTGAGGCGGTCGAGGATCGTCTTATTAGATGTTTCGGCCTGACCATTGCCCAAAGGATATTTTGGCATGGACATGTGTTGCTTGATGTTATACTTCTGGAAGAACTTTGCCAAATCTTTGCCCACGAATTGCAGGCCGTTGTTAGTGACGATGGATTGAGGGATGGCAAATCGGCAAATGATGTTCCTCCATATGAAGCGCTCTATGTTTGTCTGAGTCGTGCTTGTCATGGGTTCTGCCTCTACCAATTTGGTGAAGTAATCGGTTGCCACGATCATCATGCCCTTGCCCCTAGTAGCGGGCAACATTGTCCCTATCAGGTTGATTGTCCACTACATGAACGGCCAAGAACTTGTCTGTAGGTGTAGTTCGATGGCAGGCAGTGCTAGTACCGGTTTGTAACGTTGGCATGGATTGTACTTTTGTACTAACTCTTTAGCATCTTGGTGCATGTTAGGCCAGTAGTAGCCTGCATTAAGAGCCTTCTATGTTAAGGATCAGCCTCCAGAGTGATTTCCACAAATGCCTTCATGGATTAAGCTTAGAACTTTTAGGTCGTCAGAGGCACTAGGCAACAGAGATGTGGTCCGGTGTAGGATCTTCGGACGAGAATGTTGTTCACCATGTGGTAGCGCGCTGCCTTTATTTAGAGCTTTCTAAACTCTAACTTTTTCATGGGAAGTGTGCCATTGACCAGGTAGTCTATAATAGAACTTTCCCCGTTGGGAGTTGCACTAACATGTGACACTTCCGTTGCCGACTCTCTTCTATGCTTAGCTTCTCTAGATACTTCACCAGAATAAAGCGTTTGAGTTGGTGGTCGAGGGCGGAGCCTAAGTCGACTAGCGCGTCCGCGTGGACGTTGTCTGCCGTGTACTTTCTCTAAGTCTGAAATGCCCAAAGTTGATTGTGTACCTTCTCTAGGTATTGTGTCATCTTTGGATGTTTTGCCGTGTACTCCCCAGTAGTCTGGCTAGTGATTAGCTGGGAATTGGAATGAATTATGAGCTTTTTCACCTCCAAGTCTTTTGACAAGGACACGTCTGCTCCCGAGCCTTTGTAGTTGGATGCACCGTAAACATGCAAATGCCAGAAGTCTTCATCGGGTAGAACAGGCGCTGCTAAGGTTCGCTCGACTGCCTCTGGGGCATCATTGGGCAGCTCTGTTGCATCGCCTAAGCTAGGCGTGAATTCCGCTATAAAGTCGGCCAAGGCTTGGGCTTTTATCGCCGTACAGGGTTGAAAAACGAAACCGTATTGGCCAAGTTCCAACGTCTATTTCATCACTCATTGAGAAGTGTCTGGACCATGTAGGATTGATCGTAGAGAATATTGAGTCATGACGATGACCGTGTAAGCTTAAGTATGGGTTGAGCTTCCAAGTTGTAACAACTAGGGCCAAAATTAATTTCTCGATCTTTGGATATCTAGTTTCTGCATCGAGAAGAGCTTTAGAACATTTGCATCCGTAACAACTGGCGCCAAAATTAATTTCTCGATTTTGTCATAGCTAAGAACATGTGCGAACATTTGAACACATAGGCAAACTATTAACACTTTAAAGTAGGCATGCATTCAAAAACATTTCTAAAACCCATGACTTTCAAAGCCTAGTGAATGGTGAACCAAGAGACTCTTTAACAACATTAAAGAGAATAGAGTTTTTGAGATTCATTACCCTTAAAGCTCATCCTTGTTTACACAAGGGATTCACCCAAGTGGAGGGCCTTCAAGTCACCTCCTAGCTCCTTGAATCTTCCTTGTGATTTTTCTTCCTTTTGAATCTCCTTTGCTCCTTGAGGATGTGAGGAAATGAACTCCAAAAAGTACCAAAGGTTTGGTACCTCTAAGTCTCCACTCCGAGGATGTAGTGTGAAGAGAAGATGGATGACTTAGAGAGATTTTAGATACTAGTAAAAGTCTCCCTAAGTGGCCGGCCTTTATAGAGAAAAAGAGAGAAAAAGTTTCTCTTCTTAGCCTCAAGAAAACCCTAGTGAGAGAATGCTTATAAAGTTGCCTTTATACCACCTCACATGTGAGTGGCAAACTTGCAATTAACCCAAGTTTGCTACCATTCACCCTTGGCCGGTTTTTACTTGTTTATTGGGCTAATTGCCCATTTTGTTTTAGTTGTCATACAACTTAAACATAATGGGCCATGTGGACCAAAAACCCTTTTAGGTCCCGAGATCCGAAACTAACTTAAAAGCCCAATACGAACCTTTCGTATAATTAATTAACTAATTAATTAATCCTGACCATTCTCAATTAAACCATTTAATTGCTTATCCATCTCATTTATATTTCTTCACTTTCATCCTTACTCGGTGTACGATCCATTATGTTCCAATTAGCGAGGTTGTGGGCGATTGTTATTCTTAACGGTCGATTATGAATTGAAACTACATTTCAATTCTCCCTTTCATGTAGATTAGTGTTTGCTAATCTTCATGGCTTCCACAAACCATGAGTGACACCTAGCAGTATGTCATAACTACCCAAGCTAAGTAGAAGCGGTTGGAGAACCTATCTAGTTACAATTACAAAGCAATACGGTCTTTCTCTAATACAATACTCTTAATCACATTGTTTGAGTGATAGTTTGTTTCATGTCTACTATCCAATGTGATACTTCTCTATATGATTCAATTGAATATGATTTGGAACAAACTTCCTAAGTCATATTCGTATGCTTTGGCCAAAGACTCCCGAATCATATCTCAGAGTATTCTCCCTCCACCATGGAAGGTTAGAGATCCCTTGTTGTGCATTCATATGCCTACATGACTAGATAGCTTTACCCTAACAATGTCGTGGACACTCTCGATGGAATGCCTTTGACATGATCAAAGATAAAAAAACCTAACCATTAAACATCCATGATGCCTCAGGTCAAATGACTACTTTGCATATTGTAACTTACGAGTTCTTACATGACATGCATGTTCGAACTCTCTTTTGATCGTTGTTCAATGTACTCATTTACCTTTTGAGCACCTATGTGTTTTTTTCAGTGTCCAACACTAAATGACTTTAGACTAGTCATACTCACACTTAAGTTAACATAACACATACTAACCTTAGCGGATTGTCAATGCCCAATTGGCAATTCTATGGCTATGAACGTTTTAGGAATGAACATAAGAGAAAGGTCTCGTTAACGAACTTACTTAGATCACTTCTCTCTTAGATTAAATACATTCCTTGGATTCCCTTATTACTTAAACACATAGTACGATAAATAGTGATTAACAATAAGCTTTGCCCTTTCAACATACAGCTTGTGGCAAGCTATCTCGGGGTTAATACAGGGCATGTCGGATGGTGACCACGCGAAGATGTCACGACTTTCCCTAAAGAAAGCCGCTTGTTCTTCCTTTTCTTTCAGGCTCAGACGTGAACCAATTCTAGTTGTCTTTTTCGGCTGCTGGGGATCAAGAATAATGTCATCGTCGTCTTCTTAGGGTTTCCATCCTATCTTGTATGCTATCGCGTTGGTTTGGACACCATCTTCTTGATATGCTTGCTGTAATTGCTATTTGGTATATTCATCGTCCATTTGGACCTCGGTAGCCTTTACGGGGGTAAAGGTTTTCTTCTTTGATTCCTTCAATACTTGCACAGTGCACCGTCGAGATATTGCCTGGTCAAACTTGATTTCTTCGACTCATCCTCCCGGGATGCGGAATCAGATTTTTTGATACTTGACGGAAGTGATGGCATCCAACTTGATCAGCTAAGGTCTCCCAAGAATCCCATTATAGGGAAATGAGTCTCTTATGTTTGTGAACGTCTGCTTTGAGATAACTAGCAGTGTTTTCACATCAAGTGTGATGTGGCCGATGACAGTCGAGGTATGACCGTTGAATTCAGTGAGTACCTCCGCTTGGCGTATGATTGTGCTTTCCAGGCTCATCTTCTGAATTACTGAGAGTTGAAGTATGTTGACCGCACTTCCTTTGTCAACCATCATTCTGTCAACTATAGCATGGGCCAATTTGACAAATACTACTAGTGCGTCGTCGTGTAGGAAGTCAACGCCCTCGGCATCCTACTCGGTAAAGCCAACAATGGGTTCAAGTTGTGTGTCAATGGAATTGTTGGTGGCCCCTAATTGTTCAAATTCGGTGAAGATGCCATTGATCCGAATCATTTTGGTTGGTGGCTCTTCGTCGGCGTCTGTGTTCCTTTTAGGCTGCACAGTTGGCTTGTCTAAGTATTTGTCAACTTTGCCTTCTTTCATGACCTTCTCTGGGTAGTTCTTCCAAGTGTAGCAGTCGTCAGTTGTGTGACCGGGACCTTGGTGAAATACGCAACACTTGGTGTGGTCCAACTTGGAAATATCTCCCTTTGATTGCTTCGGCAGCTTGAACCATGGTTCGCTCTTGATGTCGCGGAGGATTTGGTGAATCGGGATCGAGAAATTAGAGTAGTTCTTAGGCCTTCTTTAGTCGCGGGTCGATCCCTACGCTTGGCCTCCTGCCTACTTTTGCTATATTGCTTCGTGTCCTTCTTTTTTTGAGCCATTGCCGACTTGCTTTGGGGCTGCTAGCCAAGCCTCGTCCCGAAGTGCATGCTTCTATACCAGAGTGAAAGAGTCTGCCAAGGTTAGATTTTTTTCATGAACAATTCTCCAAATAATGGGTGGTCTGCTGAGAGTCCTTTTTAGATGGCTGCACTTGCTATTGAGTCGTCACATTCGACTATCTTCGCCTTCTCTGCTTTGAACCTCTTCACGTAGTCAAGGAACGACTCTTTTGGGTTCTTCTTCACATTGAACAAGTGGTCGGAATTTTTCTTGATTGAGCGGTATGATAAGTATTCTTTGGTAAAAACCAAGGAATTATCATCAAAACTCCAGATGGATCGTCGTGGTAGGGTGTAGAACCAATCTTGCAGCTCACTTTGTAAAGTGGTGGTGAATGTCTTGCACATAAGAGCATCGTTATTCTGATAAAGGACCATCATGCTTCGGTAGTGCTTCAAGTGCCTTTTTAGATCTTCATCTCCTTTGAAAGATATGAAATGTGGCATGCTAAACTTGTGTGAAGGCTCTACCTACTCGATCTCGTCCGTGAAAGGTGACCTGTTTATATTGGCCATGTCTCACCGTAACACTTCGTTGGCGACTTCGTTGGGTTGGAAATCACGCAATCGCTCGTTTAAGAGCCTATCTACCTCTTCCTGAATCTGCCTTTGTTGGGGGTAGCGGAGCTCTCGGTTGCCCCTGTTTTGACATGCTGGTCTAGGTGGCTCTTCTACATGCTCAGCTCGTCTAAGTCGTAGTGGCGGTGCATGTGGTTGATTGTGAGGTGGAGGATGCTCATTGCAGGCCTAGCCGCGAATGAACACTTCGCCTGGAAGGTTCCTTATGTTGACTACCGGAGTGTGGCCCCAATCGTAAATGTATGCTCGTCTGTGGGCCTAGTCGAGAGTGCACGCTCATCCGTGCGCTAAGACGGGAGTATACGCTATCTCCCCAGTTGAAAGTGTACACTGCCTGAACGCTCGATTATTGGTTGGTCGAGTGGCTGCTTACCGGGACGCTGTTGGAGAGGTTCTTTGTCTGCCCTTGTCCTACTTTGGGACACCTCGTATAGGGCACGCTGCACATCGGTGCGCTGTAAGAGATGATTCACCAAGGTCCTTTGTTGTACGAGGGCGCTCGTCAATTCTATAAGTATTGTTCTTCATTTGGGTTGGAAGAGCTTGGAAGGAATGCATCTCCTTGAGCAGTGGAAGTGTGGTGGACTCCGGGCGCGAGATTTGAGTTGGGGAATGTCAAATCCTTAGAGAAATATGGTGAAAATACCCCTGGTTCAATTGTCGGCCTAGAAATTTGAAAACGGGACAGTTGAACCTATCTTGGACCGACTTAGGCCGCTTTGAAGGCCACCAGAGTGGGTTGCTCGGCGTGCGGCGCAAGTGGGTGTGAGGCTAGGGCTCGGCTCGGCAACGTGTTGGGCTCGCGTTAGGCTTAAGTGGCTCAGGTCGGCTCGTCTTGGGCTTGGGCTCGTGGGGGCTTGAATGGCACGGCTTAGGCCGTGGTTGTGGCTCCATGGACCTTGTCGAGGATGGCTGCCGTGATGGCCACCATGGTGGTTGCCACGATGGTGCCCTGTGGGGTGGTGTCTCTCTACTCATCGTCGTATTGAGTATTGTGGATCGACGTGGTCCTATTTCTTGAACGTTGGAATTTTTGTTCGTCAGGGTTTTCGAATCTCTTGTCATTATACTTCTCTTTTACGTTTTATCTTATAAAAATTCCAAGAATAAGACCGTACGAAAAATCTACAAATGAACAAGAAAACGAAAAAACCTTGAATGCGATAGTCTTCTACGAGTGTGTGAATCAATCTCTCAATGAAAGCACCAATTTGTGGATGTAAATTTCCGCCTTCTTCTTCTTGGACAAAATTGCACCTACAAAACAATTAACACCTTAGGTCAAGGCCAAGAACCTCACGCCCCCACGATGAATTGGGGGGGCATCGGCCGAAGAACCTTCGATGCCAAAGTTAGAATTTGAGGGAAAGGTGTTTAGAGAAATTTGGAGAATTTAGCAAGAGAGTTGGACTTAGTTTTTTAGAGAAATTAGGTGGTATTTATAGGGGTGTGGCCAACCCCTTTGGGACAAATGGGAACCAGCCACATTTGGTTGTTTTTGGGTGTAATTGCAAGATATTATGTCAAAATAATATCTTGCAATCAATTAGGAAATTAATTAGAAAAATAATTTAGGAAATTTAGGTAATTAATCTTATTTTGAATAAATATTTTGGAGGTTACCTTGTGGAGAGGATTTGAAGAAGATTGATGAAATAGGTTTTGAATAAATACCTATTTTGATCACTTTTGACCTTGATTGAGTTGTGATTGTCCATTGCTTGCGCGTGGGAGATCCGGTGCACCTCGAGGGTAATTTTATCTTTTTAACTCAAGAATCCATGTGTCGCCTCCATTTTTTTCTCAATTATTTTTTGTTCCACAATCATCATTAGTGGATTCTAATGACTAGTTTAAGTACAATAATGACATTCCCCTCAATTGTAGGAGAATGGTCTTCTTTTATAGTTAAGAAGAGTCTCTGGCTTTCATCCTCGGTCGATGTGGGGCTCTAAGAGCTTTATTCTGATGTTGACACGTGTCGTATTGTGATTGACCTTCTAGGTGGAGAGAAACTCTTGTGCTTTGGCAGGGTGCCTCAGCATGAACTCTTCAGTGGGTCCTTAAAGGTATGAAGTTTATTGGTGCTTGGTAATTTTGGGATTGGTCAAGTATGGTACAAACAGTGCTCCCCTAAGTTCCCGAGTGAGGAAAGCTTCTTGGTTGGGGACTTGAAAAATCCAAGTCATTGAGTAATCATGAAACTTCTAAGTACCAAAGTGTAGTAGAATATAATGGGAGCCCCCCAAGTTTCCAAGCGAAGAGGATAGCCGAAGGAGGTGGCTTGATAATCTTAAGTCATTAGAAAGAAGAGTTCAAAAATTCTCCCCTCCTTGGTTTTTTTTTTCTTTTTTTTTTTTTTTTGAATGTAGCCCAAGTGTATATATATATATTTATTTTTTTTTTTTTCTTAAACCCAATTCCTTCATTCTTTTTGGTGAGAAAAGAAAATGTGGTTGAAGCCTTTTCCTTTGTGTACATACCTTGAATGGTTGAAGCTTTTTCTTTTGGGCACATAGCCTGAGTGGTTGAAACTTTGTAGGTGAAGCTTTTTCCTTTGGGCACATAGCTTGAGTGGTTGAAACTTTATAGGTGAAGTTTTTTGGTTGAAACTTTGTAGGTGAAGCTTTATAGATGAAACCTTTTGGTTGAAGCTTTATAGGTAAAGCTTTTTGCTTGAGACTTTTTTGAACCACATAAATAGATTTTACTTCCACACTCTTTAGCAAGAGTGTGGAAGGCTTTTTGAATTTTTTGTTAAAGTTTTTTGTTGAAGCTTTTTTGCACCACATAAATAGATTTTGCTTCCACACTCTTGAGCAAGAGTGGGGAAGGCTTTTTGAATTTTTTGTAGTTAGGCAAAGTGTGAAGCTTCCTCCTTTCAAGGTGTGAGAGGCTTCATCCCTCAAAGTGTGTGAAGGTTTTTTCCCTTCAAGGGTGTTGAAAGCTCTTTCCCTTGGGTATAGGAAGCTTTCTCCCTTCAAGGGTGTGGGAAGCTCTCTCCCTTCAAGGGTGTGGAATGCTCAACCTTTATAAGTGTGGGAAGCTTCCTCCTTTCAAAGTGTGGGAAGCTCTATCCTTCAAAGTGTGGGAAGTTTCCTCCCTTCGAAGTGTGGGAAACATTTTATAGGACTCTATAAATTGATTTTGCTTCCACATTATTGAGCAAGAGTGTGGAAGGCAATCTACATGTTATGTGTTGAAGCTTTGTTGACATAATTATTAATTAATTCATTTCGGAATTTTTTTGGCATAATTTTTTTTAACTAGTAAAAATGTGGAAGAGACTACAGAAATAGATTTTTCTTACACACTCTTGACCAAGAGTGTGGAAGGCAATCTACATGTTGTAGTAGTTGAAAGTTTGGAGGAAACATATAAATAGATTTTGCTTCCACACTTTTGAGCAAGAGTGTGGAAGGCAATCTACATGTTGTAGTTGTTGGAGGTTTGTTTAACCATATAATACGATTTTGCTTCCACACTCTTGAGCAAGAGTGTAGAAGACAATCTACATGTTGTAGTTGTTAAAGGTTTATTGAACCATATAATACGATTTTGCTTCCACACTCTTGATCAAGAATGTGGAAGGCTTTGTTGAGTTTGTATATGCCTTTTCTGAGTTGTAAGGCTTGAAAATTTTCGACTTGAAAATTTCAACTGCTTATGAATGCTAAGAATCCATATGTGCAGGTTGTACTATTCTTCCCTAGTTGGCGAAAAAAAGGTAAGTTCTTTCATCACCCAGTTGGTGAGAAAAGTGGCGAGTTGCCGAGGCAAAAATGTTTATTAAAGTACTAGTTGTAGCTTCCACCACCTGGTTAGTGATACGAAAGTGAGTTCCTTCATCACCTAATTGGTAAGAAAAGTGGCAAGTTGCTGAATCTCAACATTATTTATTAGAGTACTGGTTGTGCTCGTCATCACTTGGTTGGTGATATGAAGGTGAGTTCCTTCATCATCTAGTTGGTAAGAAGAGTGGCAAGCCAAAACTCAAAATTATTTCTTAAGAGTATTAGTTGTACTCTTCATCACCTAGTTGGTGATACAAAGATGAGTACCTTCATCACTTGGTTGGTGGAAAGAATGGTAAGTTGCCGAGGTACATTGTAGCATGTACCAAAAGGACAAAAATGTATGTTGACTCCCTTTCATAGCTCAGTTGACTTATGTATGAATGTTTTGACATGAGTGATGTTCATGACATGTATGTTGTTTATGAATGTTTTGCTATGCACAAAGGAATCCATTGTTTAGATGTGAACCATGTTGGTTATACCACTTAGTTTCACTTACTTGGTGTGTTGAAGTACGTATGATGAAGCTCTAAGTTAGAGTATAAAGGTAGGTTAGAGTTAGACCAAATGTTCCAGTGTTAGGAATGCAAAAGACTTGGATGAAGTTGTCTGAATTGCCTCTTCACTAAATAGTTGCCGAATGGCTTGTGTTACAAAGGATGTCAAATAATTGAAGGTCGAAACATTTGTAATGCGCATGCCTTTCTATAATAGCATTTTCTTCAGTACACAGTTCTCCACTTTGAAAAAGTGATGCTTGACCCCATGGTTATAACAGTTGAAGGTACATTCACCCCTGATTGTCTTGATAAGAACCTTTATTCCTCTTGTTGTAGTAAGCTTGCTGAGAGTAAAAATTCTTCCTCTTGCCTAAAGGCGAATAAGCCCGATCACTTGGCAAGTTGCTAAATGGGGCAGGAGAAGATGCAATGAGTGTTTGGATGGCCAAAACTTTCTCACTTGGTAGAACTTGACATTCGCTCCCCACCTGTTGATAGGGGTTTACCTTATGAGGGTTCCCTTGGTATGTCCTTTCCTCGGCAAAGGCATGGTTCTAAGCTTGCATCATCACCTCAAAGTAAGTCTTCCAAGTGTTAGCATTGATCATGTACTTGAAGAAGCTTTCACGTATGCCTACCGTTAAGTCCCTAAGTGTTATTTTGTCATCTGCCTCAGCGCAACGAGAGTACTCATGGTTGAAGCAACTGGCATATTCACACAATGACTTGTTTATTTTTTCACGAATGGTGTATAACTCATCATCGGAGTGTAAACGATCAGCTCGGAAGATGTGTTGAGCCACAAAGAGTCTCTTTAGCTCAGCAAAAAAAATCTACCGTATTAGGTTGAAGATGACAATACCAATTAAGAGCTCAACTAGAGAGAGCGGAGGGAAAAATGAAACATCGTTCCTCATCATTATATCTTCGGTAAGTCATGGTTGATTCAAAGAGGTGGATATGGTCAATTGGATTTTCTTTCCCTATATACGATTGCAAGCCAAGCTTATGTTTTATTTCTCCTCGTAGAAGGGTGCAAATGATCATCCTTGTCAGAGGGCCAAACCTTGGCTAATTCCAATCAGGTATCCTAGCATGACACTTGGCCTTTAACTTGTTCAATTCCTCACTACGAACGCCCATGTTGAAGACATGTAAACTCTCGCGTTGGTGAGTACTCATGTGGTGATTCACAGTCACGGGGGTGATAAGTTCGTAAAACTAAATCTATCTAGCCTCGTGGAGCATCTCAAAGAGCTTTTCATATTGTTCTTGGATGATCTTATTTCTGATCACTATCTTGTTGTTCTGAGCCTCTAGCTTTTCAACCTTGGCTTGAAAAGCAAATTTTTTTTCTTTCCTTCCTTCGCTGCCTCACACTAGGCACGAAGGGGGGGTGTCATTCTGCTTGTTGTGGCTTATTTCCCTCCCATGTTGGAGACAGATGCTTGATCAAATGAGAAAGTACAAACAATGGAAACTAGCTTGACAAAGATGGAGAGAGTAGTAATAAGTTTTGTTCCCACAGACGGCGCCAAATGTTGATGCACAAAATCAATGAAGACTTTGGAACAACGTTAAGTGTCAAGTTTGTGACCTTCACTCGGTTGCTCCGGTCATCTAGTGAAGATAATATGTAAAGAGATAGAGATAGAGAAGCAAACACAAAATGTACATGGTTCACCCTAAGTTTGGCTGTTGGAAATGTGCCCTAAAGTCAATCATATGATGATACTTTACAGACATTTCACATGTTAAACTAATTTAGTTTAATATAAAGGGCAAAGATTATTGTTTAAAGTCGTCTCATATAAATGTTATATGCTTAAACAATATGTCCAAGGAATATGTAATTGGAAAAATGTGATCTAAATAAGTTAGATTCATGAGACCATTCTCTTTCGTATACATATCCTAAACATTCCTGATCATAGGATTGCCAATTGGGCATTGACAGTCCGTTAAGATCAGTATGTGCTATCTCTTCTCTTAAAAGAAAGTGACTGGTCTCGAGTCATTGGTGTGACTGGCACCAAGACAAGCATGTAGGTGCTCAATGGAGAATGAGTCCACTGAACACGATCAATGAGGAGTTCTTATACTCATGCCACATGAGAACTCATGGTTGTGATAATGCAAAGTAGTCATTTGACCTGAGGCACCATAGTTGTCTTGTGGTTAGGTCCTTGATCTTTAACTATGTCAAAGTCACTCCGTCAAAGGGTGTCCATGACATAGTTAGGGTTAAGCCACTTAGCCATGGATCTCTAACCTTCAAACCGTTTTAGGGAAAATACTTTATGATATGATTAAGAATCTCTGGCCAGAGTATGAATGAGATTTAGGAAGTCCTTCCAAATCATATTCAAGGTAATCATATAAGTAAAAGAATGACATTGGATAGTATACATGAATAAACTATCAAACCAAACAATGTGGTCAAGAGTATTGTATTAGAGAAAGACCGTGTTACATTGTAATCCTAAGCTGAATAGGTTCTCCACCTCTTCTGATTAGCTTAGGTAGCCATGACATACTGCTAGGTGTCAATCATGGTTTGTGGAAGCCCTAAAGGTGAGTAATCACTAAAGAGGGAACTGAAAGTAAGTTTCAATTCACAATCGATTTGAAAAGTTCTAATCGCTCACTGCCTCGCTATTAGGAACCTAATGGATCGTACACCGAGTAAGGTGGAGATTAAAGAAACAAAGGAGATGAGTAAGGATAATTAAATGGTTTAATTATTTATGGCTATGATTAATTAATATGTTAATTAATCAAACGAATAACTTCGTTATAGACCTTAGGTTAGTTTTAGGCCGCAAGGCCCAATAGGATTTGAATGTCAAGCCCATTAACTCAAGTTGTATGACAACTTGAAAACACAGAGGGCCTCAAAGCCCAATAAACCCATCAAGGCCGGCCATAGGGTGAAAGGTAGGCAAACTTGTGTTAATTGCAAGTTTGCCACTCCATTGTGAGGTGATATAAAGGCAACTTTATAGCCATTTCATCCTTAGGGTTTTCTATGGGAAAAGATGATAACACAAAGCTCTCTCTTCTCTAATGAAGGTTGGCCATCTTAGAGGAACATAGCTAGCAATCTTCCTTCGTCTAGGTTACTCTTCTCTTCATCAATGCTCTTCTTGGTGTGAAGACTTAGAGGTTTTCTTTTTTGAGAACTTGGAGAATCCATTCCTTCATCCATCAAAGAAGTCATGGAGCCAAGAAGCAAAGTTCCTCCATCTACATCCATGGAGTCAAGGAGCAAGGAGACTAAGGAAAGAAGGCCCTCACATAGGTGAATATCCTTTGCTAAGTAAAGAGGTGCTTCAAAGGTATAAAAGTTTCTCAACTCTTTTCTTTAAGATTTGAGTTGAGTCTTGGTTCACCACAATTAGTAGGCCTTGAATTTCATGGGTAAAGTTTTGTTTTTGAGTGCATACAAGCATGATTCTGCCTTTAATTGTTAATTGCATGCATAGATGTTGCTTACATGAACTAGTTTTCACAAATATTTCCTTCATTGGCTACGTCCACGAAGTAGAGGAGTTTTCATTAATAGTGAAGGGTTTACACAAATACATAGGTTCAAGCATAATCATCATTAGTGGATTCTAATGATTAGTCTAAGTATAATAATGACATTCCCCCTTAATTGTAGGAGAATGATCTTCTTTTATAGTTAAGGAAAGTCTCTGGCTTTCGTCCGCAGTCGATGTGAGACTCTAGGAGCTTTTATTCTGACGTTGACACATGTCGTATTGTGATTGACCTCCTGGGTAGAGAGAAACTCTTGTGCTTTGGCATGGGTACCTCAGCATGAACTCTTTAGTGGGTCCTAAAAAGGTATGAAGTTGATCGGTGCTTCGTAATTTTGGGATTAGTCAAGTATGGTACAAACAAATTTTATTGGTTAACTGAATTAAACTACCATATTAAAATAATATTTCTGGACATATTTTGAGTATCACTTATTGCTAAATGTTGTTGTAAGTTTCATGTTGTTTAAGTTTCATTGACCAGTTTAGACTCATGGTCAAACTACAAGACCCATTTTTGTAATTTAGCTTCACATAAAAGCCCGAGTGTAAACCCACCACTAAGGTTATCTCCAACCGAAAAGGCAAAACATAACCGTCTATAATTATGGCCTTGCAAGAAATCATTTTTTAATGAATAGCCCTTTAATAATTTATTAGCTTTAAATTTATTCTTTAAATTTATTAATTAATTTAATTAAACTACTAATAATTATTCTGTCACGCCCCGAACCCGGGGTTCGTAATAAAAACTCGAACCCGAATCTGGAACGCGAGCTAAAAATAAAATTAAATCAAAGGAAAGTGAAACTGGGCGGAAAAATATGAAATTCCTCTTATAACAAGAAATCGAAAATTCTTTACAAGACTAAAATAAATAAATACAAATCTATATCCTCACACTTAATCCGATCTCATCCCGTCTACCCTTTTTGACTGTTTAGTTCTTAAGCCTACATAACAATAGATGGGTGAGCTTCAACAGCTCAGTAGGAACATAACCTTATCACAGTAATTGACAATACTAAACTAAGTGTCATAAAATCATGTAATCAAGTACCAAATCATTATCAATAACAGTGCATGAGTGCAAAGCAATACTCTTCATCTCTACCCATTAATTCATATAATAAAACACGCGAACCTGCACGTCCCATGCCGTGCATTTTACCTATGCAGTGGTGGCTTGAATGTTCTAATATACAAATTAATCCCTTGTAACTCAATCATCCCAATTTCCCCTTTTGTTAGTCATCTTGCCTAAACCCTTCGTCACCAATCCCGAATTACCCAAAAGAAACTGTGCACTGTGGGCTCGCCTGAGACTAGATACCTACTAAGAGTTTGGCTCAACTACACAAAAGATCATTTCCAACTACCCTCATTTCCAGAATTCCTTCCTCACCACCGAACTTCCAACTATTCTCACACATGAGTGATGCACAAATAATCTCATTTCATCATTCACACGTAACATAACATATTCTCAGCGAATAACATTTCACCAATACTTCCATAACCAGTAACAAGTAAACACCCAAGATAAACACACTGCATACGAAACTTGCATATAAACTAGTTTCGGATAACAGTAGCTAATCCAAGACAACAATAAGAAAGGAAACAACTATGGAGAGGATATATGAAGTATGGAAATCGTTTACCCATGCACAAAGAGATACAGGTTGAGTCGAATGGACTCCACAGCCCTCTCTCAGCTCTAGTTTCTGGTTTATCTCTCCTTATGTCTCTCTCTCTCTCTCTCTCACTCACTCACCACTTTCTCTGGTCCTTACTCGGCACACAGACTGCACTGCTTTACAGCCCTGGGTTTCTATTTATAGCTATACAAATCCGGCTAATTCTTCGATAGGAATGATGTAAAAGCCCTTTAATTGGCTATGGTTTTGGTCCAATTAGCATAGAACAAACAACTTAATAAAATAATGTACAAGAAAAGAAAATGAAAAATATGAATATATAGTTCAAATACTACAGTAATGGTGTACTGAACTTATTTGGTTCAAAATAATAGTAAATTAGACTATAGAAAAATGAAATAAAGGAATTAACAATTAAATAAGAAGTAATACAAAACTTTATGAAATTAATAAGTATATACAACACATAACTATATATAATTACTTTTTGAAAATACAAGTCCTCACATATTCGGAGTTGAAAAAAGGGGTTAATGATAACAAACCTGACATTCATGTCGTATTTCCAGTGTTCGTGTTGTTTTGGTGACATACCTGATATCTTAACAGGTCATGTCGTGTAACATCCGTTCAACTAAAAGGGTAATATGACCCGACCCAAAATCAACCCGCTAATATTATCAGGTAATATGACCCAACCAATTACCCGTGAAAGAAAATATATTTTAAATCAATAAATAATGAAAATGAAAAGTATAAAGTGACCCAAAAAAATTGGATACTAAATTAGTATATGCATATCACATTGTCACATAAATATTACTTTAAAAACATTAAAAAAGAAATTGTCTTTCAAGTATTACATACCCAAAATAAGAGCCTAATAAAAAAACATTAGTACATTACTACAAAATACCAAATGTTCAAGGATATGCAAAATGACGGGAGTTGTGTTTGAATGTTGAGGATGCAATCATGAGTGTTTATATATGCTTTCACATTTTTCAAACTTATACATTAATGAATATAAATTTTATTTATTTTGAACTCCCTTAAATATACTATTCATGAAGGTTTGTATGGTTCTTAAAATTCAAATGGCGATGTACCCATCCTCAAAGTGTAGAAGATGTGATCAGGAACGTTTGCCTATTTTTTCACATTTTTCACACTTGTAAATTAATCATTTTAACTTTTTAATGTGTTTAGTATTTTTAAATTACTTGATATTTTTATTTTTAATGTGTTTTATAATTTTTTAATCTCACCCTTTGCCTATAGTATACTATAAAAATAAATAAATAAATAAATAAATAAAACTTAATTTTTAAAATTTATATAGAATAATAATACAATAGTATATATTTGATATACAATATCTACCTATACACTATGGCTATTGTATTTTATAGTAATTTTTTATTAGTTTAAAAAATTAAAATCATCAAAATAACATTTTTCTTAATGTGTCGAAACAGGTTACCCCGTGTCACCTTCGTGTAAACCTATTAAGAACATGTTACTAACGAGTTCATATTGCATGACCCGATAACGACCTAATTAGTTATCGTGTCGGCGCGAAATTCGTTACTTTTGTGTCACTTACGTTTGTGTAAGAAATTGCCAGGTCTAAATGATAGTAGCAATTAGCACTAATTAGTACCCTTGCTCTACTCTCTAGAACATTGTTAAACAAATAAAGATAACATAAATGTAAATTATAGTACCAATTAGTATCAATTCTGGTCGTTGGATCTGTACAACTCATTGGAGTTGTAGTTGTTGGGCCCAAAAAAACGAGTTTGGCACTAAGCCAACTTTGGTCAGCCTGATAATTATTTGGCCATGTTTTGACCTGGTGGGCTCCATTAATTTTTGAGTCAGTCTTCAGTTGAAGATGGATTTTGTCCAATTCAGACCCTATTTTGACCCTATAATACTTTAACCCATTCTATTAGAGGTGGCCTAACTTGCCGCCACCACACTAACTACCACCGCACCACCCTCTCTCGTTCTTGACGGCCCTCGTCAGCGGCCATACCCAAAACCTCTATCGCCTTGCCACTCTAACACAACCCAGCCACCTGTCTCTCTCTCTTTACCCCCTCCCACCTCACATCTCTCTCCTCTTTCTTTCTTTCTCCACTTTGTAATTTTTTTTTCATGAATGGTTTGGCAAACACCCGAAAAGATTTGAAATTGATCTCTAGAAAGGGAATTTTTTAAAATTGCCATGTCCAGTAAGACCCTGTGTAATTGGAAATTGAAAGAAATATGGGAGATGATAGATGCAAGATATACAGAGAGAGGGGCTGGTGTTGTGAACTGTGAGAAAGATCGATCAGTAGAAGAAATAAGCAAGTAGTATTGTTATGGGTTAAAGTCTAAGGGTTTTTTGTAATAGGGTTCAATTGTAATCATCTAAGTAGTTAGTGGTGTCCAGCTGGCACACATGTAGTGGGGGAAATTTACACTGGCGCGTGGTTAAATGGCAACCAGAGAAATTGTAAGGAGGCAAGAAAATTAATGAAAACAATTTCCTTTTCTCTTTCTCTCTGTCATGTCCCTTCGTCCCTATCATTCTAGCTGCAATTGCAGGTTGAGGCCATTGCAGGTCTGGGTCTTATCATTGGTATCACCCATTCGATCGCTGGTTTTCCTTGTTGTGCATGCCCCGTTACACAAATACTTCTTGCTTCTCCGCCATGGACACCCGTGTCGCTTCCATTGAAGTTACCATTTCCAATCTTCCTTCCCTCATCACCTATGCTGTTAACACGGCGTTTGACTCCAAAATCAATTCTCACCTCGATCATCGTTTACCTCTCTATTTTAAGCGGTTTCGTCGTGATCTTGGTTGTCACCCTCTTGGCGCCGGTGCTTCTGCTTGCTCTCCTGTTGAGGATCACCCACCTCCTGACCTGAATCCTTTGCCGCCTCCGCGCAGTCCGTCTGTACCTGGGGGGTGGGGGTGCTCCGCCACCGCTGCCCTGGCCTCAACGCCTGGATTTCCCAAGATTTGTCGAAGGGGATAATCCCCTCGCCTGGATCTATAAGGCAGAGCAATATTTCTCCTTCTACAACATTCCAGATGCTCAACGAGTCCTCACTGCTTCTTTTCATTTTGAAGGGGAGATTCTACACTGGTTTCGTTGGTTGGACTACTTGCATACCACACCTACTTGGTAAGAGTTCACTAAGGCTCTGTGTATGAAATTTGGACCTCCTGCGTTTGAAGATAGTGCTGAAGCACTCTTCAAACACCGTCAGACGGCTGGTCTTCGTGACTACATCTCGGAATTTAGGCGTTTAGCCACTAGCTCTCCTGAAATTGGTCCTCTCTTGCTGAAGAGTTGCTTCATAGGGGGCTTGCGGAAGGAACTCAAATTCGATGTGAAGATATTGAAGCCAGTGACTGTTCATGAAGCCATTTCCATCGCTCTCCAGTTAGATGCCAAACTAACTGAGCTCAAAACTCCCACTCCCAAGTCCACAGTACCGACCAAACCATCCACCACTACACCTTCTCATCCTTCTCTAATCTCTCGACCAGGTGCGTACCCTATTAAGAAGTTGTCCCCCGATGAGGTTCAGAAGAAACGAGAGCGGGGAGAGTGCTGGTTCTGCATTGATAAATGGACTGCAGGGCATAAGTGTGGGTTAAAGCAACTGTTAATATTAGATATCATTGACCCTGCGGAGGTAGAATTGCCTCCTTCGGAGGTACTTAGCTCGGGTTCGCCCATGGAACTTAGCTTCTGTGCTTTTTTATGGTACTAGGGAGAGCCAAACAGCTCGTACTATGAAGGTTGACGACCAACTTAATCGGCACCATGTTCGAATCCTGCTCGATTCAGGAAGCACTCACAATTTTGTATACTCTAAATTGTTGAAACAATAGGGGCAACCAGTCTCTCCGACCACAAACTTTGAAGTCATGATAGTTGATGGTGGTAAGGTTCATAGTTCTGGTTGCTGTGTGGATGCTCTACTCTCTTTGGGAGGGTATACCTGCAAGGTTGACCTCTTCTCCTTACCCTTGGGTGGCTGTGATGTGGTACTCGGGGTCCAATGGTTGTCCACTGTGAGTCCAGTTCTATGGGATTTTCAATTGCTTAAAATGGAATTCACCAAGGATCACCATCGTTATACACTGTCATCTACCATGCCTCCATCACAGTGCATCCACGAAATTTCTTTACAAAACCTTGAGAAAGCACTTAACAGCTTTAATTTCGGACTACTTCTTTATTCTGGGGAGGGTGCGAGACTGGAGTAGTGTGATTTGAGTGGAACTCAACTGCATGACCTGCAAGCAGTGTTGAAGGAATTTGACGATCTTTTCCAAGTCCCTACTAAGTTACCACCACCCAGGGCACATGATCATCATATTCCTCTAGTCCAGGGAGCAACACCACCAAACATTCGACCATATCACTATGGTCCATTACAGAAGATAGAAATTGAGAAAGCAGTTCAAGAATTATTGACTGCCGGGTTCATTCGACCAAGCCATAGTCTTTTCTCCTTCCCTGTGCTCTTGGTTAAGAAGAAAGAGGGCAGCTGGAGAATGTGTATAGATTACAGGGAACTTAATACCTTGACCATCAAGGATAAATATCCCATACCCCTTATTGATGATTTATTGGATGAGTTGTATGATGCTAGGTACTTTACCAAGCTTGATTTGCGATCTGGTTATCACCAGATTCTGATGACAGTTAGTGATGTTGAAAAGACTGCCTTCCGAACTCATGAGGGTCACTATGAATTTTTAGTGATGCCCTTTGGACTTCCCAATGCTCCTGCCACTTTTCAAAACCTGATGAATGATATATTCAAGCCATATCTCAGGAAATTTGTAATGGTATTTTTTGATGACATTTTGATCTACAGCAAGAGTTGGGAGGAGCATTTACAACACTTACATACTGTGTTTGAAATCCTCAAGGAAAATCAGTTGTATCTTAAAAGATCTAAGTGCTCATTTGGACAGTCGAGTGTTGAATATTTGGGGCATATCGTTTCTCAACAAGAGGTAGCAGCGGATCCTTCTAAGTTGTCTGCTATACAAAACTGGCCAACTCCACAATCTGTCAAAAAGTTAAGGGGGTTTCTCGGGTTAACTGGATATTATCAAAAATTTGTTCCGGGATATGGCAAAATATGTCACCCTCTATTCCAATTGACTAAGAAGGATGGCTTCCATTGGGGTAATGAAGCAGCACAAGCTTTTGAACATCTCAAATCCATCATGATCTCACCTCAGGTTTTGGCACTTCCAAATTTTTCCCAGCCCTTTGAACTGGAGTGTAACGCCTCTGGATGTGGAATTGGGGTTGTTCTTCAACAAGGGGGACGACCTATTGCATTCACAAGTCAGGCTCTTGGTCCTCGCAACCAAGCCCTATCCACCTATGAGAGAAAGTTGATTGTTATAGTGTATGCTGTGAAAAAATGGCAGAACTACTTGCAGGGACGACATTTTGTAATCAGAACCGACCACAATAGCCTTAAATACTTCTTAAGTCAACGAGCAAGTACTCATTTTCAACAAAAGTGGGTTTCCAAACTCATGGGATATGACTACAAAATTCAATATAAACAAGGGGCACAAAATATGGTTCATGATGCACTGTCACGGCTGCACGATAAACCCCGGAGGCAAGAACCTGTCAATAACAATAGTTAGATCAGTGAGTGTGTTGCCATTTCTTACCCCTATGCTGGTTGGTTAGATGAGTTGAGAAGGCACAGTGAGCACGATGCATGGATTAAAGAGAAAAAGAACATGCTATTATAAGCTACACATGATGGTAATGCTAGTTCACAACTGAACCGATACTCCATTGATAACGGATTCCTTTGTTATAAGAAAAGAATTGTGTTAGGCCCAACTTCTGAGTGGAAGGTCAAAATTATTGCAGAACATCATTCGACCCCATCTGCAGGACATCGGGGAGTGCTTAAAACATACCAGCGAATCAAATGAGGTTTTTATTGGAAGGGAATGAAACATGACATTCGGCAGTTTATAGCTGAATGTCCTACCTGCCAGCAAAACAAAATTGAGAATATCTCACCCCCTGGATTGTTACAACCCCTCCCTATACCACACCGAGTTTGGAGTGATATTAGTATGGATTTCATTGTTGGTCTACCAGTTGCAAGGGCAAATCAGTGATATGGGTGGTGGTGGACAGGCTTTCCAAATATAGCCATTTCATAGCTATGTCACACCCCCTACACTGCTTCCTCAGTAGCGCAGCTCTTTGTGGAACATATATTCAAACTTCACAGGATGCCAAACTCTATTGTGAGCGATAGAGACCCAGTTTTTACAAGTGCTTTCTGGAAAGAACTTTTTAAGTTGCAAGATTCTAAATTGTGCATGAGTTCGGGGTATCATCCTCAAAGTGATGGACAATCAGAAGTCATGAACAGATGCTTGGAAACTTATCTAAGATGTTTTGTAGGGGGGCAGCCTAGGAAATGGGTTCAGTGGCTACCATGGGCTGAATGGTGTTTCAACACCTCCTTCCATACTTCATCGAAATATACTCCCTTTGAGATCGTATATGGGTACCCTCCACCACCAGTAATTCCTTATGAAATGGGCACTGCCAAGGTTGCAACTGTGGAACAAGAACTATTGAACAGAGATAAGGTGATGTCAATATTGAAGAACAATTTGGAAGTTGCACAGAATCGGATGAAGCAATATGCTGATAAGAAGAGCACTGAAAGGTATTTTGAAGTGTGTGACTTTGTTTACTTGAAACTGATACCCTATCAGTTACAAGCCTTATCCCCCACATAACTATCACAAGCTACAACCAAGGTACTATGGACCCTATGAAATCTTGGAGAAAGTTGGACTGGTTGCTTACAAACTCAAGCTACCTCCGGAGACAAGAATCCATCCTGTTTTCCACGTGAGCTGTCTCAAGAAGCAACTCGGACCAACTATCATTCCACAGGTCGAACTACCCCGAGTCACTGATGATGGTTTGGTTCACAAAATTCCACAGGCTATACTTGCTAGGAGAATGTACAAAAAGGGGAATGCTGCAGGAGTCCAGGTGTTGGTACAATGGAAGGATCAAGAAGAAGCAAGCTCAACTTGGGAGGACTTCGAAGAGTTTCAGAGCAAGCACCCATATTTTCCACTCTAGAACCTTGAGGACAAGGTTGTTCGAAGAGGGGAGCATTGTTGTGAACTGTGAGAAAGATCGATCAGTAGAAGAAATAAGCAAGTAGTATTGTTATGGGTTAAAGTGTAAGGGTTTTTTGTAATAGGGTTCAATTGTAATCATCTAAGTAGTTAGTGGTGTCCAGTTGGCACACATGTAGTGGGGGAAATTTACACTGGCGCGTGGTTAAATGGCAACCAGAGAAATTGTAAGGAGGCAAGAAAATTAATGAGAACAATTTCCTTTTCTCTTTCTCTCTATCATGTCCCTTCGTCCCTATCATTCTAGTTGCAATTGCAGGTTGAGGCCATTGCAGGTCTGGGTCTTATCAGCTGGTAATTCTAAAAATGGAGGTAAGATTCGAGTTAGTATGTGGGGGAGATGATGGCTTGGGGTGGTGGAGATGGCGGCTAAGGTTGGGGTAGGTGGCTGGGTAATTAGGTTAATGTTTAGCTTATTTTTTATTTAGTTATGATTTTTAAAATTTGAAAAAGAAAGATTTTTTTTCTCAAAAAATATAATTATTTTTCTTTTGTTCTTTCGTCCAGGTGACAGCATCTCATTGGACTTATGGGTCTCACATGTGTGCCATGTCAGTGCACCAACGGAATTCTGACAGAATTCTAACAAAAGACTACATTGATTTACAAAAACAAATTTTAGATAGGATATTGATTGATTTTCAAATTCAATGACCAAAATAAGGATTTATGTCAATTTCAGGGACCATTTGTGATAAAAATCTTTACTTGAATTTTCAACAGCAATGAGAGGTTTTCAATTTGTTTTCCTTAAGCCTTGGCTCCCGCATCATTTCCTCTTCTCAAAGAAAACTCGTTCTCAAGTTTTATTTGAGTAAACTTCAAGCCAAATCGCGAAATGTAGCAACCATTCTTTCTTGCAATGCTTTGTTTTCTTCTTCTAACTTACAAACAGATTTGTTGCATAGAATTTAAGGAGGTTGGTCATCTCTTGAGCTTGAATATATTATTAGGATACCCATAAAATGTATTAAAAGTAAAAACACTTAAACAATTCATTCCTTTCACTCAACCTCTTGATGAAAGTATGTATAAAATCCCACCAAATTATGTTATGGAATTGAAACACAACAAAAGTTTGTGCTACCTTTGTCCATACGTTGGTGATGATTTGTCGTCTTGTGTGTCCAAATTCGAATGTCATCTCCAAATTTTTACCATCGTGAAACTTCATTGATGGACTTCATATTGCGTCCTTGATTAATCACTTCATCCAAATACTTGCCAGCAGCATAAACATCACAATCATGGTTGAGAGAACGTGAATAACAAAGTGGAAAATGATTACCTAGAAGTGAGACCAAACAAAATGAGACAAAATCAATTTCAGAAGTGCATATTTTAAACAATGATGGCCTCCCTTATCCTCCGTAATTGTTTTGTGTAGTGTAGGAGGTGACGCGTGATACTTGGTTCATCGTCTTTATTCTTTGTTCCCCTCTCCACTGCTTCTAGTTTGTTCTCTTTGGTTGTTGCCTCCTTGTAGGCCTTCCTTTCTTTGGCTCCGGCCCCGGTAATGATATTTGCCGTTTCCAAAAAAAAAAAAAAAAAAACCAAAAGAACAAAATGAGACAAAATCAATTTCAGAAGATAAATTGAGAATGAATGATAGATTTATGCGCATTTCAATTAATAAGCCTATAGAGTGAAAAATAATCGTCATTGAGACGTCATTGCTTTGCCCGGATTATGGCAACACAGGTGGAATTGCTCTTATGTGGCCAGACATTGAGGAGGAACCCTATAGAGTAAAAATATTTTTTTGTTTGCCAAAAATATTGAATTTAAAAAGAAGTTTGAAAACAGCAAAAGGAAAATGAAGAAGAAAAAGGTTTTGGCCAAATATAGACAGGAAGAAACCAAAAAAGGGGCAGGGTTTGAAGAACCCTAACACAAGCGGAGTTGGCGACAGAGCATACTGCTTGGCATCACAGGCAAGTTTATATTTCAAATCCAATTTTTCTGTCTTTCATATGCAAATCACTGCTAAAACCTCACTATAAACCCCCAAAATATGATAACCCTGATTAACAAAAAGCTAATCTCACTCTCACTAACCTCTGTCGGGCTGCACAAATCCCCTTTCTGCAACTCAATCTCACTCTTTTTCTACTCTTCGTCCCGACCCAAAAAGTGGAAATCAAAACCCAAAATTGCAGTAGCTGAATACTTAATCAGCCAGCACCAGTTTTCCCCAGAAGCCGCTCTGAAAGCCGCATCAACATTCGCTTATCTGAAAAGCCCTGCTGAATCCAGTTCGGTGATTTCGTTTCTCAGGGAAAGCGGCTTCTCGAAAACCCATCTGGAAGATGTGGTTAAAAGGGTCCCCAGGATTCTTATTGCCAATCTTGACATTGTACTCAAACCCAAATTCAAGGTTTTCCAGGACTCGGGCTTTTCAGATTCTGACATTGTTGATATTGTGTCCTCTGACCCCTGGATTCTGTTGCGAAGTGCCGATAATCAGCTTGGCCCTGCTCTGTTGGTGCTGAAGAACATTCTTGGATCGAATGCTAGTGTGCTCAAGGTTTTAAAGTTATCTGGGGGAGTTCTTAAATATGACTTGGAGAAGACATTGATGTCCAATGTTGAGGTCTTACAGAGTTATGGTATAAAATCGTCACAAATTATCAAATACATTTTTCATTTTCCGAGGTTTTTTGTGCATAAGCCGGAGAGCATTGTGGATGTTATTAAAAGGGTTGATGAGATGGGTTTCGATATGAAGTCCAAGAGGTTCCTATCAGCAATTCGGATCATGACTTCGCTCACTGTGGAGACATGGGAACGGAAGGTGAACCTTTTCAAGAGTTTGGGGCTTTCAGAGGATGATATCTCGGCGGTGTTTAGGAGGGTACCCCAGGTGTTTGGAGTATCTGAGAAGAAGATTGAGGAGGTTACAGAGGTGCTTCTCAGCACTGGCAAGTATGATATCTCGTTTATAGTTAATCACCCAGAATTGCTTATTTATAGCGTCGAGCACAGGCTGAAACCACGACTACAAGTTATGGAGATCCTCGAAAAGAAAAAACTAATTGGGAAAACACCTAATTTGACCACAATCTGCAAGTACTCTGAACAGAAGTTTGCTGAATTATATGTTGTTCCTTATACAAATGAACTTGAAGGAAGAGTGCATGGAGTGGAAATCAAGATCTCCTGATTGTTACTGAGGTATTTTCTTTTGTGCACATCTGTTTCTTTCTTTTGTTCTTTGTAAGGATGTAACTTTCACATTAGTGTGATCTTTGATCAATGTCATAACTGCTTCGTGTATGAAATTCTTTGAACTTTGAATTCGATGGGAGGAGTAACTAGCATTTCTGAAATTCTTTAAAATTTGAATGCAATATAAAGGAGTGACCATCAAACAAGTAACGATATTTGCTACTGAAAGTTATGCTTAGTGCTCTTTTAGGCTCTAGGTTACCAATATCTTGACCTAAGGTTATTAGTTTCTGCTGTATGTTTTGACTCTCACGGTTGCATAAGTTTTTACTTTGGTCTTCCTTGTTTGTATACTAGTGATTGTGATTTAAATAAATTTGTTTCCCAGATGGTGAGTGAGGTATTAACTCTTTATTGCATTGCAGTCTGCAAACTTATTGCTTAACAGTATGATCTCTAATCAAAGTACATGTAGTTTCATTGAGTTCATCTATCCGAGAGTGAATATTAAATTTCACTATAGAGTTTCTTTTTATAATACCTGTGATGCTGATAGAAAACCGATGATTAGGGGTTAATTGTATGTCTCTATTAGGACCATTTGGGCCTGTTGTTTGCCTCATTTTCACTTCCATGGAAAAATCGACTTGATTGCAGTTGTAGTTGTATGCAATGCTGCTGTTAATTCCTCAGGTGATAACATATTGCAGAGCCACAGAAAACTCTGTTTGACACTTGGGAATGAATGTCAAAGCTTGTATACTTCTGTACTCAAAAGGCAAAGTGGTAAGGGATGCCAAGGAAAGGCCCAATTTTTTAATCCCTTGGGGGTAGCCAAGTGGTGAGGGAGGGTAGGTTAATGAACTAGGATTAAGATAGGTCATGAGTTTGACTCCTCCGGTGTATAACCGAAAAAAAGGCAGTTCCTCTGAAGAGGAGATATTCAGATGTTCCTGTTCTGATACCAATACAAGGACATGTGAATCTCAACTTTTAGTTAGATTGGACCATTCAAGTACTAGCTTTTTGAGTCCTAATTGCTTTTATTTTTACCAATATGGCCTAACGTATCCATCTTTACTACTTCAAATTCAAACTCCTCTTTTAAGCTCATAGACCATCATAATAATTCAAACTGTTTCTATATTCAAACATTTTGATGTAAATTAAACTTCATACGTCAAAGTTATCTAAAGCGGATGTGTTCCTCATATGCACCTGAGTTCAAATCCTTCTCACTGTTTCGTTCAACTTTCACGGTTTCACCTATGTTTCAATATTTTATGAAAGGACAATATTAGGGTATGAATGTTGTTTGCAGTGTGTTTGAGAATGACAGAGATATAGGAGGAATCATTGTGTTTATGGGTCTGTGACATCATCCATCTCTCACCTCACACACTTTTTGAAATTCAACTTCTCCATCCATGTTCACTTCACCCTACATGTCTCAAATTCTCAATGATGCATAAGATAAGCAAGGTCAACAAACATAGATAGTGCCTTTCAATTTCTCCATTATTTTTCGCTAACTTTAGACTTGGGCTAGCTTGCTTGCCCGCCATGTTTATTGAACTTTTTTTTTATTTTATATTTTTTTATCTTAACTCATGGATTAAATGAACAGAAGACTATGAATTAGTTAAGTGAGAACGGTATTAATAGTACATGTGGGTTAGTCGATTGGACAGGCACTGTGCTCGCTCCTTTGTACTCCAGTTTGAACTTGTTCATAGATTAGAGTGGTTAAGAATATCGCAGGATAATACAATATTATGAAAATCCATGTTAGCATGGTATTATAAAAATCCAATTCCTTGCTTATTGAGGAGTGTACATTGGGAAGTTTATACTATGTTTTATTATATGACATGCACCGGAATAATGAATGATTAAATGCGTGGTCAAAGGTCCAATGAACAATAATTTAACTACCATAACTCTATATCATTTAAGGGAGTTGCAATGGCTTTGACTGCATTTCAAATTTTAGTATTTGTGGCTTGCAATTTAAACAAGAGATGCAGAGTTTAGCAGGTTAAGTGAGGAGATACAGACAACGTACTTTTTCATAAGAGCACCTCGGAAGGAAATGTCAAAATTTTAGGTGTAATACAACTGTGCATATTTGATCTCAAAAACCTTTTTAAACGAAGTGTTATTTGCCAACTAGATTTAAAAGCTTTGTGATAAGGAGTCTAATTTGACATTAATGTCAAATTTATTTTTAATTAATTTTAATGGTGGATCCTTTATTTCACTAATATTTCAACCTATAAAACTTTTATTTCAACATTTTTTAAATAATTACAAGCATTTTAAACTCTATTTTAATAAGAAAATAACATTTGACAATTCGGTAGGAGAAGTACAAAATTTGATATAAGACTTCAGATTGCCACATCAGCCATCAATTTGAATTAGACTGTTATAATTTGACATTTTCATTGGAGATGGTTTAAGGGTTGGTTTGAGATTGTGGTGCTTTAAAAAAATAACTTATTAAAAGAGTTAGAACTTAAATGTTTGGTAAAATAAAAATAAAAATGTGTTTTTTTTTTTAAACTACTGTCAATGAAAGTAGAAAAGCATAAGCAGGGTCTACCATGCTTCTAAAAAAAGTTGTTTTTTTTTCAAAGCCTGGTAATCAATTTTCATTTAATGAAATTTTCAAATGACAAGTATACCCCTACATGTTTTATAAAATTACAATATTTGCACCTACATTATTGTCTTTGACAATTATTATATCACATTAAGTGTTATATCTTTTTTAGTCATTTAACATATTCAAAACAATTTATATATAAGTTTACCAAGCTCAAACACTGGCTTTTTATTTTTATTGTCACATCCCGACCCGGGGTCAACCACATCCCGGGCCCACTCCACCACCGTAGCACGATATTGTCCGCTTTGGGCCCCAACTATGCCCTCACGGTTTTGTTTCTAGGAACTCACACGAGAACTTCCCAGTGGGTCACCCATCATGGGAGTGCTCTCGCGCGCTACTCGCTTAACTTCGGAGTTCCCATGGAACCCGAAGCCAGTGTGCTTCCAAAAGGCCTGGCGCTAGGTAGGGATGGGAATATACATATAAGGATCACTCCCCTGGGCGATGTGGGATCTCACATTTATTAAAAGCACTTTTACAAAAAAAAAAAAAAAAAAAAAAAAAAAGTTTACCAAACACCAACAACTTTATTTTACAGCTGTTTATTCTCATAGCACAACAGAAGCAATATTTTTTTTTTAAAAGCACAACAATACCAAACTAGCTCTAAGTAGTTTTTGTTATACCAACAATAAGATATTTACAAAGATTTAAAAAAAAAAATCATTTATAGTGTCACAAATGGACTATTTACGACTTGGTGCTTTGGTTTTTTTTTTTTTTTTTTTTTTTTTTTAATTGAAGAAACGGTATTATCTACACTAAGGATGACAGGTTAGGCTAAATCTTATAATGAGCTAGCAATAATGTGGTTCAAATTCTCCTTAAGCGAAAATCGAACCTAAGACCTTTCACTTGCAAGTGAAAAGAAATACAACTATATCATAGTACTAAATGACCGTAACTTGGTATCAAACTCATTACAAATATATATTGTCTTTATTATATATAGAAGTCAAACTTCGAAACTTACTCCAATCAAGTGGAGACAAATATTAATTCACCCAAAGCCAATTGATCGGCTTCTATGTACGTTAAGTGGTGCTACATTTTCGTACTACTCTTGCCTTGCATCCTCATTATAAAATTTACATTCGGTTTGTGATCTCTCATGTGTGAGAAGTTAAGTCAAATACAGTGTGGATAATGTCTATGCATTCTAGTGCAGGTTTGAACTCCATCACTTATTTTTCCTCCTAACAACTAACAATTTAACTTATTAACACTATTGTTTGTAAATAAAAATATATATATATATATAATTTACATTCGGTTTGTGATCTCTCATGTGTGATCAGTTAAGTCAAATATCGTGTGGATAATGTCTATGCATTCTGGTGCAGATTTGAACTCCATTAATTATTTTCCCTCCTAACAACTAACAATTTAACCTATTAACACTATTTGTTTGTAAAAAAAAAATGTGTGTGGTGGACTAGTTATGGTGGGCGACTTAAAGTATCTGTGGTTTAGTTATTCTCTACGAACCTATGTTAAGACTCGAACATCCAACTCAAAATCAACTAGTATCGAATCAATAGAGAGGTGAGAAATGCTAAGGAGACTCTTTTAAAGTAGGATTCTCTTTAGACTTTCCGTCACTTCATCATTTTGGTATAATATTTTTGATGTTGGCTTGAATCCCGAAAAGATGCGTTGGTGGAGAGCCCATAGAAAGTCTCACTTTTGAAAGGTTTTATATAATTGTTCAAGGCCTTGGGATTAATGAGGTATCATGTAAGATTTTATACTCTTTTCATCATGAGATAGAGTGAGAATTTTTTCGTCTTAGACATGCATCCCCAAATAAAAGTAGTCTAATCCTAATTCCTAAGGCAAGTTGTGGTTAGAGGGGTCATATTTTTTCCAAGCTCTCAAGTACATTCTCTCTCACTTCATCATGACATCCACACTTTGCTTAATCCCATTCCTCTTTTTTATGATGAACTCTGCGGATCCCATCCCATATTTTCTAGGCTTTTGATCTGCTTTTCACAACGGTTTATTAGTCTAAGCAAATTCAGTTAACAATGTATTGCTCATATTCTAACAACTCACCAGCCGCCACTACATCTTGTGTCTGGCTATAGAGAGTTGGAAAGAGAGAGAAAGGATAAAAAATTAGAATTTAAAATGTAAGTTAGGTAATTTCTCTCGCATATTTTGGAAGATTAAGAAGCAATCTTTAACTTATAAATGATATTTAATTTTTCTTATTCACGCGCTATTCAATGGGTAAAAAGTGTAGCATACTGTTTTTAGCTAAATTGACTACATACTGTTTTTAGCTAAATTGACTACGTTTTGCAAATGGTTATCTAAATTTGATTGATATTTTCTTTTCATCTCTATCACTTACCTATTATCTCTTGGAATTTCTTAAAGGAATCAATCTCTTTATCTGTCACTTATCGTTTAACACAGTATAAATTTTTGCATTATATTTGTCATGAGATATCTTTATAGATGTGTCAAATTGTGATTTGCAGGTGAACAAGTCAGAGGAACCACGAAACAATGTTCGTTATTATGCCTAATGGTAGTTATACCAAGTGATTTGTATGAAATGATATGCAACCTGAATCACTAAGCAATTATTTATAAATCCCATCAAGATGAAAGGGTGTAAAATCACTAGGAATGACTTAAGAAGACCCCCAAAATTCTTGTGGGGTTCAATTCGATTGAAGAGAAGTGGTTTGATAGTTGTTCACTTGCTTTGTGGGCACTAGCAATGCAATGGAGGAGGAGGGCATGGGTCACAAGTTGGTGGTATGATTTGATCATCAAACAAGGTTCGTGGCCTTTTACTTTCCCATGCACCTTTCTTCTAAAAAACTTAAAACATGTTTTGGAAGCATAGAGAAAAGTAAAGGCTACGAAAGAAGCAATGTCTTGTGACCCTGTGACCCCATTTCAAATGGTGCAAAAAGTAGTGTCACAACAAATGTCGAACAGATGTTGAAGAGTGCCTAGTAGGGGTGGGCATTTTCTCCCGAGGATCGAAACCGAACTCGGACTAAACCGGAAAAAAACCTTTCGGTTCGATTCTTTTTTTGCTGATTTCGGTACAGGTGCAAAAAATCAAACTTGTTCTATATAAATCAGTTCGATATCAGTTCTATGTTTATTATCGAGCCGTATTGTGCCCAGGCCTAGTGCCAAGGGAAAATTTTGATGACTGTCTAGTATCAACTTACGAGACTTGATACGTTTCCGATACTTTATTTATATTTATTAAAAGAGTGTTGAAAGAAAAAATGTTAGAGCATGTTTGGTACTCTACTTGAATCCAACTTTTTAACCTCAAAAACAATTTTCAAGTTTTAGGCCTTAAAAACTTGTTTGGTAGGAATATTTTCAAAAACTGAATTCAAGACTAACTCAAAAATATAGTATATTCTCTAAAAACATAAAAAAATGAGTTTTTAGAGTTTTTAAACTTAAATTCACTCCTTTGTTTTATCTCCCTCCTCCCCTCTCACTCCAAATCTCTCTCTTTTCTTCCTCTTCTCTCCTCTTCTCTCCTCTTCTCTTTTTTTTTTTTTTTTTTTTTACTCTTTTCGTCTCTCCTCTAATCCGCTCTCTTCATTCTCTCAGTTCTTTTTCTCACTCATCTTTCTCTCTATCTCCTCTGATCCTCTTACTTCTTTCTCTTTCCTCCAATCATCTATTACTTTCTTTCCTCTTCTCTCCTCTTTCTCTCTGACCCCCTCTTTTTGGATTTCTTTGTCCAGTTTAAGTTGTAAGATTTAAAAATTTTAAATCTCATACCAAACAAGTTTTTGAGTCTCAAATAAAAATGTTTTCAAGAAAAATTCTTAAGAAATGTTTTGAGAAATTATAAAAAATTTCAAATAGGATACCAAACAAGCCCTTAATTGTTATGGGATATCAGTTTATAGTATTTTATACAATCTTTCAATACTTTGTGAATACTTATTACAATTGAATTGATATTTGGCATAATGTATCAAATATTGTAGATTATTAGTCGATATCGGTCAATTACTGAGAGAGAGAGGGAAAAAAAAATAGAGAGAGAGAGAGAAGTTAAATACATCAAATAAAGGCAAAAGCAGAGGAAAGCTGTCAAACTCTCTGACCTTTCAAGCCAATCCAAAACACACATCAAAAACCCAAAAACACACAATTTCAGCAAGAAAGCAGAGCAGATCACATGATCTAAGCAACAAACAATCAAAAGATGAAGGGAAGGGAAGCCAAAGGAGCGCTCTCAGCTGATCTCTTGGTATGTTTTCCTTCAAGAACCAATCTAAAACTCATGCCAAAAATTTGCAGTCCGGCGAGGCCCTCGGAGCCCAACAACCGCCACCACCACCATCCCCACCACAACCAACAGCTTGTGAAAAAATCGAGCATTGGGAAAAGTGGTCTTGGCCACGCCAGTCCTCTGCTGTGGACCAAGACTAAGCACGCGGACTCAGAGAACTCCGAGCCCACCTCCCCAAAAGTCACCTGTGCCGGACAAATCAAAGCCCGGCACAGGTCTGGCTCATGCAAAAGCTGGCAATCAGTGATGGAAGAGATAGAGAGAATTCACAACAAAAAACAGAGGAAACAGAAGAGGCCCAATTGGGCTGAGGCTCTTGGGTTCAAGAAAGAAGTCATGCAATTCTTGACTTGCTTGCGAAGCATCAGGTTCGATTTTCGGTGTTTCGGTTCTTTCCCTCACGAATCCGGTATTACTTCCGAGGACGAAGAAGACGAAGAAGAGGAAGAAGAGAACAGAGACCGTCGAGAAAACCATGTGGGTGGTGAGGGAATTAGTGACGGTGGTGACCAGAGTAGCTCAAGCACTGTGTTTTCGAAGTGGTTTATGGTTTTACAGGAAAATCAGAGTAATGGGCTTTGTAAAGAGGACAAAAAAAAGAGAAATTGTACGCCAAATTTCGATGATGATGTCGGAATTGGATCAACTTCTGAAGCTCCGGCAGCGGCCGTTCCGCCGCAAAATGCTCTGTTGCTAATGAGGTGCAGGTCCGCCCCTGCAAAAACATGGCTGGAAGAGAAAGAAGAAAAAGATGATGAGAACGACGAAGACGAAGATGAAGAAAAAGGAGGAGAAAATGGAATGGATAAAGAGGAGAAAAAAGCAAAAGTTACACTGAGGAGTTTAATGGAGGAAGACAAGCAGAACAAAAAGATGGAGAACTTGGTGGTGATGGCATATGATTCTGATTTCTACAACATTTCATCAGACATTGCAAAGGAGACGTGGGTTGTTGGTGGATTGAAGGAAGCAATTTCCAGGAGTCGAAGTTGGAAGAGATGAATTTTTTTTTTTTTTTTTAATTTTATTTCCTGGTTTGATTTGTTTTTTTTTTCTTTTTTTTTTTCTTTTTTTTTTTTTGTGAGCTGTTTCGTCCACTGAATTATTCAGTGGGAAACTGGTCTCCAAAGCTCCTTTAGTATTACTTTTGCTTCATTCTTCTTGTTCTAGATTAGTACATGTACAGCTTTTCTCTTTCTTTTTTAATGCAAAAGGGTTTTGCCAGCATTTTACATTTTCGTCATGTGTATCTTTTGATTCAGAAATTAGAAACTATTTGTGATTTTTATTTTTTATGTATGTGTCTGCTATTTATTACAATACACGCTGGTGTAGGGATACACTGCAGTTTAAACACCTAGATTAATATTGTCAAAATTTAGCCATACAACTCAAATACCAATACACTGTAAAATTTAGAATTTTAGTGAATTAAGTGCAAAACATACGTGTAGGCCTGGCAATTCCTGATACGACCCAATAACCCGACACGAAATAAACAGGTGTTTGGGTCGACACGATAACGAATCGGGTCGTTATCGGGTAACCCGATAAGCACCTGTTAAGATAACGGGTTGGTTCGGGTATACACGTGAGTAACACGATACACGATCAGCAGAATATTAATTTAATAATTTTATAACCCTAAAAACTACTATAATAATTATATATATATATATATATATTAATTTAACAATTTTATACCCCTAAAAACTATAATAATTATACCCCCAAAATATTAACTATAATAATTATATATATATATATATATATTAAATTTTAAATTAAATTTTATACCCCTAAAAACTATAATATTTAATATGCATCCGCCCTTTGAAGAAAAAGAGAGAGAAAAAGTTTTCAAAAAAAAAAAGGGAGGGAAAAAAGAAAATGATAAGAAAAGGAAACAAAAAAGAGAGGGGAAGATGGGTGTACTGTGTAGTGTAGGTGCAGCATCCGCCCTTTGAAGAAAAAGGGACGGAAAAAGTTTTCAAAAAAAAAAAAAAAAGGAGGGAAAAAAGAAAATGATAAGAAAAGGAAACAAAAAATAGAGGGAAAGATGGGATACACATCCTACGAAATTAATTTCAACGATCCAACCGTCAAACATGTTTGTATATGTTTCGAGATCGTATACGCCAAAAATTGCAAAAAAAAAACATTCAGAGATGAAGTAACGGGACAAAACTTTTCGACGGTTATAAATCACGATTTAACGGTTATTTTAACTCCGATTTTGATAATTTTTTACAGCTACACTCCTTGACCCTATATGAATACAATGAATGAACTCGATCTTCAATTTAAAATATTTACACTAGTGGATACCACAAAATCTTATGTTATACTTAATGAAAGTATAAATAAATTCTTAAGTATTAGTGAATCTATTGTTTTGATGGGATACGCATTCTACAAAACTAGTTTCAACGATCCAACCGTCAAACATGTTTGTATATATTCGAGATCACATACGCCAAAAATTGAAAAAAACAAACATTAAGAGATCAAGTAACCGGACAAAACTTTTCGACGGTTATAAACGAAAAATCACGATTTAACAGTTATTTTAACTCCGATTTTGATGATTTTTTACAGCTACACTCCTTGACCCTATATGAATGCAATGAATGAACTCGATCTTCAATTTAAAATATTTACAATAGTGGATACCACAAAATCTTATGTTATACTTAATGAAAGTATGAATAAACTCTTAAGTATTAATGAATCTATTGTTTTGATGGGATACGCATTCTACGAAACTAGTTTCAACGATCCAACTGTCAAACATGTTTGTATATACTTCGAGATCACATACACCAAAAATTGAAAAAAACAAACATTAAGAGATCAAGTAACGGGACAAAACTTTTCGACGGTTATAAACGAAAAATCACGATTTAACGGTTATTTTAACTCCGATTTTGATGATTTTTTACAGCTACACTCCTTGACCCTATATGAATACAATGAATGAACTCGATCTTCAATTTAAAATATTTAAAATACTGGATACCACAAAATCTTATGTTATACTTAATGAAAGTATGAATAAACTCTTAAGTATTAGTGAATCTATTGTTTTGATGGGATACGCATTCTACGAAACTAGTTTCAACGATCCAACCGTCAAACATGTTTGTATATACTTCGAGATCACATACGCCAAAATTTTAAAAAAAAACAAACATTAAGAGATCAAGTAACGGGACAAAACTTTTCGACGGTTATAAACGAAAAATCACGATTTAACGGTTATTTTAACTTCGATTTTGATGATTTTTTACAACTACACTCCTTGACCCTATATGAATACAATGAATGAACTCGATCTTCAATTTAAAATATTTACAATAGTGGATACCACAAAATCTTATGTTATACTTAATGAAAGTATGAATAAACTTTTAAGTATTAGTGAATCTATTGTTTTGATGAGATACGCATTCTACGAAACTAGTTTCAACGATCCAACCGTCAAACATGTTTGTATATACTTCGAGATCACATACGCCAAAATGTGAAAAAAAACAAACTTTAAGAGATCAAGTAACGGGACAAAACTTTTCGACGGTTATAAAAGAAAAATCACGATTTAACTGTTATTTTAACTCCGATTTTGATGATTTTTTACAGCTACACTCCTTGACCGTATATGAATACAATGAATGAACTCGATCTTCAATTTAAAATATTTACAATGGTGGATACCACAAAATCTTATGTTATACTTAATGAAAGTATGAATAAACTCTTAAGTATTAGTGAATCTATTGTTTTGATGGGATACGCATTCTACGAAACTAGTTTGAACGATCCAACCGTCAAACATGTTTGTATATACTTCGAGATCACATACGCCAAAAATTGAAAAAAACAAACATTAAGAGATCAAGTAACGGGACAAAACTTTTCGACGGTTATAAACGAAAAATCACGATTTAACGGTTATTTTAACTCCGATTTTGATGATTTTTTACAGCTACACTCCTTGACCTTATATGAATACAATGAATGAACTCGATCTTCAATTTAAAATATTTACAATAGTGGATACATCAAAATCTTATGTTATACTTAATGAAAGTATGAATAAACTATAATAAATATATATATTAATTTAACAATTTTATATCCCTAAAAACTATAATAACTATATAATATAATTATATATATATATATATATATATATATATATAATGTTTTGAAGTAATATTTGTAATATCCTTGCACATTTAATATTTGTAATAGATTAGTAGTGTATGGATTTTTTTATTAGACTTTTATTTTCGAGTGTAGATGTAGTACTTAAACGAAAAATGTGTTTTAATGTTTTGAAGTAATATTTATGTGGCAATGTGTGGTATGTGCAAATTTAAGGAAAAAAAAATATTTTTCTTAACAGGTCATAACGGGTCGGGTCACTTTACCCGTTGGGCAAAGTGACCCGACCTGTTAAGGACCCGTTAACATAACGGGTGTGACACGACACGATCCGTTAAGATAACAGGTGTTACACGAAAACGACATGAACACGACAGACACGACCCGTTTGCCAGGCCTACATACGTGTGTGTGTGTGTGTGTGTGGACACACTGGTGAGTGTTGGACCAAGGAGAATGTTCCAAGTGGAAAAAGAACTGAGATTTCGTCAGAATTGTAGGACCAAGAAACATGACATATCATATCAACCAGCAACTCTGAGTAACTGTAGAGGGATTCTCAGAGCAGCACCTTCCTCATGTGGAGTATGATCAATCTACCAAAACTCCAAACATAGTATGAACAAAAAGATAAGCTTCAAATGGATTCCTAACTGCTCATTTAGAGTGAGAATTGATGTCATTTTGTCACTTTTTCTATGCATGTTATCCATTAGCATAAGTAAGTTCTATCTAAACATAAATGGGTCTACAATGTGATTAATAAGTTTGTCTACATTGTTATCTTTTGACGGTTACTTGCATGTCATCCTCTGTCCTAAAGTTTGTTTCGATTACTACGTTTTTATCACTCTTCCTAAATGCATATTGTTTTTTATTTCATTGTTATTACCTTATATTTCCATGTGCTCTAATATTCTAATGGATGAGGCGTTAGGTTTCTACCTATGCGTCCCGGGTTCGAAACTCTCTCTCCCCAAAATTAGTGTAATAATTTCGAATCCTATCCCCTCCCATTAATTTTTCAAAAAAAAAATTGTTATTACCTTATATGCATTTTCTTTAGTAAAACTAAGTCATATCTTAATAGATAAGCATTCTATAATGTAATTGATATTTACCTTATTGTTATACTTTTCCAATCTTTCTATATGCATGTTTTCCATTTGCCCCAAATTTGTCTTCACGATTACTTGTTTGCCAATCTTCACAAATGCGTATTATCCATTTATCAGATGTTACTCTTAGATCTCATCTTTAATATGATTTCAAACTTTAAAAAAAAAAAATGAGCCTAAATGATTACATTTTTTGTCACTCTTGCTACGAGTTCAAATCTCCTACACCCAAAATCTTTTGTGACTTGTATCATTGAGTGACTGTTGACCTTCAAAACTACCAAGCCTACATGGCGCGCAGGCCGAGTAACTAATGAGCTAACTACGTCCTTCGATTGTGTACGGGGCGTGCCAACTCGTCCGCCGAGTTTGGCCGGGGAGTAAAATATGCTGATGCCGCATTGAGCGCGCTGCTAACTTCTTGATCTTGCGACTGCGGCCGAGAAAGGAACATGTCTCGGCTTGCGGGCTCTAGAGCTTGAAGACAAGGCTGCTAGTTCTGCGAAGTTCACAAATTGTCGGTGCCGGGTTTGGTCACAGTGATTATATTCGTGAGAGTATAAGCACGCCGAACTGGCAGTCTGGCACTAGACTATATGGACACAAATGCCGAGCCTAGTAACCTGTAACATCTCACTTCGCCAAGAAGGCTAATGAGATGACCTCTACCAACAAGGACTCGAAAATCCTTGTTGACCGAGACTTGGAAAATTAACTAGTCGGTCTCGAAGCAGTGCTGTTTATCCAAACTGAAGATGCTCTTTGATTGACTGATTTTATGGCTCCAATGCTGTTTATCCAAACTGAAGATGTGTTGGCGGGAAGAAAGGGAAGAAGGATAAAATTCTCAGGGTTGTTGAGAAGCTTTGTGCAGGGCAATTTGTGTGTTGAATTGGAGGGGCTTGAATGATGCACTCCCTTCTCTATTTATAATAGCAAATCCCCTCATGGCTGAGCTAGAGTCGTACTCGGATTAGAATTCCTCAACCTAATCTGATTAGGTCTCAGCCAATCCTAACTCCGATAGGACTTTGAACCAAACTCTTTTAACAAACCAAATTCATCCCCTAATTCTCAGCATCCTTAGCTTTACAACTTCTTGTTGCACTAGGTTTCGACTACTTCACCCTTTAAACTAATCCTCTTTGTAACAGGATTCGGCCGGCCCTAACTGGATGGCCCACAAGAAAATTCTAGATAAATGCCATTGGGCCGAGAATAATCTCAGGCTCAGTCCAAAATAACATTTTGGGCCCAAACAGTGACACGTCATTTTCATTTAATTTATCTTTAATATTTTAATAAATAGCCATGTGTTAACAAATAAAATAGGTCACAAAAAGGCTACAAAAGAATTTGAATGCAGAAGATTTGAACTCTATTACGGAGACAAAATGTTGCCCATATTGGGGACTAAGCCAAAATTTGTGGCTAAATCTCTTTGTATGAGGTCCTGATCACAATGAAGACCCAAAAGTGGAATTCAAAGAAACAGTTGGACCACGAGCCCAATTGGAGGTCATAGCCTAACTTGGTGCAATTTGTAGTGCAACAACGTAAGTTGTATTTAATTGTGTCATGAACTTTACATTCTTCAAAGAACACACATTTGTGAAACCTTGGACGAAATAAAATATTCCAAAGAACACACATTCTTTCAGTTGTATAAGAGCAATCATATGATTGATCAACTATAATCACTGTTAGGGCTCAAAATTTTCACCTAAAAGCCTAATTATATTCGGAAGCCCAGTTATTATATTTTCATAGCTAACCAAACTAAAATGTAAGCATAAAGTGCAAAGGGTATGCAAATTCACAATCATATCATGCAAAAAAAAAATGATAATTCATAATACGGACATTCAAGAAATTTATGCTAAGCTCATACAAAACCACATGTATTCATCATGTCAGGCTATATCGAAACAAGTTATAATATTAATACATTAACATTTTAATTCGAATCACGTCAAGTTACTCTTCACCCAACATGCTTAAGTGGGCCCAATCCACAATGCAGAGTGGGTTATAGTGTAGACGAGTTATGAAAGTCCATTGGATCTGCATGGAATTAAAGCTTGTGAAGGTTTCGGCTGTTTGAGAGCACCAAAATCCAAACCCATAACTTTAATTTTATGTAGGAAGGATGTGAGATGTAATTTCTTACCTTTCCCTTACAAACCAACTAAAAGATTTCAAACCCAACCATGTTCAAAACCCACTTTCCCTAGATTCATGCGTTGACATAATCCAACCTTGAACCGCACACCTCGTTTTAACGTGCAAGAAGAAACTTACCAATTCAAGCTCGCATAGGAAACCAAGAGAGAAAATGGACAAGCAGCGTAGCCAAAGATTGAGTTTTGCCATGAGATTTGGTGCACAAAAGGAGGGATTATGAGCAGAAAATTCAACCTAGCCTTCACGAGGCTACCAACACTCTACAATACAAATCCAAAGAGGCATATTTGGCTGCAACAATGGAAAGAAAAAAAGAGAGAAAGGAATGCTTACCAACACACGAAAAAGAAAGAAACCCAAGGGATTCTCTAGCTGGGACTTTGAGGAACTCCTGCGCCTATAAATTCAAGCCATTAGTGTCACATCCCGACTCCGTCGTAGCACGATATTGTCCGTTTTTGACCACGTCCTCAAGGATTTGTTCTTGGGCTTCCACCCAAAATGCATCAAGTTAGGAAGAGAGGGGCATGTACATATAAGGTCAGGGACCAACTCTCACTCCGCCGATGTGGGATACTACAATTAGTGCGCTTGCAAGGCATAACGCACCAAGCAGAGCAAGCAATCTCTAAGTGCTGTAAAACCGTAATTCATGAGCCTCAGCATTTCTTTTATTCTAATATTTTCCATAAGCCTCCCTTATCCCTCAAAATTACCAACCCTTTAGAAACCTTAATTTGCCACTTCAAAATCAACAACCATCAACGATATATCTCTCACGCCAAACTATTGGACTTTTAGCTCCCAATACATCATTCAGGCCGTTCATAATTTGTTGTTCAATCATTGCTAATTGGAGTTGTTGATTTATTTAAAAGTTGTTACCAAAAAAGTTTCCATTATTCATTTTTTAAAACAAAAAATTGAAAGTATTGACCAGACAAGTTTTCAATTTTTTGTTTAAAGAAAAAGAAAAAAAATGAAATAATTATCAATGGGCCCTTAAAAAGTGAAAGGTAAAAATGGAATGGTCCCTAAGCTCTGCCATTTAGTACTACAGTTATTAGTATTTATCTTCATTTGTAAGTGAGAGGTTTTAGGTTCGATCTCGCCAAAAGCGATTTGCTAGTCCATTGTGAGGCTTAGCCCACACCCCCACCTTATTAGTGTAGATAATATTGTTTGTGCATAAAAAATAAAAAATAGAATCCCCTAAGCTCTGATCAAACAAAAAGAGTACGTAGCTCAAGTGGTTAATTAAGTGCATGTGGTTAACCTTGAACATGATGTCCTAGTTTCGATTTTTCTTTCTGCTATGAATATACATGTGTGTGTATATATATATATATATATATATATATATATATATATATATATATATATATATATATATATAAAATCATGGGTAAATTATACTTTACCACCTCAGGTTTGAGGTCTATTACAACCTTATGCAACATCTTCAAAACATTTCACTTTCATACCTCATGTACTATTTTATTTCAATATAACACATCGATTACATTTTCCATCCATTGATCCGTTAAGAGCTGATGTGGCAGCCACATTTGTGCCACGTGGTTACCAAATTTGTGCCACATGGCAAAAAATAATTTTTATACATTAAAAATAGGGTAAATTACATAAAACTACCTCAACTATTGGATCATTAACAATTTTATACCTCGTCTTTAAAAAGTTTCAATGTCATACCTTATCTTCGAATTTGTTGCAATGTCATACCTTTCGTTAGTTGTCTGTCAATTCCTCTGTTAAATGCTGACGTGGCTTGAGGCAGGGCCCACTTTCTATTAAAAAATTATTAAAAACTAAAAAAAATCATTTGATATTTTTTTTAATATTAAAATAATAATTAATTAAAAAAAACTACTCAGTTCGTCTACCCCTAGGCTTGGCAATTCCTGACACGACACGAACCGAAATTAACAGGTGTTCGGGTCGACACGATAACGAATCGGGTCGTTATCGGGTAACCCGATAAGCACCTGTTAAGATAACAGGTTGGTTCGGGTATACACGTGGGTAACACGATACACGATAAGCAAAATATTAATTTTATAATTTTATAACCCTAAAAAAATAGTATAATAATTATATATATTAATTTAACAATTTTATACCCCTAAAAACTATAATACTTATATATATATATATATATATATATATATATATTAAATTAAATATTAAAAATTGGTGACCATTGGATCGGCTTAAATATACATACCATTCAATTTCTTAAGTGTTATACGTACAAAATAAATAAATTTAAATCTACTTAATAAATATATAAATATATATATACCATTTGAACTTGATGGGATACGAATTCTACGAAAATAATTTCAACGATCCAACTGTCAAACTTGTTTGAATATGCTTCGAGATCGCATCAACAAAAAATCGCAAAAAACAAACATTCAGAGATCAAGTAACGGGACAAAATTTTTCGACGGTTAACAAAGAAAAATTACGATTTAACGGTCATTTTAACTCCAATTTTGATGATTTTTTTACAACTACACTCCTTGACCCTATATGAATACAATGAATGAGTTCGATCTTCAATTTAAAATATTTACACTAGTGGATACAATAAAATTTTATGTTGTACTTAATGAAAGTATGAATAAACTCTTAAGTGTTAGTGAATCTATTGTTTTGATGGGATACGCATACTACGAAACTAGTTTCAACGATCCAACCGTCAAACATGTTTGTATATACTTCGAGATCGCATACGCACAAAATAAATATACATACCATTCAATTTCTTAAGTGTTATACGTACAAAATAAATAAATTTAAATCTACTTAATAAATATATATATATATACCATTTGAACTTGATGGGATACGAATTCTACGAAAATAATTTCAACGATTCAACTGTCAAACTTGTTTGTATATGCTTCAAGATCGCATACGCCAAAAATCACAAAAAAAAAACATTCAGAGATCAAGTAACGGGACAAAAAATTTCTACAGTTATCAACAAAAAATCACGATTTAACGGTTATTTTGACTTCGATTTTGATGATTTTTTAAAGCTACACTCCTTGACCCTATATGAATACAATGAATGAATTTGATCTTCAATTTAAAATATTAACACTAGTGGATACCAAAAATCTTATGTTATACTTAAAGTATGAATAAACTCTTAAGTGTTAGTGAATCTATTGTTTTGATGGGATACGCATTCTACGAAACTAGTTTCAACAATCCAACCATCAAACATGTTTTTATATACTTCGAGATCGCATACGCCAAAAATTGCAAAAAAACAAACATTCAGAGATCAAGTAACGAGACAAAACTTTTTTACGGTTATAATATTTTAACTCCCATTTTGATGATTTTTTACAACTTCCTTGACCCTATTGGAATACAATGAATAAACTCGATCTTCAATTGAAAATATTTACATTAGTGGATACCACAAAATCTTATGTTATACTTAATGAAACTCTTTAAGTGTTAGTGAATCTATCATTTTGATGGGATACGCATTCTAGAAAACTAATTTCAACGATCCAACCGTCAAACTTGTTTGTATATGCTTCAAGATCGTACACACCAAAAATCGCAAAAAAACAAACATTTAGAGATCAAGTAATGGGACAAAACTTTTCGACGGTTATCAACGAAAAAACACGATTTAACGGTTATTTTAACTCCGATTTTGATGATTTTTTATAGCTACACTCCTTGACCCTATATGAATTCGATTGTCAATTTAAAATATTTACACTAGTGAATACCACAAAATCTTATGTTATACTTAATGAAAGTATGAATAAATTCTTAAGTGTTAGTGAATCTATTGTTTTAATGGGATACGCATTCTACGAAACTAGTTTCAACGATCCAACCGTCAAACATGTTTGTATATATTTCAAGATCGCATACGCCAAAAATTTCAAAAAACAAACATTCAGAGATCAAGTAACGGGACAAAACTTTTTGACGGTTATAAACGAAAAATCACGATTTAACGGTTATTTTAACTCCAATTTTGATGATTTTTTTACAGCTACACTCCTTGGCCCTATATGAATACAATGAATAAACTCGATCTTCAATTTAAAATATTTACACTAGTGGACACCACAAATTCTTATGTTATACTTAATGAAAGTATGGATAAACTCGTAAGTGTTAGTGAATCTATTGTTTTGATGGTATAAGCATTCTACGAAACTAGTTTTAACGATCCAACCGTAAACCATGTTTGTATATGCTTCGAGATCGCATACGCCAAAAATTGCAAAAAACAAACATTCAGATATCAAGTAACGGTACAAAACTTTTTGACGATTATAAACGAAAAATCACGATTTAACGGTTATTTTAACTCCGATTTTGATAATTTTTTACAGCTACACTCCTTGACCCTGTATGAATACAATGAATGAATTCGATTGTCAATTTAAAATATTTACACTAGTGAATACCACAAAATCTTATGCTATACTTAATGAAAGTAGGAATAAATTAAGTGTTAGTGAATCTATTGTTTTGATGGGATACGCATTCTAAGAAACTAGTTTCAACGATCCAACCGTCAAACATGTTTGTATATACTTTGAGATCTCATATGCCAAAAATTTCAAAAAACAAACATTCAGAGATCAAGTAACGGGACAAAACTTTTTGACGGTTATCAACGAAAAGGCATGATTTAACGGTTATTTTAACTCCGATTTTGATGATTTTTTACAGCTATACTCCTTGACCCTATATGAATACAATGAATGAATTTATCTTCAATTTAAAATATTTACACTAGTGGATACCACAAAATCTTATTTTATACTTAATGAAAGTATAAATAAGGAGAAATTAGGTTCTCATCCTTTTTTTGCTACTTCATTGATTAAAATCCTATTCCTTTTCAATTTGAGTTATTATATTAACACCCCACAAATTGTTGAGTAAACCACACATACTTAATACACCTCACATTTGCTTTTTCAATTAAAAATTATCTTAATACACCCCACATACTTCCCCATAATACCCTCACACCCCACATTCTTAATATACATCTTACATTTTCTATATGCACCCCATATTTTCTATGCACCCCACATTTCTCAAATCTTATAAAGCTTTTAATTTGGATAAATAATGCTGACTAAAATTTTGACAAAAGATATTGCCTGGGATTTAAAACATATGTGGGTTGTTTTCAATTCCACCATTAAAACCCATGTCGTCTGCTTTTAATATTTGGTGGTAATTTTAGGTGTTTAATTCTACAAGTAATCCATGTAATCCCTAAAACATGAATACGAACATAGAAGTTTGAATAACGCATCAAAAGCAAGATTAAATAATTATCGATGTCATCAAAATCACTAAAATAATAAATAATATGAAGTCTAACCTCATGTGAAGCTTCCGAAACATCGATTTCGTGTTTCATTCGTCAAAATAATTTTTCTCAATCAACATGTTTGTAGTTTCATTGATTAGCGTTTTGTTCAACAATGGAGGGTCGGGTTTTGATAGTCGAAGAAGATAAATAATACGTTAAAAGTGATTTGGGGTGTATATAGAAATTTTTTTTTTAACCTAATAAGGTCAAAATTGTCATTGCATAGTAAAATAAATAAGTTATTTAATATTAAATTTTAATGTGGGGTGCATTCAACATTTGGTGGGGTGCTAATATAAAAAGCCTTTCAATTTTTGATCAAGGTCCTTGGATATTAATAACATTATTAATTATTTCAATAATAAAATATTTTTTTACTTCTAAATATATTCATTTAATGTTAAAGATGTTACAATTAGATATTTATATTTATGACTAAATTTTTTATTATATATTTTTAGTTTTAGTTTGTACCCATTTTTAATTTGTAATTCTTTTTTAATTTGTACCAATTTTCTTTTCAGTTTTAATTTGTACCCATATATTCATTTCTTTTTGTGCCCATATTTTTTAAAGTTTATTTGTATTTGTACCCATATATTTTTTTTATTTGTACTTTTTATTTTGCTAAATGTACCCATACTAATTATATGTACCCATTCATGTAAAACTTTTTAATCTTTAAATGTATTCATTCTTAAATATACCAATTTGTTATATGTAAAATGTACCATTTTTTATATAAAATCTATTCAATTTTTTTCTAATCCATTTTTATACTTATATGGGTACATTCTTTTTTCTTTGATTTTAAAATGTATCCATGTAAAGTTTAATCGAAGAAATTTACTAATGTTATTAAGCCTAATATCTTCTTCTTCTTCTTTTGTGATTTTGAAGAATGTACCCATGTTTTGATACAATAATTTTTTTGGTTAATTTTGATGAATGTACCCATGTTTATACACACACACACACACACACACACACACACACACACACACAATAGTATATTTATATTTTAATATTTTTAATCCCACAAATTATGGCTTTTTTATATTTAAAATCTCATTTATATAAAAATCTAAATTTCTAATTTTTAATTTAAAAAATATAGTAACGTACATAGAAATAAATTATCACATTAATTTCAGGGACCTCGATAAAAAATTAAAAACCAACAAGGTTTCAATCAAAGAATGTTCATAATTAAGGATTGCATCCAAATTCTCCCTATAAATAAACTCTAAGTGTTAGTGAATCTATCGTTTTGATGGGATACGCATTCTACGAAACTAATTTCAACGATCCAACCGTCAAACTTGTTTGTATATGCTTCAAGATCGCATACGCCAAAAATCGCAAAAAACAAACATTAAGAGATCAAGTAACAGGACAAAACTTTTCGATGGTTATCAACGAAAAATCACGATTTAACGGTTATTTTAACTCTGATTTTGATAATTTTTTACATTTACACTCATTGACCCTATATGAATACAATGAATGAATTCAAGCTTCAATTTAAAATATTTACACTAGTGGATACCTCAAAATCTTATGTCATGATGATCGATGAAAATTGAGGATTTTGTAAAAGGAATAACATGCAAGATTTGAGTTCCATTGGCAAGGTTGAAACTTTTGAGAAAGGCTTCACAACTTTGAAAACAAAAACTCTTTCATTTTTCACATCCTTGCACATTTAATATTTTGTAATAGACTAGTAGTGTATGTTTGTTTATTAGGCTCTTATTTTCAAGTGTAGATGTAGTACTTAAGCGACAAATGTGTTTTAACGTTTTCAAGTAATATTTATGTGGTAATGTGTGGTATGTGAAAATTTAAGAAAAAAAATATATTTTTCTTAACGGGTTATAACCGGTCATAACGGGTCGGGTCACTTTAAGATAACAGGTGTTACACGAACACGACAGACACAACCCGTTTGCCAGGCCTATCTACCCCCCACCTGCAACCCATAAAAAGAAAAGAAAAAAAACCCAATTCGTCTTCCCCTCGCACCCGCACCCACCCTCGCACCTACCCTCGTACCCACCATCTTCCCTCCTCTACACACCCCACTACTTAAATCCACACCCATTCCTCCCATTTTCTCCGCGCCCAGGTTCTCCACCAGCTGAATCGGTCTGGCAAAGGGGGTTTCCCGATTCCTCCTCACAAACTCGGCGATGGCGGCGTAGACGGGATCTGGGTTTTTTTTTTTTTTTTTTTTTTTTTTTGGGTTGTAGGTAGGGGGTCGGGGGAAGAAGATGAAGATGGGGGGCGAAGAGAGGAGGATGAGGAGGGTGGGGGAAGACGAACTGAGGGGTTTTTTTTTCTCTGGGTTTCAGGGGGAAGAAGATGAAGATGGAGGAGAAGCAGGAGGAGCAGAAGACGAATTGAAAGTTTTTTTTTTCTTTTCTTGGTTGCAAGGTGGGGGGTCGGGGGAAGAAGATGAAGATGGGGGAGAAGAGAGGAGGAGGAGGACGAGGGGGACGAACTGAAGGTTTTTTCTTTTTTATAATAATTAATTATTATTTTAATATTTAAAAAATATTAAATGATTTTTTTTTTTAGTTTTTAATAATATTTATGATTTTTTTAATAGAAAGTAGGCCCCATCTCAAGCCATGTCAGCATTTAACAGATGAATTAACAGACAACTGGCGAAAGATATGACATTGCAACAAATTGGAAGATAAGGTATGACATTGAAACTTTTTAAAGACGAGGTATGAAACTGTTAATGACTCAAAAGTTGAGGTAATTTTATGTAATTTACCCTTAAAAATATTATAATATTGACCCTATTTATAAATAAATAAATAAAAAGTTCGAACAAACCCAGAAACTAGAAACCCATCTCCCACTCCACTCTATCCGCTCCCATCGCAATCAACCCACGGAAGCCGGCATTACCCTTCTCGAATCCCTATTCGACACCGATGATGCCGCCGCCGCCGACAACACCATAGATGACAGGGACGACGATGACGACAACCCATTTGTCCAATTCTGGGAATTCAACGATGCCCACACCCCCCACCCATCTGACCCTCTCCCCTCCATCTCCCTGCACCCACCCTCCTCGCACACCATCCATCTGCCCGTTCATCTTCCACCTATCTGGGTATGACGCAGGCCTCGTTGCCGCACAGATGGGTTGGTGTTATCGAAGGTCGAGTAGGGTATAGAGGCTGCGGGGTGGGAGGAATTGGGTGAGGGGTGGGGTGGGTAGGGTATAAAGGCTACGGGGGAGGTGGGGGTGGGATGGGGATGGGAGAAGGGGGCAGGTGATGGGGATGGGCTCGGGTGGGGAAGACGAATCAGTTTGTGTTTTGTTTTTTTTTTAAGGGTAAATTATTATAATATTTTAAATGAATAAAAAAGTTATTTTTTGCCACGTGGCACAAATTTGGCAACCACGTGGCACAAATGTGACCGCCACGTCAGCACTTAACGGATCAATGGATGAAAAATGTAACAAATGTATTATATTGAAATAAAATAGTACGTGAGGTATGAAATTGAAATGTTTTGAAGATGTTGTATGAGATTGTAATAGACCTCAAACTTGAGATGGTAAAGTGTAATTTACCCTATAATCATCAAAATAACAAAAGTTCTTGTCCGATTTCTCTACCTATTATCACTGGTAGGAAAATAACAGAGTTAAGAGACAGTGTGAATATTAAAGACTTCCTCTAAATTCTAATCAACCACAATTCACTTTTACCAGGGCATATGTTGGTGTGCAACATATGGGAGAACAAAAACCAAAGTGGAAAAAAAAAAAAAAAAAAGAAGAAAAACAATCATGAAGGTATACAAATTCAAGTCCTCAAGTTCCCTTATTCTGAATTTCATCTATGATTACACTGATTATCCTCCCATCCTTTTTGCTTTATGTGCAGTGCAGGCAAAGTTATCAAGCAGATATGATTGGCCCAATCAATTTTGTCATGTGGCCTTCTTTTGCAAGATGTGAAGTTTCTGCTGCCAGTCACCTTATATAAACTGTAACTTTTGTTTATCTTCTGTTCAATTTAACTATCCCGATCAACTGCTGTACAATTTGACTGAGCTTTCTAATAATTCATGGTTTTTGCCTGGAATTTCTTTGACCCTTGATCCATTTTTGTATATCTTGAAAGCTGGGATTGTGCTCACATCTTCCATTTTGGCCAAGTAGGGGTGGTCTTCAACCTCCACCTAATTTTAAAAAAATTACTGTGAAAGTTAAAAAAACAATACTAATATAATCTCATCAAATATGTAGAAATTGAACTTTCATAAAAAAAAAGAAAAAAAAAAGTAGAAATAGAACTGGTAACAAACTTGTATTAAAAGTAAAATTGGAGGGGAACCGAAGTTTACAAACTTGTATTCAAAAGTAGACCGGGGTTGGTTGGTGGGGTCTCTGTTTTGGTTTCGGTCCAGAGAAAATCTCATGCTGACATCAGTGCGATTTCTAGTCCCGGCCAAAACTAGACTATGCCCACCTTTACACTAAACCGTGATTTATATACAACTTATTATTTGTTTAGTGTCCCTTGTTCTACTTTTTATTTAAAGTTTACAACAAGTTCTGTTTGTGAATATTTCCTGTTGACCGTATAATCTTAGTAATAACTAACCTTGAGAAAATTGACAGATGGGAATCTTTTGCAGACTTGGTGCAGGGCTTGAAACACTTCCTTTTGTTTAGTTTTGTTACAAAACAGCACCACAGACATCCCTGTTGTTGAGACAATAAAGTGTAAGTTTTGTTGACTTCTTTCTAATCTAGTTAGGCAGAAATTAGAACATTCAGCAGTTGGAATATAGGTAAGAATATTCAGCTACCTGGGGATGTCACAAAGTGTCTAAAATGTTCATTACTGGTAACAAGAACCAAATTTGATCCTAATTTCGCGTCTTCAACATCTTCGTCGTGTTGTTTTTTAAACTGGATCTTGGCATCAAACAGAGCCTTTCCAACTTCCTCGTCTCCAGGAGTTTCCCGTATCAGCATCTCATAATCTTGAATTGCAGCTCCCCACCTTTCCAACTGAGATAGCACAAAACAAATAGAAGTGTACTAATTAGTAAAGGGTTATTACAGACTCAATTTTTTGTGTAGAAAGTGTGCTTGGCTTTCAAGTAATAACAATTCACCTTGGCATTGCAATCCGCACGGCGTAGCCTGGCCTTGCTATAAGAAGGCTGCAAATCAAGTGCTGCATTGCAATCTTCAATGGCCTTTTCGAATTGACCAAGCTTAGAACGACAAGCTGCTCGATTGCATAGTAAAATAGAATTGTGTGGATCGTGCTGTAGTCCTTGGCTATATACTACACACGCTTCCGAAAACTTTGATACCTTGAAGAGAAGGTTACCACTTACTCGGGCTGACGCAACAGCTCTTGCCCTCTTCACCACCATACCGACATTCTTGTCACATGGATTTAGCCGTTCTGCATTTTGAGCTGCACCTATGGCGTCCTCAAACCTGCCAACCCCGTAGCTCTAAGATGTTAAAATCTTGACATAACATCTTACCTGACCTAAGATAAATTAATACTAAATTACTAATGATCAGGATGCTAAGTGTACTTAAGTTGGCTGCAAATAAATTATAGGCACCAACCTAACTTGTGATGCACTACAAGACATATCTAAAATCCTATATTATATTAATTAGTAGTAATTAATTAATTAATTAACCTACCTGCCAGCAGCCAAGTAAACCTGAGCTCCAATCATTAACAGGTAAGCAGTATTTGCCACGCCAAAAAATTTAGTGCAAATATCAGTGCCAAAATTGGGTCGTTTTTGGTAGGTGGCATAGGCTTCTTGATGTCTTTGAAGCTTCAGCAAGGCCTCAGCTTGTAAAGCAAACACCTAACCATGATTAAACAATATTAGATTAATTATTCTGATTAACAGATTAGATTAATTAACTTTTGGCATAGCTAGGGGTTGACTAAAGAAAAAAGCTAATCACCTGTGGAGCTGAATTGGCACCTGAGGAAATTGCCAGTTGGGTTTCGCTTAACAGAACATTCCACTCTTGTAATTTCTGAGCTTCAGTGCATCTGCTGAGGCATTTTTGAAGAGCCTGACATTGGTCAACGTCTTTCGAGTAAGCGTATGGACCTGAGTGCTTGTAGTGATCCAATGCTTTCTCTGCTTCTCCCAATCTAAATGACAGATTAATGTTCTTGTGTAAGCAAATGTCTTAAAAGAATTAAATATGTTACCTGCAAATTTATGTCATGTAGGAAAATATTTTACCTGAGATATGTTGTTGCCAACCGATGATGAGCTTTGTGGTAAGAGGGTTCAATCTGGATTGCTTCTTTGCACTCGAAAACCGCCTCAATGAGACGGCCTAAACCAATCAAAGCTGCTGCTTTGTTGCTATAGTAGGCTGCCTTGTTTGAATCCAATGCAATTGCGTGATCATACAAAGCCAAGGCTTCTTCGAATCTGTCCTCCTTGTATGCCTGATTTCCCATGGACTTCAAAACCTCAGGGTCATCGCTGTTTCTCCTCACAATGTTGCCCATCACACCATTGCCTCCTAGTTTTCCAAAGCCATTTGTTCGGCTAGGTGTGGAATTCGAGTCTTCGAGGTTTGTAGGATGATAAGCCTGAGTCTTGGTTGAAATGACACTGGGACTATTGCTTGCTATCTGATTGGTAACACCGGGCTTCCTCAAGTTCCTAGACTGTCCTGTAAAAATTAAACTACTTGAAGTGGCTCGGACTGGAGCTTCGGTTTCGTTGGCTTGCTGGTGATCACTGATCTTCCTACCGAGCTCTGCAGAGCTAGCAGTGAACGCCCTTTGTAGCTTCATCTCTTTCGCCAAGTCAGGGTGCTGTGACACCTTAATTTTCCCTGCTCCATTGGATGAAAAAATTGAGCTTCTTGCAGCATATGAATGTCTTCTTAGTTGAACCTTTTGGTGGCAAGCTGAAGGCCCTGGATGACTCAAGCTAGGCTTTCCGGCATGTTTTGACTCCAAATTCGGAGAAGGTTTACCTGAATTCAAGGAAATTACAGTAGCACTACCCTCTGTGGATTTGGTTTGTTGGTTCTTGGATTCATTGTACTTTGAAGAACAATCTTCACTGATTGGTGCATTCAAATCATTTGTGCGAGTATTTGAGGGTAGTGAATGAATAGATGATTTTCTAGGCCAGTAGCTACTGCACTGGAAAATCCCACCCATAAAACCACAACCCAATTCATTTCCCACCTTGTACTTTGCCATATCTGCCATTTTTTTCTTCAAGTTTTTGGCACCTACAGCAGAAGCTACTTATAGAAGACAGGTTTAAAACTCACGTTAAAAACTAATATAACATGTAGAATTAGGATCTATATAACAGCAGAAACAATTAAATGAACAAGGAAAAAAGAAAGACTCGCTTAAAATATATGGGAAATTTTTTTTTGAAGAGATGGCTTCACCCCTGAAGGATGTTTTTGAAACAGAATATTATCCATAAGCTGTTTAAATAAGCTCACAGCCTCCTTAGAGTGGCTTCCAAGAAACCAACTTTATCTTCTTTTTTTTTTTGGAGATTTTTTTTGGTAGAGGCTGTGTGTAGGGTCAAAACCATAAACTTAATTAGCGTCTTAAAAAAAAGGATTAGCCCTAGTATAAGACTTTTTGTTATTAGGGTTCCCAAAATCGTTATTCTAATGACCAATTGATGTGAAATCTAAAAAATTAAATTTAAATAAATATAGAATGAAGACAGGGCACTACTATTAAAAAAAAATCAGCTAAAGGTGATATGATTAGAAAATAAATAAGATTATTGAAAAAGGGACTTCTCAACCTCTTCTGGTGGCTGAGGCTCATGTTTTTAACGAAGCACAAGACGAATGCCGCTGGGATGTGAGACAGTTAGACAAGGATAATGTTACTCGTTATACATTTTTACTTCACACACATATTTATTGATTTTTAACGACTGAAAATTAAAAGAGTGAAAACTAAAAATAGGTGTGTGGGTCGCATTGCCATTAGACAATTTTGGAGGATGTGGGTTTAAAAAACTATGACAAGTCGCTTGTTTAATCCTGATTAATATTGAGTTGTCTTTGTTAAAGTTTTGGTTAGAAACTGAGAGGTTGATCAATGCATACACCTGATAGGGAGTAGCTGCAAGTCTTCTAAAATAAGCTTTCCCAATTAAATAGAATGAATCATACTAATAGAATAAATCATACGAAAACAATGAATAGAATGAATCATTCGAAAACAATGAATATAATTTTAAGCAAGAATGTGCTGGGAGAGAAAAATAGTGTTTGTTATATTTTCTTTTTAAATACAATAATCAAATTATTTTTTAGATATATCCTAAAAGCAACAGACCAGTTTTAAATCCACACTTCAATTTTAAAAGTCATCCCCCACTATGAAAAGGAAAAGGGCAGCTCAACTCACATTCGAAATTTGGTGGGTTGAAATAATATGAAGTGCTTGTAGTTTCCAAAATTGAATAACTTATAAGGTAATGCATGGGAGATTAAATTCAAGGTTGTAAAAGACGCTAGGCGCTAGTCAGGCAGCTGGGGCCTAGAGCCCAGGCGGCTAGGTAGGGACTAGGCGGGCGCCTAGGCGGACTAGGCGGATTTAAGTAAATCTATTATATTTTGTGTAAATAAGTGTCTATTTATACTTAAAATATATATAATGTCATTATAAACTACAAAATAGAATGACATATATATTAGAAGGTATTGGAACATAATGAAAACATGGAGAACATGCATATAATGTGTATTCATTTAAGTATTCAACAAGTCTCTTACAATTTATTGGAAAAATAAAATGCAAAATGAAAGTTATCTATTTTCTATCTAAGTGAGTCGCAACCTAGCAGCGGGTCTGGGCGGGCTAGACGGGTGCCTAGGCGGTCTAGGCGGGCGCCTCAACAGGTCTAGGCGCCCTTTCTTATTTTTCAAACGCCTAGACATTAATCGGGGGCGGTGGCCAACCGCCTAGCGCCTAGGCGGAGCTAGGCGAGGATTTTTAAAACAGTGATTAAATTTAGAAACTTAATTTGCAAGCTAAATGATGTGTCACCAATAGAAATAAACACGTTTATCAATATTTAAGTAATAAACTAATTATAAACTTCTATGTCCTTTAATTTTTAAAACTTTATCTACTAATTTAGTCTCCCTAGCATTACCCTAACTTATAATATTACCCAACTTCTTCAAGAACCTAGAGGTATCAGTAATGATTACATAGGAAAGGAGCTTTGTAGAGATGTCATGTAGATCAATTTTTTAAATCAAATTTGCAAATTAAATAATATTTTATTTTAAGCATGTTAATCAATATTTAAGTAGTAATTCAGTCATCAATAATCACATTATTTGATTTTAAAAATTGGTCTTCCAAAAATTACTCTTTACAAAAATTTAGCATAACAAGGACAATTGGCTTCAAACCTGAGAAATGAAAATTTAAATAATATTGGAATCGAATTTCTAACTACTTATAAACTGAATGTATTTACCAAAATAAAGAAATGACGTCGAATCTGAGAATTGAAAATTCGAATATGGAATGACATTAGATATATAAACTATTGAAACTATTACTAATCTTATTTGAGATAGTCTTCACAAACAATAAGATTGCATTAATTCGCATGTAGTCCAATATTATAGTGAATAGGGTGCTGAGTTTCCACACATACATCTTGCGTTCAAAACTCCCTCCTAAACTATTGTAATAATTTCAAACTCTCTCCTCTCTCTTAATAATAATAAATTTATAATAATAAAAAAAGATTGTATTGAGTTGAAAAATACATAGCCAAATTATTTCAATTACAACAATTTCCCATGCTGAAATTCCTTTATCGATTTGATAAATCCGGTATTAGGTGAACATATATTAATCGTTGTTTATCAAAAAGACCAATTGGTTGTTACATTATATTTCTTGTCGTTGTCGGCTAGTGTAATGCTTTACTTTTGTTAATTGCAATTGTTGTTCTTTATGCATAAATAGATGGGACTGTCGACCAAACTTGTTCTATACAGAAAAGCGACTAAGTCCATGCTGTTTGAATGTGTTTTGGTCTGCGATGTTGTAGGACCTAAAAATATGCAATTGATTTGGAAAGTTTGTTAGAATATTTGTCCTGAATTTGCCCCCATCATGTCTGGTGGTGACATACCTAGTCGGTGCCGGCTTATAAACCCTAACAGCAACCTCACAAATTCTCAAACAATTTGGCTGACGAATATAATTCCATCAATTATTAATAGTTGGAATTTGGAAGGTATACCACATAATCTCATATGATTAATATATGATCGATCGACATGCCACTCCAACTAGCTAGCACAGTAATTTGGTTCGGTATATGTAATGAGATTCCTAAAACCTACCACCTTATACGAGGTCAAGCAATCAGAACTTAGGTTAGGCTTGTGCTTTTGAAAGGTTGCCAAATCTTAAACACCGATCTGATGATGAATTAGAGGTCATTTATTTAACAGGAGAATAGAGGTCATTTGTTCGTGCAATGGTAACGTTGTTATGTAAGGCAATGTGTCATTAAGTTATTAAACTGACGACTAGACCTGATAATTTCTTACATGACTCGTTAATCCGATACGAAATAATACAAAACTAACAGGTTTTGGATTAACCCGTTAATGAGTCAGGTTGTTGTCGGGTCATTATTAAGAATGCGCCAAGATGACGGGTTTGGCACGGCACAATTCTTTAAGATAATAAGTATGACACGAAAACGACAAATACGACTCTTTTGCCAGGTCTACTAACTACTAGTTGAGATGAAGTATACACTATACCTTCAAATAATATATTTTATATAACAATAGTATGTCAACCCTACATTTCAAATAATAGGCTTGTCGCTCAAGTTGTTAAAAGCATAAATTCATGCATTGAGTCTTGTATTCGCTTCTCTTCCAATAGTCCTTGGATAAACCAAAGACAACATATATACCAAACTTATTAATAGGAAAGTTTTCCCTTGCCAAATTTTCTATGGTTATGTTACTCAACGGTGAATTGTATTGATTCTTGTCTATATGTGCAACCCGAATTCATACAATAATATTTATTTGGCAAGAGAATATTAATCATCTCCTGTAATTTTTATAAGATTATAGAGGATGGGGGTAATGAAGCCATGTTGCAACACTTTTTTGATGTGGTTCTTAAGCCAAAAACCATGTACATATTAGACTTTATTTGCCGACAGTACTAGTAGGCAGTTGTGTCATTCTCTCTTCAAGATATGACTTAACAGGTGTGGACTCAAAAGTGGCAAAGGGGCATTAAATCCCTAGAGAATCACACTTTGTGAATTCTGAGCTCACTAAAAGCTAAGAATAATCTAGTCAAAGTTTACAACTATACATAATAACAAATGATCGACGAACCCCACTCTTTGATCTGATTTCAATATCCGTCGTACATTTGTCTTTATGCTCAAGAAACTTTGAACAAACGTATGGTCACAACTTCAAAGAATTTGGTATCGTAGGCTTAATATTCATAGTATGCATGAAGGAGCAGAATATCTATGATGATTATTGCTGGATGAGGTTGAAAGCAAATACACGTGTTATGATTGTCTGCAAATAATATATGCCTTCTATGTCACACTATCTAAAAATCACACGTGAATATTTGACTAGATAAATAAGCCAAGAGCGCCATATGCTCCTGTGAGATGTCCTAAATCACAAGCAAACACTATGACTTTATTCTATGCATATCCTCATCAGTCTTTCTGTTACATTTAACCAATTCTTCATGTATATTATTGCAAGCAGAAAATGATGACTGAAATTTTTTATATATATGAAACAAAAAAAGTGTTTATGAAAGAACTCGGCTAATTCAGCTAATTTAGTGTCAAAAATTTTTGTTATAACATTGACAAATATTTTAGTATGATTGTAACACGGGTATGAGGTATTATGTCCAACTAATTTAGTCATGATAAATGTATCTATCTATAATATTATACCTCAAGTTCATAAATGGTTTCTCTAACCTATTAAGTCCCTAAGCGGAAATTAAGCAGTAAGAGTAGTTAGGGTTACTAATTTATTATATGTTCATGCCACTAAAGTTAGATGAGGATAACATTTATAACTTAAAGTAAAGGAAGGTACTCTGGGTAGGCCTAGGAGAGCAACACTTTTGCTGGGTGCAATCCAACTTTACCCAGCTGGACTTCTCCAACAAAATTGTGCCATTGGCATGCATGTAAATCAACACACACAGCATTTTATGTATGTAAACAATTGGCCATACCAATACAAAATATAAGGAACATTCTTTTGGGAAAAAGATGTTTGTATTATTAGATTGAATTTAGAATTATACACGTGTTTGAAGACATAAGACAATAAAAGAACATTTCCTATGTGTCACATAATAAAAGAACATTCCCAATTGATTTGGTAAAGTTTGGCTTTGAACCCTCATCTATGTTTAACTATTACAAATTTTCATATTTAGAGGTATATTTAGAAAGAAAAAAAATTGGCGCATTATTGAATAAAGATATATACCACATAAAACAGAATAAACTGCACGAATAAAGACACGGTAAAACAGAGGATAAATCTTTTTCTACTTTGAGGCATTGGTAAAAGCTAAATGCAGGAAATTATTATCCAATAAACTTCTTCTCCACGTTGGAATCTTAAAAAGAATGTAAAAAAAAGAAGGCAGGCTTGGAATGCAAGGCTTAAGCTGGATCATTGGAAAGCGATACGTATAAGGTGTGAAAAACGAGGCAGCTGATTAGAGTCCCTGAGAGATTTTCTGAGATTGTAATATTGGCGTTTGGCAAGTTGCAGATCGATGAGAGGCCATGGCCAGCTGCATGCTGCTTGGGAATCAAGGCTGAGAGAAAGTTGATGATACGTACACTAGGGTGTCCGAAAGGGAGGCACGTGCACTTTAAGTAAAGACGACAACAGCTGGTCACGTGATCCAATGCCATCGAAAGCGGACCAAGCCTTGAGCTTTAAGCATGTTTGTCATCTATAATAATGTCTTTGTAACCAGAACCCTAGCCAGTTGTGGCTCTGGTGCATGGGGATCGGCCTCAACAAAACGTTCTAATTAGCAGTTGCCATGCATACAGCTTCCCCCAATGCTCTTAAAATTTTGAAATTTGGCATGATAGTTAATCTTCCGACTCTCGCAAAGTGGTAAGCCTTATTGGCATGATAGTTAATTCCAATGACGTAGATTGTGATTTGTTAAAAACGAAGTGTAAAAAAAATGTGCTTGTTACATCTGGGTGAGATCATACTTTTTCTTTATTCTTTGTCTGGAAATTGTGTACTTATTCCATTTATTTTTATATTGCAATGCATATATTTTGTAACTTACATCACTTATTCAGTTATTCTTTCCATTTCATAAACTCAAGTCAGATCTTTGTTATATATGGTTCAATTCATTGTCAGATAAAATATGACTTTACACACTCTTATCATGTTTCCTTTTCTTCTTCTTATTTTTCTTTAAAAGAGAGAGAGAGAGAGAGAGAGAGAGAGAGAGAGAGAGAGAGAGAGAGAGTATATGCATGTAATCATGTGTGATTTATACAATTTAATCACAATACTTTTTTAGAGCTGTAAAAATATAAAGGAAAAATTCTTATAGAAGTGCTTATGTTTCATATTGTATAGTCTTGTGTATTTGTCTAAATTAATACGAACTATGTTCGGGCACATGTAGGACTTGTTAGAGTATGATCATAAAACCAAAATCTTTAGGCCGGCTATTAGGATTTAGTTGGTACAGAAAAGTCTCAAGAGAGGGGTACTAATCTTACAGATGTGGGGATTATTTTGAAGTATGAATGTTGGCTTGAACACTTAGTATTGAACAAAGAAACATTGTTGGTTTGCATATGAATTCTAATAGGAGAATTACATGATTGTTGGTAATAAATAGAATATATATGTGTGTGTGTGTGTGTGTGTGTGTGTGTGTGTAGAGGTCTCCGCTCTTATAAAGATACACTTAAGTTTTAAGGAAAACTAATGAAAAGAGTTTGAAAACTTTGAGTTTTAACGATAAGGACAAAATAAAAGGAAAAGTGAATAGTACCAAGATTGACTTTTTAGTGTAAAAATGTGGTTTTTCGTTAAAGTGAACAGTATCGTGAGCTTTTCATTAAAGTTCCCTAATTTCTAACCCAAGAGCCTATATTATTGGTTAAGCATTAAGCTTTTGTTAGAGAGGAGAAGGACCGCAATTGTATTTGATCATACATCGTCATCATCAAATCGATAAACTTTATAGGCCCAACATGTTCTACTACCAATATTACCAAATTGTCCTAAATCACTTATTACTAGGTTTTGGTTTTTATCACAAAATGCATTGGTGATATTAGGGGTGGAATCTCCTTGAGTTGTTTATTATTTTGTCATATGCTCAACGTGGGATTCTATTCTCCAACACACCTCCTCACGAGTGACCCAACACAGGACCATACAGAAAACCTATTCCCACATAATGAACTGGTCAAATCATTATACTTGAGCTAACGCCAATCGTTTTTAGAGTCCAATCAGTCAATAGTCAGTCGCTAGAGCCAACACCATTGTTTTCGAAGGCCCAACTTAAAGGAAGCACATTCGAGTCCAGTAACTCAGGCTCCTAACGTGTAAAGAGAATAGGTTGCTCTGATAACATAATAAACGTTATAGGTTCAACATGTACACCAACAATATCACTGATATTGATGCAACTTAACTATCTATTACTAGGTGTTAGGTTTTAACTTAATGAGCCTTGATGATATTAGGGGTCGAACCTTCCATATATAAGTTGTATATTATTTTATTATATGCCCGATGTAAAATTCTATTCTCCAACACAATTTTTACAAGTTAGTTTTCTTTCATATGGATAGATAGCTTATAAGAGTTTATGAGTTTGTGGTTTATTAACTACCTCAACAAAGATCATATGTTGAATATCATACATGAGTACTGTCCATTGGGTCTTTATACATTACAATATTGATATTTTTCCTTTAAAGAAAGGGGACAATATAGGTTTACATAATGGATCAATCATAATTAGTATTAAACTCAACACAAATATTAAAAGGTCATTATTATTTAAGCTTTAGTCAAATATAAGATTTTCCACATATATACAAATAAGAAATACCATTAAACTGTAGTATTGTTAACTCGAATATCCACTACTACAAAAGGGGATATCACTGGCAATGTAAAACCGACAAGAAACACCACTTACTGTCGGATTTTTGGTAAAAATCCGACATTAAATCACGCAATGTTGCATAGAGGAACCGACACCAATACTACCATCACAAAAGGGTATTGACGTCGCTTAGCCCCCTTAATCTGCCACCAAGAAGCAAAGTAATAACAAATAAAAAAGAACAACGACGTCGCTTAAAAGCGACATCGATTCTTACATTGCTTATAAGCGACATAAAAATCTGATATGATGGCGGACCAAACCGACATTAAGTAACAAATAAACAATTAAAATATCACAATTACTATCGGTCCAAACCGACATTACATAACATATAGATACATAAAATAATTATCATGCGGTCACCCATAAGCGACACCAAATATATTAATAATATAAAAAAAAATCTTTTTCCGTTTTTAATTAATAATAATTAAAAAAAAATATATAATAATAAATCCCACCATATGTCAATGAAAAAACAAACAATTTTAAGCAAACTTCGTATTAAAAATAAAATTTCTGCCAACTATATATTAAATTTAAAATTAACTACAATTCTTAAAAATGTACAACCCATACAAATTCTTCTCGAACTCTTGCAAAAGATTTTGAACCAGTTGTGTAGTTCATAGTTTTCAACTGCCGATTATGCTTTTTTTTTTTTGGCAATCTCCTGAAAAATCAAAGAATTTATTAGACAAATTTCAAGGTATAATAAAATAAATCATGAAACGTTTACCTTTGTTTTTTCTTTATTCCAGTATGCCACCATCGGAATATTTCTGTAATCTCTAACTTTTGCCGCTACATGTTTCGAAAACGCACTAGAATTATCACTAATGCAATTTTCCAGACAAATCAAATGAACAAGGTTGCTCTTTCCAATTCGGAAATGAGGATCCACGCCTCCGTTGAGTTGATCCTTATAAATACAGAAAAATAATTAAAAACCAAGAAACAAAAATAAATTTTCAATTTAAGCATAAAACTAGTTAAAATACAAAACAGAAACTAAAATTAATAATCATAATAATTTAAAAATGAACCACCTTCGAGCTGTTCCTCTTCGAATTGGAGTTCCTTATAATGTTGATCTTCAAAATGGTGATCCATAGCAAATCGAGAAGAAGAAGAGGAAAAACTGAAAAGGAGGAAGAAAGGGACGCACGGATGAAATGGGGAAGGATAAGAAGAAAGACTGAAATTGGGGGAGAAATGAAAGCACGGATGAAATGGGAAAGAGATGGGTTTAAATATGGGTACTTAGTTGGCGTAGGTTTAAACCGACATGGATTGACTGACGTCGAATTAAAAGCCAATGGTTTCGAATTAAATGTACATACCGACGCCAACCTGCCACACTTTACTGATATTCACATCACTTTCTGACACTCTTTATTGAAAATACAGCGTCGGTTTAAATTAATGTTGGTGTCAGTCTTAACCGACACCAACTTCTGACACACTTTTTGAAGTTCACATAACGTCGGTTTAATGAAACTTGCGTCGAATTAAAAGATTATAGCGTCGGTTAAAACCGACACTAAGTTTAACCCAAATTTTCCGTGCAAAACAAGCGGGATATTTCCCGCCTGATATTTCAAGAGTTCTATCCATTTCCCGCCTAATGTTTGGGAAATTTCCAGCCTAATATTTCAAGATATCCATCCATTTCCCGCCTAATATTTAACCCACAGAAAAAAAAATAACCAACTTTTTTTGTGTGTGTTATCTCTTATAACATTTTAAGATTTTAATAAATAAAATTTAACTTGAATAAAATACCTAATAAAAAACATAAATATAATTTTATTATAAAATATCATCACATACTAATTGAAACATAGTCTAATTAACACTTAAAATATATAAAATAATTAATATATTTATTCCAAGTCATCAAAACGATAAGATTCACTAACACTTAGAGTTTATTTATACTTTCATTAAGTATAACATAAGATTCACTAGTGTAAATATTTTAAATTGAAGATCGAATTCATTCATTGTATTCATATAGGGTCAAGGAGTGTAGCTGTAAAAAGTTATCAAAATCGAAGTTAAAATAACCGTTAAATCGTGATTTTTTGTTTATAACCGTCGAAAAGTTTTGTCCCTTTACTTGATCTCTGAATGTTTGTTTTTTGCGATTTTTGGTGTATGCGATCTCGAAGCATATACAAACATGTTTGACGGTTGGATCGTTGAAATTACTTTCGTAAAATGCGTATCCCATCAAAACGATAGATTCACTAACACTTAAGAGTTTATTTATACTTTCATTAAGTATAACATAAGATTTTGTGGTATCCACTAGTGTAAAAATTTTAAATTGAAGATTGAATTCATTCATTGTAATCATATAGGGTCAAGGAGTGTAGCTATAAAAAAAATAATCAAAATCAGAGTTAAAATAACCGTTAAATCGTGATTTTTTGTTTTATAACCGTCGAAAAGTTTTGTCCCGTTACTGGATCTTTGAATGTTTGTTTTTTGCAATTTTTGGCGTATGCAATCTCGAAGTATATACAAACATGTTGTACGGTTGGATCATTGAAACTAGTTTCGTAGAATGCGTATCCCATCAAAATAATAGATTCACTAACACTTAAAGAGTTTATTCCTACTTTCATTAAGTATAACATAAGATTTTGTGGTATCCACTAGTGTAAATATTTTAAATTGAAGATCGAGTTCATTCATTGTATTCATATAAGGTCAAGGAGTGTAGCTGTAAAAAATCATCAAAATCGGAGTTAAAATAACCGTTAAATCGTGATTTTTCATTTATAACCATTGAAAAGTTTTGTCCCGTTAGTTGATCTCTGAAAAAAAAAATTGAGATTTTTGGCGTCTGCGATCTTGAAGCATATACAAACAATTTTGACGGTTAGATCGTTGAAATTAGTTTCATAGAATTCGTATCCCATCAAGTTCAATGGTATATATATACGCCAAACTTGTTTTGATGGGATACACATTCTACGAAACTAATTTCAATGATCCAACCGTCAAACTTGTTTATATATGCTTCGAGAGCGCATACTCCAAAAATCACAAAAAACAAACATTTAGAGATCAAGTAACGGGACAAAACTTTTCGACGGTTATAAACGAAAAATTACGATTTACCGGTTATTTTAACTCCGATTTTGATGATTTTTTACAGCTACACTCTTTGACCCTACATGAATACAATGAATGAATTCGATCTTCAATTTAAAATATTTACACTTGTGGATACCACAAAATCTTATGTTATACTTAATGAAAGTATAAATAAACTCTAAGTGTTAGTGAATCTATCGTTTTGATGGGATACGCATTCTACGAAACTAACTTCAATGATCCAACCATCAAACTTGTTTATATATGCTTCGAGATCACATACACCAAAAGTTGCAAAAAAAAAAACATTCAGAGATCAAGTAACGAGACAAAACTTTTCGACGATTATAAACGAAAAATCACGATTTAACGACTATTTTAACTCTGATTTTGATGATTTTTTACAGCTACACTCCTTGATCCTATATGAATACAATGAACTAATTTGATCGTCAATTTAAAATATTTACAGAAGTGGATACTACAAAATCTTATGTCATGATGATCGATGAAAATTGAGGATTTTGTAGAAGGAATAACATGCAAGCTTTGAGTTTCATTGGCAAGGTTTAAACTTTTCAGAAAGACTTCACAACCTTGAAAACAAAAACTCTTTCATTTTGCATATCTTTGCACATTTAACATTTTGTAATAGAGTAGTAGTGTATGGATGTTTGTTTATTAGGCTCTTATTTTCGAGTGTAGATGTAGTACTTAAGCGACAAATGTGTTTTAATGTTTTGAAGTAATATTTATGTGGCAATGTGTGGGATGTGCAAATTTAAGAAAAAATATATATTTTTCTTAACGGGTCATAACGGTTCGCCTGTTAAGGACCCGTTAAGATAATGGGTAAGACACGACACGACCTGTTAAGATAACAGGTGTTACACGAAAACGATAAACATGACCTGTTTGCCAGGCCTAGTTGCGTGCCACCTCATAAACTAATCCTTAAGAAAGATGCAAGAGAGGAAGAAGAAAACAGGGGGGATAGTATATAAAGACCATCAATATGTCGCTTACAACCGACACCGGGTTTCAAAATATTAAAAAAATAAAATCTATGTCGCTCAGAACCGACGCAGGTTTTAAAATATTTAAAAGCAATAATTAGTGTCGGCTATTAGCCACACCAATACTTTATGTCGCTTAAAAGCGACACTAGTTTTTTAAAAAGCGACACCATTATTTAAAAATTATTAAAATGTATGTCGGTTATATGTGACATTAAATGTTTACGCCGGTTACAAGCGACAGTAAATCCGACGTCATGTTCAGTAAGTGTCGCAAATGTCTTGTCCGTCACTATATTATATTAAAGCGACATCACCTAGTGACACAATAAGTCCATTTTGTAGTAGTGATCATGAATTCAGCTCAATTGTTGTACCAAAATAAATAATTAAACATGTTCAGCTCAATTTTCCTTGATGGAGTTTTATTTGACTAAGTTGAGCTAATTTAGTTATCTTAATTAAGGCTTGAGTTCAAGTTTGGGCTAATCTCGAGCTATATAAGCCTAACATAGTCTAGTGATATACTAATAATGACCCAAAGACGTCAGGATTCAAGGGAGTTCATAGATCATCATGAACCACAAAAATAGTTTCATTTTATTAGGATAATTATCATTGGACTCCCTAAACCTTTCTAAAAATGATTCATGGACTGGCTGATGAAGATATTCTGCATTGATCCCAAGAGACGAAAACAGACCCTAAACCAATTTGGTAACTCTTTTAGAGTATGAAGGGGAAGTTGAATAAACCATGTGTGGGAATATCAGATACTTTGAAAACATTACACAATATCCCACGCTTTTTGGTAATCCCAAAAGTTATACCTCGAGGCTTACAACTATAGCCTGAGCAATTCCTCTATCAGAATTTTCATTCAACTTACTCGCAGATGAGAACATCATCATATGCCTCATGGTATTAACTATCTGATATTTTGTTTGTCCATCAATGCTCCTGTAAACACGAATTTCCTATGATAAATGAGACAAGAACACGTGTACAAAATAAATGATTTGTATTAATGAATTTATAGGGTTACAATCTCTTTACAACTTGATCTTCTAATTCGATATCATAAATGTAAGGTGTGTGATGTAAGGGTTGTTGATCCAAGGGTCGCAATGACTTGATCTTGGATGAACGATTGCCTCAAGGATTTGACTTGTGACAAAGGAAGAACCGGCACATGTGGTGGTGCTTGTTGATTCTTCAAAGGTTTTGGCAAAGAACATAGAGTGCTTTCTAAATTCTTGGGAGTCTTCAGGAATTTGAGAGTTTGGATGCTTGAGAGCCTTAGATTTTCAAAGCTTTAGCGTTAGGGCTTGAAATGATTTTCTGGCCCCTTATCCTTTGTCTTGGAGCCTTGTATTTATAGACTTCCCAAGCCTTGCCTACAGATGGATTTGACCTTGATTGTGAGCTTGATTAATTGATGAAAGAACCATGACTTGATTTGTGGCTTGGCTCGTGGTTTGTTTCCATCAATCAATCAAAAAACCAATTATTTAATTTAAATAAAATCAAATAATCAATCTTGCCCAATTTGACATTTCTATTTGTTTTAATTTAAATTAATTAATTTGTTTAATCTAAATTAAAATCAAATATTAATTTCCACCAATCATTGACATGTGCTCTTGATGACTCGTCCGGTCTTGATGAGTCATATACCACGTAAGCCCTCGCATGCCAAAATTTAATGTGTTTGGTGATCATTTATTTCATTGAAATTTCGATATCTACAAATTCCCCCACTTCAAGGTGCTTTGTATGCATGTGCTTGTCACATGTAGAATATGTGTTTTGAAGTCCCTCGAATAGGGAATGTATTTGACCATAGTGTTTTGAAGTCCTTCAACTTCCCTCAACGTAGATGTCGATTCAAGGGCTGTCGAGACTTGATCTTGAATTATGCTGGAAGTTTCTTCAAGGGCCGTCAAGGCTTGGTCTTGAATGAAATAGGACCACAAGGAGTTTCACGTGGCTAGTGATCTTCAACTTTGGTAGTGGATGAGTCGGCACGTGCTTGTTGTGCTTATTGATTCTCCATGAGCTTGATGAAGAACACGAGTGTTTGCTTTGGCCAGAGAGCTTTCTGGTTTCTTTCAAAGGTTTGGCTTTGCTTTGTTTGGGGTCGAACTTGATCCAAGGGTGGTGGACACTTGATCTTGAATCGGACTTGTGATTTCTTCACCGGGCCATCGAGGCTTGATCTTGAATGCAAGGGGACCACGAATGGTTTCAAGTGGTGGGTGGTCTTCGGCATTGGTGGTGGATGAATCGGCACATGTACTTGTTGTGCTTGTTGACTCTCCACGAGCTTAATGAAGAACACGAGTGTTTGTTTTGGCCATAGAGCTTTCTAGAGTCAAATTTGATTCAAGGGTGGTGCATACTTGTCCTTGAATTAGACTTGTGATTTCTTCAAGGGCTGTCAAGGCTTGATCTTGAACAAATCAGGACCATGAGTAGTGTCACGTGGCTGGTGATCTTCGGCTTTGTGAGATGAATAGCCACATATTTGTTGTGCTTGTTGATTCTCCATGAGCTTGATGAAGAACACGATTGCTTAGGTGTTTGAGAGATTTCTGGATGTACGGGGCTTCGACTTCCTTTTCCTCTCCTCGCTTATGAAGGAGTGCCTAGTATTTATAGGCAAAGAATTACGCTTGATTTAAAATATCCAATTGGAGCATTAGGCTCACCATGCTCTTTTATTTTGAACCGCTTGGACCAGTGTGCCGCAGTCATGTCATTGGATTCCTTAGTATTAACCGTGATGATGGTGGAACCAGCACATGTAGGTGGTGCGACTTGAAAACTCGTATGGCAAATGTATTTTTTTTTTATACCACGCTAAACGTTGATACCAATCTTAGTACCAATCAGTGCATTTTCTTTCTTTCTTTCTTCACCATGACCATTAGTGCATATTTTTGGAAGACCAATTGGACCATTAGACAGCTTCTCCAATAACATTTTATATGGCAAGAAATCCCATATTTCCTTTAATATGCCTCCAACTAAATCAGCGAGCTAGGTCCACTCTTGTAATCTCTTTTGGTAAGAAGCTCAATGTACCACACAAGTATTAAGCTTCTGATTTTGTGATCATATAGCCTATGCAGGCAAGTAACTATTTGTGCAGCTTGTATTGCTTTGACTAATTTGAGTCAAAATGGGTACTGAATTTAGGAATTATTAACTTTTCCCTTGTGTGGCCTCCACTCCAAGGGGATAACTAAGAATGACTACATAACCAATGTGATTATTCTCTACAAAAAAAATTCCAATAATCTTGTGATCATGAATGATCAAACAAGCAGAGTATCCCCATGACCGATGGTATTTGGCTTTGATTTTCCATATCCAAATTGGCAAAAATAGATCTAATAATCAATGCGATTGTCAATTTTCTTATCTTTTTAGATATTTTGTAGCCTGCACAAGGAAGCCTTGAATTTTTTTTATTTTCCTATATAAAGTGAGACTAGGGTAGACCTTTTATTTATGCACTGCAGCACCGTGCTTTGTCTCTGCACGGACTAGAGTCACCATCGCCGTCAGCTGTTGTGCTTCCTCCATGAGCCCTGACAATACTCACAGGCACGGTGGTCTTCTCTAGTTGGTCTGCTTTATCGATGGATGTAGGTACGAAGGTGCAAGTACGATCACGTTCATCTCCATTGTCACGAGCCCACTGTCCTGAAGAAGATCAATCATGCCATTCCATTGGTTCCATGCTACCATGCAGCAGCTTCGAACTATTTTCTTTCTATTGGAACCAAAAGGTATCACTTCTAATTTTCATTAATTAATTAATTTAATAGATAAAAATAATATAAAATTTTCCAACACTTTCTTTTTTTAATCTTTTTATGTTGCAGGTTACCCCCACGACACGAATGCCAGGCCCGACCCAGACTCAGTGCCACCAGGGCGGTTGTCTAGCAGTGGCGAAGCCAGGATTTCTCGGGGGAGGGGCGAACTTAAAAGAGTGCAAGGTTAAAGAAAAATTGCAACAACTAAATCTTTGTATATAGTAATGTCTTTCATAATTAATCAATACAAACAAATTACAATTGTTGCCGGTGAGGTTTCATGTCATGAAAACGTCGCATAATAGGCTCATTATCAATAAAAGCAAATATGTAATAATCGTAATTTGTATACATTATGTAATAATTCAATTAATTAATCAATAATCAAGAATTTTAATTTTAATTTTCACCCTAAAAATTAATTTCATAATATCATATCAATAATCAACAACCAATAACCAACTTAGTACATTAGCATTACCATATTAATATGATTCTATTTCTATACCAAATTACCAATTAAATCAAATTCGTATTAAATATTTATTTAGGGTTAGGTAGAGATTATAAATTTACCTTGAATTGAAGTTTGGAGGCTAGCCTAACGGCTCAGTGGCTGGCTCGCCACTACTCACCACTGTCTGTGAGAGAGTGAGAGAGGAGGAACGGCTAGGAGCCTGGGCTGCAGCTGGGGAGCAGCTTTGCTGTGCAGCGGGGAGCAGCTTTGCTGCTCTCTGTGCTGCAATTGGTTTTCTTTCTGAAAGGCTAGGTCAATGGGGGACACGCGGTCCCCCCCCCCCCCCACCACATATATATATATATATATATATTTTTTTTTTTTTTTTAAACAGACACGAAACGACGTCGTTTTGGACTGGATTTAAAAAAAAATAAAATAAAAGTTTGAAGTTAGATCTGCTGCTGTGTGCAGCAGAAGAGTTCTGTAGAAAGAACAGAGCGGAGCTGCGGGGACGCCGGGAAGGGGAGAGGCCAAACCGGCGCTGGGGGTGTGTTTTTCGGCGAGGGGAGTGGCTACGGCCACTCCTCGCCCTCACGTGGCTTCGCCACTGACTATATGGGCTTTTCCTATTTTAGCTTGGAACAAAGTGGTTTGCCCCTTACTATCCATAATTTTTGCTTTAGGTACAATGGTGTTCATCACCTTATATGAAATCCTATAAATCACAGCTAAATTTTGTGATCATGATTCCATATCATACCCTTGCGTATCAACGCTCAGGATTAGAGTCTTTAAGACTCCAGGGTCCGATACCGTTACAGAAAAATTTAGGAAGCAATTGAAATAAATTGGTCATTCACTAAGGAATGACTCTACTAAACCAACATGGAATTGACAAAGTTTATGTGTCATATATCTCTCAAGGATAGAAGTGTCTAACTCTGTTATGGTTAACGGTTTTACCACTACTTGAATTAGACCAACATGCAAATAGTTATGACCATTTTGCATACGTTGATCTACTTGATTTTGGCAAAGCAATTGAAAATCTGCACTGGCATCAGTAACAGAGACCCTTTTTTCAACAGCCTTAATTGAGTAATCCACTCTGAATTCAAAAGATCATTTTTAATATATATCATATGTCGGGACTTTAAATATGTTCCAATTTTGTAAGTCTTTTCCTATTTTATATATGTTACTTCTTCAGTATTGTTTACCCTCATGGTCCTTGAGATATCACAGTTATGAGAACAACTACTGTTACCTACAGTCCTCTTACTCAAAGATCTAATTAAACCTGCCATTAGAGGAGAATTTATTTACTTATTTGTTCTCTAGGTGATGTATGGATAGCAACATTGCCTACGCCTAAGAAACGCCTAACCTTGGATAAACGGCGATATGGTTCACTGACGACTTCCCTCCACCTTAGTGAGAAGTTCTTGTAGTGTATATTGATCTAATAGTGAAGTTTAATTAAATCTACACTACAGAACATATAAATAACGAGTTTTGGCTCTGATACCAATAATGGCCCATAGTCGTTTGATCTTGCTCTTCCTATGAAAAGAAAGAAGATAAGAATATTTAAAATGTTGTCTGATATCAAGACAAGCAAAGAATTATTCTACGTTTGAATACTTGGCTACCTTTCCTGTAGCCATGTCCGTTGGTTTGATAATTTCATTAAGAGTCTTTCCTTTTGCGGTTCAACTATGCCAAGCTGAGTCAAATCCACTACATAAAGTGAAGATGTCGCCCACTGTACAAGGCTACTTTATGGTGACCCTCTACTTCAACAGCACCTGGAAGATTTTTAGTTTGTCGTTTTGTTTTTAAGTTTTGTTATAAATAAAGCCTTGCTGCTCAGTTGTTAACAAGCTTTTCTTGAGATTGTAAAAATTTTAGTCTAAAATGTGAGAGTTCTTATCAAGGTTCTAAAAGGCGCTAGGCGCTAGTCGGGCGGCGGGATAGGGCCTAGCGCCTAGGCGGCTAGGCGGAGCCTAGGCAGGCGACTAGGCGGATTTAAGTAAATCTATTCTATTTCATGTAAACAATTGTCTGTTTATACTTAAAATATACATAATTTCGTCATAAACTAGAAAATAGAATGACATCTATATTATGAAGTATTGGAACATAATGAAAACATAGGGAGCAAACATATAATGTGTGTTTATTTAAGTATTCAATAAGTCTCTTACAATTTATTGGAAATAATAAAATGCAAAAGGAAAGTTATCTATTTTTTATCTAAGTGAATTGCAACCTAGGCAGGTGTCTAGGAGGGTCTGGTCGGGCTAGGCGGGCACCTAGGCGGTCTAGGCGGGCGCCTTAGCAGGTCTGGGTGGGCTAGGCGGTCTAGGTATTAATCGGGGCGGTGACCAGCCGCCTAGCGCCTAGGCGGGGCCTAGGCGGTGCTAGGCGGGGATTTTTAGAACAGTGGTTCTTATGCCTTTGTTGTAACTACGCTCTTTGCTCATCTTTTTTATTGAAGATATTATCATAAATATGAGTTTGCTTTATACTTCTTATATCTCTTTTAATCTATGCTTCTTATTATATCTCTTCTATTTTCAGTATTCAATTTCCCATTACTTTATATTGTTTGCTTCAATTGTTATTCATTTTTTTATTACGTTTATACATATATTATCTTCTTGTAATTGGGTACTAGGCGGAATATCCTGCAAATAAAAATTTAACTTTGTACAGTAGACTAGTCAAATGAGCTAGTCAACTAGTTACAAGTTAGTCAGTGATATAAAGTGCAGTTGCAAGAACAAATCCTAATTGACCAACATGTTCAACTAATCAGAGTTTGCCCAGATTAGTTTCACAACAATAATTCTTAAACTTGAACACGTTTGCATATCAGTCCATTATGCAAATAGCAATGACAAAGCAATTATGAATTAAAGTATGCTGGATAGTCCAGCTCACCAGTCAACTAAGTACAGATTCGTCAGTTAATTAGACGCAAATGTACGAATCAAACTTGGTTCACTACAAGTTATCCTAATCAACAACAGTTCAGTTCATTGCTCATAATATGCAGTGTAAACTTAGTCTCTAACGCATATCAAATAACAATCCATATCATCCATGAAACATATGCAAGTAAATAAGATATGTGGACAAGTTTAAGACACAAGGAACGCAAGAAGTTTTTGGCCGGAAAAAACCACCTCTGGGTTAAAAATCTAGACTCACCACTGAGTCCAATCCACTAGTGTAAACAAGGTTCATACAAATACCACACAAGCTTAATTCCTAGATCCCTATCTACGGAGCAACTTTACCTTTATGCAACCTTGCCTTACACAATATGGATTCCTTCGGTCTTCACGAAGGGAAGCTCCTCCTGAGCTCTTCACCTTGTGGCACCAAAATGGTGTTGTCTCCAGTCTTCACAAGATGGCAGCTCTTCCTGAACTCTTCACCTTGTGGCACCGAGACCAACACACAAACTATGCTTATGATGATATGGCAATGATATGCAGATCTAGATTCAGATGTCCAGTCAGTTTCATCAATCAAACACCTGAAAGATGAAACTAACATGGATCCAAAAAAATGTCAGTTTAAAGATTTGAAACTTGAAGAACTTGACCACCAAATTAAAACAAAATCAAGAAGACAATGCTACCCTAATGCAATGATTGGGTGTTTGATGCATGAACATAGTTTTGTGGCTAGGGTTTCAATGAATAACACAAGAGGTAGCTCAAAGCTAAAAACTTTATTTTCAGAAAATGTAAACTTCCTAGCCAAAACAAATGAGCATATAAAAATATTTAAGCAAGCAATTTCAAAGACAGATTTACGAATATTCATGAAGAATATTACCCAGAAAAATGCTTGATGCTCCTAGGGGGTTTAAGGTGGAGATGACAAACAATGTCTCTCTCTAAAGTTAATCTCACTCAACCAAAAACAAATGAAACCCACATAACCCTAATAAAGGAAAATGTTTGTTTCAACAGCCAAGGACACAAGGGTGAAAAGTTCAGTCCCATATAAAAGATGTCAGTCAGCCCATATGGGCTATCTTAAATTGTGTGCCCAGCTAGCTGGACAGTAGCGAGAAATTCTGACGAGACAATGTCACTAGTCAGAATGAACTCAGGTTTATGCACGAATGCACATGTATGAACAAACCTTTTGTGATGATGATTGTCTTCAACAAATACCTTTGTACACAATATCCAGCAAGATGAACCCATACTAGAGTTGTAAAACAAAAGACAATCTAAGAGCATATGTGGTGTCATTTACAACTTTTAACAAGGAAAGCCAAATAACTAAAACTAGACTTCACACTTCCAATTTACAAATTTAAACAAGATTAGACGACTCTGACGTATATTGCCATTATTTTTTGTGTGTATATATATATATATATATATAATATTATTATACAAGATGCTCAACCATTTCCCAAGACTATATAACTAATCAATGCTACACTCACTGGTAACGAACAACAGGAATCGCATACAAAAATTCACAATAAGTTTGTTAATCCACCGGTGAAGATAAAGTCACATCCTGAGAAAGAAACTCTAGCTCGACGAAGGGCCATAGAAGTGCGCTTAGCACATTAATCAGGCTATGAAGTGAAGGTCACAGGGGCTATGAGATCTGATTATGCGTAGGAATTAGTGTTGGAAGCCCTTATAGTAAGCATAAAATTAAAAGTAGCCCCAAGCTTATGAATAAGCTCAAGATAGTCAAGATGGGTGGAGTAGGGCTGGTCTAAGACAAGACAGACCAATCTTTATTCTCCTACTCGCGTTTACAAGGTTTCCCACTCACTCTATTGAGTTACAGCCTTTGTTGGGCTGATCTAAGTCTTCTGACTTGGATTGGCATACTGGGGTCCAAAGGCTCCCATGTTTTCCGTTGGTCAACAACCAACCACAACTCACTACCTTGCTTACATTCTAGAAATGGTAGCTTTCGCGCCCTTCCTGCTTACTGAAATTGATGTGAATGACCACTCGAACTTAATTCAACAACTTGTAATTACATAATGACAATCGAATCAACGAGCTAAAGCTATGCGATGGAGATGAATGCTTAAATTACGGCCTTCCACACCAACAATGACGGGTTACCCCCAGTCCACAGGATGCCTCTTCTTTCTAGTCTACATCAAGTGCATTGAATGCCCCACAATCAGAATCAAAGAGGATAGGTCAAGGAGATGTTCGGGACGAAACCTGAGTGGATCCGCGGCAAAGCGGAGCCTCCGAAGGTATGACAGCTTGTGTTATGCCATCATATAATATATATATATATATACACACACACATATATATATAGGATCAAGGGACAGTTTTTTACACATACTTTTACACTCTTTTTAAACCTTTAGATTACATGACATCCAATAGTTCTTATTTATTCATTAAATGACATGGATGCTTATGTGGATTTTAACTAATATTAAAGATAAAATAAAACTGAAAAAAAAAACATAAACTCTATAAGGAAATTTATAAATATAAAATTTAAAGGGAAGAAACCCTATAAGCGTGAACTCCATTAATTCGTAGCCTCCATCTTCCTCTTTTGCCGATGAGGTATGCAACTCAATACCTTGAATTGATACAGAATTCTAATGCCCTCTACAACGAATCAAGCTATTACTTATTAGTCTCTTAAATCTTCATTAGGTAAACAAAATAAAACCCCATATTATAGTTCATATCTGCAGGATGATTAAATTTAGTTCTTCAAAATCTTGTTAGTTTTTCCTCAGGCGAGCAACTAGTGTTCCAGAAACATCCCCCCACTAGTCGGGATTCTTCACGTACCAGTCCAATGTCTTCTTCAATCCATCCTCCCAACGTCTGTTGGGACCATCCCAAGGCTTTCAGCTTCTGGTCATCTATGAAATATCTCTTATCATGAAAAGGCCTATCCTGCGCAAACTTAATATGTGCATCTGGGTTCAAAGAGAAGTGTTGGCAAATTTTCCTAGCCACATCAATCAATCTCCTCTCTTTCTTCGTCCCGATGTTGTAGACACAGCCTACCTCACCCCTCTGGAAAATGATATGCTTTTATATCAGAACTTTGTATCGATCAATTGAACGATACTAAGTTTGACAGCGTGAGTGATAAGAATTCGAGGTGTTGGGGTTGGACGAAGCAATTCGGATGGTCATGCGTCTGCATTTTCATCCAAGACGGCCATTTTCGCTTCTTCCTTATGTTTACAGGATTATGCCCTCAGTTTTTATTCTTTTCTTAGTTTTAACTTTTACTAATTTCTTAATTATAAATTTATACCTCATTTAATATTTAAAATCCTCTACATAACTCTTAATCAAGACCGTTGAATATTACAAGATCTAAAGGTTGTAAACAAGTGTAAAAATATTTGTCCCTTGATCCTCTCCCTATACACACACACACACACACACATACCCATACATATACATATACATATATATATATATACACACACATATATATTTGGGCTAACTATATTTTACACTATTAGGTATAGGGTGATTTTCAAATTAGGTCATGAAGTTTTAACTTTTCACATAACACCATGAGATTTTAAAATTGTATCCATTTATGAATTATCTAACGAATTATTTAAATCTTCATTAAATTAATAATATAGCGAGCGTGGAACTCGTAATTCGGTTGACATGTAAGCCACATTTCTACAAAGTTGACTAAAAAAATCTTCAATTAATGGATAATTAGAGGTCCAAATAGTAAAAAATCATGTTGCCATATACATTACATATGTTATACTATCTGTGTGTGTTCCGCGCATGCACGCGGTATGTTACCTATGTACTACCCATAAATTTTGGGCCTAAAACTCTTAGCTTTGAACACGTGATATATATCATTTTTGTGTAAAATATTTTTTATGGTATGTGCATGTTGCTGGAGTTTAAGCTATAACATGTAATAATTCAAGCTTGACTTATTACTTTAGGCGCAAAACATAACTCCAGGACTAGATTTTGGCAAAGTTACACAAGAACTTAGAATTGTGCAAAGCGGTTCAGCCCAATTCATTCCCTGGAGTGCCCACTAGCAGCAAAGCTATGGAGAATGGTGGACAAGTTTCAATTGAGAATGGTGGAACGATGGTTATGTGCCCAATATCAGCAAAGCTATGGAGAAGAAGGAAAGGATTGTTCAGAGTGTGACTAGGCATTTGAGGATTTAAATGTGGGTTGGTCAGTCCCCGTGATAACGAAGGCAAGACGCTTGGCTGTTTCTACAAAAAATAGGAGATAACAGAGAGAGAGGACACTGTTAAGTTACGCTAAGTGAGTTTACAGGTGTCACGAAATTAGGGAGGCCACAGAGAGGCTACAACCCTTTTTAGGTGCAGAAAATTTGAACTCAAACCAATTGCAGTCTTTTTTTTTAAAAGAAATCAGATCCTGGTGAATTATGTCCCAAACAGATCATATCCCTGTGAATTATGTCCAGCTGCAGCCACCATTGTTGTTAATCATCTTACTAACCAGAGTCTTCAAAGTGGATATATGTATGCGGTCCACTTTGTCTTATGAATTGCATGAGCGATGAGTATGTTATGTTGAGTAAAGTTGTAATTTGGCATGTGTTGTGTTACCCCTTTTTTTCCTGCACCAGAGTTTTTTCTAGGTCGTTTTGTTTGGGTAAGATTTTTTTCATCTTTGCATGTAGGTTCCATGCATGTATACCATTGCCCCTTGGTGGTTGTTTTAATGGAGTTCCTTCTTCTCCCTTCTTCTGCTCTCTCATCAACCACCACTTTACCTAAAAGCGCCAGCATTTTTGACATCTCTCCTTCATCCATCACCATTCCTTTTACCTTACATACACGTACTCCCCATGCATTCTTCTGTCTGTCCAACTTCCTTTCTAACTCAAATTTGCCCAAATATGATATGGTTGGCCGTTTCTGTTCTATTGCCAGTCGTCGTTGCATCGATGTACTGAATCTTTCAAAATCAAGAGCCAGCCGAACCGAATTGAAATTGTAGGAATCTGGATTGGTTTAAATTTCCTGAGCATATTTGGTTAAAACTTAAAACCAAACCAAACTGTGAATATTTTTTTAATTTAATTTCAATTTCATGGGTGAATCAAATTGCTCCTACCCTAGGCAATGTTTTATTTTCGATCAAACCCCCAAAAATGTTACTCATTACATAAACTTTAATATTCTATCAAAAACGTTTACAAGACGTAAAGAACATCAATAACAAAAATAATAATCCTAAAATAGAAAAATTAAAGAAGATCAAAATTGCAAAACTAAAACATACACTAAAACAAAAATAAATAAAAATGAAATAGCAAGTCACTATAGCTACGTTTGGGGCAACCTTGTGCTGCTAATGAAAAAATAGTGGCAAAATTCAAAGTGCTGGATATGTATGAATAGAGGGAGAAAATATGATGAATATTGAGGGAACATTCAAACTTAGAAATTTTTTTTTTTTTTTTTTTTTTTTTTTTTTTTGGTAAAGCAAAGTTCATTCAAAGAACTAAAATATACACAAATCCCTGCTCCAAAGACCCAAACAAAAGGCATAAGCTCTGGCCCATACAAACCCTAACACAAAAAGCCAGAAAAACAAAAAAATCCTAACTAGAAAACAATCTACCGTAGTCGTCGGAATCCTATGGAAATCAGTCCTCCAAACCCAAGGTTGCCTAAGACCATCTCCAATGGTGGGCTAAAAGTCAAATTACCCCCCAAAATTTCCCCCCAAACTCACTCCAACCCAAGGGGAAAATTTGGGCTAAATGCTAAATGCTAAACCAAGGCCAGATTCCCCTCAGAATTTAGCCCATAAATCGGTGTGGGCTCCACCGAACCGAGTGAAAATATTTATCGGAATTTAAATTTTTTTAGATTAAAATGTTCATAAAATTAATTTACGATAATCTACATTTAAAAAAAAAATTTTAAAAAAAATAGCCTAAGTTTATTCTTTAATAATCCGGGGCTAAAATTTTAGGGTAGAACGGTTGGAGTACAAAAACTGTTTCTGGGCTAAAAGCTAAATTTTCCGGGCTAAAATATTTGGCTTTTAGCCCAACTATCGCCCCAATTTGCGCACAATCCGAGTCATCATGATAAACTCCACACTTCTAGTCAAAGCATCGTTACCCAAGGAGCTTCTAGATCAAAGCTTAGTTACCAAGGAGAACAATCCCATTGGAACAGTTGCGGCAAAAAGTGGCGGTACGAAGACCCGAACCGAAGGTTTGCGCACCTTCCCTTGCAGAATTGAAACTTCGGCAGAGGAAATTTCACATTTGAACTGGGTATCGAGAACATGACTAAGAACGGGAGTTGAAATTGGAAGATCAGATAGATCTACACAAGGATCCAAGTTGGATATACAAGTTATCTATAAGGGCTATAAAAGATAGGCCAAAGGAAAAATGAGGGATTGGGGTTGCCACCGACCCAAGCCAAAGGTAGGATCGGCGGCAGCAAAAGTGTAAAAAAACTGAAGAACCAAGCTTGAAAACTGAAAGAAAAAACTCTCACACATCGGAGAGAAACTCCCTCACGGAATTAGAACAAAGTGGATTGTTAAGGCGCAAATTTATCACAAGATACAATTAATATTATTGAAAGGGTTGTGCTATCCACACACTCCTCTAAATTTCCGGTCGTCATATCGAATGAATTAATGACAGAAATTAGCATAGGGTGTGCCGAAGGAGTATGGGTAACACTAGTCTTGTTGAAATATTAGACTTTTACGAGAACAATTCCACTCCTAAAAAGCTCACTGGGCTATAGGCAATTCAATCTCCCCAAGTGAAAAGGAACAGTAACTGTCCATCTCCACCCTTAAACTAAATAACTCAGGCTATTGGTATTGAAACATTATTATTTTTTTATATAAAATAATAAAAGATAATTTTATTTTTAATTTCAGATAATAATAAAAGATTGGTTGAAAGTATTTGAAAATATTGAAATGTGGTATAAGATGGAAAAACATGGTTACGTATTTATAGGTTTTTAATTATGGCTAATGTCAGCCTTGCGTCACATGGCCTAGAAGCTGGGCCAGTCAATTTTGGCGTGAGTGAGCAACTGGGCTCCCCCAAAGCCCAATGGATTGGAATGGGCTAGAGGACTTTTGGGGTGGGAGAAGAGAATTTAATCCGATATTCCCTAGAGGTTTTGAAAGGGGTGGAAGTGGTAGCAAAACTATAAGAAGCATCCCGAGGCATCATATATTAGCAAATAACTAAGGGTTGGTCCAATCTTTTTTTCACCAGAGTATATTAGAGAAAGCCCAACTCTGCCATAAACTGTGCAAAATGTGAAATCTTCAAGGGGAGGGGAACCTAAAAAGGAGCATGGGCTTTGTAAGACCTTCTAACGGGAGATCTAGTCTTACACCAATGGGTCTTAGAGAACCAAATAATCAAGTGCCGAATCCAAACAATGTTCAAGTAAGTAAAGCCGATGATGAAGATGGTGCCCCTAGGTAACATAACACCAAGCAGAAGACCTTCTTTAGCCGATCAAGATAGAATCCATTACTGCCAAAGAGAGTTTTCATACTTCATATGATACCTGAGCACCAACGCAATAGCATCCTCTTCGAAAGTGACTTAACTAATCTAGTTTAGGCTGATGGTAGCTTGCGAGCTGAATTCTCACCGCTAAGTTCAGTGGTTTACGACATCAAAATTAGCCTTCGTTCATTTTAGCTCACATATTGTCCAAGTTAGCATTTTTTTTTTATGGAACATGAGTCTTTTTGGTTTGAAAAAATCTCTTAACTTTATCCGCGACATTCTAGATGAAGATTGTATTACGTTAATTATCTATACATCACTTCCATTTCTGCTAAAAAATAAGGGAAAAACGTCCTAAACTTTTTATTTTCTTTTATTAGCGATAATGTATGAAGATCATATTTTTGGTAGTTGTAGTGTAATTACCTAGTAACGTGTTTCGCCTTATTATTTTAAGGTTTTGTTTTATCAGCTTGATTGTCGACGGAGTTTCAACCGGATTTGTCCTTTATGCAGATCCGACGATTTTGTCTCAAATCTAGATGCAGGGCCATAGTCGAAGGGTTTCAAGAGGTGTTGTAACTTGTAAGTTTAACACATAGCTCCCGATTTAAAAGGTTCCACGTACAACTCCCACTACCCTATATTCTAATTAAAAAGGGGCCTACAAAAATATATGTTAAAAAGGGGCCTACAAGTGATTATCCCATATGTTTTGAAGTTTTCACTGATATGGTTAGTGAAGATTGAATTGATTGTTGATGGTTTTCATTTGTAGGTCTCTTTGCTTCTTTAATATTATTTGCAACGGTTGATGTATTTGTAAGTTTTCTTCATAATTTAGTTAAGAGTTACATTTTGGCATCAATATATTGTCCAAGAATATTAACTTATATTCTTTGGAAGGCTATGGATGTTATTAGGATATACAGCTCAAAATTAAGATGATTCAAAAATTAGGTTTATGTTACCTATTGGTGTCTTATTTGGGTTTTGGATTTGACTTCTTGGTTGGATTCCTTGATTGGTGGAGAGATTTTGTTAATTACCTATTTGATTCAGATTTGGATTTACTTCCAATTAGGATTAGGATTCTCATTGTAACCTAAGTTCTCTAATTGGGTTTTGGGTGGAGGTCACCGTTTGGAGTCATAGTGCGTGGTAAACTCATGCTCATTCGTTTGGAAATTTGGTGAGAGTCAATTTGTGTGTTAGAGAATAAATTGGGAGAGACTAGTCCATTTGTTATCGGTTCTCTAGTCGTTTGGTTTAGGGTTTGTCATTGTGGGACTTGGGTTGTGTTTGGGCCCAAATTAATAGATTAGGGTCGAGTAAGGTCATATGCTCAGCCCATGGTTAGACATCTAGCCCAGCCCAAAATACTCATTTGGAAATTTGGTGAGAGTCAATTTGTGAGTTAGAGAACAATTTGGGAGAGACTCGAATCTCTACTTGTTTGGTTTAGGGTTTGTGATTGTGAGATTTGGGTTGTGTTTGGGCCCAAATTAATATATTGGGGCCGAGTAAGGTCATATGCTTAGCCCATGGTTAGACATCTTAGCCCAGCCCAGAATACTCTGGACAAGTCCAAATTGAGGAATGATACTTGAATTGCAAGGGTGGGTTTGGCTAAGGTTTAATTCAACTAGGAGTCCTCAAAGATCAGGATGGTGTTAGAGCGTTCTTAATATTCCAAAAGTCTGGTTAAAACTAGGAAACAAATTGGATACCTGAAGATGGACAGGTTCAGAGTCCCAAGTTTGGTAGAAGTGATCGAGTCCAATTCATATAAAAGGATATATATGCCGAGGAAGACTAGTCCAAATAGGATTCTACCTTGGCACCAGGAAAAGTTGCTACTATAAATAGAAGAGGATGTGCAACGTTCAAAGCCTTTTCAAACACACAAACAAGTGTGTCTTGCGCAATCTCTCGCTCTACGCAAAACCCTCTCAATCTTGAGAAAATACTGAACTTTCTAACTTTGTCAAGCACATCTTCAGTTGGTCTTAATAGCACTGTAGTTGACAACTGACGATACCTTCAGTTAGTCTTAACAACATTGGAGCTGTAGAATCAAGCGACCAAGGAGCACCTTCAGTTAGCCTTAACAACATTGCTTCGAGATCGACTGGTTATTTATCCAAGTTTTGGCCAGCAAGAAGTCCTTTAGCCCTTGTTGGAAGATGTCACTTCATTGGCTTTCTCAACGAAGTCAGGTGTTACCAGGTTACATCGTTCGGCACATTGAAAGCCGAATTTATTTTATGAGGATATTCACAAGTATATTTCAGAGTTTGGCATTCAGACGGCTGAACAACATTTACCATCAAGACACTTATCTCTTTTGAGTATTTGTGTACGTATAGTTTGGTATTGATCTGGCGCACTTATATTTGCACAAATATAAACAGCAACCGAGCCCAATGTTGACGATTCGTTAACTTCGAAGAAGCTAGCAACCTTGTCTTCATGCTCTAGAACCCAGAGGCCGAGACGAGTTCCATCCTCGGCCGCAATCACAAAACACAGAAGTCAACAACGTATTCGACACCACCACCACCACATTCATTTACTCACTAACTGAGCTCGTTTGTCGAGTTGGCATTCCCCGTATTCAATGAAATGACGTAGTTAGCTCATTAGCTATTTGGCTTGCTCGCCACATTGGTTAAATAGTTTTTAGGGTCAACAAGTTGTGAGAGTTTAAACTCCCTTTTGTAATTTTCGTTTAGTGAAATTCATTGTTGTGCTTCATGCATGAACGTAGGCTTTTATATCGAACTACGTAAATCTCGTGTTATTTTGAGATTTTTTGTTTTAGTTTTCTCTTACGACGTTGATATTTGATACTTTGTTAGAATTCGCTTCCATTTGCGCATGAAAGTACAATAATGTCTTCATTTGGAACTGTTTTAAAATAACTGAAAGCACGTTTAAAGAAAATATTTTTGGGTTCCAAAAACACAGCTATGTGAACTTTAAGTGTTTTTTTAAGATTCAACTTGCATTTTACTAAAGATTAGTTCCAAAAACATTTTCACCAAAAATGTTTTCATCCGTTTTAAAAGCACTTCCGAAATAGCCCCATATTAAAGATATCCATATTTATAATTTTTGCACATGACTTCCTAAAGTTCATCCAATAATATAATCTCATTTCTCCTCGTCAAATAATTCTTATGTGTTTGAGTGTCTCCACGATAACTTCTTGTTTCTAAGTTTGGATTTGGTAAATAAATATTATAGAAAAGAATACTATACTTAATTTGATGATGAACAAAGAGAATATGATATTATCCCAAAGCTTGCCATTGTTACCTAAATTAGTTCATTTGATAATCATTTTCAGTGTAAACATGAAAGACATAGGCAAAGAGATAAGACAGTAGAGAAGTTTCAAAACAGTAATAGCGATATAGATTGAGCCTAGAGAAAGTAGCGGTTTCGTTCCCTTCTAGTTCTAGCCTTTGCCCAATTTAGTTGTTAGCCCGCCTCTTTCCTTGTTTTTTTACTTTCTAGTTTCTAGCAAATTCTTCATTTCTTAAGAAAACAGTATAATTCAATTATTTTTGGTAAATTCCTTTATAAAAAATTAATTTTGTGAATTTCCAACCTTTAACTTTCATATCGCTTTCTTCCTTTCACAGTCATCCTCTCTCTCTCTCTCTCTCTCTCTCTCTCTCTCTCTCTCTCTCTCTCACTTTGAATTTGACCCGTTGCCAGCCACCGGCATCTCCTTTTTCCTACTCCAATGGCGACCCCACCCAGCACTCTCTCTCTCTAGAGATCGAGGATCTTTCTAAAGCTTGAGAATTGAGCCCCCTCGAGATGAGATCTTCTGCATCCATTTTTGTCTGTGATTTTCCTGTGCCTTTGTTAATTGGCTGAGAATTTAGTTTATTTTTTATTATTTTAATTATTGTCAAGTTAACATTAATTATGTTTAGTTCAATTAACAAAGGCACAAGGAGGCCACAGGTAAAAATGGGTGCAGAAGATCCCATCTCGTTTGTCTCAAGAGCAGAAAGACTAAATAAATAACCTTTCGTTCCTCTTTTATCTCTCTTTTGCTTCTCTGAAACCCTAGCAGTTCAGCCCTCCAAAACATATAGGGAAAAAAGAAGCACAGAAAAAAGTAGTTCCCAAAGAAATCAAAAAACAAAAAGAAAGAAGAGAAGGAGACCCTCTTCTTCTCTCCCATCGATCCATCCATCCATCCATCCATCAGTTTTTATATTCTCTCTTCTTTTAATAGAAACTTTTGGCTCTCCAACTGAAAGACAAGGAAAAGATTTTGCTTCCAATTTCAGATCTCAGGGCTTCAATGATAAAGACACGTTCCTCTCTTTCTCTCTCTCTCAAAAAGCTGTTCTTAGACAAGGAGATATGAAATATTTGTATCAGTCTTCCATTCACTTCACCATGCCTTTTTTCCCACTACCCTCATAATCTCTCTCTCTCTCTCTCTCTCCAAATAATTTGTGAATATCTCCATCTTCTTGTTCATTGTAGCCATGGATTCTGGTAATAGTGGAAGTATGCAATCTTCAAGTGGTGGTGAAGCTCAAGACCATGAAATCTCTAGACCCGATTCGATCCCGGTTTACTTGAATTCTCCGACCGGCCACTTATTTGGTTCCTCCGACCCAACAGTACACCCATCTCTCCTTTCTCAATACCAAAACCACCCACCCACTACCACAACACTTTTTGATCATCATCTCTCATCTAGTAATTACACTTATGATCATTTCCACACAACATTGTCTCATCCCCAACCAAACTCATCAAACCCAAATTTCATCCCCAGCCCAAGATCTAATCAACCGAACTCCACCAACCCCATTCCCAACCCACAACCTTCATCAACTACTACCGAAGCACGAGGAGGACAGACCAACACCGTTGCCACCCGGAACACGAAGAAGAGGACAAGAGCTTCTAGAAGGGCACCAACCACCGTTCTCACCACCGACACGTCTAATTTTCGGGCAATGGTGCAGGAGTTCACTGGTATCCCAGCACCCCCATTTTCAGCTTCATCCTCATCACCATACGCTCGAAGACTCGAAATGTTTGGCTCCGGAATAAGGTCACCTCTCTACCCTTTACGTCCTTCGGCTCAAAAGGTCCATCAGCCAACCCCATTTCTTTCTCCTTCTTCTAATTCTAATTCTTCATTGTTGATGATGATGAGCAATAGTATTAGTACTATGGTTGATGCTACTAATATTGCTACTACTAGTAATAATAGTAATGTTAATTTCAGTTCAACTAATTACCAATTACTATCTGATCATCATCAAAATCAAGGCCTCTTCCAAAACATGCAAAACCCTATGCTCACATTCCAATCCCTACCACAGCAGCCTCCTCCATTCCATTCTTCAATCAATGTGCCTAATTTTGGGGCAAGACCTACCCCCCGGGGAGTAATTGATAATTTGGCCATGCATTCATCACTTGAGGACCAATTGGGTCTGAATCGTCATGGATCATCACCATATGTTAACACAAACCAGCTCGGTGGTGATGGTGGTGGATCAATAGACCACGGCCACGTAGCAGCTTCAGATGGGAATGGCGGCTGGAGGGATCATGGAGTACTTGGATCAAGGGATGGGGGATTATCATCACAAGATCACCATTTGAGGCCTAGTTTGGACAAGTGTTTGGAGATGAACAATGTTAATTCTACTACTAGAAGTGAAGGTGCGGTGGACTCGTGGATTTCTCCTAATTCAGATCACTAAATAATGTTAAATCTAGCTGCTTGTACTAGTACTACTGCTTGAAAGAGAGCCATTGGTCACGGTGGTGGTGGTGGTGATAACGAAGAACCTACATAGATGCTGTTCTTTTTAATCACTCACCATTCAATCATTTTGCAGTGAGAAAAAAATCGAGGTAAGTGACGAAAAATGACTTAACCAATTATGATACCGTGACAATACTTAATATGACGCATCATCGGTAGTTCAATTATATACAGTTGTATATAGCTAGCTAGGTACCATACCTTCTTAATTTATTATATGTAGCTGGGATTTATTTGTAGAGTATGTATTTACAGTACCAGTTTTTTCGTTCTTTCTTTTATTGTATTACAACTTACAAAGTATATATTCATTCCTATCGTATTTTCTCCATTGATAATCACTTTTTAAGTCTTAAAAAATGTGCTTTGGTTACTACTGCAAAGAGAATATATACACATATGGAATAAAAATAAACAGACAGTATAAGAATAATTAGAAAAGTCGATGCTCTGCGGATGGACGGATGGGAGATATTTGCCTGGAGATTTTCCTGCCGTTGAGTTAAAACATATTACGTGTTACAAGCTACAAGCTCGATGTTGGATTATTTGTCTATGAATATTAAGTGAATAGGTTTAATGTACGATGTCTAATTGATTGTTTGCTGAGCGAGTTATGGGTTTTTGTACGTTTCTTTCCTTTTAGCTGGCTTTTTTATTAACCTTTTAATATTAACTAATTCTTACTGTTGGAATTTGCTAACTAACACTCTGTTTCATCGTTGTGTTATTATATCTCGTGCACTTTTGAAACATAGAAGTTATGATGGAGCTGTTGGTGGCAAAGGTTTGGGGAATCCTTACCTGCCGCAATCAAAATCATGAGAGTCATCACTAGTTTTTGTGTTCATTACCCCAATTTCCTTCCGTATTGTGGTAAAAGAGCTTCCATATATCCTAATATTATCTTAGCTTCACTAGGTTTAAGAATCATAAAACCAGGTTCTTAGGGTTTTCAATATGATTTTCAATTTGATCAGTAATGTTTTTCTTGAGAACAAATGATAATCCCATTAACTTATTCCAAGAAAAAGGGCCAGGGTCTCACTAAACTTTTCCGAAGAAAATCACATGGAGAAAACAATGGGTTCAGGAAAGAACACCACCAATTTCAGAAAATTAAGCACAATTAAACAATGGGTTTAGGAAAGAAATGCCACCAATTTCAAGAAAATTAAGCACAATTCGTTACAGAATTAATACTAAAAACATGTGTAGTAATTTAATCAAAGAGATCCAACTATGCTTGATTTTAGAGATAAAGAAGGCAGAAAAGTCCATAAAATTGATTTGCATTGATTTTATCTTTTCTCTGTCTCATATTTCTTCTCGTTATTTTTTCTTAATTTAACTTGTGTATGTCAAATGTGTTCCACAAAAATTGTATTAATAATTAAGAAATTGTGAGCATCAAATGAGCTAAATTCGCAACGCATTATGTAAATAACAAATGGATAACATGTGAACCATACACATATCCTTGTCAATTCAACAAATAATTATATGGATTACAAAGTGCTGGAATTCGCCAAACCTCACTTAATTGATCGATTATATATAGTGCTTAAAAGTTGCATAATATTACAACCAAAACTGAGTGAAAATTTGCCTATAGCACTAATTAAGTTCTTGCAGGAACTTAACTAGTTGGAAAAATTACCGCATACCGCATGCACCCTTTTACATGGTGGATGGGACTTGCATAGCACGCATGGGTGAGTCATACATTGAGAAATTAATATAACTAGTACATGTACAACTAGGTAGGGTTTGCAACTCTAGTTGAATTCTATTCATATATTTGAAGGTTTAAGTTCCAATCTTTTATTTTCTAATATCGTTTGATTATTAAAAATGAAAATCAAACTAATTGATTGAAAAATTGTTTAAGGGGAATTAGAAGGTATCAAGTAATTATCGTCTAAAATTAAAACGATAATGACGAGAGAGACGGATAAACATAGAAGGATTGATTTTGGATTTTTGAAATCATGACAACATATTGAGGTGGTGACATGTGACTAGTCTTTTTTGGATTATGGTGACTCATGGCCCATGCCAGGGAATAACACGGTATCATAGCAATTAGCAATGATGTTCTTCACTTCACCATCTATCCGTCTACCCATCTTTCTTTTCAGCTCACTCAGTAGCCCTCACCTCACCCTGCAATTTCCATCTCTCTTTCTCTATTGGCTCCTCAAATCAAATTAAGGCGGAATTAGCGTTATTAAGCATATTGGAATTTGTGTTGCTTTGCTTTTGCACTCCAAGAAATTAAGATACAGAGAAGCCGCTTTAACCCTCGTTATCATCATACATAATATAAAAAATAATAATGATCAAGTTTTTTGTTTCTTTCTATCAAGAGTCAATCATATGCAGGAGAATTGTACTGAAATAATTAAAGGGTGATTTTTCTCTTCTTTTTTCTTTTTCCAACTTATCCTGTTAATAAGCCTCTTTTTCTCTTTAATTTCTTTTTTTTATTCGTTGTGGTTGTGCATGTTTTAGTATACGCAATCCATGACGTATGTGGAACTTTGAAGACTCGAATGTTAAGAACTCGTGGCTCGGACTGGTTCCAGCATTTTTTTTTCTTTTCTTTTCTTGTCACACGGACTGGTTCCAGCTTTAGCCTGCTTAATTTTGTTGGTCCTAAAATCCCAAGAAAGTAGCATTTTCTTTTAACAAACAATATTATTTATACTCAAGAGTGGGAAAGTGAGCCAAACCTCACAATAAGTTAACAATAATGTGGTGTATCACTAAGTAACCCAAGAAAGTAGTATACTACTTGTATGAGAACTCCTTTTGACAATTCTTGAGGTCTTCAGCATTTAACTTATTTAAGGCATATACTAGACTAGATTAGGATTTTGGGACCTTAACAATTATAATTTAGAGGCAAATTCTAAACCCTAATGGACCTAAACCAAGATGTGTTAAGTGTGTTAACATATTATATGTAGAAGATAGAAATCCCAACTTCCTATGTATGCTGATGTGTTTACATTTTAAGAAATGGGATCATCCTAGTTATGTCATTTTCGTCGTACAATTAGGTATACAATAGGCAGCCCACCAACGATCTAACACTAAAGAAAAGTCCGTGCCTGAAAACAACAGCTAAACAAAAGCCACATATTGGCTATTCCACAACTTAACGTGAATTAGTCGCCTACTCTTAGCCAACTAAGAAAAGTATGTTTACACAATTCAAAATCCAAGTATATATATGTTGATTCTAAAAACTATTAAGCCTACGTGGCGCACATGTTGAGTAACTAATAAGCTAATTACGTTATTCAGTTGTGTGCAGGGTGTGCCAACTCGTCGGCCGAGTTCGGCCGGGGAGTAAAATATGTTGACGCCGCATTGGGCACGTTGCTAATTTTTTATCTTACGACTACGGCTGAGGAATGAACACGTCTCGAACTTTGGGTTCTAGAGCCTGAAGACAAAACTGCTAGTTTCTTCGAAGTTCACAAAGCGTCAGCGCCGGGTTCGGTCTCAGTAATTATGTTCGTGAGAGTATAAATACGCCGAACTGGTACCGAACTGTATGGACACAAATACTTGAAAGAGATAAATATCTTGATTGTAAATGTGGTTCGACCGTCGAAATGCCGAACTCTAAAATGTACTTGTGAATATCCGATCATAAAATAACACTTGGTGTTCAATGTGCCCTAGGAACCTATAACACCTCACTTTGCCGAGAATGCTGATGAGATAACCTCTACCAACAAGGACTCGAGAATCCTTGTCGACCGAGACTAGAATAATAACCAGTTGGTCTCGAAGCAGTGTTGTATATCCAAACTGAAGGTGCTCCTCGGTCGGTTGGTTCTACGGCTCCAGTGCTGTTTATCCAAACTGAAGATGTTATCGGTTGCCTTCACAGTGCTATTTATCCAAACTGAAGATGTGTTAGCGAGAAGAAAATGGAAGAGGAAAAAATCTCATGGTTGTTGAGAAGTTTTGTGCAGGACAATTTGTGTGTTGATTTGAAGGGGCTTTGAATGATACATCCCCTTCTCTATTTATAGCAGCGAGCCCCTTTCATGGCCGAACTAGAAATGTACTCGGATTAGAACTCCTCAACCCAACCTGATAAGGTTTCGGCCAATCCTATCCCCTATAGGACTTTGAACCAAGCTCTTTAATGAACCAGATTCATCCCCTAATTTTAAGCATCTTCAGCTTTAAGACTTCTTGTTACGCTAGGGTCTGACTACCTCACCCTTATCTAAACTAAACCAATCCTCCTCGCAACAGGATTCAGCCTACCTTGACTGGACAGTCCATGACAAAATTCTAGATAAATGTTATTGGGCCGAGAATGACTCTTAACTCGGCCCAAAATACTATTTTGGTCCCAAACAATATAACAATAATTATTGCGCTGCAGTTTTGTAGTTTTTGTAGGTTCTAATTAGAAAAGTGGATTTTGATGACTAACTCGTTTCCTTGGCACTAGAAGGTTTCAACTTGTGAACCACATAGCGGCCAACAGCTTTTTAGTCCATTCTATGCCAGAGGAAGTACCCAAAAGAGCGACCACAAGCATTGGACACAAAAAACAATCAAATATAAATAGGCTAAGCCAGGATTTTAATTCATTGGGTACCCTCATCAAGCTATATCGTGATACTAAATTGATTTAATAACATGCATGCCGACGTTTATTACCCAGAAAAAAGGAAGAAAAAAACTTAATATTTCTCATAATGAAAACCACTAGAAATAGCAAATAAAATACGGTGTTATGCATATGTCACTTTACCGTAATGGTAGAAAGTAATAATGTTTATGCACTCTGGTGCAGGTTTGATCTCGTTGATTCCCCTTCTTTGCAATAATTAGTAATTTAACTCTCTAACGCTATCATTGGTAAAAAAAAAAAATTATTTGCTCTCTAAACTTTTTATATAGTAATAAAAATACATTTATGTGAGAAATGAGAATAAACATCTAGAATGAGAATAAAAGTTGTTTCTTGATTTACCATATCAATAGAAAAAATGGAAAATTAATGAAAATGGCTTGAAAACTTTGAATTTTAATGATAAGGACAAAATAAAAGATAAAGTAACAAGTACCGGAAACTTTTCGTTAAATTTCCTTAGAAAAAACTCTAATACCACAAAAAAAAAAAAAAAAATCAATCGTCACCGACTCCTACCCTTTTTATCTTCCCTCCCTTTTCCTTTATGTTTCCCTTCTTGTCGCTATTTTCCTCTGCCAAAGATAACCTTCTTGGTTGTGATCTCTCTCTCGCTTTATCGATTAAAACTTTTTAAGAAAGTAAGTCTAGAGGCTACTACTTACTGCTCAACCTCAAATCTTAAAGCAACGGTTGTTGTTCATATTCGACATTGTGGTTTTTTGTTATTCTTGTGGAGTTGCGGTGTTTATTTTGGCATATGTGGCTTCTTGTTCTTGCACCAAAGATTAAATGTGTTTTTTTCATAGGTTAGTTTTGCTCCAACTTCACATTTGGCATGCCTAATCCTATGAGTTCTTGATCGTTTTTAATGAAGTTTCATATTATCTTTAAAAAAACACTAGCTAGCTAAGACTCATTCATTCCAATGTAAACATGACATTCTTAAAGAACAAAATATATTATGCAAACAAAGTAGACATCTTTTATCGTCAAAGACATTTGGCTGTTGACACCTTATACAACAAATTCCTAACCATATGCTAAATCATATTTTTCGAGAAGTTAATATGAAAGCATATGATTTTACTATGTTATGACACAAGTACAGCCAATTTAGTAGTTCAACAATTGTTTTCATAGAATAGTTTTTAGGTTAAACTTTGACATGTTTGATAATAAAACCTGCAGAGGATTGTCGTTTTTTTTTTCTTCAAAGAAAAAACAAAGTAAACTGAGAGAGAGAGAGAGAGAGAGAGAGAGAGAGAGAGAGAGAGAGAGAGAGAGAGAGAGAGAGAGAGAGAGAGAGAGAGATCACAGATGTATTAATTTTGAATGCTTAATGAATGTCTCAAGAATATATGATTTACAACTTGGGAGGTGTGGGGGTTTCAGTTTCAGTACTGCAGACAGGGAGACATTATCCATGTCTGCCTCACCGGGTCTCAGGTAGTTTTCGTTAACCCCACGTGTCCCCCACTACGTACATACATATATCTCTTCTAGATTGTAGAAGGTGCAGGGGCCTTGGCAACAATAACCCCAATTGTAGTTCTCATTCCTAGATTGGATTCGTTCGGACCTTTAGCGAGCCTCCAAGAACTTGCACACCCGAAGGCACCATGGCCTCATCTGCAATTTGCAAGCTGTCTGTAAAACAGTGCAATATGATGTGTTCAACTTTAATTTGATCAAATAACATCATAAGCTCTAAACACAGAATAGGAACTAACTGAACCAAGAAAAGAAATTAACCAACTGTTATATATTTTAGGGTAGGTTATAATTTTGGGAGGTTTAATAAAAAGGTCCCGGTACTGTTCACTTTTAATGAAAATTCCTTTTTAAAGGTATAGTGAATACTGTCAGTTAAAGGTAAAAAAAGACTTTTCGTTAAAAGAGAAGTTTTTTTGGGACTTTTCATTAGTTTTCTTTATAATTTTCTGGTAAGAGAATGAGAATGCCCTAGTTCATGATTTCACCAACGTGACGCATAAAACGACGTCAAAGCCACTTCATGCATCTTAATCATCATGGTTCACACTTGCAAATCCAAACCATAAAGACGCAATTGGAGGCGTCGTACGCGCTCCAGAGCCCAACAAAGAGGCGGGAACTAAGGAAGAGCCGTACACGTGTATGGTGAGATGTTGCACACCACGTGGGAAGGTGGTGAGAGTGGGTCTCCACCTTGTCACCTTGATGTGTGGGGCCGTAGGGACGGTGCGTTAGGAGCCTATGAGCTAGGGCTTCGTCTCTCAGCTTGTTCACAGTACACCATGAGAGAGAGAGAGGCAAGTTGTGGAAAAGGCAATCATTTGATGGGTGCTTTGCAGCTTTTGCTCACTAGTCCCCATGGAGATTATGTCTGATGCTGACACCTTTTGGTCATTCCCGTTTTGCACTCTGCAACCCCAGCACCATAGCTATCATGTTTATGTATTCTTCCACTTCTGCAATCGCTAAACTGTTTTCTCGTTCAATACAAATCGTATTGAAGATGTTGGGATGCGGAGCACTTTCCCATTTCAGAAAAAAACTTTGCAACAACTTTATCATAAGGTGTTGGGTTATTGTCAATTTAATCAATTGATCTTACGGTGAAGTTTTAATTTTTTTTTTATGTTGTACAAGTAGGTTATCACCACGTCAAGTGCAATGACATGACTTAATATGCTTATCTCATCGTGTTATTTAATAGTTTAACTTGATTGTCGTTTTACATGAAAATGTAAAATATTGTCCATATCAAAATGTTAAGAAATTCTATAATGACTTATGAAAAGTTTAACTACTTAAAATTATAATTATTTTTTTAAAGATAATGTCATAGTGGAACTTTAACTTCCTTCAGAACATTTACATCCAGAATTTTTTTTAACAAACGATAATTTTTTTTAACAAACGATATTATCATAACTAAGGAATTGGACTAAGCCTCATACTGGACTAGCAATTATATGGTTCAAGTTCCCATTTGACGAGAATTGAATATAAGACCTATCACTTAAAAGTGAATAAGAATATATTAGACCATAGTATTAAGTGTCTATTCACACACATAATTAATCGCCTCATAACTCACAACCACAAGTCAATCATTAGGTCATCTCTAATACTAAAATTATATTATCCTACTTATATTCTTTTATTGTGGTTGAAAAGTAGTGGTGGGTTTAAGTTTTTGGTTTTCTATGCATATATTCATTTGGTTTTTTTATTCAACGATCAAGTTTGAGTTTTAATGGATGAAGTTAAAACTCAAATGTTATTTTTCGTGTTGGATATATGTATGTATGTATGTACGTATGTATGTATGTATGTATGTATGTATGTATGTATGCATGTGTATGTATGTATGTATGTATGTCTGTGTATGTATGTATGTCTGTGTATGTATGTATGTCTGTATGTATCTTGATAAGTTCCAATATGACTCAAAAGTTGTTTATAAGTTTTCACTTTAAAAGAAGAATGTTAAATTTGAACTCCAATATAATATTTGAGTAAACTTTTCCGTGCATGTTAGGTTGATTTTACATATATTTTCTACCTCTTTTGCCTATTATTTAGTCATGATTTCCGTTCGAGTTTTGCAGAAAATATGATTTGAGAACAAAACATGAATTTCATGGTTAATATACGAGAAAAACAAAGGAATTGATGAGATGGGCTGCGTGAGGTTTGCTGGACTTGAGCAAATCAGTCTAATATTGGGATATGGGGAGCGCAAAATAGTCTAAATTGTGTAAATTGGCAAGCCAAGGTTTCTAATCTAATTGGTGGGTGGTGCTGCTCCAATTTCCTAATCCAAATTAGTGATTATAATGTTTCCTACAAGGATTGGTATTAATCTCCTTGTTGCGTGAGAGGGAGAGGGACAAATTCAAGCCAACATAATAAGGACACCAGCGGCACAAATTGAAGGAACCACCAAGCACATTCACTCGTATAATACAGAGAGGGAGAGGGAAACCGAGAGCAAGGAGGATAGAATTGAAAAATTCAAGCTTTGTTGTGGAGCAGAGATTGGAATTCCGGTTTTTTTTTTTTTCCTTTGTTTTTGAATTCCACCGTTGTGTACTTTAATTTTATCATAAACTAAATTTCTTTTGCTAAGGCTAAGATATAGCCTAACCATGAATACTCGAAGTTATAGTTAATATTTATTATTAGGGTAAAGTACAGTTTGGGCCCAAAATGACATTGGGCCGAGCTCAGATTATCCTCGGCCCAGGGTCTGGACGAAGATAGTGGGTCGGCACTATGGGCCGCAGATTGAAGGAGTAGATAGGCTTAACGCGTCATAGAGGCCGAGACCCATTAGGAGATGGATTCCCGGGATAAATTGAATCAAGCTCGCAATGGGGGAAGGTTCAGAATCCTAGTTTGAGTAGGATCGGCCGAGATAAGATTGGATCAGTATTGGTCGAAGTTGAGTTGGACAAGGACTGGGAGTTCTATCCAAGGAGGATTCAGAGGGTTTGCACTACTATAAATAGGGAGAGGGAGCATAACATTAAGCCTCTCCAATTCAACACACAAATCTGCCCTGCGCAAACCCTCTCAACCTTTGAGATTTTTATTTTCTTGTCCGCCAACACATCTTCAGTTTGGATAAACAGCACTGTGAAGGCAACCGGTGATATCTTCAGTTTGGATAAACAACACTATCGCCGTAGAACCAGTCGATCGCGAAGCACCTTCAGTTTGGATAAACAGCACTGCGTCGAGGCCGGTTGGTTATCTATCCAAGTCTCGTTCGAGAAGGATTTTCGAATCCTTATTGGCAGAGGTCATCTCATCAGCCTTCTCGGCGAAGTGAGGTGTTACGAATTATCAGGCTCGGCACGTCAAACGCCGAGTTGTTTATGATTGGGTACTCACAGGTTGGTTTCAGAGTTCGGCATTTAGACGGCCGAACGACCTTCACTGTCAAGACTTATATCTGTTTTGAGTATCTGTGCCCCTATACTTTGGTGTCGATTCGGCGTGCTTATAACTTCACGAACATAATCACCGTGACTGAATCCGGCGCCGACGAGTCGTGAACTTCGCAAGACTAGTAGCCTTATCTTCAGGCTCTAGAATCCAAAGGCCGAGGAGTGTTCCTTCCTCGGCCGCAGTCGCAAGATCGAGAAGTCAGCCGCGCACACAACGCAACATCCACATTTTACTCATCGGCCGAGCTCGGCCGTTGAGTTGGCACGCCCCGCATTCAACCGAAGGACGTAGTTAGCTCATAGATTATTCGGCCTGCGGGCCACGTAGGCTTGGTAGTTTTTAGGGTCAACATTTTGGCACGCCCAGTGGGACCAAGTGCTAAACCTTCGAAGTTCATGACCATTGAAACACGGTCAGTAACAAAGAAATTAACAATTGGAAAATCGGTTGCTACCCACTCGAGTCAGAATCCTGGGGCTGAAGGTTCATTACATGTACAGCCCTCTGTTGCCGGAACGCCTGAGGCATCGAAAGGGACACGACCAGAGACGAGCGTTGGCGAGCTGCCTCGAGATTCCCTCGCAAAGATAACAAAGGATGCCGTGATTGAAGGCTTAGTGGAGGATTGTGATGAAGACGGTGGTGAGGGGTCCGACCTGCCAACCAGATCATTCTTTCGACGAAGGCTCGAAGAACAGTCCCGGCACTTCGAAAACACGTTCAGTCAAGGACTGAGAGGAATACTCAAAGAAATACATAGTCAGAACGCCATGCATACGAGGTTGCTCGAGGCCGTGGTTAACAATACCCAGCACATTGGGTATTCTGATCATTCCAGACAGTCTATTCCGAAAAACAATTTCATATCAGCTTCACCGGCCGAGGCAGGACCTGCTCGGCTCAAAATGGCCGAGCTAGACAAAGGGGGTGCATCAACCAGTCGAGCAGATGATCTTGATTCAAGAATGGAAACATCTGTAGATATGGTCGAGGTCCATAGAATGATTGATTCGGCTTTGAAGAAAGGGCCGAAATTCCCCAAATTTATCCACCCATATCCAGCTTATGTGGAAAAGTTCGAATATCCTAAAGGCTTTAAAATCCCAGATTTTAGCCTTTTTGCTAGAGAATCGTCTATGTCCTTTTTAGAGCACGTCGCCCGTTTCACCGCACAGTGTGGAGATGTCAATAATGACCTCTATAAGTTGCGGCTGTTTAATTTCTCACTCACGGGTTCGGCATTTGCGTGGTACATTAATCTCCCACCCAATTCCATTCAAAGTTGGGAAGAATTGGCCGAGAAGTTTCACGAGCAGTTCTATCGGCCGGGGATGGAAATGTCAGTCTCTTCGTTGGCTAGAATGGCACAAGACTCCGACGAATCGTGATGGATTATCTTACGAGGTTTAAATCGGCCAGGAACTGGTGCCGAGTGCCCTTACCAGAGGTCGAGTTTGTTCGACTTGCGTTGATCGGTCTGGATGTGGAATATAAGAAGAAATTCCTGGGGGCGAACTTCCGCGACATGTATGAGTTAGCTCAGCATGTCGAGCAATACGATTATCTGCTCCGCGAAGAGAAAGCCTTGAAACCCCCATCCCGAGGGACCATCTATAAAAATCCCTCGGTCAGTTATGCATCGGTAGACTCTGAAGAATACGCTAGCAAAGATGCAGCCGAGATAGTGATTGATAAACCCTATATATGCAAGGCGTTGACCCACATCAATCCTAAGGATTTAAAAGCTCGGCCAATATCGGAAGAAAGTGCCGTGAAAACGACAAAAGTTTATACGTTTGATATTACTAAGGTCGACGCTATCTTCGACCAATTGCTACTCGCTAAGATTATAAGACTTCGGCCGGAACATAACATTCCCAAGGCCGAAGAGCTGAAGGGGCGGATATATTGCAAATATCATGACTCGAGCAAACACACGACAAACAATTGTGTCGTGTTTCGAGATACCATTCAGAGATGGATCAACGATGGCAAGCTTAAGTTCCCAGAGAAGAAAATGGGAGTTGCTGCCGATCATTTTCCTACAACAACGGTGGGTATGGTCGATGCTCATTTACCCAGAGATAAAGGAAAAGGGAAGGCCGAGATCGTTTCGGCATGACATATCCCAAGCAAAGGGACTAAGCCGCGATTTCAGATCGATTTGTTCTCGAATTCCCCACCTCGAGATTCGATCCGACCAGCCATCGTTGAACCTATGTCGAGTTCAAAGGTCGAGATCATCCCTGCTCGGCACTACGTAACAAAAGGGGGCCAACCTCGACTCAAGATCGATCTGTTCTCGAATTCACCACCTCGAGATTCGGTCAGACAGACCATCGATGAATCCAGGTCAAGGTCTGGTCCCGAAGAAACCAATGAATCGGCAATTTTGCGCACACTACGAAAGGCCGATGTTCCGGTTAAGCCCAGAGAGCAGCAACGACAGGCAGAAAAGCCGCGTTTGCGCTCAGGCTCGACGACGCCTCAAAAAACGCCCAGCTCGAATCCGCGCAATACTGTTTTTAACAGGCTCGGCCCACAGGAGGTCAAATCACCTTCGGCCAGGAGACGACTCGATTTTGATACTCCATTCTACAATGAGGAGTATTATTCCCGTAATTCTGACAGCTCGAGTTCCTCTGCAAGTCGAAGAACCTTTACGCCTCCTGAACCTCAAGACCAACGGTGGTATACCTATCACTCGTCTAAGGGTGTGTACACCGCGTTATCCAAATCACAGAAGCGCCGACGCCAAAGGATCGATTGCCTGGCCCGCCGACAAGCGGCACAAGAGACTTCGGCCGCATCGACCAACAAATGGCAGCCGAAGGAGAAAATCCGTGATAACGATAACCGGCAAACCCCTGCGATTATGAGAGAATTGGTACAAGGTAAACAATCGGTTGATCATGCCCTGATAACCACATTTGAGGAGGCCGAAAAGCGAATCAAACTTCTTATTCGGCCTGGAGAAATGAAAGCCCGACTAGAGCACTTTGAGAAAGAGGCCGAGGATAAACTTCCTTCATTGCCCGTAGAAGAACCGTTGATCAAAGTTCGGCGAAATCTACATCCACCATTCGTCGGCGAAGCCTTACAGTACATGCAGAAGTTTCACAAAACTCATTCGGCCAATGATTTATATGGTTTACCGAAAGCGTGTCAAGACACGATCGACCTCGTTCTAACCTGTCCAGATGCCGAGCGAATCATCCAAAAGAATTCCGATCTCGGGTTGAAAGCGAGATTCCAGCACATACGAGAGGCCCGAGTTCTCGGCTTCAGTGTCGATCCATATACGGACATCAACGCAAACGAACTTCTATTTTCCCTAGAGGATCTCCAGTACTTGCGATACCATTTTGAGGTATTTTCTGCCGTATCTCTTTTCGGCCTTACGGCAGACGAAATGCGTCGTGTCGAACGTTTGGACGCCTACCTGGACGTCAGAGATGCCCGCATAGCATACCAAGAACAAACCCGGGTCACAGCACGAATCCCAGATCCGGTGCCAACATCATCGAACCTAAAGGACAACAAAGCAAACCAAGATAGGAACCTTGGAGATGAAGAGGCGTATCTTAGGGATGTAGAGGAAAACCTTGAGGATGAGGAACAGAATCTCGAGGATGAGAACTTTGGGGACGAGGAGGAAAACTTTGAAGACAAAGATGAGAACCTAGGGGGGGAGGAAGAAATTCTGGAGGACGAGACTCTGGAGGAAGATGAACCGATGAAGGAAGAAGATCCCAATTCGATGGGCCCCTCAATCCTGGATAACATGGAAATCAGCATGGTCCATGTCTTTTCTGCCGATTTCCAGTCAACCACGACCCAGCCAAGCTTCTTAGACGGCGATGTAGTGGCAGAAGAAGAAGCTACACAAGTTGACTTTGTTTCCCTCACCGACCCCGAGCCAGTGACTAAGGATGATAATCTCAAGGCAGCTATGGCCAAATTGTTTCCTCGCTCTTCGGCCACTAACCTTCGTTACCTTAAACCGCTATACATCACGGCTCACATCGAAGGATACCCAGTCTCGAAAATCTTCGTCGACTATGGGGCCACGGTCAATATAATGCATGTATCTGTCATGAAGGCCTTACACCGCTCCAACAACGAACTCATCCCATCAGGCATAACCATGAGCAGCTTCGTCGGGGATAAGTCTCAGACCAAAGGAGTATTACCATTAGAAGTAAGCATCGCTGGTCGCAACCACATGACCGCTTTCTTCGTGGTTGATTCGAAGACCGAGTACAACGCTCTGCTCGGTCGAGATTGGATTCACCAGACCAGTTGTATTCCTTCTTCATTATACCAAGTCCTCGTCTTTTGGGATGGTAAATCAATTGTCGTACATCCGGCCGACCATCAACCCTTTGAGGCCAACATGGTCCAAGCACGGTACTACGACGACCATGTCGGTTACATTACTTTACAAGGACTCAACGAAGAAGGACGACCGACTCGCATTTCCGTTCAGAAAGCCGTCGAGGTTGGCGGCGAAACTGTCTATCAGGATTCGACGAGACTTGGACTGGCTAACCTTATCACTGATCTTGATGTCTGACACCAGCCAAACCCTACGCCAAGCCGCGGTTTCATTGATTATGGAATGACTGCTGGCTCATTGGCACATCATATCCAAACAGTCTCATTCGGGTATTAACCTTGTGGAGTTCCTGGCCGAGGACGATAGCAGTCCCATGCTCTCTTTTGACAATATCCATGCCGCTCCGGCCGACCTTGAAGACACTCGGCCTCAAGTTAAAGACCCATTAGAGGAAATCAATGTCGGAACGGCCGAGAACCCTCGACCATTGTTTATTAGTGCTCTGCTTCCTCCATCTATGAAAAAAGAGCTTTGCCAATTACTCCATGAATTCAAAGATTCGTTTTGCATTGAGCTATCATGAGATGCCGGGTCTCGATCGCACACTCGTTGAGCACGAATTACGTATCAAGCCAAGTTGCAAGCCCTTTCGGCAACCACCCCACCGATTCTCGACTGAAGTCCAACTCGGGATTAAAGCTGAAATCGTTCGCCTCTTAAACGTCAGGTTCATTCGGACGGCTCGATACGTCGAATGGCTTGCCAATATCGTCCCTGTTCTCAAGAAAAACGGCGCTCTCCGCATATGCATCAATTTTCGCAATCTGAATCTGGCAACCCCCAAGGATGAATATACAATGCCGATCTCAGATTTACTCATTGACGCCGCGGCCAATCATGCCATATTATCCTTCATGGATGGACATGCTGGTTATAACCAGATCTTCATTGCCGAAGCCGATGTCCATAAAACAGCCTTTCGTTGCCCAGGGGCACTCGGCACGTATGAATAGGTAGTCATGCCGTTCGGCCTTAAAAATGCGGGGGCCACATATCAACGCGCCATGAACGCCATCTTTCACGATCTGATTGGCACGACCGTTGAGGTGTATATCGATGACGTGGTCGTAAAATCCAAGAGCCGCCGAACACATCTTGATGATCTTCGGCAGGCTTTCCTTCGTATGCGCCGACATCATCTCAAAATGAACCCTGCTAATTGCGCCTTCGGTGTTTCAGCCGGTAATTTTTTGGGTTTTCTTGTCCATCATCGAGGCATTGAGATCGATGAGAACAATGCTCGAGCAATTTTGAATGCTCCACCACCAACCACCAAAAAGCAACTCCAGTCGTTGCTCGGCCAAATTAATTTTCTCCGCCGTTTCATAGCAAATTCGGCAGGAAAAATGAAAGCATTCTCCACACTTCTGCAACTCAAGGATTCGGATAAGTTCGAGTGGCGTGACGAACACCAGGCAGCTTTCACGCAAATCAAGGTTTCTCTTACGAAACCACCCGTCCTTGTTCCCCCTCGGCGTGATAAACCCCTCAAACTTTACATATCCGCGGCCGAGAAATCCATTAGCTACCTCCTCGCTCAAGACAATGACGCAGGTCGTGAGCAGGCCGTATTCTACCTCAGCCGGAGACTCAACTCGCCAGAAGTCAATTACTTCCCCGTCGAGAAGTTGTGTTTAGCTCTATTTTTCGCCGCATTAAAGCTCCGGCACAACATGCTACCGACAGTCACTCATGTCATCGCTCAAACAGATGTCATCAGATACATGCTCACTCGGCCAATAGTCAAAGGCCAAATTGGGAAATGGACGATGGCATTATCCGAATTTAGCCTGCAGTACGTACCTCAGAAAGCAGTCAAGGGACAAGCCCTCACCGATTTTCTTGCTCAACATCCTCCCCATACGACTTCGGGGAGGACAATGTCGAGATCGGCATGATAGAAGCACGCGACAATTTCTGGACGCTGTACTTCGATGGCTTAAGCACTTCCACATCTGCCGGCGTCGGCATCGTCATCCAGTCACCAAACTGACTTCGCTGGTACTTTTCCCTCAAACTCGACTTTGCGTGCACTAACAATCAGGCCGAATATGAAGCCCTTGTCATCGGGCTTGGCGTTCTCCACGAATTACGAGCACCTCGCGTATTTGTTCTCGGCGATTCTGAACTTGTCATCAACTAGCTCAATGGCACTTTCCGTTGCATGAGTTGCACTCTGGCACCATATCACATGGTTGCCAGCTACCTGGCCGAGTCATTCGACGGCATTACATTTAGCCACGTGCCCCGAGATCGAAACACCGTCGCTGATGAACTCGCCCAGCTGGCCTCCGGAGCACAACTCTTGAGGGGCGAGGTAGGCCGGATGATACCCACATTACACCGGTTATATCCGGCCTTGGTCAATCAACAAGTCCTCCATCGCGACCAAGTAATTCGAACGCGCATGATGTCGTTACCATCATTGTTGGAACGAGAAGAATCGGCGGTCGTTTGTGCGGTCGAGGCATTACCAGACGATTGGAGAAGACCATTTATGCAATACCTCGACAATCCGAACGGCAAGCATGATCGAAAGACAAGGGTGCATGCCATGAACTACGTCGTATATCAGAATGGGCTATACCAGAAAGGTGAAGACGGCCTTCTGCTGTTATGCCTCGGACCACAGGAGGCCGTCCAAGCAATCGCAGAAGTGCACGAAGGGATATGTGGAGCCCATCAATCAGGCCGAAAGATGCGATGGCTGTTACGCCGCCACGGGTATTTCTGGCCGAGCATGCTGAAGGATTGCATTGAGTTCGCCTGAGGATGTGTACAGTGTCAAATCCACGGCCCCATACAAAGAGTACCAGCTGAGACACTACATTCAGTAACTAAACCATGGCCGTTTAGAGGCTGGGCCATGGACGTGATTGGCAAGATCACGCCGTCTTCCGGGGCAGCAAAACATGCATGGATATTAGTAGCGACGGACTACTTTACCAAATAGGTCGAGGCAAAATCGTATGCCGAATTGACATCCAGAGAAGTTTGTAATTTCGTGGAAGAAAACATCGTGACAAGATTCGGCGTGCCAGAGACGATCATAACAGACAATGGCACGATTTTCACATCCGACAGGTTCAAGGAATACACGAGTGGGTTGAATATTCGACTCGAACAGTCGACGCCGTACTACCCGCAGGCGAATGGACAAGCCGAGGCGAGTAACAAGGTTTTGATCGGCATTCTTGAAAAAATGGTGAAGGAAAAGCCTGGTATGTGGCATCTAAAGCTAAATGAAGCTTTGTGGGCATATCGAACCTCACCACGATCGGCGACTGGAACAACGCCGTACGCCTTGACTTATGGGCACGACGCGATGCTGCCAGTCAAGTTGAGTGTAAATTCACTACGAATAATCGAGCAGAGTAGTCTGTTCAACGCCAAATACAGCCAAGCCATGAGACAAGAGCTAGAAGATTTGGAGGAAGCTTGACTCGATGCTTGTAACCTGTTAGCAGCGCAAAAGAAAATTGTCGAACGAGCTTATAATCAGCGGGTTAAACAGAAAACATTCGGTGAAGGTGATTTGGTTTGGCAGACTATATTACCAGTTGGAATTAAAGATCCTAGGTTCGGCAAATGGTCGCCGAATTGGGAGGGACCATTCATTGTTCATAAAGTTCTCGGCAAGGGTGCATATCGTCTCAAGGACCGAACGGGTTTAATTCATAAGTTACCAATTAATGGGAAGTTTTTAAAGAAATATTATCCGGTTACTTGGGAAATGCAAGAATAATGTACATCTTCGGCAAAGAGGCGGATCGTATCAAAGACAAACAATCTCCAAAGATCCAACAAGATGCAAAATCGGATAAAGTTTTTCATTAATAATTGCAAAAGAGTACAAGATTACAATTAAAGCCCTAAGGCGAAGAAGGGAGGACAGTCTCGAGGAAAGCTTTCAGCTCCAGCCACCTCACTTCGCCCATAATAACCTCTGCGTGCCGAATCCCCTTATCCATCTTCAGCTGTTCGACTTGTTTCCCGTTAGCGGCGTATTCGGTCAAACAAGATTTATTCGAGTCAAATTCTTTCGCTAGTTCAGAGGCGAACGCCGACCGCCGATCTTGAAGCTCGGCGATTTGGCGATCAAGGTCGGCCAGCTGCTCCTTCTTGGCCACCAGCACCTCGACTTTCGGACGGAGGGTTTCTTGCACGGCTGAGACGGTCTTCCATTCGCTCTCGGCCCGAATTGCTCTTGCAAAGACTCCAAAGTGCTCCCGAGCTCGCTCTAGAAGGGTAGACGCCCGAGTGATGGTAACATTATCTAAACGACCATCAGCCGCAAGATCGTTCAGACATGCCCCGACAGAGTCAAGGCCTTTACGCTCCAAGATTTGAGAGGCTAACAGCGGCAACAAGTCTTGCAACTTAACGAGTGCGTCTGGATCAACCGGGTCGTGCGCCGCTGCGGTCGAAGAACCGGCCGTTTTCTTAGTCGTACCAGCGACAAGAGCGTCGAACTCGGCCTCCCAGGAAGGCTGCATGAAGGGTCAAGTATTAGCACAAATTGAGCCGAAAAGATGAAGAAAATAGGAGATGATAGACCTGACGGGATGAGACCTCGGCCATATCCCCTGGGTCATTGCTCGAACCCAAGGAGCTTAGAGGCCAAGCCCAATGTTTGAGACAGCTTCTCAGTTCACGCGGCCGATGGAGGTTATCTACATTCGATGGCCACTGGGGCGGCCAGGAAATATAAACAACACCCCTCGGCGTGTAGAACTTTTGGTGGAAAGAATTGGGGGGCACCTAGCAGTTAGTACATCCTCGATTTAGAGCTCTACAAGGAAGACATAGCTAAAAATGAAAGGAAGTAGGAATCCTTACGTAAGCAGACGAAACTTCCTGAGGAGGACTGCCGAGATTGACGTCGTGAGGATGCACCGGTGTCTCCGCGGTCGCCTCCGGCTCGGCAGGAGGGTCCATATCCGGGGCAGCGATCCCTGCCTCGATCGGAGCAGAAGCATGTGCCTCGGTTGGAGCAGCAACCCCCACCTCGAGTGGAGCCGAGGCATTCGCCTCGGCTGGAGGAGTATTGTTCGCCCCGACCGGAGCAACAGCTGGGCCAACACCGACCACCTCGACCACTGCAGGGCCGGATTGCTGATCAACCTTGCTCGGTGGTTGGGAATAAGGAACCAAGGGCTCAGTAGGCCGAGCACGGCGAGGGCGTCGCGCTAGTGGGATATCTTCGCTCGTGTCACCCTGAAAGAATGGAGTATATTAAAACCAAAAAAAGTATTGCTAAACATATTCGTGTCCACCCCAGAATTGGACATACCTCTTCCAAAGAGATTGCTATTCGTTTCGATGTCTTGGAGATTTGTTTCTCGATGGCTGAGGGGATTTTCTCCAAAATGGGGGCAACGACTGGCGCCGTTTGTACAGGATCCTCGACCGGCGGAGTGGTAGCCGAAACGGCCACAGCATCGGAGGGAGGAACGACAACCGGTGTGGCAGTTTTGAGGGCGGAAAGCGCAGCAACGGCTTCGGCTTCGACCGCATCATAAGCAGGTCGAACGTTGGAGGCGTGGCTGATCAAAATTGCCCACTTCTCCATACGATCCTGGACAATGGGAGCAGGAGGGATACTGGAGACAGTCGCCTCCGTTGTTCGGCTGGAGATAGGATGAACTTCAAGTTGCCTTTTTTGCGCCAACGTTTTAACACGCTTCGAAGGACGAGAAGCTTCATGTGCCGTCTCGACCTCTGGACCTTGCCGCTTGCTCAGCGGAGTATGCACTGCAGCATCGGCTTTCTTTAGGAAGGCCGATTTTTTCTTGATTGCTGCCGCCGTAACCACGGCCACCTTGTTCAGTGCTCGAACACCTATGAAGACCAAATACAGTTAATAGGGTCGAATGAGCGAGTGAATAATAAAGAAAGATAGCTGAATACGTTGAATTTTCTCTTTGACTGGGGGGCAAGAACCTTCTTGCGTCGATCCCCAAAGAGTGCGCCAATAACGTCTTCAACCGAGACATTGAAGAAGACTTGGGTGTACTCTTCCCACCAGTCACCGAAGGTGTCAGTGCTGAAGGTTTCAGGAATGGTTGGTCGAAGGTGGAATGTCTTGCATCGCTCTTGAAACTCATTCTCGGTGTCTCGGCATTCCTTCTCCGAAGAACTAGAGAGGCGTCCTCGACTAAGAAGAGATCGAGAAGTGAGTGAGGGCACTGGGAAGCCTTGAAGGTACCCAAGTTGTCTGGCCAGAAACTGTGGGTGATAAGCTTCCCAACCCGCCCGGCGGGCGTCACAGCCGAGGGGAAGGTCGCGTGCCAACACGAATGACCCCCAATTCTGACGAAGAGTAGCGTTATCGCTAGTATCCCAGGCCGAGCTCGGGAATTGAATGGATGAAGGATGCTCCCGATGACGACATACTAGAAACTCGTCATCAGAGAAGTCTTTAAGGTCAAAGAAGTATTTAAAAACTTCGTCGGCCCGGTGGGAATGTAACGGATGAAGGGCCTGCTGCAGGCCGATCGCGCCAGTAGGAGAAAAGCCGGGAACTTCTGGCCGAAGCGTTGCGAAATAAGATTGCAACCAAAGTTGGAAAACCCAGATAGGCCCATTCTGATGGGGATCGATTTTGTGGATGGTCGCGTTGGCCAAAAATCGCAGCAGGTTGGCGATGATGGCCGGACTAAGCGCCAAGGGAAGACCACTCACTAGGGCCTTGGCCACGGGCATATTCTCGACCAGGCATTTGTTTGATTTGGTACAATAGATAAACTTGTTGTACCAATAAAACAGGAAAGCCTCATGTTCCCCTTTGCGAAGACTCGCCTCTTCTCGGTCAGCAAAATGAGCAATCAGGGTGTTATAGTTGAAGAAGTTTTTATGCAACTTCTGTACTTCATCCTTCGAGGGCTTTTGACCGCCTCGGCTTAATGTCTCGACGGCTCGGGCATCGAACAACGCTTTGAGGTCACATCTCGACGAGCATCCGAAAAGTGAAGCGTCGATTGGGAAACCAGAGGGGGATGTCCCAAGGATAGCAGAAATGTCGAGAATGGTAGGACCGATAGGCCCAAGAGGGAGAACAATAGTGTTTGTGGCCGAACACCAGAAGCTCAAGGCCGCCATGAGAAGCTCTCGATCCATGATTATCTCCACGGTCGAGAGCTTGATGACATCGTAAAGTCCAAAGGCCTTCCATTCTTGGCCGCAGAATTTTTCCATTTGCTCGACCCAAGCTGCCCAGGCGACAGTAGTCGAAGGCCAGGCTCCTTGAGGCTTCGACACTTCCCACTTCGACCACTCGAATCCCTGACCCAAGGGCGTCAGGCAGTGATCCCTCAGGAGGGTGGTAATGGGCGTGGGCACTGGTTTCTTGAACAGAGGCCCAAGGATTTGATGCGGAGCGCTCGAGTCACACTCAAAACGCAGATTCCTGATGGAGCAATCATCGATGATGTCGTCATGCTTATCGCATTCCTTAGAGAGTTGGCAGATGAAGGAAGCCATTGCTGGAAGAAGATCGGAAGATGAAGGTGCTGGGTTGAAGACGCTAAAAGGAAGTTCTAGGTTTCTGAAGACTCGAGAGAAAACAAGGGAATTTGAGAAATCTGGAAGCGTAAAAATGAAATGGAAGAAAACGGGGTATTTATAGGCGTTTCTCAGGAAGATCAATCGGTCAAGGATTTTGAAATTTGAAATCGCCCAATCAGAAAGACTGCGCGCCATGATTTGGTTCAGAAAATCCAGGTGAAAAGGACCGAGAATCTCGCAGACTGACGGCATATCGCGCGGTTTGAGGGCACACGATTACGTGTGACGGCGAATAATTAATGCAACATGACTCTTCGACGGTTGCGTGCGTCCAGGTTAATAATTGCATATTGTTGGGGTGATCGATGACCGACGCGTGGCAAGTTCAGGAAGCATTCGAGGGAAACATCATTGATCATAAATGGGCGTGGCGTTATTTTCTTGGACGGCTCATCGATTGTTGCGAGAAGAGTAATGACATTTCGCTTCTTCAAGGCCGAGGCTCGACCATGGATTATGGGTCGACGACCTCAGAAGCGAGGGGGCACTGTTTGGGCCCAAAATGACATTGGGTCGAGCTCAGATTATCCTCGGCCCAGGGTCTGGACGAAGATAGTAGGTCGGCACTATGGGCCGCGGATTGAAGGAGTAGATAGGCTTAACGCGTCATAGAGGCCGAGACCCATTAGGAGATGGATTCCCGGGATAAATTGAATCAAGCTCGCAATGGAGGAAGGTTCAGAATCCTAGTTTGAGTAGGATCGGCCGAGATAAGATTGGATCAGTATTGGCCGAAGTTGAGTTGGACTAGGACTGGGAGTTTTATCCAAGGAGGATTCGGAGGGTTTGCACTACTATAAATAGGGAGAGGGAGCATAACATTAAGCCTCTCCAATTCAACACACAAATCTGCCCTGCGCAAACCCTCTCAACCTTTGAGATTTTTATTTTCTTGTCCGCCAACACATCTTCAGTTTGGATAAACAGCACTGTGAAGGCAACCGGTGATATCTTCAGTTTGGATAAACAGCACTATCGCCGTAGAACCAGTCGATCGCGAAGCACCTTCAGTTTGGATAAACAGCACTACGTCGAGGCCGGTTGGTTATCTATCCAAGTCTCGGTCGAGAAGGATTTTCGAATCCTTATTGGCAGGTCATCTCATCAGCCTTCTCGGCGAAGTGAGGTGTTACGAATTATCAGGCTCGGCACGTCAAACGCCGAGTTGTTTATGATTGGGTACTCACAGGTTGGTTTCAGAGTTCGGCATTCAGACGGCCGAACGACCTTCACTGTCAAGACTTATATTTGTTTTGAGTATCTGTGCCCCTATACTTTGGTGTCGATTCGGCGTGCTTATACCTTCACGAACATAATCACCGTGACCGAATCCGGCGCCGACGAGTCGTGAACTTCGCAAGACTAGTAGCCTTGTCTTCAGGCTCCAGAATCCAAAGGCCGAGGCATGTTCCTTCCTCGGCCGCAGTCGCAAGATCGAGAAGTCAGCCGCGCACACAACGCAACATCCACATTTTACTCACCGGCCGAGCTCAGCCGTCGAGTTGGCACGCCCCGCATTCAACCGAATGACGTAGTTAGCTCATAGATTATTCGGCCTACGCGCCACGTAGGCTTGGTAGTTTTTAGGGTCAACAAGTACACAAAACTACCTCAACTATTAGTGTCACGACACTTTCATACCTAATTTTTTAAAATTGACAATGTCATACAACATCTTACGAATTTGTGACAATGTCATACCTCCGTCAATTTTTCTGTTAGGTTTTCTGTTAAGTGCTGACGTGGCTTGATCTGGGCCCATTTTCTAATCCAACTGGATTAAAAAACTATTAAATATATTTTTAAAAATTAAAAAATTAAAAATTTTTTTTTTTTTTATATTAAATCTCTCTCTCTCCTCTTTCTCTCTCTTTCTCTCTTCTCTCTCTCTCCCTCCCCCTCTCTCGCCTCTCTCTCTTCTCTGCATCACCAAACCCGCTTCCCATCTCCCCCCCACCCCGACCCCTTCCCGTTCCCCTTCCCTGCAACCCTCCACCCTTCCCCACCCATCCCCACCCATGCCAACATCTCCCTCTCTCTCAGCTCACTCACTCTTTCTCCCCCTCTCTCTCGCACAGACTATCCCTCTCTCCTTTCGTCTCCGTGAAGCTCCGGGGCACCCAGAGGACACCCAACCTAGGTCCGGCGAGCCATGGGTGTGCGAGCCCAAGTCTCGGGTGGACCGTACGCGACAGATCCGATGTGGAATTTGGAGATGGGAGGGCGGGCGAGGGCTGGCCAGACATGACGAAGGAGGGGAGGAGCTGCAGGAAGGAAGAGGTGGGTCTGGGGGGGGGGGGGGGGAAGTTGGCGTGGGTGGGGAAAGGGTCGGGGGGAGGGATGGGTGTATGTTTTTTTTTTTTTTTCTGGGTCGGTCCATTTCAGGGAGAGGGGGTGGGCGGCTGAGAAGGAGGAGGTGAGACGGGGAGGGGGGATGTTGGCGTGGGTGGGGATGGGTGGTGAAGGCTGGAGGGTTGCAGGGAAGTGGAACGGGAAGGAGTCGGGGTGGGGGGGGGAGATGGGAAGGGGGTTCTGGGGATGCAGAGAAGAGAGAGAGGTGGGGGAGAGAGAGAAGAGAGAGAGAGATTTAATATAAAAAAATTATATTTTTTAATTTTTTAATTTTTAAAAATATATTTAATAGTTTTTTAATCCAGTTGGATTAGAAAATGGGTCCCAGATCAAGCCACGTCAGCACTTAACAGAAAACCTAACAGAAAAATTGACGGAGGTATGACATTGTCACAAATTCGTAAGATGTTGTATGACATTGTCAATTTTAAAAAATTAGGTATGAAAGTGTCGTGACACTAATAGTTGAGGTAGTTTTGTGTACTTTACCCTTATTATTATTATTATTATTATTTCATGTTGAGTGTTTGTTACTGTTCTCATGTTTGCAATCAATTGCCCACTAATTGTTTGAATGAGTGCCAAGAATGAACTAACATGATTCGTGCAGTTTCTTTTATGAATTTTCCATAGTGCGTCATGGGTTCTTGTTTTTCTAAATTCATAGCTTGGAAGATAATAGGTTGTTAGTAATTAGGGTTAATATGTTATAATGTTTAGGTGAGATTGGTTAGGTGAGGTAGGTGTTCTTGTATTTTGTCTATCTTGCGTTATTTTCATTCATCTTTCATACTTACTTGCATTTTGTTCCTTGGCAGATCTAATTTTGTCATCAAAACTCTTGTAACATTTTTATAATTTGAATTATCACAATTAGTAATTTTATATTAATATGATCCTTGTTAGAACAACATTCTACTTGAACCATATTATGCGCTTGCGATTATCACAACAGTGCATTGAAGATAGCCTTATAATGAGATAATGTTGTGTTACAGTACAATCGGGGTTTCATGGAAGGAAATATTCGATTACTATACTTCAATGTTGTTAGAAGTAATATGATCGATAATTCAAATTTATATTCTAACATTACAAAACACACAACATATTGTGTGAGGGACCTCAATTTCGATTCCTATAAAGGACAAAAAAAAGGTATTACCAAGAGTGTAATACTACTTTAATATTTAATATTAAATTATCATTTCAGTGTTTTCACTTGACTTCACTTGTGTGAGAAGTCAGAAGTTCAATTCTAATAAATGATAAAGTTCGATACAATATATCACGTGTGATATGAATTAGCCAAAATTCGTACTAGAAGAAAAAGAAAAAGATTTCAACTTTGGGCCGGGAAAGCCAATAAGTGTCATCCATCTATTTAAACCCAAAGCCCATTCTAACCTAATCGGCCTACACAATGTTCAAAAAATGTCAAACGAAGCCTGAGTAGGCAAATGGTGTCATTGACCACAGTGGTAGAAAAGTGTGGAGTTTTTGTATGACGTCGTGATCCATGAATTCAAATCACGTCGTTAACTAATCTAACTAATCAAATAAAATCTATTGCTTGATAAATAAAATGAATAAATAAATATTAAAAAAAAAACGAAGCCTAAGCAGAGAAAGAGATAGGAAACCCAAATGCCAAATTCAGAAGTGCACAAATTTCATGTCCCGCTGGCACAGGCTGAATCCCCCTTACAAACCCTGCAACGTGTCAGTCACCCTCTTGCCCCAAAGTCACGCCGTGGACTTGTCCGTCGGTCGTCCTCCGCCCTTCTCACAAAACTCAGAATTTCTGCGAATTTATTTCCAAAACCAAGAAAAATTAATATCCAAGAGATCCCAAGGAAATCGGAAAATGAAGGCGGAGGCTTTGACTCTAGTGCTGGTCAACTTGGCCGGGATCATGGAGCGAGCCGACGAGTCGTTGCTGCCTGGCGTCTACAAGGAGGTCGGCGCCGCTCTCCACACCGACCCGACCGGGCTCGGCTCGCTCACTCTCTTCCGGTCCATTGTGCAGTCCGCTTGCTACCCAATTGCGGCGTACCTGGCCGTGCGCCACAACCGTGCCCACGTCATTGCCTTCGGCGCCTTCCTCTGGGCCGGCCGCTACTTTTCTCGTCGCGTTTTCCTCCACTTTCACCGAGGTAACTTCGACAGAATTGGTTCTGTTTGGATCCCCCGTCTGGGGCTTTGCTTTGTTTGTGAAATTTTCTCAGTTGCCAAACAGAAAGTTAGTGTCTTTATTGGGTCGTAGCTGCTGATTGTGACTTCAATTTGTGAAGTTGTGGATTGGGTTTTCCAGTAATGGTGGTTTGATGTGACTATGGGTTCGTTTTTTCGAATTGAGAACAACTGTTGAGAGAGTACATAAATGCATGAGATACTAGTATGATCGAATAATCGAACTTGGAGCAAAGAGTTTGGGGATGTTTTGTGTCAACTTCTAGTATATTTCTATGCTAGTTATAAGTGAAGAACTGCTTGAAAAGCTTAGGGAGGCAAATAAAAGGAATTTAAACATAATGGTTGCTTGTTGCTTCGGTTTCCGGCTAAGTGAATGGTTTACATTTGAATCTTGGTTTGAGTGTGATTGAGTAGTTGTGGTGGATGAATTTCTCTTAACGCACATATTTGGCCGTTAGCAGAGACAGTGAGATTCGGTGATATTGGTCTTTTCATAGAAATTATGGTATCAATAGTTGAACTCGGATGCAATGCATGTGTTCTCTGAGTAACTCAAATATATAGGTATGGTTTCCATGGTTGAACTCAGATGCAATGCTTGTGTTCTTGAGTAACTCAAATATATACATGTGCAATCAAATATTGTTTCTTTTGAAACAAGTAAAAGCCTTATACAAATGAACGCATAACTTGAGCCCAAGAGGAGTTTCAAATTTGGTGGAAACTTGATTCTTTGGCTCAGATTTTGGATATGTTGACATGATAAAAGAGGATTCGTTCGTAAAGTTTATATTTTTTTTGTTAGAAAGGCAGTTATTTACTAAAGTTATCAAAACAAAAGGACAGAAGTATCATTAAGTTGAGCGCGATTCCAGCTTGTTATATCCGCTTTGAAGTCCTTCAGCTTTTATTGATCAGGTGGCTATATCCAGAGCTTTGAATGGGATTGGCCTTGCTCTAGTTGCTCCGGCTATGCAGTCCCTTGTAGCTGACTCAACCGATGACAACAACCGTGGTATGGCTTTTGGATGGCTTCAACTAACTGGCAATGTTGGTTCGATAATTGGTGGCCTTTGTTCGATATTGATAGCTCCAATAACAGTCATGGGTATCCCTGGATGGAGAATTTCCTTTCACCTTGTTGGATTAATTAGTGTTTTAGTCGGTGTTTTAGTCCGTCTGTATGCTACTGACCCACACTTTCCAGACGGCGAAACAAAAGATAGCAGTCAGAATTCCTGTAGTTCCTTGTGGTCACAAGTGAAGGAACTGGCCCTTGAAGCTAGGTCGGTTATTAAAATTCCTTCTTTCCAGATTATTGTGTCGCAGGGGGTTACTGGTTCGTTTCCCTGGTCAGCATTGTCATTTGCACCCATGTGGTTGGAACTTACTGGCTTCTCTCATGGGAAATCCGCTTTCCTCATCGCCTTGTTCGTGATTGGAAGTTCCCTTGGTGGCTTGTTTGGGGGTAAAATGGGAGATATCCTTTCCACACGTCTTCCAAACGCAGGAAGGATCATACTAGCACAAATAAGCTCCGCATCCGCCATTCCTCTTGCAGCAATTCTTCTGCTTGCATTACCTGTGGATCCATCTACGCCTGTCATCCATGGTTTCATGTTGTTCTTCATGGGATTCTTTATTTCATGGAATGCTCCAGCTACAAACAAGTAAGTCTTTGAAATTTCTGTTCGACAATTAGATTAGATTTATATTTCCTAGTTCTGTCTGTCTTTAATGTCCCTTACTCTTTTGCAGGAAGTAAATTGAAATGACTAATGTGTTAAATTTGATGTCACGGTCCATGCAGTCCGATTTTTGCGGAGATAGTTCCTGAGAGATGGCGAACAAATGTATACGCTTTGGACAGGTCTTTCGAGTCCATACTCTCATCATTCGCTCCTCCAGTAGTCGGGATATTGGCTCAACACACGTATGGTTATAAGCCAGTTCGTCAAGGGTCCAGTGCATCTGAAGAGATTACCACGGACAGAGGGAATGCCTTGTCGTTGGCAAAAGCACTATACACAGCAATAGGAATTCCAATGGCTCTCTGTTGTGTCATCTACTCATTCCTATACCGTACCTACCCAAGAGATAGGGAGCGGGCTCGGATGGAGGTTTTAATAGAAGCAGAGATGCAACAAATAGAATTACAAGATTCGCCTGCTGGAGAAGAATACTCACGTGCTCGGTTTCCAGAGGCCGAAGACCTGTATGTGAATGATGAAACTGTCATTGAAGTGGAGTATGAGGGTGAGGATGCTGCTGGTTCCGATACTGATGAACAGACACTGCTGTACGGCCGGTTAACGTTTGCCAATTTGAGCCCGGAGTAATCAAACCGGAATCTCACTGAACATTACAACTTCATTTATGCACATCCAAATACTCTAAATGTACAGAAGAATGGTACCCGTCCTGTTTTGACCTCCGTCCGGAAAATGAGCTAGAGAAAGGCGTCATTGATACTAACCAACTGCCTGAGTTTGACAACAGAATAGTTCTTGTTTTCTTTGTTAGCTTTCTTTCCATTGTAACCGCATACTTTCTCGAGAGAAATATTTGGATAAAACGGTCATGCCATGTCAATTTTGCGTGTGTGATATAACAAATTGATAACGAGATGAAACACAATCATTCATAGTGAATCATGACATATTTATGTTTCTTTACATAGGAACAAATTCGAATGCTTACTCCCAAAGCAGGGGAGATTGCTTGTGGCACAAGAATACTGTAATTAATTAAATGGGTTTTGTGGCAGAAATCATCACAAAACGCCCATTCCTCACCTTGGCAAAACCTACCAGTCCACATGCTTGGCAGATATCTTCTAATTCACTTTCTGACGTGAAGAGTTGGTTGCCCGACATTTGCTTTGTTCTCTACGAAACAAAAGGCATAAAATCAACACCCTGTGAGAGTGAGATAAAATGGAGCCGTAATTCCAAACCATTCACCACATAGCACACATTCAGCGGAATCCCGAATCTGCAACAATGAAACTTTGGAGTGGAACAGATGTACCTGTGCTATGTTCCTTTGAAATGGGATGAGCGAAAAAGGCCCATCCCATATGAAAGTAGTTGCAACAAACACCCCTCCAGGTCGCAGGACTCGACTAATTTCAGCAACCTTCAAAACCACAGCTACCAAATTACTCAGGAGAGAAACTACCAGGTTAAACTAAAACTGGAAAACTGGGGAGAAAACACATTTGGTTATACCAGATAATGTTAATATTACATCTGCACAGATAATATTACATCTTCCTCCAAAGCAAGGTTGGCTATTTTCTTATTTTTCTTTAAGAAATCTCAAAGGTATGTTGTTGAATGCGCCCAAAATGCAAAATGTTTCATTAACTTATCAAAGACAAATTTATTAGCATCAAGGACATGTAAATACTTTTCACCGTTGCTAATACGTTAAGGTTTGTGCCTTACAGGTAGTCAAAACAAGCAGCACGGTTAGCTCTAACACCATATATATATTTATATATACTTACAGCTGCTGATGGTGAAGGCCAACAGTGTATGGCAGCACCAGCATGCACTGCATCGACAGAACTAGTAGCAAAGGGAAGCCTAGAAATATCAGCTCTGACCAGGATCATGTTCCTAATAAAAAACAAACTTAATCAGGCAAAATACAAAATTGATAACAAAATTTCTGAAACATCCCTAAGAAGTTCAAACCGGATGGTATTTTAAACTTTGAGCTTTATCATCTAAATTTGAATTAAAATTTCAAGGTTCTGTACTCTTTGGGAAAGTTCTCCTCCTGCTGAATGAATCCATAGCACTCCTTCAACATGTTCTCTGAGTAGTCCAAGGCAACAACAAGAGAAAATAATCCGCTCTTAGCGAAAAGTCTAGAAAACATCCCACTCCCACAACTTGCATCAATGATATTTCCACCACCCAAGACTGGCTTTAAGAAATCCTTAATCAACTCAAACTGCAATCAAAACTATGCCGCGGTTAGCAACTCAGCAACCTCTTTTGGCAAGACAAATGAGTACACATCGGTAAAATATGACTGTTTTTTCAGTTTTTCAAACAACTACATTGCAACACAATGATTTTATCTGTTTTTCGATGCCGTGATCAGAACAGAGCACTTTTTCTACCCTTTCTTTTCTTTTCGAGAGAGAAACATTAACTGGCGGTCATTGGCGGTGGAGCTTCTTAGTTTAAGTAAATACCATCCTTAGGCCCGAAATAAAATACTTCAATAGAAAATTGATTTTCACTTCATAATTCATATGTAACCAAACAAAATGGACTATGTCGTTCCCTGTCCAAAACTCCAATATTATATGAAATATTATCCGTCGGCACACTTCGCAACTTTCTAAAGGTTATATGACAGTATGAGTTACAACACAACCTATCAAATACTCTATTTTGAAATTTAGAAAGGACATTTGATAAGCCATTGAGATGATAAAATCTGAAATAAAGTAACTGATCATCTTACCTCTTTCTCTGGGCCAGGAAATCCACCCCATACAGTAAAGCTTTGACGCCAACCCCTCTCATAGAGGTACGATACCAATGGAGTCCTGATGCAACAAAAAGTCACTAATCACCATATAGAGATGCATAGTTTCAACATATTCATGAGGTATTAGGAAGTACTATTGGTAATGCTTTGAAAATTGTAATGTGGTAGATGCAATCAGTTCAACTAGGTTCATGCCCCATCTATGCCATAGAGAATAAAGTTGACCACAACGGGTCTATGAGAACAGAAAGAATCTCATTCACATAATAAGAGTCAAAGAAGATACATGATCTCCGAACATATGTACCAAATCAAGCAGTAAAAGATCAATAGACCAAACATCAGATGTTATTCTGCACCGTAAGCCCATAACTAGAGCCTAATTTTGTTCTTCCTATGCGAGATATATTCCAAGAGATGGAGAAACTAAAAGGATTCAGGTCCGACTCTACTTCGGCCATGTTTATTCACCATCCCCATTTAAAATTCATTGCAAAACCAAATGATTACCACATATGATTTGTACAATTAAAGCTAAATACAATTTCAATACCTAAACATTTCTGTGGAAACGGGCTTTGATTCCCCATAGTCCTTGGCGCCACTTGCTGTTGTCAGGTCAATATGTGTTTCCTTGCCAATGTAAGTCTTCTTACAAGTCCTACATCGAAAACTAGACCCAGAAACAGACTCACTGCAAAAGCATGCCACTCCCAAAATGAATGAAAAACGAATCAAAATTATACAATGCAACCTCAAGTAATTATAAATATAGCTTACACAGATAAGCCCGGATCACCGGAACTTGAAAATGGATCGTAGCATATCGGACAAGCTAAAATGTTCTTGCTGCTGATGCCATCATTTTGCACCACAACTGGTTCCTATTGTTTATGAAGCAAACAGTTTCAAACCTTAATCTAAAAAATAAACATTAACTCAATCAAAATTAAGGCTTTTCAAAAGATTTTAACTCTTACTGCAGGCAATATAGTACCAGGAAAATAAAAGCTCTAAACTTTTCCTCTTTCCTACCGTTTCTCGGCAACCAAACAGACAAAACTACAATTGGGTTTTCAATTTTCTATTCCATGAACTGATTCGATGAATTGAAATGATGAAATAAAGCAAGAAAATAAGCTAAATGCAACGTACGGTTGGCTCGACTCCGACGACGGCGGGGTAAGCAGCAGCTCGAATTTTGATTGCCGCCGCGAGAGAGCGCTTGAAAACCGGTGAAGCGGCAGAAGTCCTGAGCTTTAGAAGACAAGGCCTCGAATTACCGAGTTGACTCAGAAGAAACGGTGAGCAGAGGTTGCCGACCACCGTCTTCATGATCGCTCTGCTTTGGTTTGTGGTGGAAACTCTGAGTCTGAGTACAAATGTTACAACTTTCGATTTTTTTTTAATTTTTAATTTTTATTAATTTGGTTGGAATTATTACAGCTTTTGTTTTTGTTTGTTCGAATTTGGGAAAGATAATTAGCACGAGGCGACAAAAGCCCGGGATTATTTAACGGGCCTGCTGGTCTCGTCTGGATTATTTTACTTTGATGATCCATATGCCGAATGAGCGTTGGTACTTGGTCGGCAATCTGAGTGGCGATCTATTGAACACTATAACAACAAAATCCTATTCTATTAAGTAGAATCAGTTGTATAAATTTTAAATGTCATTATACTCGATTTTGCATCAAATTTTTTGTTAACTTCAAGTACTCTATTTTTTTTCTTAAGAGCAAGTTCATCCCTCCCAATTGCTAGGGGAATTGGGTGATTCAACCAACCAAAACCAACAAAATGAGCTCCAGCCAATGCCAAATCAGCCGGACTACAACAAAAAGGAGAAGGCATGACTGCTCAATCGGGACAAATTACCCAACTCAGCTCTTGAGGCAGTGTGACGGCAAGGTGACGTCGCCCACATTTTAATTTTTTTGCGCTAGGCGCGCAGGCTTCAAGCGCTCATGAGCGCGAGTGGACTGATCAACCATGTAGCGATAGGCCCCTCGCTGCAAATGCTCTCACGCCTCAGTCATTCTATCCTACGGTTCAGATTTTTCAACAAAAATGCTTATTTTTTTTAAAGAAAGAAAAATTTGAAGAAAAAAAATATTAATTAATTATTATGGCCCACGTGGCACAATATGGGGTGGAGAAACACTTAGCTAGTTAAAGTCAATTGCCCGGGCAATTTCTTTATGGGGTGGAGAAGCACTCAGCCAGTTACTATTCACTAAGGCAGTAATTGCCTTTTCTCAATAGCTTGGGCAATTTATTTTACTGGGTCGAGATGCACTTGGTGAATTATTGTTCACCAAGACAATAATTGCAATAGCCGAGGAAATAATTGCCTTAGTTGGTTGGAGTTACCCTAAAGTCTAATTCCAAGTTTTCCTCTACCCTTTTCACCCTAAGGTTCTATTACATAATCACTTTTTCTCACAAGAGCATATGTGAGTCTTTGTTTCATATGTTCAAACAACCTTAACCGACTTTCTCTCATCTTATCTTCAAATGCGGCCACTTGTACTTTACTTCCGATCTCGTTCTTAATTTTTTCATTCTCGTATGCCCACACATCCAACGAAATATTATGCTTGACCAATCAACATTCCGTGCAATAAAGTATTGTAAGCCTTATTGCCACACGATAAAAATTTTCCTTGACCTTTAGTGTCATACGATGATTGCACAATACACCCTATGCACTCTTACACTTCATCCAACTTGTATTTTATGGTTTAGATCTTTATCCAATTCCCTGTTCTTTTTCAAGATAGAACCAAGATAATGAAAGCACTCACTTTTTTTATACTTTCCGATCTCTAATCCTCACCCCAATCTCATTTGGACCTCATCCCACTGAACTTGCACTCCATAAACTTTATTTTTGACCTACATAGGCGAAGCATTTAGATTCCAACACTTCCCGTCAAAGGTTAAGCTTCGCATTTATTATGCCCCGCTTTTTATCTATCAACACTATATCCTCTACGAAAAGCAAACACCGTTAACTCATCCATTACCAATGAAAAAAGGTAAGAATTTATAGCTGAGTCTTGCTCTATCATAATATCCTTTATTGTTTGAATAATGCTACTCGTACTTCTTTCTTCTCTAGAATCCTCCAAAGAATTTCTCTTAGGACCATATTATACACGTATTCCAGGTCTATAAAGACCATGTGCAAATCCTTTTGCATATCTTTATATCAATCTATCGATCTTTGTAAGACATATTTTGCCTCCATAGTGGATGCCTTGACATGAACTCAAATTGATTGTCTGATACTCGTGTCTTTGGATGACAACGGTTTGGGTTGGGGACAAAATGCCATATCCAATCCTTATAACCACGAAAATTAAATATTCATAACTACAAATTAACCATCAGGGATTATCCATAACCATACTCACTGGGTAACGGATTCTTCATCCGTTAACTGGTATAACCTTCTCTGTTTGTGCAAATAAAATTATTTGTTCAACTGACACATTATATTTTAATAGATAATAATTATATTACTTAATATCCACATTCAAATCTTAAAAACCACAACAATACGTTTTGGAGATGTTTATGATAAGCCAAATATAACAGTAAATTAAGGCAAATTGGCCGCATGAAAAACAGAAAGGGATGACAAAAACAAATACAGAAGCGAGTAAGGAAAAAAGACGAAACAAATTATCAAATAATTTCAATACTTGTGGATATATATATATATATAGGACGGAGGTGGACCCGAGACCTTATAACCATATCCAAAATAGTAACCGAATAATATTTACGGTTTTTCCCCTTATCTAAAAAGTACCCGGATGTTCATATCCAAATCCGCCCCATTCAGATGGTAATCCATGGTTATCGTGTTTAACGGTTGAATTGCCATCTCTACCTGTGTCCTCTTGCATCTATACTCAATTAATCTTTCCCAAAGCTTCATTGTACGACTCATTAACTTAATACCCATATAGTTAATGCAGTTTTGTATGTTGCCCTTTTTTTTTTGTCAAACTAAGTTACTTTCATTAAATACAAGACTAGTACAAGGAGAAGAGAGCCCAAAAGTAAAAATGAGAGGAAACTAGCATCCACCACCAAGTCAGTCGACGCACCTTCATCGCAAGGCCACCATCACCAAGAGAAAGAACCAAACAGAACAACTAGATCAACAAAAATGGGGTTGAGCGAGCCACCAGCGCAGTGAGCAATTCCATAATCCTACCAAATAATGCTAAATGAACTTTAACAGCCACAAAAAACCCAAGCGCACCACCGAGGAGAAGCACCTAGGCCAAGTAGCAATGGTTGGTACTTGAGGACATGCAATGGAAAGAAGCATTGGAGAAAGAGAAGTGCATAAAAGCCCCGATGTGAGACAAACTCAGGAAAATTGAGACAAAGCCCAAGGAATTGAGACAGAGCTCAAGAAAAGCCAAAGTAAAGCAAAAGTAGAGTAGTGCAGGAAAAAAAATAGAAACATAGGAGGATAAAAAGGAAAGTAAAGAAAAGCTTGAAAGGGGGAAGCAAAGGGGGTGGTGAGGGTAGGGGGAAGAAAGGTGCTGGGAAGGGAATAAGTGGGGAAAATCGAAGGAAAAGGTGGAAACCAAAAGAACAGGGTGGAAGAAATGGGAAGATGAGGAGGCTGAAAAACAGGGAGAGATGGTGAGAATGGGAGTAAACAAAAGGGTGGGAAAATGGGGAGGGGGAGGAGGGCGAGGGGAGGAAGGCACTGGGTTGCCGCCGACCCTAAGCCGGAGCCCAAGGCCGACGGCAATGAGGGTTTCAAAAATTTAGGGGGTTTTTGGGAGAGAGACAGGCACACATGTCACCTTTTATTTGTATATAGACACCAAAGTGATTTTTCACCACTCATTTGACACCTTCTTTATTTTCAACGTCTTTGTTGAAAAGGTTTGTGAGCCATCCTGTACTTGTCTCTCCCAAGGCTTCATCGTATGACTCATTAACTTAATACCCATATAGTTAATGCAATTTTGAATATCGCCCTTATTTTTGTAAATAGGCACTGAAGTGCTTTTTCGCCACTCATTTGACATATTTATGTTTCTTTACATAGGAACAAATTCAAATGCTTACTCCCAGCCAAGGTTCTAAAAGACGCTAGGCGCTAGTCGGGCGACGAGCTGGGGCCTAGCGCTTAGGCGGCTAGGGGGGGTCTAGGCGGACTAGGCGGATTTAAGTAAATCTATTATATTTCGTGTAAATAAGTGTCTGTTTATACTTAAAATATATATAATTTCATTATAAACTACAAAATAGAATGACATATATAATAGGATGTATTGGAACATAATGAAAACATGAGGAACATGCATATAATGTGTATTCATTTAAGTATTCAACAAGTCTCTTACAATTTATTGAAAAAAATAAAATGCAAAATGAAAGTTATCTATTTTCTGTCTAAGTGAGTCGCAACTTAGGCGGGTGCCAAGGCGGGTCTGGACGGGTTAGGCGGGTGGCTAGGCGGTCTAGACGAGCGCCTCAGCAGATCTCGGCGCCCTTTTTTTAATTTTCAAACGCCTAGGCATTAATCGGGGCGGTGGCCAACCGCCTAGCGCCTAGGCGAGGATTTTTAGAACAGTGCTCCCAGCACAACCATATACAAAGCAGGGGAGATTGCTTGCGGAACAAGAATAATAAATTAAGTGGGTTTTGTGGCAGAAATCATCACAAAAAGCCTATTCCTCACTTTTGTAAAACCTACTAGTCCACATGCTTGACAGATGTCTTCTAATTCACTTTCTGATGTGAAGACTTGGCCGCCCGATATTTGCTTTGTTCTCTACGAAACAAAAGACATAAAATCAACCTCCAGCGAGATTGAGATAAAAAGTCGTAGTCCCAAACCATTCACTACATAACGCACATTCAGCGGAATCCCAAAAGCTGCAACAATGAAACTTTGGAGTGGAAAAGATGTACCTGTGTTATGTTCCTTAGAAATGGGATGAGCGAAAAAGGCCCATCGAGTATGTAAGTAGATGCAACAAACACCCCCCCAGGTCGCAGGACTCGACTAATTTCAGCAACCTTCAATTACTCAGGAGAAACTACCAGGTTAAACTAAAATCGGAAAACTGGGGAGAAAACACATTTGGTTCTACCAGATAATATTACATCTGCACCAATATAAGCACATTTATAATCAATCCATGCCAATTTGGAAATAACTACTAAATCAGCGAGGAATGGAGGAATATGAAATTACTAACAAATTTCTGTATCAGAGTATCAGGAAAATTAAAACACGCAACAAATAGTCAAATACTATGTTTTTGTTCCCATGGCAAGGTTAGATATTTCTTATTTTTCTTTAAGAAATCTTAAAGGTATGTTGTTGAATGTGCCCATAATGCAAAATGTTTCATTAACTTATAGGAGACAAATTTATTAGCATCAAGGACTTTTCACCTCTGCTAATACGTTAAGATTTAAGCCTTACAGGTAGTCAAAGCAAACAGCACAGTTAGCTCTAACACTGTATATATAACTACTTACAGCTGTTGATGGTGAAGGCCAACAATGTATGGCAGCACCAGCATGCACTGCATCCACAGAACCAGTAGCCAAGGGAAGCCGAGAAATGTCAGCTCTGACCAGGATAATGTTCCTAATAAAAAAACAATCAGGCAAATAATGGAAAATATTTTAAACTTTCAGATTTATCATCTAAATTTCAATGAAAATTTAAAAGTTCTGTACTCTTTGGGGAAGTTCTCCTCCTGCTGAATGAATCCATAGCACTCCTTCAACATGTTCTCTGAGTAGTCCAAAGCAACAACAAGAGAAAACAATCCACTCTTAGCGAAAAGTCTAGAAAACATCCCACTCCCACAACTTGCATCAATGATATTTCCACCACCCAAGACTGGCTTTAAGAAATCCTTAGTCAACTCAAACTGCAGTCAAAACTATGCTGCGGTTAGCAACTCAACAACCTCCTTTGGCAAGACAAATTGAGTGCACACTGGTAAAACATGACTGTTTTTTCAGTTGTTCAGACAACTACATTGCATATTTGGCAGCAACACAATGGTTCTATCTGTTTTTCAATGCCGTGATCAGAATAGAGCACTTAGTTCAACACAATGATTCTATCTGTTTTTCATTGGCGGTGGAGCTTCTTAGTTTAAGTAAATACTAACTAACTTAGACCCAAAATAAAATACTTTACTAGAAAATTGATTTTCACTTCATAATTCATATGTAACCAGATAAAATGGACTATATTGTTCCCTGTCCAAAACCCCAATATTATATGAAGTATTGTCCGTTTGCACACTTCGCAACTTTCTAAAGGTTGTATGACAGTATGAGTTACAACGCAACCTATCAATTACTCTCTTTTGAAATTTAGAAAGGACGTTTGATAAGCCATTGAGATGATAAAATCTGAAATAAAGTAACTGATCATCTTACCTCTTTCTCTGGGCCAGGAAATCCACCCCATACAGTAAAGCTTTGACGCCAGCCCCTCTCATAGAGGTATGATACCAATGGAGTCCTGATGCAACAAAAAGTCACTAGACGCTATACAAAGATGCATATCAACATATTCATGAGGTATTAGGAAGTACTATTGGTAATGCTTTGAAAATTGTAATGTGGTAGATGCAATCAGTTCAACTAGGTTCATGCCCCATCTATGCCACAGAGGATGGAACAGAAAGAATCTCATTCGCATAATAAGAGTCAAAGAAGATACATAATCTCCAAACATATGTACCAAATCAAGCTGTAAAAGATCAATATACTAAACATCAGATGTTATTCTGCACCATAAGCCCATAACTAGAGCCTATTTTTGTTATTCCTATGCGAGATATATTCAAAGAGATGGAGAAACTAAAAGGATTCATGTCCGACTCTACTTCGGCCATGTTTATTCACCATCCCCACTTAAAATTCATTTCAAAACCATATGATTACCACATATGGGTTGTACAATTAAAGCTAAATACAATTCCAATACCTAAACATTTCTGTGGTAACGGGCATTGATTCACCATAGTCCTTGGCGCCGCTTGCTATTGTCAGGTCAATATGTGTTTCGTTGCCAAAGTATGTCTTCTTACAAGTGCCACATTGAAAACTAGACCCAGAAGCAGACTCACTGCAAAAGCATGCCACTCCCAAAATCAACAAAAACAAAAATAACGAAAAGCAAATCAAAATTATACAATGCAACCTCAAGGTAATCCTAAATATAGCTTACACAGATAAGCCCCGATCACCAGAACTTGAAAATGGATCGTAGCATATCGGACAAGCTAAAATGTTGTTGCTGCTGATGCCATCATTTTGCACCACAATTGCTTCCTATTGTTTATGAAGCAAACAATTTCAAACCTTAATCTAAAAAATAACCATTAACTCAATCAAGATTAAGGTTGTCCAAAAGATTTTAACTCTTACCGAAGGCAATGTAGTACTAGGAAAATAAAAGCTCTAAACTTTTCCTTTTCCCTACCGTTTCTCGGCAACCAAACAGACAAAACTACAATTGGGTTTTCAATTTTCTATTCCATGAACTGATTCAATGAATTGAATTGATGAAATAATGCAAGAAAATACGCTAATTGCAACGTACGGTTGGCTCGACTTCGACGACGGCACCCGAAGCAGCAGCTTGAACTTTGATTGCCGCCGCGAAACAGCGCTTGAAAACCGGTGAAGCGGCAGAAGTCCTGAGCTTGAGAATACAAGGCCTTGAATTACCGAGTTTACTCAGAAGAAACGGGGAGCAGAGGTTGCCGACCACCGTCTCCATGATCGCTCTGTTTTGGTGTGTGGTGATGGCTCTGAGTCTGAATGGCCACTCACTTTTTGTGCACTCGAATTTTTTTTATAAGTAAATTACACTTTACCACGGTCTATTGCAACTTCATACACCATCTTCAAAATATTTCACTTTCATATCTCAACTATCATTTTATTTGAATATAACATATCTGTTACATTTTTCATCCATTGGTCCATTAAGACCTGACGTTGCTACCACATTTATGTTGACGTTCTTGTCAAATTTGTGCCACGTGGCAAAAAAATAATTTTTTATGCATTTAAAATATTATAATAATTTACCCTATTAAAAATAAATAAATAAATAAATAAAACCCAAACGCACACCCAAATCCCCTTCCTTCCACCTCACCTCTTTACAACTCCTCCCTCTCTTCCTCCATCTCCACCTCCCTCCTATGGCGCTCCTATACACTCATCACCCTTTCTCCCTTCTCCGTTCACCTTCCTCGTCTGATATCCCCACCCATCTTTCTCGTCCATCGTCGTCACAGTCTTCCTTCTGGCGTGCTCAATGTAGGTCACGACGTTAGGGATCACATTCTCCAAGAAGATCTTAAGCACTCCGCGGTCTACGAGGAGACCTAGATATCGTCGAACCACAAGACGATCGCCCAGATCTCGTCGGTCGGATTCGCGATGGCGTTGGGGGTTGCGAGGGCGTCGGCCGTGGAGAGAGAAGGGAGGGAGGGTTGTTTGGGGGTTGCGGGTGGGGAAGACGAACTAGATTTTGGCTTTTTTTTTGTTTTTTAATTAATTTTTTTATCAAGTGTTTAACCACATGGCATAAATGTGGTAGCCACGTCAGCACAAATAGAGACCTCTTATTTGCCACGTCATCACTTAACGGTTTATTTAACAGATTTTTTAACAGATGTATGAAATTGAAATAAAATAATAAGTAAATATATGAAATTAAAATATTTTAAAGATGTTATAAGGAATTGAAATCGATCCCAAATCAGAAGAGGTAAAATGTAATTTACCTTTTTTTTATTTTTTATTAATTTGGTTGGAATTATTACAGCTTTTGTTTTTGTTTGTTCGGATTTGAGAAAGATAATTAGCATGTGCCGACAAAAGTCCAGGATTATTTAACAGGGCTGCTGGTCTCGTCTGGATTATTTTACTTTGATGATGGGCCCTTGGGATAATAGATCCATATGCTAGAAATATCCAATGCCGAATGAGCGGTGGTGGGGAATCTGAGTGGCGTACGAGTAAACGCTATAACAATAACACAGACTTATTCTACTTAGTAGAATTAGATGTATGAATTTTAGAATGTCATTACGTTCGATTTGCGTCAAGTCTTTTGTTAGCTTCAAGTACTTTATGTCTATTCTTAAGAGCAAGTCTATCCCTCCCAATTGTTGGGGATGGGAGGATTGGGTGATTCAAACCACCAAAATCAACAAAATGAGCTCCAACCAATGCCCAATCAGTTGGGCTACGGTAAAAAGGAGAAGGCATGACCGCTCGAACTTCATTAATATGGACCGCTGGACCACATTTTATTTTTTGCATCCAATAGCCCAGATTATGCCACGCCATCCAACAGTAACTTTGAATTTTATTTTTTTGATTTTTTTTTGAAAGTTGGAAAAACCTGGTCCGTTGATTATAAATCTAATGGCCTAGACATGTGTCCTGGTCGTTGGAATTGGATCTGAATGCGCTTGCTAGTGGGCCCCGATGCATGCTTTTGGTCGGCTCTTCTCCTTCTTCCGCATGTGAAAGCTACGCGCCTGGAAAAGAAATAAAAAATAATCGTCGCTGATGTCAGATCCACTCAGTCAGCATGTTGGGTTATTCTAACTCGTGTAGTGAGTCAGGCTTCCCTAGAGCCCAGTTGATTGGGTAAGCCTGGAGTGGTTTTGGGGAGCTTGGGGGATTAGATAGCCTAAGATTTATTGCTTCATTTATGTTTTTTATTAAACAAAAATAATAAAAATTAGGTTGTTGTTGGTTAAAAATAATAAAATAATACGTAAATATGCTAACATTTAAGATAAGGCAAATGGAATGCCTTTGGAAATAGCAAAAATCAAATTTGAAGGCAACTTCAAATTTGACATCTCTTTTTCCATGTAAGCTTAGCCTATTTTTCCATATCATCTTTGACGTCTCAGTTGGAGTAATTGGTACGTCAATGGTTATCATTATAAGTCTATGTGACATTTTTGACATCTCCTTTGGAAATGGTCTAATAGCCCAAGCAATTTTTTTGGGTGGAGTTGCTCTAAGTGGTGACAACAGTTTACAAGCCGACCACTCTGTGATGCCTAAGCAACCCAAACGGTTAGGGTGCACTAGCCAACTAAGTGTTTACCGCCAATTACTAAATTGCTCAACTCCGATCAAGTGATCCGGTCACTCCAAAATTGGTGACCGGGCGCGGCCTCATGAACTTTTAACTTTGAAACTTGATTGTGAGCCAATTTAGACGACATGAATAACATTTCACAAAAAGTTATCCAAATTTAATTGATTTTCCAATTCCCATTATTCTCTTGAGCTTGATAAAAGGTTTTGTGAAAAACTTCACCAACTTTGCTTTCAATATTGATAGCAATTGGAATGGTGATTGGTGGAGCTGGTCAGTGACAGCGAGTATAATTAGTGTAATTTTTTTAATTTTGAAACCTAACTTAACACCAAAACAATTGGTGATTGAACAAAGTAATTTGTCTAATTAATTAGGGATTGACATCTTAATTCTCCTGCCGACAAATCTACCTCGGGCCCCAGGGCCCCAGGGCCCCGCGCCACAGTTAGAAGCCAGAAACCAGAAACTTTGTTAATTGGTTGATTGACAAATGATGTTTAGTTATCTTATTACTCTCTTCTTCCGGTTGAATAATCATCAACAGTCTTTGCATATTAATGGATCAAGGTACAACTCAATGACAATGACTACAACAAGGGTGTATATTCTTTCTGTATTGCTATTTACTTTTTAATTTTTGTTTCCAATCTGCACTGCCAATTGGATTAAAAATTTATAATGGGAAATTTTATTAACCCCAATTTCGTAATCAACTATCCGTAAAAAAGAGTTGTTTTTTTTTTTTTTTTTTCCATGACAATGTCCTAATGTTTTATTGATGAACTTTAGTTTTAGAATTAATTTCTCTTGCTCGATGGTAATTATACAAAGGACCAAAAAGACAATTCATGTTTAAAATTTAAATTAAATGTATAATAAAATTATATATGGTTCAAATGAAAGCTCTAATTTATAATATATGTTGCTCATAACCCTTTCAAAATGGAATCCAAAAGCACTTGCACCCTACAAAATTTATAACTGTTTTAGGTCATTATTGTGGTTGAAGTCATAAATTTTAGGGCAAATTACATTTTACCCCCTCAAGTTTGAGGTCGATTTCAATTCCTTACAATATCTTTAAAACATTTCACTTTCATACCTCAAGTACTATTTTATTTCAATATAATACATCTGTTACATTTTTGATCCATTGGTCCGTTAAGAGCTGGCGTGACTGACACATTTGTGCTACGTGGCAAAAAAAAAAATTTTTTATGCATTTAAAATATTATAATAATTTACCCTATTAAATAAAATAAAAAAAAATAAAACCAGAAATCCTTCCCCGATCCCAACCCCTTCCCCTTCCCCGCAACCCAAACCCCCCATCCCACCCCACCACCACCTCTTTTCTCCGATCAACCCAATCTTCAATAACCTTCGACACCAACGACCATATCGCAACAATTCAAATTTGGCGTTGTTTGAAATAGGGAATTTTTCATATCCGTTGAAATTGAAAGCCTCGACGGTTGAAATCTGGCGTGGTTGAAAGAGGGGAACCTAAGTCGACGCGTGGGAGAGCAAACGGTGGGTGCGGTAGTGGATCGGCGAAGGAGGTGACGGCAGCTCTTCGATGGGTGGGTTCTCCCTGTTCTTCTTGTCCTTTAATGGCGAACCTGTCTGGAACTTCAGTTTTTTTTTCTTTGAACCCCACCTGTAGACTTCGCACTCCATATCCGTCGATCTCTATCCCAGAATCCAGAAAATGAAAAATTTCCAAAATTTCCCACACTCAAAATAGAAATTGAGAAATCCCTACATTTTCCTACCCATCATTCCCTCACATAGAGAGAAGACAGAAGAAGATGAGCAGGGAACGAGGTTGACAGATCTGGGAAGAGGTGAGGGTAGGGTGGGATGGGGTGGGGCTGATGAGAGGGAGTGGGTCGTGGGGGGGGGGGGGGGAGGGAATGGTTTCTGGGTTTGATTGGTTTTTTTTTTCTTTTTTTAATAGGATAATATTATAATATTTTAAATGCATAAACAAATTATTTTTTTGCCATGTGGCACAAATGTGGCAGCCACGTCAGCACTTAACGGACTAATGGATGAAAAATGTAACGGATGTATTATATTGAAATAAAATAGTACTTGAGATATGAAAGTGAAATGTTTTAAAGATGTTGTAAGGAATTGAAATCGACCCCAAACCAGAGGGGGTAAAATGTAATTTACCCTAAATTTTATTTTGCTTTTTGAAAAAATGAAACAATATTTTAACCGACTAGTTTGGAGAGATTTGTTCATGTGTGTCCGGAATATCATCAGGTGGTGTTACTACTTTACTCAAAATATAACATGTGTATTTGACAAGGTTCTAAAAGACGCTAGGCGCTAGTCGGGCGGCGAGCTAGGGCCTAGCGCCTAGGCGGGTAGGCGGGGACTAGGCGGTCGCCTAAGCGGACTAGGCGGATTTAAGTAAATCTATTATATTTCGTGTAAATAAGTGTTTATTTATACTTAAAATATATATAATTTCATTATAAACTACAAAATAGAATTACATATATATTAGGAGGTATTAGAACGTAATGAAAACATGGAGAACATGCATATAATGTGTATTCATTTAAGTATTCAACAAGTCTCTTACAATTTATTGGAAAAAATAAAATGCAATATGAAAGTTATCTATTTTCTGTCTAAGTGAGTCGCAACCTAGGCGGGTCTGGGCGGGCTAGGCGGGTGCCTAGGCGGTCTAGGAGGGCGCCTCAGCAGGTCTAGGCGCCCTTTCTTAATTTTCAAACGCCTAGGCATTAATCGGGACGGTGGCCAACCGCCTAGCGCCTAGGCGGGGCCTAGGCGGAGCTAGGCGGGGATTTTTAGAACAGTGGTATTTGATTTCTTATTAGTATACCCTAGAAGTGACATATCAGTCATTTCATACATCCATATTGTAACTTGTAAAATGGCACACCATATAGCAAGTGTCTCATGTACGAGTGAAATTTTCTCAGGGAAGTTGGACTAAGCCGCACTATGGGACAATATATAATAATATAATTTTATAACATAGCCCACACTTAAGATCTTTGACATACAATTGAAAATGAATACCATAAGACCGTAATAGTGATGGCTTGGTTGAAGTCATAATTTGATGCATTACATTTCAAAACACTGAGTAGTTTTTGTTAGATAATACAAGAATCTCACTTTAGAAAATTGACAAAATAGGTTTCAATACAATGAATTGTCCCACTCTTAATAAAATCAAGGCTTATTAATTGAAATACCCATTGAAATTGCCATTTGGTCTCAATTACCATCTAAACTTATTTTGTCTCACTTTGCCCCCCTGAAAATGACATTTTCAACTCTCTGGTCTCACTTCACCTTATTCCGTTAAAGTGCTGTTAAGTTCAAGGGTATTTTAGACTTTTTACTTTTTACACAGCTATTTACCACTAACTTACACACTAAACCAATCTCAATTCCATTTTGACAATTCTAATTCAAACTCCATGAGTTGGACCTTAAAATAAATTATTCAATCAATAGAAAAATTTCGAGCAACAATGTGAAACTTTTGGTTGCAAACAGTGCATTTTCTTTAGATGATTTTTTTTTTTTTTTTTTGGTTTGGGAGTATTTTGGACATGATAGCTTAATGGTTCTTTTGAGATTATATTTAGTGGAATTGATCTGAGATCATTTTTATATGAGTAAAATTTATAGTAAGGCCAATTTCGATTAGAAAAATATCTTGAGATAGGCTGATCATGTTTCTTTTATACTGTAAAGAGTACTCTTCAAGTGCAAAGTTTCGAGCTAATACGTGGATACCTTGCAAGTGAAATGACTTTAAGAACAAAATATTATCCTTATTTTGCTTGATATAATGGTTTTGTTGCTCGGGATTTTTCTATTGATTGAATAATTTATTTTAAAAATAGCCGAAAACTCATGAGTTTGAATTAGAGTTGTCAAAAATAGAATTGAGATTAGTTGCGTAGGATAGAGGTAAATAAATGTGTAAAAAGTAAAATGTCTAAAATACCCTTGAGTTTAACAGTTCTTTAAATAGAATGGGGTGAAGTGACACCAAAAGAGTTGAAATGTTAGTTTCAAGGGGAAAAGTGAGATAAAACTAATTTTAAAGGGTAAATTGAGACTAAATGACAGTTTCATGGGATATTTCGATTAATAAGAAGCCTATAACCAAAACATTGTGTGATAAAACACCTACACTTGTTATGCTAATACGTAGTAAGTTACAATTAACAAACAATATAAATGTGATTAGTATCCTGAAAGGATCAACTCTTAAGCCTTAAGCCATTACTGTTGCACGATTTTGCCTTCTTTCTCCAGTGGCGTGCAGTAACTTCATTGGAAAAGAAAATATTGGACTCAAAATATGCATCGAAGGTGATTGGACTCAAAATTCAAATTTTAATCCTTCAATTAATTGTCCACTTGCTACTAATAGATTTTCACCTAACCCTATTATCCTAATTGTTCAATTAAATATGCACGAGGGGGTCAGTAACCATGAACTAGCGATCTACAAACCTGCAAATAATAGCTATCCGAAAATCATGATCACCATACCATATATGGAATAGTTTTAGGTGGGATGGTAATACAAAAATGGAACTTGGATTGGGAATGGAATTAATATAGTATTTTTTTAATCACAGTGATGGGCAACTGTTCATCTTTTGATCAATGTAGGTTGCTTATCAAATTATGATCATGATTATTGGTCACACATAATATAATTTAATGGAAGGAAGATGACGTACACAAATCTTATGAACGAGTTATGGGGTTTCACTTCCATACTACGTAAAATATCTTCAGATGATACGACTTTTTTTTATTAAAATTGCAATTTCGAAAGAAAACATTAGAAGGTAACGTATCTTCAGTTTTGTTTTGTCAAGTCCACCATCGTACTTCACTTCCATACTGCCTGGTGAGATACGGAGCACTAAGCAAATGCTCCTTCGTTTTCAAGAACTGCCGCGAATTTTGCCTTTCCCACCTCCATTACGATGTCATTTGGGATTGGGACTTAAAACAAAGATTTGAGTATGTCCAAGTTACGAGGTCAAGGCTATGATGGAGCTAGTAATATGAGAGGTGAGCTAAATGGTCTTAAAACAAAGATTTTGGACAAATGTCTTCACGCATTTTATGTTTCATTGCTTTTCATACCAATTTCAACTAGCTCTTGTAATTGTAGCAAAGGGAAATAAGGATGTTGCCACTTTCTTCATAAATGGTAGTTCCTTGGTTAATATTGTTGGATCATCATATAAACATCGTGACGCATTTAGAAAGAAACAAGAAGAACAAATTAAGAAAGCTCTTGATAGTGGTGTTCTTGAAATGGGTTAAAGGATTAAATCAAGCAAGTAGTCTCATACGTCAAAGTGATACACGTTGGAGCTCACATTATGGTACTATAGTTAGCATTGTTGCTATGTTTCAACCCGTGGTGGAGGTGCTTGATTGGATTAAAGGTGACTGCAACTAAGCTAATCTAGGTGAAGCAAATAGGTTATTCAAAGAAATACAAATCTTTGATTTTGTATTTCCCCTTTTTTTTGTGAGATTTATATTGGAAATTACAAATGAGCTATCACAAGCATTACAAAAGAAAGATCAACATATTGTGAATGCAATGGCGTTGGACGAAGTATGCAAGCAAAGACTACAATCTTTGAGAGATGATGAATTTGAGGATTTGTTTCATGATGTACAAAAATTTTGTGAGAAAAATGGATAGTGATGTTCCTAATACGGAGGATTTGCATTTCGTACATAGAAAATCAAAGCGTAAAGCTCCAAAACTCATAAACTTCGATTACTAGCATGTGGACCTCTATTTTCAAGTCCTTGATATGCAACTCAAAGAATTGAATGATCGTTTCAATAAGGTAACCACCTAATTGCTTCTTTGTATGGCATGTTTGAGTTCAGTGAATAATTTTTCATCTTTTGACTGACAAAAAATAATTTGTTTCACCCAATTTTATCCTCAAGATTTTGACCGTGTGAACCTCATGAATTTTCCAATGCAATTTGACAATTATATTCATAATATGAAGATGCATAGTGAGTTTTCATCATTAAAAGAAAGTAGTGATCTTTCAAAGGAATTGGTGAAGACCGAGAGGTGTGAAAACTACAAGTTAGTATATAATCTTCTTACATAGGGTTCGGTGTTACTGGTTGCAACCGCTTCGGTGAAGAGAGCATTTTCTGGTATGAATATTCTCAAAACACCATTGGTAACAAAATGGGAGATCACTAAGAGATCAATGGTTAAGTGATAGTTTGGTTGTTTACATTGAGAGATATGCTTTTGCTATTATTGATAATGAGCCTATTATGCGACTTTTTCATGACATGAAACTTCGCCGGCAACAATTGTAACATGTTTGTATTGATACATTATGAATGACATTGATATTGTCTATTATGTAAAAGGATTTGGTTGTCTACATTTTTTGGGAACCTTTTGAGCTTTTAAATTGCACCCTTTCCCCTCCTTCCCCTCCCCCCCCCCCAGCGACAATTCCTGACTTCGTCACTGCTAATAGATGTGAGTGTGGTCGTGGGCATGGAAGTGTCTAAATTCTGGCCACCTGTGATTTCTTGCTGGAGCTGTGAAGCTCCTTTGCCAAAAAATAGTTTCTGGAGATCCCAAATTCTTTGCTAGAAGATGGAGGCTAGAGAGACAGGGAGATAGAACCTAAGGACTTGGAAAGCTTGAAGACGGAGGGATTGTAGAGAGAGTTTTTTTTAATTTACTATTCTAATTTTAAAGGGAACATTGCTTAAAAGGCTTATTTTTAGATATGCCTCTTGAAACTTAATTTTGATTTCACTTTGCCCCTGCAATGAAAGAGTCACAACTTTACTTCCTGAAACTCAAAATTCGTCTTACTTTGACTAGTGGACTCTCTCTTCCCCTAAAAGCTCAAAGGTAGCCCCCTAAAATGCATGTGAAACGCACCACCCAATAAGACTAGGTCATATGTGCCAATGAATTTGATTAAAAATCTCCACTATGCCTTAATATTCAACAATAAAAAATTTAAGTTTAAAAGAAGAAATTAAGAATTGAATTTTTTATGGGTTGTTGTGCTTGACTTGCAGAGATGGAAAAAAATTTAAAAAAAAATGATTAGCCCAATGCACCTAAATCGAACTCACATAACAAAATTAATGAAATGTGGAGCAAATTTTGAGTTTCATAGAGTAAAATGATGACTTTTGAGTTTCAAGGGGCAAAATGGGATCAAAATTAAGTTTTAGACTGGCAAATTGGAGCGAATTTTGAGTTTCAGAGAGTAAACTGACAACTTTTGATTTACAGAGTGAAAGTGAGATTAAAATCAAGTTTTAAAGAGTGTAGCAAAAAATAAGCCGTAAAAAAATTTAAATCCAAACGAAAAAAAAGAAAAAAGAAACAGACATATGGCAACACTTGAGAAGACCGTTGTCAGGCCCCAATAGCGGGTTATCCATTTAACATGTCGCAACGTGTCGTTTTGAAATTAAACTCATTGAGACGTTGTCTATGTACCTAAGATCTGAAATCTCATTTTGGCGTTTTAAAATTTTAATTTAGTTCCCCAAACTTGAATTTCAAAACGTATGACTAAGTGTTTTGTAACTTAATAAACTTCTTGCCACTTAGTACTATGGTCTAGTGGTATTCCTCTTCACTTGTAACTGAGAGGTCTTAAATTTGATTCTCACCAAAGGCGAATTTGAACCACATTATTGCTAGCTCATTGTGAGGTTGGGCCCAACACCCTCCTCTTTAGTGTAGATAATATCATTTGTTCAAAAAAAAAAAAAAAAAAACTAATAAACTTCCTCACCCTACAATGCTTCTTTCAATTCTAATTTATTATACTTGATTGGTGTGAAGTCTAGTTTTATTGTTTGGCTCCCCTTGTCATATATTGTAAATTATACTGACATGCTCTAATTAGATTTAGGGTTAAATTACTACTTTTTGGATTATGCTGCTGGAAATATCACTTCAAGAGCTTAACTTCTCACATCAAAGGTTTGTTCATATATATGCATTTCATGTCATTATTTCTAGTACATTATGTCTAATGGTTATGTCTCGTCAAAACTTCTCGTTGCTTTCACAAGTGTTGGGCACACACTTTAAGACAACCTAACATGGGCCATCTGACAGCGTTTTCCCCGAGAGTGTTTTCAACCCTAGATCTTTTCTGATTACTTTTGCACATGACACATGGCCTTTCATCCCCTCCCATCCCCTCTCTTTTTGGTCTCTGAAAAATCATTCTTTCATTTAGCAAAAACTTATGTTGAGTTTGGGGTTAGGCTTACTTTGGTCTTGATTGCATTATAGTGACTCTATTTGCTCCATAAATTGAGTTTAAGTAGCAATTCCAATGCAAAATACCACCAGTTTCTCTTTTGCTATCTTGGTAAATGCTCCTTAAAAGAAAATCATTGGTTTGAGCATCAATATCACCACTTATGGTCAGCATACTCAATTTGCCAAAAAGGGAATCTCAATCATTCATCCTTACAAATATGTTCTCACATGTAATGTCATGTTCACCAAATCATTGGGGTGCTTCAAATACATCTTACACCAACCATATCAAAGGACGTGGGTTTCTTACTTCCTTATGCCATCTTCAAGTTTCATTTGGCTTTGGCTTTCCATTGTGTGTAATTTTTTTATTTGCTCATTTGCTCAGTTTATGTTCCAAGTGTTGTTTCTTGAACTTAACGGATTATTAAAAGTTTGGTTAGCCTTCAAATTAACCTTGAGCCTAGTGGAATAAAGTTTTGATTTAAAGATGGTCATCTCCAATCTCATTCCGATACCTTGACACATCATGGATGCTATACGAACATGGTATGCTTTATTGTCCATGCATCACTTTGAAGACTTGTTTCTATAGTACTGCATATCATATTTTTCTTCAAGTATTTAGTTAAGGTTAACTCTTTTTCTTGGAAGCATAGATATTGGACATGTTTTCATCTTGGATCTCCTTGAGAATTGTTTGGATAACTTTAGCTTAATGGTGCCAAAATTGTGCTTATCTTCTATGTTCCTTTAGTCTTAAGTGTGATTCTCTCTCTAGTTATTGTTTTTATCACCAAATTATGTTCAAACAGGGTGTTTTCTCTTTTTGTCCAGTGTCAGGTAATCTTCAGAAAGGATATGCTCATTAAGTGTATTTCTGTCCTTGCATTTTATGTGTTAACCTCCAAATCTCAACCGGTTGTGTCATCTCTACGGCCCATATTAATCTCACAGTATCCTAGGCTTTTACCTTCTACATTTCTAGGTTCTCACTTTCACCTCATTTCAGCCGGGTGGTTTCTTTTCCCAGGTCCTTCCCTTGTTTGAACTTCATATTCTCTGTGCTATAAACCTTAGTCATATCTGCAAGAAATGCTTCCTCCCACCATTCCAGTTCAATTTCTCCACCTACTCGTCGGCGCACACGATCTCAATCTGCCAAGGCTGATGCTGATGAATCTGCTGTCGTCGATCCTCAAATTTTTCCAACTACCCAGACCTTGAATTTTTATAAAGTTACTGTTAATAGGAAAATGGTTCATGAAAGAAGAATCATCTGGGACGATCGTCCTCTTCAGGATACAATGCTCTTTGATGATCTCATCAATCATTATCACTTGCAGAAGGTGAACTCTCCACCTCCCCTTTTAAATCTTTCGGTTGTTGAAGAATGTTATGCAAATGTTCCTTCAAATTTCCCATACTCTAAAGGTAAAGTCTTTGTTCGAAGCATTTATGTATCTTTTGATTCCCGTGTTATTTGTGATATCCTAGGTCTTGATTTATCAAATGCTTCTAGTATTCATGTCTTTGACTTTATCACATGTTAGTATGACATGAAAGCCTATCATCGTGAAGCTTATTTAGACCTCTCAATTCCTTTGATACAGAGTCAAGCATCCAAGTCTCCCCTCAAGCTTTTCTATAGGAATTGGTCTGATTTCCTTCGCATAAATGTTCTAGGTATGTTCAATAATGGAAATCCCACTTTAGAGTCAGCAAAAGTTTTACATGCTTTGTTGAGCCTTATGTCCCATTTGGATACTTAATCTTTCATTCAACTATGTCTAAGATCAATCGTCCCGAAAAAGAACAGTGTGTGCCCACTGTCCATCCTTGTCTAATTACCATTATTTATGAACATGTTGGGGTTCCATTTCGATCTGATGATGTCTGGCCTCGATCCACTAAAGACTTGGACAAAGGTTTCATTGACCTGAGCAATGTGATGTGTGTCGTTGCTTATGGTGATCCTCGTCATTTTTCCACCACCAAATGTCTTTCAAGAGAGAAAAATTGCTTATCTCAAATCTGAACTTAACTCTCTCTATGAGTAATTTGTGGATTTTCAATCCAAGTTGGGCCAGTCCTCATCCTCACCTCGTTTGAGTCACTCATATTCACCACATTCCTTAAGTCAGTCATTTATAAGTCCATCTTCGTTTGTACCACAATCGTCATTGCGTCCATTTAGACTTGTACCCCAACGTCTTGTGGTTCCGTCATCTGCTTCTTATTTCTCTGCTGCTACATCTTGTCATTCTGATGCTGTTGCTGTAAAAATGACAGTCATCTTTGCTGCCAAGGGTAAATGAACCTCTTATGAAGTTCATCAATCTCCCTCTCATCCAATGCTCATGGCAAAGCATGTGAGGTTTACATACTCGGATGATGAAGAGAATGAAGTTGAAGAAAACCTTGAAGAAGATCCTGAAGAAGACTTTGCTGAGGAAACCGAGGCTACTGGTTCACCACTTCACTCGAATGCATCGTCTCAATCCGAGGAGTTCTAGCATATAGGAAATGAACTAATGGGGGAATGTAGTTTGTGAGTGTAGGTTGTTAGAAGAGCACATCTTATGGGGGAGTTCATTTTTTTTGCTGCTAAGTTGTTAGATTTATGTGCTTAAGTTGTAATTTGAAACTCCTTTTTTTTTTTGTATAATGTGGTTATGCTACTCTTGGTTTCTGTTGTTGTTGGTTATCCTGAACATATCCCTTAAATTGATTTGTGCGTTGCATATTTTGTTACAGAGAATTGTATCGTGTGCTTAAACTCCGTTGTGTTATGTTTTAGTTGATAATTCTTGTATATTTCTGATTGTGGTGGTGGTTATTTCTTTGTTGAACGCAATTGATATATCAATTTCTTTTGTTTAATGAAGCTGACATATCATTCATTTTACATCCTTTGTCTTTGCCATGACTAAATTGAGGAGAAAAATAGAATTTAAAATTTTGTGTTGTGTTGCAATCATGTACAATATGCTAAACAATTTACTTCCTTGCAATTGCTTTAACCATGATAACTTTTCACTTGTTCTTTGTCAATAGTATTTTTTTGCAGGATTCATCCTTTGTGTTCTCTTGAGTGAGGTTGAGTGAATTTAGATTATAGGGTTTGGGTTATTTTTTCAAGGAAAGCCAAATGGGGAGATTGTGAAGTCTAGTTTTAATGTTTTCGCTTCCTTTGTCAAATGTTGTAAATTGTACCACACATGTTCTAGTTAGATTTAGGGTTAAATTACTATTTTTGGGATCATGCTGCTGGAAATATTACTTTAAGAGCTTAACTTCTCACATCAAAAGTTTGTTCATAGATATGCACTTCATGTCATTATTTCCTGTACATTCTGTCTAGTGGGTTTGTCTCGTCAAAACTTCTTGCTGCTTTCACGCGAGCTTGGCACACACTTTAAGACAACCCACATGGGCCATCCGACAACTTTTTTTCCAAGAGTATTTTTTAACCCTAGATCTTTTCTGATTGACACATGGCCTTTGCATCCCATCTCTTTGTCTGAAACATCGTCCCACTATCAAAGCACAATCTAGGGTTTCATTTCAAATTGGCTAGAAGATTTATATTTTCTGATAAGGGTTGTTTTTAGTTGTGAGCTGCCCCTTAGTTCTTACTTGAAAACTCTAGCCACAAAATCACACTTTTCGACTAAGTACCCACATCATTGTATATTAGGGTAGCATTGATTTTGTGATTTTGACCTTTGTTTTAGGTCAAGTTTTTCTAAGTTTCAAATCTTTGAACTGACCTCTTTTTGGATTCGTTTCAGTTTCATCTTTTAAGTGTTTGACTGGTGAAACTGACTAGATATCGAATACTGATTTGCATCAACTTCATCATAACATCATTTGCATAAGTTGAATAAATTTCGTTGCCACAAGGTGAAGAGCTCATGAGGAGTTGCCACTTCGTGTAGATCGAAGGAGTTCACCTCGTGAAAGGCAAGGTTGCACAAAGGTACAAGCTGCTCTGTAAATTAGGATTTAGGAATTGAGTTTATGTGGTTACTTTGTAAGAATCTTGATTTCACTAGTGGATTGGACTCAGTGGAGAGTCCTTGGTTTTTCAATCCAGAGGTGGGTTTTTTCCGGTCAAAAACATCTCATGCAATTTATCGTTTTACTAGTTTACTCATCTTCCTTTTGCTTGTGATATATGCTCATTATTATCCACAAATAGATAAGTCCTTGCAACTAAACTTGTCAGTATTAAAATGTGCACTAAACTAGATCTTAGTTAACTAGGAACTTTTTAGTAAACTGAACTTTAATTTGATTTATTCCGCTGTGAGTAAACTAACATATATGAGCTTAGTTGATGAGTGTTGCTAAATAGTCAAACAAGCACGCATATAGATTTTAAATTGCAAGTTATTCCACTTGGTACCAATTTCAATTGAGAATTATTTTAGAACTTTATCATCGTAGGCAACATCGCAACAAATTCGTAGCACTATTTAGAATATTTTTTTTCAGCGCATGATACATTAAAGTAAAATAAAAAAATTTTAGTAATAAATTAATTATACATCGTAAAAATATTCCAAAAGTTGATACCAACTCATTAGGACACTTCCTACATTTCTTAGGCTATAAATCATTATTTTGGTGTTTAAAAAAATTAATCTAGTTTCCCCAAACTTGAATTTCAATATGTAGGACTAACAGTCATTTAGTACTACGGTCTAGTGGTATTCCTCTTCACTTATAAGTGAGAGGTCTTAGGTTCGATTCTCGCAAAAAGCGAATTTGAACATCATTATTGTTAGCCCATTGTAAGGCTAAGTCCACCTCCTCCCTTTAGTGTAGATAATATCTTTTGTTAAAAAAAAGAAGTAGGATTATCGGTTTCGTAACTTAATTAAACTTCCTCGCCCTATAACGCTTCTTTCAATTCTAACTTTTTATACTTGATTAAAAATTATTTTAGGACTTTATCATAGTAAAAGATTCGCAACAAGTTCATAGCACTTTTTGGAATATTTTTCCGACGTGTATAACTTATTTATTATCAATTTTTATGAAAAACAAAAGAAAGTATTAATAATAAATCCATTATATGTCGAAAACTTTAGAGGAAGTTGCTACGGACTCGTTGAGACGTTTTTCAGATCTCTAAAGCTCTACATTAATCATGATTTTGGTGTTGTAAATATTAATATATTTCCCAAAACTCGAATTTCAAAACATAGGACTAAGTGTTTCGAAACTTAATTAAACTTCCTTGCCCCATAACGGTTCTTTCAATTCTATTTTTTTTACTTGATTAAAATTATTTTAGAATTTTATGTAGTAGCCAATATCGCAATGAATTCGTAGCACTTTTCAAAATATTTTTCTGGCGTATAATGTATTTATTTTGTAAAAAGAAAGTAAATATCAATATTAAGTTCATTATGCATCGGAAAAATATTCTGAAAGTTGCTATGGAAAAATTAGGATTGAAAGAAGCGTTATAGGGGCGATTAAGTTACGAAACAGTTAGTCCTACATTCTGAAAATCGAGTTTGGTGAACTAGATTAATTTTTTTAAACACCAAAATCATGATTTAGAGCCTTTAGAGATATAGATAATGTCCCAACGAGTTTGTATCAAATTTTAAAATATTTTTTTTCATTTGTGAAAAATGTGTTGTGACCAAGTAAAATCAACGATCAGAATTGTTCAATTTATAAATCTTCATTTGAAGATCAATCCTACAAAAAATCATTCGAATTGGAGATAGTTTAATCATTAAAACATATCATATAAATGGACGGTTCATCATTAATATTTTGCTTAGTACTTACACTGTTGAAATTTTTTTTATACATTTGAATGACTTAATGATCGTCGATTGAAATGATATTTTGGAGGAGTGTTCTTCAAATGAGGAGTGATCTTCAAATGAAGAGTAAGAAGTTTAATGGTTCCAATTATGAAATTTGTACTATCAAGATACATTATTCACAAGAAGAGAATGAGCCCCGACAGGAAATGCTAGTATTATCCTTTTCGAATTCTCTAGGGGCTCCTAAAGTAACTTTATGGTCTTTTTAGCTAAATTTTGACTTAAAAATAGAAAGCATGGTCGGAGATGCACCCCTACCTTCATTTTTATTTGTTATTAGTTATTTTTATTTCTTAAAACGTAATTTTTCATTAATAGTGCATAACACTTAGTAGTGCGAAAAATGAATGACTAAGATTAAAAATAAAATATCTAATAGTTGTGGAAATCCAATCTATAGACTCTAGACTAAAACATTGAAACCACACCCTTTAAAATGTGAATGAGTACCGCTATACGTACAGTGAAATTAGTCAATTAAAACAGTTTAGTTCACAAGAAAATCTGCGAAAATAAAACCTCAAGAAAAAAAATCATACATCGAAGAAGAGATGGGCAAAATACTAAAAAAAAGAAAAAGAAAAAAAGAAAGGAGAATTCTCTGACGAAAGAGAAACCAGGAGAGAATGAGAGAAGCTTTACGCAAGATTAAGAGTAAACGTGAAACACTGGCTGGCAATGCACATGACATTGCCCCACGAATGAGACCGAGATTTTGCACTTCTGGGTCACGCACTCACAACTCACAATACACATGGAGGGAGGTGAAGACCTCTAAATCATGCAGTTTTTCTTTGTTCTTGGAGAACAACTCAATATTGTTCAACAAGCTTTTTGACTTTGTTTACATAATGATATTACATAAATAGAGTTCACAAGGATTTCATCGAAAAGAATCTTATTGCGTTATTTAGGTATTATACATACAATAATTACGTAACTATGTCATCTGGAATTCTTTGCATATGTGAAGATGTCAAAGAGTCTTCTTACTTCCCCAATGAATATTCCTATATTTGTGTACGTAATTTTAACTGAGAAGGTTCCATGAGTCGAGTCTTTCCAAATGTATTTATCTTCTTCGAAATCAATAAAGTCGAGTCTTTCCAAATGTATCTATCATCGTTGAAATCAATAAGGCCCATCCTTGTCTTACAATGACTGCTGGAACGAAGTTAGCCCGGGGCATCTTCCTCGAGTCCTATCATGATCGCACACTTGACGAAAGAGCTTCGCAATTGCCATTGCCCTACTTCACTCGCGTGATATTGCTAGATCAGGCTTCCGTCTACAGGACGGCTTGTTCCATTCAGATATTCACGACCAACAAGTACTGGATTCTCTTGCGGATATGCTCTGAAAGGAGAAGGAAAACTGTAATACCATTCAATTACAAGACATATTGTCTCGTTTTCAAGAAGAACGTAGTTCTAGTTGTGCACATGATCCTTGAGTGATGGTAAATTTAACTTTCTTTTTAAGGATATCTACTGTATTTCTCAACTGATATGACATCAACTAAGTTTGGTAATGTGCTTCCAAGTATTTTATGCTTTAAACTACGAGTTTTGACATAAGAGACTTGAATTCAAATTATACATCATCCCGCACAGGATTAAACCCACCTAACCCTAAAAAACAAAATGCTTGTGTTCAAATAATTGGATAATGCATCTCAAATCCTTCACACTCTGGGGGCGTCATCTCATCTCGATCCGACCGTTGATAACATTATCTCCTACACCCACGCAACCAAACGCCGGATTTCAAAATTTCAAAAACCCACCCTTCCTAATCAAATCATCAGCAGCTGAATAGACGGAGTCTAAAACACCGAGATAATTTCTTGAAAATTTTTCATTAAATAAAGATCAAAACGATAAAAATACTTTCAATTTTTGTTTGACAAAAATCTAGAATATTTTTATCATTGTATCTTTATTTAACATAATTTCTTACAAAATGATCAAAATAATTGATGATGGACAAACACATACTACTCCTATTGATTTCAAATTAAATCAAATTAAATTAACCGCCACGTGGCTGTATAGCGGGTGGCCATATCTTCGGAGAGATGATCTGACACACCCCGACCGAGATCGAGGCATGCTGGCCGTCACGTGAGGTGACATAGCCATGTGCACAGTGCGGAAGCGTTTAAAGTAATGTGAAATACGAATAAGCAAAAACCGAATTCAAGGAGTGTTTCTGACAGACCTTCACTCATGTAGGATCCCCGTTGGGGTGTTTTGTATAAGTACTTCTTATGTTCGACTGCACCTAGACTTCATGCTCTGAATATGTGACACACCCCTCGTCGTAAAACCTGTATACTTTCCCAGAAAAAATAATAGTAGTATACAGGTTTTACGGCGAGGGGTGTGTCATGATCCTCGCCAAATCCTCGTCGGATCCTCTTGTGAGGATCTCAGTGATCCTTAAATAATATCCGTTCATCGTTCATCGTACATCGTGCGGTTAGAATCATTGTAATTTTTTTTATTTAAAATTGAATATAAACAGCACTTGACGAAAACTGACCATATCATGCATATGTGATTCGAAAATTCCGAGAATCCTCGCTCATATCTTCGTACGCGGTACAAGTTTTCAAATATTTTTGCGTGTAAATAAAACCCGACCCACATTAATCCTTTCGTTTTAAGAAAAAATAAAAAAAAGGGGAAATTAGAAAAAAAGGAAGAGTCAGTAGCTCACTCCAAGTCACCTCCTCCTACTCTCCCTTCAACTCCACCCTTTCCAAAAAGGCCATTAAAATACCCCCCCACTCCACTCCGTACCCCAGGGCAGACACAGACGAACGTTCCGGAACGAGGTTAGTACCGTCATTTTGCCAGCGAGCTCCGGCGACAGTGGTGGTGGTGGTGAATCGGACGGTGTGAGAATCCGAAGGCACGACCCGAAATGGAGAGGAGCACTCCGGTGAGGAAACCCCATACGTCCACCGCGGATCTGCTCACCTGGTCCGAGACTCCCCCTGCTGATTCTCCTCTTCCCTCCTCCGCCTCTCGGCCTCACCAGGTGACATTCCAAATTCTCCCTTTCCCTCTCTCTATCTCTCTCTCTCTCTCTCTCTCTCTCTCTCGTTCTGTTCTTTGATTTGATGATTCATTGTTTGTTTGGTGTTGTTTTGGGGATTGATCGTAGCCGTCGGATGGGATCAGAAAGGTGGTGTTTGGAGGGCAGGTGACGGACGAGGAGGTCGAGAGCTTGAACAAACGGTCAGATCTGCTTCTTCCTGCTTCTGCTTTTCCAATTCTCTTTCGCATTTTATTTTCTGGGATTTGTGTTTTTCCAAATTTTGTTTCTTTGTTCTCGTTGTTTGTGGCCATTAGAAATCTACCTGCAACGGATATTTCTCCTTCAATTCTTATGAATTTGAAAAACGAAAATTAAGGATTTTTTTTGAACCAAATTGTTGTTTTTTTGTTTTTGTTTTTGTTTTAAATATTGCTTTTTTTTATTATTATTATTATTTTGTTATTTGGATTTTCCAGTAAATTTCCCCTTTAACTATGGAAATTGGATTTTTAAACTTGAAGATTGATTGAGTCAATGATCTGTGATCGATCTACATTAATTGGCCTATGAATCCGCATAAATAATTCAAATTTCCATATTGTATAAATTTTGCAAATTTCACCCAAAAAAATTGTATTTTTTAATCACTGAGTTAGAATTTATGATGGGTTTTGTAATTTTGGTAAAATGTTAAATTGGTTTTGTTTTGGGGAAAGTTTGAATCACGTTATGTAGTGAAAATATACAGGATGTGGTAAAAATATGCAATGGACTGTAATATGGAAGACCTCTAACATTGTTTAACTATGAAATTTCCAGCAAACCTTGTTCAGCGCATAAGATGAAGGAGATCACCGGGAGCGGCATTTTTGCACCGAAAGCAGAAAACGATGCCGCGGAAGCTGATGGTGCGAACCCTACCCCAAAACCGGGAATTCGTATGTACCAGGTACCGATCAATATGTGGTCAGGTTTTAGGTTCATTATTAAAACATAGATGCTATAGTGTGGTATGTCTGTTTAGCATAAAACCCTCTTGCTGAATTTTTCTTTTGATGGTCGGAAATGGCAGCAAGCGGTTGCTGGAATTAGTCATATCTCGTTTGGTGATGAAGAGAGTGTTTCTCCTAAAAAGCCTACCACCATTCCCGAAGTTGCAAAGCAGCGCGAGCTAAGCGGGACCTTGGAAACTGAAGCAGAGAGAGAGGCAAGGCTGAAGAAGCAGCTCTCTGAGTCTAAATTCAAGGAGCTTAGTGGGCATGACATATTTGCGCCCCCTCCTGAAATTTTACCCAGGACTACTACTGCCCCGCGTGCATTGGCCTTGAAAGGAAGCATTGAGATAGGAGAACCTACTTCACCCAACGGTCGCACATCTGTTAATGTTTCTAATGTAAGTGAACTGCGTTACCTTACGCCTGATATGTATCATTATCTGATACCATTATGTGGTAGTTAAGCATCTGACTTGTGAATTTGGTTTTTATGCAATAGCCTGGTGGTGGTCACAGCAATATAACATCCATTGAGGAACCAGCGCCCAAGACGGCCAAGAAGATATATGACAAGAAATTTTCTGAGCTCTCAGGAAATGATATATTCAAGGGTAATGTTCCTCCATCGTCAGCTGAAAAGCCACTGAGTTCGGCAAAACTACGGGAGATGAGTGGCAGCAACATCTTTGCGGATGGGAAAAAGGAGGCCCGAGACTACTTAGGAGGCGTACGCAAACCCCCAGGTGGAGAGAGCAGCATTGCCTTGGTTTAACATCATGTTAGGTCTAACTTGGTTATTTTATTTGATCACATGGTGTCTGGTTTTGTTTCTGGTTTTCTCCTAGTGCCGGGAGGACGTGATACTATATTATTTGACCTTTTCTTTTGTTCATTGTGGGTTTTGGGAGTTATGTTTTAGGTTATAACGGGGTCGGCCAGAGCTATGGACTATCTGCTAATTGGGTTGTCTATGTCCATATTTTGTGTTCTTTCAGTGTTTGTCTTAATGAAGTGCTTGGGCTGTTTTACTGGGTTTTAATCTACGGATTAGTAGCTCTAAGATGATTACCGGTATCGTTTTGGCTATTTTGCGTCGTTTGTGTTTGTACTTTGAACTCCGAAGAACCCTAGATTCAGTGGCATTAAAACGGAGTTAGGCTAGTGGTGATAGGTCAAGAAGTGGAAATGTCAGAAAGATGAAGTATTTCGGAGGAAACCACTTGTCGGAAATATATTTTGGAATCTGCTTGTGAGCTCGTGCTTTGTGGAAGGTTGGCAGAACGGATGTGAATAAGGTGTTTATGGAGCTGTGGATTCCCCATAGAAAACCAACCTCGTTTCAGACAAGCTTGCTTCTTGTACTTGTTGAAGTTGCCTCAATCTGTGAAGAGCGCAACCGGACCATTTTGATCCGGCCGGTAACTGGAGCTTAAAACTTTGCAGCTGTAGCCTCTACTGGCAGTGGGGGAGCGGTTCAGATTCATCCGTTAAATTTAGAAACGTATGGTGTACACAAGCGTAAGCTGCAATCTCTATTTTCCTCAATTCCACAGTCCCTGTTATCTATAATTAATATATCTCTAATTCCATAATACAAAGAAACAAAATAAAGAATTTTTGTTTGGGGTTGGTTTGAATGGGTTGGGTTTGGATTAAGTGGGGTGGGCTTGATGGGCTACTACTATAACCAGCTTTCTGCACCGGACACTCTTGGGTTGGGTTTGAGCCCACCTCAGCCACCTTCTGGGGCCGTGCCTGCAAACCATAACGGACGGGTTAGTTCGGTTTAGGGGAGCCTCTACGGTGCTAGGGAAGACGCGGGGTGGGTAGGTGCCGTTTGATAATAAATAAATAAACAATTAACAGGAATAATTACTTTTTGTTGTAGGCCTATTTGATTGAGCGCTCTAGGGTTTAGAGAGAGAGAGGGGTGCGGCAAGATTGAGGGAGAAGAGAGATTGAGTTAATTGTGAGGTGTGTTTGATTCACCCTAGTGCCTTTATTTATAGTAGTAGAAAGGGTAAATATCTTTCCGTTTAGGATTACAACATTTAATAGGTAATCTACTCCTAATAGGAATATAAGATACTTCCCATATTCTCTAGGATTTACACAGTCACATTCCTATTCTAAATATGACTGCAACACTCCTCCTTGAGTGTGTAAATACTCAACAAACCATCGCATCAGATCTTCAGCAGATAAGGTAGAATAGTTGATGAAGTCATCGACATAACGGGTGATCGCGAGTCTCAAATTTACTTTGAAGTATGCATGTGTAAAAACTCACAAAAACCTCGCTATGGTAAAACCCAAGATATGGGGAAAACCCATAGACTAAGGGAAAAGTAAGAAAATATGTATAATGTCTAAAACAAACGTCAAACTGGACGAGTGTAGTGAACTCAACGGAGTATGATCATCCCAAGTTGGGGATGGGTGCCTCATTAAAACCTTGTTAGGTAGCAAAAACCAAGTGGAAAAAATACTCCTAATCGTAGGAAAAAGAGTAAATTAAGATCATGTGAGTATGCTTCTGGATACTCCCCCTGAGTTAGACATAACTTCTAAATAAGAGAACTACAAGCGATTCAATTCAGATAATTTGCGCATACCGATTCTTTGGACGAGCTTCTGAAAAGTAGACTTGGGCAACGACTTGGTGAAGAGGTCGGCCAGGTTGTCCTGGGAACGGATTTTCTTGACTTCAATGTTCTAATGTTGCTGCTGCTGGTGTGAGTAAAATAACTTCGACGCTATGTGGTTGGTGTTGTCTCCCTTGATGTATCCATTCTTTAACTGCTCGATACATGCTGCATTGTCTTCAAAGATCACCGTAGGAAGGTCAACGACTGATGTAAGACCACTAGTGCTTTGAATATGTTCCATAACTTCTCTCAACCAAAAGCACTCACGTGATGCTTCATGAAGGGCGAGAATCAGTCAATGGAAGTCCTTCTGGAACTTTCATGTAAATTTCCGTATCTAGATCCCCATAGAGATACGCAGTTACCACATCCATAAGCTGCATATTCAGTTTTTCGAAAACTACCAAACTGATTAGGTAACGGAACGTTATAACGTCCATTACAGGGGAATACATCTCCTCGTAATCAATTCTAAGGCGCTGAGAGAAGCCTTGCGCTACGAGGTGTGCTTTGTATCGCACTATTTCATTCTTCCCATTACATTTCCTCACGAAAACCCACTTGTAGCCAACATGCTTCACGCGTGGTGGTGTAGGAACGATAGGTCCAAATACCTTACGTTTCGCGAGCGAATCGAGTTCGACCTGGATTGCCCAGTTTGACCAATCGATTTTACGTCGACATTCATCAACGGAACGTGGTTCAATGTCATCGCTAAGTATGATGTCAGTAGCTACTGAGTACGCGATTGCATCGTGGACGATCATCTCATTCCTATTCCAAACCTCATCCAATATTGTGTAGTGGACCGAAATCTCGCGATTCTGGGGAGGCCAACATGTTTCATCTGAAGCATCACCGTAATCTAGAATAACCTCATGCGTTAGAACGGATGAGTGAGTGATGGTCGGATTCAAACTAAGGTCACTAGTTGGTGCCGTTTTCCTCTTCCGGGGTTGTGAATCTTTTGAACCAAGGGGTCTGCCACGCTTCAGGGTCGGAGCAGATGATTGGCTAGCCGCCAATGTACCTTGCCGCGTGAAGGGTGCGGCCTCCCCACCTTCGGGGACGGCCCGGCCTTCCCAAGCGGGTTGTTGACGTACGCGGGGTACATCTATCCTTGCAGGTGTGTTTGCAGCGGGTATATGTGATCTTGTCACCTTTGCTAGATCATTAAAAGCATCTGGCATGCTTTGAGCAATGCTCTGAAGATCTACAATTCGACGTACCTCAGTTTCAGACTGGGCAGTGCGGGGATCTAAATGAGGCATAGTGGGAGCATACCACGACAATTCGCGACGTTCTACGGGAACGTTAGCATGCTTATCTCTCCCTAACGATGGGAAGACTGTCTCATTAAAGTGACAATCCGCAAAACGTGCGGTAAAGAGATCTCCTGTCAAGGGTTCTAAGTAGCGAACAATTGATGGCGAATCATAACCGACATAGATTCCCATTTTTCTCTGAAGACCCATTTTGGTACGTAGTGCCGGCGCTATTGGCACATAAATGGCGCACCCAAACACCCGTAAATGCGATATGTCAGGCTCATATTCAGTGACCAAATGTAACGGTGAATGTGGTTGGGTAGCGGTGGGCCTTAGGCGGACCAACATAGCTGCGTGCAATATTGCATAGCCCCAGGCAGATACCGGCAGTTTGGTTCTCATAACCAAAGTCCGAGTTATCATTTGAAGGCGCTTTATGAAAGCTTCTACCAGGCCGTTTTGGGTGTGAATATGGGGCACATGATGTTCCACATTAATCCCTACTGACATGCAATAATCGTCAAAAGTCTGTGACGTAAACTCTCCATCGTTATCCAGTCGACTCGACTTAATCAGATAATCAGGGTGGTGAACCCTTAGCTTAATGATTTGAGCTAGGAGTTTAGCAAACCTGTCGTTGCGTGTGGATAATAAGAAAACATGTGACCATCTTGTTGATGCATCAACCAACATCATAAAATATTTAAATGGTCCGCATGTTGGTTGGATAGGTCCACAAATGTCCCATTGAATCCTCTAAAGAAATTTAGGGGGGTCGTGAATAATCTTTGTATGGGAGGGTTGAGTATTCAACTTCCCTAAGGAACACGCTTTGCATGGCGGGAGTCCAACATATGTATGTAACTCATGTCACGTCCAGGGTGTCCTAAACGATCATGCCAAAGCAACAAAGTGTCCTAGAACTCAGGCATAGGGCCGACCATTGTGTGGGCTTCTATGCCGCGAATGGTTGTGATGTACAACCCACTCGGCAGACGTTCCAACTTCTCATGAATATGCTTCTGGCCATATGCGTACGAAGTGATACAAAGAAAGTTAGAACCATGGTCTTCAGTGGTTTCAAGATGATATTTATTATCTCGAATATCTCTAAAACTCAGCAACGTTCTTCTGGAACGTGGAGAATAGAGTGCCTCCTTAATGGTCAAGATTGTACCATTAGACAACATGATACGTGCCTTTCCGTATCCTTCAATCAGGTTGGATGGGCCTGAGAGAGTTGTCAAAGGAGCTTTCTTGGGTATTAAGTTAGTAAAATAGTGTTGTTCATGCAAGATGGTGTCCGTGGTTGCACTATCTGCCAGACAACTAACTTCCCCACTAGACATACCTAGAAATAAATTGATTGAATTGGTCACATGTGTAAATATAAGTCCATTCATTCAATTAAGCAATTCGAGAAAATAATATCCATTCAAATAACAATCCATAATTCAAAACAAACCAAAACCAAAGAAATTATTCCAAACACTTAGGAAAATTGTTCAAAATTAAACCATAAACCTAGCAAAATAGGGGGTAGGGGCCGGCTACACCTAGTGGGTTCGGCCACTAGGTGTAAACGCCCTAAAAACATGTCTAATTTATTCGTCCATAGGTGCTGACGCCTCCTGGAAATCCGATATCTCCATTGATGTAGTTTGCATTTTCCGGATGATCCACATGTGCAAAGTTACTCACGACGGGAATGATACTTGGCAATAGCCTCAGGGGAAGCTCGGCATACGCGTGACCAATGATCATTTGATCCACAACGATAGCACATGTCCAATTCAGTAGAAGTATCCTGAATGGGAGCTTTGCCCTTGTTATTGAAGTTTGAGACCTTAGGGACGAGTGGTGGACGCTGCTGGGTCGTAATTCTTCCCTTAGGTGCGGCACTCTATTGACCTTGGGCCCGTGGTTGGGCTTGTCCCCCATTGCCACGGCCACGATGATTCTGTCGTCGTTTCTGGCTGCGAGAATTAATCGCATGCACTTCAGGCGCGGCGTGCGAGCCAGTGGGTCAAGCTTGATGGTTTCTCATCAAAAGCTGGTTCTGCTTTTCAGCGAGAAGTAAAACAGAGATCAAATCCGAAAACTTGGTGAATTTATGTGCCCTATATTGTTGCTGCAGGACAATATTGGTGGCATGGAAGGTCGAATAGGTCTTCTCCAGGATATCTGATTCGGTTTGTTCCACTTTGCAGAATTTCAACAAAGAACGGATTCTACAAACTTCAGAGTTGTATTCATTCGCAGACTTAAAATCTTGGAAGCGAAGATGGTGCCAGTCGTGTCTTGCTTTAGGCAAGTATATGTCTTTCTAGTTATCGAAACGGTCAGCCAGAGCAAGCCAAAGGGTGCTTGAGTCTTCTTCAGCGAGATACTTGGTCTGCAGTGCATCATGGATGTGTCTTCGAATGAAGATCAATGTAGTAGCCTTCTGAGCTTCATCAACAGGTTTGTCGGCGATAAGAGTCTCAATGGTGGCTCTAATACCCTTTGCCAATAGATGAAGCTTCACGTCTTGTACCCACTTCAGATAGTTTCTTCCAGAGACTTCGAGAGCGGTGAAATTGAGCTTGTTCAAGTTCGACATGTCCCTAAAACGGAGGGAAAAACATGAGTAGTCATATGGTAAGCCATAGACATATATCGTAGAACATACAGGTTCTTTAGACATGTTTTGGTTTAATTTATGCATGAAAACTACAGGTTTCGTGTGGTATGTTTTGAATGAAAACTTCAGGTTTCAAAGGCACTAAATTTGAAACTGCAGGTTCAATTTAGGTTTTTATGAACAACTAGTTCATAATGAGAGGTTCCTGCAAGAAACACAGAATGCAATATACTAACTAAGTGTAGTGGATTTGGGGTTCTTCAGGAACTCAAGTGTGAGAGCTTCGTTACTACGAAAGTATGTGATGGTTCAAAGTATAAAGATAAATTATTGAATCGTTAATGTCCAAAAGTGATATTCAGGTTAAGAATTTTGGATTCATTATCAGATTAATGGACTGCTGGTCACTTTTAATTAATTCAATAAATCGGGCCATACAAGGTCGATTGTAAAAGCAAAATAATAATAACATAATATTATTGGATCAAAATTAGAGTCCCAAAATAATATGGGCTGGGTGCCGTGGGTTAAGGCACGGTATGGGTGGCCATAAGTAAAAAAAAATCACACGGCCCAAAGGTCCACGAGGGATGGCTGCAGGCCACAGGTTGGGAAAGAACCCCCCAGCCACAGCTGGGTTTGAGTTTGGACCGAGGGGAGGGCACGGGGGAAGGCCCAGCAAAAGCTGGCCTTCGGTTTGTTACGTCTGGAGCTTAGCAAAGTTGGCTGTGCGTGTGTGCGTGTGGCCCAGCGACGTGGGCTGGCAGGAAAGACACGGGCAGAAGCCCAACAAGCAAAGCTTGTTGGCAATTTGGCCAAAACAGGCTGCGGGCCTGGGTCAGCATGCATGGGCTCGGGGCTTCAGGCCCAGCCGAGGTGGAATCTAGGTTGTAGCCTAGTATTTGCTTGCATGGTGGTGCGGTGATGTTGCTGCACCATACCCAATTCCTTTTGTTTTTTCTTTTTTTTTTTTCCAAATCCCTTAGGGTTTAGGGAACCCTAATTTGCCTCTAATTTATTTTTGTACTTTGACTCACAAATTCCACATAACAATTTAATTGTGCGATATATATATATATATATATATATATATATATATATATATATATATATTGGAAGGAAAATATAATGCATCATGGGGAATGTTTTCATGCTTCAGAGTCATTTCAAATATCTTACTTGAATTTGGTGGATTTGGTGGATGATAGCCTCCTCCTATGATGCGTCAATTCCTTAGCTTCTGGCAAGAGCGTGCTGATGACGTGTTGTAGGCCTATTTGATTGAGCGCTCTAGGGTTTAGAGAGAGAGGGGTGCGGCAAGATTGAGGGAGAAGAGAGATTGAGTTAATTGTGATGTGTGTTTGATTCACCCCATTGTGCCTTTATTTATAGTAGTAGAAAGGGTAAATACCTTTCCCTTTAGTATTACAATATTTAATAGGTAATCTACTCCTAATAGGAATATAAGATACTTTCCCATATTCTCTAGGATTTACACAATCACATTCTTATTCTAAATATGACTGCAACACTTTTTGATATTTGATTGTAAAAGTGATTAAGTGTCGTTATGTTATCATTGTGTTGTCAATATAGAATCAATATATCGCGTTATTAAAAATGATTATTTTTGCAACCCAATGTCCAAAAATGATCATTCCTGATAATTTCTCAAAATAAAATAATATGTGATGCACAAGCCCAACCTACTGATTTGGTACAATACAATGAACTGTATAATTAATGACAAATATTTGAACTAATAACTATATAGAATCAAAAGGATATTAGCAGATTGAATTAGTGACATATATTTGAATATTTAAGGAGGTTTTTTTTCTTCTCATCTAGTTGATTTAGGTAAAACAAATTGTTGGGGACTTTTGAGTAATCCGGGAAATCTACTGTGAAAATTAACTCTTGAAATCAAACAGTAAAGATTGTTTAAAATATCGGACTATTTGATAAATTGGATTACCGAAGACAAACTCAAATTGAGTTCAAAATCTTTATGTTTTACACACTGTTTTAGAAATCTCCGCCTAATGCCGTCTAGGCCTAGGCGGCTGGCCACCACCCCGACTAATGCAAAGGTGTTTTAAAATTAAAAAAGGGCGCCTAAATCTGTTAAGGCATCTGCCTAGGCACCCAACTAGGTTGTGGCTCACTTGGATAAAAATAAACTTTCCTTTCGCATTTTTTTAAATAAATTGTAAAGACTTGTTGAATACTTAAATGAACACACATTATATGCTTGTTTCACATTTTTCATTATGTTCCAGTACTTCATAAAATATATGTCATTCTATTTTGTATTTTATAATGAAATTATATATATTTTAATTATAAACAAGGCACGTATTTACATGAAATATAATAGATTTACCTAAATCTGCCTAGTCCACCTAGACGCTAGGCCCCAACCCGCCGCCCGACTAGCGCCTATAAAACTCGAGTTACAAAAGTTGGTTAGTTAGACCATTAACTCAAAGTAAGGAAAATAACGGTTTTTAGTCGTCACCCGAAATTTTTTTACTAAATTCCAAGTACGCTCCTACCGTTTAGGCTCTTACCTTCGCAGATAAATTTGGAGTTTCACTAAGGTAATTGGTTAATCCAGGATAGGTAATTCTCTATTAAGCGAACTTGGTAACTAGTTTCTCAAGGACATCGAAATGGTTCAGTAGGAAGTAAAAAATCTAATGTAACTTTAGGAAGTGGATCAATGATATACTTCATTTCACACCTTGACACTATTCCATGATTTTTTTTGAAATGTAACACCCAAATGTGCATCCTTGATACGCGCCATACCACTTCCTTTCCTTATGACACCTACTAATAGGTGATCATAACTTTCACCACACTCAACCTATCCTTACAACGAGAAATTAATTCGTACTTCGAACCTAAGGTTTGGGAATGGAATCTACTACAAGGATAGATAGTAGGAAATGTTCTGGTTACTTAGATAGGTAAAGCAATCAACACAACTATGGTTTACTGGCCTTCAAAAAGACTTGTTCCTAAATCTCTGAATTTTAGATCTTTTGGCTCAACTAACTAGTGATAACCATTCGCGTTACTAGTCATGCTTTTTAACTATATTGAAATTGTTCGTCACCCTGGAATTGTAAACCAATGTTCTAGTATATATTATCACTCCCAGATACTAGTACATCTGTCCGGTATCAGAAGTCATACCACCTGAATACTGGTTTACAATTCCCGAATATCGAACAGTACTATCAACTAGTAACGCTACCTTAGGCTGATTACAGGTTAAAACTCGCTCTAGTAACAAGTCTCGGAATTGACCTTATAAGGCAGTTTCAGTTGTTTCTAAGGAAATGGATTACTACTTTTGGGTACCTCTGCTAATCATAGGCATAACAACTCGTACGTCAATGCGTATGCTTGTTGAAATGATGCATTGCCCAAAAGAAATCCCATAAATTAACATTGATTGAAATGTTCCAAAATCATGAATATAACTTGCTACCAATCTACTTTGAAATGGAATTCGACGAAGTGAAACTTTCTCCCCCGAAGATCTGGAATCCTATTTGCGTTTAGAAAAATTACTGGTGATAGGGACCAAAAGAAATTGTCCCCAAAGTGGTTTTCCATCAGGTGTTACCACTTTAGCATCAGGTGTTTCCCATAGTTGGTACACCAATGAATACTTCCAAAGAATGAAGTTATTCGCAGTTTCCAAACTCGAAAGAGTTGATAAGAAAGGTTAGATAATAATAGATTTGATCGGTAAACTCAAGGTAACACACAATTACCGATCTGTTAACCCCACTTTAGGGTCATCAACTCATCTCAAATCTACCTCTTTCCTTGGTAAAGAATTTCTTCGCTTTAATTATAAAAAGGTTTGCCTAAAATGATCTTTTGAAATGTCGACAAGTCAACAAAACTACTCAAACCTCAGGAAACTAACACATTTTCCGTATTCGACGAGGTGTCAAGATTCAAAATTTAGGTTAGAGCATCTCCACTAGGGGCTCTATCATCCATGAGGCTACTACTTTTCAAGCTTTAGCGAAAAGTTTCATCCCCAATGAGCCGAAAAATGGGGCTAGATCCGCCACTGGGGTTAACAACTTCCTTTCTTGGGTAGCATAAAATGGGGCTACGTCTAGCCCCAAAAAATAGTGGGTCCCACAAAAAAGTAGCAACCCATGTGAGCAAAATTCCAAATCACTCTTCCTCCACTTGCGAATACTCTCCTTTTATTATTATTTGTAAATTCTTTTTTCTTGCAATTTGGCTAATTAATGATTGTTTAAAATTCCATAAGAATTAAAATTTCAAATCGATTTAACGTTCATGGGCACTGGTGGGTGAAATTTTCAAATAAATTTTTTTCAAAATTTTATGATGCTAATTTACCAATTGGTGCTAGGTAAATTGTTGTGTTATACGTGAGAATCAAATTATTTCAGAAGGCGAAGTGGAGATTTGTTTCTTTCAACAGATGAGATTGAGATAAGAGAATCTAATCTAATGAACGATTCATAAGTGATGAAATATAACTTTGTCACAATTAGAACTATTTAGGTTGAAAGGTTCATAAATTTTTTTTAAGATATCACGTCCAAAAATCAACTTAAGAAAAGCTAACAAAAAAAAAATCATCGCTTAATCAAATTACTACATAAATAAATATATATAGCCCCATATAGAGCTTGAAAAATATAGCCCTTCATTGAGAGAGATTCTTTTATAAAGCCTCAAAGATTCCTCGAAGCTTTAAAATGGACTATATCCCCCACTTTTTCAACTCCATATAGATCCCCTCACTGAAAATGCTCTTAGAACCTTGATTACATCAAATAAACCATTTATTCATGTGACAAATAATAAACAATCAATAATAATTTCCTAACAACTCCCGATTCAAATCATAGAAAAAAAATCAATACAGTTCCAATTTGGAGGTGCCCTACATCCTAGGGCTGGGCACGGGCCGGGCCTGGTATATCATATTTCAATATAGGAATCAGACCTAACTCGGCCCGTTTCCACGGGTTCTCTCCTTTTTTTTTTTGGTTTGGGAAAAAAAAAATTTATAGCAACACAGGCTGCACAGATTTAGTTTCAAACATTACATGAAATAAGGCTCCACCCTTCACTGCATACATTTAGAATCACATCTAACATCGCTTTAAAGAAAAAACTAATCACAACAAAAGAAGTATCATACTTAGGGGTGGGCAAACGGGTACAGAAATCGCGGGTCGGGGCGGGTAATCTAGGTTCGGGTTGAGTACGGGCCAATTTCAAATATTTTAGAGAACAAACGGGGCGGGCCGGGCCGAGCCGATGTCATTTACGGGATGGGCCGAGTCCAGATAGTTAGAAAAAGGGGTACCCAGACCGACCCGTTTCTAATTATAATGAACGACCGAGATTGAATGATAACCTATCATCCAATCTCAACCGTTAGTTTCTATCCGAGTCCAAGGTTCCAGAATCACTCTCTCAGCTGCCTTTCTCTCGCTCTCTTTCGCTCTCCTCCATCTCTCATTTTTTGCCCTAACTGATAGGGTTTCCATGTCCGTATAGCTCCAACCTCTCATGCATCAGTGCCTTCAACCTTTACTGATCGTTGTTGCAGCCTTAATCGTTTCTGGGTCTCTCTCATTCGAGGGTTTTTTTGGGGGGAAAGCTTTGCTCTTTCGGCCTCTCGGAGGTTTTTGAGTTGCACCCATGTCAAAGCTACTTGGTTTCTCCGGTAAGTCTTGAGATTTTTCATGTTTTTTGTGTTGAATTTATTGTTTTTTGGCTTAAATAGTTGTCCGCTTGTTTGGAATTTGTGATTTGAATGATGTCTAGCTATTAAATTTGTACATTAGATATGAAATATTTGGAATTTTGATAAGCTAGCTTGTTGATATGTTGGGTTTTCTTGTTTTAGTGAATTTTGATGATTTTAGTTTCATTTTTTGAATAATATTTTAGATTTAGAATAATAATTTAGGGTGCTTAGATGAAATAGTTTTGGATTTGAAACCCTAAGATGTGATCAGCCTTTTGGTTCATGTATTCAATTTTGGGGTTATTGTATTTTTTTTTCTTTTTGGGTGAATTAATTGCTTTGTGAAATTAGATGAGGATTAATTAACCATAGTTTTAGAAAGCATCATAACCCATGAGTTTAGTACTTGTTTCTTTCTATGAAAACTATGGTTAATTAATCCTCATCTAATTTCAGAAAGCAATTAATTCACCCAAAAAAGAAAAAAAAATACAATAACCCCAAAATTGAATACATGAACCAAAAGGCTGATCAGATCTTAGGGTTTCAAATCCAAAACTATTTCATCTAAGCACCCTAAATTATTATTCTAAATCTAAAATATTATTCAAAAAATGAAACTAAAATCATCAAAATTCACTAGAACAAGAAAACCCAACAGATCAACAAGCTAGCTTATCAAAATTCCAAATATTTCATATCTGATGTACAAATTTAATAGCTAGACATCATTCAAATCACAAATTCCAAACAAGCGGACAACTATTTAAGCCCAAAAACAATAACTTCAACACAAAAAACATGAAAAATCTCAAGACTTACCGGAGAAACCAAGTAGCTTTGACATGGGTGCAACTCAAAAACCTCCGGAAGGTCGAAAGTGCAAAGCTTTCCCCCAAAAAACCCTCGAAAGAGAGAGACCCGATAACAATTAAGGCTGCAACAACAATCAGTAAAGGTTGAAGGCACTGATGCATGAGAGGTTGGAGCTATACGGACATGAAACCTTATCAGTTAGGACAAAAAATGAGAGATCGAGGACAGCGAAAGAGAGCGAGAGAGAGGCAGCTAAGAGAGTGATTCTGGAACCTTGGACTCGGGTAGAAACTAACGGTTGAGATTGGATGATAGGTTATCATTCAATCTCGGCCGTTCATTATAATTAGAAACGGGTCGGTCCGGGTACCCGTTTTTCTAAGTATCTGGACTCGGCCCGCCCTGTAAATGACATCGGCCCGCCCCGTTTGTTCTCTAAAATATTTGGAACCGGCCCGAACCTAGATTACCCGCCCCGACCTGCGGTTCCTGTACCCTTTTGCCCACCCCTACTACATCCTAGGTGCCTTGAGTTTTATTATTTCCATTAATTCTCTGCTCTGCCTTGTCTTGTGTCTACCCTGGTTCCTATGGCACCAACCCCCATATACCTCAGAAGCTGGAAATTAGCCCAACAAAATTTCTGGGCCAATCACCGATTAGCTTCTGATCACTTTATTTTCAAAACGCGGGGCCCACTTACATTAGGGTCTTTAGTTTATTAATTTTTCTGAATTGTTTTCTGTTTATGAAAAAAAAAAAGTGAATTAAATTGCAGCAACCAATAGGAAGAAGCGATTCCATTGCTTAAATTGAGCTCCAATCCAATGGCAAACATTGACCTGGACTGAAAGTTGCTTTTTCTAATTTTGGTACAAGACTTGGCCAGAAAGGTAACGCAGCGCAGACAGGCAGTAGGAAACAACCGTTAAAAATTAAAAAGAATTATCATAAATAAATCTACTAATTAAGATTAATTGATTAATTACTTTTTTTTCCTTCTTCTAACAATTATATATATATATATATATATATATATTTTTTTTTTAAAAATCAGTTGCATATATGTTGTTGTAAGAGAATATGATGGCATTTGGTTCGAGAAATCTCCTAATGATAGGTGATTTGTTATTAATGGATAACGTTAACTTGTGATGTAGATGTGATTTTTTTTCTTTCTTTCGGCTGGATTGAATTATGGAGAAAGATTTATATCGCGGTCAAGGTAAGAGATCCTCTACCATAGTGGTAGGTAAGAGATCCTCTATCATAGTGGTAGAGAAGAGTGTGACCCTTGCACTACGGTGTGAGTTCGAACCCTGTCGGCTTCCTAATAAAAAAAAAAAGAACACTATTATTCTATTGTACTTATCCATTTACCTTTTTATAAGTAATGAATTGTCTTGATGGATATGATAGACCTTTCCTCTTACTCTTAGTTTTTTTTTTTGGTCAACTCTTACTCTTAGTTTAACTTGTAATAAAAAAATACATTCACTCTATTAATATGGTACTTTAATAAAAATAAATGAATATAGTACCCACTCTAAAAAATAAAATAATTAATTTAGATTTAGAAACAAAATCGAATCGGATTAAGTTAAGAGAAAACAATAAGAACCCAAACTTTGAGAAGATAGAGAATCAAGCCGATTTGTTGGAACAATTTTAAAGCTCTGTTTACGAAGTAGATGCTGTTTGATAAAAAAGATGAAATATTAAAAAGCATGATTAATTAAGGAACAACAATACATGAAATAAATTAAATATTCTTTCGGGCCCGAAAATTAGATCAAATATTAAAAAGCCTTTGCATAGTTCCTAGTCAGACTCTCAGACTCTCTCTCCCTCCTCTCTCCCTCTCTCTCCCTCCTCTCTCTGTTTGTTTGTTTGTTTGTTTTTTTTTTCTTTTTTTCTTTCTGAGCTGTAGTGAGTTGTGGGCAGTGGCCAGTGAGCGCTGTAGTGCGACTCTTCATTTTAGGGTCTAATGGCGTGAGTGTGCGAGGCGGTCGCAGACTGTACTACCACATACACTCACAGAAAAACCCAAAATTCGAAACCCCCTCTCTCTCTAGAAACCCCATTGCCGAAAATCCAATCCCCAAAACGACATTGACACTGATCGTTTTCCGTGCTTACGAATTGTTTTCCGACGTGGAGTTTCGGATTCTGAATCCGGGTTCTCGTTGTTTTCCTCTGAAAAAGTATATATATTTATTTATTTCTTGTTCTCTCACGTGTATTTTATATTAGATATATATAATATATTGTATGTTGTGTGTTGTATGATGTTCAAAATATCTGAGGAAGACAAGAGGGTTTTACAGAGGGAAGGAGGAGAGCTGGAAAAGCTCTGGAATGAGAATCCCACTAGGAATCAGCATTATTCCAGTCTTTTCCACCTCCTTCATCCTCCGCACCAACACCACCTTCTCGGCGGCTCTCCGGTGAGCAGAGCCTCTCTGCCGTCGGAGTTCTCTCCGTCGAGCTCTTTCTCAAATGGGTTCTATTCCTCCGGCGACGGTTCTCCGTCTCCGTATTCAACCCCATTTGAAGAGGCAAAGTATCAAACACCTTACGTGAACGGGTTGTGCCTGGACTCTATGCCGCCCCCGGATGATCTGGGTTTGGCTGAGCGTTTCTATACGATGCATATTGGGGAAGAACAGGAAAATGGGACTAAAAGGAGGGGATTTGAGAGAGGCCCAGATGGGATTGGACTCGGTGGTGGGTTTTTTGGGGGGACTAGTCCTTGGAATGCTGAAAACTATGACCTATTTGAGAGTTCTAAGAACAATGTTTCGGATTTTGATGGGTTTCAATCTGCGGGTTTGGGAGGTAAAGGGAGATTTGGTACGACTATGGAGTCAGCATTGCTTGGATTGCAGCCAAAATGCGCTGTTGGCGATTCAATGGGGTCTTTTCGCAATCATATGCAACCCAATGCTTTCTATTCTGGGCCTAGTTGTGTTAAAAGAATGGAACAGGGAGATGGCTGGTATCAGAGGAACCCATCTAGTGCTAGGTCTTACCCTGATGAGGACTATTTTTGCTTGCAGCCACGTGGAACGGGTTCTAGTGGCGGAAAGGGTCTTATGTATCCGATGAGTTCCCCTCAGTTCCCCTCGGTTGCTAAGTTGAATGGGGACAATCTTTCACATAACCATTCAATGATAAAACGAAGGACTAGAGTGAATCCAACTAATGGGATTCCTGAATCTTTCAAGTCCATGAATTGTGCAGGGGACTTTGAGGGTTATGGTTGGGAGGACAGTTCCATCATGCAAGGAAACCATTTGAATCACGCCATCAGTAGAGGTAGCAAGTCTTCGAAGGGCTACAAGAAGAACTCTTGCACTAAGATGGCAATGCCGACAGGAGAGAAAAGCTCCAGGCTTGATTCCGATTCATATGATGGTCGAAATGAATGGAGCCAGAGTGACAATAACTCGTTTTGGTCAGTTCTAAGTTTGAGTTCATTGGCTGAGGTCCAGGAATATATATATTTCATTGCAAAGGATCAGTACGGCTGTCGGTTCTTACAAAGGATGCTTGATGAGGGGACTAGCCAAGATTTGCAACTAATGTTTGACAAAATAATCAACCATGTTTTCGAACTTATGACGAACCCGTTTGGCAATTACCTTATGCAGAAGTTGTTGGATGTTTGCAATGAACAACAAAGAATGCAATTTGTAATCAAGGTGATAAAAGAACCAGGACAGCTTGTCAGAGTTTCCTTAAACACACATGGGTATATTCTTCATAGTGTGCTCATTTGTTGTCACTAAATTTGTGTTGTTCTTTCTTTACTGATATCATGTTCCCGAATATAATTGGCTATGGTTTCAGGACTCGTGTCGTACAGAAATTGATTGAGACTGTGAAACCTGGGAAACAGATAGCGTTAGTTAAATCGTCCCTTGAATGCGGTTTTCTTGATCTTATTAAGGATCCAAATGGCAATCATGTTGTACAACGTTGCTTGGATTGCTTTAGCAACGAAGACAATAAGGTATGATTCTACTAAAATATATTTCTTGTTAAATTGACCACGTTCAAATAGGATCTTAAGAATAAATATCTTCTGAATGAATACTGTCTGATTCATGTTTTCTTCTTTTTCTGTTGTATTTTCTCACAAGTTTTATGTGGTAACCGTGCAAATGCTAATGATAGTCAAGCAAAATTATGCTGATCATGACTATTATGCAAAATTGCAAATACAATATTTTGTAAAGTCATGTATTTGCCATAGGTAATGCACTGTTTCAGTACATTATTTCCATAAACCCTCACATGTTCGCCGTATAATTTATTCTAATGCAAAAAATAATGTGAACCTTAATGATGTTTCTTACTCGTTGCTTGGGTAGCTGTAGAGTGTTTTTGTATAATACTGCTGGAAGTGCATATTCAAGGTGTGAACTGTTTCATCTGATGTGTTCTGAAATCCGTTGGTGAGTTTCTACCCTAAAAAGTCAGCGGAGCGGGTTAGATGTATGCAAAAAATTATCATATATACTACTCTCCATAGTATTGAAGTCGTCAGTCTGAATTTAAGGACCACACTTATCTGTAGTTGAGTTGTTAAAACCAAAGACTCAGTTTTCAGTAGCAGTGCTAAAACTATATGAATCACATGTTACCTAGCTGTATATGGGAACAATGAGAAGAACCAGAAAAACCAATGCAAAGAGATAAACTGAAGCGTTGTTTCCAACATGTTTTGCGCAAATCTAGTGTTCTATGGATTAGCCAAATTGCAAATTTGCTTCTGAAATCCTTAACGAAAAGGAAAGAAACTGAGCTTCTGATTGCGGAGCAATGAGACACTTTTAAAGAATGCTTGATCAGATTCAATAGGTGACTGTAAGCCTGCTCTTAACGATCCTACTTGTTAGAACTGCATCACAAGATTGGCGGGATGGACCGGAATATATGTTTACTTTAAAAGCATCTTACAAAGATGTGAGATTAAACTACTGAAATTCCAAACAAAGCTTTAAGGACTGGTTATGTGCTTTCTGTAGGATCTACTTTGTTTTTTGTTGAAAAGACTGGACTTATTCTGTTCATCTTTCTGTTAATCATCTCTTGTAGTTTATTTTTGATGCTGCTGCAAGATATTGTTTCGAGATTGCAACTCAACGCCATGGATGCTGCGTACTACAAAAATGCGTATCACATGCCATTGGGAGACATCGAGATAAGCTGATCAACGAAATTTCAAGAAATGGGCTTCTCCTTTCACAAGATCCTTATGGGTAATCATTTACGAGTGTCTTCAAACTGCCATAATTTGTGTTCTTTGCTGCCCATAAATCCCTAATATGATATTGTTTGACAAATTTTGTTTCTCGAGGAACCAAAAGTTTTCCAGTCAGCAATTTCTTTGATCCACTTCAATGCAAACATAAGGATGATCTCTTATATATTCACATCACGCTTTCAACCACTGCATTACTTCATTCGTTTCCTCTGTTTTTCTAATCTAAAATTCAGTTTAGTATTTTACAAACTTCTATATATCCAAAATCTATCGAAATGACTAACGATTCATCTTTATTCTGTGGAACAATTTGATTCGGCTTTATGACTGAAGTTTAGTAAGGGTTTATTTTGTTCCATTTGCTCCGCAGGAATTATGTTGTTCAATATGTGATAGAGCTGAAGATCCCATCTGCCATGGCCAAACTGACTACTCAGTTAAAAGGAAATTTTGTACGCCTCTCCATGCAGAAGTGCAGTAGTCATGTTGTTGAAAAGTGCCTCAAGTATTTTGAAGAGAGCCGACCTAAAATCATCAACGAATTGCTCTCATTTCCGCGTTTTGATCAGTTGCTACAAGACCCTTATGCGAACTACGTGATTCAATCTGCTCTTGGAGTTACAAAGGTTTAGAAATTAATCTCTCTCTCTCTCTCTCTCTCTCACACACACACACACACACACACACGTCCTAATCGTTTTGTTTCGTTGCCAGGGCCCTATTCATGCTGCTCTGGTCGAAGCAGTGAAGCCTCATACAATCTTACGCACCAGTCCATACTGCAAGAGGATTTTCTCAAAGGACCTTCTGAAGAAGTGATGTGTTTTAGTCGATATTGGAGTGTTTGTTGTTGTTCTCTATGTTAATTACTAGTAACTGCTCTCTTTTTGGCCCTAGCTAAGATACGGGATGTTCGTCTAAATCTCTTACAGATCCTCAGATGAAGAGTGCAATTTTGGTTTTATAGATGGCATTAAGAAGTCTGAAGGAGTTAAAACAGAGTTTTGATTCGTTGATGCAGTGCTTCTTGTAATACTCTCTTGTTTTTGTGCCTTTATCGGAACTTTGGATGTGTGATATTCCACTGTCGGAACTGGGAATTTCTGATTCGATGTTGTGTAAATGTGATGCCGGGATTTCTTTCTTGAGGTCAATATAGTTTATAAATTACCGGACAATCATCTCTTTCATGTTATATATATGAACCGCTGGGTATTCCTCTCACGTTCAACTCCTCTTGTGCTACTCGTAAGTGATAGGTCTTGTGGGCCGAAAGTTGTACACACAGATTCTATCCAGGAATTTCTTGCCTCTAAGAAACCTTTCGCGAGGTGTATTATTAAAACGCTACTGGTTTTGGTGCTATGAACAAGAATGTTTAACTTGGGCTGCAAGAAAGATGCATTGAAATAGTGAAAAAAAAAACATGCTCTTCAAATGTAAAACAAAAACAAGCTTCCACTATTACTATCTGTCGTAAAAAGAACATAACGGATTCAAATATATTGCTTCCCTCCAAAAAGAAGTACAACTGCTAGCCCGGAACGGAGTAAGCATCCTTATGTCCAACCAGGCCCAGAGCCTTTGATTCATTCAACCAACGAGGTTATGTAGAATTATCAGAGAGACGGACAATACGGCCCACTTCCAACAACACCGATATTGTCCCCAACTTGATAATTACCACATGCACAATCCGTCAGGTGTGAGGTTTTATCTCAAAAGGCCTCGGTGTTAGTTAGAGTGGGTTAGGATATTTGAACTATTACTTATCTTTTACTACGATCGATGTGGGATTCAACACGCCCCCTCACGTGTGACCCAATGGGTCCCACGTGGGAGATCCACACATCGCAACCACGTGGAGCCAAGGGGACTCACCCTACACGCGGGGCCAAGGGATCCACCATCATCGCGCGGGGCCAAGGGGGCCCACCCATCACGTGGCAGTACAGTACGAGCTCGCTCCCTGGCTCTGATACCATGTAGAATTATCAGAGAGACGGGCCATACGGCCCACTTCCAACAACACCGATATTGTCCCCAACTTGATAATTACCACCTGCACAATCCGTCGGGTGTGGGGTTTTATCACAAAAGGCCTCGGTGTTAGTTAGAGTGGGTTAGGATATTTAAACTATTACTTATCTTTTACTACGATCGATGTGGGATTCAACAGGTTACTTATCAATTCAAGTCTCAGTCGGCAATGAGCCTTTGATTCGTTCAACCAACGAGGTTACTTATCAATTCAAGTCTCAATCGGCGAGGAGCCTTTGATTCGGTGAAATGAAGTGTTCTCAGGTTACTGATGAACCAATATCTAAACTATATATTTTACCCTTTTATTTCTGTTCTTGTCTAATTTAGTTGGATGTTTTAGGTATTTGTGATACTTTTGCCATATTGTGTTTCTAGGAGCAACATGATAGAGTTTGGTGGAAAAGTATGCAAATGGTATAATTTTGAGTGATTCCAGTTGGAGCCAATTCACAAGAGATGGAATATGATCATATCAAGTTTTCAGCTCAAAATTCCCAGCCAATTGTTCCTAGTTTAAGAAAAAAGACAGGTCAGCGTGCTGACATGACAGTTTGGACCTCTGAAGGTTACACAAGAGATAAGTACGTAAGTAAAGCCTAAATTGAGGAAACTTTCTTCTTAGCTTTTGAAGCAGACCTAAGGACAACTAATTCATTGAAATCTGACTTTTGGTCTACCAAACGTATGGAGGCAGGGCACGTTCTGTTTGCCCATTTAAATTAGCAAGTCAAACTTGAGCCAGAATTGAGAATAGGCAAACCTTTGCCATCTCCAATATACACTTGCTCAGGACCAGTGTATGCTTCTGGATTCTGAAGGTTGGCATATGAGTTTGTCATATGAGAACTTGCACCAGAGTCAACAATCCAGGTAGGAGTAGAATTGGACGTACCAGCAACCATTGTAGAATGAGGAGATTTGCCAGTGTAGTTTTGATCCATGCGATGAGGACAATCACAAGCTTCATGATCTGGTTGACGACAAATCTGACTAAAAAACTTTCGATTGGAAGAGTAGTTGTTGCGGGCTCCACGATGGAATCTTTGATTATTGTTTCGAGAGTAATTATTTTTGCCATTGTTGAATTTGGAATTTCCACGATTATGAGAATTACCCCGATTATTGTTGCCCGGATAATTGCGATCCACATTGCCGCCTTGATTAGAGAAATTAGGAAGATGTTGTGCAGTAAACGCTTGAGGAGTGGAGTTGGCAGGCAAGGGAAGAATACCAACAGAGGAATGATATGCCTGAAATGGTGCAGCAGAGACAGTTTTCTTCCGATTGTTGAGTTGAATTTCCTTACTGAGAAGTAATCCATGCAGTTCATCAAGGGTCGTGGAACCAATATGAAACTGAATAGCATCCACAAAGGAGTCAAATTCGGGAGGCAGACCATGAAGCGTGACTGAGATGAGTTCTGAATCTTCAACAGGAGCACCAGCACTTGCAAGTGCATCTGCAATTTCTTCAATTTGCTAGAGATATTGAGCAGCAGTCAATTCACCTTTAACAAGACTGCAAAGACGAGATCAAAGCTCGTGAATGTGAGACTGAGATGCAGTAGCTAGACGCGATTCCAATTTCGCCCAAAGTTCTAGAGCAGAAGTTACACCGACTGTGTAAGGGATCAACGATTCAGATAGAGTGGAATTAATCCATATGAGAATGTTCTGATCATTCTCAAACAAAACCAAGTAACATAGGCTGGATTAAGAGTTGCAGTCCGATTTCCAGAAGAATCAAGAATATATTTGGGCGGCGCCACCATAGATCCATCGATGAGACCAGTGAGATTGTAACGACGAAGAATTGGAGTAAATAAGGCACTCCAGGTCAGGTAATTTGTAGTTGTAAGCTTGATTGGAACCATGGATCCAATATTTTGGATTGTAATGGAGGAAGAAATTGCAGAGCTAGGGTTAGGGTTGGAAACAACATCTGGAATCGGATGAACAGGAGAATTCGATTCCGATGAGGGAGATTCAGTGGTCACCATAGCTGAAACTTGAGAGAAGCCGCGATTACGAACAAGAAATCATGATCAATTGATTGGAGACGACGAAGAATCGATCGGAGAAGACGAAGAATCTGAGTCGGTGCAGAGAGAAGCGGAAAAAAATTTAGGAAAATAAGGCGGTGCAGAGAGGTGTCGTGAGACTAGTGGCTCTTGATACCATATTGAGAAAAATAGTTTTCATTTAATTCAATTCATAACTTTACACTTTGGGTATTTATACAAAACTATCACAGCCATCACAGTTGTCACAACTGTTAACAAAGAAAGAAATTACATCAAAGACTAACTAACTAAACATTCCTTAGCCTCTAAGTATTATCCCTTGAAGAGGTAATTACATTTTTATCCTTAATATATTTTGTGTCTCCTGAATTGATCCGGAGTGTGGATGGTTGGAGTCCCATTTAAGTATGCATGAAGGGGATTTAAATAGTTAGGCAATAATAATATTAAAAGAGGGTGTGTTTCAGAGGAGAAGATCGGAGAGCTCGGGAAGAATTCTTGTAAAAAGGGTTGTTCTCTTTCTTTGATTCTTCATGGATAATTCTGTATGTATTTAGACAAGTATGTATAACTAATTTCCTTTTACTAGAGTGAGGCTGTGAGCCTCAACATGATTACGTATATTTCTCTTTTAATTGCTTAAATGTTGTTACATGTTTACTTTGATATTTTCAGTCACTAAATTATACTATCTATGTGCCTTGATGCTTGATGGATGCTTAGAAAAGTTATTGGATGCAATTTTGTACCAATATCACGTTAAAATTGGTTATGCTTCTTGTGATTGAGAACTATAATTTCTCCTAAGGTAAATATCATACTTTCAGGGATTACATGGTTATCAAAAGGGTTTTCACAAAGTTTAATGAATCACTCATGTTTATATTTAATCTAAATGTCATGAATGAATTGCATGTTATGGTATGTGTTTTAGCTTGAATGTCACAAGTAAAACTTACACAAGGAAAACCTAACCTTCAGAGTTTGAATATGTTCGATTACTTAAGCAATTGGAAGAGCTACATAAGAGTGTTGTTGGTAAAGGTTGAATGTCACATCCCGGCCCGGGGCGGATCACTTCCCAGGCCCGCTCCACCACCGTAGCACGATATTGTCCGCTTTGGGCCCCGACTACGCCCTCACGGTTTTGTTTCTGGGAACTCACACGAGAACTTCCCAGTGGGTCACCCATCATGGGAGTGCTCTCGCGCGCTACTCGCTTAACTTCGGAGTTCCCATGGAACCCGAAGCCAGTGAGCTCCCAAAAGGCCTCGCGCTAGGTAGGGATGGGAATATACATATAAGGATCACTCCCCTGGGCGATGTGGGATCTCACAATCCACCCCCCTTAGGGGCCCGACGTCCTCGTTGGCACACCACGGCCAGGGTTAGGCTCTGATACCAAATTGTCACATCCCGGCCCGGGGCGGATCACTTCCCGGGCCCGCTCCACCACCGTAGCACGATATTGTTCGCTTTGGGCCTCGACTACGCCCTCACGGTTTTGTTTCTGGGAACTCACACGAGAACTTCCCAGTGGGTCACCCATCATGGGAGTGCTCTCGCGCGCTACTCGCTTAACTTCGGAGTTCCCATGGAACCCGAAGCCAGCGAGCTCCCAAAAGGCCTCGCGCTAGGTAGGGATGGGAATATACATATAAGGATCACTCCCCTGGGCGATGTGGGATCTCACATTGAACTCTAGTGCCTTGTTAATCTAATTTTCTTCAATTATTTTTATTATCTTGTGTTTCTACATTTACTTGTTTTGTTTAGTTGGATCATTATCTCTATAAGCCAATTCCCATTTTAGGTATTTTGTTTAAGTTACGCATAGTAGGTTTTAGTTTTGTCAAATTGGTGTAGTTCTTGGAGTTAACTAAGTTAAATACTCCAAAACTCGTTAATTGTTTATAGCAGTCCTTGAGGAGATCGACCTTGCTTGAGACATTCTATACAACAATAACTTGTTATCTTGTTATCTTGCGAGAATTTTCTTTGGTTTAGCCCTTGTTTTATAGGTGGTAAATCTCTATCAAGAAATTGGTGCCGTTACCGGGGATGTAGCTAGAGAAAACTCAAGGAAGTTAGCTAGAGAAAGATATTTAGCACAAGATTCCAGCCTTCATGATACTTTTCATGAGTAATTGTTCGGTGATCCTGAGAGCAGCATATCTATTTTCCAGCCTTTGGCCCCAGTCGCAAACATGGCCCTTGCCTTACCTGGGCCAGGTTAACCTTTAAGGAACTCATTGGCAACGAAGGTCAATGCAATGCCAAGGTGCATTGTATATCGAGATGTGGACGATGGGACAACCTTTGAAATCAAATCTCACATCCTCAACATATTGTCGTCCTTTCATGGGCTTCCAAATAGTGACCCCAACATGCATTTGACTGATTTTATTGAGGCATGTGACAACACCATAATCAGAGGTTTCTCTCTTGAAGCTACCAAGTTACGCTTGTTCCCCTTCACTTTGAAGGACAAAGCCAAGGCGTGGCTGAATTCTCTCCCTGCCAATAACATTACACGGTGGACAAAATTGCAAGAAAAATTTCTCAATAAGTTTTTTCCCTCTTCCAAGACCCTTGCACTCAAGAAGGAGATATTGACCTATGGAACTTGAGCACAAGGCATATTGGGCTATTAACAACTCAACTTTGACTACCAGGCAGTGGGAGAGAAGCAGAAGCTGCAGTTGAAAGAACTGGAAGAAATAAGGAATGATGCTTATGAGAATGTACAGATTTACAAGGATAAGACCAAGAAATTTCATGATGCTCACGTCCTTCGTAAAGAGTTCCATTCAGGTCAGAAAGTTTTGCTTTTTAATTCATGGATGAAACTATTCCCAGGAAAGCTCAAATCGCGTTGGAATGGTCCATATCGTGTCGTTCAGGTCCATTCATGGAGTTGTGGATATCCAAAATATGCAAACTGGTTTTGTCTTTAAAGTTAACGGACATCGCTTGAAGTTATATAAGGAGTCTCCATATGATCTTGTTAAGGATTCCATCACTTTGGAGGAACCTGTTATTTGAGTCAAATTGCCAATGGGGCGTCTAGCTCTAGACATTAACTAAAGCGCTTTTTGGGAGGCAATCCAAGCCTTCTATCTTTCCTTTTTAGTTTGAAGAATTTTCAATTTTCTTGTTCTGTTTTTCTCTTGTTTTCTAGTTTGTGTGTTTAAGTCCTACGTTTGATCCCCTGATGTAGGTAACATTTTTGAAGTCTCTACCACAACTTCCAGCAAGTTTCTTATTCCTACGGGTCACCCACATATTTTTTATGGATAATGAGACGTGTTGAAGCAATTTTGGGGTCTCACGGTTTTGAAATGTATTTTGGGGATAGACCCAAATTGCATTTTTGCTGCTGCTACCTTGCCTACACAAACTGGTGTGTTCTTTCCTTTTCTTTATTTATCTTTATTTCATTTTTTATTTTTTTTCTTCCATTTTTCTCTCATTGTTTGAATTTCTATTTCGTTACTTTACTTCTTAATTATTATGAAAAAAAAAACTCATAAATTTAAAAACAAAAATCTTTTTTCTTGCGTTTTTGTTGTTGGTGGCTACTTCTCCATTCAATGTTGAGATTTGATCTTAATTTCCTTCTTACTTTCGAGAAGTCTAAGCATAACAATAGTTCTTTTCGTTGTCTTTTTGTTAACTGTACTTTTCAACAATCATACTTGAACATAAATATGCCTAGTTTTGTTGATGTGAGACTTGAGCATGATTTAACGTTTCATATGTGAATCAATTGAGCTTATGTAAACCTTGTGAGCATTTGAGCCTATACATGATTGAACCATTATGCATCAATCTCATTTATTCTTGTGCGTACGATCTCATTGTACATGTATCTCTAAAACATGCTTTATACCTCTTAATCTTATCAATTCGTGCAACAGATTTGGAAGTAATATAGGTAGGGATGGGCAACAGTTATGGCGGGCGGGTAACCGCGGTTATTTATCCATAACCATTTATTCTCATACCCGCATAACCGTTTACCCGTTGGGTAATTGCCTAAACGGTTATACCCATACCCATAACCGTTTATAAACGATTAACCATACCCATAATCACGTACCCATTTAACCGTAACCGTTTAATACCCGTTTATCCTTTCTTTTTTTAACATTTACTCAATTTTCACCCATCTATATGTTTTTTTTAACAACTTGAAAATTAAAAAAGAAAAATTTGTCATAATTTTCTTTTTCATACAATTAAACACCGTTATAGGTACATTGATTATACATTTCCGCATTTTAATTTTTTAAGTCCTTATACCATTCCAATAATTGAAATAATAGTTTACGGACGATATTTTTAACTGTTAACAATGAAGGTAATATAAAATTGGCTAGGTATTCTTGGGTTACAAAAACTGTTGAAAGACAGTATTATTTGGTTATTTAACTCGGAATGTAAAGTATTAACATAATATATATAATGGACCATGAAATCATGCACTATAGTCAATAACATTAATCTAAGTTTTGTCCGATATGGAATATGGTTTGTGTTAATTTTACATATATAAAATAAATGGGTAAACGGTTACCCGTTTATAACCGCGGTTAATACCCATAACCGTACCCGTTTATTTATCTAAACGGTTACCCATAACCGTAACCGTTTAATTTAAACGGACGGGTAACCGTGGTTACCCATAACCGATGGGTATTTGCCCATCCCTAAATATAGGCATTTCTTTCTTTCGTTTGAGCCTTTCAAGCCAACCTTTCTATTATTTGTCCCTTAGCCTTTTGAGCCTCTATATAAGCCATTTTTTCTTCAACCTAAATTTTCTCTACCTAGCCTTGTATTAAATATTCCTACCCTTTTTTTTTTCTTCTAAAGATTTGTAGAGTAATTCATTAAATGAGAGAGTTCAAAGTTGTTGGAGCCAAATATTGTAGAAAAGAAAAAAAGAAAGAAAAAATAACTGAAGAAAGAAGAAAAAAAGGGGGTGGTTGTTATTGTAAAAAGAAGAAAAAGAAGGGGAGATGTTTCCAAGATCAATCAAGTGAAATAAAGTTCAAATTTTGATGTGCTTCATGGGTTTAAAGTTATTAATCCCTCGAATATAATTGTAAAGCACTACCAGTTATTTGGATTTTGTTTTCCATCCTCTTCATTGTTTAGCCAATTAACCCTCAGGCCCCATTACAATCTTGTTAAAGACCTTTGATCTGAGTAGTTACTTTTTTTTTTTAGGAAACCTCTACGGCACCAGGGAAATTTTATTGATAACGAAAAAAGAAGTTACACTTAGTCAGGGGGGACATAAACCTTACCCCTCATAAAACAGAGATAATAAAAACAATACACGAAAAAGAACAGGGGACATAAACCTTACCATTTTAGAAACGAAAACAAGAAAGATACAAAGAAAAGAGGGGGGACATGAAACCTAACCCTTCTAAAACCAAACTCAAAGGTCTAAATCTAAAAACAAGTTGAGCAACACCACAAAGTTAGGAAAAAAAAAGTGAGACAAACTTGGATGCCAAGATGCACGAAATTGCATTGACATGACTAGCTCACACATGACATTTCAAGTTTGTTTGAAGGAAATTTAGGTAACTATTTGATGATGTTTTGAGCTCTTGTTGCTTAGTTCTTGGCGGTTTATTGATATGTGCATATTTTCATATATTTTTATCATATACTTCCTTTGGATTTTGTATATATGAATGGGTTAAATGCACTAATTTATTTTGTTTTAATTTATATTCTTTCAATACTAAAGTTATGCAGAAATGAAGTGAAAAATGAGTTTTTTGGGTGTGTAGAGTAATTCTACTGGAGCACGAGGCTAACTAGCTGCGCGAAGACATGTGCATTACAACAAGAAGATGAAACTGAGCGGTTTTGGAATCAAATAGACATGGGAATGCTATTCAATGGACTTTAGAAGATAACTTAATTTCTAGTTTTTATTATTTCCGTTTATTTTTCCTTTTCTTTATTAAGGACTTAAAGTCCATTAGTGATAGGATTTTAGTGGGGTTTTATGTGATAACCCGCCCCTAATTTTACATTTTTATTAATTTTAAAAGCGTGAATTTACGAAAATGCCCTAGAGTCAAGGACTTTGACTTCCGTTGACCATCGGTTAGAAACACGTAGGACCCATTCTTTTAGCGTATCCTCGTAGTACTCGTCACTACGAGCGCATAGGCGAAAACCGTTTGGGAGTCCGGATTATAACAGTATAGTTACAGACGTTTGAAATTGGTTAGTTAAAGTTTAGTTTTAAATTATTTGAACTCCCACCTTGTGGGAATCGTCACCAATCAAATTGTTTCCTTTCAAATGACACCCAATCGAATTTTAGGCACAATTAAAGGGACCAATCAGCTACAAGGACAAAGGACTAATCAGCTACAAGGACAAGTGACCAATCTAAATTTGGGTGAAAGAAGCCCAATCAGAAATCAGAAAAGAAGACAAAAAAAAAAAAAAAAAGGGAAAAAGCCCAACCTTCCCGTCCGTACACCCGCGCATCCACCGCGACCACCCATCTTCCAAGGCTGATTTCGGCCAACTCCGGTGGAGTTTTTCGACGCCACCACCACCATCTTGAAGCTCTCATTCCCCTTTACAACACCCACCAAGAACAACCTTGATTAACCATGGTATGTGGCGGTTGGAGGCCACGAAAGTCGACGAAAATCACAGTGCTCCGACCACCCTTTTCAAATTTTTGGCGAATCGGCAAAGCGATGGTCGATGCCACCGCTTGGGCTTTGTAGCCCATCATCCCAGGAGCGAATCTCAACCAACCTTGAACCCGTTGGACCACCGTAGACGGATTGACGCAAGGAAGTTTTAGGCACCCGCCAGCTTTGTGGACAAAATTGACCATCTTCCGTCCACTTTTGGACTTCGTGGCTGGTATGAAAGTTGTTCCTCTCATTGAGATCTTCGTTTCTGTGAAATTTGAGAATTTTTAGAAATAGTGAAATTTTTCGGCGAACCGTGGCGGTCGGCCACAACGCGCGGTGGCGCGTGGGCTCAGATCCCACTTGACCTTCCTAGGCTAATTTGGATACCCTGATTTCATATTTTACATCCGTTTAGTGAAATTACGATGGTTTAATGTAGTTTCGTAGTTGACCACCTAGTTGGCCGTCACGAGGTTCTTGGATGATCTAACCGTTGGATCGTCACCAAACCTTAATACCTTATGGTACGTAATATTTGAGGATCATAGGAACTTACGGATCGGGAATCTGATTTACGGATCTTTCCGAATTACGTAGGGTTATGGACTCTACCATCGATCTTTGAACGACGGTTGACTTTTAGTCAATGGGTTTCAAATCATTCTAGAACGTCCTTGGGGATGTATTTTATGCCAGTTGTATGTTCTATCGATAAGAATCCTAAGTTGTGATTTGATATTTGTTCTAGGCGATGTTTGTTCGTGACGTCTTGATATTCGTGCTAGGGAGTTGTAGCGCGGACTCCAGGTGAGTGGACAGTTTGTTTTTATACCTATATATAATTATAGTTTCCATGAATGCGTATTTACTTCATTTTACGCTTATATTGGCAACTATCTTTATTGTGATTTTAAATGTGATAAATGCTGCTATATGGTTGGGATATTACTGTCATGACATTCATACATATTTGTACATGCTCATCTTGCTGCACCCCGGTGTTAGTACTCCGCCCAGGGCCAGGGCCAGTCCTTCACATGTATGTTCACATCCGCACCGTTCGCTCGCCTTGGATCCAAGTTAGGTGCCAATCCTGTCAGGTAGATTGCATTAGGAAATCCGACTTGTATGTGACCGTGCTTCTGCACCAGTCTTCACGTGATCGTAGTACTAGAGCGTATTGATTACACCCAGTCTTGTCGGGTAGAATTGCATTAAGCAATTCCGACTCGTGTGCTAGCATAGATTGATATTATTATTACTGTGACATTTGATATATCATGACTTGGCATATTTCTGGTTATATTGCTGTTGTATTTTTATTACATACTTACGTAGTATGTTTTATGGAAACTATACTTGTTTTACGGCGAGGGTTAGTATATTCGAAAATAAAGGTTTTCTTATAAGCATTGTTTTGCTGACCCACTCAACTTTGTTTTTCGCCCTTCCAGGTTTAGTAGCTGTACTTACGAGTAAACGAGGGTTCTGGAAAATCTCAGGAGATGGTTATCTTTAGTGGTATAACCCTCACCCTAATTACTGTACTGTTCTTATGCTCTACCATCACGTGTGAAATCGGTGAAATCCCGCTCACCCGCGCACTGTTTTGTTTAGGCACTTTTAGGTTTAAATTTATTCACAATCTTTTTCCACTACACTACACTTTATGGCTTCGTCACCCTCCAGGTGTCAGCCAGCACAACTCGATTCGGAGTCCAAGTGGACTTTCCGGGTCGGGGTGTGTCATTTTAATTGTTATTTTTCTTTCTCGAACACCTTCTTGCTTTCTTTTCTCTTCTAGGGCTATGATGTAGCCTGATCATGAATACTTAATTGCCTGTGGCAGTGTTATTATCAAGTTTTTCATCTTTATTGAGTATCTTTTGCTATTCATAATGCGTTTGATTTTTATTTAGACGCTTGATCACCATTGATGTTTCTTGCAATTGATACCATAAACACCTATTTGTAGATGCCATACAATTAGAGTTTGTGTGATTTTCCAATGATTCCCATAAGGCTTAATGGGTTCTTACTTGTTTAAATTCATCTAGATGCCATAGAAGGTTAACATTTAAGGATACTTTTGATGTAACCAGATGCCATGGCCGTTGAATAATTTAGGAAAAATCGATCATCAATATTGGGGAACTACTTGAGAAGAACATATTAAGGGAATTAAGTAGGATTGGTTACGGTGAATTCAGATGCCCTAAGTTTTCTTTTCTTATATTTTAATCTTATTATGTTATGCATTATATTTTTAAGTTGAATTTCATTTCAGTTTAATTCAAATCATATCTATCTTTTTCTTTCTTTTTTTTGGTTAAAGCTTCTCAACTTTAATTTGTTTCAATTTAATTAGTAAGACTTTTAGAATCAATTCGATCTATGTGGGACGATATCCGTGCTTATATGCTATACAATCATCCAATTCGTATACTTGCAAGTACTAAAATTCAAGACTTAATGAGTTTAAGTTTGGTTATCTAATTTTCCCAACCATTGAAACCGAGCTAGGTGAACAAGTAGGCATATGGCGGCATGTATAATGAGATAACTTGAGTGAAACACATTAACCAAAACATATGAGTGAATGAGTCTATGTCTTGTGAGAAGCTCACCTGTTTGCATATGATGATTTAAGGGAGCTTGGAATTGCATTGTCATGATTAGCTCACACATGGCATTTCATGTCTATTTGAAGGAAATTTGGTTAACTATTTGATGATGTTTTGAGCTCTTGTTGCTTAGTTCTTGGCGGTTTATTCTATGGTTGGTACTGATATCTGAAAATCTATATATACCAATCTTTTATCAATCTTTTATCTTCTTCCTTGTAGATGAATACTTTCATACACATTATCTTTTCCCGATACAAATTTAACAGTGCATAATTTTTTATAAAATCGAAAAATTGCATTCACACTTTCACCAACCCACCAAATTCAGATCAATAAATACTGTCTAGATTAAGTTGCCCACTACTAATCACACATATACTATCCCCCAACTTGTATCTTACTATTTACACAACATGAAGATTTTATCACAAAAGACCTTGGTGTTAGAGGTGGGAAACGGGGTACAGGAACCGCGGGTCGGGGCGGGTAGGTTCGGGGTGGGTACGGGCCGGGTCCATATAATTTAAAACCCAGGGCCCCGGACCGGCCCATTTTTAATTCTAATCAACGGCCGAGATTATCATTCAATCTCGACCGTTTGTTTCAACCCTAGCCAGTCCCACTCCCACCCACCTCCCCAGTTCCAGAACCCTCTCTCAGCTTAGTCTCTCAGGACTCTCTCAGACTCTCCCTCGACTCTCTCAGACTCTCCCTCAACTCTCTCTCATTCGACTCCCTCCCTGTCCCTTCCCTCGACTCACAGTGCTCACCATCACCACCACATTCGCTGTCGCGACCAGCACCATCACCCCATCACCACCGTCGAGCTCCAAGTCTCACCCTCGACGACACTGCTACCAGTACCAACCACTCTTTCTGCTGCTTCTTCCTTCTTCCGCCTAGCCCTTCCGCCGGGTCGTTCGACGACACTGAATCCATTCCGGGACGTTTTTCTTGCCCTAGATTCTGTGATGCTGATGTGATCTGATCTCGGAACGTGTGCTTAACTGTATATAATTTCTTGTGGTTGTGTAAATTTGCAATTGGATACATTGTTTGTACGAATTTAGTTGATTCAATTGGTAAATTTTTCTAATTGTGATTTGTGGGCACCAAAGATCGAATTTTTTCACCCTATTTTGGATTGGTTTTCGGTGTTCAAAGTGTTGGGGTTTGATTTGGACTGGGAAGGAAGCTTGCATGCATTGTGTAGGATTACACCGTAGCATTGTACCTTTTTTTATCAGTGTTAATGGTGAGGGAAAGCTGGGGATTAGAATTAGATGCTGAGGGAATGTTGTGATTAATCCTTTGTTGGGGCTGATGTTATGATTAATCCTTTGATGGCGTCCTACATCGCCACTATTCAATGGAAACGTCTAAAGTCCGAATTTGTATGGAAGAGATTCATGTAGAATAGATTAATTGTATGTGTTATTGCTTTTAGTACTAAATTGGCTTCTTTGCCCTCCTACAAGTCATAGCTTTGCTGTCTGATTTAGTTTTCTTTTTCTTCTTCTTCTTCTTTTGTTGTCGAAATGTCAGATTTAGTTTAACTCTTTTCATTTGATAATTCCCTTGCCCTTGGTTTGAGATATAAAGTATTTCATTTCAGTCATCAAGTCACCTTTTAACTTCTATTCTGTTGATTTGCGGTGGTTTTTCAACTGGTGTGGTTCTATGCTTTGAAGTACATTTTACAGCTTGATTGAGGATCTCTTTTCTTTGTCTTCTTACATGACTTTCATGCTTGTAGTTCTAGTCAAGTTAAAGTTGTTAAATGATATAGAAGTAGAAGAAAAAGAAAAGCATTTTTCATTCAAATATATTATCAGATCAGGCTATAACAGTTAGTCCCAAGGTTCCTTGGTAAGAATCCAGCCCGTAATTGAAGGGGTGGGATATAGAGAGAGAATTTAAGTCTTTGTATTCTACACTTTGGTGAATGGTTCTTGTACGTACATTTTGTCATCATTTTGAGGGGTTGAATTGAAGCATTTCCCCTTCTAGAATGTGTCCTTCTGTGCAGAGACGGGGTTCTTGCTTCTGTTTCCATTGCTTTGTTTTAGCTCCTTGTTTTTTTTTAACCCGATTTTTTTTATTGTGAATACATAGGTCCTTGCCATCATCATGTCCTAATGCATTTACTTATGTGTATTTTATATTTGCAGCTTGTACTTAGAAGCTTTGCCGAATCACATTCTAGAGGCACTCAGAGAAAAAACTCTTATTGAAAGTTCAAGTTTTGGGAACCTTTTGCCAGTTCGATTCAGCCCTGACAAACTGTTTTCTGCTGACTATTATGTCTTCTCTTGCTGCTAACTGCTTGAAGGTAGTGTGGGTTTGTGTTTCTATGTGCCAAATGTGTGCGTTTGTGTTGGTGTGTTTCATTTATGTTCCATTTTTGTATTGGTGCTACTCTCTGTTTTAATACTGCAAAAGCTGTGGATTTTAGTAAATTTTGAGCTTTTGAGCATATATAAATAAAGATAGACTAGATAAATTGATCTTAAATTGAGCATATATACTCTCTGTTTTAATACTGCAAATATATTGCTTATGTAAGCCAAATTTAGCATGATTCGAAATTGCTCTCTTCCTTTTTTTAAGCATATAGTATCTTACTTTCTTTCTCTTGTTTTCATTTGGTTTCATATCGAGTATTAATGGATTCTTGAGATGATTAATATTTTGTGGTAATTTCATGAAATTGGTGTGCATATTTCGAAATATCATTATTTGATTAATGAATACACTTTCATTATTTAATTTTTACAGATTTTTACATAATGTCTCAATCTCAAAGTCAAAGTAGCCCTAGTACTAATGTAGCATCATCTACGGCTACATCACCATGTCCTCCACAACCAACACAACCACAACCCACACAGGAAAAATCATCAATGCCTCCCCCAAAACCCCCCTCTAGAAAAAGAAAAGCACCACCTATTCCAAAGACAAAACAACCAACTATATTAGCTTCAATAGAGAACTATTGTGAGGGTTTAGGCGGATGATGTACAAAGTTCAGCCTAGGTTGCATGTTCCATCTCGGAGAACTATTGTGAGGGATTTATTCAATATGTATGATACCATGAAAGATCAGTTAAAAAATGAGATACACAAGCATAGAGTGAGCTTGACTACTGATACATGGACAAGTGTGCAAAATTTGAACTACATGGTGCTAACTGCTCATTTTGTGGATGATGAATGGAATATGCACAAAAGGATTCTAAATTTTTGTTTGATTTCAAGTCATGAAGGCAAAGAAATAGGGAAGCTGGTTGAGCAATGTTTGGTTGAGTGGGAGATTGAGAAGGTGATGTGTATCTCAGTTGACAATGCATCGGCTAATAAGGTGGCAATTGAGTATATTGTTCGTAAAATGCAGAAATAGCCTAATAGCAAAATTGTTATGAATGGCAAGTTTATGCATGTGAGGTGTTTAGCCCATATTATCAACTTGGTAGTGAAAGATGGGTTGAAAAGATTAGATACAAGTGTTGATGCTCTTAGAAATGTCGTGCGGTTTGTGAGATCAAGTCCTCGAAGGTTTAGTTATTTCAAGAAATGTGTGGAAAATGAGAAGTTGGATGGTAGGGGTCTAGTTGTTATGGATGTGCCTACTAGGTGGAATAGCACATACATGATGCTAGAATCGTGCTTGAAGTTTAAAAAAGCATTTGAAAGAATGTCCGAAGATGATGAAGCCAATATATACTCCACCTATTTCGGGGAAAAGGTGCTTAATGATGAAGGAGAAGAAGTGGCGAGTAAAGGGAGGGTTGGACCACCTAAGGAGGAAGATTGGGATGGTCCAGAAGTTTTTGTGGAATTTTTAAAGGTCTTCTATCTTATAACTTTAAAAGTTAGTGCAAGCAATTATCCGACATCTAATACAGTTGTTCATGATGTCATTGCTGTGGAGAACGAGATTGAAAAGCTTTTTTTGCCTGAATATATGCAAACTGGAGGAAGTGTAGAGTTGGTGCTACGTGACATGGCAATGAGCATGAGAGCCAAATATCGAAAGTATTTTGGTTCAATTGAGTCCCTTAATTGAATATTTGTAGTTTCCCTTGTCTTAGACCCAAGGTTCAAATTAAGGCACTACATGCACTTGTGTAGAAAGCAATTACACGTTCCTGAAGAAGAGATTCAAAAGAAAAGTAATGAAGTGAAGACATTGTTGAAGGCGATGTGTGATTAATATGCTTACCAAGCTTTCGGTTCACAAACACAACAAAAGGGTAGAGAAGATTTAGTTGTTGATGATACTACTTGTTCAAGGGTAAAACCATCATCTTCTAGTGTGCGAACAGAAAATCCAATGATATTTAGTCAAATGATGGATGATTGGGAGAAGGAACTAGAAGACACCGAGGATATTGCGCTTGCACATGAGGTGGATAGGTATCTCCTCGACACTCTAGAGAAAGTACCACATGGTTCATCATTTGACGTTTTGAAATGGTGGAAGTTGAAAGGGAGGAGCACATATCCCACATTTTCTTTGATAGCGAAAGATGTGTTGCCAATTCTAGCGTCAACAGTTGCTAGTGAGAGTGCATTTAGTGTAGGAAAGAGAGTAATTGACCCCTTTAGATCATCTCTCATTCCTCAAACAATGGAGTCATTGATATGCCTCCAAAACTGGTTAGGAAGTGAACCAATTAGCAACATTGAGTATGAAGCAAGTCGGCGGAGCTTGAATTTTATCAATAGTGTGAAGAAGGTAATTATTTTGTTTTGTATAGTTTGGTTTATAACTTTATATTAATTGGTTTACAATTAACATCCTTTTTTTTTTTTGTAGAATATAAAAGAAGAAAAGCAAATGCTAATGCTATATCTACAAGTTCAACCATCTCATCAAGTGCTGCTGAAATTGAAGCTCCTCAAACAACTCAAATGAATAAAGGAAAAGGAATTATGGTAATATTTTAAACTCAAATAAATAAGCTTTACATTTCAATGATTCAATGAGGGTAATATGATGTTGGACGTTAAAAATGTCAAGTTTATATTCTATTTTTCCTTACAAATTCAATGAGGAATGATGTTGGAACTTGGACGTTGGAATTGGATGTGGTTTCGTTCGTATGTTAATTTGGAATTTATTGAAAATGTCATGTTTATGTTGTTTTGGATTATTTTATTTTTGGACTTCGGAATTTGGATGTCTTGGACTCTCGGTTTCGGATATTTTGTATGTTGATTTGATCTTTAGATGTTGGACGATGTAATGTTATTTTGGATGTATTGAATCTGTGCAATTGCAAATTTGCAATCTATGCAAATTTGTTCAATTGCAATCTGTGCAGTACTGCAATGCAATCTGTGCTCCGTTTTTTCTTTCAATCTATGCAATTTGTGCACTACAAACTGCAGTACAAACTGCAATCTGTGCACTGCAATTTGCAATCTGTGCAAGCAAACTGCAATCTGCTGTGCAACCCTCAATCTGTGCAAATATTTTTAAACAGCAAAAAAAGAAGGACCCATGGACCCGGACCGAAGCGGCCTGTTTCAACCGGGCCGGGTAAGGTCCGGTTCCTATTTTAAGAATTGTAATGCCCGGCCCGACCCGCCCCGTCTCCTTTGATTCCAGGGTCCGGTCCGATCCCTTCAAAAATGGGCCCGGCCCGCCCCTTGCCCACCCCTACTTGGTGTAATTAGAAGTGGAATTGCACTGCAAATCATATTTAATTGTGTCCCTATCCATGTCTTTGTTTTGTTAACCTTGTTTCTTCCTCACAAGGGTACACACAATTTTAACTGAAAAGCATTAAGCATCCTACATAAAGTGAACAGAGTGCTAGCAAACAAGTGCATGAAATAAAGTACAATAAGGGAAACATCTAAGAAGAATCTTTCTTCTAAAAGAAAGACTCAAAATTTATTTATCAGAAACAAGCACATTCTCTAGTTCTCAAGTAGTCAGATGATCAAAAACCAGTAATGCACCGCAGGTTATCATACGTAATGGCTCGACAAATGCAGCTTCTGAGTTGAGAGAAGTTGAGAAACTTGTTTCATTGTAGGGCGAGAATGCGGACTAGGATTCAAGCATGAAAACGCAATCTTCACAAGAGAGAGAACTTCCCCCACTTCTTGATGCGTTGGAGGCAAAATGAATTGGTCCAGAACATCCATGATCAGCATTTCATGGGGTGGTAATCTAGATGTTGATGACAAAGTGGACGAAGAAGGCATTGATGAGAAAGATGAGAAAAAATCACCGGGATGCCTTCCCATGATTGTTTCCAATGCGACCACTCCAAAGCTATAAACATCACACTTTTCGTTCACTTCCATGATATATGCAAGTTCTGCTTAGAATAAGATCATAGCAATATTATGACTACTAGTTTGTATATATAATACCTAAACTGAAGACAGAGTGAAAAAAATGAACAAAATTTGACAACTAAAATTTACAATCAACTTTTACAAAAACTAGATGACAATAAAGCTGGCAAACACGACCCGTTAGCACGACCCAGTTCACTCACAAAATTTCAACTAATAGGTGAAGACTTAATGGCCTAGATTAAAAATAGGTGAACCCGTTAGCAACCCATTATTTAACAGGTGATTTCGGGCAGTTAGCAACCCATTATTTAACAGGTGATTTCGGGTACACCCACGAAATCCATAATCACCCATTAAAGAGGGTTAGTCATCCATAATCACCCATTAAAGAGGGTTAGTCGTTGTCACTTTTATATCACATGCCACGGTATAATTAGAAGAATACTTGACATGGGCTCTCTTTGATATGTGACTCTTTCTCCTTGTCGAAGATAGCCTCTAATTCAAAACAATGCAAGACAGTTTTTTTCTTATTGAACTTTTGTTTGAATTTCTAATATTAGAATTATTTTACATCCCAATAATCTTTGCTTGTCTTATACTTTCTAGTTCTGTACTTTCATATGCAGGATTTCGATAAAAGTTTCAATTTTAAGTGCAAAATCTAGATTACCTAAATATCTTGATGAAGAAAGACTTGAGAGAAAATAAGAGTTTAGGTTTTTTTTTTTTTTTTTTTTTTTTTGGGGTGGAAAATGGAACAATTTCATTATCCTGTCCTTTCTGGTTTGGCTTGTGATGTATTACAATTCTTGTTTCTATTGTTGCCTCGGAATCATCATTTAGAATTGATGGTAGAGTGATCTATCAAAATCGTAGTTGTTTATTGCATGAAACATTCAAGCTTTATTATGTACTAGAGATTGGCTTTTTGGCACGAGGGGTAAATCTTATATGATTGGTTTTTGTATTTTAGTGCAGTTTGCATATGTTTACTGCATGTTGTTTTAATTAGTTAGTTTTTAGTAGTTTATTAACATCTCGATTGGTATTACTTATTACATTAGATGCTTACTGCAGTTTGCATGTTTATAATTGTTTTTTTTTCTAATTTATTATTATGTTTTAGCTTTAGAGAAAGAGGGTGCTGACTTTCAAGAACTTACAATGAGCCCAAGCATCTCTTATACTTTATGTGAATGTTCTCTTCAAAATCAAAGCATGTAATGTGGTACGTGTAATCCGTTCTAACGTTGAAAAAAGAAATAATAATTGTCAAAAATATAATCATGAACAATATTGAATTAATGAGGTTAGAAGGAAGAAAACATATTACCTGGTGCAACATATCCATATGTGCCTGCAACAGCAGTCCAATTAGTTGAGTCTGGATCCAAAAACTTAGCAGTACCAAATTCTGAAACAGGGGCCTCATATTCAAAATCCAGCAAAATGTTCTTGCTTGATATGTCCCGGTGCACAATTGGTGTCACACAATCGTGGTGCATGTATGCCAAGGCATGAGCTATGCCGTTAACAATATTCACTCTTTTTCTCCACCCCACTTCTTTAGCTTCCTCATCTTTGCTCAAAATTGCAGCCAAGCTACCTCTTTCAACAAACTCGTACACTAAGAACGAGTGTCGGTTGTGCAAACAGAAACCATAAAGCTTCACAATGTTCCGGTGTCTTATCTCTGTTAGTGCCCTTATTTCATTCAAGAATAACTTCTCCAAATTCCTCTCGCCATCCCACAATTGTCTGCAAACTCTCCATATTGCTGATTTCTAGTGGTATGCTACCTTCAAGTGAGTTGTGACTTAAATCAAGTTCGTTCAACTGAACTAACTTCTCCAACTTAAATGGAATTCCTTGAGAAAAATGATTGGTGCTCAAATTTAGATGGTACAGTTTGACAAAGTCACCTAGAATGCTTGCAATTGACCCATTGAATTTGTTCGATGACAAGTTGAGATATTCAAGATCAATAAGTGATCCAAATCCCAAAGGTATACAGCCTGAAAGTTGATTTCCATTCAACATTAACTTCTGCAAAGAACTCATTCTCCCAAATCTCCTCGGAATTGCCCCAACTAAGTGATTTGAAGAAAGATCGAGTACACGAATTTTATCAGCATTGACAATCTTGGGAGGTATACTTCCAGTAAGGTTGTTACCCTCAATTAGTAAGGTTTGTAGTTGTGAGCATTGTCCCCATTTTTGTGAGATTTCACCATAAAACCTATTGTGGCTCATATCTATGAAATCAAGATTTGGATAGACACCAAAGTCTTCAGATATATTGCCTGTCAATTGGTTCCCATTAAGACGAAGTCTAAATAAGCTCTTGCATATTTTCAAGCTTTTTGGCATTGGACCAGTCAAATGGTTATCCATCGCTGTGAAGTTTTGGAGTTGTCCACCATAACAAATGTTTTGGGGCAAATAACCTATTAACTGGTTACAATCCAAGTGCAGTGCAGTCAACTTCTTTACATTCCTTATCTCTTGGGGATGGAGCCAGAAAAATTATTATAGCCGAGAGAGAGATAGGTAAGGTTTGGGATATCACTGAGGGATGTTGGAGTTGAACCATTGAGTTGATTCTCAAACAAAACTAACTCTACAAGAGATTTCAATTTCCCTATCTCTTTAGGAATGGTGCCAGAAAGATTATTATTATAAAGATAAAGAATGGTAAGGTTTGTGAGATCACCTAAGGATGTTGAGATTGACCTATCAATCATGTCCAACTTATAGCTATTGCCCAGAAAGCCTTGAGACTACCTTTGAGGAAGAAGTTTTACGACACGTAGTTTAATGAGCTGCAAGAGTTAGTAATTGCTGCTACCAAGTATGAGAAGTTGTTAAATGAAGAACAACAATTAAAACACTCCTCCAAAACACCACCTTTTTACAAAAATAAAGTTGTCATTCACCAAGTGGGATTTGGACGAGAGCTAGAGGAGGACGATGACCATGGGAGGGGAGCAATGGATATGTGTGCAGCAGAAATGACCACTCCCTTTAAACCTTTAATAGTGAAAGGTTTAGTCCAACCAGTCAAAGATCAAAAGGTGATAATGAATGATGGCGGGTTTGACCCTATGAAGCCTCCAAAATATCAAAATTACTCTTTTGACTTAACCAAGGCTGCAGAAATTTACGAAGAGCTGGTACGAGCAAAGGTAGTTATACCCGACAGTACTAAAAAGCTACCTAAGCTCGATGAGTTAAGAGGAAAGAAGTATTGTAAATTGCACTACACCTTCAACCACTCCATCACCAATTGTGTCCAGTTCAGAGATTGGATACAAGATCTTATTGTAAAAGGGAAGCTGTTACTGGAGAAACCTCAAGCCAACATGATGATCGACACATATCCTTTCTCCGAAGCTCCTATAAACATGATCAATTTAATGTGGGCCGAGATAAAGGAAAAGGGAACCACCTGGGAGATAAAAGCGGAATATAAAAGCCCACGGAGGAAACTCTAAGGCTGCCCGAGAAATCCAAAAGTAATCTTAATAAAGAGAGTAATTCTAGCAAAATACCAAAGCAAGAGATAGAAAAGTTTTTTTTAAAAAGAAAAAAAGAAAAAAAAAAAGGTATCATTACATGAGAAAAGTACAGAAGAGTTTTAGTCCAACAGCTTTACATCTTCAGCCAAAGCAATTACTCTAGAAAAATAAGTTTGCATGATGGTAAAGATACGGTTTGGCTCTCCTAAACACATGTGGCTATTCACCAGTTGATCCCTAGAATCTTCAATCTCATGAGAAGTCTTTTCCATCTCTTCGACTTTTTGAGAAAGGCGATCAGTGAGGATTGCTTTCTCAGCTTTCAACGAAGATAATTGCTCATCCAGGCGTTGAATCTTGGAATCAACCACTGAGATCCTTTCCTCCATCATCGTCCCTTCTGCCACCAGTTGCTGAAGAGTGGCAGTACTCTTTGCATGTCTTTCATGAAAGCATTTCAGCCTGTTGGATGAGCGTTCCGCTTTCTGATGTTGATCCCTCAAAGCCCGCAGATTCTCAAAGAAATTCAGAAAGGACTGATATTGTGCTTTGGACAAGAACTGGGCTTGACGGCCTTTTCTGCATCAAAGAGAGCCTTGAGGCTGAAAGAGGCAGTAAAGTCCTTTTTCGTCAAGTCTTTGAAAACCTGACGAGCATGTTGGAATGAGGGGAACTCAGAAGATACTGAAGGAGATTGAAGTTTGCTTTTTATTTGCCCGAACTTCTTCACCAGATCGGGCAAATTCGGTGCTGAGAGTGATGAGGATGTGCCATGAGTACTTTCAGCCACAGCAGTAGGGGCAACCTCAGTTGGGGAGTCGAAGGGACATCAGGAGCAAGAGCAGGAGCAGGAGCTGGAGTAAGTATGGTTGCCATGGAAGTTTTAGGTTGTTTGGCCGTAGACTCATGATTAGAGACTCCTGGGCGGTCAAGGACCGAAGAAGGGCGAGGAAGATCTCTTTTGTGAACCAAAGGCGGAGGAGAATTGCCCGAGCCATCACCAGAACCCTATTACAAACAAGATCGACCAAGTTAAAAGGGGAACTATGCAAGTTAAAAAAAGATAAGTTAGACTTACCCGAGTAGAGCCCGGCGCTTCAAGGAAAGATGGAAGGGGAGTTGCTTCCCCTGATAATTGAGGCTCCCCATCATGACTTATTAAGGGAGGAGAGGCAGTTCCCGATCCTTGCAAAGAACGAAGATTTTTAATAAAAGCAATAGAAGTAAGCACTTACTGATCCAATATCATCGTCCACGAAGTGCGTCATTTTCCCAGAAGAAAGATCGAACTGAGAAATAGGAGTCACCACCATAGGGAGAGATTTAGACCGAGGGAGAGGAGCTTTCTTTGATCGAACTAGGGGATGAGAAGCTTCATCAGATGAAACAGTTTCTCTTCGAATCTTCTATTACAAACGGTCGGGCAGAAGATTTATTTAAGTAAAAATAAAGAGTCAAGGAAATAACAGCCCATACCTTAATCTCTTTGAGGGCAGCATCTCGAAACTCTTGCCCCCTCCTTTGTATTTCCGCGCCCAACGGTTCGTCTTTAGAAACAAAAATGGGCTTCTTTGAGGCCGTGGGTCCTGAAAAACAAAAATAAGGCAAAAGTGTTAAAGTCTCAAATTATAAACAGAAGATTGAGACAAGGGATACTTACTGAAAGCTCTTTGTTTCGGCCTGCCTTCAGCTGGAGCAACCACGAAAGAAGTCTTTGAAGCAGCTGTGGAAGATTTAGAGGTCTGAGCCCTTGTACTATTCCGAGTAGGAGCTGCCCGCTTGGCTTTAGGTTGTTTCTCAAATTCAAAGTCAGAAGTCTCTACCACAGCAGCACGTGCTTGTTTAAGTGCCCGAGTACTCACCCTGGTCTCCTTTTCAGTTTCTGAATCTCCAAAGAGAACATCCCCGCTATCCCCCAGCCTCTCACCTTTGGGCCTCAGCTGCAGCATCATGAAGGATTCGGGCATCCGCAGAATCCTCATTTGACCCAGCCTCTGCCAACTCAGTAGTCCCTGGAGCTGCAGATTGAAGAATGAGTTAAAAGGGCAGATTTACAAAAGTTCCATGAAGTAAGAATTGGAGAGGCAGGAAATACCAATTAGGATAAGCTTGTTCTTATGGGAAATCATCTCCTTCTAGTTCTCAAGCTCACCCGAACTAGGATAGGACCTGAGAGAAAGCTGACTGAAAAGACGATCATATGCCTCCCACAAATCTCCTCCGTATTTCTTAATCAACTTGGCTTCCCACCAAGTAGAGAAAGTCAAAGTACATTCAAAGTTAAGAATTAAGAACTTTCAAGCAACCTGGCTCATAACCTCAAGGCTGCGTCGGGCAGCTCAGAAAGTAACCTCATCAGGAGAGTGAAGGCGGTAGGAGGTACTACAGTGAACAGAGTCAAAAAAGGGGATTGGGATGGCCTGCCTAAAGCCCAGTTGTCTACCACAAAAGTTGGGGTGATAAACTTCTAGCCCGCGCTCATAACGATCACCACGAACCCCCCAGGGTAAATCTCAAGACTAAATGCAACTAATAAATTTCTCTCTGTAGAAAGGGGCAGTGTCTTCTCCGAATGCATCTTGAAATGCTTGATCAGGGAACCAAGGGTATCTTCTAAAGGCGGATGCTCCTCATTCCAAATCTGTCCGAGTTCGACAAACTCTGAAGAAATAAAAGCAGGCGAAGGTAGAGTGATATGTTGGAGGAGCCTCGGCTAGGATTCGGGCAGGGGCTACACCCTCTGGGAAATCCAAGTTAGCTGCCCGAAATTCTGGGAAGTACCATTGCAACCATAATTGGATCATCCAAATTGGTCCATTAAGGTTAGTTTCAAAAAGGGTGTCTTGAGTCATCTCGAAGAGAAGATGATAAAAATGAGCGAGGAGGAACGGGCTCGTAGCAACATCATCAAAGTTGTGAAGAGCTTCAACAAGTGGAATCCATTCAACTTTCATCTCTTTAGATTTGTTGGGAAAAACAAACTTGTTCAGCCAATATAAGAGGAAGTACATATGCTCCTGTTCTAGGCTAGCATTAGGGGAGCCCGAGCTGAAGTTGTCTTTTACAAAGAGGGATGAAACCCTTGAAAGATGTACCATAAATCTTGAAAGTTGCAGAATTGTACTCTAACCGAAGAAAATGGGCTGAAGTACCCGAACTCTCAGCAATGGGCGAGAATGGGGAGCCCAATCGTGAGTCATGTCCACAATCCTGCCCGATAGTCGGGGACATAAGGCCTATCCTGAAGTCAAAAGTATTTGTGCCCGAATTCCAGAATAGAAGAGCAGTGGCCAATAATTCGGGCTTAGCCACTATGGTGGTCTTTGAGAGAATTATCAATTCATAAATGCCATTGTTCATCCATCTCTTCTTAAAGAGGGGTTCGAGATCATCTATCCACTTAACCCCGATTTCGTCATTCATTAGAGGAAAACCGCGACGATAGTTTGACCATTTAGATGAAGAAATACCTGATTTGGCCAAGAAATGGTTGGGGGTGAACCAGTTGGCTTTGGGCATGTTAGCTTCTATTACGGTTGGGATTGGAGAAATCCATGCAGGTCCTAGGAAATGCACCCCGCCTTCCTCAAAGAATAGTTCTGTATGTAAAACTGCCCGAGGACGATGAAGGGCATTGAGCAAACGGTACAAGGTAGTAATACCCTTGCTAGATTCATAAGGGGGCTGAGATTGAGAGAGATTTGAGGCCATTGTTCTAGTTTAAGGCAAAAGGTTGAAAGTACGGAGAGAAGGTCAAAAGAGGTGAGGTTTCTGAAGAACTTCTAAAAGAGTTTAAGAAAATCCAGGGTTTAAGAGACTAGAATTGCTTGAGGAAATTAGCCTGAGAATAAATGAAGAACGATTAATTAAAGGCAGAAGTCATGGGTTAGCGCAAAGAGCCTCGGTTAACCAAAGGTTGCTTTTGGGCAGTGCAAGTTCCAAGACAGGCGTGTAGCGGCAATTAATAAATGACGGTTGTTCAATCATTATTAGCGCCTTGGTTTGCAGGCTTAACAACGATTGAAGGGGGCACTGTTTGGGCCAATATTTGGACTTTGGGCCTAGAGGAAGAAAGGCCCAAAAGGAAGCTAAAAAAGGGAGTTTTGCCCAAAGCCCAGTGGCAAGACCAGAGCAAATTCTCAAGGTAAGTTGACGGCTCCCTATTAATACATAGACCACAGGCCTACAACCAGATAGGACAAGTAATGGAGACCTGCCAGCTGCCAGCCAAAAAGTACTTTACAGTGGTAGTACCAGTAAATAACCAGCGATTTGTTAACCTCCAGTGGCTTTCGGGCAGGGATCAAACCGCCAACAGTCGAGCCAATTTGTCTATAAAAGGAAGAAGAGGGCCCAGAGATAAGGACACTCAACAATCAAACAAACATATAACTTTTCTCTCTCAGTCAAGCCAAACTACCCAGAAAGTTGTGCCTTGCTCAAACTCTGCTTCCCTTGTAGCCTTAGAATTCTCAAAATAGAATAACCTCCTCCTGTGTAAAAGCTCTGCTACCTTTCTCCAACTGTTGTAGTATCGATTTCCCTTTAGCGCTTAGAAACCTTTGTAATCATAAAGAAGAGAAGCTGCACAAAATTCAACCTTGCCCGACTCTCTTTGTGTTGTCTTTTAATCAGTAGATTTAGCTTTATAATGTATTCATCAGCATATATGCAAGTCATTTCTAAACCCTTATTTGTTCAAAGCATCATAGGATCTCAGATCTAACGTCATCATTATCGCAAGAAGATAAAAACAAACTATAACTCATGATTTGTTCAGATCTGACTATCATCCTTCGAGCATACAAGTTAGATAAAAGTCTTTGATCTCAAGGCATAGAAAAGAACTTAATGTAGACTTAACCCATCTACAACAATCCTTTGATAAACAAGAAGTTAAGATAACTTGGGGCGCAAGTAATCGACTTAAACCAACTTGTTCTACATCTGTCATAAGAGATGGCAGTGGCATGCCTCCACATATAGTTAGTTTTGACTGTGAGCCTCAAGGCCTATACCTAAGGCCCCACAAATGCACCTTTCAGGACTAACTATAAGCTCCCATTGAAGCCTCTTACAAGCAGGAGCCCGACGACCAACCAAAGTGCCAATCCCTCGGGGAGCTGTGTGCCCGAGCCAGGAACCTACACCACCCGGGATTTCCTGCCCGAACAAGTTCTTTTTCTTCTTTTTCTTTATAACGACAATGGCATCACAATTCTTTCTTTTTTTTTATAACGACAATGTCATCACATTTTATTCACATTGATTTTTATTCAAACACTTTAGTCAAAGTCTGTGTTTATTTCTTCTTGCTAAATTGAAGTCTTTGTTTCTTACTTTAAAGAGGAGGTAAGGAAAGAAAAGGAATGGAAGAAAAGGCAATCGTATGGTGGTGTATTAGTGTATGTAGTGGGAACATGTGGGCCATAATTTTATTAAAGTACTTTTTAAAACAAAAATATTACCATTATTAACAAGACAGCTACTCGGGACGCATAGAAACTCAACACTATATTTACTACAATATTGGACCACATACATTATTGGCAAAGTACTCAAATGTGAAGCATATTAATCATATAAACGTCTTTAATATTATATTTTAGTGATATATTTTTTACTTGTAACTGAGATTTCTGAAATTTGAATCTTGTGTATAATTACAATACCACATTATTACGAATAACTCATAGTGTGATTTAACTCAAATCCCTCTCTACCTCGAGTAAAATATTGTTTGCATAAAGAAAAATCAATGCAAGTGAATAAAAGAATGTGACAATGATAAAAACACAATGACTTGTAAGAATAGTAGGATGTGGAGATCGTCATCTTTAGACCTGAAAAACGAGTCGTGTTTGTTGTATTCGTGTCGTGTTCCCGTCATACTTGTTATTTTAAGGGTTATGTCATGTCTGACTCGTTATCTTAACGGGCTCTTAACAAGTGACCTGATAATGGAGTACAGATCCTCTCCGGATCCAAAAAAACTGAGCCTAAAGATCAAATGATTCAAGCCGTTGAAATTTGATCCAACGGCTACAATTATTATAACTTTTAGAGGAGCCCCCTGTTTGTAACCGTTGGATCAAATTTCAACGGCCTAGATCATTTGATCCTTAGGCTCAGTTTTTTTCAGATTCGAAGACGATATGTACTCTCGATACTGACCTGATTTGTTAACAGGTTGTGTCGTTTCATGTCGGATTAACGAGTCATGCAAGAAATTATCATATTTAATATCTAGATGTGGCAAACAATATCTTATCGTGTTCTTAACGGGTGACCAGATAACGACCCGAATCATAACATGTTGACTCGAAACCTGTTATTTTCATGTCGTTTCATGAGGTGTTAAAAGATCGTGTAAAAAACTGTAAGGGTAGTCATGTTGACAGTGATAAACTATACATGCTACTAAGTTCAGGCTACAACATCCTTACCATTTTCCTATTATTTGAAAACGCGTTAATTGCAGAGGTGAGATATTCATGTTCACTAGAGCGGATTTATGTGTACATGCACTTAAGTTTGAATCATTTATTCCGCATTTTAGATTAATTTAGAATAATGTTAGGCACTGTAGCATTTACTCTCAAACTCAAAGGCATAGGGTCTTCCATAGCCCACCGACTGTACCTTCATTTATAATTAGATCTGGCATTTGTGTCGTGTTTTTTATGTTCGTGTCGTTTTCACGACATACCCGATATCCTAATCGGTCATGTCGTGTAACACCCGTTAAAGTAAACAGATAATATGACCCGACCCAAAATCGACATGTTAATATTATCAGGTAATATGACTCGACGCAAAATTGACCTGTTAATATTATTTGGTATTATGACCTGACCTGCTACAGTTAAAGAAATGTATTTTAAATAAAAAAATAATAAAAATGAAAAAAATAATTTGACCCAAAAGTAATGGAAAACATAATACTAAATTGGTATATACATATCACATTTTCACATAAATATTACTTCAAAACATAAATAAATAAAATAAAAAAAGATATTTGTCTTTCAAGTATTACATACTCCAAAATAAGAGTCTAATGAAAAAATATTTGTACATTACTACAAAATACCAAATGTTCAAAGATGTGCAAAATGAAGGGAGTTGCATTTCATGAGGGTTTGTATGGTTTTAAAAATTCAAACGATGATGTACCCATCCTCAAAGCGTAGAGGATGCGATCATGAGCGTTTATATATTTCTTCACATTTTTTGCACTTTGTAAATTAATTATTATAATTTTTTAAATGTGTTAGGTATTTTTAAATTACTTGATATTTTTATTTTTAATAGTTTATAATTTTTTAATCTCACTCTTTGTCTATAGTATACTTTAAATGTTTTTAATTTATATAGAATAATAATACAATAATACATATTTAATAAACAATATATACATTATGCTATTGTATTTTATAGTAAGTTTTTTTAGTAGTTTAAAAAATTAAAATCATTAAAATAACTTTTTTCTTAACGTGTTGAAACAAGTTACCAGTGTGTCACCCTCATATAAACTTGTTAAGGACTCGTTAGTAACAGGTTTTTATCGTGTAACCCGATAACGACCTGATTAGTTATCGTGTTGACCCGAAACAAGCTATTTTCGTGTCCTTTACGTGTTGTGTTAACGTTTAGTGATCGATCCATCACCAATGACATGTAAAATGAATAGCTTTGCTTTGGGGATCAGCTTGCATATATTCTTCCACACAGGAGAACAGCCAGTTGGAAGGAAATAGTCCCATATTGATTTGGATTTGATATATCTAGCTTTGATCCAGTCGATCCATATGGAACTGGGGTTGTAGGCCAGCAGCCAAACTTGCTTGAGAAGGCAGGCTTCATTCCATCGCCTAAGGCTCTAGATGCCCAAAAAACCCTCTTTTTTTGGTTGACAGATGGATGGTCTCCCAGCTAACTGTATGTATTGACCTGCGATCCCTAAGCTAAAGGAATTTTCGAAGCATTCTCTCAATAGCATCAATGCTTCTATAAGAGAGCAGAAAGGAGCACATCCTATTATCTAACTACGCTGTTTATAAGAAATTGCCAAGTCTATTTATAATGCTCTCTTAAGGTCCTCAAAATGAGAACATGTGAGGTCCAAATGTATATTAGCAACAAGATTATCTTAGTTTACATCTAAAGGTTTAAAATATTTGACAAAAGTAAAACCAACTTAAAATCCATGAACAATTTAGAAAACAATTTTTTTTTTTTGTTTTGCTTTATTAAGTTGTCAAATATTTTAAGCTTTGAAATCTAAACTAATATAATATTGTGGCCAATTTGTATTTGGACCTTACAAGTTCTCAAAATAAGAACCTTAGGAGAGCAACACTGCATACGTATTGAGTCGGAAAAAAACAATTACACCTAATTAAGCTAGTCAGAGCACATAAACCTTACTCTGCCAATTAGAGGGAAAAAACCACATCAATTCTAACTAAAATAATTCATATTACAGCTTAAAGAGAACACATGCCATTGTAAATGTTTAAACTATATGTTTTGAATAGTGTTGGAAGGTACTACAAAAAAAAAAAAAAAAAAAAAAAAAACCCTCTTTCTGGCCAAACTTTTCTTAGAAATCATATGATCTATCACTAATAGAAAATAATCACGTTAATTAGTACTTAAGTAATAACCCATCAGCAACACTAACGTTATATTATTTACAAAAGTTAGTTTAAATTCATATTACAGCTTAAAGAGAACACATGCCATTGTAAATGTTTAAACAATATGTTTTGAATAGTGTTGGAAACATTTTAATTATTTATAGCTAGTGGTACTACAAAAAAAAAAAAAAACCCTCTTTCTGGCCAAACTACAGCTTAAAGAGAACACATGCCATTGTAAATGTTTAAACAATATGTTTTGAATAGTGTTGGAAACATTTTAATTATTTATAGCTAGTGGTACTACAAAAAAAAAAAAAAAAAAAAAAAACCCTCTTTCTGGCCAAACTTTTCTTAGAAATCATATATTCTATCATTAATAGAAAATAATCACGTTAATTAGTACTTAAGTAATAACTCATCAGCAACAATAACGTTATATTATTTACAAAAGTTAGTTTAAATTGTTGAATTTGTCGCGTGAGCTTTTACACCATGTGAAAGCAACTTTAGCAGCTTTAGGGTTTTATTGGCATAATCATTCCACTTTATAAAAGCCGTGATGACTTTTGTTTCAAACAATAGTAGGATGTGGAGATAGTCATGGAGGCAGATTGTCTGCCCTCCTGTTTGGATGCTTTCTCCATGCTCTTCTATTTGTGCAGTCACGGTTAAGTCACGTAAACATTTTATATTCTTATTGTTTTTTGTCTTATTATATCTATTAAAAAAATTAATATAAAATGTTGACGTGGCTTAACCGTGACCGCACAAAATAGGAAGACATGAGAAGGGTACCCAAACAGGAGGGCAGATAATCTGCCTCCGATAGTCATACCCTAAAGTTCAGACTGCACGCATCCTTACCATTTTCCTACGATCTGAACACACTTTAACTGCAAAGGTGGAGATATTCATGTTTACTAGAGCGGATTTGTGCCCCTACGGCACACTCAAGTTTGAATTATTTACTCCACACTCTAGATTAATTTAGAATGATGTTAGACGTAACCCAAGAAGTTTGGTCTAGTGGTAAAGGGGGTTAGTCCACAGGGTAAGGTCAGGGTTTCCTCGTCCTTCTTTTGCGACACTGAAACCAACTAACCAAAAAAAAAAAAAAAAAACCAATTGAAATTATTGATCATAATTTAAATATTTTTGTGTAATGAAATTTGAATTTAAAATTTAGAACGGAATACTTACATAAATGTCGTCAGTCACCTTGTTGTCATAATTGTCATAATCGCCATTCCTTGACCCGGTAGGATAAGGGCGAAAACCAGAGTGATAAAGGTACGGCTTTGCTTCCTAGTTACCCTTAATTTTCCGTTGAGTTAAGCTGTAAATTAAAAAAGTTAATTAAACTAAAAAAAACTTAAATAAGAAAAATAAAATTAATTAAAATTTATAAAAAATAAAAAATAAAAAACTTACCAAAAATGTCGAGCTCTGAAAATGATCGCACAAGTACTCCCACTCACCAATCCTCTCCTTAAACTCTGGGGTGGATCGGTAGGAGCTGCATCAGGAGATGCACGAGTCTTGTAGTAGCAGTGCAATTAGTACTTCAATTCCTTCCACACCCGATGTATGTACTGTTTTGTCCCCGGATCCTCCATGTCGATCTCGAAGTTGATCAAAAATAGACAAAAACAAAAAAAAACAAATGTATTAGTTAAAAAAACGTTAAAAAAGTAAAATTGAAAAAAAGTAATAAATTAAAAAGGTTACACTTACCAAAATCTTTCTCATCATCTTAGCATGCACCTAGGGGGTGAGCTTCCTCCACGATTTGCCGACCATGGGGCACTTGGTGCAGATGACGGCACCCTCTCCCTTCGGGTGCACGACTGCCGAATCGGCCTCTGCGGTATCGACAAGGTGTGCTGGGGCTGGGGCTGCCACAGGCTCGTGTCATCTCCGATTGTGTGGACGACTGGTAGATCGGGTCACCTGCCTCGATGTATCAGAAGTACTGGAGCCGATCGCCGACTCGGTAGTGGTAGCTGGGTGCCTCTGGCCGCTTGGGACCCGCCGGGTCACACTATATCAATGATTGCAGATCCTCACACAAAGCCCTTGGCTTCAAGATCATGTCACGAATATGGGGTAGTATGAATTCATGTACTCATTTACATGGTAACGAATTCAGACTTAATATTGCTTCAGTAAATATATGTATATACAAACATATATGTGCAGTGAACTAGAAAGGATGAAAAATGCTCACTGACTTGAATAACAAGGAGCTTGGTTGTTCAAGTGTTTCATACTCACTGGAGCTAAACAAAGGCTCGACAATGGCAAGTTTGGTTTATTTAGTGGGATGAAAGCAAAATACTCGTTATTCTCTGACATGTTTTGTATCGTGCGTGAGTAGTTTTGGGAAGTGTGATCTCAGGGTGCTTGTATGAGTTTGTGTACTATGCTTTTCTGAGGTTCAATTCCTTGAAACCATTTGTGGCAGATATGTAAGGGATTAGTACGTTTGAATTGGCTAGTGTGATCACTAAGGAATTTATCTAGTTTTGACGTTTTTTAAGGAACATAATTAGTGGAAGTACAAAGTGGGAGAATGTTAGGACTCTAAGTTGGACTCTCCCTAATTATGATAAGGTTGTTATAACTTGGGAATTAAACCAATTAAGAGTTAAGTTTCAAGGAATCACTAATATCCTTTAAAGTGGAACATTGAGATTTACATGCTAGAGTAGTGGATAAACCAACTACCTCAAGCTCAGATATTCGTGGGCATCAACGATATCCCATGATAGCTGGGATTCGGTTAAGGTCTATGGCCATATAAGGGGATGTCCCTGCTCACCAGAAACCTTGTTATATAAGGTACTAGGACTATCGCTAGCTAGCACATGAGGTTTTGTGCGAGAAGGCTCTTCTTGTTTCCATCAGACTCTTACGCAGCATAAAACTAGTAAGGATTACAAGTGTAAATCCTTGAAGAATAAAATTCTGGAGTTCACCAGTTTGATAGAAATCCCAAAGAATAATTTGATTGATCAATTGAAAGATGAAAGATGTTTACAAATGAGAAGCCAAATAGCTTAAATAAACAGATTACAACCCATGGGCATCTCAAAAGACTTAGGTAATTAAGACGAAAACTAAAAGACAAATAATAAAGTCCTTGAAACCCCAAAAGACAAATAAGAAAGTGCTCCATTTATTAGTAGACTGTTATTTTGACGGATTACTACAAAAGATTGCTCAAGACACTTTTGTGGGAGATTGAACACCTCTTCTACAAACGCACCAGAAACGAAAGTGGCGTTCATCCAAACAACCTGAAAAGTCCTAAATATCCACTTTCGAGATATGACCGTAGCAAATAATGTATTAACACGTGAATTACCAATTCTCCAATCACTTTTCTTTATTGCTCGCCGCTTTCTTCTTTTAATTTTATTGCATGTGAAATAATCAAAATTCTGTCCTACATCAGACTCTCTTCTTCTTCAATCTGATCCATGGCATCTTCAGTCAGGGCTCTTACACCTTTGTGTTTCTTCGAATTTTTTCCAGGAGGTCTTCTTCAACATGATTCTCAACAAGCAAAATTTCTTGTTCTTTTTCTTCCACCTTGATCTCCACCGTTTCTTGGCAAAGTGAAATTTCAGTCTCCATGACTGTAACTTCTTTTCTAATGATTGCTTGACCCGTTCTTGCCAAATACAATTTGTAGAGATTGGAAAAGAATTGCTTAACAATTAGACGCTTCAACCAACACCAAGTTTGAATAGAATTTTTACTTTGTTGTCGCCTAGACTCTTGCATTTGATCCCACCATAAATCCACATCACCATCTGAACAAGAAGCAACCATCTTCATCATCTCTCTTTCCGAAATTGGTAGCGTCTTGAAAAGTTTCTCTACATCCTCAACCCACAAGAGAAAACCTTCAATGCAATCACTTCCCAAGAAAATAAAGAAAATAGGAATATCTTCAATATCAGCAAGATGAGGTTGGCTTGGGGCAACTCCCTCTGCGCACTCTCCATCTATAGTAACAACCTTGCAATCAATATCGCTTAAGGTGTATCTTCTCCCACGATCGATGGCCATTAGAACAGGGCAAATCCCTGCTCTAATACCAATTGACGCCGCATGAAGCTATTACAAGCGTAAATCCTTGAAGAATAAAATTCTGCAGTCCACCAATTTGATAGAAATCCCAAAGGATAATTTGATTAATTGATTGAAAGATAAAAGATGCTTACAAATGAGAAGTCACTTAAATAAACAAATTACAACTCTTTGGGCATCTCAAAGACTTAAGTAATTAAGACGAAAACTAAAAGACAAATAATAAAGTCCTTGAAACCCCAAAAGACAAACAATAAAGAACTCCATTTATTAGTAGACTGTTGTTTTGACGGATTTCTGCAAAAGATGGCTCAAGCCACTTTTGTGGGAGATTGAACCCCTCTTCTACAAACGCATTAGAAATGAAAGTGGCATTCATCCAAAAAACCTGAAAAATTCAAAATATCCACTTTTGAGATATGGCCGTAGCAAATAATGTATTAACACGTGAATTACTAATTCTCCAATCACTTTTCTTTAGTGCTCGCCGCTTTTTTCTTTCAATTTTATTGCATGGGAAATAATCAAAAATTTGTCCTACATCAGACTCTTCTTCGTTCTGATCCATGACATCTTCAGGCAGGGCTCTTACTCCTTTGTGTTTCTTCGACATGATTACATGTAGATGCATATGCTGTCTACAACTTGCACGAATAAATATTTTAACTCATTTGAATAACTGTTCGTATTCCTTGTTATGAGCTAACCCTAATTAGTTCTAACAAACACTTCTTAACTTCCCATTGGCTAAGATTGTAAACAAGCTACCCCTTTCAAGGTTCTCGTAAATAAAAAATGAATGCCCCGAATGCTGACAGAAACCATGTAGCTTAACAATATTCCGATGGCGTATCTCAGTTTAAGCCCTTACCCGTGGACGGAGCCAATGACAGCTCACTGAGGCAGATGCCCTCACCCTCATACTACATATACTCCATATCAAATATTATATGAGTGAAAGTGTTCTTGGTCTGACATTCAAACCGAAAAACCCCTCTCCCGCCTATTATATATTAATATTTTTTTCTCATTACTTTGCCACTTTCTACTACTACATTGAATTTTTTGTAATATTGGAATGGTGATACCTCATCATTTGAAGTCATCCATGTTATCGTATTAGGTGTAAGCCATACTATAATAAGGTTTTCTTAGTTATTTTTCAGGTTGCCCCCACTAAAAGAAAATCCCGCAAGACGCAAGACTTACACCCCTGATCACGCCACCGTGACATCCAGTGCCAACATCGAAATGCCTAGTGTTCTTAAGTTACAGTAACAGTACGTTTGGCCTAAGATGCCACAGTGAGGTGTAGCCAGGTCCTTCCCCTGTGAGACATTGAATAACGCAGCATTACTGTAATACAGAACCCAATACGCAAAGGTCTCCTTCAACGTAGAATGAACATGTTACATTGCGATGATAGCATCTAGGAGTTTTAACAATGGTATCGCGATACTCGTACCAAGACCCGAAAGAAACTCAAAGAAAAATTGCGCAATACTACAGCTACATAGGTTAATGAAAAAATATCATTATACAAGCTTAACTTTGTTGAACATGAACAATCTTTCACATAGCTGAACAAGTACATTGTGTCGGTAATTACCTAAATATACCAATTATTGCATCAAGGGCAAGACTAGAGAATATTCATAGCACTGCGGCGGCTGCCAGCAACTAGCTAATGATCGATCGTAACGCGCCCACCACCCCGCTATTTTTTCTACTCCCAGAAAAGAAAACAAAAGCAAAACAAAAATCAATGTGTTCCTATAAACTGCATCAGCTCCTATTAGAAAAATACTGCATCGGCTACATGCATCCGACAAACTTTAGGCAACCACAGCATCCCCGATTCCTTTACAGGACCAAAACTTTACCAATCAGTGAAGCAAAATCAGTGTGATCAAGGGAAAAACAAAAAGCCAAAAACCGATGGATATAAGACTGGAAACATGAGTTTTACTCTTACCAACCAGAGTTTCATGAAAGCAAAACAGGTTAAGAGCAGACCGCAATCAGCAAGAACATGACATTGACATCTACCATTTGTGTAGTTAAAATAGCACCAACAGCTACTAGAGCATCTCGTCAATCAGCAAGTTCACTCTTCCTGATACCACTACATAAGGCCAATCTATCGACCATTGCAAGTAGGATAATAGGATAAGACCAGACTGCAATCAGCAGGGACATGACACATTGACATCTACCACTTCTGTAGTAGAAATAGCACCAACAGCTAGTACAGCTACAGCATCTCACCTATCAGCAATGTTCACTCTTCCCGAACATCACTAATAAATAAGGCCAGTATATGGACCACCGTAAGTATTTGAACAAAGCAAGTTTCAGTTCAAGGAAAGAAAAAATGAACATAAGTAAAAATAACAGAGCAGAAAAAATGCCAGCAATAAAAAAGCTCAAAACAAATACGAATAGAAAGAAACCAAAAAGATTAAATATTTTGAAAAAATAAAGACACTAATTATAGAACCTAAAAAACTGCAACGTAAAACGATAATCAGAAGACTCCCATTCGCATGGACTGCTAAGGCCATTATAAAAACTACAGCAAACACTTAATATTGTACCAGCCCAGTAATAGAATACAAAAGGCTACCATCAGACTTAGATGAGTTAAAAAACTCACTGAGTCCAACAAAGAAATGTTTAACCTTCAACAAAACTGCAGGAAGTCAAAAGTAACATTCAATACGTTGATCCATAATATGAAACTCATCCTCCAACTAAGAATGCAGACACAAGGCATCGAGCCAAAAGTTAACATCTCGGGCCAAAAGATGAGAGTCCATCATTCCTGCAGAACAATATAACAACTTAAACGACTCATACAGACTTATTCATGCAATAATATGTTGCAATCCAACAATAGGAACAATAATATCTACCCAAAGTGTACGGGCTTACATCAGCATCAGATTTGCGAGGGGAAAGACTTGGAGAATCATCACGTCGTCCACATGGTGAAACATCTTTGGGGGTAGGAGAGCGTTCCTTGCGATTGCGTCCATCAACATTCTCACCCCTAGAAGGTGTCGTACGAGGAGATGGACTCCTCTGAGGAGAAGCGCTCCTCCGAGGAGAAGCGCTCCTCCGAGGAGAAGCGCTCCTCCGAGGAGAAGCGCTCCTCCGAGGAGAAGCGCTCCTCCGAGGAGAAGCGCTCATGTGAGGAGAAGGGCTCCTGCGAGGAGAAGGGCTCCTGCGAGGAGAAGGGCTCCTGCGAGGAGATGAGCTCCTACGAGGAGAGGGGCTCCTGCGAGACTTGGGGCTATTCCGAACAGGAGAGGCACTTTGAAGTACAAAAGGTTAGCATCAAATAACACTTTAGTAAGGCACAATAATTCATGATAAAAGACATTATCAGAAACAATATTTTATACCTTCCATATGACCGGCTTCGACTCCGCCGCTCATCATCATATCTGCCCCTCTTACGATTATCAGGACTTGCACTGCGGCTCCTACTTCTGTAGCGATGCTCTCTTTCACTCCTATGGTGCCTGTCACGACTATATTTCTCCCTACTTCGACTGCGACTTCCGTAATCCTTTTCCTTATATTCATCTCGATACCTGAAAATTTTTAGGGTCAGTTGCTGCAACATAATTTCCACAAATTTTATAGACTCATGTCAGTGGTACAGCTTTCCAAAAGCACACAATTACTAACAAACACATATGGCTGTATTAGCTCCCAATAAAAATAAAAACTAAAAAACATCCTAAATCCATGTAAAATCTGTTCAGTGAGAATAGAGGCCTATGTCATAATAACTGTACTAATAAACTCAATAAAAAATTTATATAAAAAATAAAAAAATACACCAGCTTCAAAGAACAGCTGTACCGTTGCAAGAATCAAATAACTGAAACAGAGACATCACCCTCCACCCAAAGCATCATGCAGCACTAAGACATAGTTAAGAGCTCTTCGTCAACATGAAAAAAGAAAGAATGTTGCGGATCGAAAGAAGTAGGTATTTCGAATTAAAAACACCTGAGCCTTGTTAAAGAGTCCTTTGGTCCTCTGCCATTCTGCTAGGACCCCAATCATGAAAAAATAAAAACAGAAACTGATGTGCAAACCCCCAGTAAAAAATGAAGAAAAGAAAGAAAAATTATGTACGAAGGTGTAAGATTAGAAAATTTCACCAAAACCCCAAAAAGTTGTAGGATGGTGAAAACGCCAATACCAGATAGCGTTTAAGAAACAAAAATCGACCGGTCCAGACCGCTACACCTATCACCCTATGATACAACTATCACCCCATGCTACAACAGCATACCCCTTGCATATATGCAGTCCACTTCAACGGCAACTGATAACCATCAGCTGCTAAAATTAAATGCCTAGATGTATTAAAGCAAACAGTGAACTGTAAATACCAACTAAATACAGCACCGCACATATTATTCAGAAGGAAACTGCAAAACCAATATGTGGTAATGCAGGACTAGAAACGCAACATTAGAACACAAGATATCGGTATTACCCAATTATAGTTAATCAGAATACAACGATTTGTGCTTTACCCAATTTCAGCAAATGAAGAAATCTCACCTAGGACGAGGGCTACGGCTTCGGGACCTTGATTTGAGCTTAGAAGTTGATTCACTTACCCTACCCTTGTGGCTAGAAAATCAAAAACAAACCAAACCAAAATTGTTAAAACAGCAACACTCCAATAAAAACATCAAAACTTGCAACAAACACAATTCTCAAAACCCATTACATCACACGAAAAACTTACATTCGCTCCGCATTGGGGCCGTATTTAGCAAACTGAACCATAATCTCTCTTCCATCGACAACTCTCCCTGAAATTAAAATTCAATTGATAAATTACAAAATCCCAGCTTCTAATTAAGCTAATAAGCGGGCAGAGTGAGTGAGAGAGAGAGAGAGAGAGAGAGAGAGAGAGAGAGAGAGGAACCATCAAGTTTCTCCACAGCCTTCTGCGCCTCGTCCTGATACTTATACCGAACGAAAGCGAATCCGCGGGAATCGCCAGTTCTCCGGTCTCGGGGAATGAAAACATCGACGACCTTTCCGTACTTGTCGAAGAGCGGGAAAAGGTCGTCCGCGGTGGTTCCTGTAAACACAAAAAGAGAGAGAGAGAGTGTGTGTCAGAGAGAGGGAGAGAGGATTTTGAGCAAGGGGATGATGGAGGAGGAGGGCAAAAGGGAAATTACGGAAAGTGATGTTGAGGACGAGGAGGGAGTAGGTCTCGCTGATGTCCGGAGGTCCGGATCGACCGAAGTGCGACATCTCCGAGAGGGATTGGAGCGGCGGGGTGCGTGAGTCTGCGGCGGTGTCCGAGGGCTCGCGAGCGCTAGGGTTTGTGATTTGAGGTGGGGGATTTTGCGAGCGTAGTGACGAGGAGGAGGAGGTCAACTTATTGGGCGGTATGTTGACGAATACGCCCCTCTTTTTGTTTCTTTATTCAATGTGGTTTTTTGGTTTTACTATGTTTATACTAGGGGTGGCATTTTGAACCCGATCCGTTAACCCGACCCGACCCGACCCGTTAATATTAGTATTTGGGTGGGTGCTTAACGGGTCGGGTCGCTAACGGGTGGACCCGTTAACAACCCGTTAAATAACGGGTCACTTTGGGTCAACCCGTTAAACCCGTTAGACCCGTTAGCACCCGTTAGTGGAGGATATTTTAGTAATTTCAATAAAATCTTAACAACAAAAAATAGATTTTATGCAAAAAAAAATAATAATAATAATTGTTAACGGGTCTTAACGGGTCTTAACGGGTGAAACGGGTGACCCGTTATCTTAACGGGTCGGGGTCAGGGTGACCCGTTAGCTTAACGGGTCGGGTTCGGGTGACCCGTTAACTTAACGGGTTGGATTGAACCCGACCCAAAACCCAATAAACCCGACCCGTTTACAGGTCTAGTTTATACGGACTTCTCCCGGTTTTCCCCGCTTTTCCGCCCATATGTAAATTCCATTTAAGTGCAAAGTTTTAGTTTTTTCTTCTACAATACTAGCATATGGGCACACACAAAGTGTGTGAATTTTTTTTTTTTTTTTTTTTTTTTTTGAAATAGAAGGAGAGAGGAAGAGAGTGATAGAGCATGTGGGAGTGGGAAGTTTTTTTAATTTTTTTAATTTTTTTAATTTTTTTTTAATTAGAGATAAGTTAAAATTACATGTAGGTGAGGCTTTGAAGAAAAACAGCAAAATTTGGTTAAGTGAAATTACATTTTTGCCCCATATTTCTTATTCATGTTCTGTTTTAATTATAGGGTTAAACTGGTAATTTCATAAGATTTTGGTTGATAATGAGTGTTTTATTAATTAGTAGAGATAATATGAACTAGGGGTCGGTATTTGGGACGGAAAATCGAAAGAGACTAAATTGGACTGCATCAAACGATTCAGTTTTTCGGTACCGAACCGCATTATAAAGAAATATTTAATTTAATTAGCAAGTTAGGTGTTGGGTAACTGACACACCCCGACACAGAATGTCCACTAGGACTCCGAATCGAGCTGTGCTGGCCGACACCTAGAAGGTGACGAAGCCATAAAGTGTGACGATGTGTAAAATGTGAATAAATTTAAACCTAAAGTGTCTAAAAAAACAGAAGTGCGCAATGAGCGAGATTGAGCCCATTTCAGGGTAAGAATCATACCCTCAAAAGCAGCCACCCATACTGAGATTCGCCAAGAATCCTCATTGATACGTACATTTAGCAGTTAAAACCTGAAGGGGCGCAAAACAAGAAAATGTGAGTGGGCAAAAACAAAGTTTTTTCCAAAAATCATTTCTTTTTCCAAAAATAGTAACCCCTCACTGTAAAACCAATATAATTTCCCAGAAAATAGTAATACATATATAACCGAAATCATACCCGAGAATAAGGAAAACCAAGTATATGCCATGTCAAATATCTCAAAAATGAAGTGAGTAAGCCAGGTGAAATAAATCAATGAAAAATAATACGTCAGCCGAAGTCACCTAACGTGACCTGTACGGCTGAGCCTATAACTCATAACCCAATTCCTGCACACGAGTTGGAACCACCTAAAGTGGTATGTACGACAGGCTAGGTGTAAATAGTTACGCTCAAGTGCTAAGATCACGTAAAGACTGTGCGATAAATCGCGGGTCACCTATGAGTCGGAACCACCTAAAGTGGTCTGTATGACAAGGCTGTGCACCAAACTTGGATCCAAGGTGAGCGTACGATGCGGGAGGTGAACATCACGTGATGGACTGTGCCCTAGCCACGGGCGGGAGCACTAACACCAGGGTGCAGGATATTAAGTACTAAATGCAACCCAACATAATCATACACACTACAATCACTACCAAAAATATATACTCACTTGAAACTTACCTGAACGTCCGCAACGTCAAGCAACAATATACATTACTATACTAACGCATAATCTAAAATGTAATGCAATTGACATGGCATTTAAATCGTAAAACCATTTAAAACACTTTCTAGGAAACGTTAAACATACATACGTATATATATGGAAAACAAAAGCCCACTCACCTGGAATCCACGCTACGATTCCCTAGCACAAATATCAAGGCGTCCCGAACGTTCGGCGCCTAAAACAATTATTAAATTACATCTCAGAACTCTTATCAATAGAATGCGTAACTCACACAAAATACATTCTCAAGGACATTTTAGAATGGTTTGAGACCTATTGCCCAAAAGTCAACCGTCGATCAAGGTTCGACGGTAGGGTCACAACCCTACGTAACTCGATCCGGAAGATCCTCATCTCAAATATCTGATCCGTAACTTTCAGAGATCCATATTATACTTCTAGAGTAACATACTAAAGTTTCGTTACGATCCAACGGTTGGATCTTCGCCAATTTCTAAAACCAAGTGGCGGTTAACGTTTTATTTTATGAACTTACAAATCCAATTCGAGAAGATTCGTACGTCTGATTCCTGATCCGTAAGTTCCTATGATCTTCAAATATCATGTATCATAATGTATCAAAGTTTGGTGACGATCCAAAGGTCGGATCGTCGATTCATATATTTACCAAACCATGTATCGTAATGGAATTAGGTTCAAACGATCAACCTACGTCATACCACTATCAAAACTGAATTTAGGACATCTAACATAGCCTAAAAATAACATTGACGGTCCACTGGCCACGCGCCGCCGCACGTGCCACCGTGGGTGGCCGTCAGCCGCCTTACTCGTCGAAAAATCTAACTATTTCCAAAAATTACCAAATTTCACAGAAATGAAGATCTTGATGATAGGAACAACTTTCATACCCGTGACTAAGGCCAATTTGGCCGAGAAAATCTCCAATTTTATTAAAACCCATCGGAAACCCTACGTGTGGGTGTGCTTTGATTCGTCTTCAATTGGAACTCTGACGCCCTTTGTTCCAGGTCTCAAGAGGAGTCTAAAGGTGGAGGAGATCGACATGTTTGCATTCAGAATTGGCCGATTCGCAGCATGGTCCGTCTCACCCATTGGTGCAATTCCTTGTTATTTTGAACCCAAAACCCTTCATTTTTTTGGTGCAATAGGTAAAGGGGACAATGGGGAATGTTTTCCCGGTGGTTAGGTCATGTGGCTCGTCGAAAAATTGGCGGAAAATCGTCGAGGAGGGGGAGATCCGGGTCAGGTCCGGCGGTCTTATTGGTCGACCCTGTTTTCTCCTTTTCTTCATCTCTCATTTCCCCTCATTTCCCTCTTCCTCATTGGGCAATCTCCTCCATCTTCTTTCATTTTCTCTCCTCTTCTGTCACATCTCAGCCCGGACCTCCACCATATATGGGCTCGACTTCATCGTAGCACGATACTGTACGTGTGCCCTAGCCACGCCTTCACGGTTTTGTTTCTGGGAACTCATACGAGAACTTCCCAGTGGGTCGCCCATCATGGGATTGCTATCGCACAAACTCGCTTAACTTCGGAGTTCCGATGGAACCCGAAACTAGTGAGCTCCCAAAAGGCCTCGTGCTAGGTAGAGATGTGAATATACATATAAGGCTTACAGGATCCACACCCCTGGGCGATGTGGGATCTTACATCTTCTTTTAATCCTAGCCACACACATGGCTTCACAAATCTTTGCTCCAAAAATCTGGAGTTTTCTAAAAATAATAATTTTACAATTTTGTCCTCGCCTTTAAACGTTAATATCTCCTTCATTATAACTCATAATCATGAACCGTTTGTGCCCACGCGTCCGTAGCGACGAGTACTACAAGGATATGCCAAGAAAACAATTCTTATGTGACACGATACGACAGTCAACAAAAGTCAAAGCATTTGCCTCAAAGGGCATTTTCGTTAATTCACTTATTAAATTTATAAAAATCATAATTTTTTAGGGACGGGTTGTCACAGTAATGGTTATTTGGCTGAATCCATACAAGAATTTAAATTTGGATATTTTTTTTTTGAGGGAATGATACTTAAATCTTAGTATAGTGGTTATTGGTTGCTGGAATTTATTTTTCCCTTTTGATTTTGAAACAAACCCAAAAGGAATTTCTATGAACTTTGATATAGTGGTTATCAGTTTGGGTTTTACTTACTTTAAAATGTTCTTCCCTCCCGTTTGAGGGCTAAAACAAATTGGAAAAAAACTGTAAATTTGAAATTTGAAAAAATAAAATAAAATTGAGAACCCAAAATCGAAACAGGCATGTAAGGTAAGCCCAATTTTTTAACACGCCAATAAGTTAGGCCCAAACTGAAACCAAATTGAACTAAACCTGAATGGTTTGATTTTACTTCGATTCCAACTGTTAAAACGAATAAACCGCAAAAAAATTCAGCGTTGCTTTTACCATAAAATAAAACTGCACCAAAGTGTGTACCAGCCCTAATTAAAACACACAAATAATGAAACCACACACTTAGGGACATATGCTTAGTGATTTTTTTTTAGTACAAACGATATTCTACACTAATCTACAATAAGAAAAAGGGTAGGGTGTGAAGTTGGGACATAGTTGTGGGGCCATGATTTTCCAGGGCTGGAGTAAAGTGGACCGGAATACAAGTATCTAAGAAGTTCAGTCAGGGACTCAACAATTTCGAGCGGAGCTGGATTAACAGAGCAATGGGCGAAGTATGAACAACTTCGCTGAAAATTACCATACTTGTTCCGCAAGATACGGGAACCTGATCCAACACGAAATCAACCAGGTTTCATATATGCTTGGAGTTCTTACATTGAGGAATTGGCTTGCGTCGTACATAATAACACCCCCAAAGGCATGCAATATCTACTCTTAGATATCCTCTGAAATTCTCCCGGTTTAATAGAGGATTTTATCTTAAAAAGATCTCTCTCTCTATTGGTATAAATACATCATTCTAGGGTTCATCTGTGGTAATGCAATTATCGCACTCTAACTCTCTTGCCCACTATTTGAGTTTTATTTTGCTTACTAACTTGACTGTTTGAGAGTCATTGACGAGCACACCCCCAATCTTTAGCTTGCTCACGGTTGTCAACTCTTTTACAAGTTACTCGGATTTGTGCATCTTCACCACTTGTGGTGGTGCGCGAATTTGGTTCCAACAATTGGTGCTTTCATTGGGAGTGAACTCATATCCATCTCGAGCGAATCATTCTACCCTGAATGAGCCCCCTCTAAAAAGATCATGTTGTGACTGCACCACTTCTAAGCATGGCGAGAACGAAGATGTTTCCGTCGTGGACCGAATATGGGAGATTATGTTGCAGATATATGTGTCTGTAAAGGATCTCTGAAGAAGCTCACTAGCCAAGGAACGAGCGAGACTCACTGACCTCAAGATACGAGTAAAGGCTCTTGAAGATGTCGTCTCCCCGTTTTAATGAGCAATGGTATAGGTAACACACACTCAGACCCAACAAGAGATGTTGATTTAAGCTATGCATGCAACCCCAATGACCTACTCCCAAAACGCGACGTAGAAAGTTGAGAAAGATTCAGGACCTTCACCCAGTTCGATGCTCGGGAAAATAATCATTCTCCAAGATCAATTGCATATATGGAGAACATGAATATTTGGGAAAGACTTAAAAGGAAAGGAAGGCAGCAAGCAAGAAGCCTCAAATGGTGGTTTCAATCAACAAACCACTACCCATTGATTCTAACATCTTGATGTTCTCTGATCGAAACTTAGAAGATGTTTACTCCCCTTACAATGACGTTCTGCCATCAAGGTATAGATTTCTAACACTATGATTAGCCGAGTTTTGGTGGATAATGGATCAGAAGTCAAATGTCTTCTTCAAAGATGCAATCGAGAATATGAGAATCCTTGACAACATCAACAATAGAAAAAATAACCTTCATACCTTCAACGGAACCTCTGTCTGGTCTTTGGGAACTGTGAAACTTATGGTTCAAGCATAGCCATACAACCATCTGGTGACCTTCCATTTTATGGCTGCCCGACTCCTCATAATGCCATTCTCGGTCGGAACTAGCTGAACAAGATGATAATCGTTCCCTCAACCTACCACCATCTGATTCGCTACGCCACTCTGGATGGAATAAAAAAAATCAAGAGAGACCAAGCAAGGGCACACTGATGCGCTGTTGAAAGCACGAATATGATCCAAAATGTAGAGCGGTGCTCCCTCCAACACTCCCAAGGACAAATTAGAATAGCAGTCACAGCCTAGGAGTCAACAAATGAGTTACAAAGAGTTCGACCTAAATCTTGACCACCAAGACGACAGCACTCCGAAGTCAAAGACGGATGAGGACGCTATGTATATCAGCCTCTATCCCGACAAGCCAAAATGCAAAGCTAGGATCGGATTAAAACCGACCGATCGAGAGAATGAACTATTCATCAACTTTTTATGTGACAACAAAGACGTGTTCGCCTGGTCCGCAGAGGACATGCCTGGGATTGACCACTTCGTGATCTGCCATCACCTCTACTTGGACCCAACCGCCATACCAGTTATCCAGCGTAAACGAAATCACAAAACTAAACGAAGTAAGATTATAGAAGCCGAGATTGACAAGCTCAAGGATGCCAACTTCATCGTCGAAGTACACCATCAGTTGAAGCTCAAACCTGAAACTCAACTCTCCTACATGAGTATTTTAACAAATTCAAAGACAAACAACAAATATAAAGTTGGTGACAGGATTGGAGGTGTGGTGATTGTTGTCAGATTGCGACAAAGATAAGAAAGGTTAATAATAGTTAATTTTATGTCAATTCAATTTCTCTCTCTACTTGGTTTATGGTTATTTATAATGCACTAACGTATGAGATGTATCGTTGTTTAAACTGTTATATTTTTTGTTGAACGAATTAAACTGTTATATTAAAACTGTTAAAATCTAGGGTAAATCTCAGTTTATTACCCTTAAGTTTCGTGGTATTCAACATTTAGTAGATGAAGTTCTTTTCGTCTCAGAGTCATACCTAAAGTGTTAATTTTGGGACAGTCTCATACATCTGTTAGTCTGGCTGTTAAGTCTCTCGTTAACTGATGACGTGGTGCCTATGTGGACAATGACTAAGCGTCACGTGTCATTAAGAGGTCCACGTGGAAATTAAAAATTTAAAAAAAAAAAAGAAATTTCCCACCCGAATTTAAAATATTAAAATAATTAATAAAATAAAAGTGTTAAAAAAAAAAAAAAAAAAAAAAAAAAACCAGAACCCTTTTCGTCTTCCCCACCCGACATCCCTCTATCCCCTCCACCCCCTCCACGGCTCCACCCGACATCTCTCTCTTCCTTCACTCTCCTTCTTTATCCTCTGTGTTACTTGCAAGTTGATTAAAGGCTTAAAGATTTAGATCTTATCAATAGTATCATCCTTCTCGAATCTTGGTTTTGTAGACTAATTGCTCATATGATTGATGATATGAATGTGGTGAAAATTGTATATTTCATTTTTATTTGTTCGGATATCCAAAGATAACGAAACCTGTCTTATTAGAGATGTACAATTATCAATAAGGTATTTTGCATCGATGATTGTTTGCATTGTTGTAGTATCTACCCAAAAGAGAATATGATAATACACTTATTGTTATTACACGTGTTTTTATTACTCAAAGCATTAATGTTGTGAGCACTTTTGAATTGCAAGTGTCAGTGCCTATTTCTCTTCATTCACTTGCTCCATCTATTCCCTCACTTAATGGAACAAATTTCTCATATTGGAGTGAGCAAGTTCAGTTTCACCTTGGTGTCCTGGATCTTGATTTAGCACTCCGAACTAACAAACTTGCTGCTCTTACGAATACAAGCAGCACTGAGGAAAAATCTCTCTATAATGCTTGGAAGTGATCGAATAGATTGAGCATGATGTTTATGTGAATGACTATAGCGAGCAACATAAAGACCGGCCTTCCTCAAGCTGAGACTGCTAAGGAATACTTAAAAAATATTGAGACTCGTTTCAAGACTGCTAACAAGTCCCTTGTTGGGACATTAATGGCTGAGCTTACCACAAGAAATTTGATGGTGTGCGAAGCATGCATAAGCATGTCCTTGAAATGACTAATATAGCAGCAAAGCTAAAGACTCTTGGAATGAATGTGGATGACTCTTTTCTTGTTCAATTTATTTTGAACTCCTTGCCTCCTCAGTATGGGCCATTTCAAATCAACTATAATGCTATTAAGGACAAATGGAATGTTGATGAATTGGCCACTAAACTCATTCAAGAGGAGGGAAGGCTTTAGCAGCAAGGAGAACATTCTGTTCATTTAGTAAGTCAATGAGCTGAAAGAAAATTTGGAAGAAAGCCTGGAAAGGGAAAGAAAAGAGGATCACCCAAGGTGAATGGACATGCTAATGCTACTCAGGCTCATGATAAGGAACATAAAAGTGATTTATGTCGCTTATGTAGGAAGCCTGGGCATTATCAAAGGAATTGCCAGAAATTCAAAGAATGGTTCGAAAAGAAAGGTGAGCCTTTGGCTTATGTAAGTTTCGAATCATATTTAATTGAAGTTCCTTATAATGCTTGGTGGGTTGACTCTAGTGCTATGGCTCATATTTCTAATTCGATGCAAGGATTCCTTACGACCCAAACTTTAAATCCAAATGAAAATTTCATTTTCATAGGGAATCAAGTCAAAGCTCCAGTTAAGCTGTTGGAACCTTTCGTTTAATTTTGGATACTGAATATTGTTTGGATTTATTTCATAAACTTTATGTTCCTAGTTGTTCTAGAAATTTGGTTTCAGTTTCGAAGCTTGACCGTAATGGATTTTTTATCAAGTTTGGTAATGAATGTTTCAGTTTATATAAGAACACCTCTTTTGTTGGTTCTGGTATTCTAATAGGCGAGCTGTATAATTTAAAGCTCAATAATCGTTTTGCTAAAACACTTTTGACCTTGCATCATAATTTTGGAAATAAGCGTAGCCTAAATAATGAAAATTCTTCATTCTTGTGGCATAAATGGCTGGGTCATATATCCATCGAAAGGTTAGAAAGATTAGTAAAGAATGAGATTCTTCCGAACCTAGATTTTACTGATCTCGGTGTGTGTGTGGATTGTATTAAGGGCAAACAAACCAAACACACCAAGAAATGAGCCACAAGAAGTTCAGAGCTTCTTGAAATAATTCATACAGACATATGTGGACCTTTTGATGCTCCATCCTTTGGTGGAGAAAAATATTTTATCACCTTTATAGACGATTATTCATGTTACAGCTATATTTATCTATTGAAAGAAAAGTCTGAACCAGTGAATGCCCTTCAGGTGTTCATTACTGAAGTTGAAAGACAATTAGATAAAAAGGTGAAGATTGTCAGGTCGGATAGAGGTGGTGAATTTTATGGAAAATATGAGGAATCAGGACAATGTCATGGTTTATTTGCAAAACTCCTTGAAAAGCATGGCATATGTGCCCAATACACTATGCCAGGTACGCCACAATAGAATGGTGTTGCTGAAAGGCGTAATCGTACTCTTATGGACATGGTTAGGAGTATGTTAGTAATGCATATTTGCCTATATCATTGTGGATGTATGCTCTTAGGACTGCTGTATATTTATTAAACCGGGTTCCTAGTAAGGCAGTTCCCAAAACACCATTTGAACTGTGGACAAGAAGGAAACCCAATTTAAGGCACCTGCATGTTTGGGGTTACCCAGCAGAAATAAGAATTTATAATCCGCATGAAAAGAAGTTGGATTTTAGAACGATTAGTAGTTACTTTATTGGTTACCCAGAAAAATCCAAAGGATATAGGTTTTACTGTCCTAATCATATTACGAGAATTGTTGAAACCGGCAATGCCAGATTCATTGAAAGTGGTGAAATCAGTGGGAGCGAAAAACCTAAAGAATTGGTCATTAATGAAGTTAGGGTGCAGATTCCTACACCTATGATTTTTAAGCAAGTTGTTGTTCCTACACATGTTGAACCGTTAGACAGTGTTGAACAACAAATTAATGACCATCCGTTCCAGAATGAGATTATCACAAATGTAAATGTAGTGGAAGAACCACAAGAAATAGCATTAAGGAGATCTCAAAGAGACCGAAAACATGTTATTTAGGATGATTATGTGGTATATCTACAAGAGTCTGACGTTGATATAGGAATAAATAAAGATCTGGTTTCGTTTTCACAAGTCGTTAACTGTATTGGCTCTAGTAAATGGATTGATGCCAATTGCCTAAAGGTTGTAAGAGAGTTGGGTGTAAGTGGGTTTTTAAGACCAAACGCGACTCTAATGGCAATATAGAACGATATAAAGCCATATTGGTGGCCAAAGGTTTTACTTAGAAAGAAGGCGTTGATTACAAAGAGACTTTCTCACCAGTTTCAAAGAAAGACTCTTTTAGAATCATTATGGCATTAGTAGCTCGTTATGATTTAGAGTTACATCAAATGGATGTGAAAACAGTAATCTTGAATGAGAGTTTGGAAGAAGAAGTCTACATGGATCAACCTGAAGGCTTCGCATTAAAGGGAAAGGAACACATGGTCTGTAAACTAAAGAAGTCAATATAGGGACTTAAACAAGCTTCACGACAATGGTATCTTAAGTTTGATAATATCATTGTATCCTTTGGTTTTAAAGCAAACATCGTTGATCGATATACATATCTGAAGGTCAGTGGGAGCAAGTTTATCTTTCTAATTCTGTATGTTGATGACGTTTTGCTTGCTAGTAGTGATCTTGGTCTATTACATGAGACCAAGCATTTTCTCTCGGAGAACTTTGAAATGAAAGATATGGGTGAGGCATGTGATAGGAATTGAAATATTCCGAGATAGATCACGTTGAGTGTTGGGCCTGTCTCAGAAAGCATATATTGAAAGAGTTCTAGAGAGATTTGGTATGGAAAAATGTTCATCCGGTGTTACTCCGATTCAGAAAGGGGATAAGTTTAGCCTTATGTAATGCCCACAAAATGAATTAGAGCGTGCATAGATGGAAAGTATTCCTTATGCATCCGTTGTAGGAAGTCTGATGTATGCACAAACTTGTACCAGACCAGACATCAGTTTTGCAGTTGGGATGTTAGGCAGATACCAAAGCAACCCAGGAATGGATCACTAGAAAGCTGCAAAGAAAGTGATGCGGTATTTGCAAGGAACGAAAGACTATATGCTCACATATAGAAAATCTAATAACCTAGAAGTTATTGGTTATTTGGATTCAGATTTTGCTGGATGTATTGATAGCAGAAGATCAACTCTTGGTTACTTGTTTCTCTTAGCTGAAGGAGCAATTTCCTGGAAGAGTGTGAAGCAAGATGCTATTGCTATATCCACCATGGAAGCTAAATTTATAGCATGCTTTGAGGCTACAAATCATGGATTATGGTTACAGAATTTTATCTCAAGGCTTGGCGTCATTGATTCCATTGCTAAGCCGTTGAGAATTTTCTGTGACAATGCTGCCGCTGTCTTCTTCTCCAAGAATGACAAGTATTCTAATGGTGCTAAACACATGGATATAAAATACTTGACTCTTAAGGAGGAGGTTCAGAAACAAAGAGTGTATATTGAGCATATAAGCACAATGTTTATGATCGCAGATCCCTTGACAAAGGGACTGAGGCCGAAGGCATTTAATGATCATGTTGAAATAATGGGTCTTGGTCGTAGTCCATGGTGATTGTCAATTTTATTTTGTTTATGAGAATTTGTTTAATGACAATATTATGCTTGACACTCTGAGCTCGATAATTGAATATGTTTCTGGTGTTTCGTGTTTTCCATTATATATATACATTTATGAGACTGGATGAATGATAACAGGAATGTCTCTGACAAAGACATTATCGGACCTATATATATGTTTCTCACTAACAGACTGTTTTAGGTAATTGCTAGTGTTGTGGTACATGGAAGGGACTATGTCGCTTGTTGATGTACAACCGTCATGACTCACACTAGTGAATTGCTTAAGAATAGTATTTATGTTGACCAATTGATAGTAAGGAATATTTTGAACTTTACTGCGCGCTTAATGTTTATTTGTTAAACCGGAAAAGGAACATGTGTCACTATGGACCAAGTGGGAGAATGTAAGAATATTTTAATATTCTAAAGTGGTCCACATGACACGGTCCATATGATATGTAGGGTTTAACAGATATTATTATTTGTAAATAATTCTATTGGTCAAATTATGAGAAATGTTTCCTATCGAATTACTGTGATGGGTGGTACTTGATTATGGGCTTTAAATGGAAACGGTTCCTCTCTCTGCCTCACTTATATATATTGCATATACCCATCTAATATGCACTTGATAGAAAAAAAAAACACGATTAGGGTTTTGATGTGCAAATAAAGGCAAGAGAGAGAACACATATTTCCTCCGCTGCTGACAGAATCCGATTTCGATTGGGATCTCATAGTGTTCGTTGTCATAGATCAAGGTACGCTTGGTTGTTCAATGTAATTTCGCATTTTATTTGTATGTGAAAATCATGAAGTTCGATGATCTTGGCTTAATTGATTTATGATTTACTGGTTTCCCTCATGTGCACGCCCACCCGACCCGTCTTCCTGCCATTGATGCACGCCTCTCAGCTGTAATCGACTCCTTTGAAGCTTCAATGCATGCTGACTTCCGTGCAATTCGGGATTTTACCCTCGCTCTCTGCAAGGCTGTGGATTCTGCAATTGCACCAATCTGCTGTAACTTTGCTTTATTACGCCATGACTTGGCTTTCAGTGCTGAGGACGGTTTCGATCCAGCCCTGATGTCTTTTAGTGATGGGGTGGAGGGGATGGAGGGGTGTTAAGTGGGGAAGACGAAGGGGGTTATGGTTTTTTTTTGTTTTTAGTACTTTTATTTAATTATTTATTTTAATATTTTAAATTTGGGTGGGAATTTTTTTTTTGAATTTTTAATTTCCACGTGGACCCCTTAATGACTAGTGGCGTCCAGTCATTGTCCACATGGACGCCACATCATCAGTGAACAAGAGACTTAACAACCAGACTAACAGATGTATGAGACTGTCCCAAAATTAACACTTTAGATATGACTCTGAGACGAAAAAAACTTCATGTACTAAATTTTGAAAACCACGAAATTTAAGGGTAGTACTGAGATTTACCCTAAAATCTAAAAATACAAATCCACCCATCCACTACACACTCACGGCAATAGGTATAATATTGTCCAATGTGTTTCCTTGGGGTTTGGGTTTTTCTTCTCGATATTTGTTCATCTGCCCCCGCTTATGATGTTCATACTCAACTATTTGCAGTTGAGAGCTAAACCCTGAGAGTCCTCGAAATGAGGGGAAGGTAAAGTTGGGCTAGGGTTTTGAGCGCTTCATCGGCGCGGCGCATGCTGGAGTCTCTTCTCTGATCTAAGGATCGCGGTGGGAGAGGGGGTTTTCTGTCTGATTTTGGGTCTCGCGCCAGCCTGGGTTAGGTCTGGGGGTCTCCGGGGTGCTCTTTGGCTTCTGGTCCCTGTGGGCTTGTGTCGGTGTAGGCGGGATCTTTGGGGTACGACGTTTAGGAATGTGTGTAGGGATCAGGTTTTAGGGGCTCGGTGGCTCAATTCCCCCCCCAGATGAGCAGGTGAGGTGGGGGAGGGAGTGGGTTCTGTCTTGGAGCTCTGCTTGGGTCGGGCGACTTTAATCAGAAAATGGGTGAGCGGATGTTGGATGGGGCTATGGAGGAGCTGGGTCTCAGGCTGGGGACCAATCTTAAGCTCTCTGAGAAAGAGAGGAACATCCTTGTCATTGGGAGGAAAGAAGTCGAGGAAGCTTTGGTAGGTTTTAATTTATTTGCTGTGGTGGAGGTGCTCACCAACAAGGAGGTGAATCGTGACATCTTCATTGACAGGTTTACTTCCCTGTGGAGGGGAAAAAGCGGGGTCTCAATCCGAGATCTGGGCAGTAAGCGTTTTCTTGCCCGCTTTGTGGCTGAGCAGGATCTTATCCGCGTGACCAATGCGGACCAGCCTTGGACCTTCAAGGACGAGCTAGTTATGGTGGCAGACCGGACCCACGCTGGTAAGGATCGGTGGGCTCCTCTGACCCACGGGTCTTTCTGGGTACAATTGCACAACATCCCTCCATTGAGCATGACAGGAGCGGTGACGCATTCCATTGGAGGGCATGTGGGGTCTGTCATTACCGTGGATCGAAGTGTCAGCAAGGAGTGCATTGGGAGGTTTCTACGAGTCAAAGTTAGCCTAAATGTGAAGGAACCATTAATGCGTGGAACACACGTGCAATTCCCCGACGAAGGAATGACCTGGGTGGACTTTAAGTATGAGGGTCTCCCAAATTATTGTCTTATTTGTGGTCTTTTGGGACACCCAACAAGGATATGCAGGGGAAATCTGTCCCCTGAGGATGCGGATGAGGGAGGTGAGGTGTGGAGGCCTGCCCTGCTTCCATTCCAGAACCTTGATGCCCTGACTGACCTGCGGGGTAATTTGTTACGCTCTGGGATTCGCCATAGAGCTGGGGCAGGTGAGAGTAAAGATACAAAGGGGTCGAAATGGCAACAACAGAGTGGGGATACGGGAAGTGCTAAAACGGGAAGTTTGGGGAAATTCTCTAGCACAAGTGGAAACCGACAAAGTAGTGGTTTTGCAGGCACTCAGAGTAGAGGCGAGGGCAGTGGTTTTGGGAGGGAGGATGCAGGGGGAGAGGGGGAGACCCTTGACACGGCAATCTCTCCGCTGAAAATGAGACTCAATTTCAGCATGGTGGACTCTGGCGAGACGCCAACCGAGAGGATCCGAGCCAGGAAAGAACGTGAGGAATTTGAAAGGGTGGCAAGAGAGAAGGCCTTCGATGAGGGTTTGATTGGCCTTGGAGGAAAGGTGGCAGAGGGTGTTGAAAATGTAGTATTGATCAGTTTAGAGGAGGAAGAAGCGAATCCAAAGGATGGGGGCTATATGCACAGATGGGACAAACAGAAAGGAGAACAAAGGGGACTGTTTGACTTGAACTCTGAGCCTATGGAAGTTAGCTCAAACCGAAATACGAGGATTGCTCGCGAGGGCCCTTGGGAGCAGCCAACAGGGATACGGGGTCTATCCCCTTAGGGGCACGATGTGAGCTCGGTGGTTAGTAACCAGGACTCGGACCCATTCAACTTGGGACCCATAATTGCTGAGATTTCGATGGGCACCAAATCCAGGAAGAGAAGGCCTGGCGACTTGGAGGTTCATGAGTCAACTTTTAAAGGCCTGAAGAGAAGAGTGACTTAGAATGCGTCTATCATCTGGAGTGAGGCGGAGGAGACCAGCCTTGAGGGGTCTCCCAAATCCCCATAAAGTTCATCATCTGGAACTGTTAGGGTATTAGGGGTGACCTGACAGTTGCAAGCTTAGCAAAATGGGCTCCACGCCCCCGACATTGTGTTACTGCTGGAAACAAAAAACAAAAGTTCATGCATACTGTGGAACCAAGAAGGATTGGCGGTGGCCTTTGCCTTTTTTGGTGGGATGTATCACGGGTGCTGATGGTAAAAAACTCTGAGTTCATGATTGAGGCTAGGATTTGGGATGAAGCTAATTCTAGTCACTGGAGACTCTTTGGAGTCTATGTAAGTACTAATGAGTACAAGAGAAGACAGCAGTGGAAGACTCTGGGTAATCGAATGGACAAAGTCAATGATCCCTGTTTGCTTATTGGGGACTTCAACGACATATTGAGCAACGGTGAAAATGAAGAGGGCAACCATCGGTCTGTGGCGAGCCTTAGGGATTTTAGGAATTTCGTGGCTAGCAATGGACTGATGGATCTTGGTTACGAAGGATATCCGTTCACCTGGTGTAACAAACGCGACTCCATGCCCATTCAACAGCGCCTTGACAGGGGCAGGGGCCTTGCTTGTGCAGACTGGGCCGGCCTCTACCCGGATGCGAAAATTCTCCATATTGCTCTTGAGGGATCGGACCACTCCATGCTGCTCCTTACCACTAAAAGATCTGAGGAATGGAGAGGTACAAGATTTATGTATGATGCGAGATAGAGTAAAACGGAGGAATGTAAGGATATTGTTGCCGTCGACTGGCGGCGGGAGGGGCAAGGTTCCCACACTTTTAGGCTTTGTGAGAAGCTGAAATCTGTCTGTGGGAGCCTCAAAGAGTGGTATAGGGAAAAGGGGAGGAACTCTAAGAAATCTATTGATCGACTGAAAGACGAGCTAAGAATGGCCTATCAATCTGAGGCTTTTGGTACGAATGAGGTTAAATTGATGGAATCAGCTTTGAAAGATGCTTTCCGAATGGAAGAGGTCTTTTGGAAGACAAAGTCAAGAATTCAGTGGCTGAATGAGGGTGATAAGAACACCAAGTTCTTCCATGCTCAAACGGTGCGACGTAGAAGGACCAACAAAATCAAGGGCATGGAGGATTCGAGGGGCATTTGGCAGTCTGACCCCGATAGGATATCCTCGATTACGGTCAATTATTTCTGACCTTTTCCTGTCCTGTCAACCGGAACAAATGGAGGAGATTACTAGTAATGTTAACCCGAGGGTCTCGGGGGAGGATAACCTGATGTTGACTGCCCCAGTGTCCGAAGAAGAAATTGTGGCTGCTGCTTTCCAAATACCTCCGCTCAGGGCGCCAGGGCCGAATGGTTTCTCCGGCTCCTTTTATCAGGACCATTGGGAGGTGGTGGGCAAGGATATTATAAGGACTATCCAAGCGTTCTGGCACTCTGGGAGATTGTTAAGGAAGCTGAATCATACCCATCTGGTGCTCATCCCTAAAGCCTCTTGTCCTAGGAATATGCTACAATGCAGACCCATTGCTCTCTGTAATGTTGGTTACAAAATTCTTTCCAATGTTCTCACTAATAGACTTAAGAAGGTGATGCCAAAGGTGATTAGTGATAACCAGTCGGCCTTTGTGGCGGGAAAGCATATTCAAGACAACATCCTGGTGGTCCATAAGATCCTTCATTCCCTGATGAATCAGAATTCGAAAGGAAGGTGCGGTATGGCTTTAAAGCTTGACATGGCTAAAGCCTATGATCGTATTGAATGGGGTTTCCTGCAGATGATGCTGGCTAAACTGGGGTTCGACCCCATTTTCTGCAAGTGGGTCATGGAATGCGTTTCTACTGCTTCGTTTAGTGTTCTTGTGAATGGGATGCCTAAGGGTTATATTATACCGCAAATAGGACTTAGGCAGGGGGACCCGCTCTCTCCCTACCTCTTCCTGTTATGTACTGAGGGGTTCACTGCTCTCCTCAGGAGAGGTCTTGAAGACGGGGCCATCCACGGGGTGCGGGTATCTCCGTCTGGGACGCCCATCTCGCACTTGTTTTTTGCGGATGATTCCGCTATTTTTTGTGATGCCACGGTGGAGGATGCGAATGGGGTGAGGGAAATCCTTGACTCCTTTGCTGCTGGCTCGGGCCAAGAAATTAACCTGTCAAAAAGCTCAATCTTTTATGGCGCGAAGGTTCGAAAGCGGGTCAAGAAAACTATCGAGCTTACTTTGAACATTCAAGGTAAGGCTGGCTTTGGTAAATATCTGGGGTTGTTGGCTGATTTTGGCCACTCTAAGAAGGCTGTCTTTGAAGAGGTCCGCGAGAGAATTGAGTCTAAACTGGACGGCTGGGCTGAGCAGTTTTTAAGTCAAGCTGGGAAGGAGATTCTAATTAAGGCTGTTGCTATGGCGCTTCCAAATCATGCCATAAGCTGCCTATAAGTGTTTGCAAAGAGATGGAAAAAGTTATTCGTAATTTCTGGTGGAGAGGAAGCTCGAACCGTAAGGGAATCCACTGGTTCTCCTGGGACAAGCTTCTGAAACACAAACGTCAGGGAGAGCTCGGTTTCAAAGATCTGCAAAGTTTTAATCTTGCTTTCCTTGCTAAAGTCGGGTGGAGACTCATTACTCACCCGGATTCTCTTCTTGCTCAGGTGATGAAAGAAAAGTACTACCCTGGGAGTTCCTTTAGGGAGGCTCCTCGGGGTAGGAAAACATCTTGGGGATGGAAAGGCATTCTTGAAGGTCGAAGGGTGCTCGAGAAGGGTCTTTTTTGGCGAGTTAGGAATGGTGAGAACATTCGTATTAAGGAGGATCCGTGGTTTCCGATGCCCTCTACATTCCAAGTTAGGCCTAATGATAATCTGAATGCTACTCTGGTTTGTGATTTAATCAATTCGGATACCATGTCGTGGAATAATGTGCTTGTGAAGGGTGGTTTTGACTGTGATACAGCAAACGGGGTTCTGAGCATTCCCCTTAGTTGTTGTGGTAGTACTGATAAGCTGGGGTGGTTCCATACGGTCAATGGAGTGTATTCGGTGAAAACTGGTTATTGGGTGGCTATGGGTTTAATGGAGGAAGGGGCTCCAGGAAAAAAGGGTAGAGGTTCAACGAGTGAGAAGTTAAACTTTGCTCATGCATGGAAGTCCGTTTGGAACCTCATGGTCCCAAACAAGATGAAATTCTTCATTTGGAAATGCTGCAATCATGCGCTGGCGGTGCGGAGAAATTTAAAGCGTCGTCACATGAGAGTTGATAACATCTGCGGAGTATGCGGCCAGGTTGATGAAACTGAGAATCATATCTTCTTCCGGTGTGAAACCAGCCACCGTTTTTGGTTCTGTTCGACTCTCCACCTTAATTCCTACGACCTTGAGGGACCTGACTTCCTTCAGAGCTGGGTAAATTTCTGCAAACGCACTGAGAAGCTTGACAACCAAACTGAAATGTTGCAGGAGTTTGTCTTTGGCCTCTGGAGGATTTGGAAGAATAGAAACAATTCGGTATTTAATCAAAGGAATCTCTCGGTGGGTGGACTCATTGAGGAGTGGAATAGGAGTCTTACTGAATTTAGGGGTGCAGTGGCAAGCAGGTCTTTGGATCTGAAATCCAGGTCGACTCCGAGTGTGCCAGGGATGATTGGGGTCAAGGCCCATTGGAAGAGACCGAAATTTGGCGTGCTGAAAATTAACACGGACGCTGCCTGGTGTAAGGAGACAATGGATGCAGGTTTGGGCTGGGTGGCCCGTGATTTTGTGGGGGTGCTCCAGGCTGCGGGAGGCTCGGGTAGGTTTCACGCCCACTCCGCTGCTGCTGCAATTAAGGGTGCCTTGTTTTTTTGTATAGACTTGAACTTTGAGTCTGTAATTATTGAGTCTAATGCTAAGTCAGTCATTCAAATGATTAGGAAGGAGATTCCCCAAGACTTTAGGTTTGACTGTTTGCTTAGTGACATCGAGATCCTGGAGCGAAGATTGGAGTCTGTTTCTTTCAGTTTCGTGGCTAGGGAGAGTAACAAAGCTGCTCACTCGGTGGCTAAGTTCGTCTTGGGGAAAGATAGGGATTTTGTTTGGGATGCTATTGGGCCTGAGTTTTTGTTTAATACTTTGGCCCAAGATATCAATATTCCTTTGAGATTATAATACAATTCTAACTTTGACCAAAAAAAAAAAAAAAACTATTTGCACAAATCTTATACAATTTTGCTTCACGATGTGAAGTCAAATCTATCATGAAGAAGAAGCTTTTGTGATAAGTAGTTATTCATGAAAAACTCTATCGTATTCTCTTATGGTGAGTTGACATTCCATAACTTTTAATGTTGTGTTTTAAGAGTTTTATTTTAATTTTTTTTATAAACAAATAGTATATGCCCACACTTTGTGTATGAAAATAATTTTTATTTTTAATTTAAAATGAGAAGAAGAAAGGGAGAAAAAATGAATGTGGATTAGATAGAAGTTTTTCTTTTTATATTTTATTTTTCAAAATTAGAGAATGTTAGGCTCATCTTTGGGTGAGGTTTTGAAAAAAAACACTGTAAAATTTAGTTTCTGGGAATTTACTATACTGCCCATGATTTTGTTTTTTGGTAGAAGAAAAAATTATCTTTTTACACTCTTTTGGTTGAAAAAGAAGATTTTATTAATATAGTTTAGATTATAATTTAAATTTTACTAAAAGAATGAGATAAGATTAAAGGTAATGCTAGGGAGACAAAATTTGTAAACTAAATGATATGTCACAAATAGGATGAGCACGTTTATCAGCGCTTAAGTAATAATCCAATTAGCAACTTTCATATCCTTTGGTTGACAAAATTTTGTCCACAAATTTAATCTTTCTAACATTACCCAATATTTAAACTCAGAACACAATAAGTAAAAAGGAAATCTTTATTCTCCATGGTAATTCATAACTTACTGTTTTTGGATTTTTTCTAGTAGTGCTGGGTAGGTTACAACTCATACTAATTACCACCTAAATACATATCAACAAGAAAATACTGACTAATTACCACATAAACACGTATCGATAAAAAAGAAATAGGAAAACTAATCAAAAGGGCTTGAAAACTTTGAGTTTTAACGATAAGGACAAAATAAAGGGTAAAGTGAATAGTACCAAGTTTGACTTTTTAGTGTAAAAATATGGTTTTTCGTTAAAGTGAACAGTACCGTGGACATTTCGTTAAAACTCCCAAAAGAAAAAGAAAAAGAAAGGGTAATAAACACATTTCCATCTGTAATTCCCTTTAATTGCAAGTAGTGGAAGCCATCTCATCCGCCACATGTCACATCAAAACTTTGCATACAACGGAAACGAAAGGAAACAGTGGAAGGGAAGGTGCACGTTTTTGTTTCATCACCAACTACCCATCACTAGCTAATTAGCTTAATCCATAAACAATTGCATGCATGTGACCTTTTCATTTTTCTAATCTTTTTGTTTTTGGTCAATTCATTTTTATAATTCAAGTGAACGTGTTGAAGCTTGATACTCTATCGATAAAGGAATATCATGGTTTCTTTTTTAACATTATTATTCTTTCAAAAATTTACTTAAAATCCTAATTATGAATGTCAAAGAAATCATACATATTCGATCAATTTGAATATTTGGCATTCATAATTAGGAATATCATCAAGTACCCACTCTTTTTAAACCTAATTACGAATATTCATATATAGATTTAGCTGATGCTTGTGATATGGTTGCCTCTTTTTTGAAGTTTACGTAAAGACTTACAATTGATACAGTAATGGACGATGGTGTTGGTTTTTCTCATCAGGATTTTCTTAGGAGCTGATTTTTATAAAAAGAAATTTTAGTCTCTTACACATTCTTTGTTTATTTCTAGTCATTGTTAATTATATTGAAATATTTGAGAATGGTAGAGAAACTGAAGAAGAAAGAATAAAAGAGAGATAAAGTATAGAGAGAGAAAGTTTAGAGAAAAAAAATGTGAGACTTGTATTAACCTTACAGAATTATTATTACAACTTTGTTTTTATAACAGATCCTAACAACTCTAACCAAATATTAACAAACTTACTAACTAACTGCTGACTTGTAGAATCATTTTAACTAATCATCTAACTAATGGTGTGGAACCCTTAATAGCCATCAGATTGAATCACTCAAACAAAAATAACAAACATGATTAAAGATGGATGTGTAGAAAGAGGAAAATGGTGTATAGTTACAAAATGACCTGTAATTTACAACTATAGACCTGCTTACTGGTAGGCAGCTTTTCTTGTTTCGGTGGCAGGTAACGTGGGCTTTTGGTCTTTTTAAATACAAAAACAAATTAATTATTGCAACGCCATTAGTCTTTGCTTATAAGTTAATCGCTTTCTTATGACCCCCAACTCTCGGGCAAGCAGCACATGCACACTCTTTGCAAACTGCAGCTGTCCAAGAGCGGACTATTTGAGCGATACCTGCTGTTTGTTTCCTGAGAAAATAAGACAGGAAAGGAGATTGAGAAATAAAGAGCAGAACAAATGGCCGTGGGTGGTTTTGCTGTCGATGGACCTCTAGCCGTCACTGGCATTGATGGGAAGATAACGGTTTCGGTGGTTATAACGTGCATCGTCGCTGCGTCTTGCGGCCTCATATTTGGTTATGACATCGGAATTTCAGGTGCGTTTGTTTTGATTATATAATTTAGTCGTTTCTTTAATTTTAACGTTCGAAATTTAAATTGTTTTCTGAGATGCTTTGTCTCTCTCTGTATGTCGCTGTTACAAATTACATTAATTATCCAAAAACTATTTTTATTCTTATATTTTAAGAAAAAAGAAGAAGAAGAAGAAGAAACGATGAATGAAATTAACTTCAATATTGTAGCCTGTAGATATTCAGAAGAGAATCATGGATAGTCACAGTTTGCCTAATACCAATATTAGGTGGGTAGCAATTTTGGCATGCATTTTTCTCATGGTCGGAATTTTAACACTCGTTCTAGTTTTCTGGCACTGTAAAGATATTGTTTTAATTTCATGTTTAAATTTTTTATAGTAAAGTGTTAAACTGGCTTAAGAGCAACTCCAGCCCACTAAAGTAATTACTACTTGGGCTATTGAGTAAAGACAATTACTGCTTTAGTTAATAATAACTGTCTGAATGCATATTTACCTTTAAAATAAATTTCCTGGACAATTGACACTTAAAATTATTTTTTAAAAATAAATAAAAAGATAAATTTATGTATAATTTTGAAAATAAAATTTTGCCGATTCCATCACGTATCATGGTTAGGTAATTACCTTTTTTTTTTATTTTTATAATTATTAATATTTATTACTTACTTAATTAATATGAACTGTTGGATGACATTTTTTTTGTAATTCAACCATATTTTGCCACATGGGTCACAATAGCTTATAAGTTTTTTTTTCCTTTAGATTTTTCCTTTTTTTTAAAAAAAAATTGTTGAAAAAATCTAGACCATAGGATAGAAATCTATGCAAATCGAACGACCGGACTCTTGTGCACGTGAAACCCGTGCATCTAGGGCAAAAAATATAATAACGTGGTGACGTCACACTCCATCAGACTTTGGGGTTGGGCTATTTTTGACCTGAGTGAGCAGTCGGGCCGTCCTCTTTTTACTGTAACTTGACTTGTTTCATCTGGGGTGGAGCTCATTTTGTTGGTTTGGTGGGATTATATTGAATCGCCCAATCTCCCTTACAATTGGGAGGGGATGTAGTTAAGGGTGGGCATGGGCCGGGCCGGGCCGGGCCCAAATTTAGAGGGACCAGACCGGACCCGCTTAAATAGGAAATGGGACGGGCCGTGCCGGGTATTGTAAATTTGATCACTGGAACCGAACCTAACCCGGTCCATTTGAAATGGGCCGGTTCGGGACGGGTCCATGGGTCCTCTTCCTTTTTCTTTTTCTTTTTTTCTTCTTCTTCTTCTGGTTTTGATCGCCTCCCAGATTCGCTCATCCTCCCGATCTTCGACTCGATCTCCGACATCAAGACCCTCATCCGCTGCCGCGCCGTTTCCAAGCGATTCAACTCGCTTGTCCCCCACACAAACTCAAATCGCTCCAGGACCTCGTCGCCTTCCTCAACATCCTCAAATCGCTCCAGGAAAAAAATCACACACACAAATGCACATATCTGGGTGCATATCCACAAAGAACAAATCTTTACAGAAATAATATCATAAACTTTAGAAAAATACCAACACCACGAAGCAAAATATTCAAATTATATAAATTTACAATAAAATTGAAAAAAAAGAATTAAAATGGAGGGGAAAGAAACACCACCAACCCCTTTTTGGAAAGGAACTCCAAAGCATGCAAAACCAACGAGTACAGATACTCCACCAGTCCACCTTCCGGCTATACACTTGGATCGAACCTTGAAGAAGCAGCGCAGCTACACCCAACAAAAATCATCACAAACAATTCCGAAAGTAAAAGAATTTAAAAGAAAAATAGTGGTCCGAAGCAAAAGGAACACCTTCTGCAAAATTAATAGCGACATGGCCTTTTGCTTCAATGGGTATTTCACCGGAGCAAATAATCGAGTTCCCAATTGGATTCTAGGTCTCTGCTTGCACTCTATGAAATCCGCCTCCACTGTCACCGCTATTGCTTCCACCCGGTTCGTCTCTGGCGTTAGTCATCTCCTGTGAAATCGAGAGGGAGGAGATCGAGAGAGATCGAGAGGGAGGAGAGATCGAGAGAGATCGAGAGGGAGGAGAGATCGAGGGAGGAGAGTGGAGACGGGATAGAGAGAGGGTGAGGGGAGAGTTAGGGTAAATGGGTAAAAAAGAGGGTATATCATAGATGCAACGAATGGTCAGGGCCGGGGGCCCGTTTTATCCAATTTTTAGAACCGGCCCGCCCCGTTATTTATAAGGAACCGGCCCGGCCCGGCCCGTTTTATATTTACAATTTTTGGACCCGCCCTGAACCGCAAGGAACCGGCCCGCCCCGCGGGTCCATGAACCGTTTGCCCACCCCTAGATGTAGTTGCTTTAATAATTCACAGGTATTAGCTAGCTACGATTCCTGCATTATATTTTACTCAATCTAGTTGACAATTCATTTATGGGTTGTAATGTTTTTATATAATAGCCTCGACATTTTGGCAGCCAAATTAAAGGTTTGGTTTATGCAGTTGACTGTTAGGCTAAATTTCTCCATAATCTCCATAAGAAGATACCATAGATATTAGATCCGATCATTTTTTTAATGAACGATATACCATGTGCCCCATAAAATTTGTAAAACTTTTGTAAAATCTAAACCGATTTGGGTTTGCAACTCTATGATTTTTAAGGTTGTCTCTTTTCTTAGCACAATTTTAAAACTCAATCATGAAAACATTTTTTTTATTTATAAAAAGTTCATGGCACATTTTAAAAACTAATTCATGTCACGATGGTTTAATAAGAAAATTTCTGTAAGCACCTAAATTTTTATTTTATCAAACATACCTAGATCTTATAAGTAACAAAAATAAAAAGCTTTACCCAAATTCTTATAAAAGCGCAAGTGATGGATTGCCATTGGTTATGGTCTTTCTCTTTAACCCACAGCTTTCTAAGTCCAAACCCTTCCCTCACACTTATTAGCATATATTAATGTAGATCATTGTTTGTGAAAAAAAATCTTATACAAAAAAAGACATCACTTTATATAATAGAAAACTGAAACTTCAACTAGATTAATGTGTTTATAACTTTATTATACGCCATAAGAGGCTGCTAGCATTACCCCGCTCATGACTTAATGCAAGGGAGAAGTGTCCCTTTAATTCATTAGGGATAATGTTATTCATACATTTATTTTTACCTTTCACACATTTTTTGGTAATTTTTTGTCATTGATTTTCTTCAATTCATTCGATCAAACGATCGAAAATTGAAAATGATGTGTAAGAAATAAAAATGGATGTGTGGCTACCCTAACCATTTGTTAGTTTATTAGTTTTTTTTTTTTTTTTGAGTGAAACGATAGCTTTAGTAAGTTAAATGTTAGATTAGCCACTGACGAGGTTCGAACCCACGCCGTCATGTAAGGGCACAACACATTTCCACCAATGTGGTAAAGGGCCATTTGCCAATAACAAAATGTTAAAAAAAAAAGAGAATAAAATGTTTTTTTTATAAAAAAAAATGTTTTTCACAAAACTAGCATTGTCTTCAAGCTCTAGAAACCGAAGGCTGAGACGTGTTCCTTCCTCGGCCGCAGTCGCAAGATCGAGAAGTCAGCAACGCGCCCAACGCCATATCAACACATTTTACTCCCCGGGTGAGCTCGATCGATGAGTTGGCACGCCCCGCACACAACTAAAGGATGTAGTTAGCTTATTAGTTACTTGGCCTGCGCACCACGCAGACTTTGTAGTTTTTAAGGTCAACAGTATGTCATACAATCGAATGTAAAAACTAAAGATATACCTCCATTGACACAAATAAGCTATACACATGAAACTAATGAATAACATCTACAATTATCATATACTTTGGTGCACATCAAATGCATGAAACTAATCATGGACATAAACAATTTTCTCAGGAGGAGTAACTACAATGGCACCATTTCTGAACAAGTTTTTCCCAGAAGTGCTGAGAAAGGGAGGGCCCCCAAAAAACATATATTGTGTGTATGATAGCCAGGTTTTGACAGCATTCACATCCTCCCTCTACATAGCGGGGTTGGCTGCGTCGCTTGTGGCCAGCCGTCTGGCCAGGACTATCGGCCGCCGGAATGTTATGCTTCTCGGTGGCTGCACCTTCTTTGCTGGGTCTGCTATCAATGGTGGCGCGGTCAATGTTGCCATGCTTATTTTGGGCCGTATCTTGCTCGGCTTTGGGGTTGGTTTCACAAACCAAGTAAGTGGACTTTCTTTATGTATATCCTTGGGCCTGCAAAGAACATGCAAACCCATAGAAAAGGAAGCATTTTAAATGATCGAAAATCTTTTTTTTTTTTTTTTTTGGTGATTCAGAAGACATTCTCTTTGTTGTCACCTATTTTGAACTGAAGGAGAGAGAGGTGGCGGGAGAGAGAAATTTGGCTAGGGAGAATTGTATATTCTATTCTCTTTTGTCAGTAAACAATAGGAGATAAACTTGCTGCTTAAAAATACAAAGTTTAATAGGAAAGATATAATATAGGATTCCTAACTTAACTTTACTACGGATTTGCATAATCATATCATATAATATATTCACAACACTCTTACCATTTTATGGATCATTTATCAAGTTGATTCTTGTCTAAGCATGTGCTACATATTACTATTACTATTTGAAAAGAAAACATATTCCGTCCCTTGAGAAACTTTCTTTTGAATTACAATACGTGTCCTCTATTATCATGTGATCAATATTATTACATATTATTGCTACTATTTGGAAAAGAAACATTTTCCGTCCTTTGGGAAACTTTCTTCTGAATTACAACACGTGTCTCTCTTCTTCATGTGATCGATATTATTTTGTATCATGACAACCGATCATTTGATGTATCATATTTCTAATAGAGGTGAATCTGATATTTGCCCTACTTGTCTAAGAGAAAGAGTGAATTAATTAAATGGTCCACGGGTTCCTTTGTGTATATTTCCTTGATTTCATCCATTACTAACATCCCTTGTAATATTGTCACAATATAGTCTGCTCCAATCTACCTCTCAGAGATTGCACCACCCAAGTGGCGAGGTGCATTCAGCACAGGCTTTCAGTTCTTCATAGGAATTGGGGTGGTGGCATCCAACTGCATAAACTACGCCACCGCCAAGCACAGCTGGGGCTGGCGTCTCTCCCTCGGCCTCGCCATAGTCCCAGCCACCATCATGACTGTTGGCGCCCTTTTCATTTCGGACTCACCCACAAGTTTAGTAGAACGCAACAGGGTCGACCAAGCCAGAAAATCCCTAGTCAAAATCCGAGGCAAGAATGACATCGAGGACGAGCTGGCCCTTCTTATCAAGGCCAGTGAAGTTGCCAGAGCCCTCAATGAGGAGCCTTTTGTGACCATATTTCAGAGGCAGTATAGGCCTCAGCTTTTGATCGGTGCGCTTGCAGTGCCGTTTTTCCAGCAGCTCAGTGGGATTAATATCATTGCTTTCTATGCTCCTGTTTTGTTTCAATCTGTGGGTTTTGGCAATGATTCTGCTCTTATTGCTTCGATTATACTTGGGTTGGTGAATCTTGGTTCGATCCTTGTGTCTACGTATATGGTTGATCGGCATGGTCGGAGGTTTTTGTTCATGGAGGGTGGCATCCAGATGGTCATCTGTCAGGTAACTATCATCTAGCTAATATGGTATATTGAGTTTACTGGGAAAAAATTGCAAATAAACTCCTTTTTTTTTTTTTTAATGGGAGGGCAATGTTACATTGTCATACCATTTGACAAGCTAAGATGTTCATTTAGTTAATTTATAATATGGTGAATCTAGAATACTGATTAACTTGATTTTAGTCTGATTGGGGGTAGTCCATCACAGTTTAGTAATATAACACTAGTAAAGAATATTTGTAGGAGGTGTGCCATCCACACACCCCTTTTTACTTTTCTACACCATCTTAATTTTCAGCTGTCGGATATAATGAATTGAAGGAAATCAAAAGACATAAATTAGTAAAGGGTGTGTGAGAAGTAAAAAAAGTGTGTGGATATCACACCCCTATTTATATCGTTATAGTCACACTATTTGGCAATATAAGTTGTTTATTTAGTTACGTTATAAGACGTGAATCTAGACTTATGACTATTGATCAAGTTAATTTTTGTCTGGTTGATGAGTAGTCTATATTCAAAGTCTAGTATCATAAACATCTATATTGCAACATAAACCCTTACGTGGATAAAACTATTATACTATACCCTTTTTGCATAGTCAAAAAATGAGTTCAGACAAGTGAAGATATACAGAGGATGATCGTTATCTATGTAAAAGAAGAAAAAATTTCTTATCTGAAATGTTTTTTGTGCAGGTTGGTGTGGCTATAGTTCTGGCAGCTACGACAGGTACGGATGGCAACGGCCATATCTCAAAGGGCTATGCCGTACTAGTTCTTGTAATGATGTGTTTTTATGCTGCTGGTTTTGGTTGGTCATGGGGACCTTTGAGTTGGCTTATCCCAAGTGAGATATTCCCCATGAAAATTCGACCAACAGGCCAAAGCATGGGGCTAGCAGTAAACTTTGCCACCACATTTGTTCTCTCCCAAACCTTCTTGTCCATGTTATGCCATTTCAAATACGCCACATTCTTGTTCTACGGCGGTTGGATTCTGGTGATGACCATTTTCGTTGCGCTCTTCCTGCCGGAGACTAAAGGAATCCCGCTGGATCAAGTTCACACTGTGTGGGCGAAGCATTGGTATTGGCGCCGGTTCGTTGAAGGTAGCCCTAAGGTTAATGCGGATGAAAATGAGTAAAGCTAGGGATGCCAAAGTAGAACTCAAGATTTTTCGCTTCAAATGATGCGGTTGTGCTTCACTTGTTCATATTTGATTTCACTTTGAACCTCGTTTGTTTGTAATAGCTAAATCGTCATATCGTAATATGCCACGTTGTTTGGTGACTCCAATTTGGTATTTTTGTTTTCTTTTTTTCCGGTCAACCAAGTATTATATTCGAATGGAAATCATCCCAATGTGTTAATACAGTTTTTAAGTTTAAGAGTAAATGAATTGTATTTCCTAGCTAGGTACAATTAGGTTATATTTTTGTGACACCCGAATGCCTTTGATATTTTGAAGCAAATATCAATATTTGGATCATAAATTGCTGTGATGACATGCTATTTTTTTCTCGTGGATATGAAATGGAATGAAATATGGCAGCATGTTGTGTGAAACTCATAAGTTGACAATATAATTAATTAAGGACTCATTTGGGAAGTGTTTTAAATGACTGAAAACATTTTTAGGGAAAATAATTTTGAGTTCCAAAAATACTGAAGTGTTTTTTTCAGGATTTAACTTGCATTTTTACTAAGAATTGGTTTCAAAAATATTTTTTCAAAAAACGCTTTCAGTCATTAAAAAACACTTCTTAAACGAACCCTAAGGATGATAAAATGCTTTAGATTCTACAAGATCAAACCTAGGAGACTTCAGAAATAATGGAATGGAATAAAAAATGTAAAAGGACAAAATAATAACAAAATGAAAACTCATTCCGGATAAATTAAAAACAGAGGGAAGGAGATCTGGGAGATGGACAAAGGGTTTTCCTAAGTTTGTCAAGGAATGCAAAAGACTTAAGTAACCATAGTGTCGAGTTCCTTAGAGAGAGTTTCTCGCGCCCCCTTTCGGAGATTTACCGTTACCGCTGTAACAGATGGAAATAGTGAACTTGGCGTGAAGGGACAAAGACACAAGAGATCGACTGCTTATATGAAAGACAAACAGATTTTATTTACTTGTTTTATTACAAAAACCATTATACGAAAGACAAACAGATCACGAACTCAGCTTTCCCAACCCATAAGCTTTACTAATAAGGGCATTCCATTGATAACGATAGAAAGAGAAATCCACAAAAAAAGTTGATAAAAAAGGGAGAGGGGTTGAGCTTTATTAGGATTAATAATTGAGAAATAGACAAAATTGACCAATTTTCTTAATCTTGGGATAGAAATAAGCAAAATAGACCATACACAAGCCATGCACAAAACTGAAATTACTAAAATACCCACATATAAATACAAAAAATCCTCAGCTTACTACATCATTTTTCTCATTTGGAAGAGTGGGATGTCGAAAGGGCTCTATGAGCTCTAAGTTTCTGGGTTGAGCTTATATCTCTAAGCTTAGATTTTGAAGAGAGGGAAGTCGAGAGTGAAGCTTCGAAGTGAGGATTTCTAGTTTGTATTAGTGTTTGATCCTTAAAGATATGACCTTTATACCATATTTTCCATTTTGGCAGGAAAGTTCCATTTTTTTTACGAGTAAAGCTTCGGCAACCATATTTCCATAATTGACACACCCCGACCTGGGAAGGTCGAAGCATGCTGGCCATCACCGAGAGGTGACGTAACAATAAGGATATGTGATGTGAAAAGTGAGTGAATTTAAACTAAAACTAAACAAAACTAATGATACTTAGTAGTGAATAGAGTGCGCAATCGTGGGAGTAACCCACTACAAATATCCAGAGCATTAAGACAGTAAGACTACAATAGAGTAGTCAAAGTACTAAAGTACACTTATTACGTAATAGTGATAAGTTCATACGTTTAATACAGAGGAGAATGTCAGAACTGCCGAAATTCCTCGAGTGCCACAAAGAGTACAGCTATCTAGGTCCTGGAGGGGCGAAAAACAAAGTTGAGTGGGTCAGCAAAACAATGCTACAATATAAGTATGGAAAATCAAGTGCATAATAACAGCATATAATTATATCTCAGAGATGTGCCATAACATTAGTAATTCAGTCACAATGGAAAAGAAGGCATGTTATTGACAAAATACTAACATGCAAATAAATACTAACATTAGTCTGTACTAACACACGAGTCGGAGTCACCTGATATGACATGTAGGACAAGGTAGGTGTAATAATATACGTTCTAGTGCTACAATCACATAAAGCTTGCGCTAAGCACAGTCACCTACAAGTCGGAGTCACCTAATGTGACAAGTACGACAGGTTAGCACCTAACTTGGATCCAAGACAAGCATACGGTGCGGGAGGTGAACATACACGTGAAGGCTGGCCCTGGCCCTGACCTGGAGCACTAAGTAATGCTAAGTTAACTATACGAATATATGTATGCTACACAATTCAAATCAATAAATTGGACTCACCTAGGCGTCTTGTAATATCATTTAGAATTCTATCACAGTAATAATTATAAGCAGGTGAAAATATGTATAAACATGCCATAGCCATTATATAATTCTATCAAGCACATTTACTAAATTAAACTATAATTAGCATAATAGGCAAAAATCATTTAAATGCATTTTGTGGAAACTATAAACCATATATATATAGAAATAAACTGCCCACTCACAAGTACGTCACTGGATCGTAGCCCCCGAGCCTAGCTTGGCCCCGTACGTCCTCAGGATACGTTTCCCCTATATGTGAAATAACTAAAATATAATTAATTAAAGCACATATACGGAAACCTAAATAAAACCCCCATAGTTTGCTCAAACCTAGGGTTTAAATATATTAAATAGATCTAGTCGACGTCACAGACACACACGTGTCGATCACACGCTGGCCGGAGGCCGGACACGCCATCACGCGCTGCCACAAGCGGTTGCACATCCTTGCCATGCGCGCTGCACGTGCCCGCGAGTACGCATGTAGTCGCCTTCTTCGCGATTTTCTGCAGTTTTTGGGCCAACTTCCCGAGCTCTTAATGAGCTCGATTCTCAACCAAAAACACTTCTACAAAAGCCAAATTAAAGCTAGGAATGTGGTGAATCGATCTACCTTCAAAAAAAAGTTCATGTGTGGTCCGTGTTGACCAGAAATTTGGTCTGAAAGTGGCCAAATGGCCACGGCCAAACTTTTCTAGAAAGTTGGAAAATTTCTTCCCAACTTCCAGAGTTGATATCTAACTCGATAGTTAACCAAATTCGATGATTCAAATGCCATTTTGAAGTTAAGAACATGGAGAACAAGTCCATACCTATTAAATGTCCAATTGTGGTCGAGGTTGACCGGAAAAATGCGTTGAAAGTGGCCAAATGGCCACAGTCCTCTTCATTGGAAACTGAGCAATCTCCTTCACCTCGAGTTTTTTGAGTTTGAGTTCATTCAAGACAAGTAAATGAGTTCAAAAATGACTTATGGAAATGAAATGGAGGTTCTTAGGGTTTCCCGGGGCTTACCTAAGCCGTGAATGGCTTGAAAATAGTTGTACGAAACTCGCCGAGTCGGACCTTCCGAGTTGGCCGTCCAAAACTCGGTCAACACATGAACCAGGGTATGGTTGTGTTTGTGAGGATGAGATGAGCATAATGGAGTGGTTTTCGAGTTCGATCTGTGAAGGTTTGAGGTCGTTCTTCCTAGTTGCAGAGAGGAGGGTGAAACGGGAGAGAGAGAGAGAAGAGAGAAAGGAAGAGAGAGAGAGTGTGAGATATTTTTCTAATTTTTAGTTGGTTGCTGTGATGATGGAGACGATGGGATTGGTTGATGAGTGAAAGGAAAAGGCATGGGTTGGGTTATAAAAGGGTAGATAGGGATAGGTTTTCAGATTCTTCCACAGTAAAAGGAAATCAAACTCTATCTAGAATAATGATTTTATACTTAAAAGAATTTTCGTGTACCCGTAACGACGTGTATAAATTAAATATGAAGGTTCGAACGAAATAAAAATGATATAAACGCATACACGTCATTCACCGATACGGGCATAATAGTCATTGCACATAATCGAGGAGAAATTACATAGGAAAATTAGGGACGGGTCATCACAACAACCATTTGGTTCATCTTTCTCTCTTTCACTCGGTCGTCGTCTCGATTTCTGCGTCTAATTACTTGTTTTTTCAATTGGTTTTTTGGAATTGCAAAGATGGGAAGTTGAAGAAACCTATACCCACTTATCTTTCGGGAGTATATTTATGCACTTGCTCATGATCATGGTTTAAATAGATCGATTTTGTTGGATAATGTAGGTTATGACACTAAATATAGTTTACTAATTATAAAACGTTTAATTAGTCGAATGTATCAACAGAATCATTTGATAATTTCCGCTAATGATTCTAACCAAAAAAAATTTTTGGGGTACAACAAAAATTTGTATTCTCAAATGATGTCGGAGGGATTTGCAGTCATTGTGGAAATTCCGTTTTCCCTACGATTAGTATCTTCCTTAGAGGCGACAGAAATCGTAAAATCTTATAATTTACGATCAATTCATTCAATATTTCCTTTTTTAGAGGACAAATTCCCACATTTAAATTATGTATCAGATGTACTAATACCCTACCCCATTCATCTGGAAATCTTGGTTCAAACCCTTCGCTATTGGGTGAAAGATCCCTCTTCTTTACATTTATTACGACTCTTTCTTCACGAGTATTATAATTGGAATAGTCTTATTACTCCAAAAAAAATTCTTTTTTCAAAAAGTAATCCACGATTATTCTTGCTCCTATATAATTCTCATGTATGTGAATACGAATCCATTTTACTTTTTCTTCGTAATCAATCTTCTCATTTACGATTAACCTCTTCTGGTATCTTTTTTGAGCGAATACATTTCTATGAAAAAAAAAAATATCCTGTAGAAGAAGTCTTCGTTAATGATTTTCCGGCCGCCATCTTAGGGTTTAGGGTTTAGGGAGGGATAAGGAAGAAAGGGCTCAGAATGTGTTCTGAAAATTTTCATTTGTTTGAGGGTTTTTGTTATTTTAGTTCCAAGTTTCTACATCAATGATTTATGGAATAAATGAGTTGTTTGTAAGATGAATTAATACTTAGAAGTTAAATTAGGGTTTGTGTTTCATGTTGGGGCCTATGGGTTGTGGAATAAACTTTACTTTTTGACGTGCTACAAACTGGGATGGAACAATTTCTGGTTCAAGTGTTCCATTGCATAAATTTGTAAATTTTTTTCTGTAATGTGCATGTGGTGTGCATATGGTGTGCATATGGTGTGCATGGCTAAACTTAATATGAGAAACGGGAATGTTCACTAGTTATAATGCACATATGTTGGGCCCTGAAATGTAGCGAGTATGACCACAACCTAGTTGGCTATGACCACAACCTAGTTGGCCTCAACGAAAAACAAAATTAAGAAAAGGCTTAGAGGCGTTAAGGGGCATGCATGTCCATGAAATAGCGACAACGAGTATCATGTTTTCTACGTGCACGATTAAGCGGTGATTGATATAGTAACAAGACTTTTCAAACAGCCATTGTAAACTTATATACATAACAATTATGTTTTAATTGTATCCACTATACCAATAGGTCGATGTTAAAGTTTCTTATTAATGCGAAAAGCAGCTTGTTGCTCGATCTCCAGTTCTGTGCACATCATGTGCAAGTATTGTACATGTGATGTGCATGTGGTGTGCATATAGTGTATATGGTGGTGATGTCACATGTGATGACGTTATTTTTCTGATTTCGATGAGAAAGCTGTGAGTTTTGGGTTTTTGGGTTTTTGGGTTGGCTTAGATCTATGAACATATCATGTGCATGTCACTGAAATAGATGATTTTTAATGGGATTTTCAGAATCTAGGTTCAAGTCAAAGATTTGTAAACTACAGATCTTTAAGGGATTTCCAAAATCTAAACCCCACATATCCTCCAACGCTGTTAATTACACGATGCACGTCCACACCAAAAACGACGTCGTCGTATTGATACAGTTAACAAATTTGGGATTTTCTTCGAACTTAGAGGGATAAGGCATTCATCGGCGGAGGAGAGAGATTGCAATAGAAAAAAAATGGTGTCTTTAGTTTTTCATAATGGATTTTCTTCGACATCTGAAATTTTTTTGGACTGCAAATTGGTTTTGACCCAGATGGGTTTTGAATGGGATTTTGAATTTGAGGAAGAAGATGATGATTTAAGGAAGAAATCCTCAATCTATAATTGCAAGCACATAATGGCGTGTTTACTAAGGGGTAATGAAACGAGCGGAAACGGAATTGCACAGAGTTCGAGCAATTCCCTTATTTACCAGCACGAAAGGAATGAAAATCTGGGTGGGACCCACCTCAATTTGGAAATCACGTTCCGGAATTTCCAGGAGTCGGATTTTCTAACATTCGGTGGTATTTGGATTCCTTGAATTGATGTCCTCCAGCAATCAGACTTTTGTTCCAAAATTGTCCTCAATCCGTCTTCTCCAGAAATCCACCAATTTAGGAGGCGGTGGGAGGGATATGTGAATATGGAAAGTTGGTGGGGCTAGGGAAGAAGATGATATGGAGGAAAAGGGGAGGCGTGGAGGACTTGTGAAAACGGGAGCTGATGGGAAGGGCTGGGAAAGAAAATGGGGAAGGCGTGGTAGGCTGTGAATAAAAGGGAAGGCGTGGAAAAGCTGTGCAGGTTGGGGAAAGAAACAATTGGAGACCCATCTCCCACTGAACAAGTCACACCCTTCGTCAGTCTTGTCGACGGCGAATGGCAATTTCTCTCTCTTATTCCCTAGCCCCAAAACAAAAGACCCAATTTAGTAAATTCCAAAGTTTCAATTTTTTGCATCGGAAAAATGGTTAATTCGGTGGAATGGGGTGGGTTGACTCACCTGTTTTGATGACGATTGGGTTGGAGCGGGAGGTGAGTTGAAGCTACTGGCCAAAAATGTAGGTGAGGTCCTCGCCGTAGAGGATGCAGACGAAGAGGATGAAGACGAGGAGGGTGAAGAGGTAGAGAGAGAGTCGAGCCATGCAGAAGATGACCAGAATAATTTATTTTAATAAGGGCAATTTAGTAATCAAGTTAGTCTTAATTCCAATTTAGGTAAATTAGTAAACAAGTTATTTGAAACCAATGTCATTCTTACTCCGATTCCAGCTAGTTTAGTAAACAACTTTAACAAGAATCTAATTCTGATTCTCCCTCAATCCAATTCCTCCTCAATCCAATTCCTCTTCAATTCAATTCCCCTCAATCTGATCATCACAGATTAGTAAACGAGCCCTAAATGCGTTCATTTCCCAAAATGGCCAATCAGCAAACACAAACAATCTCTAAATAAATCAAATCTTCCAACTGAATTTTTCGTTATCTTTCACTAATCTAAGAATAGCCAATAAATATCAATTTTAGAGAAAGAGGGAGGGAGGGAGGGAGAGAGAGTAAGTAGAGAGAGAAATAAGAAAATATGATGAAATAACCCATTTATATACGAGGGCAATTTGATAATTTAAAAATGTAAAAAAAAATTATTTTTGTCCGATTATTATGCAATGCGTGCATATTCAAAAAATCATATTTCTATCTAAAAATTAAGAAAAAAGATCATTTTTTTCTCTTTTCCCTTCATAATTTGAAAGTCCACGGTTAGTGTGCCCCCGTTGGCGCAGAGAGATGGATAACCCGTCAAAGATTGAGTTGAAGCCAAGTGTTGTCCACTGAAGTAGTTGACACATTACAAGGACCGACTACTTAGGTGATCTATTAGACAACCACAACCACCCCCACCCCCACCCCACCCCCACATCCTCTCTCTCTCTCTCTCTCTCTCTCTCTCTCTCTCTCTCTCTCTCTCTCTCTCTCTCTCTCTCTCTCTCTCTCTCTCTCTCTCTCTCTCTCTCTCTCTCTCTCTCTCTCTCTCTCTCTCTCTGTCTCCTTTTCTAATGTAAAAACCCCCTTTTAAAGTTTACCAAAATAAAAAAAAAAAATAAATAAAAAATAAAAATAAAAACCCTTTTAAATGTGAAAAAGTTCTGGTTTCTTTTTTGTTGTGTTCTAAGTGTAACCTTAGGGTTTGCACTATAGTCATTTACCACTCGAATGTCTTGAGTGCATAATAATTATTTTAGAAAGACGAATATGTCTAAAAAGAAAAACAGTGAAGTTTTAGAATACTTGTTCCTTATACGGGAGATTTTAAACTCAAATGTCATATTCTCTTACAATATGTATACAATCGGTTGTACTTAAAAAATACATCAACTTAAATCGAGTTTGGAGTTGGTTCAATATATGTCTAATTCAGTGAATCACATTTGGCTCAATATATGTCTAAATCTAGTAAGCCTACACACGTGCTTCACGTCATCCAATTCATCATATAAGATCTTATTTAAATTTAAAAAAAAAAAATTAAAATAGCAAGTGACCCTTTACCACAGTGGTGGAAAGTGTTGAGCTCTTCTATGACGACGTGGGTTCAAACCCCGTTGATGGCTAATCTAACTTCTAATCTAACAAAATTAAAAAAATGTTATGTTAAGTCGGATCGGATTACCTTAATTCATCTATCCGGATTCCTTTATAATTGGATTATCCGGTTCAAATCTTATTCGAATAATCAGATTGGAAACCTCGATCTATATAATTGAAGAAAGTTGAGGTTTCACCATAAAACCAAGAAAACTTTAACGAAAAACTCCCGGTACTGTTCATTTTAACGAAAAACCACATTTTTACACTAAAAAGTCAATCCTGATACTATTCACTTTACCTTTTATTTTGTCCTTATCGTTAAAACTAAAAGTTTTCAAGCCCTTTTCATTAGTTTTCCTTAAAACGGAATTGGCAATATAAGGAGTAGCCAAACTTATCTATAAGCCCATTCAAGGTCCATCCTCCCATCAGTGTGAGATTTATTCTTACACGCTCTCTCACGTGTGCAAATTTTCAAACCTAATACGTGGACAACACAAACAAACGGGTGAGGTGGAGCATGTATGGCCTTTGGGCTTCACACATGGGACAACCTGTTGTGATACTATGAAGAAAGTTGGAGTTCCACCATAAAAAGAAAAGTTGGGGTTCTATCATAAAACCAATTGGCAATAAGAGGAGTGGCCTAACCTCTTATACCCTCTTGTAATGTTTCTTCTTTCATGATGTGTGACTCTTTTACCTTCACATCCTCACACAGCCGCTCACATGTGGTGAATTTCAAGCCGTGTGGACAACAAGAATTGGGTGACATGGAGCACGTGTGGTCGTAGGGCTTCACACGTGGGTCAACACTGCTTTGATATCATGAAAAAAGTTGAGGTTCTACCATAAAACCAAATGGCAATATGAGGATAGCCTAACTTACTTATAAGCCTATGCAAATTTCCTCCCACCATCAATATGTGATTCATTCTCAACAGTAATTACATCATATTCGGATTAGGTCCAGATCAAAATCTGATCCATTAATATGTCTAAATGTCGGAATCAGATTTCTTTCGAAATAGGCTACAAAAATTGAGCTAGTAGTCTTCTAGCAACCATGACTCAAGCTCAGCTACACAACTTTTTTTTCTTCTGAAACTTAAGAAGTGGTACCTAAACGAACTTTTGCCCTAGATTATATAATAGTTATATAATAGTGTTTGGGTACTACTAAGAAGACCAACTATTTACCCCAAATTTTGTAAATTATACGACCGTAGTTGTGATGATTGAATTATTACTTAATGTTGATTAACGACTTGCTTATTTTCTATTGGTGATAGATCATATGATTTGCAAATTTAATATAAAAGTTGGGTTTGCCTAACATGACTGACAGTGTTTCAAATATCCAAATTATTTCATTCTAACAAGTAAGATGCTGACACGTACATGTTAGTGTGTAAATTGTGATATGATATGGCAGTGGTTGTCTAGCTTATATTGCTAGGATAATTAGCTAAAAGGGTGTGTATGTTTTCTTATTTAAGTCTCATAGGTCTTAAGTAAGTGAGTGTACAAGTGTCTTCATCTCATAGGGTGTAAGATGGATGGCTAGGATTACTTGGATGTAATTTTGAATACTGCCAAAAGTTGTAACAACTGTTAAGAGGAGAGAGACATTTTCTCTCTCACTCTGTGGTGAATAGAAACATTGGGAAGAACTTGCAGAGTCATACTCTCTATTTTTCATTCCCTATCTCTCTCTCTATTGCATCATCTTTTCTATTCTCAGTAAGGAACTGTGAGTCACAACTCACAGAGAGCACAATTTCTTCTAAATCTAACATGGCCTCAGAGCAAGGTTGGGTCTGAATCTCTGGGCGTCGATTCTGTGAGAAATAGCGAGCGAGTGTTCGTAAGACATTGTTGCAAAGAAATAGTAGAGAGAGGTGTGATCAAAGTCTAATATGGCTGGATCTAGTGGAGGTGAGCTTCGAGCTCCGATATTCAACGGAGACAACTTCGATTTCTGGCAGATTCGAATGAAAACAATTTTCCGATCTCACGAGCTATGGAACATTGTTGAGTTGGGTTTTCCTGATTCAGCGAAGGTGGAAGGAGAACTCACTGAGGCGGAGAAGAAGTTGCGTAGTGAAAATCTGGTCAAGGATGCACGGGCTCTTGGAATCATTCAGGGAGCTGTATCGGATCAAATTTTTCCACGCATCGCAACCCTGGAAACTGCGAAAGCAGCCTGGGATATTTTGAAGCAAGAGTATGTAGGGGACAAACAGGTACGATCTGTGAAATTACAAGGTATACGTCGTGATTTTGAGTATACTCGTATGAGTGAAAGTGAATCTCTAGCTGCATATTTAGCTAGGTTATTCGATTTGATAAATCAGATGCGAAGTTATGGAGAAGATCTTAGTAATCAGAGAATTGTGCAAAAGTTGTTGATTAGTTTACCCAAAACATATGATAGTATTGCTTCTGTTATAAAGAATACTAAAGATATTGATGTGATTGATGCACAAGATGTGGTTGCCATCTTGAAGGGGTATGAACTGAGATTAATCAGACATGAAGAGAGTAGCACTGAACGTGTATTTTCTAGCTTAGATATTTCATCTAAGAACAGTAAATTTGGTAATCAATATACCAATACTGGTGGATCAAAATCTCAGAAGAATTTCAAATTCAAGGGAAAACAGTGGACTAACAAGTTCACTCCAGGTGTAAAGAATGATGCTAGCAACACTGGGGGTGCTTGTAAATACTGTGATAAACTTCACTATGGAGAATGTTGGCTGAAAGGGAAAATTAAATGTCACAAGTGTGGAAAGCTTGGTCACATTGCCAGGGTTTGCAATCTCAACAAGAATATTCAGCAGGGGAATTTTGCAAACAAAGTGGGAGAGCAAAGGAATTTTGCAAACAAGGTGGAAGTAATCATATGACCTCCATAGATGATTTGCTTGTAGACAGTGGGTTATGTTTGGTATATAGACAGTGGGTGCAGTAATCATATGACCTCCATAGATGATTTGCTTGTAGACATTGATAGAAATGTTAAGGCAAAAGTGCAACTTGGCACAGGAGTTCTAGTTGATGTGGAAGGTAAAGAAACCTTAGTTCTTGATACTGATAGGGGAACGAGGTGCATAAGAGAAGTTATGTTAGTACCTGGACTTACAAAGAACCTAGTCAATGTTGGACAGATGACTGAACATGGGTATTTTTTGGTGTTTGGTGATTATAAGGTGGATATATTTGATGACAGAACTCTAACAAATTTAGTGGTCAGTGTGAAGCAAAAAAGGAACAGGTGCTTTCCACTTGTGTTTAAATCAAGTGATCAATTGGTACTGAAAATGGATGTGCATCAGTGTGGTAAAATGTGGCATAAAAGGTTTGGTCACTTGAATTATAGGAGTCTGAAACAATTGCAAGAGCATGATATGGTTCTTGGATTACCTGAAATGCATGACAGTGAAGGTGTGTGTCAGGGATGTGCATTTGGAAAGAATCACAGAGAGTCTTTTCCAAGGGAATCAGTTTGGAGAGCAAGCATGCCTTTGGAGCTCATACACTCAGATGTGTGTGGTCTTATGCAAACACCAACATTGAGCGGAAATAGATACTTTGTGACATTCATTGATGACTACTCAAGGATGTGCTGGATATATCTTTTGAGACACAAGTCAGATGTCCTTCATGTATTCAAGAAATTCAAGGCTATGGTGGAACTTCAAAGTGGCTACTCTGTGAAGAAATTGAGGACAGATAGAGGAGGAGAGTTTACTTCAAATGAGTTTGAAATTTTTTGTGAATCTTTGGGTTTGGAGAGACAGCTCACTATTGCATACTCTCCACAACAGCATGGAGTTGCAGAGAGGAAAAACAGAACCATAGTGGAGATGGCTAAATGCATGCTTCATGAGAAAGGCCTTCCTTATAGTCTTTGGGGTGAAGCTGTGATTACATATGTCTACCTACTTAACAGATGCCCTACAAGAGCATTGAAGAATGTGACACCTTTTTGAGAAGTTCAGTGGAAGGAAACCTGGAATTAAACACTTGAGAGTGTTTGGTTCAGTGTGTTATTCTCTTATTCCAGGAAATCTGAGACACAAATTGGATAAAACAAGTGTCACTGGTATTTTTATTGGCTATGGCACCTGTGAGAAAGGGTACAGACTCTTTAATCCTGAAACTCAGAAGTGATACTTTCAAGAGATGTGATTTTTGATGAAGATGGTATATGGGATTGGAAGAAACATAAGGTTAAAGAAGTGTGCATTCCATTTTCTGTAAGTGGATCTCCAGGAAGGGAAGAAGTTGATGAGGGTTTAGATTCTGTGGAACGAGTTATGTCTGAAGATTCTCAAATTCAAATTGCAGACTCTCCATCTGTTGCCTCAGGAAGTTCAATCAACTCAATTTCTACACCTCAGTTTGATAATACTCCACTGAGATATAGAAATTTGAGTGAAATTTATGAAAGATGTCATGTGTGTATCATTGAACCAGAATGCTATAATGAAGCTACACAGGATGAAGCTTGGAAGAAAGCAATGGCAGATGAAATTGGCATGATTGAGAAGAATCAGACTTGGGAACTAGTGGACAGACCATCTGATAAACCTGTGATTGGGGTGAAATGGGTGTATAAAACTAAATTGAATTTGGATGGATCAATTCAAAAGAACAAGGCTAGACTTGTTGCAAAAGAATATGCACAAAAGCCTGGAATTGATTATAATGAAACCTTTGCACCTGTTGCAAGGTTAGACACAGTTAGAACATTGATTGCACTGGCTGCAAAGAACAAATGAAGGTTGTTTCAACTGGATGTAAAGTCAGCGTTTTTGAATGGTGTGTTAGAGGAGGAAGTATATGTAGACCAGCCAGAGGGGTTCACTGTGAAAGGAAATGAGGATAAGGTATACAAACTGCACAAAGCTTTGTATGGATTAAAGTAGGCACCTAAGGCCTGGTATGGGGAGATAGATTCATACTTTGCAGAGTGTGGTTTCAAAAGAAGTATTAGTGAAGCAACTCTGTACACCAAATGCAGAGGGGGTTCCGAGATGATTATTGTGTCTGTTTATGTTGATGACATAATATACACTGGAAATTGTCAAGAGTTAATGGATGATTTTAAATCTGACATGATGCACAAATATGAGATGACTGATCTGGGACTCTTACATCATTTTCTTGGTATGGGAGTTATGCAAACTGAGAAGTGTATTTTCATTCATCAGAGAAAGTATGCTTCATCTCTACTGAAGAAATTTGGACTCCAAGATTGTAAATCTGTGAGTACTCCATTAGTTCAAGGTGATAAACTAAGAAGAGAAGATGGAAGTGGAGCTGCAGATGAAGCTCAGTATAGACAAATTGTAGGCAGTCTGTTGTATCTCACAGCAACTAGACCTGACATAATGTATGCTGCATGTTTGTTATCACGGTTTATGCATTGTCCTTCTAATAAGCATTATGGGACAGCAAAGAGAGTACTAAGATATGTTCAAGGAACTCTTGATTTTGGCTTGGAATACAAGAAAGGTGAAGGAGCAATCTTAGTGGGATTCTGTGACAGTGACTGGAGTGGTTCAGAAGATGATATGAAAAGCACATCTGGTTATGCTTTTACCTTTGGCAGTGGGGTTTTCTCTTGGTCTTCTGTCAAACAACAATGTGTTACATTATCCACAGCTGAAGCAGAGTATATCAGTGCATCTGAAGCAACAGCGCAGGCTACTTGGTTGAGATTTGTTCTGGAGGATTTTGGTGAAATGCAAACTGTTGCAACACCAATGAACTGTGACAATACTTCAGCCATAGCTATCACTAAGAATCCTATTTTTCATCAGAAGACCAAGCACATAAAGGAGATACCACTTCATAAAGGAAGCATTGCAGCAAGGAGTGATTGATTTGGTGCATTGTCCTACAAAGGAGCAAGTTGCTGATATTTTTACAAAGGCATTGACAAGGGAGCAATTCACCCATCTTAGAGAACTTCTCGGAGTTAAATCAGTTCACAATTTAAAGGAGGCTGTTAGTGTGTAAATTGTGATATGATATGGCAGTGGTTGTCTAGCTTATATTGCTAGGATAATTAGCTAAAAGGGTGTGTATGTTTTCTTATTTAAGTCTCATAGGTCTTAAGTAAGTGAGTGTACAAGTGTCTCCATCTCATAGGGTGTAAGATGGATGGCTAGGATTACTTGGATGTAATTTTGAATACTGCCAAAAGTTGTAACAACTGTTAAGAGGAGAGAGACATTTTCTCTCTCACTCTGTGGTGAATAGAAACATTGGGAAGAACTTGCAGAGTCATACTCTCTGTTTTTCATTCCCTATCTCTCTCTCTATTGCATCATCTTTTCTATTCTCAGTAAGGAACTGTGAGTCACAACTCACAGAGAGCACCATTTCTTCTAAATCTAATAGTACATTGATCACCAACCATCTAGTGAATAAATTTGGTGAATAGATTTTGATGAGTCATTAGTGAATCTTGTATACAAGTATACTTTGTTTTTCGTGGTTTCAAAACCTACATGCATATGCTTGCTTTTATAATCTAGACATGTATTGTGCATATAATATAAAGGTTTCGGTTCAAAAGCTTATGACTCCCACGGGCTGACGGCCACTCAACGGTTAACAGATTAATAAAATCTAAAAACGACTGAAAGTGATCAATCTTGGCAGGCTGCTTTAATTCTATGTAATACATTTTGTCACCCCCACCTCCATCTCAAATCAAAGCCATTAATACCAGATAATTACACTTACGTACATTCAGTGACGGAGCTAGAGTTTTTTCTATTGTAGTAGAGCCAGGAATTTGTCAATCTTAAATGATCATAAAATTATGATAAATTAGCTTATACATAAAAATTACTGAAGAAATGGTCATGAGTATCTGCTTATTAAGCATAAAAAATATTCCAAGTTTCCAACCTTTATATTGTTTTTTTTAACAAACGATATTATCTAAACCAAAGGAGAGGGAGATGAGCTTAGCCTTACAATGGGCTAGCAGCAATGTGGTTCAAACTCGCCTTTAGTGAAAATCGAATCTAAGACTTCTCACTTACAAGTGAAGAAGAATACCAAGACCATAATACTAAGTGGCCCAATCTTTGTATTGTTATGATTTAATTAATTACATTTTAGCAGATCGTGCTTTATGGCAAAAAACAATCATACATATGCACCTTGATGAGAACTCAAATAAAAAAAAAATTGAATATAAGTATGAGGAAATGAAATTAAATATCATTTATTTGATTAGGCAAAGAATGAAATTATGAGATTAAGTGTTGGACCCCAACCGTGAGCAAATTACATTTGTGAGGTCAACTTTAAATATAAAAGCCAAGCTACATCAAATATCATATATAAATACAACTTTCCAAATTGTAAGAAGGGTCATATAACCCTCCTAGGCATTAACTGGTTCTTCCAGTGCCGGTATATATCACTTTACCAATTATTCACCTGATAAGAGAAATACGTCAAAACCGTGTAAATGTATAGTTGCATAAAAGTTTGTCTCATGGTCGCTGTGGGACTCTTTCAAATGTTAAATTAGGGTTCTCATGCAATTACAAACTATAAGAGAGATACATACGTAAGAAACCCGTAACACAGTTCCATAGAGCTTATCTCATATATGGGACTTTTTCAAATGTTGGATTAGGATTTTCATGCATTTCATTTGGTACTTTAAGATGGTGAGCATGGTTGTTAAATATGTTTGTCCAATTAATTATGAAGAGAATTGGTGACTTTGAAGTTGAACCGAGAAAATTAGTCGGTTGAATAGAAGCAATATTGTCGGTTCTTTCCCTTCTTATGTTCGAAGCTGGATTTTCCTGCTAGGACACTAGAAATAAGTGCAATAACATTCTTTTTAATTAAAAGAAAATTAATTCTGGAATTTATGAACACACAAGAGAGTAGATATTCTGACACTTGATTCTTATATGGGGGAAACTGATTGAAACTTGATGAATAAATTTTCACAGAGAGAGAGAGAGAGAGAGAGAGAGAGAGAGAGAGAGAGAGAGAGCATAAATAAATGGAAGAAGAGGTGGGTTGGGAGCATTTAACAGAAGGAAATAAAACCAGTGCTGGTGCTGGTAAGAGTGACGATCGAAAGAAAAGAGTGTCGAAGTAAGTGAGAGTGGTTTCAATGGTCATCCTTGAATTCTGCATTTAATTGAATTCAAGATGATTTAATGAAGGCAGGTGAACAATACTTGAAACCCTCTTCCCCTCAAAGCCTTTAATACTCTTTGGGACCCTTTAGGATTTTCTCAAATATATATTTTTTTGGTAATCATCTATTGATAAATCTAGAGTACTAGTCTCCGAACTTTTGCTTGATTGAAGCTTTGATCCCTAATTTAAAAAATTTCGAAGTATTGATCCTTGAACTTATTATAACGTGAAGTAACCTAATTATTTTGGAAACTTTAACGAAAAGCTTACAGTACTGTTCACTTTAACGAAAACCACATTTTTACACTAAAAAGTCAATCTTGTTACTATTCATTTTACCCTTTATTTTGTCTTTATCGTTAAAACTCAAAATTTTCAAGCCATTTTCATTAGTTTTCCCAATTATTTTTTGGGTAACACAAAAGTTCTAATAGAGTTACCCAAAATGATCATTACTTTATATTGTGACAATTCAGATACCAATACTCATGAATTTTTAGTTCTAAGATCAAAACTGCAATTCAAAGACATTACATCATGAATTTTCTTTTACCTTTTTTTTTTGTTGTTCTTTGCACTATGGAAATGTCATCAGCACTCCTTAGTCCTTATACAAAATTTTCCTTGTTTTGTTATACATTTGGAGTGCATGATGACTTTTTTAGAGTGCTAGTAGCAGCTCATTTTTTATACAACAATATTCTATTCTAAATGACAAGAAAAATTAGGCTAAGTCGTACAATGAATAAGTCATAATTTAAACTCAACACAAATACTATACATTCTTGCAATCATAATTTCTCTTCTAGTTTTTCTTTTCTCCACTTTACATTCTTGTTTTCAATTTGGTGGCTACCTTACAAAAATGCCCCTTTGTTAGGAAAACTAGTTTTTGTGTCCCAGCTCTTTTGACCAGTACCAATAAACAGGCCTGGTATTTATGTCATTAGTTGTCTAGTCTATTTAGGGTCCCTCTCCAATTTATACTTGATTGGTTATTTTTTTCTAAGCACACCCTCCTCTCCAATGCCCTTATGGCTTCATCCTTCATGAGTATGCTTAGATCTTTCCCAAACAAATGAACCTTTTTCTTTTCCTTTTTTTTTTTGGGTCGACGCCAAACAAAGGAACCTATTGCCCACCAAAACTTGCAATCTCTTTTTTCTTTTGCCCTTTGCACTTACTCCAATTCTGACTAGGGATGGGCAACGGTTATGGCGGACGGGTAACCGCGATTATTTATCCATAACCGTTTATTCTCATACCCGCATAACCGTTTACCCGTTGGGTAATTGCCTAAATGGTTATACCCATACCCATAACCGTTTATAAACGGTTAACCATATACATAACCGCATACCCATTTAACCGTAACCGTTTAATACTCGTTTACCCATTTATCATTTTTTAACCCGTTTATCATTTCTTTTTTACCATTTACTCATTTTTCACCCGTCTACGTGTTTTTTAAACAACTTGAAAATTAAAAAAGAAAAATTTGTCATAATTTTCTTTCTCTAACAATTAAACACCGTTATAGGTATGTTCATCATACATTTCCGCATTTTAATTTTTTAAGTCCTTATACTATTCCAATAATTGAAATAATAGTTTACGGACAATATTTTTAACTGTTAACAATGAAGGTAATATAAAATTGGCTAAATATTCTTGGGTTATAAAAACTGTTAAAAGACAGCATTCTTTGGTTATTTAACTCGGAATGTAAAGTATTAACATAATATACATAATGGACCATGAAATTTAAAGTGGTTAAGGAAAACTATATTATATTAGCTACATAAATCATGCACTATAGTCAATAGCATTGATCTAAGTTTTGTCCGATAGGGAACATGGTTTGTGTTAATTTTACATATATAAAATAAATGGGTAAACCGTTACCCGTTTATAACCGCTGTTAATACCCATAAACGCCCATTTAAATTTCGCGGGTAAACGGTTATACCCATAACCGTTTATTTATCTAAACTGTTACCCATAACCGTAACTGTTTAATTTAAACGGACGGGTAACCGTGGTTACCCATAACCAATGGGTAGTTGCCCATCCCTAATTCTGACCCAAAATTGCACTCTGCTATACCACATTCACGAGATATAATCAAGGCGTAGAAGAGAAAATGCAAAACAAATAATAAAGAACCAGCAGTTAGATAGGGCCAATGAAAACTCAATAAATATATCATTTTTATGATATCCTGTTTTAGTTTTTTTTTTATCATATTTTTTTTTATTGTTTTGTTATTGTGAAATATGAGAGAAACTTACGTGGCACAAATGCATTGTCGTTGCCATTCCATGCCAATGAATATGAGAACTTACACATATCTTTTTTCCATTGAAATGTTATGTTACCGTAGCGATGAACCAGTGCCATGTACATACCTCTCATGAAGGACATAAGCATATTAGGTACTTATTCTTTTAAAAGTGGGATTCAACAGCCTAGTCTATTAGAAGTTGAACTCAAAACTACCTATTTAATAAGGGTAGAGGTACCACGACACTATAAGGTCAGTGACATCAGTGAACCTTTGATGTATGAGGTTTATAGTACATGAGCTATATATTTAAATGTTTAATGGATAGATTGATTACAATAAAAATATTCAATGTTCACCAAATATGTAAACAAATTTTAAACAATAGTTAAAAGAAAAGTATCTGATTGTTGGTCCAAGAATAAATATAGTTTCTGATCTTAGGAGCAAATGGATAGGGTCATGAATTGCAAGATGTACTTCAAAGAAAAAAAATTAAATAAATATTGAATGAAGAAATAAAATAAGGGGCATGGCGGATATAATGGCCGATGGTGTTGGCTCAAGATCGTAGGGGGACCGGGGACGTTCTATCGAGGGTCTGGTTCCTTCCAATTGCTTTGAATCGGGAGAATGTGTAAGTTGATGGTCAACAGCAATTCGGGTCCTGATGTGTAATTTGCCTCACTTAGTACCGTACTGCTTAAATTATAAAAAAAAACTGCTATAAAAAAATGCAGAGAGCATTTTTGTGTTTAGTAAACATTCAAATTCAGTTTTTTTTTTTTTTTCAGCTTTAAGTGAAAAATGGCCAAAAATAGGAAACTGCAAATCCCAGCTTTGAAAAACCGCTTTCAATCCCAAGCGGTAAGTGAACAGTAACATTAAATGAATTTTTCAAAATTGGCAATCTGGCCATCTCTTCCTTTTTCCTCCAGCCTTGCTCTCCATCGTTGAATTTATGTGCTTGTTCGGATTTCTGGGCTTTGTCGAATTTCGAGGCTTCTTCGTCGGATTTCTGGACTTTGGTTGATGCGACCCAACCTTCCTTAGGATCTAGCGGAGACAGTTAGAGAGAGATCTCACAGAGACAGTAGAGAGAAGGGGGAGAGAGGGATTGAGCGGCGGAAGAGAGAAATACAGAGGTTATGCCAAAAAAAATAGGGATAAGGTAGAAGAAATGATCCCTGTGAGTTAAGAATAGAATAAAAAAAATATAAATATCATAATATCATGATAAAAAAAAGAGTAAAGAGTGACGATAAAAAAAGGTAAACATTAACAATATTATATCAAACACGTTACTGTATTATTTTACAAATATAATTGATGAATACATCTAATTAGACTACTTTCAAGTACATTAACAATATTGTACTAATGAATCCTAGCTATTAAGTCTAAAATATTTCAATTGAATTAGTTTGTCATACTAATTAATATTTAAGATAAAGTTTATAAATATTTTTTCTTTTAAAAATAAAGTATATTTAGTAATTCACCTTTATTTGTTAAGAAAATTAAATTAATGGCACATCTAGTATTATACCCTTTTTGGTCATTCACACAGTCACAGCTGTTTTACATAAAAGTTTACCAAATACTATAATACTGTTTTTTTTTCTTTTCCAAAAGCACTTTTACAAAAAAGTTTACCAAACACTCTGCTGCTTTATTTCACAGCTGCTTATTCTCACAGCACAACAGAAACAGTTTTTTTTTCAAAGCACAACAATACCAAACCAGCCCTTAATCCTCTATGTGTAGTTGTCTACGATCAAGTTTTCTCCCTTTCAGTTAGAAATCTCTTTTTACCTTCAATATATCATGAGAAATGTTAAGGAGACTCTCTGCTACCTTATAATTTAACGACAATTTCGGTACCAACATTATAAAATACTGTGCAAAAAACATGAGATGACAGAGAGTTCCACTTTTGAGTCTCCTTAGCAGTTCTCATATATCATTGATTTCCCTATAAAAAAAAACACAAATAGCCGATGGTGTTGAGAGCTTTAAAAGCAAATTTAATTAGTTGCAGTGATTAATTTCATGGCTTATGGCAAGGAATGTGGTTATTGACGGGTGTGAGGGAGAGAGGAGTTTGGGTGTTGAGAGCTTTAAAGGTTTTTGTTTTTCTTTGAGTAACCTAATTGTGGGAAGTTGGAGTTATGGTGTATATTAATGATCCATAGATATTCAAGACCTTCCTTCAACTGTATACAGACTCTCCTCATTTAATGGCCACTTCACACACCTCTTCCCTCCTCTTTCCCATCTCACCGCCCTCTCATAAGAATCATAACTTGGCATTTGGTGTCCATTTGATTTTCAACTATTGGCTTCTAGCTTGGCTAGCTTAGCTCACCTTCAATTGAAATCAAAGTGTTTTTAGCACTTCAAAATAGTTATTATTAATTTCTCTCTTATAGAAATCAAGGGGAAAATGGAATTGGAGGACTTGGAGAGTGCATGATAACTATGTTACAGTGCTTACGTGTACTCTTCTAATATTCAGAACAAAAGAAACATCTACAAAACTGTTCATGTTGCATTTCAGTGTTGAGTGTCAACATTCCACTTAAAACTCGTTTACATTTGGCTAGCTTAGGTTGCTTACTTTTCAGGACATGAGTTATATATATATATATATGTTAAATTGTTCCTCCAGTTAAAACTTGACCTTTGGTCTACAATTGGCTTCTAGCTTGGCTAGCTTAGCTAACTTAATTTTCCGATACATGCAAAAACTTGTGAGGTTGTCCCAATCACCCGATAGTACCGACTGTTACAGTAGTTTGAGCTTGGGATGAGTTCCAGCAACATAAATTTATAGTAAATTTGGGTAAAGACTATTCTAAAGTGTTAATAGCAATTCTCTTTGAATTTTGATGACTTGAAAACTTATGTGAATGTTCTTGCATGCCAAGTGGCACGATAATCCAATGAAAACTTGGCATTCGGTGTACATTTGGCTTTTAGCTTGGCTAGCTTAATTCACTTACTCTTCAAAGCATGAGTTGTTCTTGCCATAGGACAATGTTGAGTGGTGGAATAGTCTTGCTAAAATTTGGCTTTGGTGTACATTTAGCTTTTAATTGTGGCTTATGCATGGCTTGGATAACATACCTCACTAAATTCGAGACATAAAAAACTTATGTGTAGTTGTTCCTGCCAGATAGTATCACTCAATTTCACAATATATAGCCTTGGTTTGGTACTGGGGTGATTCTGAAAAAAGTGGCTATAAAAAAAAGCTGGCAGCTTTTTTATGTTTGGTAAACATTCAACTTCAGTTTTTTTTCACAGTTTTGGGTTAAAAAAAAGCCAAAAACACAAAGCTGCAAAACCCAGCTTTGAAAAACCAGCTTTTTCACATGTTTTACATAAAAGTTTATCAAACTCTATAATACTGCTTTTTTTTTTCAAAAGCACTTTTACAAAAAAGTTTACCAAACACTATACCGCTTTATTTCACAGCTGCTTATTCTTACAGCACAGCAGAAGCAGTTTTTTTTCAAAGCACAGCAATACCAAACCAGCCCATAGTCTAGTTAAGACTTTTAAAATGTTTTTAAAAAAACATAAAAATCGGTAATCAAATTTGAACACATGTCATGTTTTAACTGAATTGTTGCATTGCATAGTATTGCCATATGGCAGAAGTTATATTTATTTTTCGTGTACAGTATACAGTCCATGGAGACCAAATGCATTGCTAAGATTTATATAGTTGGGTGTGTTGGGTGGCATCAAGATCAGGGGGGTTGGGGGTATTAGACCTAGGAGTTGAGTTGGTTAGAATTTCACATCTTCGGCTTTAATAGAGAGCTGGCTTGGAGCTCTATCTCTGCTATAATAATCAGTGTTAATACAACCAACTTGGAATGCACGTCATGCATGCGTAGGCCAGGTTTCTTTTAGTTGTACCTTCAAATTTTGCCCCTTAGATCCTCCCTTGCAATTGTGGCCAAACTCCACCAGCCTATATAACTACCAAAAACATTTCCCAACCATTTGACATATAATCCAATCCAACTCTCTCAACCTCTCAACTCTCAATTCTGTGCGTGTGCTTTTGTAAAAAGAGAGAGAGAGAGAGAGAGAGAGAGAGAGAGTACAACTACTTATCTTTGAGTGATTGAATCAGCTAGAGCTATGGTTTCTTTTCAAGCTCATCCTCTTTCTCCAAACCAAAAGAAGGCAATCCCAGACTTTGAGGATTCATCCAAGAAAAGAAAATGGGACGACGATCCATACGATCATATGGAGCAACTTTTCGAAAAACGTGCGAAAGTACCACAAAGCACACCGAAATCCTTGTTTGATATCGAGCTTCACCTTGAGACTCCATTGCCTTTGGAGTGGCAAAGATGCCTTGATATTCAGGTATATTATATATATATATGTGTGCGTTGTGTATGTTTCAATTATATAAACATAAGTAACAAAGATAGCATACCGTTAGATAACCATTTCAGTTTTTAGTATTTTACTTCTAAATAGAAACAATTTTTTTTATCGATCGTGTACATGCAGTCGGGGCAGATACATTTTTACAACACAAGGACTCAGATGAAGACTTCAAGGGACCCAAGGAGGAGCCCTGAGCCACCAACTTGTCCAGCTGCTGATCATCATCGTCGTCGTCGTCCCATGAGCCTCGACCTGGAGCTCAACCTAAGATCATGTGATCAATCCAGCGCTAATTCAGACATTTCATCAACACATAGCTTCAGTGATTTGTTCATGGAGCCCCACAGACCAACAAAAAGTAACCCTATTAATTTAGGGTTTCTTGTTGATCATCACCATCAGCAGCAGCAGGAGATGGTGGCCACTGTGTGCATCAAGTGCCACATGCTGGTGATGCTGTGCAGGTCTTCTCCTGCATGCCCTAACTGCAAGTACATGCACCAACCTGATCAGAGCCCACCAACCCTATTCAATTTCAAGCCAAGTTGTACTAGTAGCTTCATGTGTTAATTAATTAGCTAGTAATTAAGCTTCTGCTAATTAAGACTAATACAAGGCATGCCATATTATGTAACAGTTAATTATATATTCTGTGTTATACTCTTCCTGGAGGGTTTAAATTTCTGTCAAGTTATAGCTTCATCTTCCTCCTCTATTAGAAAAATGACTGGTAAGAGTGCTAATCTATATATATATATATATATATATAGAGAGAGAGAGAGAGAGAGAGAGAGAGAGAGAGAGACCTCTCTACCTAATGTAAATATAAATGAAGCTTATTATCCTACTACTAAAGTTGTTTAAACCATGGGTGTCGGAAATCATGGTCTGCTACTGATTATATATAAATACTCTACTTTTCTTAATCTGTCTCAAGGTTTTTATCTCTTTGCTTTATAAGTATATTGGAAGAGATCGAACCCTCAACCGCTGCAAACTAATGACGATTTATAGTGGAGGTCCACACTTTACTGGCGTAGGTGTCATCATCGCATTTATTATTATTTTATAGAATTATAAGTTTTTTTTACGGAATTATTGGTAACCCTCTAAAAATTTAATTGTACACTCTGAATTTTTTATATTTTAAGAAAAAACACTTTTATGAGGTAAAATTAAATTTCTAGCGTGATAATAATAGTTGTTATTATTATTATTATTATTATGGTTAGGATGAAACTGGCGTCAGCATCTAAGTACAGGCATCTCTTATTCTTTTTGCCTTTTTATTTCTGATGAAATCTCACTGCACATGTTTCCCCGACTGTTAACAAGGGCGACCTTTTACTTTTTGGAGGAGTTAAACTAAAAGATTTACCCAAATGTTTTTAGGTAATTGAGGTTTATAGTGAGATCAAAGTAAAAATAGCCAACTACAAAACTGATGAACTTCTGGGAAAAGGAAATACCAAGAGCAAATGCTGCTCATGCAGCCAGCTGACACTAGAAAATAAAAAAAATTTCATTTTAAAGACCATTAAAATGTAAATTAAAACCGCTGATCAGATGAAATCAACACGGGATTCACTGTCAAAACATAACATGTCCGATATCCAAAAATCTTAATATCCATTTGGAGAAAGAACATTCTAAAAATGATACCATACTTCTCATCATGTAATATAACCTGCCCTGAATAGCGAATCGTAAAAATTAACAGAAATGGAAAATTTTCAACTATAGAGCAGCATTCAAGTCAATCTTACAGAAAGATGAGGTCCCTGAACAGTTACTGTGGATGCAAATTTCTTCCTCCTTGATCTTGGAAAATTTTGCACCTACAAAACAATTAACACCTTAGGTCAAGGCCAAGAACCTCACGCGCCCACGATGAATGAGGGGGGGGGGTTTGGCCGAAGAACCTCCGATGCCAAAGTTAGAATTTAGAGAGAAAGAGTGTTTAGAGAATTTTGGGATTTTTGCAAGAATGTTGGAATGAAAGTTTTGTGAAAATGGGAGCCTATTTATAGGGTTTGGCCAGTTCACTTTTTAGAGAAAGTGACCGGCCATTAAGTGGGTTTTGTGGTTGAATTTTAGGTTTAATTAGCCAATTTATTATGATTAATTGGCTAATTAAACATAAAGGGAATAAATGGGTGGTTATAGAATCAATTAGCTAGCTTAATTGGGGTAGTCAAGTGGAAAAAGATAGGAAAGGTAGAAAGCTAAGGGGATGGCCGGTTTTGACTAGTTTTTTCGGGCTAATTTTGGGAGTTATGTGATTAATTGGCTAATTAATTTAGCAAAATAGAATTATTGCCAAATTAATTAGCTAATTAGTGTGATGCAATGGGTAAGTATGAGGAGACAACCTGGTTCCTCCTTTAGCAATAGGTGGCCTGCCCTTTAGCACATATTTGGAGATATTTTGTGGTCAATTGGGTGACTTAATTGGTATTCAATGGATTAATTGGGTAATTAATCCATTAATTAACCAATTAACATAATTTGGAATGAATATTTTGGAGTTTACCTTGCAAAAAGGGATTTGATGAGATGGATATTGAATTGTTACCTTTTTGGAGCATTTTTGACTTAGTTGAAGGTTGATTGTCTTCTGCTCGCATGTAGGAATCCCGGTGTGCCTCAAGGGTAGTTTGGTCCTCTTTAGCCAAAAAATCCACGTGTCGCCTTATGATTATTTTTGGCTCCACAAATGCCCCCACACCTGTTGGGCTGCTTGCAGAAAAGGGCAACAGGTGTAGAGATTTTCTTGCCTTAGGAAACTTTGAATTGCTTCCTATTTTGATGTTGATTCTCTCTTTTAATAGGAAATTAAATCCTTCTAGGAAAAGGAAATAACTTTCTCTCAAAGCTTATTTAAGTCCACCTTAAGTGGATTATTAAATCAACTTTTAGAGAGAAACTTATTCTACCTTACAAGAGAGAGAAAGAGCTTAGAGTATATTTATTCCCCCTCTTCTAGTAATCTTCTACATCTTGCCCGTGCAAAGGATCGCTTTTCGTTGTTTGCTTCGTCTTCTCGCTGCTACTAGGTAAGAAAAAATTAATTTTCTTGGAATTTCGGGGCTTGAAATTTGGCTCGATGAGGATCGGGGTGCCTCGGAATAGTCACGGCAAGGCCCTGCCGTGGGTGACCTTTAGGCGCTGGGGCGCTGATGTTAGTTGAGGTGGAAAAACCAGGCCATGGGGCCTGGTAAGCTTGCAGGGCTTTGCGGCTTCATACTTTTTTTTTTTTTTTTTTTATCTAGGCTTGGGCCCGTGCCCTAGGGAAGAATAGAGGATGTGAGGCACCAACCTCTTATTGGCTGGGCTGGATTTTGTCTGGCCTTGGGGCCGAGAGAGAGGAGGACGGGGAGTCAGCACTGGTTGGGCTCCCTGATTGCTTTTTTACTTTTTTGTTTTTTTTGAATTGGGCCAATTGGCCTGTTGGTTCCGAGAGGAGAGGATGCCCATGGGGGTTTTGGGCCGTAAGGCCTACTTGTGCCGAGCCCTTCCCTTCTTTTTTTTTTTTTGGCCGAGAGCTGCTTTCCCTTTTTTTTTCTTTTTTTAAAAAAAAAAAAAAAAAAAAAAAAAAAACCCTCTAATGAACCTTCTTTGTACCTTTTGTAGATTTTCTTCTAGTATGTCTTCTTCGAGCCACAAAAATGATGATGGTGTGCCGCCGTTGTATCCTCAAGGCGGGTCTTTGAGCAAGGTTGGTTACTTCAAGGCTGCTCACTTCAAGATTAGCTCTGATGATTTGTTTAGGGACTTCCTCGAGGCATATTGGCATGTCATTCCGTCGGGAGTACGCGTGATGCGAGTCAAGGATGGTAGCAGCCGTGAGCCATGTGACGGGGCTCGGAGAGCCATCAAGTTCCACCCCTACTATTTTGTGTTAGGGTTTACTTTTCCTATGCCGCGCTTCTTCCAAGAGGTGCTCTGCTCCATGAAATGTGCCCCTGCCCAATGTTCTCCGAACGCGGTCCGAGTGATGGTGGGGTTCCACAATTTGAGCCAATTCTTTGACTTAGGACTAACCATCAACGAATTTTGGTATTTCTTTGACATAGGTCACATCGAAGGAGTTGGGCAGCTGCGATCTCGTCATAGACTTTTTGACAACTCGAGTAAGGGAGATCATGACTGGGCCAAGGAAACTTTGGAGATAAGTGGAGAGTGGGAGTCTGATCATTCCCTCGAGCTGCATGTGCCAACAATCTTTGTATCCGGTAGGCAGGCTGCTGCAATCTTTCTTGGCTGCTTTATTTTAATGCTAAGCTGATTTTCAATTTTCTGATTGTTTTCCGCTGCCTTCGTAGATTCGGAATTTGGCTCAACTCCCAAGGTTTCTCCGGATATGAAGAAAGTCCATGTTGCTATGGTATTCCCTCCGAGTATCGTGAGTGGCACTGGTTGCTAAGTCCTTTTCGTAGGGAGAAAGATGGGTTGCCCCCAAAAGAAGAGATAAAACGAATCAAGGCAGAGGCGTTGGCCCGTCCTATCACTGTAGTAGAACCTGCTGCAAATGATGGCGGAAAAAAGAAGCACTCCCCACCCGTTCAAGATATGCCTGTTGAAAAGAAACCAAGGATTGTTCGCGGGGGTTCATCAACTGCTCATGAGGTGTTTGATGAGAAAAAAAATCGAAGACTTCCTCCGCTGCTCGCGAGGATTCACCAGCTGCTCCCAAGCTCGTGATTGACTTGACTTCCTCCAGGAACGAGAAAAAAGAAACTGCCGGATCTGTGCCAGTAATGCATGTTGTTCCGAAAGCTGCTAGTTCGATTGCTGATAGGATTGCCCAACGTAGAAGTTCATCAGTGCCTCCAGTGCCGAAGTTTATGCCAAAACGTCTGTTTGGGGTTAAGTCCGGTTTTCCTTTGGAAAGGATTGCTACTATGAAGGGTGACAAGGCACCCCTACCTGCTAAAGTGGCACCAAAACTCGTTCCTTCCACTGCTAAGATCAAGTCACATGCCGAGAAGAAAGAGACTACTTATGCCAGTGGTCGCGATAAATCTGCCAAGTCTAGTTCTGGGGAAGTTGCTGAGATTTGTGCGCTTTTGAAGCCAGACCTTCTTGAGGACATGGACGTGTGTGCTAGGTTTGTTGATGGCGTCAAAGGAATTATTGGTCCGAGCTCCTTTGTGAAGCATACGTCTGAGTATAGGAAGACTGCTCTGTTGACCATGATGCAAAAAACGGCGATCTTGGCAGCCGAGTCCATGGTTCTTGATCAAGAGGATACCAAGGCTGCCAAGGAGGTGGCAAGGACTATGGCAGTCGAAGCTTACTCCTCGGCCGAGAAAGTTAAAAAATTGGAATATGAACTTGCTGCTTTGAAGGGGTCTAATATCTCTGCCCCTACTTCTCTGCAACTTGGGACCGCTCGCCAAGAGATCACGGACTTAAAGGCTAGGCTTGACGCGATTCAAGTAAAGTATGAAAGTGCAGAGAAGGAAATTGAACGTTACATACCTCAGATTCAATATCTTGAATTCGCCATTTCTGAATTCCGCTCCGCTGCTTATGCAAAGGATGAAGAATTGATCGTTGCTTATAACCAAGTGATACACTTCAAGAAGGTTGTTGATAGGCTTGAGCCTCAAGTGTTGGAGCTTTAAGGTGCTTTGAAGATCAACGTCAATCTGAAGAAAGAAATGGAGGAAATGCAGCGGGCTCGTGCTCGCCTGCTTGAGGAAACTGAGCAACTGAAGGGTGAGAAGGCTGGGTTTGAGGCTTCGCTTACTCAAAGTCAATTTGATTTCTACAAGCTTGGTTATGTAGATCATCTCTTTGGACGGCCGTCTGACTTTGAGTTTTCTGAAAAAGACTTCAAGACCTTCTCTATCTCTCCAGAAGATTTGTTCGCCTTTACTTTCGAGTCTTCTATTGGTGAAGTAGTTGGAGATGTCGGTGCCCAAGCTGGGGCAGCCGGGGGTGAAGCGCCGGATGGTACCACTGCTGGGAATGTCGTGGCTGCCGAATGCGTGATGACTGAGCAGTCGTTGAGTGTCGAAGCTGCTGAAGAGTAATCTTCTAAGTAGCCTTTAGGATTTATTTTTCCTTGTCGCTTTTTGTTTTGCTTGTCTTTGCTAGTTGTTTACCAATTTTGCTAGAATAATTTAATAAACTAGCTTCCTTCGCTTTTTCTCCATCTTCGCTTCTTTTGTTCATGCCTTAACCTTTAAACTTTGTAGGCCAGTAGCAAGCGTGCTACTTTTCTATAAGCAAACAAGCTTCCATAGCCTACGTAGTCGTCGGTGTTGGTATAGAACTTTTCAAGGTTGTTAACCATAGGGTTGGCAGCCGAACGCCTTACTTACAGAAGCAGACAAGTCCGCGTAACCACTAGGCTGTTAACCTTTACTTTCCCCAAATCCGTAGGTTGTGTAGCAAGTATTACAACTCTTTAGGACTTGGTGCAGGTCATTCCTCGCTTGGCGGAGGTGAAGCTTATCAACTACGTAGCATGTCGGCAGTGGATAAAACTTTGTATATGCACGCTAGCTTGTTTAACCTTTCACAAAAATGTGCGGTTGTTTAAGTCTAGTGTGGCTTTACTGCTCGAAGGGCAAGCCGTAGGCAGTCTTCTGGAAATCGTAGGCTACCTTAGTGCACTCGGTAGCAGATTTAGATTCCCAGGGGAGCCGTCCATCGGATGTACTGCATAATGTGCCCCCACCGTCTATATGGCCCGGTTCCCCGCATATTAGGCCAAGGGACCCAAAATCCTTCAAATAGCTAGGCCTTGAAAAAGACCATTGTGGCTACTTCTAGGAATCCCAGCGCAAGCCATCGTATAGCTAGGCCTTGAAAAAGACCATTGTGGCTACTTCTAGGAATCCCAGCGCAAGCCATCGTGCATCTAGTTATACTAGGGCAGCCAGGCTCATCCACGTCTGGATATTCAGAGTGTAGATTTTATCCTCCCGCTTTAGAGAGCATGGTTGGTCCCTCGGGGGATGCAATTCCTGCGGTGAGTCCCTAAAAAAAGCACGGTCTTCTTTTGAAGTGCAGGAATGATGAGTTGTTACAATCAAACCAAATTGTAAAGAATTCCTTATTGAAAAACAAGTGAACGAATAACTTAATTGTAAAAGATTGCATAACAACTGGATAGTCCTCGGCTTGCGAGGTGGTGCCCGTTGAGCTGCTTGAGTTTTTGGGTCTTGATATAGTGGGAGATCACACATGGTACTTTCTCAGGTTGTAGGCGTTCCATTGCTTCTCGATCTCCTTGTCGTTCATAGTGGCGAGGGTGTAATTACCCTTGCCGCCTACTCTACTGATTTTGTAAGGACCTTCCCAAATGGGATCCATCTTTTTTTATCCTTCTTTGCGGGCAGTGATGAAGGTTTTTCTTAAGACTAGATCTCCGAGTTGAAATTGCCGGATTCTGGCCCTTTTATTGTAACTAGAAAGGAGCTGCTGCTGGTAGGCTGCGATGCAGGTAATGGTCTGCTCGCGCTTCTCCTCTGCCAGATCTAGGTCTGTGGCCATCTCTTTACTGTTCTGCTTGACGTCTGGCAGTAGGGTGCTGATGCTTGGCACGATGATGTTGGGAGGAATGATTGCTTCCGAACCAAATGCCAAAAAGAAAGGGGTTTCTCTGGTTGCTCGTCTTTTGGTGGTGCGATAAGCCCATAGACATCCGGGGAGTTCGTCTGGCCACTTGCCCTTTTTATCGGTAAGGGATTTTTTGAGGCAGTCGAGGATCGTCTTATTGGAAGCTTCGGCTTGCCCATTGCCTTGTGGATACCTTGGTGTGGACATATGCTGCTTAATGCCATATCTTTGGAAGAATCTCACGAGATCTTTGCCCACAAACTGTGGGCCGTTGTCGGTGACTATGGACTGAGGGATGCCAAAACGGCAAATGATGTTCCTCCATATAAAGCGTTCTATGTCCGTTTGAGTTGTGGTCGTCATGGGCTCCGCTTCTACCCATTTGGTGAAGTAATCGGTTGCCACGATCATCATGCCTCTGCCCTCAGCAGCGGGCGGCATAGGTTATACCAGGTCGATTGCCCACTACATGAACGGCTAAGGACTCGTCTGTGGGTGTAGCTCGCTGGCAAACAGTGTTGGCACAGGCTTGTAATGTTGGCAGCGGTCGCATTTTTGTACTAACTCTTTAGCATCTTGATGCATGGTTGACCAATAGTAGTCTGCGTTAAGAGCCTTTTGTGCTAAAGATCGACCTCCAAAATGATTTCCACAAACGCCTTCATGGATTGAACTTAGGACCTTCAAGTCATCGGGAGGCGCCAAACAACGGAGATGTGGTCCGGTGTAGGATCTTCGAACAAGAATGCCATTCCACATATAATAGCGCGCCGTCTTGGTTTGGAGTTTTCTAGACTCCAATCTTTCTATGGGGAGTATGTCGTTGACCAAGTAATCTATAATAGAACTTTGCCAATTTGGAGTTACACTAACCTGTGACACTTCGGCTACTGGCTCTGTCTCTATGCTCGGTTTATCTAGGTATTCCACCAGGATAGAGTGTTTGAGCTGGTGATCGAGGGCGGAGCCTAAGCAGGTTAGCGCATCTGCATGGGCATTTTTTGTCTGTGGAACTTGAGTAAGAATGTAAGTTTGAAACGCCTCAAGCTGCTTGTGTACCTTCTCTAGATATTGCGCCATCCTTGGATGTTTTGCCATGTATTCCCCAGTAGCTTGGCTAGTAATTAGCTGAGAATCGGAATAAATCGCATGCTTCTTCACCGCTAAGTCTTTTTCCATTCGGAGGCCTGCCAGTAGGGCCTCGTACTCTGCTTCATTGTTTGATGCCTTGAAGCCTAAAGTGATTGCCTGCTCAAGCATCGAGCCGTCTGGGGTGACGAGAACCACACCTGCTCCCGAACCTTTGTAATTGGACGCGTCATCGACATGCAAATGCCAAAGATCTCCATTGAGGGAAGCAGGCGAAGCTAAGGTGTGCTCAGCTGCTTTTAGGATGTTGTTGGGCTGCTCTGCTGCGTTACCTAGGCTAGGTGCAAATTCCGCTATAAAGTCTGCTAAGGCTTGGGCCTTTATTGCCGTACGGGGTCGGAAGACTAAACCATATTGGCCTGGTTCCAGCGCCCACTTCATCACTCGTTGAGAAGTATCCGGACATGTAAGATTGATCGTAGAGGATACTGAGTCATGACAATGATTGTATGAGCTTGAAAGTACGGTATAAGTTTTCGAGCCGCAACAACTAGAGCCAAAATTAATTTTTTGATCTTCGGATATCTTGTTTTCACATCGAGAAGAGCTTTAGAAGTGTAGAATACCGGTAGTTGGCCCCTCAGCTCTTCTCGTTTGAGGGCAGAGCTCACTGCTACTTCGGAGACTGCCAGGTAGATGTATAAATCCTCCGCAGCTTCCGGCTTAGATAGTAAGGGAGACGATGTGAGATACCTCTTCAGGTCTTGGAAGGCTTTTTCGCATTCTTCATCCCATTTGTCACGTTGCGCCCTCTTGATAGCTTTGAAAAAAGGCTTGCATCGATCGGTAGAGGAAGCGGTTGAGGGCGGCTACTCGTCCAGTCAAGCTTTGGATCTCTTTCAAGGTGGTTGGAGACTTCATTTCTAGAATCGTTCGGATTTGCTTGGGATGCGCTTCAATCCCTCGTTGGGTGACTAAGTACCCTAGGAATTGGCTTGAAGATACTCCAAATGTGCACTTGGTAGGGTTGAGCTTCATTTTGTACTTTCTAAGGATGTTGAAGGTTTCTGCCAAGTTGCGAATGTGGTTTGACCGCTGCTTGCCTTTTACCATGATGCCGTCGACATAGACTTCCATGGTTACCCCAATTTGCTTCTTGAACATCATATTTACTAACCTTTGGTAAGTTGATCCTGCGTTCTTGAAGCCAAAAGGCATGACCTTGTAGCAATAGGTACCTCATTCGATCACAAACACGGTTTTTTCCTTGTCGAGTTCTTACATGGCTATTTGGTTGTAGCAGAGTATGCGTCCAAGAAACTGAGCAGCTGGTTCCCAAAAGTTGAATCTACCAAAAGACCGATTAGGGGAACTGGATAAGGATCCTTTGGGCATGCCTTGTTGAGGTCGGTATAATCTACGTAATCCGTCCACTTGCCTTTCTCTTTCTTCATAACTAGCATGACGTTGGCGAGCCATGCCGAGTGTGCTACCTCTTCTATGAATCCGGCTTCCAATAGCTTGTCTATTTTTGGATCACCGGTTTAGCAGCGGGGTCAACGTGTAGCTTGTGGCAAGCCACCTTGGGGTCAATACCGAGCATGTCGGATGGTGACCATGCGAAGATGTCTCGGTTCTCTCTAAGGAAAGTAGTGAGTTCTTCCTTCTCGGTTGGGCTTAGACGAGAGCCAATTCTAGCCGTCTTTTCCGACTGCTGTGGATCGAGAATGATTTCTTCGGCGTCTTCCTCGGGTTTCCATCCTATCTCGTCTGCTTGAGCGTCATCTTCTCGATCCACTCGCTGTAATTACTATTTGGTAGCCTCATCATCCTTTTGGATTTGAGTGGCCTCCATGGGGGTAAAGGTCTTCTTTTTTTACTCTTTCAACATTTGCACAGTGCATCGTCGGGATGCGACCTGGTCGAACTTAATTTCTCCAATTCCTCATCCCCGGATGCGGAATTGGATTTTTTGGTACTTGACAGAAGTGACGGCATCTAGCTTGATCAACGAAGGTCTCCCAAGGATCCCATTGTAGGGAGATGGGTCACTTATGATCGTGAACGTTTGCTTTGAGACAACTGGCGGCGTTTTCACGTCAAGTGTGATTTGACCGACGACAGTTGAAGTGTGTCCACTGAATCCGGTGAGTACCTCTGCTCGGCGTACCATTGCGCTTTCCAGGCCCATTTTCTAAATGACTGAGAGTTGAAGTAGATTGACTGCACTTCCATTGTCAACCATCATTCGGTCGACTATGGCATGGGCTATTTGGACAGATATCACTAGTGCATCGTCGTGTGGGAAGTCAACGTCTTCTGCGTCTTGCTCAGTGATGCCAATAATGAGTCTAGGTTGTGTATCAGCTGCTTGGACTTGTGAGGTCAGTAAAGCCTATTGGATCTTCCTTTTCTTGGAGTTGTTAGTGGCCCCCAAGTGCTCGGATTCGGCAAAGATACCATTGATCCGAATTGTCTTGGTTGGTGGCTCCTCATCATCATCGGCATTCCTTCTTGGCTGTGCAGCTGGCTTGTCCAAGTACCTATCGACCTTGCCTTCTTTCACGAGCTTTTCTAGATAATTCTTCCAAGTGTAGCAGCTGTCGGTTGTGTGACCTGGACCTCGGTAGAATGCACAATATTTGGTGTGGTCCAACTTGGAAGTATCTCATTTTGATTATTTCGGTAGCTTGAACCACGGCTCGTTTTTTATGTCGCAAAGGATTTGATGGATCGGAATTGAGAACTTTGAGTAATTCTTGGTTATTGGGCCTTCTTTAGTTGTAGGCCTATCCCTCCGCTAGGCCTCTTGCCTGCTCTTGCTGGGCCGCTTTCCATCTTCCTTTCTTTAAGCTGCTGCTAATTCTTTTTTAGGCTGCTCGAGCGCCTTTTCTGCCCGTAGAGCCTCGTCCCAAAGTGCATGCTTCTCTGCTAGGGCGAAGGAATCTGCTAGAGTCAGGTCTTCTTTCATGATCATCTCTCTGAATAGTGGATGGTCTGCTAGGAGGCCTTTTTGAAAGGCTGCACTAGCTATTGAGTCGTCGCATCCAACGATCTTCGCCTTTTCTGCTTTAAACCTCTTTACGTAGTCGCGGAGCGACTCCTTTGGGTTTTTCTTCACGTTGAACAAATGATCGGATTTTTTCTTGATCGAGCGGTAAGATGAGTATTCTTTGGTGAAAACCAAGGAAAGATCATCAAAATTTTGAATGGATTGTGGTGGCAAGGTATGGAACCAATCTTGCCTTACCTTGTAAAGTGATGGCGAATATTTTGCACATGAGAGCGTCATTATTCCGGTAAAGGACCATCGCGCTTCGGTAGTGCTTCAAGTGCCTCTCTGGATCTCCATCTCCTTTGAAGGACGTGAAGTGCGGCATGCTAAACTTGCGTGGAGGCTCCGTTTGCTCGATCTCATCAGTGAAAGATGACCTGCTCATGTTGGTTTTATCCCGCCGCAGTGTTTCATCTGCCACTTTGTTGGGTTGGAAATCACGCAATCGTTCGTTGAAGAGTCTTTCTACCTCCTCTTGGATTTGCCTTTGTTGGGGTAGCGGAGCCTTCGGCTGCCCTAGGTTTTGGCCTGCCGATCTAGGCTGCTTTTCTGGCGAAGGATTTCTTCGCAGGCTGCTCGATGAACTTGAGGCGGATTGAGTGGCCGTTTCTTTCCTTCCGTCACGCCGCATGCTCCAATGTGATGTGGAAAATGCTCCTTGTGAGCCTAACCGCGAATGAATGCTTTGCCTAGAAGGCTGCTCATGTGGATTATCGGAGCGTGGCCCCAACCGTGAATGTATACTTGCCCGCAGACTTAATCGAGAATGAACGTTTCTCCGCGCGCTAAGACGGGAGTTTACGCTATCTCGGGGGCCCAATCGGGATTGTACATCGTTTGACTGCTCGATTTATGGTTGGTTGATTCGCTGCTTGCCAGGATGTCGCCGAAAAGGTTCCTCTTCTGCCCTTGTCCTTCTTCGGGACACCTCGTCTGGGGCACGTTGGATCTCGGTGCCTTGCAAAAGTTGATTCACCAAGGTTGTTTGTTGTGCAATGGCGCTTGTCAACTCCATGACTTATCGGGACAAGTGTTGCTCGCCACTCGGATTGGAAGAGCTTGGAAGGAATATACCTCCTTGAGCAGTGGAAGGGTGGTTGACTCCAGGCACGAGATTTGAGTTGGGAAATGTCAAATCCGTGAAGAAATGTTGTGAAATTACCCCCGGCTCGACGGTTGGTCCAGATGTTTGAAATGGTCTTGAGCCGACTTGGGCTGCTTGGGAAACCATTGGAGCAGGGTGAGCCGCAGGAGCAGGGTGAGCCGCGGGAGCAGGGTGAGCCGCGGAAGCAAGCTGGGCTGCAGGGGCAAGCTTGGCCACGGGAGCAGGGTGCTCAATGCGTGATGCACGCGAGTGTGAGGCTTGGGCCGTGGCTTTGGTGGCATAGGCCTTGAATGGCACGGCTTGAGCTTGCTTTGGTGGCACGACTTGGGCCGTGGTAGTGGTACCATGCACCTCGCCGGGTGGTCACCGCGGTGGTTGCCATGGTGGAGCCTCGTGGTGGTGGTGCCGCCCCCCTAGAATCACATTCAATCTTGTGGATCGCCCGGTCCCATTTCTTGAATGTTTGAATTGTCACTTGTAGAATTTTCTAAATTTCTAGCCATTGTATTTTTTTCCTTTTTTTTTTTTATACGTTTTATCGAAGAACCTTTGCAAATAAAAAATTCTAATAATAAAAATGTATGAAAATTTGTTGACCCTAAAAACTACCAAGCCTACGTGGCGTGCAGGCCGAGTAACTAATAAGCTAACTACGTCCTTCGGTTGAATGCGGGGCGTGCCAACTCGACGGCAAAACTCGGCCGGTGAGTAAAATATTGATGTTGCGTTGTGTGCGCGGCTGACTTCTGAATCTTGCGACTACGGCTGAGGAAGGAACGCGCCTCGGCCTTTGGGTTCTAGAGCTTGAAGACAAGGCTGCTAGTCTTGCGAAGTTCACGAATCGTCGGCGCCGGATTCAGTCACAGTGATTATATTCATAAAGGTATAAGCACGCCGAATCGACACCAAAGTATAGGGGCACAGATACTCAAAACAAGTATATGTCTTAACAGTGAAAGTGGTTCGGCCTTCGGAATGCCGAACTCCAAAACTAACTCGTGAGTATCCAATCATAAAACAACTCGGCGTTCAATGTGCCGAGCCCAGTAATTCGTAACACCTCACTTCACCGAGAAGGCTGATGAGATGACCTATGTCGATAAGAACTCGAAAGCCCTTCTCGACCTAGACTTGGATAGGTAACCAGTCGGCCTCGACGCAGTGCTGTTTATCCAAACAGAATGTGCTCCGCGATCGGCTGGTTCTATGGCGATAGTGCTGTTTATCCAAACTGAAGGTATCACTGGTTGCCTCCACAGTGCTGTTTATCCAAACTGAAGATGTGTTGGCGAAAAGGAAAATAAAAATCTCAAAGTTGAGAGGTTTCGCGTAGAACGAGGGTTTGCACAGGGCAGTTTGTGTGTTGAGTTGTTTCTTTGTTTTGTTACCACTACCTCTGTATTTATAAGGCTGATGTACTTGCTTAGTGCGATCTGGACTTGTAGGATTTGATTTCAACTCAAACTTGTCAGCCAAAACTTCTGATAGGCGAGAGCCTATCCTTTAGCCGTCATCATCATCTGACTCCACTTCACCTTTATCTAACAATACAACCATGCTTCTCAAACAATCTCCTAGTCCAACTAGGAAACCGTGCCCCCACACAATTTGCAATTCAAACCCATCTGCAAGTTACCATTATAAAACCACCACATGTAAAACCTTTTCCATTGTTCAAGCTGACATCCCTAGCCTTATTAGGTTTCCTACTCACCATTTTCCAAGACTATTATCACATCATCACAATCCCATCACCTTTTTTTATTAATTATCACCATAATTTAAATGGATAATAATTAATTCAAAATCCAATCTCATTAACAGCTTCCCAAATCCGGACATCCTAAATCAATTCGAACTGTACTGCTTGTTTGGGATATAATTCACATCTTAGTTATCTGGTTGAAAAAGATGTTAAGATAATTTAAAAGATAAATATTACGATAAAAACCATAATATTATCCCAAAAATTATCTCCACTTTTCCATTCGACAATTGAGAATTATGCTTACTCAACGGCCTTGATTACACGGGCCGATGATGTAAATCTGGGCTCAAACAAAAATACAAATGGACTAGAAATTAGAGAAAAAACCTTTTTGTGCGAGAGTCTTTTTTGAGCGTGGATTTCTTTCTCTCAATGAAAGCACCAATTTGTGTATGCAAATTTCTTCCTCCTTGAACTTGGAAAATTTTGCACCTACAAAACAATTAACACCTTAGGTCAAGGCCAAGAACCTCACGTGCCCACGATGAATGGGGGGGCTTTGGCCGAAGAACCTCTGATGCCAAAGTTAGAATTTAGAGAGAAAGAGTGTTTAGAGAATTTTTGGATTTTTGCAAGAGTGTTGGAATGAAAGTTTTGTGAAAATGGGAGCCTATTTATAGGGTTTGGCCGGTCCACTTTTTAGAGAAAGTGACTGGCCATTAAGTGGGTTTTGTGGTTGAATTTTAGGTTTAATTAGCCAATTTATTATGATTAATTGGCTAATTAAACATAAAGGGAATAAATGGGTGGTTATAGAATCAATTAGCTAGCTTAATTGGGGTAGTAAAGTGGAAAAAGATAGGAAAGGTAGAAAGCTAAGGGGATGGCCGGTTTTGACTAGTTTTTGGGGCTAATTTTGGGAGTTATGTGATTAATTGGCTAATTAATTTAGCAAAATAGAATTATTGCCAAATTAATTAGCTAATTAGTGTGATGAAATGGGTAAATATGAGGAGACAACCTGGTTCCTCCTTTAGCAATAGGTGGCCGGCCCTTTAGCACATATTTAGAGATATTTTGTGGTCAATTGGGTGACTTAATTGGTATTCAATGGATTAATTGGGTAATTAATCCATTAATTAACCAATTAACATAATTTTGGAATGAATATTTTGGAGTTTACCTTGCAAAAAGGGATTTGATGAGATGGATCTTGAATTGTTACCTTCTTTGGAGCATTTTTGACTTAGTTGAAGGTTGACTGTCTGCTGCTCGCGTGTAGAAATCCCGGTGTGCCTCAAGGGTAGTTTGGTTCTCTTTTGCCAAAAAATTCACGTGTCGCCTTGTGATTATTTTTGGCTCCACGGTTACCATGTTAGAAAAGAAAAAAACGATGAATTGTCACTGTGTATAAGGAAGAAAATTTGAATGCTAATCTTCCCTTCTGTGTCTAATCTTCTGCTGTGTATCTACATCTTGACCTAAATCAACGAAACTGTAGAGATCGATGCTAATCTTTAATCTTCTGTGTATTTTCATGTATCCTATGTAAGTACCATCTTTGCCAGCTGCTGGTTTTGTATAGAATTTGAATTCATTCCGTACTAATTATCGGACTAAGTAATCTCTCAATCATCTTCAGCTTTCCTCTAAAACTTTATTGTTGTGCAAAAATGTTGGGTGCTGCCCTAGGCTCTCCGGAAGAGGTTCTGAGCTCCGATTGTAAGCGCTTGTCTCAAGAGAAAAACTTGCCATGAGGGCAATATGGTCTGATGACCATTTAGCAGATGGAAGGTAACCTTCTTTGTCAAGAAGCTCCAATACGCTGTCAAGCCGCAAGCTAGCAGCTGCAGGAGAGCATTGTACATACAGTCAATGAAAACGATGAATAAAACAAAATTCAGAATTTGAACAAGGTGTTAATTATATTCATCAGAAAGCCTAAACAGCAATGCCGTATGCTTATACATTATCAAAATGCAATTACTCTCGTAATGTATTCCACGATGTACTATAACCAAAATGTTAGATTTGCAATGCCTTGGAAGCCAATAAGGAAGAAATATAGAATGAACCGATAAGAAACTTTCACAAGATTTTAAATACATCCAATTAGATATAGTCATTGCTAGAAACATCTTTCTGAATTGTTCTAGATAAGCAACCTTGGGAGGCCAAAATATTCTTTTTCTAAAGTTTACCCTATAAGTTTCGTGAATGAATTTAGAAAAAAAAAAGAAAAAAAAGAAAAAAAAAAAGACAATATATGGGTCGAACAAGAATTTTAGGGGAGAACCGAAGCCTACTTGGATTTTACATTGCAAGCGAAGTATTTGTTAGCAAGGTAAAGCTATCCTTTTTTCTCTCAAATGTCCATGGCTATTAAATACATCAAGGCTCAATCCTCACATTATTATATGTAATGCCACTTTCCTGATACAGTTGTCCGACTATCAGCCAGTATTTTGGTAGAACTTAATCAATACATACATCAAAGGACACTTTTGGAAAATAATTTAAGCCTCCTTAAGACGCCTGGATCTCTCTTAGAGAAAAAAAAAAAGAAAAAAAAAAGCAAAAGCATCTAGCTCTCGACTCTCAAGTGACAGACATACAAGTAGAGGACAGAAACCTATGTGGTCTTTCAAAAGTATAATTTGTTAATACAGATTCATATTGAACTTTCAATGACTCATAATACACGTTTTGTTCAAAGAAAACATATGTTAGGCTGAACTTTAGCAGAGAAAAATGAGATACATTATAAAACTCTAATGGTACCTGTGTAGAATATATAATCTAAAGTTCCAAAGAAGGATGGTGTGCGGCTGGTGAACAAAGGCTCCTTGGTTTCAGGATCCATCTTCTCACTTTGGTGATCCTCGACCCCATCAGACTGAAAAAATGTTGCATATCCACTTACCTGGAAAAGAAAAGAACAACTTTTCAGCGCTTTAAAATGATCACAAAAAGGATAAGCTCTGCAGAATTCAAATTCTTGCAAGATGTTCAGAACCTCAATCAGCTTTAGAGGTGCGGGTTGGGATACATTGTTCAGTAGGAGCTGAGATTAAAAAAGGAGCAGAGAATTGGTCAGTAGGGAATTAAGGGATACATTGGCCTTACCAGATTCAATGGATGAGAAAACTTGAGTGTCTGCAATATGCCCGATTTATCAGTTTCCTTGATGGGAAGTATCTCAACTCTGGCCTTGCTTATGAACGTATGAGGATCACTGCAATGTTGAATGTGAATATCAGTCTAACCTTCATTTCTCATCCCAAGTAGAAATAAATAGTCGCCAAACTTAAGAAGAGAAATATGTGGAAAGAAGAGGTTTGGTTTGTTAGGAATAATAATTAATATATCCAATTGGATATATTAGTTCAAGAGAAACATGGAATCAATCAACGAGTACAAAAAATCGTAAATGGAAAATCAGGGACTGTATCAATTCTTCCATCATAGTCTCACAAGCCAATCATTAGTAGCAGAAGGCCAACCTCTGAGGCAGAGAGTTCAAATCTGCACAAATCAGCAGGGGAATCTTCGACTCGGCAATTTTCTCAAGTGCATGGATGAGGGTTACAACCTTGTACCAGAAAAGAAGCGAGTCAATTCTGCTTTTTAAACTCAAAACCAATAGAAGGAAGAGTTTCATTTTACACACTGCACCTGCAACAATTTGATGTCTGGATTTTGTACATTTGCATGTATATGGGTATTTGCCTATGGTCAAAAGGGACAACTATGTCAGCAGTCAGCACTCGAGGATTTATGATATAAGGCTGTAGAATTTGAAATAGACATACTACCACACAAATTCTAGGTCGATTGCCATCAGAAGAGCCCTCATTTTCCACCATTTCTAATATAACAACAAGTGCAACATTGTCCTACAAAATCGCGTACAAGAAGCTGATATAACAAACAGATGTGAAGCAGAAACAAAAGCCACTAGAACATAGTGAAGAGTAAAAACTATACGAGAGTCCAATGAATCTACAACGGGCTTTGCTGAATTATTAAACTCAAGCTGCAAAGAAAACCAGAACCATTAAATACCTCCAGCATGCATATATTCACATACATAGATTTCCTCGCTTTTTCTCCATTTTCGTGGTAAGTACAAGCGAGAACTTCCTCACCTCATATGTTGCAATTTCTTTGAAGCGTTGATCGCGGTAAAATGTAGCACATCCATCAACTGTAAGCTGGGACTTAAATGTAAATATCTGACAGACATCATTAAACTCATATTACCATGATATAATGCCATCAAGCATTTTCTGTTAAGTGATTGCCGTTAGACCACATAAAGCAAAAGATATACTCCCACTTTTCTAGAAGAATTTATATATCATATTCTGTTGAAAACAAATTGGTGCAGAAATCAGAATGCACATTGCACAGGGTGGGGAGGTAATTAATATGATTAAGAATTCAAATGCACAAAACTTACATTTAAAAAAAATATTATTTTCATTATTTGTAACGGAAAGCAATGCAAAAATCAATATTACCTGGGCGAATGAATTGGATGTTTTAAAAATTGTACTTAGATTTTTGAGTATCAGCAAGTTGCATAGAACTGACATCCTGTTACCTAAAAACTTATATTGAACAATCTCAAGGATGCTTTGTCCAAGTCTTTGACGAAAAGGCCATAGGAAGGTGGCATGCTAATGTGTCAAAGTTCATGGACACAATTAACTAGGACAATGAGAGGACTACAGGGCCTTTTACCAGACTTTTTACCAGTCCCGCCTTGTAGCAGGACATTGTTCATACAGGATTCTGTATGAAACTCAACCTACTTACCAAATGCTGATGACTACAATCACAATGCAAAGCAAGCAAACCAATATTTATCTAACAATTCATGTACTTTTTAATGTTAATTATTCCAGATGAGCAGTTCATACTGTATAGTAATGCTTTTTTACAAGTCAGGTTAATGTTGGGGAACAAAAAATCAAGACCAACTCTATCAGGTCAAGCTCAAATTTTATTACAGTTGCCCTGTAATTTTTTACTTTCAACCTACTAATACGAAGTTCCATACACCTTGCAATTTGTAAGATCCCACATCACCCAGGGGTGTGAATCATGTAAGCTTTATATGTATATTCTTATCTCTTCCTAGCACGAGACATTTTGGGAGCTCACTGGCTTCGAATTCCGTAGAAACTCCGAAGGTAAGCGAGTTTGGGGCGAGAGCATTCGCATGATGGGACCCACTGGGAAGTTCTACTCGCGTGAGTTCCCAGAAACAAAATCGCGAGGGCGTGGTCGGGGCCCAAAGCAGACAATATCGTGTTACGGCAGAGTCGAGCTCGGGATGTGGTGGGGGCTCGGGCCGGGATGTGACACAATTCCTCTAAAAAGTAGGAATTGGAGGTTTCAAACCGCAGGCTCATACCGTGTTAGACAAGCATTGAACTCCAAGTGGTTAAGTTTTAAAGGGTGGGCCAACAATGTATACTACAAGGACTATAAAGTAACAAGTCAGAAAAAACAAGCTAAGCTACATTCCAGAGCACCATGTTAACCGATTCTATCCGTGGCTGCAAGGGTGCATACGTTAGGCAAAGGGATACTATTCTAAGCAGTAATTCCCGGAAGTGCATGTATTTCTATTAAACAGGCCATATCACCTTACCTCGGTCTTTTTCTTCATGTATACAACTGAGTATCCATATTTTGCCAACTCAGGTTTGAGGAAATTCTCAAAATGATCTTTCTGTACCTGCCCGTTGATGAGGAAAAATATAAAAAATAAAACAGTCTTGGGCAATGATCTCGTAAAAACATATGCGTTTAAGAACAGAGTAGTTACCTCTTGGAGACATAAGATATCTGCGTCACAGTCAATGATCTCATAAAGTAAATTTTGCTGACAATATTCCCATGAAAGAGCCCAATCTGGGCAGTAATCGTGCCGGTTACTACCACTAGTAGCAAGATAATCACCGAGAATATTATAGGACAGCACCCTAAATGTTACATCGTTTGAAGAGTGTTCTTTGAGGTCAGTGAAGCAAGTGTTCCACATTGTACAACACGGTGGTTGAGGAGGAGGATAAATAACTGGATCTGTCACTTTGATTCTTGCTGGGCACAATTGTGTACGCGTTGAAGAATCAACAACTTCAAATTTTAGCCTTAGACAAAATCCAATATCATCTTCCGTGGGTACATAATATTCCCAAGATCCCATTTCAATCCATGTTTTCCCATCTTGTTCCACCGCCTCATCAGGTTTTGAATCGTCATCCTGATAGCCAGGTAAATCAGGATAGGAGCCATAAGGCCCAAAACTCTTGATAATTTTCACTCCTTGTGCTTGTTCCAGGCAGCCATATAACAAGTGTTAGAGCAGTAGTAACTTATCTTGCTATGTCGATTTTCACCTACACAAACTCTACACTGAATTGTGGACAGCTTGTCATGGTGGACAAAACAGCGAACCTTCTCTTGATTGGAAGACTAGCAAACATGCTCTCGGTACCTACAATATATAATAATGAGAGATTTTAGTAAGACTACTCATGATAACAGCAGTGCTACCGTATATTGGAACTAGTATTGAACAGGAACCCGCCACGGCAGGTTCTGCGATTCAACAATAAGTTTCTAAAGTACAACAATTTCAACACTTTCGATGCACGAAAAATTCCATTTTTTTTTCTATATAATAAACCATCTTTTACTTCATATAGTTATTGTCCTTTCTTGTTCTGTATTGTTATTTTGTTCTCACTATATTGTTAATATTTTTATTATTGCTCTAACTTTTATTTATGTTCCTAAGTGTCTGAAATTTGAATAAATAAGGAAAAAATAAATCATCTCTTTAATTATAATTATATATCATTATTTTAGGGAAACAAAATTTCATGAAGCCTCTTACAAGCGCCTACCTTTAAGGAAGCAAAATAAAAATAAATAAACATAAAAGCATCAACTTTTCATTTATTTATTTATTTCTTGAAGATTTAGAAATACACTTGGACAAATGAAGCCATTTTTCTCAACAACCAAACAGAGCAATAATATTGACTAGAATTACCCATTTCAAAAGAAATAAAACAGAATTTTTATTACAAGAAGTAATTTTGATTGCCGAGCAAAAAGAAGAATGTAAAACTTGATTTTGGTTCAAGAAACCAAAACCCAACTCTCCAAATTAGGACCAAAAATCCTACCTGTCCTTATTGGGACTAAATTTCACCAAAAATTCACTAAACAAAAAATAGTAATATTTTCCTCTGTTTCCTTAGCAACCAAAAGTTTAATAAAAACCCCACTTACAAGCCATGCATTGTGATTAAAACCCACATGAAGAAACAAGTATATATTCATAAATTCATCAAGAAATTAAAACCCAGAAAGATTAAGAGAGAGAGAGAGAGAGAGAGAGAGAGAGAGAGAGATAGGCTAACCGGGTGCAAGAATTCTCGTGAGGCGGGAATTGAAAAGAGTCTTTGGGTGTGACCACATTAATGTAGGGCTGGAATCTATAGCCGAACATAGGAGCTGTTCGGGCAGGAAATCTCGAATGGTGGACGTTCCTGGCTCGGGCACACAACTCCTCGAGGGATTGGCACTTTGATTGATTGTCGGGCTCCCGCTTGTAAGAGGCTGCAATAGGAGTTTATAGTCAATCCTGAAAGGTGCCTTTATGGGGCCTTAGGTATAGGCCTTGAGGCTCACAATCAGAACCAACTATGTGCGGAGGCGTGCCACTGCCATCTCTGTATGGCAGATGTAGAACAAGTTTGTTTTAAGAAGATTACTTGCACCCCAAGTTACTCTGACTTCTTGTTTATCAAAGGATTGTTGTAGATGGGTTAAGTCTACATTAAGTTCTTTTCTATGCCTTGAGATCAAGGACTTTTATCTAACTTGTATGCTTGAAGGATGAAGGTCAGATCTGATCAAATCATGAGTTATAGTTCATTTTTATCTTCTTATACTGATGAAAACCTGAGATCTGAGATCCAATGACGCTTTGAATCCACAAGGGTTTGGAAATGACTTGCATATATGCTGAGGAATAAATTAAAATGCTAGATATACTAATTAAAAGACAACACAAAGAGAGTCGGGCAAGATTTAACCTTGTCGGCAAAGGTTGAATCTTGTGCAACTTCTTCTCTTTATGATTACAAAGGTTTTTAGGAGCTAAGGGGATTGAAGGTAAACTAATTTACATAAGGGAATCGATACTGCAACATTCGGAGAAAGGTAGCAGAGCTTTTACACAGGCTGAAGGTATTCTATTCTAAGAGTTCTAACGCTAAAAAGAGGCAGAATCTAGGTAAGGCGCAACTTTCTGGGTATTTGGCTTGACTGACAAGCAAGTTGTATGTTTGTTTGATTGGTTGAATGTCTTTGTCTCTAGGCCCTCTTCCTCCTTTTATAGACGAATAGGCCCAACTTCTTACAGTTTGAATCTTGCCCGAAAGCCACTGGAGGGTAGCAAACCGCCTGACTATTTACTGGAACTGCCACTGTAAAGTACTTTTTGGCTGATAGCTAGCGGGTCTCCATTACTTGTCCTATCTAATTATAGGCATGTAGCCTATGTATTAATGGGGAGCCACCACTTTGTCTTGAGAGAATTGGTCTCGGCTTGTCACTGGGCTTCGGGCAAACTTTCCTTTTACCTCCCTTTTGGGCATTTCTTCCTTTAGGCCCTAAATTCAAATATCAGCCCAAACAGTGCCCTCTTCAATCGTTGTTAAGCCTACAAACAAAGGCACTAATAATGATTGAACAGGCGTCCTTCATTAATTATCATTGCACGCTTGTCTCGGTACTTGCACCGCCCAGACGCAACCGTTGGTCAGCCAAAGCTATCCGCGACCTTTGCACTAACCCACGAATTTCAACCGTCTCTCGATCCCCCTATAAAGCTCTACTCAATCCCACTCTTCAATTTATTCGAACAGTTTCTCAGATTACTAGGACTTCTTCCTCAAATGCTTCCAATTCTCCTATTTTCTTCTCAAAAAACACATCTCAGAGTCTTTACATGTAGGTTTTAGTGAAAGGGTTTCCACCATGCCTCGCCTTCTCAAAGGCTTCCATTACTTTCGTCGCCTTCGGGCAAACTATTACCCCATATTTCTCTTTATAAAGGAAGGAGCACACTCCTTGGGACCTGCATGGATTTCTCTGGTTCTGATCAGTATCGGAAACGATATATATAAGGAGAAATCATTTGCCTTAATCTTTTCAATCAGGCGCTCCGCCCTCGGTTCTCATTTCAGGATTTCTACAAGTTTGCAGGCTAGTCGAGTAATCTCGATTGCACCAGTAGATTTCACTTGGGCTGAAATCTACAAACCTAGACTTCCCCACAACTTCTAATTTCTTGATCACTTCATCATCATAGGTGTATGCTTCAGGATCAGCTACTACGGCCTTGCTGGTCAAACAACCTCGATCGGGCTCACGGATGAAGGCGTAGAAGATTCGAACAAACTGGGGCATATTTAGCTAACAGTGTTTAGGAATATTTGAGCAAAATGTAGATTTATCTTTCTAGGATAGTTGTACTCATTAGGGATGTAAAACTATTGGTCTGAATAAATGTATCTTCCATTTTTTATGAAATGAAGATGCCCTTTTTCTAATTTCCTTCAATCTTGTTTTTTAGCTGTGATGAATATATAAGCTAATCTTCAGACCACTTATAATGTCTAACTCTCCTCAATGTAACAGTCCCTAGCATCCCATAAAGTTGGGTGATACTTCTTTAGAAATTTAGCATTGATCGGGTTTTTCTGCAACTTCCCTTCCAAATCTGCCACATAAAATCCTCCCTTGTTCAAAACTTTACTAATAACAAAAAGACCTTCCCATGTCAGGCTCAATTTTCCAAAACCCCTAACCTGAGCTCCTAAGGGCAGAATCGCTTTCCACACTAACTCCCCTTCCTCGAAGGTTTTCAATTTTACCTTCTTATTGTATGCTCGTGCAACAACTCTTTTTCCTTCCTGGATTTTGTCCAGAGCTTCAATTCGGGCTATATCAAGGTCTTCAATTTCTTGACACATAGCTTGAACGTACTCTTTACTGTGTAACCCGAATTGATTTTGAATTCTGAATGCCCACAAAGTCAAAGGAAAGGGTGTTGTCCCAGTTGCTGCCCTTTTAGAAGTTCTGTATGCCCACAAAGTATCTCCCAATCTCTTTTGCTATTTTTTGGATTCTCGGCCACTGTTCTTTTAATAATGTTTACCAAGATCTTGTTGCTGGCTTCTGTTTGACTGGGGGTAGTAAAGACTAGACTGAATCATCTTTATGTTGAATTTGCGGGCGAACTCTTCTACTTCCTTTGAAATGAAAGATGGCCCGCGGTCTGTAACAATCGTCTTGAGCACCCCAAATCTATGATAGATCTTATTCTCAATGAATTTTGTGACCACAGCCGAAGTGATAGTCTTGACAACTGAAGCTTCTACCCACTTGGTGAAGTAATTCGTAGCCACGATTATGAAAGTGTGTCCTTTGCTAGAGGCTGGGTAAATTTGCCTGATGAAGTCCATGGCCCACCCTTTGAAAGGCCAAGGCTTAACCACGGGGTTCAAAGCTATTGAAGGCATATGCTGGAGTGGCCCATGTCTTTGACATTCTTCACACCCTCGGGCATAAGCTTTGCAATCTCGTTCCATTTCGGGCCAGAAATAATCGTACCTTCTGAGTAGCCATCTCATCTTGGTCCCCGCCTGGTGTGCTCCACAAATTCCTTCATGCACTTCGGCCATTACCCTTATTGATTCTTCTTTGCCAAAGCACTTTAGCATTAGCCCATCTGGAGTCTTTCTCAATAGATTTTCTCCCCACAGAACGTATTTAGTTGCATGCTGCCTATCTTTCTTTTTCGTGGGAAAAGAGGGATCTTTCAAGTATCTCAAAACAGGTGTTCTCCAGTCCTTAGTTCCCACTTCTTCAATCATTACATCCAGGCTGAACCCTCGTTCCATGATGGAAATGAGGTTTCTTCTTTAGACCTCTATGTTTCCTTCAAACTTCCTTTCCTAGATTGGTACTCCAGAGGCTAATTGTGCCATTTCGTTGGCAATTGCATTTACTTCTCTAGGGATGTGGCTGGCCGATATCTCAGTACCCCAATAGCTCAGTAACTGAGTAGCCAATAGTTAATAACCAGCCATGGTGATGTGTCTGCATTTGTATTCCTTTTTCAATTGATTGATTACCAACTCTGAATCACCAAACACCTCAACTTCAGTTGCCCCCAATTCCATCAAGATCTCTAGGCCGATTATCAATGCCTTATATTCTGCTCGATTGTTAGTAGTTTCCTGATATTCCAAGAATAATGAATAACAATGGTGGTTACCACTAGGATCGATGATGGCGATTCCAGCCCTAACAGCATTTTGAGTACAGGATTCATCAAAATACAACTTCCATGGAGTAACCCAAATGCTAGATATTCTCTTTACTTCTTGTTGAATCCATTCTTCTCTGCCCGAGAGAGCCTTAATTGGTGGGATCCAAAGGTTAGCTACCTTTAGAGTTCCTGGAATGTTGACAATTTCCTCTTGAGATTCTTAGTGCTCCGCCAAGAAGTCTGCAATCGCCTGTCCCTTGACTGCCCTTTGGGGAACATACTGAAAGCTGTACTCCGATAACGCCAGAATCCACTTTTCGATCCTTCCAGTCAGCATTGGTTTTGACAACATGTACTTGATTACGTCAGTCTTAGCAATGATGTGGATGTGGCAACGCAACAAGTAATGCCTTAGCTTGCAAGCAGTAAAGTACAAAGCCAAACATAATTTCTCCACCAAGGTATATCTTGTCTCTACCTCGGTAAGAATTCTACTAAGGTAATATATGGCTTGTTCCTTGCCACCTTCATTATTCTGAGCTAGCAAGCTTTCAATTGATTTCTCCGAGGAAGAAATATAAAGCTTCAACGACTTCCCCATTTTAGGTGGCATAAGTACTGGTGGAGAAGCTAAGTAAGCTTTTATCTTGTCGAAAGCTTCTTGGTGTGGTGGGCCCCACTCAAATTATTCTTTGTCCTTTAATCTTAGTAGGGGGGTTAACGACTGGATCTTGCTCGCTAAATTAGCAATAAATCTCCTTAAGAAGTTGATCTTTCCTAGCAGCCTTTGAAGTTGTACTTTGTTGGTAGGGGAAGTTGATTCCATTATTGCCCGAGCTTTGTTTTTATCAACCTCCACACCTCTTTGATGAACGAGGAATCCCAAAAGGTTGCCCGATCTCACTCCAAATGCACATTTCTTCGGATTCATTTTCAGCTTATGGATCCTCATTCTTGTCAAGGCCTGCCTAAGGTCTATCAAATGTTTCTCTTTAGTTTTAGATTTCACCACAATGTCATCAATGTATACTTCCATGCTATGGCTGATTAAATCATGAAAAATGGCGTTCATTGCTCTTTGGTAATTTGCCCCGGCATTCTTGAGCCCGAACGGCATCACCAAGTACTCATATGCTCCTACATGGCCTGGGCACTTAAAAACTGTTTTATGTATATCTTCTTTAGCCATTTTTATCTGATTGTATCCAGCATTCCCGTCCATAAAAGATAGAACTTTGTGTTTAGCAACTATATCTACGGATAAGTCTACCATGGTCATGGGGTATTCATCTTTAGGCGTGGCTCCATTAATGTTTCTATAGTCAACACAACATCTAACCGCTTTAGTTATAGCTTTTAAGACAGGTACAATGTTGGCCAACCACTCAACATACTTGGCAAGCCTAATAAATCCAGCCTTTACCAACCTTTCAATCTCTTCCTTGACTTTCTCCTCAATTTCTTTTGACATCCTCCATGGTGCCTGCTTGACAGGTTTAAACCCCTCCTTAATAGGCATCTTGTGTTCTACTAAGGTTGGGTCTAAACCTGGCATCTATGTGTAGTGCCAAGCAAAATAATCTTTGAATTCATGCAAAAGGGCGACAATCCTTGCCAGATCTTTCGTCTCCAACAAACCGCTAATCTGTATCGATCTCGGATCTTCCTTGGTTCCTAGATCAATGATCTCCAAAGGGTCTTGTATTTCAGGGGCTGGCTTATCTGGTTCCGCACACAAAAACTCGACCAGTTCTGGTTTGTCAGGCAAGTCCTTTGGCCCATCCAAATCATATACACATTCAGCCATTCGGATGGCTGCTTCTAATTCTCCTCCAAAAGGCTCCTCTTTCCTTACTTGGCTGGTTGCAGTTCTTCTGCTCCAATCTTCTTCTTCCCTAGCTGAGCTCTCTTTTTCTTGTCTCTTTTCTCTCCCATACACCAACAGTCTTTTTATTAAGGACCTGACTACTATTACCTGGTCCTTCCTTTTCTGTTCTGACATTAATGCTGTTGGGGGGTTGGGATGATATAGAGTCGATCTCACTCTTCTCTTGTAAGAGACAACCCTTGTTCCAAAAGTTTTTGGGCCGTCACCTTAGTTAGGCGGCTGTTCTTATCAGCTCATGAACAATGAAGGATCCCAATACTGGGATTGTAAAAGTTGGCTTCTGCAATGTTGTGTAAGTAAGAATGGCCGTGATTCGGCCTCTATCATCTCCCAGAACCCAGGCTTTGTCTCTCATTTTTCATGATAGACAACCACTTACTGGTGTAAGGTAGATGGCATAGAGAGACTCTGATGAATCCAATCTCTACCCAGTAATGCCCCGTAAGTGGAAATACTATCTACAACAAAGAAAGCTAGCATAATTTGCTTTGACCTCAAGTCCACTTCTAACGGTAATATTCCATGGGTCCTGGTGATAGGTCCTGGTGATAACTCCTGAGAAACTAGACATTGTAAGGTCTGTAGGGATAAGGTCTTCCTCACTTCTGCACATTCTTTTCATCTGTTTATATGGAAGCACATTGACCGCAACCCCTCCATCTATCAAAACCTTTTTGAAGGGTATCCCCTCCAGGTGAGCAGTCACGTATATGGGTTTGAGATGGTTAGCCAGAGTCAAATTCGGGTGAATAAAAACCATCTTGTCTGAGTATATTCTCTCGGGCTTCTTCCCTGGCTGCTCGGGCAATTCTGATTAGTTAGACTCCCCTTGTCCTGCCTCTTCAACACTAACATATGTCATCATGGGTTTCGCTGCCAAGTAGTCACCTTCCATTGTAGGAGGTTAATCATGCTCAGCACGAAACATGGCTGATAAAACGTACGTCATGTTTACGTGGAAGTTACTAGGTCCAAGTAAGTCTCTTTCTTTGCCCCCAATGTTGTTCATAAACTCATCTATCCAAGCCTGAGCTTTTTCAGGCAGCATTAGCTCAGGTAGTTCATCTTCCCTGGTGATACCAAAGTTTGGTACCTACTTTGGAACTTTGCAGATAGTGTCTTTTAACAATGGTGAGGGCAGCTCTCTTTCCGGCGAGATGGTTTCGAAGCAGATTGGCTTTGGGCTCCATCTTGGGGTAGGCATCATTACTACATCTTTTTTAGCATTCCTCAAGATTCTGTACTTCTCAAGTTGAGGGTTTGGTGGCACATGATATCATTCCCCTTCGTTCTTACTATTTGCCTTCTTTACCTTTCTCTTACTCCTCCAACGGGGTTGATTTCTTCCCCCATGAGGAGCATCTTCAAACTTTATATTCCCCGAAGTTTCTGAAGGGCTTTTAATGAGTTCATATGGGCTTTGTGCTGCCTCTGAACCTTCTTGATCATGGATGCCCCCATTTCTTTGACGGGCTTTCCATCTTTCCCAACTATAAACCACCTTCGCCCGAGTCGGGCAAGGTTCCTCTTTGTAACTGGGTCTACTGTCCTCCCCTTCATTCGGACATCTCCGCCTGTATAACTTGGTTGGGGTGGTTTCACTTCTTTCCATATTGGCACCTTGGCCTCCTTATCCTCCACGTCCTCTGAGGCTTCATAGTTCCTGAATACCTCTGACAAGTTTTTAGGCTGAGAGTCTCCCACCAACCTCTGGAAGACGTTCCGAGATACCTCTTTATCGTTTGACCGTATAATGTTCATACGTCTTTCTTGCTCCTATTTTTCTCTCCTCTTGGCCAACTCTTGATCGATGATGGCTCATGTTGTTGGTACCTCCAACTCACACTCAGAATGGCATCTGCTGCATAGCATTACTCCTTTGACTATGGTGGCTTTAGGCTTATCGGGCACCCTGATAACTCCCTTTGTTGGTCTATCGGTTGGCCTCATTTCCGCCTTTACCTCCCACGTGGATTTTCCTTTCCCTTTTCCTACCCACGTCAAGTTGATCATATTTACTGGGGCTGGTAGGAAAATAGTAGTACTAGCCTGTGGTTCTTTCAGCAACCATTTTGTTCTTGGTTCGCATTGCCCCCCCCCCCCCCCACTAACAAGGGGTCGGGCAACTCTGGCTCCCTTTTTAACAACGGCTGATTAGCTCCAGCTTCCTCTTCGTTCTTCCCCTCTTTCATTATTTTAAACAGAGGAAGAACTAGCTCCTCCGCAGGACTGGCTTTACTTGTTATCTCACTAACACAATCATTCTTTGGAAAAAAGCATTCCAGATCTAGCCCTCTTTGTGGATTTCTCGTCGAGGAACAAAGTCTGCTCATATTTTCTCTTAATTCCCGAGAGTTTCTTTCTATGTTTAGAAAGCTTCGCTCTATGTTCCTTAAGATAGCCATCATGGTGGCTCGTAGGCCTTCATTCGTGACCTTTCCCTCTGATTTCTCAGAAGGGTTCGGACTTTCCCTCAAGATAGGTCCTTGCAAGTCTTCGGGGAGACCAGTCATGTTAGATCTTGGCGTGTACTGGGGTGTTTTTTGTTTTGCCCCCCAACTGAAGGTTTGTTCTCTCCTTTGTCTTCTTGGCATACAAGATCGATCCCACCGGGCGTGCCAAAACTATGTTCGGGCAGGAAATCTCGGATGGCGGACGTTCTTGGCTCAGGCACACAGCTCCCCGAGGGATTGGCACTTTGATTAATTGTCGAGCTCCCGCTTTTAAGAGGCTGCAATAGGAGTTTATAGTCAGTCCAGAAAGGTGTCTTTATGGGGCCTTAGGTATAGGCCTTAAGGCTCACAATCAAAACCAACTATGTGCGGAGGCGTGCCACTGCCATCTCTGTATGGCAGATGTAGAACAAGTTTGTTTTAAGCAGATTACTTGCGCCCCAAGTTACTCTGACTTCTTGTTTATTAAACGATTGTCGTAGATGGTTAAGTCTACATTAAGTTCTTTTCTATGCCTTGAGATCAATGACTTTTATCTAACTTGTATGTTTGAAGGATGAAGGTCAGATCTGATCAAGTCATGAGTTATAGTTCTTTTTTATCTTCCTATACTGATGAAAAACCTTAGATCTGAGATCTTAGATCACAAGGGTTTGGAAATGACTTGCATATATGCTGATGAATACATTAAAATGCTAGATCTACTAATTAAAAGACAACACAAAGAGAGTCGGGCAAGATTTAACCTTGTGCAGCTTCTTCTCTTTATGATTACAAAGGTTTTTAGGAGCTAAAGGGATTGAAGGTAAACTAATTTACATAAGGGAATCGATACTACAGCATTCGGAGAAAGATAGCAGAGCTTTTACACAGGCTGGAGGTATTCTATTCTAAGAGTTCTAAGGCTAAAAAGAGGCAGAATCTGGGCAATGCGCAGCTTTTTGGGTATTTGGCTTGACTGAGAAGCAAGTTGTATGTTTGTTTGATTGGTTGAGTGTCTTTGTCTCTGGGCCCTCTTCCTCATTTTATAGATGAATAGGCCCGACTGTTTGCAGTTTGAATCTTGCCCGAAAGCCACTGGAGGGTAGCAAACCGCTTGACTATTTATTGGAACTGCCACTGTAAAGTACTTTTTGGCTGATAGCTGGCGGGTCTCCATCACTTGTGCTATCTGATTATAGGCATTGCCTATGTATTAATGGGGAGCCGCCACTTTGTCTTGAGAGAATTGGTCTGGGCTTGTCACTGGGTTTCGGGCAAACTTCCCTTTTACCTCCCTTTTGGGCCTTTCTTCCTTTAGGCCCTAAATTCAAATATCAACCCAAACAGGAGCATTTGAAGGAAAATGCAGAGTGAGTCACCAATTGGGGGACTCAGACGACCCCATTCTTGAGCCATTGAAACTCAAATGGCATTACCAGAAACAATGAGTGGCGCAGAATGGGAGGTGGGTTTTGCAAAAAATGGGATTTTTGATCTCTTTGAAGCAAAAGATTGAAGCTTTGTGAGAGAAAAATTAATGGGGTTTTGGGTTTTGTTGGTGGTTTTATCAGAGGTTTTACGCGGAGGAAGATGGAGAGGCCTCTTTGCTCTAATTATATGTTTTTTTTTTTGGTAAACTATGTTTTTTTTTTTAACGAATATTTATATGTAAATAGTGAGTGAGAGGGAGTGTTTGTTTTTTGTGTCTTACCGCTATTTTTAATCTGCAACAAATTATGAATGAAAATTGATAGGAAAAGAAAAAATGATTTTATTTTTATTTTAGTAAAATTAAGAAATAAATTTTCTTTTGTGTCGTAAAGAAATTAGTTGAACTGCGAAATGAAAAAAATAAAATTGGAATGATAATTTTGTAGTTTCATTAGCCAAAATTTTCTTACTTGTACTTGTATAGTTACTTCTTAAGTCTCAAATCCGATTTATTATTTTTTTCCTATACAAATAATCTTGTGTGTCCTTCGTTGTAGTTACTTCTTAAGTCAAATTTGATTTATTGGTGTTTTTCACCATACAAATAATCTAGCGTTGTAGGTACTTAAAAGGAATTTTCAAACCATCATTTCTTAGGTTTTGTGACAACAATTTAATGGATACTAAGAAAAAAGTTTCGTGTATTCGCGGTAGTTTGCCTAATGAATTATGTTCTATTTGGTTAAGTTAGTAACCTCTGATGAATTTTTGGACAATACAGAAAATTTTACAGTGGTATAGTAGTATGTATTCTTCATTGTCGTTACCCACTTTGTCGAACTTATCTAAACAACCTATTAACAAAATTGTCTTTGTAAACCAAAAAAAGAGTGAAAATAACCTTGTCAACAAAACTAAAGAAAAATAACCAAAAATAAAAGTTATGGGCAATATAGTAAACCAATCATAAAATAATTTTACTATTTGTTTTAAGCCTCATAGTTATGTTACCATATCAATTGCCCTCATTTTCTTTTCCATGATTTTCTCCTAAATAAAATAAAATTTTAGTGGCAACATAGTTATTCAGAAACAATCGCTGAAAATATGAACAGTCTCTTCAATGACGAAAAATCATTTGAAGATTGTCTAGCAACCATTTTTATATTTTCTCACTTCGTAAAATTTGTTTTCAAAATTTTAATAAGCACATGTATAGCATGTGTACAATTGCTAGTTAGTTTATATTGACACTCCAAAATTCTTATTTCGACTTTCAAACTTTTTATTTAAAAATAAAAATACATTTACGAGGAGTGTAAAATGAAATTTTTAGAGCGCCACATAATTTCGTGTATATATTTTGTTTGTTGTAATTATCAGATACCATCCAATTTTTAAGGACAATTTATTAAATTTTTGCAAGTCTTTTTCATATACGATCAGACCGTGAAATCTAATTATGATATAGTGATCTAGGGTTTACTATAAAGTTTATTAAGCTTGAATGCTAATTCAACTTATTTATAAGTTTAAACCAAACTAGGACTAAGATTCTGCCACCAATTATTGTATTGTTGTTTATTTATTGTTTGGATCAATTTAAAGGATTAGGGCTTAATTACTGTTTAATCTCTTGGTTTTATAATTCAAGAGCTAAAGCTTGACTCTTAATGTCTAAACTTAACCAAGCTTGTATGATTTAAGAGACTGGCTCAAAGTGGTTTTTTTTTTCATGCTTTGAAATTAGGAGTTTGGAACCCGGAACACATGAATTGAAGCTCAACACCTCATCCAGTAGAATATTCGACCACATCCAAGAATGAATAAGGACATTGACATTTATCAAATTGGTTGTTTTCATCAAAGAATAACCAATATTTTGGTACCCAGACTAAGGCAAATCTATTCGGTTCTTTGAATTGCTCCATGGACACTCTATGTGGTACAATTTTATAAGTTATAAACAGTATTTGTCACTTATTACTACGGTCTAGTGATATTCTTTTTCACTTGTAAGTAAGAGGTCTTAGATTCGATTCTTTTGATCGTCTCTATATTTCGGGCAATCCTTGTTGCGAGAAGTGTATTAGTAGTATTGGGTAAAAGATTTTTTATTTTATTATGAGTTTGTTTATAAATGTTGCATGAAAAAGTCATTTGATTACTACTGAATTTTTGGGACTTTTTTAAATAAACGAATCATAATTTCCTTTAATTTATCGTAATTGGATCCCCTCCGAACTTAAAGGAATTAAACCCACTCATCAAATGATCCAGACCATTGAAATTTGATCAAACGACTACAAACAGGGATCCCTCTAAAAATTATAATAATTGTAGCTGTTTGATCAAATGTTAATGACCCGAATCATTTAATCATTGGTCTCAGTTTCTTTGGGTCCGGAGATGATCCGGTTCCTAATTTATCTAGGAAACTGGATTATACGGATAATTGTGGCAACACTTGTGAAGAGCGGGATTCCAAAATATTTAAAAACTCAAAATTTCAATTCATAAACACATACACAAAAGTGAAGCAGAATTCGATCGATCGATCGATCGGGAGGGAGCAGCAGGAGAGAACATAACGAAAAACGGAGGAGGCGGAGCTCTGAGATCGGACGTCGCAATTCGCTGTGCAAAAGCCGCGCTTCTTCTCTCTTCGCTCAAATCATCGCCCACTCGCCGCCGCGACACTGCAGTCGACGACGATGACGACATTGCCGTACGTATTCGCGTCATCTCTAACTCGTTACTGCTTAATTTCGTATTAGCAATCACAATTTTGATCGGAATTTTGAAATTTGATGATCAGGAGAAGGAGATGAAGAAGGAGATCGGAGATCTAAAAGTGGAGGTTGCGAGGGAGCGACTCAGGAGCAAGAGGATCAAGATCTTCGGCTTTCTGGAGCTTCTTCTTCTTGCGTTGCTATTGCAGTTTCCGTTTTCCTTTTCATGCTCGCGTTCGAAGATGGAGCTTCGTAATTTTTCGAAGATGGAGCTTCGTATTTGTTCTTTCCTCCGTGGAAAAATGGAGTTGCAGTAGAAAACAAGTAATAATTAGCCGCGAGCTGATTGTGCCTAATTTTTCATTAATTTTCTTGAATTTTTAGTTTCTTTTGGTTTGTTAATTTGGTGGGGTTTGTTAATGAAAGTACTATTAGTCTGTTACTGTGATGTGTTGGGCTTATAATACAAGGATTATGTTATTCACACATTTTCTTTTTATCTTTCATACATTTTTGTTAATTTTTGTCTATTGATCTGCTTCAATTTATTCGATCCGACGGTCAAAAATTGAAAATGTGTTTGAGAAGTAAAAATCGGTGTTTAGCATCATCGTGATACAAATTTTTTTTACTTATATTATTGGCATAAGACGCCACAGTGACAGTGTACTCATGTTATGTAAGTCATTTTCGTAATTGAAAGGTCTTGAGTTCGAATAGTTTAGATGACTAGTTCAATATTTACATTATTATGGCAATTTTTCTGTTTAGATGAATCAAATGTAAAATGGACAAATCCTCAAACTATAAGGTATAGCGAATCTCAACCGTAAAAAATGATAGCTCACAAATTGCCTGCATGCGAGAAATTCAACTGATTAACAACTACTTCAAATTGATTCACCAAATGCCTCTCAGTGGCTCAAATTAACAAAACAAATTCAACAAGCAATTGATATTTCACGATAAAGAGTGTAGTACTATTTGTAGAAGCGGTCATTGGACCGTTATGCTCATAATTAAATTTGTTGAAGAGATGAAATATAACCACCGGAACAATCGCAACTAAGTCTAAAACCACTAGAGTCCTGTACTACATAGTTATCACGTCAATCTCAGTGGCAGTGAGTGCTAATTACACTATGACATTGTCTAATTTGCGAGCTTTCTTGGGTTCAGCTGCTCATTCTTCTACTTACCGACCATGTCGGTGCCAGTATCCGTGGGCAGCTCGGACTTCTCCGCAAGCACCACAAGCCAAGTTTCACCCCGCCGGGCCTTGGAAGCGTGCTCACGCCACATTCTGTGATGGTGGCTCCAGAACATTCAGTAAGAGAATTGACATACTTTAAACACCAAACCCAATGCCCAAAAGGCCTAAGGCCTTATTTGTGATCAAACACTTATAAGTACTTTTGCTAGAAGTTCTTTTAGTGGATTCAAGTTGAAATTTTTATTAAAAATTCAAGTGTGCTTTCTAAAAAAGTTCTTAGAAAGTGCTTCACGGACAACAAATTATTCTGAAACGTCGTGGTTTTGGACACAAGTACAATCCAATAGATAGAATATTAGGATCATAACCGACGTTCTTAATATGTGGAGCTTGTGGCTACCATGATGTCTTTGAAATTACTAATTCGAAGCAGCAACAGCAAAGGAGAACGATTAGAGCCAATAATAATACTCTCTCTCTCTCTCTCTGTCTGCTTCCTACTCTGGTTCCTCGTCTCTACCCAAGTGGATATGATGGCGTGGTAGCGGCTACAGATAACCAAAATGTAACTATCAAATTGCAACTATTAAAATTTCAAAACGCAACTAGCATATGGTTCTCCTTTCTCCCTCTCAACCAAAATGCGACTATCAAATCTTCAAATTTCACATGCCCCCCAAACCCAAACAAATTATGCAATCAACCCGCTGGATTCGCATTCAATTCAGTTCGATTTCGATTCTGCGTACCTTGATAGTGAGGTTGGGAGGTAGAACCTAGGCGAGCGAGTTGTGCCTGGAGGAGCGCTTCCTGGCAGAGGCTTGGTAGCGGATCGATGAGTTTGGTTTGACCGGTGTTGACCGAGTAAGTAAAACGTTTGGTGCAGTGTCAGACTAAAAATTGAAATAAAAAAAAAAAGAAAATTAGGTTCACATCCTTCTTTTTATTACTCCATTGATTAAAATCCTATTCATTTTCAATTTTTGATCAATGTCCTTGGGTATTAATAATATCATTAATTATTTGAATAATAAAATATTTTTATTTTTAAATATATTCCTTTAGTGTTAAAAATGTTACAATTAGTATATTTATATGGGTTAATATCTGTTTACTACCCTCATATTTCGTGGTTTTCAACATTTAGTACATCAAGTTTTTTTCATCCTAGAGTCATACCTAAAGTGTTAATTTTGGGACAGTCTCATACATCTATTAGTCAAGCTGTTAATTATCCCGTTAAGTGATGACGTGGCGCCCATGTGGACAAAGACTGGGCGCCACGTGTCACTAAAAATATTAAAATAATTAATTATAAAAAAAATTATAAAAAAAAAAAAAAACAACACCTCTCTTCTCCCCCGCGCCCAGCCCAGAAGAAGAGGAAGAAGAGGAGGAAGGAGGAACAAGAGGGAAAAAAAAAATACCCATTTCTTTCCCCCAAACCCCAACCCAGAAGGAGGAGGAGGAGGAGGAGGGAAGGAGAAAAAAGAGAAAAAAAAAAAATTGAAAAGAACAGATCTGCAACCCAAAGGAGGAAGAAGGAGAAGGTGGGGTCGCGCGGGGGGGGGGGGGGGAACCTTCGTCCTTCTTCCTCTGCGTTTTTTTTTTTGCTTTTTCTTTTCTTTTCTCCTTCTTTCCTCCGTTGCAGATCCCCCCCCCCCCCCCCCCCCCCCCGCTTTTTTTGCTTCTCTTTTCTTCCTCTTTCCTCCTCCTTCCTCTTTCTTCTTCCTCCTCTATGTTTGCAGATCCGTTTTTTTTTTTACTTTTCTTTTATTTTCTTTTCCTCCCCCTCCCCCCTCTTCTTCTTCTTCTGGTTGCAAATTCCCCTTTTTTTTTGTTCTTCCTCCTTCCTCCTCTTCTTCCTGCTTCCTCCTCATCCCCCTCTTCTTCTGGGTTCCTTCCTCTTCTTCTTCTGGGTTGGGGACGGGGGAGAAGAGGTTTTTTTTTTTATATAATTAATTATTTTAATATTTTTAGTGACACGTGGCGCCCAGTCTTTTTCCACATGGGCGCCACGTCATCACTTAACGGGAGAATTAACAGTTTGACTAACGGATGTATGAGACTGTCCCAAAATTAACACTTTAGGTATGACTCTGGGATGAAAAAAACTTGATGTACTAAATGTTGAAAACCACGAAATATGAGGGTAAACAAAGATTAACCCTATTTATATTTATGGCTAAATTTTTTATCATATATTTTTATTTTTAGTTTGTACCTATTTTTAATTTGCAAATATTTTTTAATTTGTACCAATTTTCTTTTCATTTTTAATTTGTACCCATATATTAGTTTCTTTTTGTGCCCATATTTTTTAAAGTTTTATTTGTGTTTGTACCCATGTGTATACCGTCACGTGACATTGTATATTTAATCAATGATAGAAAAATTACATATGGTATATTTATGTTTAATGCCTAAACTTTGTATCATATATTTATATTTTTAGTTTGTACCCACTTTTAATTTGCAACATTTTTTTTTTAATTTGTAGTATTTTCTTTTTAGTTTTATTTTGTACCCATGTATTGATTTCTTTTAGCGCCTATATTTTTAAAAATTCATTTGTACTCATAATTTTTAATCTTTTATCTGTACCCTAATTTATTTATAATATACCCATTCTTCTTTATTAATGTACCACTTTGTTATATGTGAAATGTACCAATTTTTTTGTAAAATGTACCAATTTTTTTTGTAAAATGTACCAATTTTTTTAACACTATGGATACATTCTTTTGCCATTTATTATTTCTTATTTTTACATAGTTTTTATCCATTTATTTAATCAAAATGTTTGATTTTTTTTATTGTAACCGCTTCTAATAGTATTATAATGAGGGATTTTAAATTTATAGAATTATAAATCTCATAAAATATCAAACAATTAATGTCAAAACTATAAAAATATAAATATTAATATTAATAGTAATATAATGAGGTGTACAAAGTCAAGGGACCTTGATCAAACTTTGAATACTATTAGGGTTTTAATCAAAGAATGTTAAGGATTAGGGACCGCATCCAAAGTATTCCTAAAAAAAATAATGAAATTTTATTCTCTTTTTTCCTTTTATTTTCGTTTTCTTTTTCTTTTTCCTTTTCCTTTTCTAGAATTATGTCTCCTTTCCCAACTCTCTCCTCTTACTTTCCCATCCGTCACCGTCTCAATATCTTTCTCTATCTATTTTCTCCCTTATCAGCAAATTCCATTCTTTTCACTCATTCTCAAGAAAAAAAAAGAAAAAAATCTTGGCATTTTTTACAATCTTCAATTTCCAGAATCTTGATGATCACTCCAAATTATTCAAAATTCTCTTTTGGTTACCATTTTGTCATCTGGGTTTTCTAGAGCTTATTGTCATCTGGATGCTGAAATTGCAGACCAGAATTTAATCCTTCTCCCACTCCTCTCTGATTCTATTATACATCCTTCATCGTCCATTTTTGCTAAATTATTATCGAAAAATCCAAACATATCCATTCCCCACAACCCCATTTCTTATAATCCAAATCATATCATCGATAATTGACATCATCATAAAAAACTTTGTTTTTCATTTTTGTTTCAAACTTTGTCATCTGGTTTTTGTCATATGGGTTATGTCATCTGGGTTCTGGCAGATCTTGTATCAAACAACAAACCATCGTCTTCTTCCACGGCCCCAGATCTGGACGACATAGACTATTCTCTAAGCTAGAGCCCAGCGATTTGAGACATGTTGGGAGAGTTGGCGAGCGAAGCAGACGAACGAATAAGACAAGCGAAGCAGACGAATGAATAAGACAAGCGAAGTAGACGAATGAAGCCGATCTTAACATTCCTGTTGTTTTCGAGGGGTCTTGCTAAGACCACCTAAGGAGGTTGCTAGTTGAGGCGAGTCCCTTCTAAAACAATTAAAAGTAGTCCCTGTTCCAAAAAAACACTAGAGTACGGTAAGTGTTAGTCCAGTCTAGTCTAGTCTAGGGAGACTTAGAGAAGCCAAACAAATGGGCTCTTAAGGGTGCGTTTGTTATTCCGGACTATCTCGGACTGGACTAGCTTCAGGGACTAAGCTGAACTGGCTTAGACTAGACTAAGCTGGACTAACTTAGTGAAGCGTTTAATGCAATGTCGGATTAAAAAGCTGGATAATAACAAATTCTAATATTATATTATTTAATATATATCTAATAATATTTATTATTAATTCATTTTTTTTCCCTAAAAATTCGAACACACTCTTCTACCCTTCTCTAGAGAGTTCTTTACTTTTGTTCTTCTTTGGTTCTGTCCCCAATACTTCCTTTCCTCCCATCTTTTTCCTGCAAAACGCTTCAAAACCAAGTTTCCTGCAAAATTGTCCTCAAAGCTACCCTCTCCTCCCTCTCTGTGCATGCTTGCATCTTTCATACAACATGCAGACAGTTTTGAAAACGAGACTAGCAATCCCATGATTTTTTTGGGGTTTCGCTAAGACCGGCTAATCCCATGGTTAGTCGAGGTGAGTGAAGGTTAATGCCATTAAAATTAGTCCTAGCGTGTACCAAACACGAGATTGGACTAACCTTTAGTCCAGTCCAGTCCAGTGAAAGTTAGTGAGGCAAACAAACGCTCCCTAAAAGAATTAGCAACTACTTCTTCAAGTTAGCAAATCGGCTTAGGAATGGAAATTTTTAAAGTAGCACAAAGTTTCAAATGAGTTAGCAAATGACACTTTTAAAGAAAAATTTTGCTTACTCTTTTGGATATGCTCTAAAGCTAACTTAAAAATAATAATTAAAAATCGTATGAATAATACTTGCATTCTCATTTAAGGATGAGTTTATCCCTCCACTTGCAAATAACATATTTTCACAGTAAAAATTTCATAATTAAAATTGTTGAATTATTGAATCTTCATTTAAAGATCATCCTTGTAAAAAATTATTTGAATGAAAACTTGTTGAGTCATCCAAATATAGCAAATAAATCTACAGTGTAGATACTAAATATATTGATGATGAATTGTCCTTTAATATTTTTGGATGACTAAATAATATTTGATTCGAATGATTTTTTGTAAACATAATCTTCTTTTGAAAATTAAGAAATTATACGATTTCGAATATTGTTAGGAGATTACATTTACCAAAAAAAAAAAAAAAAACCATTCGAATCGAATATTGTTTTCAATTTGTTAGGAGATTGCTATCCTGATGTAATTTCAATTTGATAGGAGATTGCCCTCCTGATGTAATTTCAATTTGGGTTCATTTTCGATTCAATTCAATACCCATTGATCATGGTGTTCCAAATTATATAATCTATGTTTGAAATCTATATTTTGAGGCAACCAATATTAATGTTGATCATGATATATCCAGTTGGTGGGTTTTGAATATAAAGATTGGGATGGGAGTTTCAGTGGCTGAGCAGGTTGAGCTTGGAGGTGGCGGCGGAGCTTGATATTTCCGGATCTTAATTTTGTTTTCCATTTTATTTGTTCATTTATTTTTATTATTTCATCTTTATGTCTTTTTTGAAGTTATTTTTTTTAATATTTTAGTGTTTATGTAAATTAAAAAGTAGGACTCATTGTTGCTACATGTATATTTAATGAGAAAATTAATTGACGCTTAACGAATATAACGTTTTCAATAAATTAGATACTTATTTAGAATGTCTCAATAGACTAATTTGAAACAACGTAGTAATAACCAATATAACAGATTTGGCTTATCTAGAATATGAATTAGTTAATAGAAGGGTATCGTTGTAATTAGCCTGTGTGGCTATATAAGATGTAATAGAGCACTCGGTTTAGATATTCTGGATTGTGATATTTTCTGAAAAGGCTTAATACAATCATTTCCTCTCTCTCTCTCTCTCTCTCTCTCTCTCTCTCTCTCTCTCTCTCTCTCTCTCTCTCTCCTCATCTTCATCAAGTCTGTTCATTCATTGTTGTTCATAATTTCTCTGGGTTAATATGGTATCATCGCTGGAATCGGCTTGTCGCCGCTCTCGATTCTGGTGAAGACTTCCGCTGATTTGGGTATCGCTCGAACGATTGGGTGCTTGGTTGGTGATCTGAAACGGTGTTTCTTTAAGATTTGATGGTGCAATTTCTTTGGTTAATCAGGTGCATCTGTTTCCTGAGTCTATTTCTTGAAGCTGTATTCTTTGATTTGTTGATTTTGTGATTCAATTGAAGTAACGATGTGGGGTTTTTTCGCTGAATCTTGATGGGTTTATCTCTGCAAATATCATTCTTTTTGTATTTTCTCTGGAGTATCATTCTCCAAGATTTATGACTGAGTTGGGAGTATCATTCTCCTTGGTTAATTTTTTGGTTTCTTGGAGTATCATTCTCCAGGATTTTGTCTCTGAGCAGATTTAGGAATCTCAGGAATGTCATTCTCCTTGGTTAATTTTGGATTCTTGGAGTATCATTCTCCAGATTTTGTCTCTGAACAGATTTAGGAAGATCTCAGGAGTGTCATTCTCCTTGTGTTTGTGAATCTTGGAAGGAACCTGTATTTGTTTGTGGAGTGTCAATCTCCCTGCTTGATTTCTTGGTACGTTTTGTGATTGCTAAAGTCTCTTTCAATGGCGTCTTCTTCCTTCAAAATTGAGAATTTGTTGGGTATGCTGACCATAAAACTCAGAGATGATAATTTTGCTAAATGGGCTTTTCAATTTCAGTCAGTTCTTAAAGGGTACAAATTATTTGGTCATTTTGATGGTACAATTGGGTGTCCATCAAAATATGCAGTGAGCTCAGAAACTGGTATCACCAAGGAGATTACTACAGAATTTCTTGAATGGGAGTCTACTGATATGGCTCTTATTAGTTTGTTGCTTGCCACGTTAACTGATGAGGCTATGGAGTATGTCTTGGGGTGTAGGACTGCTTATGAAGCATGGTCGAATCTTCTTGAACGATATGCGTCTGTTTCAAAATCTAGAGTTAATCATTTGAAAACTGAGTTGCATACGATTCAGAAAGGAACAGATAGTATTGATAAATACTTGTTGCGATTAAAGAATATTAGAGATCAATTGATGGCTGCAGGAGAGACAGTTTCTGATAATGATATTATCATTGCTGGGTTGGCAGGTTTGCCTAAGGAATATAGTGTTATTCGCACTATTATCTTGGCACGGGAATCTTCAATCACGTTAAGGGAATTTCGTGCTCAATTACTTGGTACTGAAAAGGAGATTGAGGGAGACATAAATCTGTTATCTCAAAATATGGCTGCTCTTTTTGTTCAAGGTTCTTCATCTGGTCAGAATGTTAGTTTGGGGTCTGCTATATATGGTAGTGGGTCTTCTAGTGGTGCATCTTCATCCAATTCTCAGAATCATGATCATATACCTGCTGTTACAGGAGGTACTGTTATTCGACAACCACAGGGTGCGTTTCATAATTCATTTCACAATGGAGCTGAGCCTCAGATGTTTGGGTCCAACACATTTTCTCCAGGACAGCAGGATCAGCCTTATGGCTATGGTTTTGTGGGTCAATCTAATTCTGGACGTCAGCAAGGGTTCAAGTCTCAGAACTACAATGGCAACTACAAGTCTGGAAATGGTGGTCAATACAGGAATTCTACTAACAACTATAGGAATGGTATAAACTTCAGGGGCAGAGGGTCTCACACTGGTAACAGCTATTACACTCCAGGATCACGGCAAGTTCATAATGGTACTGGATCATGGTCAGGCAATACAGAAGTCAGAACAAGTGCTGTAATCGAATGCCAGATTTGCAATAAAAGGGGGCATACTGCAGTGAACTGTTTTCACAGAAACTCAAGTAATACATCAGCTGGTTTCATTGTAGAGTGTCAGATATGTGGGAAAAGGGGTCACTCTGCTCTTGACTGCTTTCATAGGGGCAATTATGCGTTTCAAGGTCAGCCACCTCCATCATCGTTCTCTGCCATGAATGCACAACAAACACCACCGATTGTTTCTCATGATTCGTGGATTGTAGATTCAGGTGCTTCACACCATATGACTGCAGACATCGATGCATTGAATCAAGTGGCTTCTTATCATGGTTCTGACAATATAACCATTGGTAATGGTTCCAGTCTACCGATTCAACACATTGGTTCTACTGCCATTCACACTGATAATCATTCTCTTGTTCTCAGTAAAGTTCTTCATGTTCCAAATATTGCCAGAAGTCTTCTTTCAGTTAAACAACTATGTGCAGATAATAATAGTTGGTTTATATGTGATGAATGTGAATTTTTTGTGCAGGACAAGAAGACAAGGGAGGTGGTGTATCACGGAAGGAGTAAACCAGAGGAGTTATTTCAGATTCCAGTTGTTAAAGCTTCTAGAGAATTGGAATCGGCTGCAAAAGGTCCAGTTGCTTACCTAGGAAAAATGGTGAAATCAGAGATTTGGCATCAACGATTAGGACACCCTGCACATGATACTATGGCTGTAATGCTACGACAGTCTAAGGTTTCACACAAGTTAGATGATAGTTGTACTACTTGTATTTCTTGCATTAAAGGAAAAATGTCTAGGATACCTTTTCCTGTTAGAAATGACAGATGTTTGGTTCCTTTTGAGAAAGTACATACGGATGTTTGGGGTCCAACTCCTGTAAAGTCTGTTGAAGGGTTTAGATACTATGTACTCTTTGTTGATGAATATACAAGATTTACTTGGATATTTCCTATGTGCAACAAATCTGATGTATATGCAATTTTTGTCAAATTTTATACTTTCATTCACACTCAGTTTGGGATGGCAATTAAAGGCTTGCAAACAGATGGTGGGGGTGAATATACTAGCACACGGTTTACATCATTTTTGGCTGCAAAAGGTATTATGCAGTTTATTTCATGCCCTTATACACCTCAACAGAATGGGATCTCTGAAAGGAAACACAGGCATGTGGTAGATACTGCCCTCACTTTGATAAATGCTTCTGGTTTAAGTAGTGAATTCTGGTACTTTGCGTGTGCTCATGCAGTCTTCTTGATTAATAAAATGCCCTGTAAAACTCTATCCTTTAGTTCTCCTTATCTACTACTATATAACAAGGTGCCTGAATTGCAGTCCCTGAAAATATTTGGATCAGCTGTGTTTCCATGGATAAAACCTTATAATCATCATAAGTTGCAGTTTAAATCCAAAATGTGTATCTTCTTAGGCTATGCAATGGGGTATAAGGGGATTATCTGTTATGATCCACAGTCTAAGAAGTGCATTATATCAAGGCATGTCATTTTTGAAGAGTCCATATTTCCTGCAAAATTGGGATCTTCTCATAGTAATGTTAAATCTGCCCAGCCAGTCAGTCAAGGTACTTCTGTGATTGTCCCATTTCCCATTCCCATGAGTAATATAAGAAACCAATTTGAGCATGGGCAACCTTCAGTAATTCATCAAGATGGGGAGACAGGTTCCAATTATGGTACTCACAACAGTTCTACTCCACAGAATCGTATCAATGAAGCTTCATCAGTACCACCAATTAATAGTTCGTCTTCTCCAGCCAGTGATACACCCACTCCACCTCCTTTGCTTCCTGTCCTCGACTCTACTCAACTGCAGGTAATATTACCTCTTTCTGACAACTCATCTAGTATTGATTCTCATGTTGTACCTGTACAACAACCGATACCTCATGGAATTCAAACTAGGTTACAGACAGGCGCTATTTCAAGAAAGGATTATGCAGCTTACCTTGCTGAATTACCTGAGCTAAGTTCTTTACAACTTTTAGCCTATTCCTCTAATAATTCTGGTGCTAGTATAACTACTGGAGCATGTGGAGGTAGTTTCTCTTTTCTAGCTCATATAAACGATAGTGAAGAACCTAAGAATTTTAGGACAGCGTCTTGCAAATCTGAGTGGCAACTAGCTATGCAAGAAGAGTATAATGCTTTGAAAGCCCAAGGTACATGGGTTCTAGTCCCACCTCCATCTCACAGAACTATTGTAGGCAGCAAATGGGTATATAAAATCAAGAAAAATCCAGATGGGTCAATATCAAGGTATAAGGCTAGGCTAGTTGCTCAGGGTTACACTCAAGAACAAGGACTGGATTACTCAGAGACATTTAGTCCCGTAGTACGACACACTACTGTACGACTCATTCTTGTTCTAGCTGCACAATATGGCTGGCATCCGAGACAACTAGACATTAAAAATGCCTTTTTGCATGGTGAGCTTGAGGAAGAGGTTTATATGCAGCAGCCACAAGGCTTTGTAGATCCTTCTTGTCCAAACTATGTATGTAAACTCATTAAGTCTCTCTATGGCTTGAAACAAGCTCCGAGAGCTTGGAACTCAAAATTTACGAGTTATCTTCCATCTCTTGGCTTCACAACATCCTTATCTGACACGAGTCTATTTGTTAAAGTTGATGAAGAGGATATCATCTTACTTTTACTTTATGTAGATGATATCATACTTACTGGTTCCAATCCTATCAAAATTCAAGCAGTGATAAATGATCTTGCAGAGGTATTTGACCTTAAAGACATGGGCCGATTATCCTTCTTCTTGGGACTACACATTCAATATAAGGATGATGGGTCACTGTTTGTAAGCCAATCCAAATATGCAAAGGATTTGCTTAAGAAGGCAGCCATGGAGACTTGTAAACCTACTTCCACACCATCAAAACCCCATGCTCAACTACTTGAACAAGAAGGTACTGCTCTATCTGATCCGAGTCATTATAGAAGTCTGGTAGGGGCTCTCCAATATTTGACTTTTACTAGGCCCGATCTTGCTCATGCTGTGAATACGGTCTGTCAGTTTATGACTTCCCCAACTGATCTTCACATGCAACTTGTCAAAAGAATCTTAAGATACCTGAAAGGCACACTGGATTATGGTCTACACTATAAAAAGAGCCTGGACTTCAATTTAACTGCCTATTCAGATTCTGATTGGGCAGCAGACATAAATACCAGACGATCCATAACTGGTTTTGTGATCTACTTGGGAGATAATCCAATTTCATGGCAATCCAAGAAGCAACCAACTGTATCTCGTAGTTCCACTGAGGCTGAATACAAAGCTCTAGCACATTCTGCAGCAGACTTGTTCTGGATTCGGTCTCTCCTCAAAGACATGCATCAGCGAATCTTGGTTCCTCCATTACTACACTGTGACAATCTTAGTGCTTTAGCCTTAAGCTCAAATCCTGTTTTTCACTCAAAGATTAAACATCTCGATACAGACTACCACTTTGTTCGAGAAAAGGTGCAACGGGGTGATTTAATTGTTCAATACATTCCTACTGACGATCAGGTTGCAGATATCTTCACAAAAGGACTGCATAGTCCCAGCTTTGTCAAGCACTGTAGACATCTTGCTCTTGGTGTTTCAGATCGATGTCCGATACCTGGATGATTCAAACTTCACATGGACTTTCCACGTTCAGTTTGAGGGGGGTGTAATAACCAATATAACAGATTTGGCTTATCTAGAATATGAATTAGTTCATAGAAGGGTATCGTTGTAATTAGCCTGTGTGGCTATATAAGATGTAATAGAGCACTCGGTTTAGATATTCTGGATTGTGATATTTTCTGAAAAGGCTTAATACAATCATTTCCTCTCTCTCTCTCTCTCTCTCTCTCTCTCTCTCTCTCTCTCTCTCTCTCTCTCCTCATCTTCATCAAGTCTGTTCATTCATTGTTGTTCATAATTTCTCTGGGTTAATACGTAGAAGATTGAGGAGTTTTAAGGATTTAAACTTGAAATTTTTACCGTCCAAATCGTATTTGTCTGAGTGTATTATCCAAATTGTATTTGTCTGAATATAGACATAAGAGTAAATTGTAGCAGTGGTCCATTAACTTTAATTAAATTAGAGTAATGATCCCTCAACTAAAAATCCATTACCATTGGTCCCTCAACTTATCAAAATGTGTAGCTATAGTCATTTTCATCAATTTAGTCAAAATTTTGTCAAAATAAGTTATGTTGGAATAACCATTTATATAATTAGGGTCCCTCAACTCATCAAAGTGTGTAATTATGATACTTTTCGTCAACTACGTCAAAATTTTTCTCAAAACGAGTTATGTGTGGAATGACCATTGCTACAATTGGATTAAAGTTAAGGGACTATTTCTTCAGTTGAATTAAAGTTGAGGGACCAATGGTAATTGATTTTTAGTTGAGGAACCATATCTGCACGTTTTGATGAGTTAAAGGACCAATGGTAATGAATTTTTAGTTGAAGGACTATTGCTACAATTATGTTAAAATTTAAGGAATATAGCTACAATTTACTCTAGACGTAACGTTCAGACAAATAAAAAATGGAAGGTAAGAAATTGACTAAACAAGGAAACCGACTTGACTCTGTGCGGAGTGAGAGGGAACTGGATTTTATGCTATGCATGTTTCATATTTGGCGATGGAAGCAAAGCTGCTGCTACCGGATCCTTCCCCAATCCTTCTTCCCATTCCCATTCCTATCCCATTCCCCCCTCCTACTCTCCAATCCCCCAATCCCAGTCCCGCCTCACTCTGACTACACCACCATTCACACCCTCCAAATCCAATCCCATTCCCACGCCTAACCAAATGGACGACCCAAATCCCACCCTTTTCATCACCGGCGGCCTGTTCTTGGAACCCACGGTTCCCAATTCCCTGCTCAATTCCGTCCTGTCCTTTCAGAAGAACTCTCCGTCTTCGGCTGTCATTTCCGGGTCGGGTTTGTCGTACGGGTGTAGGCTGAGAGCGGTGGCCGGCGGTGGGTTCTTTTCGGTGAGCTTGAGTAGCGATGGGGTTGTTCGGGAGTCCAAAGGGTGTTTGGTGCTGAACGGAGATGAGGGTTCGGAGGAGGCGGAGGCGGTTACAGAGAGGAAGATAGAGAAAGTTGGGGTTAGGAGTCGTGGGGCCATGAATACCACCAAGCATTTGTGGGCTGGTGCTATAGCCGCCATGGTTTCCAGGTCTATGTTCTTTGCCTTTTCTTCATATTTTTCATTCAATTGTTGATTTCAAGTAAGTTGATTTTCCCCTTATTTAGAATGGGAATTTTATGATTAGATGAATTGAACAAAACACGTAAATCGAAATTTGAAGAATGGGAATTTTATGTTTCATTTACAATGTGGTTTTAGAGATTATCATATCGAACTTTGGAGTTTCTTTTTCGTTAACTGCGATTTGGTGCTCTGTATGTTGCTGACTGAAGGTTATTGTATCAGAACTTTTGTGGCACCTCTTGAGAGACTAAAGCTGGAGTACATAGTTCACGGCGAACAGAGGCATTTATTTGAGCTAGTTAAGACCATTGCGGCTAATCAGGGCTTGAGGGGCTTTTGGAAGGGGAACCTAGTCAATATTCTTCGTACAGCTCCATTTAAAGCAATCAATTTCTATGCTTATGATACTTACAGAAAACAATTGCTCCGCTTCTCCGGAAATAAGGAGACTACAAATTTTGAAAGATTTGTTGCTGGTGCTGCAGCCGGAATTACTGCTACCATACTCTGCTTACCTCTTGATACGGTAAGTGATAGTTTCGAATTCGGCCATTTGACCAATTACTAGCTGAAAGTTTGTTATTCTTCCAGATTGATATATAAATTCAAGTATCTGTTTAATTCCGAAATGTGGTGATACAGCTAAATGATATAGTTTCTTCTTTTCCCTTCCATAACCTAGGCCAATAGAAAGTACACGTAATTGGGAGTGTTTAACGAAGGTATCTAACTCATGATTTACTTGGGAAATGTTGGTCATTTCTTCTTTTCGAATACACTTTATTATAGCAGAAGAACATACTGCCTTTAGGTATATGAGTTATATCTTTGAATATGCAAGCTATTTTCATCTCAGGTCCGAGATAGTACCTATAGCATGGCATTATAGCAATAATATGAATCTCAACATCCTTTTCATAAATTCTGCTATATAGCATTAATTCAGGCTTATGTATAAAATTGGGCGTTGTGGATCTTTTAAAAGTATTTGACGTGTCAAATTCCCTGAAGAAAACTCATAAAAATCCGCAATTAAGATGCTGTATGGAGTCCCTTGCCTGCTGAAGGTTGTATTGTATCTGTATGCCCACTCTACATGGCTAATGCCACTGTGATATTTGCTGTGGTGAAGCATAAATTGATTGGAATTTGGGGTATGGTATTGCATAAATAGAGGGTTTCTTTTGCATATTGTAAATGAGGTTTAGGGCACGATGTTGCACATATATTGGGTTTCTTTCGCATATTGAAAACAAGGTCTTCCTTTCGATGCTTAGATTGTTTTTTAAGGGAAAAAAATTATGGTTGGCCTTTCTAATTAAAGAGATGCAAAGATCTCCTACCTGTAAGCGAAGCACTTTGTGGATCATGTCGGCATTTAGTTTGTGTTCTTCAAAGTTAATCCACTATCACCTAAAACTAACCCTGAAATGACTTATATCTAACTTAGTTGTTGTGTGTTTCAGATTCGGACTCAGTTGGTGGCTCCTGGTGGGGAAGCCTTGGGTGGTGTGATTGGTGCTTTTCGCCACATGATCCAAACTGAAGGGTTCTTTTCCCTTTATAAGGGCTTAGTACCCTCCATTGCAAGCATGGCACCTTCAGGTGCAGTTTTCTATGGTGTCTACGATATATTAAAATCAACATACCTGCATTCACCTGATGGAAGGAAAAGAATTCACAAGATGAGCCAACAGGGGCAGGGCCGGAGTGCTTTGGATCAACTGGAGTTGGGACCAATTCGTACGTTACTATATGGAGCTATTTCTGGTGCTTGTGCAGAAGCTGCCACATATCCGTTTGAAGTGGTGAGGCGACAGCTTCAACTACAAGTCCAGGAAACTAGAATGAGTGCCTTGGCAACTGGTATTAAAATAGTTGAACATGGAGGTGTCCCAGCTCTCTATGCAGGACTTATTCCCAGCTTGTTACAGGCATGTTATTACAAGGATCACCTTTTGCTTAACTGCTTTAGTGTTTTATGGAAGTTAATATGGTCAATTAGGTGCTTCTGGAATCATAAACATGGTCATAGCTTCTGCATTTAAAATGGGGCAATTTAGCCAATTTGCTGGCATATTCTTATTTAGATGTCTTGGTTTCGACGGCTTTGAATTTTGATAATATATCTAGATTCCTTGGTTAGAAGTTCTGCTATTTGATTTTATCCTTTTGTTTTCTATCATATCTTTGCTCTTGCTATATTATGTTGTTGTGATTTTGCTCATCAAAATACCAAGGCCAAAAAAATTTAGGTTTCCAAATTCCAATTGGTGTTGAGAAAGAGGAAAGGAATGTGCACAGCTTATTTTCCATAAGAATTGTGAAATGGGTTTTTCTTTGTAATCCCAATCAGTTTAGGATCAGGAAATAAGTTAGTTTTGCCTATTCTAAAGGGATTTAGGAATCCTATAATTGTAAGGCATGTAACCATTGGTCTATGAACTATAAATAAGCTTGTCGTTTGCTGTTCATTCACATGAACATCAGAGAGAATACAAGGGTTTTCAGTAAGTTCTTGTAACCGACTTATTATTCTCCATAGTGCAGGTGATTTCTTAAGAGGAGGGATCACACGTGGAGTAGGCAAAGTTCGTCAAACTTTGCTAAATTCTTTGTGTTTGTGTGTGGTGTGTTTACTTTATCGTTCATATATTCGTATAGCATCATCTTATAAGTTTACCCTAACACCGGAGACTATCAAAACAAGATAAACTAAGGGAGATTAAAATCTGCATATGTATTACAGTTGGGATGGTACATCGTACATGGCTCCCAAACTGAGTGATTCATTTCCAAATATTGCGTTTCTGTATTAGCCTTGCAAGAAAAACAACATTTTTACTGGGCCATACTAAGATTTGATGTCCTTCTATGGAATCATTTATTCCATTTCCGTAACATTCTCCATTCCTTTCCCGTGGTGCATTTCTCTCAATTTCAAGCATTAAGGTTATGTCTTTGTTCTTATCTTTGGTGTTTTGCATACTCAGGTACTTCCTTCAGCCTCAATAAGTTACTTCGTCTATGAGTTTATGAAGATTGTTCTCAAGGTAGAATGAAGAGATACAATGGGTATGTCTGAAGGTATATGATTGGAGGTTTCATGGCAAGCTCGGAGGAGCACCTGCTATAAATTCAGAATGGTAGGATTATAGTGATTTTTGCATTGAGTAATGCTAGGGAAATCATCAATTTAAACCATATGACGTGGTTGTTGATGATCGGATTATTATTAAGTGTTGATTAACGAGTTTATATCCTATTGGTGACATTGACACAGACACAGACACTTCACATGGATTGCAAATATGGTCTAAAAATTGGTATACCTAGCTTTTGCATTTACCACTCATGTTGCCACAAGCTTCATGTATTGCGAAAGGAAGGAAAATAATCCACAGCTGAATCTTTGCTCAATTCATACTAACTTGTTTGCAAATCTAACCCTTTGTTCACTGCCGAACTTTCAATTTCAAGAATCGTATTCTAGTCAGGAAATAGCAATATTTTGGTGCTTCTTTATACATATTTGCTATCACATTCTCATTTACTTGCTGTAACAATTGAGTTGTCATCACTTTTTGCTCCATTTTCCCTTGGGACTTTGATTTTTAGGGTATCCTTGTGGACCCATTTGGTGGGCTAAATGAGATTGGGCCTTAGGAATAAAATTATATTGACAGTGATTTGTAAGACATGACTTGTAACTTATGTATAAAGATAGGTTAGATAACCGATTCTATTGTGGGCTCATAAGTTATAACCCATCATTTGTTGTCTTATTCATCTCACATTTGACACAACAAATAACGGAGTGGACTTAAATCCATTTTAATGGATCACAACCTATTTCATCCAGCTCATTAAACGGTCATGATACAAATAACGGAGTGGACTTAATCCATTTTAATTGACCCATTTGGTATATGTTAAAGCATGTGCCGGTATGGTAGAATTTTCGGTATTTTTGTGCTTTTTGGACAGGTGAGATGATGGAGATTTCTTTTTCAGGTATATATTCTATGTCATCAAAACGCTACATGTTGGAATATGTAAAGGGAAAGCTAACCAAACCTAACAACCATTATTTTCTTATACATTTATTTCTCAATCTCCCAACAACAAGAAACCTCTTAAAAAGCTAATAAATAATTAATACAAAAAGGAAAGTAGATCAAATGACGTCATCATTTCAAACTACCTTTACTGTCGGACACTTGTGCGTCTCTGGGTCGCCCTGTGGATTATCGCCAAGCCCTCCCTTCTCCTTCCTCTGCTCCCAGTCGTCTTCGGCTTCGCAGCCCCATTCCTGCATTCAAAGCCCTTACTCGTTCGCCGCGATGCTGCCGGACCGCGACCTCTGCACCTGCTTCGCCGGAGGAAATGGTGGCCCCGATGGCCACCTCCACGGATCCGCCGATCCCAACTGTACGCATTGCAGCAAGTCCGATCCTTCACCCTCCTCGCTTTACTATTCTTCCTCCCTCGGATACGTTTCGGCGCCGTTGAGCGACTCCGAGAAGCTACGGAGAGTCGTGACTGCTTCGGTCAAGGGATTCACGATCGGCGCCGGCCTCAAGGGCGGCCTCGCCATTTTCTCGATCCTAGCTCGGCTGAGACGACGGAAGCTCTTAGCCTCTCTCAGGTGAAGAGCTCACCCGGCTTCGAATTCTCTAAAATCCAGAATTTAAGTGTAATTTTGTTTAATTATGGTAATTTGAGTAAAATTCTGATTAATTATTCAGGACGGAGGGTGTGATCACAAATAGAGAAGCAATTGTTACCGCTTTGAAGGAGACATTGCGATATGGTTTATTTCTCGGAACTTTTGCCGGCACATTTGTTTCGGTGGACGAGATTATTGGTTCGTTGGCAGGTCACCGTAGGCAAGTTCCTTGTTCTTCCATGATTCAACTTCTTATTTTTTCAGGTTGGATTCGATTTCTGTTTGCTCTGATTTAATTGATGTGTTTGGTTTATTCTAGTTCAGGACAGCCAAATGGAGGTCTTTGTTGGCAGGTGCTATAGCAGGGCCGTCTATGCTTCTTACCGGACTGAACACGCAGCATACGAGCTTGGCCATATACATTCTTATGCGCGCTGCTGTATTGGCGTCGCGGTGTGGGATCAAAAGCAAACGGTTTGGTGGCATTTGTAAACCTCTCACTTGGGCTCATGGTGACACTTTCCTTATGTGCCTCTCCTCTTCGCAAATTCTGTACGCACCCTTTACTGCAAACTGTGTAATATTTTGTTGGCGAAGCCTTGAATGTTTTGACATGGATTGTTTTTCCCCATTTCCACGTCAAGGGTTGTGTCAAAGATGGAAATGCACTTCCGTCAGTTCCATGTATACTTGTATGTGGAAATCAATGAAACTGACATGACTTTTGGATCTGTTTGTGAGTCCATATCGTTGATCATCAAAGAAGATTTTGCTACTCTGGTGACTGCTCACCAAATCTACTAAAAAGTTGAGGGATATTGTAGTTGGCTCATTTAACTTTATGTCCTTTCGGTTGTGGTGTCATGTTCATTCGTATCAAATTAGAAATGTCTTTTCAGTGTTTTATAGATTATCAAACTTGTGAATTGTTTCTGATTATCGTTAACTTTAGACTGTACTACAACTAAAAGGAGGAAAATTTCATTTCTCAGGTCTGCTTACATATTGAAGCAGGAAAGTTTACCTCCATCGTACAAATCCTTTCTCAATAAACACGGAGGAAAGGATACCGTAATATTGCAAGGTGTAAAAGAGATTGCAAGGGGCATACCTTTTACTAATTTGGAAGCAATAGAAAAGCATTACAAATCCATTGGGACAAATATTAAACTAGATCCAGGCATGCAAGTTCCCTGCTCGGTATGCATTCTTCAATTATCATATTACTTCCTTTTCCTACCTACCATGTGAAAACAATTTAAATTTGTTTCTCATTCATATCATAATTATTTAAACTTCCTTAACTTAATTCTTTATGATTTGAAGTCTTAAGCTCTCAAATTCATGCAGATTGTTCATGGAGATCAGTCATGTAGTGGACATGTTCTTTCTTTCCTTATTCAAGCCTATAAGAGAGCATTGCCGGTTTATCTTCCAGTGTATCTGATTCCGGCCCTTATAGTTCATCGCCAAGATCTCTTGAAAAGGTGATTCATATGATTTACCTTCTTGATCATTTTTTCATATACCCGTGATGCTTTAAGTAGATGTGATCAAGTGCTTTCTTCTTCTAGTTGAAGTTTCCAAGAAAACAAAATTGAATTTAACTAGGGAGATGTGTCTTACCATAATTAATTTGATATGTACATAAATGCAAATTGCATTTTGATAATCTTGTCATGATTGAGTTTCTTTTAAAATATTCAAACTGGATATATATGTGAGTGTTAATGTAATCTTAGCTTCTGTTTGTGCTCTTATGATTGCTGTTTATATGCAGGCATTACTCTATACTACTGAAGGGCCTTCTTGGTACTGCAAGATCAAGCTTGTTTCTATCCGTATATTGCTCATCTGCCTGGTTAGCAGCTACTTTCTTCTATCTTGCATTCTGATGGTACCATTTACATGAACGTTGCTACTAGGAAAGATGTAAATGAGAACCCGAGAAGTGTCCAGATTCGTTTATTAAAACCTAGGTCTTTCCTTATACCCATCATAAGTGTTCAACATTGTTTCTCCTTAGACAATTTATTTCATGGGGCATAATTAACTTTAAGGTATAAAGACCAGATGTAGGAACTGATGAAACTGGAAATGAAACGCAGTATATTAAATATTTAAGCATAGGATAGGATACCGAAGGAACCCAAGACTAGGACAATGACTCACATGAAATGAGGATGCCAAGGTGGCAGCGCTTAAACAATTCATGCGATGCCACATGGGAAACTTAAAACACGTGTTCTGTTAGAGATTGACTATACCAGATGAAATATTTTGGACCCTTTTGGAGACTAGATTAATAAGGTATGTTTGTGCCTGTCTCTTTTTCTTTCTCCTTCTCTGTTATCTACGGTAAATTTTCGATAAATTTTTTAGAATCTGATTTTTCAAGGTATCAATACGTTGTTATAACATAGTGATGTTGGAAAACATACTGAAATAGACTCAGCTAGTAAAGTGGTCAGGCACATTGTTTGCCTGCCCCGAAATCCCCTCAACCTGCTTCATGAACTGGGATTCGATACTTATAACTTTATTCAAAATGGTGCATCATTGTATTTTCACATTATTGATACTTGTCATTTCTAACTGACAGACCCAAAAAAAAATAATCACTTCTAATTATGTTGAGAAAATTTATTTTTAATATTTCTCTCCAGGGCGTGGACATGCTTTCTGTTTAGGATTTTCAGGAGGTGTAACATACCAATGGTCGCAATGGGGACGGTATGAACTTTCTTCAACTCTTTAAATTCGGTACCAAGATAAACTTTATATGTTTGCTCAAGGAGTTTCAATTGTGTTGTTGGGCAGTTCCCGACTGGGCTAGCCTTGGCCATTGAGAAGAAAAGCAGGCGGATTGAGATTTCACTCTACTGTTTTGCTCGGGCCATCGAGAGCTTTTTCACCTGCATGGCTGAAACCGGGTACTTGCCGCCTTCAACAAAATTGAAGAGAGCTGACGTAGTAATCTTCAGCTTATCAACAGCAATCATAATGCATTGCTATGCACAAGAGAGAGAAGTTTTCAGATCCAAATACTTGAATGTTCTCGATTGGGTTTTCGGCGTCCCACCTCCATCTTGTGAAACCCCTCGCTGCAAAAACAGTTAGGAAGTAGTGTCTACAGCATTTTCGGTTTAAAGTCATTTTGTTAGAGATTTCCTTTTGCATTTCCTCCAAGCAGAATGGAAGGAAGTTATGTACCTTAACTCTCACATTTTGTTACTAAAGTTGTAGGGCATTAATTTATTATACTTGGCAATTTTGACACACTGAGTTGCATCATATTCCGCACGAGTACATGCGATGTTACTTTTCAGTCTAATCTAAAATGCTGGGAGGGGGATTTGGGATGAGGATCCTAACATCCTATATGTTCATCATACATCGTGCGACCACCTTTCGTTAGCTACAATTTGCGTTTAGTTTTAAATAAGCAAATTCAAAATGATTTCTGACCACCCAACGAACAATAAACGGATAAGGGATCCTCACAACGAGAATTCGGATGGGATCCAAATCCGGGGATTTGAACTCGGTTGCATGTTTAGGACTCGATGCTAGTTCTACATGATTCTTCTACTAGTACATTCAACAATCCTCAATGCTAAAATGGTTTTCAACGCATAACTAAACAAAACGAAAGCACATTCCATTTCATAATGCCAAAATCTGCAGTACATAAACCCTAAGTTGTAGTAAGTACAAGAAGGGCAATGGCAAGTCCGATCCACCATTTGACGCGAATCACACTTGGTCTTCATGAAGAAGCATATTGGGTATGCCCTTACTTACTGGAAAGCGGCGACCAGTCTCAGGGCAGACAAGCGCCCCCTCCTCGAGATGAAGCTCCAAAAGGGCGTGATGGAACTTGTGAAGAAAATCTTCAGAATCAAGCCTAGAAGGCTCAACCTCCTCAGGGAGCTCAGCATATCCCATACTATGAGAGGCATTGACAAGTGCCTTCCACTCGATCTTAGGGAACATGTTCTTGAGGAAGTCGGGGTTGAATTCAACCTGCTTTTCGACCACCTTCTCGATTTCAATGCGCAGAGGGAAGCCGTTGGTCACGCCTTTGATGTTGGATGACAGCATGTTGTGGGTTAGCAGCCTCATCTCTCTCACTATCTTAGCCTAAAGTGCAGAGAGTGCTTCTCTACGGTTTTGCCTGACGACCTGAAACCACAAACTAATACCAAATTAGGCATAAATGTTTGGTGTTTTCGCAATTAGATCCGGCAATGAGCAGTGTGTTTTCGCTTGATCGTGTTGCGGAAAAATGTACCAACTCAAACATGGCAGTCTAAACCCAGAAACATTGGCTAAATACATCTGAAAAGGAAGCTAAGGAGACAAATTAAGATCAGTTTTCAGCAAAATTTACGAGGCATATCAATAAAATGAAATGGCAAAATTGATTAAACAAATCCACAGCTAATATGATTACGGATCAAAATTACAAACACAGAGCTACAGACAGAGTGCATAAACAGGGATGAATACTAAAATTACAGCAAGCAAAGAACAATTCCAACTTTCGTTTGCATAATTTCATTTCGTGAACTTGCTTCTGATTTTCCAATAAGTAAAACAGAAAAAGGGGCAAGTTTCAGGAAGTTGGGGTAAACTAAATACCTGTGACGGCCGCCGGCAATGGAGAGAGAGAGAGAGAGAGATAGAGGGGGGGGGGGGGAGAGAGAACGCACAGAGTCGGTGAGCGTTTATGACTGTGGAAGGAAGGAGAAAATAATTAGGGTTTATTACATGGTATAATTACCTAAATATCCTTACCTTAAATTTCTAGGACGTTTTTTTTTTTTTTCTTTTTTTTTTGCTCACCTTTGTACTGGAGGTATCGAGATCGATTTCTCACTTTTTACATTATGGCCTGTATATGAAAAAATGTGCCGCTAAATTAATTTTTTAGATCGAGAATTGTTGCACTTCTAGCTTACGAATATTTATTTTTCATTCAAGTTTGATTCTTTCCTCTCTCATTTTATCAGATGGTCAAAACTTGAAAAATATCATTTTTGGTGTACAAGCGGTATTTATATTAAATTCATTATATTGGGGGGGAAAAATGAATATTATTTTAGTAAACATTTTCTTTAATAATATTATTCTAAGATGCCTTTTAGTATTAGGTCTTATGGTATACCTCTTCGTTTCGAGTGAGAAATCTTAAATTCGATTCTTGTCAAATGCTGAATTTGAGGGGGATGCAACGATGGTCCTCGCGGCTCTAAACATTCATGCAACAAATGACACTTTTTCAATGGGTCATGTGGTGAAGATACGCGCTATTTTCTACTTTCAATATCTCGAACAAAACTTTTCCATACCCGACGGGAGGCAAATAAGGTGGCTCAAAGACTGGCATGAATGGGACTCATGTTAGATAAATGAAGAGTTTGGTTTGAAGAACTGTAATCTTAGACCTAATTTTGGAAAAGAGTTTAACTATGTAATTTTGGTGCGAGACACTTTTTTTCCTTCAACTGGGTTGAAATTCCCAACAAGATTTGTATCGAAGCCCATTTAATTGCACCATATCCTCTCTTTTGCATGTATTCAAAACCTAATTTAAATGAATATCATACTTAATCTGAAAAAAAAAAAAAGAAGAAGTTAAATTAGAGAGTAGTAGTATAACTTTAAGTAATAAAGAAAAAGTAAAATTTACACAAAACTACCTCAATTATGGGTCGAATGACACTTTCATACCTCATCTTTTTAAAATGACAATGTCATAGTTCATCTTACGAATTTGTGACAATGTCAGGCCTCCATTAGTTTTTCTGTTAATTTTTAGGGTAAAGTACACAAAACTACCTCAACTATGGGTGTCACGACACTTTCATACCTGATTTTTTTAAAATGACAATGTCATACAACATCTTAAGAATTTGTGCCAATGTCATACCTCCGTTAGTTTTTCAGTTAATTTCTCTGTTAAGTGCTGACGTGGCTAGAGGCGGGCCCATTCACTAATCCAACTGGATTAAAAAATTATTAAATATATTTTTAATAATTAAAAAATTATTATTTTTATATTAACTCTCTCTCTCCTCTCTCTCTCTCTCTCTCTCTCTCTCTCTCTCTCTCTCTCTCTCTCTCTCTTCTCTCTCTCTCTTCTCTGCATCACATAACCCATTCCCATCTCCCCCCCCCCACCCCGACCCCGACCCCTTCCCGTTCCCCTTCCGTGCAACCCCCCACCCTTCCCCACCCATGGCAACATCTCCCTCTCTCTCAGCTCACTCACTCACTCTTTCACCCAGGTCCGGCGAGCCATGGTTTTGAATTTTTTATTTTTTTCGTTTCGTTTCTGGTCAGCAGGGGAAAAAGATGGGGGAGGAGAGAGAGAGGGGGTGGGGTGGGGACGAATTGGGTTTTGAATTTTTTTTTTTTTTTTTTTTTTTTTTCGTTTCGTTTCTGGGCAGATAGGAATGGGGTCGGGGTGGGGGGGGAAGATGGGGGAGGAGAGAGAGGGGGTGGGGTGGGGACGAATTGGGTTATGAATATTTTTTTTTTTTTTTCGTTTCTGGGCAGATGGGAATGGGGTCGGGGTGGGGGTTGGGGGGGGGAAGATGGGAACGGCTTCTGGGATGCAGAGGAGAAAGAGGCGAGAGAGAAGGGGAGAGAGAGAGATTTAAATAAAAATAATAATTTTTAATTATTAAAAATATATTTAATAATTTTTTAATCCAGTTGGATTAGTGAATGGGTCCCGCCTCTAGCCACGTCAATACTTAACAGAGAAATTAACTGAAAAACTAACAGAGGTATGACATTGGCACAAATTCTTAAGATGTTGTATGACATTGTCATTTTTAAAAAATCAAGTATGAAAGTGTCGTGACACCCATAGTTGAGGTAGTTTTGTGTATTTTACCCTAATTTTTATGTTAAGTGCTGACGTGGCTAGAGACGGGGGCCACTAACTAATCCAACTGGGTTAAAATATAATTAAATATTAAAAAAAATTTAAAAAAAAAATTATATAAAATCCTACCCTACCCGTCCCCCCCCCCCACCCACTCTCTCTCACCTCTCTCTATCTCGCCTCTCTCTTCTCTCTCCCTGCAACATGCATCCTAAAATCCCAAAACCCAGAAATCCCACCCCTCCCCCTCCCCCGCCCCTAAAAAAAAACCTTCCTCCACCACCCACCCTCTCTTTCTTCTGTCGCTCTCTCGCCTCTCTCTTCTCTTTCTCTGGGCAACATGCATCCCTAAAATCCCAAAACCCATTACAAATCTCAAAACCCAAAATCTCATCAAACCTCCCAAATCTCGAGAAGGCGGCCCTGTTCGACTTCGACCTCACCCTTCCTATCCAGATGGTGTAGGGATTAGAGAGAGATGGAGTGTCTTTGATTTGGGGCTAGGGATTAGAGAAAGAGAGGAGTTTCTCTGATTTGGGGTGGGCTCGGGTGGGGAGAAGGGGTGTGTCTGATTTGGGAAGACGATGAACTAGTTTTTTTTTTTTTTTTTTTGTACATGAAATGGCCTCCTTGGGATCGAGAGGGTGGGTGGTGGAGGAGGGTTTTGGGGGGGGGGGGGGACGGGTGGGATTTTTGGGTTTTGTGATTTTAGGATGCAGGTTGCATGGAGAGAGAAGAGAGAGGTGAGAAAGAGTGGGTGGGGGGGGGGGGGGGGACGGGTAGGGTAGGATTTTATATAAAAATAATAATTTTTTTAATTTTTTAATATTTAATTATATTTTAATCAAGTTGGATTTGTGAGTGGCCTCCGTCTCTAGCCACGTCAGCACTTAACAGAAAAACTGACGGAGGTCTGACATTGTCACAAATTCGTAAGATGAGGTATGACATTGTCATTTTAAAAAGATAAGGTATGAAAGTGTCGTTCGACCCATAGTTTAGGTAGTTTTGTGTAATTTACCGTTATTATTATTGTTTTTTTTTTTTTTAAAAAGACAACTGGTGGCAAGTAAAGGTATCTTCGGGGTTCGGAGAGATTATGGAGAATTTCATCATGCCCGTGGTCACAGTCAAACAAACTTACTAGCTCGGAGCATCGAACCCAAGATCTCTCATATTTTTTTTTGTTTATTAGGGCAAAAATAAAACAGTAAAAGTGATTTATGGTAAAATCATAGTAAATTGGTGCATTGATTTGTGGATCATGACCGAAATGCTGATTATTGGTCTTTCACGCCAACTCGATGAGACTTTCCATCAAGATTAACCACATGCCATGCCATGGACATACTTAAAATGGGTTCATTTCATGCGTGCGCGTTTCCCCTGACGTGCACAAACCCCCTTTGAAGAACCAATACTCAATTTTCTCTATATCATTACTCATAACCTATTTAGTTTACTTATTATTATAAGCGATATTCTAAAGGCATGGGGAATGGTTTGAACGCCGAATGCATTATGATGAAGAAAAAGTCTTTAACCACAAGACCAATTCATCAATTGTCATAATCTTTTCAGTTTCCAATGGTCATTTTCAGTTGTCTAATTAAAAAATGAGAAGGTCAAAAAACAATATGAGTTGTAAGATATAATTTGGTTTAGCAATTTGTTTTTTTAAAATTTTTATTATTAAGATGAGAGAGAGGATTCGAAACTACTACAATAATTTAGAGGATAAAGGAGTTTCGAACCTAGAAAACATGAGTAAAAATTCAATACTCTATCCATTAAGATATGAGACTATATTTGCTCACCACCGTTTAGTATGGTGTATGCTCACCACTCTATTTATAACCGTTAGATGAGTTTAAATTTCGAGATTCATGTAGTGGATAGGAACAAATTTCAAAAATCAAATTTATCTAACGGTGATAAATAAGGTGATGAACATAAATGCACTCTTTTCCACTCCCAAAAAATACAACAGATTACAATTGTGACTACTTATAGTCACTGTCCGATGACCTCTTCTTCCTTTCTCCACCGTTATGATTCAATCTCCATGTGTTCAGTGATACCTGCAGTTCATTCATCCAACCGTCACTTAAACAAAGTGCACCAAGTAATGTTACAGACTAAAAATGATATCCCTTGTAACCTCTTCCGTTGGGAAGTGGGCGATTCGAACTTTTAACCTCTTGCAATATTACGAAGAGGATAATTATACTAGATTAATAGCTAGTTGAAAACTTTTAGATATATTGGATTAGTACATATTTGAATGAGAATTCAAAGTATTACAATAATTTAAGGAATAAAAGAGTTTTGAATCCGTAACCCATGATATAATATCATAATATTTAAGCCAAATTAAGCACGCAAGAAACCAAGAGTAACCAATAAAATAGAATCACACCATTAGTCTTAACTGGTTTGATATTAGGTTGATATGAACATCCACCACTTGTACAGAGCAAACCCATAAACTGTGGCATAAGCAACCAATCTCATGGGATACTTTCTAAATCTGCAAAAGGGAGAATTCGTCAGAACTCAGGACTGCCTTATAACTTTCTACGCAATCCTTAAACTGATTAATTTACGTTATGATTTTCTTGAAGGTTTATGAATTGAGCACACACGAACCCTAAATCTAGTTCGATGTTTTTCACTCGTGCAAAATTATTTACATGGACGGCTACAATACCATGTCAATCAACCACTAGCCCCAAAAGAGAAATATAGTTTCATACTCGCCATCTAGCAAGTTGTGAATCTAAAAGACTCTTACTTATCATTAGATCGTAGTACTAAGTGGCACATGAAATGATCCTATTAAATACGGTACTATTAAATACATACAAGTCTAGTTAGTATAATGTTTAATGAGGTTGGATAACCAATAAATTTTAGAAGGATTGACCTTTACTATTGACCTAAAAAGTAAACAATTCTTGGTAATAGGCTAAAACGAGTGGTTAGCACAGTATAATATTATACAAATAAAAGAGAAAATTGGGCAAATTTGGGCTCAAGCTTTATTTGGGCTCAAACATCACTCTACTTAAGCTTTATTTGTTTAAACTTTTTCGAGCTCAAGCAAGGCTTGACTTGCTTCTTAAACAAGCCGAGCTCGGGCAAGCTTAAAATTTCAAGCTTGATACCATGCTCAAGCTATTTCGAGTTATTTACTATAATGTGTTGATCCCTTCTTGTTAAAGATTTTACAACGTAAGAGCATCTTCAAAGGAGATGCCAAAATATACACATAAGTTATAACAGTAAAAAAAAACCACTAATATTCTTCAACCGAAGTGCCAAATCCTATGTGGTGATGATGTGGATTGGCAGCAAAAGAGGTTGCTGTCAAGCTTCAAATATTTTTTTTATTAATTATTAAATGTATTTTATTAATTTTTAATTAGTTTAATCATTTATTATAATTAATGTTGAGTTGACTGATGCAATTATCCTACTTTTTCTTCTTTTCAATTAAGGAAGATGAACAGATTACTGACTAAACTTTAAATGTCCTTTATTAAGGGGAATTGTTATTATCACTCCAAATATCTCCTTATACACTCCAAACTTTCTATATTAAGAAAGAAAAATACACTTGTGAGGAGTGTAGAATGAGATTTTTAGAGTGTCAATAACACTTTCCTTATTAAATTTTAATTAGTTTAATAATTTATTTTATAAAATAATAATTTAATTTGACATAACAGTTGGAGAACAAAACTTTAAAAGATGTCAAAATGCCATAGAAGTTGTCAAAATTTAAATTTTATGTTCAAAATTTGACATTTCCTTTGAAGATGGTCTAACATCACATTTCCATAGTAAAATACATTAAATATCAACAATATACACAGAATATTCAAACATAGTTTTTTTTTTTTTTTTTTTTTTTTTTGTTGTTGTTGACAAGATTCAAACATACTCTAAGATAGGGAAGTTTATTTTGAAACAAAAGAAAACCAAGGGAACTTTATGTCTTAACAAAAGTCAAATTCAAGATAGGCAATCTAAACTTAGAAAGACATGAACATTGCTCTTGAAAAACAAAATCTCAATCATGATCTTTCATTTCAAGCAAACTTCTTGTATAGAAAATTTAGCTCAATTTATCTGGTGAAAACATATGAGCTATTTACGAGATTTATGAATCGAACATATCAATTTTCAAGCTTAGCTTCTTGTTTTTGAGCCGAACATAACCTTGACTTGCTTCTTTTACAAGCTGAGCTTCGATGAGCCAACACAAGCCAAACCTAATGCAAGCTCAAGTTGCTTCGAGCTGAATTTACAGCTCTAGCTAGGCGATTTCCCCGTTCGGCATGGAGATTAACTCCGGCCTGAATAACCAACTAGTTCTTAATTTGGTAATACGTTAATTCAATTCGCCTGCCGCCCTGATTTCGACATTTTCTTAATACGAGCGATATTCTTAACGACTTCAAGCACAGGACCTTTTGCATCAGCCAAATCATAGAACACAAATACGCGTGTATCAGTCAATTCCTAGCTAATTTTTTTCTCTCTCAGCAATATCAAACCATTATTTAGAAACGCCACAAAAATCCCAAAAATTCAACTAACCTTGTGATTAATCCAGATCTTTGAGCAATTTCATAGGCTCTCTCCTCGAAGGAAACCGGAGAGGTCCACCGCGAGAAGTCGCGGTCAAAGTAACCCCAATCAGGCAAAAGCAGCCCAGCAATTCCCAGCACACCAACCACGTACGTTAACATCATCTTCTTGAACGACTGAGTATATATTCCAACAACTGCCATAATTACAGCTAACCAAACAAGTGAAGACCTGAAAACGGCATCGTTTGCCATGGGAATACTTAGTGACAGAGACCAGAGAAAAGATTACTGAAAATGACAGGGACGAAGGTGAAGAAGATGGATGGAAGTAGTAGGAAGAAGGACTAGTGTGGTGGTGGGGATGGAGAAAGTGGGCATGATCATGTTATGGAGGCGGCCATGCCACATCAAAAAACCGAACCGAATGAAACTGAACCCGCCCTAATTTTGAGGATTTGCTTCACAAAATTAAGTGCAGAGAAGTGGTTAGAAAATGCTTTCAATGTGAACCCAACTGTTAATGTAAATGCATTTATGTTGTTATCACTCTTTCTTGCCATGTCTGCTTTTGCTTAGCTGTGAAATGCATGGGGAACGCCACGTAATCCCCAAGTTTTACTTGTTCCATCATGTGACCAGATTATCATTTAGTACCATGATTAAATGGTATTTCTCTTTTATAAATGAAAAGTTCTAAGTTCGAATCTTGTGGATGACAAGTTCGATACTAAAATATTCTCTCACTCCTTAGTTTAAATATATCATTGTCTAAATAAAAATAAATAAACAGTGGGCGAGTTTCTGATTTTGACCTAAACCAATTTGGTTCTCGATTTTGTCATTTGAAAACTAAATTGGATCATTATGTGTCACTTAATACTATTATCTAATGTATTTCTCTTCCCTTGTCAGTAAAAGCTTTTAGGTTCGAATTTTGTGAATGGGGAGGTCTATATTCATTTTTTATGGTTGGTCCATCGTATGGCTTAGCCCAAATTATATCACCATTTCATTTTTATTTTCAAATTTCGTTCACTTTTTTCTAAAACTAAAAACTTATGTGATAATAATTTTTAGTTTCAAAAAGATAAAAACCAAAAGCTACTTTTCCGAATTTTCAAAATTTGCTTGATTTTGATTTTTAAATTAAAAACTAAAAACTAAGGGATCGTTTGATAAAACTTCGTTTTTAGTTTTCATTTTTTTTTGAAAATTGAAAAAAATCTATTTTTTTTTTTTTTTGGCTAATGAAACTAATATCTTGTTTGATGACTATTTTTAATTTTTACTTTTTAAAAAATGAAAATTGAAACCCAAAAAGTGAAAACTCAAGGTAATTTTGAAAATTCAAGAAAATGTTGCAGTCCTATTAGATTAGGAATGTGACTGTGTAAATCTTAGTGTATCTAGGAATATCTTTGAATATTCCCTTTAGTAGTTAATATCCTATTAGAGTTGTAATCATATAACGATAAGAATTTAACCTATCCTACTACTATAAATAAAGGCACAATGAGGTGATATAACACACACCACAGAATTACATCTCTCTCTTGTCGTCGGCCCTCTCCTTCTCTAGTCCTAAATACAGTTCAGTAAATTAGACCTACAACACGTTATCAGCATGCTCTTGCCAGAAGCTAAGGAACTGAAGGATCGTGAAGGAGGCTTTCTTCTACAATGTCAAAGGCTTTCAATTATTTAGTTTCTTTGAACCGTTGACTATCTTTCGTAGTCCCGACACACTCACACTTGGGTTCCTGAAGAAATCCACAAATTCACTACACTTTACTGTATATTGTATTTTGTGTTCTTGCAAGTACCCCTATATATGAAGCAAACGTTCATAACTAAATCAAACCTGTAGTTTCGAATTTAGTGCCTTTGAAACCCGCAGTTTTCATTCCAAACTTACCACATGAAACCCGTAGCTTTCATGCTTAAGTTAAACCAATACATGCCTATAGAACCTGCATGGTCTATGATATATGTTTATGGTTTTCCATAAGACTAACCACGTCTCATCGTACCCTCTGTTTTAGGGACATGTCGAACTTGAACAAGCTCCATTTCACCGCTTTGGAAGTCTCTGGAAGAAACTATCTAAAGTGGATTCAAGACATGAAGCTCCATAGCAAAGAGTCTTAGAGCTACTATCGAGGAACCTACTGACGATGAACCCATCGACGAAGCTCATAAAGTTACTGCTATGATCTTCATCCGAAGACACATCCCTAATGCACTGCAGACCAAGCACCTCGTAGAGGAGGATCCACGTACCCTCTGGCTCGCACTGGCCGATTGCTTCGATCACCAGAAAGACATTTACTTGCCTGAAGCAAGACTTGATTGGCAGCATTTACACTTCCAAGACTTTAAGTCTATGAATGAATACAACTCTGAAGTTTGTAGAATCCAATCACTGCTTAAGTTCTGTAAAGAGGACTTAACCAAATAGGATCTCCTGGAGAAGACCTATTCGACCTTCAATGCCACCAATTTTGTCCTGCAGCAACAATATAGGGCACAAAAGTTCACCAAATTTTTGAATTTGTTATCTGTTTTACTTTTCGGAAAAGCAGAACCAGCTTTTGATGAAGAATCGTCAAGCTTGATCGACTGGTTCGAACGCTCCGCCTAAAGCATATGCGACTAATTCTAATAGCCACAACCAACGGAAACCTTGTCGTGGCAGTGGAAAGGGGCGACAAGCTCCACAACGGGCCCAAGGTCAACAAAAAAAGGGCCCACCCAAGGGAGAAAATTTGACCCAAAAGTGCAAAATGTTTTCCCCTAAGGCCCTAGACTAAAAGAACAAGGGAAAAACTACCATTCAATCGGCTTCCACTGAACTGGACATATGCCACCGCTGTGGATCAAATGATCATTGGTCACGCGTATGCCATGCTACGCCCGAGGCTATTGCCAAGTATCATTCCCGTTGTGAGACTAACTTTGTGCATGTAGAACATCCCGAATATGTTATTACAACTCTATAGGTTTCATATTTTCAAGTGGCATTCGCTCCCATGGAAGAATAAAGTTTTATTTTTCTGAGACATGTTAGTGTGTTTTTACACCCCTAGTGGCCGAACCCACTAGAAGTGGCTGAACCCTCCCTAAATTTTAGGTTTACGGTTTAATTTTGGACAATTTTTCTACGTCTTTGGAAATAATTTGGATTGGTTTGTTTTGAATTATGGATAATTATTTTATTGACATTATTTCTCGAATTGATTAATTGAATGAATGGAATTATATTTATGCATGTGACCTATTCAATTAATTTATTTCTAGGTATGATTAGTTGGGAAGTTAGTTGTCTAGCTGATAGTGCCACCACGTACATCATATTGCGTGAGAAACACTATTTTACTAACTTCGTACCTAAAAATGCACATCTGACAACCCTCTCAAGCCCATCCAACCTGATAGAAGGATACAAAAATGCTCGTATTATGTTGTCTAATAGTACTAAATTAACCATTAAAGAAGCACTCTATTCTTCACCTTCCGGAATAACATTACTGAGTTTTAGAAATATTCGAGATAATCAATATCATGTTGAAACCACTGAAGAAAATGGTTCTGAATTTCTTTGTATCACTTCTTATGAAAATGGCCGGAAGCGTGTTCACGAAAAGCTCCCGAGTGGGTTGTATATAACAACCATTTGATCCGTAGAGACCCATCACGTGGCCGGCCCTATGGCTGGGTTCCAAAGCACTCTCATGCTTTGGCATGATTGAATAGGACACACCAGACAAGATATGATGCGTCGTATCCTCAAAGATCATATGGGCATCACTTAAAATCTTATCCCGGCCATCCGTTTTGCAAAGCATGCTCCCTGAGGAAGTTGAACAATCAACCCTCACTTACAAAGATTATTCACGACCCCCCCTAAGTTTCTTCAGAGGATTCAAGGGGATATTTGTGGACCTATCTAACCAACATGCGGACCATTTAGACACTTCATGGTGTTGGTTGTTGCATCGACCCAATGATCACATGCCTAGTTATTGTCCATACGTAATGCTATATTTGCAAAATTCCTACCACAAATTTTTAAGCTTAGGGCTCACAACCCTAATTATCCGATCAAGTCGATTCGACTGGATAACGATGTAGAGTTTACGTCACAAATTTTTGACGATTATTGCATGTCTGTTGGGATTGAAGTTGAACATCTTGTACCCCATGTTCACACCCAACATGGCCTGGCAGAAGCTTTTATAAAGTGCCTTCAAATGATAGCTAGGACTTTGGTTATGAGAACCAACTTGCCAGTATCTGCCTGGGGCCATACAATATTGCACGCAGCTATGTTGGTCCATCTGAGGCCCACCACTACCCAACCTTATTCATCATTATAGTTGGTTACTGGATACGAGCCTGATGTCTCGCATTTACGTGTATTTGGGTGCGCAATCTACGTCCCAATAGCGCCGCCATTATGTACCAAAATGGGTCCTCGGAGAAAAATGGTAATCTATGTCGGTTATGATTCACCATCAATTATTCGCTACTTAGAGCCCTTGACAGGAGATCTTTTCACTGCACGTTTTACAGATTGTCGCTTCAATAAGTCAGTCTTCTCATCGTTAGGGGGAGATAATATCACTAAAGTTCCTGTAGAACACCGTAAATTGTCGTGGATTACTCCCACTATGTCTCATTTAGATTTCTGTACCCCTCAGTCTGAAACTGAAGTGCGACGTATTCTAAATCTTTAGAGCATCGCTCAAAGCATGCTGAATGCATTTACTAATCTAGCAAAGGTGACGAGGTCACATATACCCGCTGCAAACACACATACAAGGATGGATGTACTCAACGTACGTCGTACCATTGCTTTGGAAGGCTAGACCGTCCTCGATGGTGGGACGGCCGCACTCCCCACGCGGCCTGGTACACTAGTAGCTAGCCAATCATCTACTCCTACCCTGAAGCGTGGTAGACCCCCTGGTTCAAAGGATTCACAACCCCAGAAAATGAAAATGGCACAAACTAGTAACCTTAGTTTGAATCTGACCATTATTTACTCATTTGTTCCAATGCATGAGGTTATTATATATTACAGTGATGTCTTAGATGAGACAAACCAACCTCCCGAGAATCCTGAGATTTCAGTCCATTACACAGTTTTGGAAGAGGTTTGGAATCAGAATGAGATGATTGTCGATGATGCATTTGCGTATATAGTTGCTTCTGACATCATGTTGAGCAATGACATTAAACCACGTTCCGTTGATGAATATCGACGTAGAATGGATTGGTCAAACTGGAAAAAAGAATTCAAGCCGAACTCGATTCGCTTGCAAAACGTAAGGTGTTTGGGCATGTAGCTCATACTCCACCACATGTGAAGCCCGTGGGCTATAAGTGGGTTTTTGTGAGGAAGCGTAGTGAAATGAATGAAATAATGCGATACAAAGCACTCCTCGTAGTTCAAGACTTCTCTCAATGCCCTGGGGTTGATTACGAGGAGATGTATTTCCCCGTAATGGACGTCATAACGTTCCGCTACCTTATCAGTTTGGTAGTTTCCGAAAAACTGAATATGCAGCTTATAGACGTGGTAACTGCGTATCTCTATGGGGATCTAGATACGAAAATCTACATGAAAGTTCCAGAAGAACTTCAATTGACTGGTTCAAATAGTTTTAGAACACATACTCTCCATTAGATTGAGGAAATCACTCTACGGATTGAAACAATCCGGGCGGATATGGTATAACCGTCTGAGTAAATATTTGACAAGTCAGGGTTATGTGAACAACAAACTATGCCCATGTGTGTTCATTAAGAAGTCACATTCCAGATTTGCGATCATGCAATTTATGTCAACGACATGAACCTCATCGAAACTCCCGCGGAGCTTGAGGAAATTACCGTTCACTTGAAATCGAAATTTGAGATGAAAGATCTTGGGAAAACTCGATATTGTTTCGGCCTGGAAATTAAGAATCAATAGGATGAAATCCTAGTACATCAATCGAACTACACCCAAAAGGTGTTGCAACATTTTATTGAGGATAAAGTGAAGCCTTCAAATACTCCTATGGTCGTTTGGATTCTAGATGCTAAACGAGATCCCTTCCGTCCCAAGGAGGATGAGGAAGAGATTTTGGAGCCTGAAGTTCCATACCTAAGTGCAATTGGTGCTTTATTGTACTTGGCTCAATGTACTAGACCTGACATCTCCTTCGTTGTTAATCTTTTGGCTAAATACAGCAACGCGCCTACACGTAGACACTGAAATGGTGTTAAATATATTTTCTGCTACCTCAAGGGTACGACGGATTTGGGCTTGTTCTACACCCATAAATCCTTGAGAGAAGCCGCCGCCCTCCTCGATCATCGGGTTGATTCCCGCCTTGTTAGTTACGCAAATGCTAGTTATCTGTTTGACCCACATAGGGCACGTTCTCAAACGGGCTATGTGTTTACCATTGGAGACATCGTTGTATCTTGGAGGTCTACCAAGCAAACGCTAGTTGTGACTTCTTCAAATCATGATGAGATTCTCGATTTGCATGAAGTATCGCGTGAGTGCTTTTGGTTGAGAGCAGTCATGGAACATATTCGAAGCATGAATGGTCTTACTTCCGTTGCTGACCTTCCTACGACGATCTTTGAAGACAATGCAGCATGTCTCGAGCAGTTAAAGAAGGGATACATCAAACGAGACAACACCAAACACATAGCGTCGAAATTCTTTTATTCTCACCAGCAACAACAGCATCAGAACATTGTAGTCAAGTAAATCCATTCCCAGGACATCCTGGCTGATCTCTTCACCAAGTCATTGCCCAAGTCTACTTGACCAAGTCATTGCTCGTCTAAGAAATCGGTATGCGTGAATTATCTAAGTTGAATTGCTGGTAGTTCTCTTATTTGGAAGTTATGTCTAACTTAAGGGAGTATCCTGAAGCATACTCACTTGACCTTAATGTACTCTTTTTCCTACGACTATGAGCATTTTTCCCATTGGGTTTTTGCTACCTAACGAGGTTTTGATGAGACACCCATCCTAGGATGATCATACTCCGTTGAGTTCACTACTTTCGTCTTGTTTGACGTTTCTTTTAGACATTATGCATACGTCTCACTTTTCTTCTTAGTCTATGGGTTTCTACCTACCTTAGGTTTTACCATAGCGAGATTTTGTGAATTTTACTACCCATGCATTCTCTTTTAAATTTGAGACTCGTATTCATCTGTTGTGCTGACCACTTCATCAACTGTTCTACCTCATATGCTGAAGATCTGATGCGATGTTTTGTTTAAGTATTTACACACTCATGGGGGAGTGTTGCAGTCTTATTAGATTAGGAATGTGTTTGTGTAAATCCTAGTGCATTTAGGGATATCTTTGAATATTTCCTTTAGCAGTTAATATCCTATTAGAGTTGTAATCCTATAAATACAGGCACAATGGGGTGATACAACACACACCTCAGAATGACATCTCTCTTTTTTCTCTCTTGCGGCAGACCCTCTCCATGTCTAGTCCTAAATACAGTTAAGTAAATTAGGCCTACAACAGAAAATAGTTTTTAGTTTTTTTTTCTTTTTTTTAAACTGAGAGTACTTATAAAAAAACTTAATTTTTTTCAATTTTCAAAAAAATAAAAATAAAAGTTCAAAACAAAATAGTTATCAAATAATCCATAAATGTTAACGAAAGAATCTTTTATTATTATTATTATTATTATTATTATTATTTTGACTTGAACTTATGTGAACATCATGTCGATAACACATAGATTAGCAAATACCATATGTAGAGTAGGTTAATTCTGAATCGCATTCATTAAGAAGCTCATCGACAAACATGTGATTATGTTCTGGTTGGGAGCTAAAGGGGGATAATAAAGTAATTGGGCCATTTGGGCTCAATAATTATAGGACCCAGTCGATCAAGTTCGAAATTTAGATGTAAAATTTTTGCTGCCATGAAACCCATTTCAGAAGGTAAAGAATTGGTCAAATTGACAGCAAACAGATAGGTAGTTATGGATCAAGAAGTTAAAGTTTCATTATAAAATCAATTGGTAATACAGAGAGTATCTTAATTTACTTATAAGCTTATACAAGGTCTTTCATCTCATTAATGTGATATTCATTCTCAACACGTCATCTCATGTGTGATCAATTTTCAAACCTAACACATGAACAACACAAACAGGGTGACACGGATGACATGTGACCGTTGGGCTTCACACGTGGGATAACTTGTTTTCTAATCATGAAGAAGTTAAGATCTCATCATAGAACTAATTGGTAATATTAGGAATAGCCAACTTACTAAGAAGCTATGTAAAGTCGCTCCTCCCATTATTGTAGGATACATTCTTAATAACAGTAAAGTCAAGCTCAATCACTAAAAAGAAGTCAACTTTCATCATCCTTCAAAACCTTATTCACAGATAATTGGTCACCTGACAAGTAACACTGGCTGAGGACTAGGACTATATCAAACTCATTATTCACGTAAGTCGAATTTGATAAAATAAATTACAATTTATATTAATGATTCTGCTCCTAATTGTACTGGGGACTAAGGAAATTCCACATCGAAAACTTGATAAAATAAATTACAACTTATATTGAAAATTTCCGCTCCCAATTGCATTGAGACATTTATGGTGGCCACTAGGTTGTTAACTTGGTTTATATTCATTTTGTGATGGTTTCTTAGTTAGTTTATAATCATTGTATGATTTTGTGCATCAACATATAATGAATATTAAGATCATTAAGATCATTAAGATCAAAGAGACTAAGCTAGAGCTAACTCCTTAATTATGATTTATATATTTTTTAGGGTGAAGTGCTGATTTAGTCCCTGAAATATCATCTCAGTGAAAATTAGGTCCCTGAATTATTTTTTCGGTAAAATAAGTCCCTAAATTCATTAGAAATTGCTAATTTCATCCCTACTATTATATTCAAAGCTATTTTATCCATTTTTCGTCAACTTAAGTCACTTGACACATTTTAGAGTGTAATACCATCATTTTCTCGTCTATAAGTGCTTAATATTTCATATAGGTTGTGAATTTAATGTCTAATTTACCCTCCAAAATTAACTTACACTATTTCTTTATGAAAAACTACCAATTTCTCCTCAAAAGTTAACTCCATACACTATTTCTTTATGAAAAACTACCAATCTACCCTCCAATATGTATCACAAGCAAGTAATGTGACTTAAATTGACGGAAAATTGAATATAGTAGCTTCGAATATAACATTAAGGATGTAATTGGCAAATTTTTATAATTCAGGGACTAATTTTTCTGAAAAAAAATAGTTTAGAGACCTAATTTTCACTAAGGTGATAATTCAGGAACTAAATTGGTAATTTACCCTATTTTTTATACAAGCGATATTAGTGAAAAAGTGATCGAACTTGATATCTCAGTTTTAATTGTTGGCGCATTATATTTCATTTTGCATTGCCTTCGTGCAAAGGACATTGGCTTGAATTAGGATTTTGTTATTTTCTATCTTTCTGCTTATTGTGTGTTTAGATTCTTCCTGTAGTTTAGATTTTCTGTCTTCCTTTGAGGTGGCCTACATAGTTATTCATTTTACATTTAACGAATTTAATTTGGGAATTGTTATTAACACTCCAACAATTTTATTATACACTCCACATAAATGTATTTTTCTTTCTAATTATAGAAAGTTTAGAACAAAAAATGAAATTTTTAGAATATCAATAACAATTCCCTTTAATTTTTGACCCAAATAAAGAAAAAAAGACACTGGCTTGTACTAGAGGATAACCTTTTGCTTTAGTGGTTGATTCAAACCAGAAGGTTATACCAATATATAGGAAACATCGAGGGAAAGTATGCATAAGAAACAAGATGAAAGAGGACAATTGCTACCAACAAACGCCACGGATGAGTTCTCAAGCGTGTCGGGAATGGTTTGTGTGTTGCACTGAAACAAAAGAGGAAAAACTGGTGCAAATTTGGGGCATTTGCTGCACCAACTAATTCCCCTCGAACTGCCCCACCCTCCAAGTCAAATGGGCCCCATGTATGCAATCTTCTATTGTCTCTTTCTAACAATATATCTAAGTGTCTAATAATTAACACCAATAATTTTTTAAGTTTGTATTTGTTAGATATGTCAAGAAGATCATCTATTTAAATTATATTTTGTAAACCATATGATGTAATTATTAATAATTGAATTATTATTTAAGTGTTTGATAAACATGTTTATTTTTTATTGGTGACACATTATATTATTTACAAATGTGATCTAAAAATATATTCTGCCTAGCATTTTTCGTATTTTCTATATGTTCTTTTGTTTTGAGGTGGAGAGGGGATTGGTACACAGGGTTTTCATGGATTTTTGTAGGTTCTTTAGATTAGGTGATTGATTTAACTGAAGAGGTTAGAAATAAGTGACATGTGCCATATTATGATTGTTGTATAGGCATATCATCAATGAGGTTAAAACACATGGAGAACATTGTGTGCATTTGGTCTTCCTTTTCCACTTCTTGGGCAGGTGGGTTTTATCTAGGTTGAACTCATGAATATTAGATGTAACTTTGACAATTTTAAGTGGATATAAATCGAAGTGGTGCGACAGAGTAAAACACCAAGTTCAAAGGTACCTGAGAAATCTCGTATTGTCTTCTCATTCATTGTAAATTAAGTTAAAATACCTCAATTTACATGCACGTACATATATTGTTAGATTGTAAATTAAGTTGAAATACCTCAATTTACATGTCAAATTAATGTATTATATTTTTAAATTGTGAACCTAAACTACACATTCAAATGAAATATAATAACATAGTGATAAATTTACTATATGTACAATATAGAGATCTATCACAAGTCTGATAAGAGAATTTCCGTATAAACTTTACGTAATATGCGTACAAACAAAATATGTGTTTACATACTAAATGTGGGAATACTATTTTTAAGTACTTTTGCATTTTGGCTTGTACATACGGGTATCCATAATCTCTAGTATACGTAAACGTACATTCTACCACACATATATGATATTCCTAAAGGTTTTTATCATGTCACTGAAATTGACCCACACCATCAAGATAGCCCCTAAAATTGAAAATCGATCAATATAGTCCCTAAAAATAGGTGTTCCAAATTAATGTGATCATTCCGTCAAAATTTTGTTAAAAAAATTATGTTATGTGTTGATGTGGCACATAAATGGATCCCAAATTAAAGTCTTTTTTTTTAATCAGAAATGGTCTATGAAATTGACCCCCAAGATGGCCTCTGAAAATGAAAATCAATCACTGTAATCCTAAAGATAAGTGTCTCAAATCAATATGGTCATTCCATCGCAATTCTATAAATGGATCCCATAAGTTTAATTAAATTAAAAATAAATTAGAAGTGTGTTTAATAGTTTAATAATTAATTATAAAAGTTGTCAACCCAGAAACCTAGTCTCGCAATCACTTCTGATCCCAACCCACATTGCTCTACCCCAATCTATGGTAGCCTTCGTACTCTCTTCTCTAAAAAAAAAAAAAAAAAAAATTCTCAAGACACCGATCTTTACACCCTTCACCTAGCTAATTGGACCAAGTTCGAGACCACCTTTGTGACACCACTGTCAACATTTGGACGATCGACAACCTCACAACCTTAATCTTGAAGATCTTGTTAGCGCTCACTCAGTGATCTTAGTGTTGGAAAGAACGGAGCTCTACCTTGAGATAATCTCACTATGCAAAAAGGTGTTTTGACAACTTTTTTAATTGATTATTAAACGCACATCATCACATAATTTTTTTTTTATAGAATTGTGACGGAATGACCATATTGATTTACGACACCCACTTTTTAAAGAGTACATTAATCAATTTTTAATTTCAAAGATCATTTTGATGACGTGAGTCCATTTCTAAATAAGAACCTTATTCATAATAAGTAGTAGACCGTAGATTCTCAAGGTTAGGAATAAGCACGCATAAAGTTCAAATTTAAGACGTAATAAGCGTAAGTCGTTTGTGAAGCCATGCAAATAATGACGTACGAAAGGATCTCTTCTTGCGTGCATGAGTCGAGTTTTTGACAAGGCGGTGACCTGCAACGTTGACATTGTCATTTGAAATTTTCGCTCTTCAGCTTGGCATTAAAAAACTTAGCTCTCTGAAATTAGAGCAGCCCATGTTCTAGTTAATTTGTGTATAAATAGGCACCCCTAGTTTTTGAGGAAACATCAGGAAGCAAGGGAGCAGCTGACCAAGTTAATAAAGCAAATTACGATCATATTCAGAAATTGATTAAACGCAATGGGGAGATCTCCCTCTAGTGATGAAAGTGGTCTCAAGAAAGGACCGTGGACTCCAGAAGAGGATCAAAAGCTTGTGCAATACATTGAACAACATGGCCATGGAAGTTGGAGAGCTCTTCCAAAGCTTGCAGGTTTGCTTATAATATATAATTAGCATCTCTTAATTTGTTGATTAAATTGTTAGTTTACGAAGACTATCCTCGAAAGCTTAAGCTAACATTATTACTACCCCTAACACGCAAATGCATCGTCACTCACCACCATTATATTGAGATTTGAGTTCAGGATCTCCTCTATGACATTGGGTGATAAGATTTGTTGATTTTATCAATTTCAAAAGGGAATATTTTTGCTCACCATTAAATGAATTAAATCTCGAGATCTGTATAATAGATAGATATAAATCTCAAAATTTTAAACTCATCAAGCAGTGATAAATATGGTAGTGAGCTCACCACTTGATGGTAGTGAGCAAAAATGCACCCATTTCAAATATCATTTTCTCTTTTGTAGGTCTCAATAGATGTGGCAAGAGTTGCAGGCTAAGATGGACGAACTACTTAAGACCTGATATCAAAAGAGGCAAATTTTCCGAAGAAGAGGAGCAAACAATTCTTCATCTCCATTCTATCCTTGGAAACAAGTAATGCTTTATTCTACTACTCTTGGTTCCATGATTAAATACATCAAAGTTTTCAACCGTTCCTTCTGTATATATGTGTGTGTTTGCATAAATATTAAAACTTGTTTATTCTTAATTACAAGATGGTCAGCAATTGCAACACACTTAGACGGCCGAACGGACAATGAAATCAAGAACTTCTGGAACACACATTTAAAGAAGAAGCTAATCCAGATGGGTTTTGATCCAATGACCCATCAGCCAAGAACTGATCTATTTTCCAGCTTATCTCAGCTTTTAGCCCTAGCTAACCTGCAGGACCTCATGCAGCAATATCAGCCCGTAGATCACATTAATCAACATGCTGCAACATTACAAGCAGATCAAGCCGTTCAGTTGTCCAAGCTTCAATACATGAAGCATTTACTCCAATCCGTAACATATACAAGCAACACTGACAATTACAGCCACAACAGAAACGCAGAGGTGGAAATGGAAATGGATGATCAGGCTTTTAATTTGCTAAACTCGCTTAATATTCCTCCCATCAAAGAAAACCCAAGTTTTAATTCACCACAACTGGAAAATCCAAGCTCGTTTTCTGATCACGGATATGGTCGTAATTCTTCTCAACCACTCCACCATCATCAAACCCTACTGCCTTATGACCTAGCAGACCCACAAGTCCCTTTCAGTTCTCTACCATCTTTGAATAACAGTGATCATGAAATGGGCCAGGGCTCCAACTTTAAAATGGTCAGTAGTCAAGAAAATAACCTACCCGATGAATCTCCATGGTTTAATAATCTTTTATCTCCTACTGCTCCCTCTATTCCTCCAACCAGCAATGTTCCTGGAGATGCGTGCTGCAGCAGTTCTAGCTATGGAGGCAGAAGTAGTAATTCATCATCCTACTGGCCTGAACTATTTCTTGAGGACGCCAATTATGGTTGACAATTCTTAGTTAAATATTATTTCACAGATTCTCCCTATATATAGAGACTTATTGCATGCATTTGCAAGCGTATATATGCCAATACAGATACGTGTATGTCATGCATATCTATGTATACTTGTACATGTACAACTAGCTTGTATATTTACGCATTATATACATATAGATGGACATTATTGTTTTGGGATGAGTATTTTAAATTTACTCTCTCCCTCTTTGTAATTGTGAATTATTTGTTCATTCGTCTGTTTAATTCTCTCTTTTTTATAAAAACTGTTTTCAAAAATTTATGGTTGGACCACTTTTTACAAGACCAGGACCTTTATCATACAGTATAGTGCTAATTTCTTATCTTTTAGAAGGAAATCTTTGTGTGCGGTAATTTTTTTGTTGCACTTTAATAAGTTATTAATGTATACGTGTTAAATTGTGATTTGCAAGCATGTAAAAATAACTTCTTACATGTAACCAGCCAAGCAGTGTCAGCTTCAATTACAACATTTATGTTAAATAAAGTCTGGTTGCTCAAATTGTCGAGCCTTATGATTACGGTATGGTTTTCGGACATAGAGCTATTTTATTAGTCAATTTTAAACATAAATCAATGCCCTAAGCAGCTACTTACCCCAAAATAGAGGAGTACAAATTATGTAATTCACCCTTTTTTTAACTAACACATCACCCTTCATATCATACGGTGTTACTATTACTCAAGAAAACATGGCAACCCATGATCTTGGCAATGTCGCAAAATATGTTTGCAAAGTTGTGCATTTCTCACTTTCTTAAGACAATCACTAGCTGACGAGGTCTAATTTATTTTTTATTTTTTTATCAACAAGAGGGATTCTAGAAACTCCTCTCCTTCCTTCGAATTCATGTGAAGAGTGCTTGCTTCCTTAGCCATCTTGTGCTAGGCTTCCTAGTCTTATGCAAGGTTTTATCTTCTCCCTAGTTTCGATAGATTTGTGTCAAATTTACCTTGCATGGTTAGATATTTGACAAATCTGCTATTTTATGCTTAAGCCAATCACATATTTGATAAATTTGATGTTTTTTGCCTAAACGCCAATCAAGAATAAATCATACACTGACATGCGTTTTAACTTCTCACAACTGCCTTTGTGGCGTTTTGAGCCATTAGCTTGTACATGTGGAGAGAGCCTTATGAATGGCCTTGTATTAATGACCCGGGAAGGTGCCAGTGTGTCTAAGCACATGGTAATGTCTAAGGTGACATGCGTTTTAACTTCTCACAACTGCCTTTGTGGTATCCTAAGCCATTGGTACAAGGTCATGTGGAGACAGTCTTACACATGATCTTGTATTAGTGGTTAGGGATAGTGGTGGATTGGTGGTGAACTCATTCATTGAAATCTCCCTCCCCCATAACAGTGTATCATTGACTTGGGACACCACGATAACATCTCATTGCATACAAGTGAAAAACATTCATAGTAGAAGCAACCCGGTTATTTATAACTTTTTTGTTGTTGAAGGCTATCATATATTAATTATATTTAAGTTGTTCATGGACTCATGATTGTCAAAGCAACATAGAAAAGTAAGGTTGATTAGGTTTCTTCCTCCCACCATTTTTCCCAACTGAAAGAAATAAACTTCAGCACCACCTAACCTGTCCCTGGTTGTACACCACTCCAAGTTTCTGATGTCGTAATCATGTTAAAGACGTTTGGTATGTCATGGCAATCATGATAAATACCCTTTTTGTATCTAAACAAAGCATGGAAAGGATGGCTCTTTGTTTCCTAATATTCAATGGCGATATTCCGAATTTTAACCATTAAATCTTAATTTTTATATTTTTAAATAAAGATATAATAGTTAAAATATCTGAAGCATCCCATATTCTGAAACGTAGAAAATCCTGTTTGTTAGTAGTGCACGACACTTATTCATTGCTCTGATCAGTGTATGGTCTGTGTAAATCCATTAGGGAAACCAAATTTGCAAACCAAATAATTGTCATCAATAAGAAACAAGTACGTTAATCCACACTTACTTAAAAATTCAATAAGGTACAACCACATCATTTGGTTTGCAAATTTGATCTCCATAGCATTACCCAACGTGTTTTACCTCCTTTATTGTAGGAATTATTGGAACTCGGTCTGGGATGCTACTCTAGAAAATCAACTCTTCACCTAGAAAAGGAAAAAAGAATAAGTGCACGAACGTAATCGCTCTTGACAAAGTAGTTTCAAGCATTTACTTTTACACTCGAGGTTTTATTCCCGACCCCTCCTCCCCAGTATACCTTGTATTTATTCTGGAAACCTTGATGGCCAGGGGCCCTTGAGAGTTCAAAATTGATTGACCGAAAGATAGAGAGAAGACACAAAAACATAAATCTTACTAGTTACATAACCTTAGAGCCATATGCTTATCTTACGCCTTCATTTCTAATTATATTGGACCAAAGGTCCATCTCAACCGTTCAGATCTGCATATAGAACGATAAACGACCCACAACCATTAACAAATTATGAAGTGATTTAGCCAAACCCTCCCTACAAACTAAGGTAATTAGTACTAAGTAATTACCACCAGTGCCTACTCACCACCAACCCTCCTAATGACCTAGAGCTAACTTAGTCAGTCTATCCTTTGATCCTCTATCTAGCAAATGCTACATGTTTCATTCAGTATTCAATAGATGCCTAAGTACTAAAAGAAAGGACCAATGATTGCCATTGACCATCATGGCGATGCATAAGCCGAGCCATTGTCATTAACATAACTACCTAAAGTATTAGTTATCCGAAAGAAAAACTACATGGGAGTTGATACGAAGTTTGACAAGCAGTTTTGATTGATTGCCATAAATGATATATCATTCCCCATGGACAGGAGATACTAAAATCAAAGCAATATAAAACTTCTGCTTATAAGGTCATACCCCCACCATCTGATAAAAGAGATGCAGCAGCCGCAGCAGCAGTAGGAACAGCCCCAGTTGAAATGCCCGGTTTTGACAAATGCAGGAGCCTGAGAGATCAATTCCAGATGTGAGTCAAGTAACAAATCTTCATCATATGCATCATAAACCTTAAAATCAGTTTGCCTAATCCTGGTTAAGGACCAACAAATATCAGGTTTATGCAAATAATATGCACTCTCTTGTAGTCTCATCAGTTGTAATATGATAAACGAACGCGCGAGAAATAATCAATTTGGATCACTTGGGACGTTATGACTGCTGATCAACCCAACCAACCAGCTCTTATTTATGAATAAGAGAAGGTAGGGGTTGTCCGGCCAATAGATAAACAAGACACAAATGGACCATTCTGTTTGGTTTTCTTACCATGCTGGTTCAGTTTGTTCAATATCGCATATAAGCCGAACCTCTGATGCTACAGCCCCTATAGAAGGGAAGATCATAACTAGTGACGACCTACAAAATAATATCTTTATGTGCTATTCATCGGATATCTACTGAACCAGACCATACTAACAAAAAATAATGACAAATTAACATGATCGTGTGAGAAGTCGTAGTCAATAAATGAAAGATACTACTGTATATTATTGTTGTCAGTCCTAAGAATTTAAAGAAATCAGAAACTCTAGAAAATTTCATCTAACAGTCCCATGCATCTCACATTGGAAAAGTAACAGATAAAAAAGACAACAGACATCTGGGAAAAAAATGTTATTAATGCCCACCACTGACACCAGGGTAAGCTTTCAACATATCTTAGAATGAGCTCGCTAAAGGAAAAAGGGCTGTAATGGATGTGGCTTAATTGTGTAGAAAATGTGTTTAGACATGGTATCCTAACCACTCGGATAGAAATTAAAAGAGGAAAGAAATCAATTACCAAGGTTTGGGCCACTTTTCTTGCTAACACCACAAAGACCCTGAAGAAGAATCTCAAGGGCCTCAACATGCTGCAAAATGCAAACAATATTTTAGATGCAGCTCCAAACACTTCCCAGAGAAAGGGGGAAAAGGGATTCTTCTAGTTATTTTACTTACAACTATGAACAAAATATATCCAATAAACACAAATAATTTGTGCATGCAAGGGAAAAAAAACTACTAAATCAAATGAACGTAACACAAATTCTTTTTGGGATAACTACATTTTACACCCTCCATATATATTGCGAATTTTAAAATGGTCCAACCAGGTTTTGATTTTCTCACATTGCACTGTAAGGTTTTGAAATTGTATCACTTTATGCTTCTTGTCCATTTGTCTGTCTCACCCTTCATTAGATTGATAACATGGCAGATGTGGAACCCGTCTCTAGGATGCGCAGAAGCCACACTTGGACAATTACGACGAAATGTACCAACTGTTTGTGGTTTTGGGAGAACTCGAAGCTCCATGATGATTATTTTCGGTCCATGTAGTGCAAATGTTGCTTCCACGTCAACCCATAAACAGAATGTAAGGCACAATTAATACGATTCTAACACATTGACGTCAAATGAAGCATTTGGTAAACTTGGCTAATATATATATATATATATATATATATAATTTTTTTTTTTTTTGAATCTAGTGTATCCGGGTCTTTGACCCGACTACTCACTAGGCCATCCGCCTGACCCCACAACATTTGGTAGGCAAGAAACTCTAACAATTGCTAGGTGGGTACCTTGAGAGGTGTCGAACCCCAGACCTCTTGGTAACAAACCAAGGGCCTGACCATTAGACTAAACACTCTTAGGTAACTTGGCTAATATATATATATCCACCAAAAAGTGACCCCCAAGTAAAAGATTCAAATTTTTTTTCTCATCTAAGAGCAAATTTGCAAATGCAGAAATTGTATACCAAAATATAGTCCAATTCAACCCCCAAAAGTAAGTAAAAAACTCACCTGTGTCTATAATTCCTTGGACCATGCACTCCATGAATTGTATACCATGAAGTTCCTATGAATTCCTGAAAGCCAAAACGAAGAGAAAAACGAAAACCCAATGAACTGTAAAGTAAAATAAGTAGAAATGAAGGAACAAAATGTGAGAAATCAAAACATAAATTTCTGAGAGAGTAAATTAAAGTATGAGAAAATACTAACCAGGTTTGCTGCACCTATATTGCGGAAGCAGCAAGGTGAAAATATGGGGAGACAGAGAGAGAGAGAGAGAGAGAGAGAGAGAGAGAGAGAGAGAGAGAGAGGGGGTTCGGGGTGTTAGAATTCAAAAGCTTGGAGAAATCGAGTGAATAGCTATGGTGGCAAAGCGCATTTGATTGTGGACATGGACACTGAAAAAAGTGGAAAGCGTGAGTGAACAAAACAAGATGTCTTTGCTGAGTTTAACATTTTTTGGGCCCTTGAATCGTACTTCGAAAGCCCGTTTTTGTTTTGGGTCTAAACGGGGTGAGCATTTCAACTTGGCCGTAAATGGAGAAGCACACTGTTATAGAGGAGACGTCAAATATTAAAATTTAAATTTGATGATTTATGTGACAATTTGATATATGGTAAAGTTTTGAACTACGCTCGATATGTCAAAATAAGTAATTAATAACGGTTTTTGTTGGATCAAGTCTTTGTTGTTCATTTTAGATGATTTTGATGACGTAGATATAATAATTTAGTATCGAACTCGTCATTTATGAGAGTTAAACCTAAGAGCTCCAACTTAAAAATGAAAAAGAATACCATTATACGATAGTGCTTAGTGATGACAATAATGAGTTTAAGTCTAGACAAAACATTGAGGTGTTGTGTTTTTTTTTTCTTGGCCATTCATGACTAAGCACTCTAAAATAGTCAACCTACAATTCTATCTCATGAAAAATCTAGGAGAAAGAAAACACTATGAAAGAATGCAGAATGACTTTTTAAAAAGTTCAAACTTAATATATTTAGGGTAATGCTAAGGAGACTAAATTACATGGAAGTTGACAATTGGTTTATCACTTAAGTGTTGATAAACGTGCTCATTTCCTATTGGCGATACACCATTTAGTTTATAAATTTAGCCTCATTCGCATTATCTACACCATAAAAATGGTATTACTAATTATCTTTAAACTTCCACTAAATTCTGGTTAAATTGTTTTACCTGGGAGGGAGAATCGAATTGAGATACCTTTCAACAAAGTGAACAAAAATATGAATAAAATTTTGCTCCTGAAATGACGAGGAGGTGTTCCTCCTTATACCACTTTGTAATCGATTCATAAGATGTTGTGTTAATGATTGGAACAATTATAAATCATTATGTAAAGATCGTCTTTACAAAAATCAATAATGTATGAGATTGATTGATCATTGTAAAAACATATGGTCATAATTAGTAAAAGTATTACGAGCTTTTTATATATTTGCTACAATTGATTGCTAAACGATTTTTGTTTTAATTGATTTACAATATCAACACTTATGATCATAAGCACGAATCAACACTGCCGATCATAAGACAAAGTCCTATAAATCGGTTACTAAGCATTTTTTGAAGATGAATTTCTTCTCATCCTTAAATTAACCAACCTGTGTTCCAAAAATATTACTAGAGCACTGGTCAATGGGTTTAAATGTTAAGCACCAATACTTGCAACACAAAACGATGTACTAAATTCTAGGTCACAAATATAGAATAAGACTTGAATGGGGAAAAAATTGGAAAAGAAAGGAATATGACTTTTTGATTAGCCAGCAAAAAGTGTTGGGTTGGATGTAGACATTTCTATCTTGTAATTGTATGTAGCTCATATGTGTTCAGTCGTTAGGGCACCTACCCTTCCAACCCAAAAGAATTTGCAGGTTCCAAGAGGGGAAGGAATGAGGATGTTCTCCGGAACCTTTTTGTGAGAATTTTGGGTATTTTTAAATTATGTCCGTTTATCGTATATGGTACAATTAAAAATTATTTTAAATATTTTTATTTAAAATTAAATATAAATAGTATTTGATGAAAACTGACCTCACAATGCACAATGCACAATGCACAATGGAACACAATTTAAGAATTTCCAGGATCCGAAAAGGATTCTCAATCCCAAGAAAGGAGATGTGGTCCAGACCCAAGGGAGACAATGAGTCTGATGACCTTTCACCAACAATTGTGGTTGGAAATATCAAATCAGAAGGTAAATGTGTTTGAGAATATTATTCAAAGTTTAAACAGGGGCAGTGTTATTTATATATTTCTTTTTATTTCTTATATTTTTGTTAATTGATTTTTTTTTTTTCAATTCATTTGATTCGACAGTTAAAAATTAAGAAGATTGTGTAACAGATAAAAATGAATGTGTGAATAACATTACCCTTCAAATATTATAGATAAAATCTTCATATAATTCTTAGACACACACTAATCAAACGTCCCACATCACTGCATACGTATGAAGAAAGAAAACGTTATTATTGACCTCAAACCCGACGTAGATATCTGAGAGCGATTATGGATTTCGTTAAATCGATATTTGCCTAATTACTTATTGAGCTATATTTTCTTTTGCTTGATACAAACACAAGACTATGGTGTAGATGAGACTAAAAGTGAATACTCTTAACCAGAGTGGCTATATCTTCCCTTGCTCGAGTGTAGGTTCACTTTATCTATGTAACTGAGCTCATTTGTGACTGTTTCTCTATGAAGCAGTTTTACACAAATCTTTTGCTAGAAGTGTCTAAAACTTTATTTGTAATTCAAGTGCTTCTTGAAAAAACATATGACATGTGATGCTCTAGCAAATGCTTATATGATTCAAAATGATTTTGTCAAATGCAGGTTAGAAGTGCTTTTAGTTATTCACTCTCATTCCCAATTCCAAACAACTCACAAAACCCTGAAAATCAGCCATTTCCTTTATTTTCCTTCGTCCAAATTCATTGTGTAAGGGTAGAATTCACCAGCCAAGATGCACCGTTGATACTTGGAAGCTTGGTTGGTAGAGGTTTGAGATCAAGGGACCTTGAAAACATGACTATCATGTCATTAATCTGTACAATCAAAAACCAGAACTGACCACTACCACATGACATGTGCACCAAGTTTGGCACAAAACTGACCTTGTCCAACTTTTGTGTTCCTCTTTCCTCTTTCCACACGGATTGAGTGTATTGGATGCAGATTGCTGTGTACTTAATTAAGCAGCACTGCCTCCTCCTTGGTTAAGGTATCTGGCTCTCAATTATTGATCACTCAACTTTTTATTTTTTGTCTATAATATCTTAGATAATTACTGCTTTAATTAGCAATCTGTCACATAATCAAATTGTGATGATTGGCATTAGCCACTCAATTAGGACTTGTGTTCAAGTTTCTGCCTCATGATTCGTAGTTTAGGGTTTTTATGGGTTTTGGTGGGATCCGCGGTCACTTCCGGCCTATATGTGGTTCCGTTACTACCATGACTATCATTCTAACTAATTTTCAGAAAAGTAATTATCTCGGTTTCATATACAAATTGATATAGAATCTTGACCTTCATTTTTTAAGTTCAGTTTCTTAAATTAATAAGAGATGCAAGTATTTGTGAAGTTATGAGAGGGTGCCAAGAATTAGGTCATGAATAAATATTTTTGGCTACGTACAGAAACGATATATATACAAGCTAGGGATATATACTTTGGAAAACCAAGGTTTGTTGATACGCCTTTCAAGTGGTTCAGTATTTGACCAAATACTCGTGCTTGCAGCATGGTTTTGGAGTTCCCCATATGCTAGATTGCTAGATTTATTAGAAAAAAAATGTTGGTTTCTATAAACTTGGTGGGATTATTGGAAATTGGAATGAATATGCATGGAGAGAAACCCAATGCAGTGAACCTAACGCCTTCATGTCTTGCATGGTTGTTTGACAATCACACGAAGAAAGAGATATAACGGCGTATGAATGTACTTATGACAATACTAGTAGGATTAGACTTTCATATTAACGGACCGAGTTTTTTCTCTACTTCTAAGTGTCCTTCTCTAGTCTATAGATTGTCTTTCTTCCGAGTATTAATCTTAGACTTACTCAACAAAGCTAGGTCTGTACATACTGTTCAAACCAGAAGGGATGAGAGAATAGACTAATGCCTCAGGATTAGGGGTGGCATTTTGAACCCGACCCGACCCGACCCGACCCGTTAATATTAGTATTTGGGTGGGTGCTTAACGGGTCGGGTCGCTAACGGGTGGACCCGTTAACAACCCGTTAAATAACGGGTCACTTTGGGTCAACCCGTTAAACCCGTTAGACCCGTTAGCACCCGTTAGTGGAGGATATTTTAGTAATTTCAATAAAATCTTAACAACAAAAAATAGATTTTATGCAAAAAAAAAAAATAATAATAATTGTTAACGGGTCTTAACAAGTCTTAACGGGTGAAACGGGTGACCCGTTATCTTAACGGGTCGGGTTCGGGTGACCCGTTAGCTTAACGGGTCGGGTTCAGGTGACCCGTTAACTTAACGGGTTGGATTGAACCCGACCCAAAACCCAATAAACCCGACCCGTTTACAGGTCTACTCAGGATGAATGTGCACCAGAGACCTGCAAATAAATTAGGACTTTGGGAGTTTGCCTTCTTTAATTTGGATATGACATTTGAAAAGCTATGACCCGTCATATCAATACTGAAAAATGTTCTCTTGGATCCTCATACCTTATCTCAATGGAATGCGGATCTTCTTTGTGATGATCCGTTCCCAAAATTTATAATTTTTATAAGTGAATTTATGAAAATGCCCTTCGAGGCAAATGCATTGACCTTTGTTGACTGCCGTGTCGTGTCACGTAAGACTCGTTTTCTTGGCATATCCTAGTAGTACTCGTCTCTATGAACGCATGGGCACAAACGGAACGTGATTTGGAGTTGTAACGAATGAGATATTAACGTTTAAAGTCGATGGCATTTTAGTAAATTGGTTAATTCCAGAATGCTCCAGATTTTTGGAGCAAAATCTAGTCATGCCACGTGTGTGGCTGTGATGGAAAGGAAATGAGGATAAGGAGGGGTGCAGACCAATCAGTGAAGGGAGGAGAGAGTGACCAATGGGAGAGGAGAGAAAGAAGGGAAATGAGGGAAGAGAAGAAGGATAGGAACCTGTTGGGTTCCCCTTGACCCGTACCCAACTCGTCTCCTCCACACCTTCTGACGCCTTTGCAAGCAATTTTTTTGGCGAATTGCCGCCATCCATCACCTGGAAAACATTCCACAACCCTCCCTCTTCCTTTTCCACCTAAAATTATAATGAATTTGGTTGTATTTTGAGGAAAACATCCCGACGGGAACCATGGGCGCCGTGAGGACCCTTGGCCGAGATCCACCAAACCTGAAACGTTTTCATTCAATTAACACCACCAATTGACTCTCCATGAACCCAGAAACAAAGCCCAATCAACCTTGGGGGGCATTGGAGCTTGCTTGGAGTCGAATCAAGAACACCCATTTCAAGGGTTTTCGGCGAATCGAGGTGGATTTCAGGTGTTTCCCGGCCAAATTGGACTTGGCCACAGGTATGAAAGTTGTTTCTCTCATTGAGATCTTCATTCTTGTAAATTTTGGTAATTTTTAGAAATAGTTGAATTTTCCGGTGGGTTGGGGCAACTGACCGCCACTTGCGGCGACGCGTGGCTAGTGGGCCGCCAACTTTATTTTACGCTAAATTGATATCTTGATCTCATATTTGATATCTGTATGACGTGATTTGATTATTGTGAACCTAGTTTCATTACGTTATATCACTTGGTCATTATTTGAATCGACGATCCGACCGTTGGATCGTCACCAAACTTTAATATGTTATAGTACATAATTTATGAGGATCATAGAAACTTACGGATTGAGAATCCGACATATGGATCTTCCCGAATTGGATTTGTAAGTTCATAAAATAAAACGTTAACCGCCACTTGGTTTTGGTAATTGGCGGAGATCCAACCGTTGGATCGTAATGAAACTCTAGTATGATGTTTTAGAAGCATAATGTGGATATTTGGAAGTTACAAATCGGAAATCCGAGATGCGGTCCTTTCAGATCAAGTTGCGTAGGGTTGTAGACCCTACCGTCGATCTTTGACCAACGGTTGACTTTTGGTCAATGGGTCTCAAATCATTCTAGAACGTCCTTGGGGATGTGTTTTTATGTAAGTTACGTGTTCTATCGATAAGAATTCTAAGATGTGATTTGATAATTGTTCTAGGCATCGATCGTTCGTGATGCCTCGATGTTTGTGCTAGGGAGTTGCAGCGCAGACTCCAGGTGAGTGAGTCTTCTTCCTTTTTATTGTATATATATATATATATATGCTTTACGGTTTCCAGAAACGCTTTTATATGAACTATGCTTTGAATGTTGTGGATGCAAATTTTCTCCTTCTTGATCTTGGACAATTTTGCACCTACAAAACAATTAACACCTTAGGTCAAGGCCAAGAGCCTCACGCGCCCACGATGAATTAGGGGGGGGGGGGCTTTGGCCGAAGAACCTCCGATGCCAAAGTTAGAATTTAGAGAGAAAGAGTGTTTAGAGAATTTTAGGATTTTTGCAAGAGAATTGGAATGGGTGTTTGGTGAAAATGAGTGCCTATTTATAGGACTAGGTTGGTCCACTTTTGAGAGAAAGTGGCCGGCCAACTTGTGCATTTCTTGTTGAATTTTGTGGTTTAATTAGCCAATTTATTGGCTAATTAAATATGAAAGAAATAAATGGGGGGGGGGGGGGGGGGTTATCAAATTGAATGACTAACTTTATTTGGGTAATAAAATGGAGTAAATAAGAAAGGTTAGGAGCAAGGATGGTGGCCGGTTTTGACTAGCTTTTGGGATTAATTTAGGTGACTTATTTGATATAATGGGTGATTAAATTGGTGATTAATGGATTAATTACGAGTTAATCCATTAATTAACCTATTAATCTCTATTTATATGAAATAATTTGTAGGTTATGAAGTAATTACCTAGGATGAGGATGGATGAGATAACTTTGAATTTGTTACCTTTTTCGGGAACTTTTGACTTGGTCAAGGGATGATTGCTCGCTGCTCGCGTGTACGAATCCCAGTATGCCTCAAGGGTATTTTTGTCCTCTTTTACCCAAAAATCCACATGTCGCCTTGTGATTATTTTTGGCTCCACAAATGCCCCCACACCTGTTGGGCTGCTCGCAGGAAAGGGCAGCAGGTGTAGAGATCTTCTTGCTTTAGGAAACATAGGCTTGTTTCCTATTTTGACGTAGATTCCATCTTCGATAGGAAATTAGATCCTTCTAGGAAAGGGATATAAATTTCTCTCAAAGCCTATTCAAGTCCACCTTAAGTGGGTTATTAAATCAACTTTGGAGAGCGATTTATTCTACCCTACAAGAGAGAGAGAGCTTAGAGGATATTTGTTCCCCCTCATCTAGCAATCTTCTACATCTTGCCCGTGCAAAGGACCGTCTTTCGTTGATTTCTTCGTATTCTCTGTGCCACTCCGATGTAAGAAAATTTTTCTTGTCTTCTTTTTGGATAGTGCTGTCGCGGGGCAGCCGTCGGGGTGGTGCAACACGTCGGTTGGCAGGGACCAGGAGTCGGCTCGGCATGGGCATATGAGGTGTTGTGGCAATGACCACTGCTTTAAGCTACTCAACTTGGCTAGAGCCATGGGCAACTTATGCGGCTGGGGCCTCGAACTGAGGCGCTGGGGTGTAGTGCTAGGGTAGCAGCATGGCTCATATCCTTTAGGATCTTGGACCTGACGCGGGCCAATCTGGCGATTGAGAAAAAATGAGTAGATCGCGGGCTTCATAGGCTGCTGGAATGCTGGGTTGAGCTCCTCTGCTGAGTACCATGAATGGCGTTAGCTGCTTAGTCTTTTTTGTCGGGAGAAAAGTAGGCTGCCCCCGAGAGAGGAGGTAAAGAGGATCAAGGCGGATGCATTGGCTTGTCTGAACGCTGTCGTGTAGCCTATTATGAATTAAGGTGGAAAGAAGAGATCTTTCCACCTGCTCAAGAGATGCTGGTTGGGAAAAAATTGAAGACTTCATCTGCTGCTTGTGAGGGTCCGCCCGCTGCCGAAAGGTCTGTGATTGACATGACGTCTTCCAATGGGAAGAGAAATGAGGCTGCTAGATCTGAGCATGTGACGCCTGCCATGTCGAGAATGGCTTGTACGATTGCTGATAGAATTGCTCAGCGTAAAGGTCCTTTCATGCCCCCAGTGCCGAAGTTTGTACCAAGACGTCCGTTTGAGAGCCAAGTCTGGTTCACCTTTAGAGAAGCTTGCTATTATAAAGAGCAATAAGATGGACTCTATTGCTAAGGTGGCTCCAAGGCCCACTTCCTCTGCTACAGAGACTGATTCGCATGCTGAGAAGGAAGAGACTGCTTGCGTGGGCAGCTGTGAGAAATCCACTAAGCTTGCTTCTAGGGAGGTTGATGAGATCTGTAGCTCTTGAAACCAGATCTGCTTGAAGACGTAGACACTTGTGCCAAGTTTGTTGATGGCGTTAGAAAGGTTTGCTTGTCCAAGTTCCTTTGCGAAGCATACGATACAATATAAAATGACTGATCTGCTTGCTATGATGCAGATATAGTAAGGTTGCCAAAGAGGTGGCGAAGACTATGGCAGCTGAAGCTTATTACTCAATCGAGGAGATTAAGAGGTTGGAGTCTGAGCTTCGTTCCGCTGCTTATGCAAGGGATGAAGAGTTGATTGCTGCTTATAATCAAGTGATCCATTTCAAGAGAATCGTCGATAGGCTTGATCCCTAAGTGTTGAAACTTCAAGGTGTACTGAAGATCAACAAAAGTCTGAAGAAGGAAGTGGATGAGCTGCAGCGCGTCCGTGTTGGTCTGCTCGAGGAGAATGAGCAGTTGAAGGGTGAGAAGGATGGGCTCGAGGTTTCGAGACCTTCTCTATTTCTCCGGAAGACTTGTTCACTTTTACTTTTGAAGCCTCTATTGGTGAAGTAGTCAGAGATGTTTGTGCCCAGGCTGGAGCAGCCGGGGGTGAAGCGCTGGATGGTGCTGCTGATGAGAATGTCGCAGCTGCTAGAGGTGTGGCGACCGAGTAGTCGTGGAGTGTCCAAGCTGCTGAAGAGTAGTCTTCTAGGTAGTCTTTTGGATTTTCTTTGTTTCCCTCGTTGCTTTTTTGCTTTGCTTGAACTCCTTCGATCTTTGCTAGTTGTTTATCAATTTTGCTAGAAAATTTAATAAACTTGCTTCCTTCGTTTTTCTCCATCCTCGCTTCTTTTGTTCATGCTCTAACCTTTAGACTTTATAGACCAGTGGCAGGCGTGCTACTTTTTTATAAGCAGACAGGCCGTGTAGCCTATGCAACCATAGGTGTTGGTATAGAACTTTGCAAAGTTGTTAGCCATAGGGTCGGCAGCTGGACGCCTTACTTACAGAAGCAGACAAGTCCGCGTGACCACTAGGCTGTTAACCTTGGCTTTCTCCAATTCGTAGGTTGCGTAGCAAGTATCACAACACTTTAGGACTTAGTGTAAGTCGTTCCGCTCTTGGCAGAGGTGAAGCTTATCGACTACGTAGCATGTCAGCAGTGGATAAAACTTCGTATATGCATGCTAGCTTATTTAACCTTTCACAAGAATGTGCGGTTATATAAGTTTAGCGCGGTTTTACTGCTCGAAGGGCAAGCCGTAGACAGTCTTCTGGAAACCGGAGGCTACCTTAGTGCACTTGGTAGCAGCTTTAGGGTTGCAGGGCAGCCGTCCATCGGATGTACTGCGTAATGTGCCCCCTCTGTCTCTAGGGCCCAGTTCCCCTCGGATTAGGCCAAGAGACCCAAAATCCTTCAATTAGCTAAGCCTTGAAAAAGACCATTGTGGCTATTTCTAGGAATCCCAGCGCAAACCATCATGCATCTAGTTATACTAGGGCAGCCAGGCTCATCCACGTCTGGATATTCGAAGTGTAGAGTTTATCCTCCCGCATTGGAGAGTAAACCCATGTGGGTGTCGGAGAATTAGTTTACCCCCTCGCACTGGAGAGCATGGTTGGTCCCTCGGGGGTGCAATTCCTGCGGTGAGTCCCTAAGAAGGGCGCGGTCTTCTTTTGAAGTGCAGGAGTGATCAGTTGTTGTAAACATGTAGCCAAGCCAAGTTGTGATTACTTCTGAATTCCTCATTGAAAAATGAGTGAAACGAATGAGAACTTAGCTGTAAAGTAGGAACTACATAACAACTGGATAGTCCTTGGCTTGTGAGGTGGTGCCCATCGAGCTGCTTGAGTCTTCGGGCCTTTGATGTAGAGGGAGGTCACACATGGTACTTCCTCATATTGTAGGCGTTCCACTGCTTTTTGATCTTTTTGTCGTTTCATGGTGGCGAGGGTGTAATTACTCTTGCCGCCTACTCTGCTGATCTTGTACGGACCTTCCCAGATATGATCCATCTTTTTGGAGCCTTCTCTGTGGGCAGTGATGAAGGCTTTTCTTAGACTAGATCTTCGGGCTAGAATTGCCGGACCTTGGCCTTTTTGTTTTAGCTGGAGAGGAGCTGTTGCTGGTAGGCTGCGATGCAGGTGATGGTCTTCTCGCGCTTCTCCTCTGCCAGATCTAAGCTTGTGGCCATCTCCTTTCTGTTCCACTCAATGCTTGGCAGTAGAGTGCTGATACTTGTCAAGATGACATTGGGAGGAATGATTGCTTCTGAATCAAATGCCAAAGAGAAAGGAGCTTCACCGGTTGCTCGTCCTTTGGTGGTGTGATATGCCCATAAGCATTTGAGGAATTCGTCTAGCAATTTTCCCTTCTTGTCAGTGAAGGATTTCTTGAGGCAATCGAGGATCATCTTTTTGGATGCTTCGGCTCGCCTTATTGCATTGAGGATATCTTGGCATGGACATGTGCTGCTTGATGCTATACTTTTGAAAGAACTTCGCCAAATCTTTGCTCGTGAATTGTGGGTAGTTGTCGGTGATAATTGACTGTGGGATGCCAAAACGGCAAATGATGTTCCTCCATATAAAGCGTTCTATGTCCGTCTGAGCCGTGGTCGTCATAGGCTCTGCTTCTACCCATTTGGTGAAGTAGTCGGTTGTCATGATCATCTTGCTTCTGCCCCCAGTAGTAGGCGGCATAGGTCTTACCAGGTCGATTGCCCACTGCGTGAATGGTAAATGACTCGTCTGTGGGTGCAGCTTGCTGGTAAGCAGTGCTGGTACCGGCTTATAGCGTTGGCAGTGGTTGTAGTGGTCCCACTTTTGTACTAACTCCTTAGCATCTTGGTGCATGGTAGGCTAGTAGTAGCCTGCGTTAAGAGCCTTCTGTGCTAAGGATCGACCTCCGGAGTGGTTTCCACAAATGCCTTCGTGGATTGAGCTTAAAAACCTTCAAGTCATCGGGAAGCGTTGGGCAGCGAAGATGTGGTCCGGTGTAGGATCTTCGGATGCGAATGCCATTCCACATGTAGTAGCGTGCTGCCCTTATTTGGAGCTTTCTAGACTCTAATTTTTCCATGGGGAATGTGCCATTGACCAGGTAGTCTATAGTGGAATTTTGCCAATTTGGAGTGCTAACCTGTGACACTTCGACTGTTGGCTCTGCTTCTATGCTCGGCTTGTCTAGATACTCTACTGGAATAGAGCGTTTAAGTTGATGGTCGAAGGCGGAGCCTAAGCCGGCTAGCCCATTTGCGTAGGCGTTGTCTGCTTGCAGAACTTGAGTGAGAGTGTAAGTCTGAAATGCCTCAAGTTCCTTGCGTACCTTCTCTAGGTTTTGTGCCATCCTTGGATGTTTTGTCGCGTACTCCCCAGTAGTTTGGTTGGTGATTAGCTGGGAATGAATTGCTAGCTTTTTCAACGCCAAGTCTTTTGTCATCCGGAGGCCTGCCAGCAGGGCCTTGTACTTTGCTTCGATGTTGGATGCTTTGAAACCTAAGGTGATCGCCTGCTCGAGCATTGAACCGTCTGGGGTGACAAGGACCACGCTTGCTCCTGAGCCTTTGTAATTGGATATGTCGTCGACATGCAAATGCCAGAAATCTCCATTTAGGGAGCAGGTGTGACTAAGGTATGCTCGGCTGCCTCTGGGGTGTCGTTGGGCCGCTCTGTTGCGTTGCCTAGGCTAGGCATGAAGGCGCGGTAGGGAGCCGTGGAGCTGGTGCCATGTTACACGTAGCATGAAATGCTCAACTGCCGATATTGGGCCACTCTAGAGTTGAATTATAGAGCAAGGGTCGGCTAGCACCGTGTGTCACGCAGCATGAAATGGTGCTCAACTGCCGGTACATGTTGCTCTTATGTAAAATCTTTTGGGGCGACGAGGACAAAACTTGCTTCCGAGTGAGTCATTCTAGTGTTCGTCAAAAAACTTTGCACCGCCAGTGTCTGGGCCTTTATCGTCGCGAGTCCGGATTGGGCAGAATAGTGCGTCATGATGACGGTCGCGTGTGACTAAAAGTAAAACTTGAGCTTTCGAGTTGCAACAACTATCGTCAAAGTTAACTTTTGAATTTTTTTTTTTTTTGGTATTATCGAGGAGAGCTTTTAAACTGTGGAATACAGGTAGTCGGGCCCCTAGCTCTTCTCGTATGATGGTATAGCTTATTGCTGCTTCGGATACCATCAAATATGTGAATAGGTCATCTGTTGCTTATGGTTTGGATAGTTGGGAGTGATGTCAGGTACTCCTTCCGGTCCTTGAATCTGGATCAGCAAGCCTCGTCCCAAAGTGCTTGCTTTTCTGCTAGAGCTAAAGAGTTTGCCAGAGTCAGATCTTCTTTCATGATCAATTTTCCGAACAGCGGGTGGTCTGCTGGAAGTCGTTTTTGGAAGGCTGCTCTAGCTATCGAGTCATTGCATCCGACTATCTTTGCCTTCTCTACTTTGAACCTCTTCACATAGTCGCAAAGTGACTCCTTTGGGTTCTTCTTGATGTTGAACAAGTGGTCGGACTTCTTCTTGATCGAGCGGTAGAATGAATATTCTTTGGTGAAAACCAAAGAAAGTTCGTCGAAACTCCGGATAGATTATGGCGGTAGGGTGTAGAACCAATCTTGTGCCTCGCCTTGTAGAGTAGTGGTAAATATCTTGCACATGAGATCGTCATTATTTCGATAGAGGATCATTGCGCTTCGGTAGTGCTTCAAGTGTTTCTCCGGGTCTCCATCTCCTTTGAAGGATGTGAAATGTGGCATGCTAAACTCGTGAGGAGGTGCTGCCTGGTTGATCTCGTCCGTGAATGGTGGTGACCTGCTCATGTTGGTCATATCCCGTCGTAGTGCCTCGTCGGTGACCTCGTTGCGTTGGAAATCGCGCAATCGCTTGGTCAAGATTCTCTCTACTTCTTCCTGAATTTGCCTTTATTGGGGTAGTGGAGCTCTCGGCTGCCCCCAGTTTTGACCTGCTGGTGTAGGCTGCTCCTCTACGTGCTCGGTTCGTCTATGCCGCGATAGCGGTGCATATGGTAGATTCCTAGCAGGCGAGGGATTTCGCAGGCTGCTGGTTGAACTTGAGCTGGATTGAGTGACTGCTTCTCTCCGTCCGCCGTGCTGCCTACTCCGACGTGACGTGGATGATGCTCCTTGCGGACCTAGCCGCGAATGAACACTTCGCTTGGAAGGCTGCTCATGTTGATTATCGGAGTGTGGCCCCAACCGTGAGTGTATGGTCTTCCATGGGCCTAGTCGAGAGTGCACGCTCCTCCGCGCGCTAAGACGGGAGTATACGCTATCTCGGGGGCCCGATCGGGAGTGTACTCTGCCCAAACCCTCGGTTCGGGGCCGGTCGAGTGGCTGTTTGCCGGGACGCTGCTGGAAAGGTTCTTCGTCTGCCCTTGTCCTTCTTTGAGACACCTCGTTTGGGACACGTTGCATCTTGGTGCGCTGCAAGAGCTAGTTTACCAAGGTCGTCTGTTGTGCTAGGGCGCTCGTCAACTCTATGACTTGTCGAGACAAGTGTTGTTCGCCATTTGGATTGGAAGAGCTTGGAAAGAATGTGCCTCCTTGAGTAGTGGAAGGGTGGTAGATTCCGGGCGCGAGATTTGAGTTGGGAAATGCCAAATCTGTAGAGAAATATGGTGTGAATGCCCCAGGCTCGATGGTAGGTCCGGATGGCTGAGATAGTCTTGGGCCGACTTGGGCTGCTTGAAAGACCACGAGGGTAGGACGGGCCACGAGAGCAGGATGGGCCACGAGAGTGGGCTGCTCGGCGGGAGCAGGCTGGACCACGGGAGTGGGCTGCTCGGCGGGAGCAGGCTGGGCCACGGGAGTGGGCTGCTTAGCGTGTGACACATGTGGGTGCGAGGCTTGGGCTCGGTTCGGCAACGCATTGGGCTCGCGTTAGGCTTGGAATAACATTGCTTGGGTCGTGGCCTTGGATGGCACGGCTCGGGCCGTGGTGATGGCGCCATGGACCTCGCCGTGGGGGGCTACCGTGGCAGCCACCGCGGTGGTTCCCGTGGTGGAAACTCGTGGTGGTGGTGCCGCTCCACTTAGGATCACATTTAATCTTGTGGATCGTCGCAGTCCCATTTCTTGAATATTTGAATTGTCACTCGTGGAATTTTCTAAATTTCTAGCCATTGTATATTTTTTCTTTTTTTATACGTTTTATCAAAGAACCTTTGCAAATAAAATTCGAATAATAAAAACGTATGAAAAATACAAATGGACTAGAAATTAGAGAAAAAACCTTTTTGTGCGAGAGTCTTCTACGAGTGTGAATTTCTTTCTCTCAATGAGAGCACCAATTTGTGGATGCAAATTTTCTCCTCCTTGATCTTGGACAATTTTGCACCTACAAAACAATTAACACCTTAGGTCAAGGCCAAGAGCCTCACGCGCCCACGATGAATGGGGGGCTTTGGCCGAAGAACTTCCGATGCCAAAGTTAGAATTTAGAGAGAAAGAGTGTTTAGAGAATTTTGGGATTTTTGCAAGAGAATTGGAATGGGTGTTTGGTGAAAATGAGTGCCTATTTATAGGACTAGGTTGGTCCACTTTTGAGAGGAAGTGGCCGGCCAACTTGTGCATTTCTTGTTGAATTTTGTGGTTTAATTAGCCAATTTATTGGCTAATTAAATATGAAAGAAATAAATGGGGGGTTATCAAATTGAATGACTAACTTTATTTGGGTAATAAAATGGAGTAAATAAGAAAGGTTAGGAGCAAGGATGGTGGCCGGTTTTGACTAGCTTTTGGGATTAATTTGGGTGACTTATTTGATATAATGGATGATTAAATTGGTGATTAATGGATTAATTAGGAGTTAATCCATTAATTAGCCTATTAATCTCCATTTATATGAAATAATTTGTAGGTTATGAAGTAATTACCTAGGATGATGATGGATGAGATAACTTTGAATTTGTTACCTTTTTCGGGCACTTTTGACTTGGTTAAGGGATGATTGCCCGTTGCTCGCGTGTAGGAATCCCAATATGCCTAAAGGGTATTTTTGTATTCTTTTACCCAAAAATCCACGTGTCGCCTTGTGATTATTTTTGGCTCCACAAATGTCATGTCGTGAATGAATTATATTTTAGTATTTCATTACTATTGTTATGCATTATTTACACCCAACATGTCGTACAGACTACATTAGGTGGTTCTGACTCATGTGCAGGCATAGGTTGATGAGCTATAGGTGCAGCCGTACAGGTCACGTTAGGTGACTCCGGCTGACATATTATTTTACCTTCATTTTCACAGTTGGCTTACATATTTCAGTGTTGAAACGTTATGACATGGCATAATTGGTTTTTACTGTCTTTGTGCATTGTTTTACGTATATACATAGTATTATTTTCCGGAAACTATACGGGTTTTACAGCGAGGGGTTATACCGTTTTAAAAAGGTTTTTATTAAAACTTTATTTTCTGGCTACCTCTGAGGGTATGATCCTTACCCACACTATTGTACTTTACTTACGCTCTGACGTCGCGTGTGAAATGGGCTCATTCCCGCTCATAGAGCACTTTTGTTTTTAGGCACTTTTAGGTTTAAATTTATTTACAGTTTCCACATCACTATACTTTATGGCTTCGTCATAGTCCAGGTGTCGGCTAGCACAGCTCGATTCGGAGTCCTAGTGGACATTTTGGATCGGGGTGTGTCATTCTCCGCATTATCTTTGTGAAGATTTTGAAAATTCTCTAATCACGACCGTTCATCGTACATCGTGCAACCAGTTTTTCGTCAGATACTGTTTATATTCAATTTTAAAATAAAAAAAATTTACAATAATTTCTGACCACACGATATATAATAAAAGGACATGATTGGAAAATCCCCGAGATCGTCACAAAGAGCATTCATCTCAATGTTATATTGCATATTGAATAAAGTTGAGGTTTCATATAAAACTAATTGACAATATGTAAAGTAATTGAATTACTTATAAGCACATGCATGTTGAAAACGTTGGCATGTTATGAATGCCCACACACACTCACATTTTCAATGACCATAAAGATTGAAATTGGATTTTCAATCTCCACATACAGGTTTTCAATTCCTAAACATTTGAAATAGACTTTGGAAAGGTGTTTGTCAAAACATGAAATGTTTGTCAAAGTGTAATTAAGATGCATGATCGGAGATGCTCTATAAATAGAGCACTCCGTATGCTTGTAATTGATTCAGAGACAAAAAGAATAGAGAAGATAGAAAAGATATATACTTCAGTAACCATCCCCCCTCTTAAATTGTCATCTTTTACGTTTTAGCTACAGTGTGATATTTTACAACTGCTTCGCACACCTCACTAGTAAAGGTTATCTCCCTCACTTTTAAATATTTATAACACGTTATCAGCACGAGTCTCTAAAATATAACTATTTCTCTCATTTCTCTTCCCCGAACGAACGAAAGAAAGAAAAAAAAAAATGTTTCCTCTGAGAATTTTACTGTTCATCTTCTTCCTCTGCCTCAACTGCGCGATATACCCTCGCGACGAACTGTTTGCTCCATGCCTGCTCTTAGTTCTCAACCTGACGGTTACATACATCTTTGATTTCTTGTTTGGTTTAGATATTGATTACTAACCCATTATTTATTTTGCTGCAATCCAAGATGGTGCAGTACAATCGCCCATCTTGAACTGCAAATTTCATCTTACTGCGATCCAAGATGGTGCGGTATCATCGCCTATCTTGGACTGCAGATTTAATTTTACTGCAAATTTTAGGTGGAGCGGTATAATTTCCCACCCTACCCTGCATATTTAAATTTGCTTGCTGTTTAATTTTACTGCAATTTTAGGTGGAGCGGTATAATCGCCCATCCTGCTCTGCGTATTTAAATTTTCCTGCTACTTGAGTGGTGCGAAATAATCGCCCATTCTATGGTATATTATTTCAATGAGAATGGTGCGGTACAATCGCCCTCCTCATTCATCTTGAAAATCTCGAGCCAGAAGTTTCGAGTGCTTATCATTTTGGCCTGAAGATCAAAATGTAAAATTTGTAAGAACCAGAAGTTTTAACACTATATTCCTCCAGGAATACATATTATTGCAAGTTCTTACACATCTCATTTTCTTTCAGAAAAGAAAATGGCGAACTTGGCAAAGCTTGAGTATGCTGCCCTGGACATTACCGGGAAGAATTACCTGACCTGGGTACTGGATACCAAGATCCATCTGGAAGCAGGGAATCTTGGAGATACCATCAGGGTAGAAAACAGCTTATCCTCTCAAGATCGGGCAAAGGCCATGATCTTTATTCGCCGCCATCTTGATAAGGGACTGAAGAGCGAGTACTTAACGGTTGAAGATCCGTTAGCTCTCTGGAATGCCTTGAGAAACAGATACAATCACCAGACAACGGTGATTCTTCCAAGAGCCCGCTATGAATGGACTCACCTGAGGATCCAGGATTTCAAATCCGTGGCTGAGTACAATTCTGCGTTGTTCAGAATCACCTCTCAGATGAAGCTCTGTGGAGATACTATCACTGAGGAAAATTTGCTGGAAAAGACTTTCAGCACATGTCATGCCTCTAACGTGCTCCTGCAGCAGCAGTATAGAGCGCGAGGCTTCACTGAGTACAATCAGCTGATATCTGTGCTCTTGGTAGCTGAACAGAACAATGAGCTCCTGATTGAGAAACCATCATTCCCGACCCACTGGATCTGCACCATTCCCAGAAGTGAATGCTGCTTCCCTCGAAGTGAACGCCACATCCTCTGGTGGTGATAATCATAAACGAGGACGTGGTCACAAACAAGGTCGGTGGAACAGGAAAGGCAAGAACCATGGTGTTCAGTTTCATAACCAGGTTCCGAGGCATAATTCAGGCCCAAGCTTCAAGAATGTGAATCGCCACAAAGGCAAGGCTCACATGAACAATGCTCCCAGAAACTTTGAAGGAGCATGCCATAGATGTGGTGGCAATGGGCACTGGGCGCGTACTTACCGTACCCCAAAACATCTGGTGGATCTGTATCAAGCCTCCCTCAAGGAGAAGGGTGTCGAGACTAATTTTCTCGACCAGGCTAAACCAATAGACATACCTGATCCAGTGTCCGACTTATCAGGGCAGTTGGACACCACCCACCTAGATGTCTCGGACTTCCTTATGGAAAGGGGGAATGAAGTTTACCGGTCCGATTGAATAGTTTATGTTTGATGTACTAAACTTGTAGTTCAAAAACTTGCATTTCAAAATTCAATAAAAGTGGCAGTTGAATTTTCTGTTATAACATGCTTTTAACTGTGATTCCCTTACTCAGAAAGCATGGATAAGAATTATGGTCATTCTCAAAACAAGAGCAATGGCGGAGATATTTGTATTGCAGACAGCGCAACCACGCATACAATACTTCGAGATCGAAAGTATTTCTCCAGCTTAATGCTCACAAGAATAGGGGTAACAACAATATCAGGACCTTCAGATGTAATTGAAGGCTCAGGGAAAGCCCAGATTATGTTACCAAATGGAACAATATTGTCCATACAGAATGCGTTGTATGCCACTCGATCTACTCGAAATCTGTTGAGTTTCAAAGACATACGTTTAAATGGATACCACATTGCAACGAAAAGTGCAGAAAATGTGGAGTATCTATGCATTACCTCCAATGATACCCAGAAGCGTATATTGGAGAAGTTGCGTGGTTTGTCGAGTGGATTGTATTGTACATACATAAAGACAGTTGAATCACATACCGTCATGAACCAGAAGTTCATTGATTCAAAGGTCGGGTTTTTTGTTGGATGTTTATAACTTTATATATAGGTGGGTTTTTGTCTGATGAATATGAGTTGTAAGGGGCTATATTTAAAGAACTATAGTGAGCACTATTTCAAAGAAGTAATATAAATGATGATACAAATATGGAGTAAGTGTAGCATTAGTCGATAAAATTTGCCTATGGTAATATGGAGAATAACTATAGCGAGCACTATTCCAAAGAGATAGGTTGGAATAACTCTTGGATTGGATTGGTTCTCTGAATCCAGCGATTGGTACTGGACTGGAGTTATATGGCTTTAAATGACCTCTATCTTGTTTTATATTATTATGGAATATCTATTTATTATTTTCTCATAAAAAAAGTTGTTCAGAAAAGAGAACATTTATAGAAAATAAAATTTCCATTTAAGATATTTTTTTAAGAAAAAAGAAATTTAATGTTGTAAATTAATGAGTCAGTTTAGAAAAGAGAAATGCTAACCAGATCCTCTCAAAAGTGAGATTTTCATGTACTTTCCGTTACCTTATATTTTTGGTACAATTTTCATATCAACATTATAAAATATTATGCTAAAAATATAAGTTGACAAAAAAGTGATAGAGAATTCCATTTTGAGAAAGTCTCTTTAGCATTTTCCTTAAAAAAAAAAAAGAACTTGTTTAGGCAGCAGACCAGAGAGACGGAGAAGGCCACATCATAATTCACTTTCAACAGTGACCCATGAATGGAATCTGAGCACCAAGCAAGCTTTATCAAGAGGTGGAAGCCAAAATATAGAAAAATGCCAAATGCAAAGGAGTCAGCATTCAGCAATGCCTATCTCTCCCATGCTGCCTGTCCCTTTCCAAAATACAAGCAGCCAATGCAATTCCAAGTTGAGACAATGAGATAACATGTTTAATTATAGCAACAAATCCCCCAACTAAGCAAAATATATTTGTATATTGTAATTGGAATTAGATTCAGTTGCAAGCAAAATAAAACGGCCTTTTCTGTTTAAAGAACGCTTTGACAATAATTGGCACCTAATGAGTTTCAAAGTGAAGTGACAATTATAGTGATTAAATATTAAGCAGAGATATTTTTCTTGAATTAGTGACTTATCAATCATTAATCTCATAAGTTTTTGTGGTGCTTAAATGACCGAAACATATATTAACTTAACACATATTTGTAAGTGACTTTGTACGACAGTTAAAATAAAAAGAATATCACTTGTAAGTGAGAGATCTTAAGTTTAAGTTTTGTGAATGACAATTTGCAACCAATTTATTCTTTCACCCCTAGTGTAGATATATTGTTGTATCAATAACACATATGTGCAAGTGGTGGATTTTCTTAGTAGTTAGACTTTCTCTTTCAGCTTACTGCGTCTTGGGTTCAAACTCTCTCCATCCCTTTAATGTAAATTACTGTAGAATATAGTTTGCAATTGAAGAAAAAAAACCATGCAACCTCATATTATACCTACAGAGACATTTGATGAGAATAATAAGAGAAACATAGCCATCTATTGGCATGGGTCTATTCCACAAGAAAGATTTTCAGGACACGGATAACTACCACAATGATGTCTTATGCTAACGATACAAAATCATGTAAATTTTTTTGCAGAAGACATTATACTATTAGCACGAGATACCACATTAATAGCGTATTCGTACCACGAAAGTTGTTTTCTTTCTCTCTCTAACCTCATCTTCTTCTAAGACCTAAATTTCACTCTGTCCTATGCTTTTTCTGTACGGGCTCAACCTTCGGGTTGGGTTGTTTCGTTGTTGTGTTGGAGACACAACTTTTGTTTGTCTTTTGTGTTTTTGGGCCTTTGTTAATTTTTGTAAGTGTATGTGTTGGTAATGAAGTTTTCCTTTTATAAAAAAAAAGAAAAAAAGAAAAGAAAAAAAAGGATGTGGATGGACTTACCTCACATTGAGAAAGTACCTCAAGAAAATATAATATAGATCAATAGATGGTTTGTTGCCATTAATATCGAGGTTTTTTGAGATAAATTATACGGTGGTTAATGTTTAGTGATTTTTCTTTTTCTCGTCAATGAGGACTAATGAGCTTGAGCCATCTTCGCTTGTTAAGTTGAAGACAATATCAATGCTTGAATAATATGGTGTAATAAGCTCATGTTGATCGATTTACAAACACATCTTTTTCTCTAACTCTTCACTCAACAAAGACTCATTTTCCATAAAACAAAGTATGTTGTTTTTGCTATGATTGTTTTTATCATAAACACATTATATTTTTGTTTAAAAATTCCAGTACTTCTCAAAAAATGGTAAGAAGTGCTTCATATAAAAATAAATCGAAGTGCTTCGACAAAAAAAGCACTTAGAACTTAGAAGTGCTACTTCTATGCCCTAAAAAACACTTCAAGCTTTTATGCCAAATATAGTCAAGCAAGTGGCAATAAGAAATTTGATGCCAAGTTACATAAGTAGTGGCTCCAAAACACAGAGTTATAAACAAAAGTTCCAAGAATAGTAGCAACATTTTCCACCCTCTCAAAGACACAGGATTTGAGAAGGAACTAGGGAGGTTGGAACTTGGATGAGATTTGTTTTTGTTGCACAATAAGATAAGAGAAATATAAAACTCTAGAAAATTAAACATGTGGCTGCAGTTTGCCTATCAATTTGTTGTATGCCACCCACTCCATTGGCGTTAACCAATCCTCTTCACTCACTCCCGCTCCCAGCCGACTTCTTTCTCTCTCTGGAAAGCCTTTTCCTAGCAACTGGCCTAGAAAAGACTAAAACCCATCTGCATGGGGCAGAATTTCACTCAAAATATTGGAAAAGTTGAAATAAGCAAAGAAAAGTAAAAGATACGTGGAAGAAAATCATATCTTTCACTCCTAAAAAATGAAGTCAACCTTTTTGTTGTTGATGGGTCTTAAATCCCATCCTCATAATATTCAAAAGTAAGAGAAATATAGCAAAAAGATCAGATTTAGTTACAACCCCCTGTTGTGTGCTCCTAGAGAGAGAGAGAAGAGAAAGATGATATGTCCAGATGGTATGATATGTGTTTGAGGTAGAAAAATATTGCTTTGCTGGGTTTTGTTTGTTGGTGAAAAAAATATATTTTTGGAGATGTCAGGTGGTGGTTGCAGTGTGGTTTGGTTCAGGAGAGATCTGAGGGTTGAAGATAACCCAGCTTTGGCAGCTGCAGTGAGAGCAGGAGGTGTGGTTTGTGTCTTCATCTGGGCTCCTGAGGAAGAAGGCCCTTATTATCCTGGAAGGGTTTCAAGATGGTGGCTAAAACACAGCTTGGCTCATCTTGATTCCTACCTGAAAAGTCTTGGCACTTCTCTCATCACCAAAAGATCCACTGACAGTGTTTCTTCTCTCCTTGAAGTTGTTGTTTCCACTGGTGCCACTCAGCTTTTCTTCAACCACTTATATGGTAAAACCAATTTTCTTCATTAATTATGCTTCTCAATCTATTGGTTTTGTTTGTATGATTTCTGTAGCCTTTTGGATTCATATTTTTTTTTCGAGTATGTGATTTTTCAATGAATTTGTTGGTTTGGTGTGCTAAATCTCTGGTTTTGGCTGAAAGAAATTGAATTTGTTCTGTTTGCAACAGCAAAGGTTGGTGCTTTGATTGATTTGGTGGAGGTGTCTGTTAAGTATACCTACCATGTTCCTAATTTTGGACGATTTACTGTTCATTTAGCTGCTGACAGTATTGGGGTTTCTTGATTGGGGCATAAATGTTATTTGATTGTTGGTAGTATAGTGGCCCCTTTATTTTTTAATTTTTTTATCAGGACTGGGTGCTGATTTTATTTATGATCTGTTCATTTGGCCTAATTGGATTTTGTTTTGGTACAAAGCCTAGTTGAATTTTGTCTATTCTGTCTAAGGTTTTTGCTGTTATCGAGTTGATGAACTCTTGTATTCGATTTTACATGGCAATTTGATGCTTAGTGCCATCTTTGTGTTTCAGATCCTATATCACTGGTTAGGGATCACCGGGCGAAGGAGGTTCTGACTGCTCAAGGTATAGCTGTGCGCTCCTTTAATGCGGATTTGCTCTATGAACCATGGGATGTTAATGATGTCCATGATCGCCCGTTCACAACCTTTGATGCCTTTTGGGGAAGATGTCTTAGCATGCCATATGACCCGGATGCACCACTTCTCCCCCCTAAGAGAATTATTTCAGGTTTGAATGCATTCATATTCTTCTTGAACCTCAACTCTATTCAGCATACGGCTAGCCTTTTATTTGATCTCATGTTCTGTCTTGGTTATTTTCCTGCAAATTATTGAAAGGCTGATCCACATTTTTCATTGGTGTGGTTGGTCATTTAATGTTCTGATTTTCTTTTCCAAATGAGTCAAACTGAAGAGAATCGAAAACATGGATGGAACAAGGTTCTTCTGGTTCTTATATGTTACCCAGGATTTAGTAGTAATAAGATCTACTTGGTGACTATCAACAGAAAAATGACAGAGTCACACAATACACTTCATGTGTGGGAAGTAGCAGATGTTTTAAGCACTTCAAGTTCTCCCTGTGTGAGTATTCCACCTAAGTTAAGATGATAAACCCTTTTGATGCTGGAGTTGTGTCGTTTCCTCTATAAGCCTCATGATATTGGTGGAATAGTTGTCATGAGTCATGTCCATGTTACTGGTGAACATGCAGGGTTCACTGACGGCTTAAGTTGCGATTATTTTCCTTTCCTTTGTTTTTGCTTTTTGTGTGTCATAGGTTTCCTGATTCCTTCAGTATGCGTACTTTTTATACAATTATTTCCAGTTCTGCCTTCACAATTTCATAACCACCTTTCAGTTCATGTGTTGGATTAACATTCAAACATTCACGAATTTTTCAGGAGATGTATCAAGGTGCTCTTCTGATACATTGGTTTTTGAAGATGAATCCGAGAAGGGAAGTAATGCACTTCTTGCTCGAGCATGGTCACCTGGGTGGAGTAATGCTGATAAGGCTCTGACCACATTTATAAATGGACCCTTACTTGATTACTCTATTAACCGCAGAAAGGCTGATGGTGCTACAACATCATTACTTTCTCCCCATTTGCATTTTGGGGAGGTGAGTGTGAGAAAAGCATTTCATCTTGCTCGCATGAAGCAGGTTCTTTGGGCCAATGAAGGCAACAAGGCTGGTGAAGAGAGCGTAAACTTGTTTCTGAAGTCTATTGGTCTTCGGGAATATTCAAGATACATTAGTTTCAATCATCCTTACAGTCATGAAAGACCTCTTCTTGGGCACCTAAAGTTCTTCCCCTGGGTTATAAATCAGAACTACTTTAAGGCATGGAGGCAAGGTAGAACTGGCTATCCATTGGTGGATGCTGGCATGAGAGAGTTGTGGGCTACTGGCTGGCTGCATGATCGAATACGAGTAGTAGTTTCTAGTTTTTTCGTAAAGGTTCTGCAACTTCCATGGAGGTGGGGAATGAAGTATTTCTGGGATACACTTTTAGATGCTGACCTTGAAAGTGATGCTCTTGGCTGGCAGTATATATCTGGTACTATCCCTGATGGCCGTGAATTTGACCGCATAGATAATCCCCAGGTACGGATATTGAACTTGATTATCTTGAATTATATTGAGCATGTGCTTCTGAACGAACATGCGCACACTTCTAAATTTCAACGATGGAAAAAATTTTCAATGCGTTTTTATTCATGTTTTGCAGTTACTGCTTATTTAAGTGTCTTCATCTAGGGTCGTCAAATTCTAGTGCAGTTGTTTGTCAGTGCTCATGACTGTTCATAAGCTGCAGTTGTTTCAAAAGTTTCGGGGAAATAGTTTTTCCTTGGTTCCACTCTCACACGATGAAAGAAAAAGCCTGAAAGAGTCCCCCTCAGTAGTGGCTACTAGGTATATATGGGTAGTGGCATAGTTGTTTCACAGAAGTAGTTCCCGACATTTAAAATCAATAGAAGTGGTACCTAAGATTGTCCACCATCAATTATTTTGGTCATTCTGTGAAAAATCTCCGTTAAATTGAAGAAACCACCAGTTCTTTAGTGCTTCAAAGTAGTTGGATCCCTTTGAAATCTATACTCTACAGTATTGGTACGGGTTTTTTTTTTTTTTTTTTTGGCTTTTTATGGAATTTGACATCCTGCTCTCTAAACTATTAGAAAAGAGGAATCACGGAGTTGTTTTCTGACATCACTACCATACCATCATACATGAAAAACTGCAAAAATCTAGTATTGAAATTTTTTGTTTTAACTATTGTTGGTCACTTTTACGTATATTTTGGTATGAAGCATTCACTGATAAATTGACATGTTCCTGTTGTTCTGAGAGGATTTATGCAATATTGCCACTTTTATTTGATAAAGTTTGAGTACTGAAAATTCTTGTATTTGTTTGATTTCTACAGTTTGAGGGTTACAAATTTGATCCAAATGGAGAATATGTGCGGAAGTGGCTTCCTGAACTTGCTAGGCTACCAACTGAATGGATACACCACCCATGGAATGCACCAGAATCTGTACTCCAAGCAGCTGGAATTGAATTAGGATCGAATTACCCTCTCCCTATTGTAGGAATAGATGCGGCGAAAAGCCGGTTGCAAGAAGCTTTATCAGAGATGTGGCAGCACGAAGCTGCTTCTAGAGCTGCTGTTGAAAATGGGACTGAAGAAGGGCTTGGAGACTCCTCTGAATCAGTACCAATTGCCTTTCCTCAAGACATACAAATGGAGGAAAATAATGAACCAGCGAGGAACAACCCTCCTGGCACTCGAAGGTATGAGGATCAGATGGTCCCAAGCATTACTACTTCTTTGGTTAGAGCTGAAGAGGAAGAAACTTCTTTGGAACTTCAAAATTTAACAGAAGAAACGAGAGCAGAAGTGCCTACAGATTTAGTTGTGAATCAGGAACCAAGAAGAGACATGTTAAACCAAGGGGTTTTTCAGACTACTCGTAACAATTCTCTTCCACCACCCAATGCTGCAATAGGGATGCAACACGCTGTTGAAGATTCGACTGCAGAATCTTCCACTAGCACTAGGCGAGAGAGGGATGGAGGTGTAGTTCCAGTTTGGTCTCCTTCAAGTTCTAGCTACTCAGAGCAGTTTGGGAGTGAAGACAATAGCATTGGAACAAGTTCGTACTTGCAGAGACATCCTCAGTCTCACCAAATAATGAATTGGAGGCGGCTATCTCAAACTGGGTAAAAATTCTCGAACTATTCACCAATATCCACACTGAGACTACGACTAAAATATACAGTTTGTTGGGTTCTTTGTTCAAACAAACAATTTTGAACCTGCATCTTGCCTTAAGCAGTTAAGAGCTTTGAGACGTTTCACAAAATGGAATGGATCTTCTGGTCTAAAATTTCTCAAGCTTCTAAGCACTGAAATGATATATCACAAAGCAATGAGTGAATGCCAATTTGTTTGAGATAAGAGTTCATCTTTACATTCACACGCAGGCAGTCTCATTTTTTCCTCATTGTTCTTCTTTTACAGGTGAAACATATAGATGCAAATAGGAACGAAAAGAGTGCTGTGAGGCGTAATGTAATGAGGCACGCCATGTTATGCATTCGGGTGGGGGAACTTGCCGTCCACATTGAACTTCCGACCCTTTCTCCGCCACGAGTGCCCTCAACAGCAGATCTCCTGTGTGATATTTTCTAATTAACACAGGCAACTTATTAGCTATCCTTTTTTTTTTTTTTTGTGGTTCCACCATAATGTAGCTCTGGTGTAAAGCAATGTTGTATTTATAAAGGAAGCGAGTGAAATAAGATATGTAGTCTTTGAACAAGCCCAGGTTTTTTTCTCACATTCTATTGGTAACAGATGCTTGTAACATATTCTATATATCCACATTTACCTCTTCTTGTAGGTTTGAAGTTTTACTGGTCTGTTAATTTGGATTTTGCAGCACAGTTATCTGCTTATTTTCTTACATCCTACTGCAATTTGGATGTGAAGGAGATGAACTACAAGAGAAAAAAAAAAAAAAAAAAAAAAAAAAAAAAAAGGTGGTGCTATTCACATTTTTTTTTTACCTTTCAAGACGCTTTATTAATTTTTATCGTTTGATTAATTTTCAATTTATTTGATTCGACGGCAAAAAATTGAGAGGTGTGTAGAAGGTAAACTGTACGTGGATAGGTCTATCCAAAAAAAAAAAAAAACAAATTGTACTCGTTTCTATTAAGGAAAATCATTAGTGTCGGAATTTGAATTCTTCTTTTAGTGGTAATCTTCACAAATATTTTAAGATAGGGACTCTCGAATGTGATTCTCCCACTGGAGGTAATATTTCTCTATGAACATAGATTTCTGTAAGTCCCCTGACAGGAGGACGGTGATGGGATGGAGATCCTAAAATATGGTATCATATTGAAAATGCTTTAGTACTAAATATGAAACTTAACAATATGACATATTTAAATAAATACTATTAACTTCAACGATGCAACATGTAATCCTTGGCATCGACGGTAAAAGTTCAATTCTTACTCAAGGGGAGGATTTCCGAAAGACTCCGATCCAGTAAAAATCCGTAAGAATCCTATTCGGGCAGGAATTTCGCTGAGAAGGGTCCCTGGCTCGAGTACACAGCTCCTCAAGAAGTTGGCACTTTGGTTGGTCATCGGGCTCCCCCTTGTTGAGAGTCTGCGAGAGGAGTACAGAGTTAGTTCTGAAAGGTGCCTTTGTGAGGCCTTAGGTGTAGGCCTTGAGGCTCCCAATCAAAACTAACTAAGTGCTATGGCGTGCCACTGCCATCTCAGTATGACATATGTAGAACAAGTGTGTTTAAATCGATTACTTGCGCCCCAAGTTATTTTGACTTCTTGTTATCAAAGCATTGTCGTGGATGGGTTAAGTCCACATTAAGTTCTTTTCTGTGCCTTGAGATCAAGGACATTTAGTTCATTATCTTGTATGCTTAAAGGGTGAAGGTCCGGATCCGATTAAGTCATCCGTTTAATTCCCACTTAGTCTTCTTATGACAGTAAAACCACTAAGTGAACCTGATCTGAGAACTGATGGAACTTTGAATCATTAAAAGACTAGAAATGACTTGAATATATACTGGGTGAAAGACAAGACAAAGAGAGTCGGGCAAGATTTCACCTTGTCGGGCAAGGTTAAACGTCTTGCGATCTCTTCTCTTGGTAGTTACAGAGGGTTGTGTGCTAAAAAAGGGTGAGTGGTAAACGAGTTTACACGAGGGAATCGATACTACAACATTTAGAGAAGGGTTTTTATCACAAATGGTCCCTGAAAATGACCTATTCCATCAAGATGGTCCCTGAAATTGAAAATCAATCAATGTAGTCCCTGAAAATGGATGGCGCAAATCAATGTGGTCCTTCCGTTAAAATTCCGTCAATATTTCTGTTATGCGCTGACATGGCACATCAATAGGTCCCACAAGTCAAATTAAATATTACCATGTGGATTAAAAATGTTTAAATAATAATTTTTTAAAGTTTTATATAATTAAAAATATAAAAAAATCGAAAAAAAAAAGAAGATGAACAGTTCATCTTCTTCTTCGCCTCCCACTGAAGCAACCACCCCAGTCCCCACCCCACCCCACCCCGTCGCACATGTAATCGCAGCCAAACAGATGGCTCAATGCCTCAAAGAAACCTCCCTCTTCCAACTCCCCAACCTCCCCACCTCCATTTCCTGCGTAGCTCTCCTCCCTCTCCCTCCTTCCCAATATTGTCAACTACTGCTTTAACCCTCTCCAATTTGTGGGTTCTTGTAAGTAATTGTTAATCACTCCAAATTGCAATTGGGTTGTTTTTGGATGATAATTTTATGATTGTTCTGCGTTTTCTGATTTTTTGAAACCAACCCAAATCCTCACTTTTTGTGTGTAATGCAAACTAGTACTTGGAGAAGTCTAGTGTCCCACCAAAATTAATAGCTCAGCAGCTGCTTTGGCTCCAAGCAGTGATATACTAAAAGGTAGAAACTTGTAATCCAGAAAGCAGCTAGCTAGTTCAAAGTTAACTAATTCATACAGGCAGTTACGAACCGGTGGAGTATGGTGATATGGTGATAGTGTTTGAACTACTAATTCAAAACGTGCTCGACGACGCGTTGCCGGAGGAGGTGTTGCGGGTCAAGACTGACGTCTTGTTGTCACTCAGTGTGGGATTGCTGGGCGCACAGAGGAAGCATTTTTTTTTTTTTTTTTCAAGTCTTAAAAAATAAAAAAGGAAAAAAATAAGAAGAAGAAGAAATGTTCATCTTCTTCTTCCCCTCCCATCCGAGCATCCTCGACAGCCCGCCCCACCCAGTCGCACATGAAACCGCAGTGATGACAAATTGGAGAGGGTCAAAGCAGTAGTTGACAATATTGGGAAGGAGGGAGAGGGAGGAGAGCTACGCAGGAAATGGAGGTGGGGAGGTTGGGGAGTTGGAAGAGGGAGGTTTCTTTGAGGCATTGAGCCATCTGTTTGGCTGCGATTACATGTGGGACGGGTGGGGACTGGGGTGGTTGCTTCAGTGGGAGGCGAAGAAGAAGATGAACTTTTCATCTTCTTGTTTTTTTTTTCGGTTTTTTTATATTTTTAATTATATAAAACTTAAAAAAATTATTATTTAAACATTTTTAATCCACGTGGTAATATTTAATTTGACTTGTGGGACCTATTTATGTGCCATGTCAGCACATAACAGAAATATTGACGGAATTTTAACGGAAGGACCACATTGATTTGCGCCATCCATTTTCAGGGACTACATTGATTGATTTTCAATTTCAGGGACCATCTTGATGGAATAGGTCAATTTCAGGGACCATTTGTGATAAAAACCCTTTAGAGAAAGTAGCAAAGCTTTTACACTAGACAAAAGATGTCTTTATGAGGGGAATCTATGGCTAGAAAGGGTGCATAGTCTGGACAAAACGCAGCTTTTCTGGGTATTTGCTTGACTGAGAGGCAAGTTGTATGTTTGTTTGTTTGATTGATTGAGTGTCCTTGTCCATGGGGTCTCTTCCTCTTTTTATAGGCGAATTAACCCGACTGTTTGTAGCTTTGTTCTTGCCCGAAAGCAACTGGAGGGTAGTGACTCATCAATATTTTACTTGCATTGCCACTCAAAAGGACTTTTGGCTGTCTATGAGTTAGTCTCCATCACTTGTCTCATTAAAGTATAGGCACATAGCCTATGCATTAATGGGAAGCCGCCACATTGTCTTGATATGGTTGGTCTAGGCTTGGCGCTGGGCCTCCGGCGAGTCTCCTCACTTTAGTCTTTTTGGGCCTTCCTTCCTTCCTTTAGGCCCAAAGTTCAAATATTAACCCAAACAATGCCCCCTTTAGTTATTGTTGAGGCTGCAATCCCAAGTGCTAATAATGATTAAATAGCAGTCACATGCACACGCCTTTCCTCGGGACTTGCATCGTTTGAAACAACAGTTGATTAATCGCGATCTTTGCACTAACCCACGAACTCCACCATTCATTAACTGTTCCCTTATATAAATCTCCTCTTTTAAACCCTTAGGTTAAATATCTCAATCTTTCCAAGCCTTCGTATTTTCTAGAAACCTAGGTCCCTCACATTCTTCAAATTTCTTCTTATCCTATATCTTTTACTTCAGTCATCTTCCCAAAACTTTTCTAATGGCTCCCAAAACTACTCAAACTTGCTCATCTTATGAATCTGGTGAGGGTATTACCATCTTGCGTCGTCTGCTTAACGGTCTTCATCACCCTTGGGCAGGTCTACGCACTGAACTTTTCTTTGAAGAAGACAAAGTATATTCCTTGGGACCCGCGTGGACTTCTCAGATCCCAATTACTATAGAGACTAACATGCCTAGGGACAATTGGTTCACCCCTAACCCATTCCTGGCCGAGTCAGGCATTTCTTCATCTAAGTGGTCGCAATATCGTCGCGACTTTCCTTTGATGAACAACCCAGCTTTGGTTCAATGGATAAACGAGCTAGAGCCAATCTTGAAAAAGAAATGGATGAACAATGGTATCTATGAGCTGATAATGCTTTCAAAGACTACCGTGGTTGCTAAGCCTGAGCTACTCATCACCGCCTTTCTTTTCTGGAATTCGAGCACCAACACTTTTGATTTTAGGATGGGCCCTATGTCCTCAACTATTCTAGATATGGCATAGGTCTTCGGGCTAAGGCCTTCGGGCAGAATCGTGGGTGTCACTCACGATTGGGCTCCCATTTCTCTCCCGTCTGCTGAAAGTTCGGGCTTATTCGCTTCTCTACTCCAGCTAGAATATAAGAATTATGGGACCTCTTTTAAGGGTTTCATCCCTTTAGTGAAGAAAAGTTTTGGTGCAGACTCCTCACATGCCAACATAGATCATGAACATATGTACTTCTTTCTGTACTGGCTTAACAAGCATGTTTTCCCAAATAAATCCAAGGGGGTGAAGCTCGAGTGGATCCTTTTAGTGGAAGCTCTTCATAATTTCGATGATGTCGCCACTGGCCCATTTCTCATCTCTCATCTCTCTTATCTCTACCATCTCATATTTGAGATGACTCGGGAAGAACCGTTTGAGACCAACCTTAATGGACCAATATGGATGATCCAATTATGGTTGCAATGGTACTTCCTATAATTCCGGGCTACCAATTTGGAGTTTCCAGAAGGTGTTGCCCCTGCCCGAATTCTAGCTGAAACTCTTCCCACAGATCATTATACATTTGCATGCTTCTATTTTTTCAGAGTCTGTAGGACTCGGTCAGACTTGGAATGGGGAGCTTCCGTTTTAAGGAGATATACTTGGTTTTCCGACCAAGCCTTCCAAGACGCATTTGGGGAAGATACCAATCCTTCCTACAAAGAGGGATTCATCAGCTGCATCCAACCAAGGGACATAGCTTGGGGAGTTCGTAGCGATCGTTACGAACGTGGGTAAGAAGTTTACCACCCGAATTTCTGTAGTAGGCAACTAGGCTTCAGGCAAGTCATCCCCATTCTGTTTTTTGATTCTGTACACTGTGGCACTTCGTATCGTCTTCAATCTCCTCCAGAGGTCACCTTCCAAGCTGCCCGACGCAGTCTTGAGGTTATGAGCAAGGCTGCCCGAAAATCTGTAGTTCTTAACTTTGAGTGTTCCTCAACTTTCTCCACTTGGTGGGAGACTAAGTGGACTAAGAAGTATGGAGGAGACCTGCGAGAAGCTCACGATCGCCTCTTCACCCAACTCTCTCTCAAATCTTATCCTAGCTCGGGCGAACTTGAGAATTGGAAGGAAATGATCAATCAAAAGAACCAGTTTCTTTTGATAGGTATCTTTTTGTTTTCTCACTTTGTTTTTATGAACTTCCTCTAAACCTGCCCTCATTTGACTCCTTGCTTACTTGAACTTGCAGGGAATGCTGAAACGACATATATTGGTTCAGAAGAAGAAGTTACCGATGAGCTGATCCTTCAAGAGGCTGCAGCTGAGGCTAAGAGGCAAAATACTGGAGAAAATGGGGATGTCTTCGAGTGGTTTGGAGATTCAGAGGTTGAGGAAGAACCTGAAGCAGGAATTTAGGCACCTCGTTGGGCACGGGCAACAGCGGTGAGGATCTCTGAATCTGAGCCCGAGAAACATCCTGAATCTGAACGGATAGCTCCTATTAGGAAAAGAACAAGAGCTCAAACTTCCAAGACTTCAAAAACTCCCATTGCCTCAACTACTTCCACTGTTGCTGATGCACCTGTAGCGAGCAGGAAGAAATAAACAGCTTCCAGTAAGTGAATCTTGTCTCAATCCTCTGTGCCTTGGGTAAGCCTCCTTACTTGTGGTTTTGGGAGTCAACAACTTTGTTTTCTCTGGATCTAGGGCCTTAAGCAACTAAGAAGTCTGTACTTGCTTCAAAGGATGAACCATTGGGGTGTGGAAATGCATCAGAAAGCCAATGAATCGCGAGACGCTTCCCTAAAAAAGTTGGAGGTATAACTTGTTTCTTCAACTTACTCCCTCAAACCTTTTCTCTCTTTTAATTCTTTTCCTAACCACATAAAACAGGAGATTAGGGCAGAAATGATCTCACCACCCGAGGCTTATTCTTCTTAGGCAAAATCCCCAAAGGTACTCCCCTTACTCTTGAATTCTTAATCCCCTTTTTTTCAATATTCTGGAATCTTTTTTAGGTATTTACCTCTTTCTCTTTTATAGGCTACAACTGAAGCAGCTGCCCATTTGCTTGGGAAAAACTCAACTCCTTTGGCGATAACTCTTACTTCTCAGTTTGATCTTTCAACTGGGAGGATGATGTATTTTGTAGAAGATGTCAGTAACTTAGTAAGTGCCTACTTTTAACCCTTTTATGCTTAGAATCCTCTCTTTTGTACTTATCATTTCCTATTCCTTCTAGTCTTCACCAGCACAGGAGTTCCACCATATACCAACTTCTACCTTTGGAGAGCCTATAGTTCCTGAGATCCATGTGGTTTCAAAGGTAATTAGTCCGCATACTTCTCAGACAGCGCCTACTGAAGTACCCAAAGCTCCCGAAGTGCCTGTTTCCCAGCCTCAGGTTCATCTCCAGGTATATCATTACTTATACTCTCTTATTTTCCTTCTTCATAAGTTAGCTACTGACTTCTACCCCATTTTCTGTTATCTGTAGGTCTTTGTTGAAGGTTCGGGCACCATTTCTCCTCCTTTAGTAAGTAAAGATAATCTCTCCCAACAATCAAAGGAAATTACTCCCCCTTTGCCTTCTTCCAAGGCTTCAGGTTTAACTCAGGTAATATTGGCTTTTCGTATCTTGCCCATCTTTGATTTGAACACTCCAATCTCAACATTTCTATCTTGGTTGTAACAGGGTCATGGAGAGAGCTCGGGCAAATCTTCACCGCACCTGGTGTGCAAGAGAGATCTTCCACGTCCTCCTTTGGCCTCTGGGGTCCTAGGGACTTTTACCCTTAGGCCTAAGAAGCGAGCCAAGACTACTGCAACAATTACTTTCATTCCTGCTTCTGTTCCTGTCCCTGAGATCCTTCCTGCTCCTTTGACTGAAGTCGCCCCTACTGCTATAGCTGAAGGTCTTAAAGAGGTGCCCCCAGCTCTATCAACATCGTCCTTGCCTGAACTGGTAAAGAAGTTCGGGCAAATCAAGAATAAACTACAATCACCTCCATCATCCTCTGAGTCTCCTCTTTTTCAGGACGCTTGCCGAAATTTCAAGGATTGGATGAAAAGAAACTTCACGGCTTCTTCCAGCCTTAAGATTCTCTATGACGCAGAGAAGACCCTTATCAACCTTTACAAAGCTCAGTTGCTGTCCAGGTCTCAGTATGAATCTTTTCTGAGTTTCTTAGAGAATTTGCGGGCATTACGGGATCAGTATCATAAGGCAGAGCGGGCATTCAACAGAGTGAAGTACTTTTAAGAAAAACATGTGAAGAATACAGCCATTCTTCGGCAATTGGTTGAAGAAGGATCAATGATGGAAGAAAGGATTGCAGTGGTCGATTCTGAGATCCAGAACTTGGAAGAGCAATTGTCGTCACTCAAAGCCGAGAAAATGACCCTTACCAACCATCTTTACCAGAAAGTAGAAGAAATGAAGAAGGTTTCTCAGGAGGATAAGGATTCCGAGAACCAACTTGTGAATAGTAACATGTATCTAGGAGAACCAGGCCGAATTTTCACCATTATGCAAGCTTACTTTTCTAGAATAGTTGCTCTGGCCGAAGATGTAAAATTGTTGGGCTAGGATTTCTGTAATCTATTTATGCAGTGAATTCCTTTTTCCAGTTCCAAATTGTTTTCTCAAAATTTTAGCAGTATGAATCTATTTCTACTCTTCTTAACTCACTTATACCCCCTTGATAACGACCCTTCACATCTCATAAGGTTGGAAAAGCTTAACATTTAATCAGATGTTCTTGGGACCTCCTTCCAACCTTTGGAAGACCTTCCCTGAGGTCTCTTTTCTGGCTACTTGTAAGACAGTTCTGCAGGCTTATTTCCTTCTCTATTCTTGATCAGCTCCCGCTCAATGATGGCGCCTACTGCTGATACTTCTAGCTCATACTTATATTGGCATTGACTGTTCAAAAACTAACCCATTTACTTATGGCTTCTTTGGACTTGTCGGGCAGTTCGAGAGTTTCCTCTGTGGGTTGTTCATTCTACCTTTACCTCCCAAATGGCTTTCCCCTCCCCTTTCTCCTTCTCGGCCTATGTTAAGTTGATCATGTTTATCGAGGTTTTTGGGAAGGGATCCGTGTCAATCATCATGTTGGCCTGAGGTTTCTCCAATAGTAGTTTTCCTTTAATAATGAGATCTTGTATCCAGTCTCTAAATTGGACACAGTTGGTAATGGAGTGGTTGAAGGTGTAGTGCAACTTGCAATACTTTTTTCCTTTTAATTCCTCGGGCTTAGGCATCTTTTTTGTTTGTTATCAGGCACAATCACTCTTGCCTGTACCAATTCCTCATAGATTTCCGCGGCTTTAGTTAAGTCAAAGGAATAGTTCTGGTATTTTGGGGGCTTCATGGGGACAAATCCACCATCATTCATTACCACCTTCTGATCTTTGAACAGCTGGACCAATCCCTTCACTATCAAAGGTTTAAAGGGAGTGGTCATTTCCGCTGCACACATGTTTATCACTTCTCTCCCATGACCATCATCTTCTTCTAACTCTCCCTTAAACTCCACTTGGTGGATGACAGCTTTATTCTTGTAAAAAAAATGGTGTTTTAGGAGAGTGCTTTAGTTGCTCCTCTTCAAGCAACAACTTCTCATACTTGGTGGCTACAATTACCAATTCTTGTAGCTCATTAAACTGCATGTCATAAAACTTCTTCCTTAAGGGCAGTCTTAAGGCCTTCTGAGCAATGGCTATAAGTTAGACATGGTTGATAGGAAACTGGCATCTCATCTTTGTCTTCCTAAACCTCATAATGAAGTCTTCAGTAGACTCATGTTCGTATTGTTTTACCTCAACCAGATCGTTGATGGACATCTCTGGCTCCATCCTGTAAAACTGCTCGTGGAAAGCCATCTCCATTTGCCCCCAGTTAGCAATGGAATTTGGGGACAACAGAGAGTACCACTGAGATGCTAAGCCCACCAAGGAGTTTCCAAACAATCTCAACTTGTAGTTGGGGTTGTCTTCAAATGCCACACAATGGTTGAAGAACTTGAAGATGTGATCTCTGGATGACACATTGTTATATTCACCGCTAAGTGTTGGGAATGAGGGCATCTTGAAGTTAAGAGGAAAGGGATTCTGCTCATCGATGAATTCCAGGTAGGGTTTTTGATAAGTGACCCTAAACAGGGGGCGAGCTTATAGCTGAGCATTTATCACCACCATCTTTCTTAACTCAGCCAACTCATCTCTGAGTTGCTGATTGGCTGCGGTGTTTTGTGGGGTGTAAGAAGTTCCCCACTTTGGGCTATGATCGTTGCCCAATGAGGCTTCCTTCCTTGATTTGAGTTGCCTCCATTTAACATCTCCTCCTTTATTAGCCATTGGTGGTGGCCTATAAGGGGGTTTGTCTGCATTTGCAGGCTCTCCCTTCCCACTACATTATCCATCTAGCTGAGGCATTCCATACTTCTTTATTTCTAGCCCGTACTGCCCCCTATTATTTAATGAAAATAAGAAGGGGTCGGGCAACTCTGGTTCTCTGATTTCCTCCAGCACCGGCTGATTCAATCCAGATTATTCTTTGTTCTTTCCCTTACTCATCTTTTCCTCAAGCATAAGAAACAAAGGAATAACTTGCTCCATCACAGGGCTAGCTTCTCTCATCACATCTCTAGTGCGATTATTTTATGAGGTAGAGTACTCATCTAGCTTTCTTTGCAGATTCCCTGTTAGGGAACAAAGTACGCTTACTTCCCTAGTTTATAGAGAGATTATCTCCATGCTCCTTAACAAAACTACCATGGTAGCCTGTAGGTCTTCATTTGTGACCTTTCCTCCTGATTTCTTAGAAGGAGTCGGGCTTTTCGTCAGGATAGGTCTTTGCAGATCTTCGGGGAGATTAGCCATGTCTGATCCTGGTGAGCACTGGGATGGATTTTTTTTTTGCTCCCTACCTGAAGGTTTGTTCTTTCCTTCGTCTTCTTGGCATACAAGATTTATGGTCCCACCAAGCGTGCCAAAACTATGTTCGGGCATGAATTTCGCTGGGAAGGGTCCCTGGCTCGAGCACACAGCTCCCCGAGGAGTTGGCACTTGGTTGGCCATCGGGCTCCCGCTTGTTGAGAGTCTGCGAGAGGAGTACATAGATAGTTCTGAAAGGTGCTTTTGTGGGGCCTTAGGTGTAGGCCTTGAGGCTCCCAATCAAAACTAACTAAGTGCTAAGGCATGCCACCGCCATCTCAGTATGGCAGATGTAGAACAAGTGTGTTTAAGTCGATTACTTGCGCCCCAAGTTATTCTGACTTCTTGTTATCAAAGGATTGTCGTAGATGGGTTAAGTCCACATTAAGTTCTTTTCTGTGCCTTGAGATCAAGGAGTTTTAGTTCATTATCTTGTATGCTTAAAGGGTGAAGGTCCGAATCTGATTAAGTCATCCGTTTAATTCCCACTTAGTCTTCTTATGACAGTAAAACCACTAAGTGCACCGGATCTAAGAACTGATGGAACTTTGAATCATTAAAAGACTAGAAATGACTTGAATATATACTGGGGAATACATCATAACACCATATCTGCTAATTGAAAGACAAGACAAAGAGAGTCGGGCAAGATTTCACATTGTTGGGCAAGGTTAAAAGCCTTGCGATCTCTTCTCCTGGTAGTTACAGAGGGTTGCGTGCTAAAAAGGGGTGAGTGGTAAACGAGTTTACACTAGGGAATCAATACTACAACATTTAGAGAAAGTAGCAGAGCTTTTACAGTGGACAAAAGATGTCTTTCTGAGAGGGATCTATGGCTAAAACGGGTGCATAGTCTGGAAAAAGCGCAGCTTTCTGGGTATTTGCTTGATTGAGAGGCAAGTTGTATGTTTGTTTGTTTGATTGGTTGAATGTCTTTGTCCATGGGGCATCTTCCTCCTTTTTGTATATTTAGCCATAGATTTATGTTTATTAAACATGATTTGGTATATGTACTGATGATGATTGTGATATATATATATATATATATATATGTTTAATTATCTTTTTAGTAATGTGAATGATAAGTAAGATAAATGTTACGGCAATGTGACTCTTGAACTTATATACTTGTGTGACACATTAGTTGGTGACCATGAGAAGTTGATGGTGTAGGTGACTACGCTGTAACTCATAGAGGTCGAGGTGTTGATAAGTTGTGTGTTGAAATTACTGCAACATGTAGTAGTTGTACATTGATGGTCCTGCTAGGTATATCCGCATTAGGGGGACCATACTATTTGTGGATCGCGCTTGGTTAATTCGTGTTGGGCGATCCTTATGGCCATGTATGCTTAGGAGTGATCATGCTTGGTTAATCCGCGTTGGGTGATCACTTCCTAACAGTTGCAGGAGTGACTCTGCTTGGTTAATCCACATTGGGGGGGGGGGGGGGTCACTGCCTACTTGGTTGTTTTCTCAGGGGTGTCTATGCTTGGTTAATCCGCATTGGGGGGGGGGGGGGGGGGGGAGGGGGTCACTGCCTACTTGGTTATTTTCTCAGGGGTGACTCTGCTTGGTTAATCCGTATTGGGGGTCACTGCTTACTTGGTTGTTTTCTCAGGGGTGACTCTGCTTGGTTAATCAACATTAGGGGGTCACTGCCTACTTGGTTATTCTCAAGGGTGACTCTGCTTGGTTAATCCGCATTGGGGGTCACTGCCTACTTGGTTATTTTCTCAAGGGTGGCCCTGCTTGGTTAATCTGCTTTGGGGGGGGGCCCACTTCATGTTTGGTTACTTATGTAGGCTTCGGCCAAACTATGTCTTTCTAGCTCTAGTTTTTAATGTATATACGAATGATGGTTTTTGAGAATCTTGGTGGTTTGAATGGGAAAAGCCGTTGGATGTCTGGGTGACTCATTCAGAGTTGTTAGAGTTCTTTAATTAAATACTTGAAATGATATGTTATCGTATTGATTGATTAACGTAGTTAAATGCTAAGATCATGCATCCTTGATTCATGAATGGATTAATTGACATGATTGTGGAATGACGTTGGATATGATTGTTATTGTTATGATTAGACTCGTTGATAAATATGGCTAGAGAATATGATTGTGATTTATCGTTTGTTCCTTGAAATATTGCATGATAGGCATGATGGTATATTGTTGGGACATAACGATATATGTGATGAATATTCGAGTGTAGTAATATAATGAACTACGAATGGCTTGATCCCTATTTAGGGTAAATAGGCAGTCTAATGAGAATCTTAGATGCAGCCATAAAATCTATGAAGAATTATTGCGCGAATTATTGCCCCGATCCTGACATACATCCAGGATCGACACGTGACATCAACAAATACCCGTATCTTTAACATACCCCGCCTCTGGGAAATGGCAAAACACAATAATTCGCGCAATAATTCTTCGTAGATTTTATGTAAGATAAATGTTACAACAATTCGCGCAATAATTCTTCGTAGATTTTATGGCTGCATCTAAAATTCTCGTTAGACTGCCTACGTACCCTAAATAGGGATCAAGCCATTTGTAGTTCATTATATCACTACACTCGAATATTCATCACATATATCGTTATGTCCCAACAATATACCATCATGCATACCATGCAATATTTCAAGGAACAAACGATAAAGCACAATCATATTCTCTAGCCATATTTATCAACGAGTCTAATCATAACAATAACAATCATATCCAACGTCATTCCACAATCATGTCAATTAATTCATTCATGAATCAATGATGCGTGCTCTTAGCATTTAACTACGTTAATCAATCAATAAAATAACATATCATTTCACGTATTTAATTAAAGAACTCTAACAACTCCGAATGAGTCACCCAGACATCCAACGACTTTTCCTATTCAAACCACCAAGATTCTCAAAAACCATCATTAGTATATACATTAAAAACTAGGGTTAGAGGGACACAGTTCAGCCGAAGCCTACATAAGTAACCAAGCAGAGCCACCCCTGAGAAAATAACCAAGTAGGCAGTGACCCCCAATGCGGATTAACCAAGCAGAGTCACCCCTGAGAAAACAACCAAGTAGGCAGTGACCCCCACAATGCGGATTAACCAAGCAGAGCCACTCCTGCAACTGTTAAGAAGTGATCACCCAACGCGGATTAACCAAGCATGATCACTCCTAAGCATACATGGCCATAAGGATTGCCCAACACGGATTAACCAAGCGCGATCCACAAATAGTATGGTCCCCCAATGCAGATATACCAAGCAAGACCATCAATGTACAACTGCTACATGGTGCAGTAATTTCAACACACAACTTATCAACACCTCGACCTCTATGAGTTACAACGTAGTCACCTACACCATCAACTTCTCATGGTCACCAACTAATGTGTCACACAAGTATATAAGTTCTAGAGTCACATTGCCGTAACATTTATCTTACTTATCATTCACATTACTAAAAAGATAATTAAACACACACACACACACACACACACACACACACACACACATATATATATATATATATATATCACAATCATCATCAGTACATAAGCCAAATCATGTTTAATAAACATAAATCTATGGCTAAATATACAAAAATCATATTTAAATAGAAATCACATTTATAACACCAAGTCATATTCACAAATGATATTAATATAAGAATTAAGGTAATAACCATATCACATATATTCAAGTCACTCTCTAACCAAAGTAGGCCCACTAGACTTTAATTAGTCTCCTGTAGTACTAATTTTAGCATTCAAAACGTTTCGAGACATGTTGACCAAAAGTCAATTCTCGGTCAACAGTAGGATCCACAACGTACCTAATTTGATCCAGAAGATCCGCACATCAGATTCCGAATCCGTAACTTCCTAAGGTCCACGTTATGTTCAAATAACAACTTACTAAAATCTCATCACGATCCGACGGTCGGATCTCCGCCAATTTCAAATTCAAGTGGCGGTCAACATTTAATTTTACAAACTTAGAAATCCAATTAGGGAAGATCCGTACGTCAGATTCCCGATCCATAAGTTTCTACGATCCTCAAATATTATGTTTTATCACGCATTAAGGTTTGGTGATGATCGAACGGTCGGATCATCTATTCATATTTTGACCAAGTAAGGTATCGTAAAGAAACTAAGTCCAAACAATCAAATTACGTCATACGGATATCAAACATGAACTCAGGGCATCTAATAGAACTTAAAAAGACATCATCGGCCCACTGGCCACGCGCCACCGCGGGTAGCGGTCGGGCGCCCCGACTCGCCGGAAAATTCAACTATTTTTAAAATTTACCAAATTTTACAGGCAAGTAGATCTCAATGAGTAGAGCAAATTTCATACATGTGACAAAGGTCAATTTGGCCGGGAAATGCCCCAATTTCGCTCGAACCCGCCGAAAACCCTAAAGTGGGTGTTCTTCAATTCGACTTCCTCGGTGTTCCAACACCCCTACAACCTGTTGGGTCATGTTCTTGAGTCCAAGGGGAGTTGATTAAGTGTGGTGGTGGGTGGTGAGACTCGCCGAAATGGCGGAATCGCCGTCAAAACTCCATTGGTCACCCGCTCGGTTTTACACGGTTTTGGACCTAAAAACCATCAAATTTGGGTGGAGATGGAAGATGGGAGATGGTGGAAAAGGTTGCAGGTGATAGATGGTTGAATTTCCCCTGAAAAAATGGTGGAAGTGGCCGGAAACCACTCCGGGTTGGCGTGGGTAAATGGGTCACAGAAATGGAGAGCAAAAATCCCCCTTTTTTTTTTCCCCCTTCTTTTTCCTCTCTGATTGGCTGCTCCCAACCTTCTCCTCATCTGATTGGTCCCCTCCCTCCATTAACTAATTGGTCCTTTAACCCAAATAACTAATTGGTCCCTTACCCACAAAGTGGGAGTTAAATAAATTAAAATCTAAATTCAAACAATTTAATAATACAAATATGTAGATGATAACAGTGAAATCAGGAACGGGATTTCACAACTTTAGTCCTTTTGGGGCTTCATTCCTTCCTTTAGGCCTAAAGTTCAAATATTAACCCAAACAAATCTTACCCGAGATTTTGAGCACCAGAGCTAGAAGACAGCCATTATGGAGGAGACCACCCCTTTTTCCATTTTCAGATAAAAAAGAAGATGCTCTCTATCCTCATTAAATCAAAATCAACATATTTGACCTATAATTTATGATATAAGGACCAACTGTCACATGCAGAACTTTCACAAATTTTAATTTCTAGTTGAAGAAAAGACTCTAACTACCGAAATAATCTATGACTTTGTAAGAATGATATAATTTTATTGGTTGTGAGTTGGACAAATAATATTTATACAATTTATGTTAGCTTTATTGCATCTTCTTCGGACTGAAAAGTTAAAAAGGTGGGGAGAAAAGACAATGCCTCACTCATAAAAAGGACAAATAATGAGATGCTCATAGTAAAGTGTGGACATCAAAATTTTGATGAAATAAATATCACCAACATATTAAAGTTTCGACATACAATATCATACATGGATGTGACTCATCAAAATCGGATGAGTCATCAAGAATGACATGTGTCAACACTTGGCATAAATGAATTATTTGATTTTCATTTAATTAAATCAAATGTTAATTGATGGAGTAAAATCACGAACCGATCCACAAATCGAGTCCTAGTTCTTTCGTCAATTCATCAAGCCCACAATCAAGGCCAAATCCATTTGTAGTCAAGGCTTGGAGAGTCTATAAATAGGAGGCTCCAAGACAAAGAAAATGATCCAGAAATCATTCAAGCACCTAGACGTTGCCAAAGCTCAAGCACCTAAACCCTCAAAACACTTTGAAGAATTTAGAAAGCTCTATGCGTTCTTCACCAAACCTTCGAAGAATCATCAAGCACTTCTACCCTTGTTGATCTTTCAAATCGGCAAGAGCCAAAACCTCCCGGCAACCATTCATCTGAGATTAAGTCATTGCGACTCTTGGATCAGCAACCTACACATCTACACATCTTTCGGAGATCGAATCAAAGGAAACTTGTAAACTGAGATTGTAACCCTTCAAATTCATTAATACAAATTTATTTTGTACGTGTGTTATTGTCTATTTGTTGCAGGAAATTCGTGTTTACATAGATTATATATGCTGTCTTTTTTGAGAAAATTTTCATTGTGTCTGGAACACGGTGATACACCACATGTTATTATATAAACGGTGGAAAAATTGATCTTTTAAATTGTTAATTTTGACAAAAGTATCTCATCATTTATATAGTGACGCGTGGTTACTATATAAAGCCTATCAAAATTCTCTAGTCTTTTAGGCATAAAGCCTATCAAAATATTGTATTTTACTGTGCCTTTTTCTCTCAGTTTTCTTAGTAGGAAATGTGAAAGATGCAGAAGTCACCACAATATATTTATTACTGAAAATATGATTTTAACCCTTGAAATTCAGTTTTCTCCACATAAAATTTGCATAAGTTTTTTACTCAAGTAAAACACATTGACTAGACTACATATAAGCAAATTCATTAATTATGTTTGACTTTGGCCATTAAAAATTTTTCAGATACCTAATGTAAGATCCCACATCGCCCAGGAGTATGGATCCTTTAAGCCTTATATGTATATTCCCATCTCTACCTAGCACGAGGCCTTTTGGGAGCTCACTGGCTTCGGGTTCCGTAGGAACTCCGAAGTTAAGCGAGTTCGCGCGAGAGCAATTCCATGATGGGTGACCCACTGGGAAGTTCTCGTATGAGTTTCCAGAAACAAAACCGTGAGGGCGTGGCCGGGGCCTAAAATGGATAATATCGTGCCTACGACGGAGTCGAGCCCGGGATGTGACACCTAAAATACCCTTATTTAAATTTTTAATGTACATAATTAATTCTATGCAAATTGTAAGGGGGAATTAATAATTTTACAAAAATAATATTTTACATATAAATGTAGGGATTTGTTGGTTTGGATACGTTAATATCAATTTGATAATCAATTTTGAATTGGTACAAATTTACGGATTTGTTGGTCAAGAAAAGAACCAACTATAGGTAAATTATTTACGTATACAGTCTAGAGTTTTTGGTTCACATAAAAAATGTAGGTAAATTGGTATCACGTACATAATTACCTACTTCCACAATTTACCTACTTGCATTATAGGTAAAATACAAACAAAGTATGAGAATATTATTTGCATATATCATAGGTAAATTGCCAAAAGAAATATGAGAATATTTTGTGTATATACTTTAGGTAAATTATATATATATATTAAAAGAGAAAGACGCTTAAAATACTGTTCATAACACAGTGTGATACCTATTTTGCCCCTGCTTGATTTGTTTAATTTTTACACGTGTTGGCTTCCTTTCTCTTTTCCTCTTTTCTGGACTCTTCCATCCTTTCACTCAAAATTCCGAAAACAAGCAACGACTCTGTCAATGTCTCCCATCTCGCCGCCATTGAAGATGGCTCTGAGAGGCCTTCAAAGCTCAATGAGTACGTGAAGAGATTGGAAGATGAACTCAAATTTCTTCCCATTTTCTCCTTCCCCAAAACCCCCCACTGTGCTTCGCTCTTCAATTCCTTCGGTTTCTCCGATTGAACGCTCCGATCGCGTTCTTTCCTCGATCGATTCGCCTCCGGGTAAGCGAGATCTATAGATAAAACTGTTTGTGTATGTATAGGTTACTGATGTGATTTTAGTTAAGCACACAAATTAAACCCTCTTGTTGTCAATTGTAGTAAGTATGCAAGTAGGGATCGTTCTGGACCGGGGATAGGAGGGATTGCTAATCGACTCTAAGTTGATTCAAAAACACAAAAACAAAGTTAAAATCGTTTAAAAAGGTTCACAAGAGTCAAAACAAGTTAAAAACACTTAAAACTACTTAAAAACACTTTGTGGACAGATTCTAGACACTAGGGATGGTTTTGGACGAAAATTGGTTTTGGTTTGACTCAAAACACTTGGAAACACAAACAAAATAGATTTTAAACACTTTAAAACAGGAAAGTAAAAGGGGGGTTTTGATTTGGACGAATTTGAAAGTAAAACAAAGAATTTGTAAAGTAAAACAGATTTGAAAACGAATTTGAAAACTTTGATGGTGATGGGCTAGCTAGAGGGTCCTTCTCCACACATGACACACTTGTACATAAATCGATCTCCAATTGCTTTTCAATGAACCATGAACCTTAACACCCCAGATTAACCGTGAATGCACTAATTAACCCTCAGATTTTCCTTATGTCATTGAGTTGGAAGAAATGCATACGACAACCCAAATTATTCTCCAACGGTCCCCTACATGAATGCATAGAAGAGATACAATTAGAGATCATTAAGTTCCATGAAAATCATAAGTGTTGACAAGGCATTCGTAACTATGAATGCATGATACGTTTGCCAGGAATCCAATTAACGCGATTGTGACAAGCAACCTTCACTACTTGTGAATATAAGTTCGTAACGATTAGGTGAAACTCCCTTATATTCTTGCATCAAATTCCTGCATGAAAACTAAGTATGCATCCTTAATCAACATACAAGAACAAGTTATGAATAAAACAGTTAATTGAATTGCATTCACGATTCATCAAATCACAATTGGAAGAAATCAATTCATATCTCAAGCATGTTCATGGCTTCGAATTCCCCCTAGCTAAGTAGGGGTTTAGCCACTCATAGTCACAACAAAATCAGAGAATATTAAAGTAAACATTGAAATTAAGAACGAAGTACACCTAGAATGCTCCAATCTTCAAGCTTGAAACGTCAAAGGCTTCCTTCTTCTCCACCTTGCTGCGGCACAAGTGTCTAAGGATGGTATGGATGTGTTTGGATGAAGAGATGGAAGTTTAGAGAGTGAGAAGGCTGCGGCAAGGAAGGGTTTTGTGCTGAATGTGTGTGAATGAGTGAATGGTGAGTGAATGATGAGTTTGGTGCGGCAAAGGGGGTCTTTATATAGAGTTTGGTAATTTAAGGCTAGAGAATAAATTAGGTAACATAAATTAACCAAAACCTTAAGGGAAAAAGGAATTAAATTCAGAAACTTAAGGGAAAGGGGATATAGGCTGCGGCAAAGACAGAAAATTGAAGGAAAGTGGTATGCTTGTGCTGCAAGGAAAGGGGAATAGTCTTCCTTGCTGGTTTTGGGTTCTAATTTAAAAGGGAAAGAAGAAATTTTGTGCGGCAAGGCTTAAAGGGTATGTGAATGGATTCCTTGCACGTTTAGGGAAGATCCCCTAGCTGATTTAGGCGTGGCATAGCTTAGAAGAAAGGGAAGGTTTCTTTACTTGTGCGGCAAGGGACTTTAAGTGCAAGGAAATGAGATTTGTGGCAGGGAAAAAGGGAATCCTAAGAGACTTTGGTGCGGCATCCTTTTTATGGCTGAGATTAAGTCTTCTCAAATCAGGAATTAAGTGTTCCAAATTATTTAGGAAGCTTCTTTGTGGCTGATTTCCTTGCACATTAGGATTAGGAAACTTTGACTTGGTCAACCCTTCTTCTTCTTGGATTCCTTTTCCTTCCTTGACTTGAATTAATTTTTCCTTCTCTCTTTGGCTGATTCCTAGCATGCTTTGGTCTTCAATTTCGTCCATCTACATTGCTCCAAGCATATGCTATCCAAAACATGCCCAAAACTGCTCCAAAAGGCTCCAAAATGCACTTTCTTGATACTTTACCCCTTGGGACCTATAAACACACGAAAATAGCTTAAAATACTAAATTAAATACGAACAATCAACATAAATGCACGAAAACAAGCTAATTAAGTCGCATAAATATGCTCATATCAGTTACAGTCAGAGAGAGAGAGAGATTTGTTTGTGTATTGGTGTGATTTTTTATGGATTTGAATTTGTGTGTGTATATATTTGTATAGGTTGTGGAGATCGGAGAGGAGAGAGGGCAGCATGGCGAGTAGAGTAGACCACGAATACGACTACCCGTTCAAGATCGTGTTGATCGGTGACTCTGGTGTGGGCAAATCTAACATTCTCTCTAGATTTACCAAGAATGAATTCTGCTTGGAGTCCAAATCCACTATCGGAGTCGAGTTCGCCACCCGACTGGCTGGTAGATTCTGTCTCCAGGAGTTTGATCATTTTGCTGTTACTGATCTTTAAGTTTATATAACACACCAATGATGGATTGCAGAGTTCAAGAAAGAGGAGTTGATTAATGAGCACTTACATGTTGAGACTAAAGTTTGATTCTTAATTAAACGCAACTTTATATGATAATGTCGTGGAAGTATATGCGGAAACACACCTTGGTGTCTGCATCCTTTAGCATAATAAATGAGTATGATACACTAACCAACTGCCCAGTATTATCGTTTTTAAAGACCGTTGGTTAGTTAGATTTCTTATGTGTGTCATACTGCCTATTGATTGAATTTTGTATATGTAGGCAACCATATGAATGTGGTTTTGCCAGATAAGTTGCTCAACTATATGAATATGACAGTTGAAAAAAAACTAGATTTTCTTCCCCGGTTGTACAAACAATTGAAACAGTGTTCATAGAGCAGTGTGATACCGATTTTATACGTCGACAAAAATGAGAGCGTCTCTGTACACTATTACTCTTTCGAATTTGTCTTAATTTTGATTGCATTTGCTGAAGAATATTTGAGGCTAAGCTTAATACTAATCAATTTAGCTTCAAATTATTTTATTTTCAGTCTTCAAATTAAGGTTAAGCTTAATACTAATCAATATAGTTTCAATTGTTAAAGATAGTAGATTGAGGTTCTTTGAATCATGTTGGTATTGGTTTTTGGCAATCGATTTTAGTTTTGAATGTGACTTTCATGAAAGAGAATAAAACTAGCAATTCCATCAATAATAATTTGTATCAAACTCGCCATTTCATAAGACTCGAACCTTAGAACTCTGTGAAAAAGAATAAAATTGTACCATACCATTTTATTTATGATTCATTGGTTATTATTACTAATAGTTATATTTTGTGCATATTGTAGCTTTCATTATAGGGAACTTATGTGATCTGTTCTATTGTTTGTTTATATCATTAAACTTTCCTCTACTTTCTTACAGGGTTTTATTGAAAACAAACTTATATAACCCAACGCAATAGGAGAGAGGAAGCAGACATACCAACATGATTTTAGCACATGCTTTGTTTTGAATTGATATCCTATCGTTCATTTAATTTTCCTCCAAAGCATTTTATCTGTTTCTGCCTTAACTGAAAAATAGTTGCCAAATGTTGTTATCTCGCTGTCTTTTTCTAGCTTCTTACTTGAAACAACTCTTGCTTATATTGTTTATTTCAGATCATTATCAACTTTCGCACCTCTAATCTATATGCATTGAACAATGTTTCTCTTATTTTTTTTGGTAAGTAAATAACTCTCTCTAATCTAGGTTGGACAATATTTTTTTGCATGTACTAGCCCAACATTTCTAATATTTTGTATGTAAATGCTGGTCCTGATTTGTTATCTAGGTTGAACAATATTTTTTGCATGTACATAGGCCAACATTTTCCAATGCTCTCTGTCTAAAAGCTGGCAAAAATGTGTAATCTAGGTTGACCAATATTTTATGCATGTACATGGTCTAGCATTTTCTAATCTTTTGTGTACAAATGTTGGTCCCAATTGAAAATTGAGTGAAAGCAATGAACCGCAATGAATGATTATAGTGTTTTGTATATCTAAATTTATCTTATTGTTTTCTTCGACTATCTCTGCGTTTTTCAAGCATAGTAATCAACGGAGTTTTTAATCTCGCTGCAACGCGCAGGTAGCATTGCCTAGTTACCTACCATAGGGCAATATTACTTATATAGGTAAATTAGTAGAGATGTTTTACTATTATATAAGGAGAATAATTTACCCTGAATAAAATGTAGTCATGATTTAAGGTAATGCACTAGATTGTTGTATAAATTTAAAAAATAAAAAAAATAAAACGTCCGGATGATTAATCAGATTTTAAGGCCCTTGATTGAAGCTAAAATTCAAGTGTGAGAAACAGTATAAAAGGGTTGTGGCAAAAATTGTAAATAATTTGTAATAGTAGGTTACTTATATTCTTATGTGGCAATTTATTTGATTTTTGGGTTTTTGTTTGATGTTTAATTATATGTAGGTTTATATTTAGAAATCATGATTTGTTAGGATCAATATCTAAAAAACCCGATTTATTACTCATGAAAAATAAAAGGTAATGGCCATGAATTTCTTATATGTTATCTCTTAAGTTTTTACTTTCCTTAAACGAAAATAAAAGATTACAACGAAAAGCTCCTACAACAGCTAAGATTAGTGAAATTCCCAAAACCACACCGCTTCGGCTTCACTAGGCAAAATATTAAGCCAAATAGAAGGATCCGAGCTAGGAGGAATATCCCACTGCCGCCAACGCATTCACAACAAAATTTGCTCCCCGGAATAATATGGTGAAGAAGATGCTTTGAAATCGTTGTCTCTTAACTTTATTTTATAGGAAGGAGATAATTTTATTAATAAATTTTAGATTAGATGCTGCGCCCCATTTACAATTCTTGTACTGGAGTAGAATTAATTGGAGTATTACTCTACAAAAGGCTTTTGCGACTACAGAAAAGTAAGAGAAAGAATCTCTAGCTGCCGACTCTAGTTTTGATTATAGAGTCGGCGGCAATTCTTTTTGACCTCTTTCCTTTTTATTTTCTCTTTGTTTATAGTTTTAGTCACTCTCTTGTTATGTGAAGAGAGCATTCAGTTCGTGGTTGTGGTCGTTCTCTCGCTTGATCTATGAGAGCTTTCTTAGTCATGATCATGGTCATGGTTTGTTCTATCTCGGATTTTAGAGTGGCGATTGTTGTTCATATCTGAAGTGGTGATGTTTGTGGTTTGTTGGAGGGGACACATAGCAGGGCTTCTTTGCCAACAATTGCAAAATCATCCGAGATTTGTGTGGTCTTTTTCTCGTGGAGCCTCTATGAAAGTTCTCGGGCTTGCAATGTTTTAGTCCTCGTGACTAGGGTTTAGGACTAAGGTTCCTCCATGTTTGAAGAATCGTATTGTATTTTTGATGTGTTTGTAATTGTAGGGTTGTAAATTGTGATATTCTTACAACATTGTAGTCTCTTAAATTGTTCTAAAAGACACGTTTAATATGTATGTCGTATATACTTTTTTACTATTTCTAATGAATTTTTTTCTCTAAAAGAAATAAATAAGCAAATGACAAAACCCTACATGCTACAATTGGTTTTTCGTTGAAAGAGGGATAAATAAGAAATAATTATTTTACTTGGCACGACAGGAGTGATCGAAGTGCTTTTCGTGACATTTTGTGTACAGCCAATTCTACTCCTGTTGAACAATTCAGACTTGTGATCTTACTGGATCAGACTTTTCATCAGATTTTACAGCTTAGGTACCCTGAGCACACTGTACACCATAGTAGCAGCAATGGCTCCTAGAATAGGGGCTGCAATATAAACCCAAATGTTCTTGTAAAGTCCGGTGACGATAGCTGGTCCCAAACTCCTTGCAGGATTCATGGAAGCTCCAGTGATTTTCCTGCAAAATCCAATAAATAAGAAAAGGGTATTTTTTTTCATGTGTAAGAGTGACGGTACGTACAATGCAAATGGTAATACACAGGATTTTTAGATTACTAGTGAGGAGTTATTACCCAGCAATCATGGCATTCACCACAAATGCACCACCTATTGCAATTCCAGAAACATTTTTGCCCTAATTTTGTCAGTCAAGCATAGGGTTAGTGCTTTGTCAACGAAAAAACAATTTAACATTCTTTTTTTTAGCCTTCTGCACTACACATACTCAGTTTCGATGTAGCCGCTAATAAAATAGTGCCAAAACCCTAACAGAACCGAGAAAGAGACTGAGAAAAGTAGAGGATGGTACTGCTCTGTCATCAGTGACAACACCACAAATGGTGAACATTAGTATAAACGTGATAACGAATTCCCGAGTGAGGGCTTGCAGGTAAGTTGTTGGATCAGAGAACTGAGTTATGGTTGCTTGAATACTGTCTTGGTCGTTAAATAACAGCCTTAGGGTCAGGCTTGCTAATGTTGCACCAGACAATTGTGACATCACATACATAAGTACCTATAGCACGACAACATTTACAAAGCATTTTTTAGCAAGTTATAATTGAAAATGTTTTAAAGACACTTGAAAAGTAGTAATTCTTTAATTTTATGTTTTAATTTATACTCACTTTGTAGAGTTTGTCTTGATGCTTTCAGGAAGCGACTTTGACACTCAATAATTTAGCTTTTGTTGCACTCCAAATTGATAATTTCATTGTTTTTATACTCATGCTGAACTGAAAGTGAAAATCACTACCTATGTTTTGTGGTGGATCATTTATATTAAAAAAACTAATCCATTTCGCTAGCTAAAAGACTCTCTTAAAAAACCAAAATTTGAAACTATAAGTTAAGATAGGATACGAGAACTCAACTCTCATATCGACCCTCTCCTAACCCCATCTTATTCTTTTTTCATTACAGGTGATATATATTCTACACTAATCTACACTAAGAGAATGAAAAATGTTTGAACTTGAGACGCAGTGGGTAAAAAGAGCCGTAACCATCATTGAACCCATCACTTGCCCCATCTTAGTTTTTTTAATGGAAGACTTTAGATGCGGTCTCTAGCTATAAATATTCTTTGACTGAAATCATGTTGGTTTTCAATTTTTGATCAAAGTCCCTTGAAATTAATGTGATAATTTATTTCTATGTATGTTACTATATTTTTTAAAATTAAAAATTGAAATTTATAGTTGTTTATATTAATGAGATTTTAAATAAAAACCCATTATTTGTGGGATTAAAAATTTTAGAATATAAATTATACTATTGTGTGTGTGTATATCTATAAACCATTCATCAAAATTAACCAAAAAATTATTGTACTAAAACATGGGTACATTCTTCAAATCCACAAAAAAAAAAAAAAAAAAAAAAAAAAGAAAAGAAGAAGATGTTAGGCTTAATAACATTAGTAAATTTATTCAATTAAACTTGACATGGATACATTCTCAAATCAACGAAAAAAGAGTGTACCCATATAAGTTTAAAAATGGATTAGAAAAAAAGTGAATAGATTTTATATTAAAAAAAGGTACATTTTACATATAAAAAATTTGTATATTTAAGAATGAGTACATTTTATGATTAAAAATTTGAAAAAATTACATGAGTGGGTACATATAAGATTAAAAATTTGATATTTTTTAAAAAAGCTAATAGTCACAAACTTATTCTAATTTTTTTATTTATTTTTTGAAATGTTTTGAATTGAAAATTAGTTAGGAATTTAATAAAGGTGTGAGTATTAAAATTCTAAATCAATTATTGAATAAAGTTAATATATCACAGGCTCTCTAGGTTTTATCCTGAACCCTAGGAGAGTGGCTGGCGACGAACGGAAATCCTTGGATTTTGTCTGAGTTTTTGGCTGACGGCGCAGCGCAGCGAGGAAGGAGGGCTTAGGCTTCTTACGGTTTCTGAACAATTCATGGTTTGGGGAAGGATTTGCAAAGGAATCGTGTGGTGTGTCAAGGTTGGTATGCGTACGTGGGACTTCATTACGACCAGTTTGATGGTTATGGACGATCTGATGGACAAGTTTGCAGGACGATTTGCGATCACGGAGGATGAGCAAAAGGTTATTGTCGTGGAGAAGATGGAGGCGGCTACTTTGAAGTCGTCGAGAGTCTTCCTTGTGGGAAGGGTTTTATCACCCAAACCGGTGAATAAGGAAGGGCTTAAATGGCAAAAGCGAAACCTTTGGCGGCCTAAAGCAAATGTAGTTGCAACAGATTTGGAGGATGATCGCTTTGCTTTTGGATTCAATTCCATGCAAGAACGTAATACCATTCTCCGTGGAGGGCCTTGGTTATACAAAAGCAATACTTATTGGTGTTTGGAGAGGCGGATAATTTAGTTTACCCGGCCCGAATACCACTCCATTTTCAGGAATTTTGGGTGCAGTTCAAGGGCCTACCTTTGTGTTATATGACCATGCAGATGAGGAAGTTTTTGGGGAATTTGCTGGGTGTCTATATTCTGACAGACCAAAGCCACAAGGAGGAACAGTTTGGTAGTATTCTATGAGTGGGAGTGCGAATGGACGTGCGGAAGCCGTTGAGAAGGTTTGTGAATATCCAGTTGGAAGGGAGGTCGATGCAGATTGATGCTCGGTATGAGACATTACCACTCACCTGTTTTCTTTGTGGATTGATGGACCATGTTGAAGAGCAATGTGAGTGCTATGAAGGACTTCAATTGGATGATAAGGCAAAACCGTATGGCTAATGGTTCCAAATGGATGTCATTGATAAGGATTATAGACGACCTGCGGGGAAACGATTTGGTCTAGATATGAAGGGAGGATGGGTAATGACAGCTCCGACAGCAGACGAGGTGGAGGAACCCATGGATGAGGACGTGGGCAATTTGGTGGAGGCAAGGACACAAGGGGTGGGAAATGAGACAATACCAGACCTGAACGAGGCTACCGATACTGAGGATAGCGAGATGAATAATTTGGCTTTGATCCCTTTCATACCGAATGACCAGGACAAACATTCCACCAAGTCTGAGGATGTTACGAAGGAGGTTATCATGCCAGAATCATGGCAGCCAATTTGGCTGTTTGGGTCCCAGATAAAACTAATTCGGAGTGTCGTGAGAGCAAGTCAAGAGCCACGGGAAAGGGAATATGTGAATGTTGAGTTATCTTTGACAAGTGGTGACAGTGGGGAACTGGCACGGGAACGGGGCAGATTCCCCGCAATTCATTGATTCCGACCCATTCAATTTAGCACCATTCATATTTGGCATGGGTTCAGAACATGTTTCTCATTTGGGCGGAAAGGTAACTCGCATGCATAAGTTTAGACATTCCAAATCCAAAAGTGTTATTCTCCCAGAGCTAGGAAAAAGGGGACACCGTGAGAAAGAGGAAAAAAGGGTTGTTCCCAGCATCAAAGAGGAGGGCAAATTCTGGTTCAATGCATTTCATAGCGGTGGAGGCTGACAGAGATCAACCCCGCCGAGTCCAATGAGTTGTATTAGCTGGAATTTCTGGGGCTTGGGAACCTTCGGGCAATTCGGGCGCTCAAGAGACTAGTTCTCTTTAAAGAACCCATGGTGATTTTTCTATGCAAAACAAAAAGCTCGACTGAGCATATGGAGAGGTTAAAATCACAGTTGAAATTCGATTTTTTGTTTACTGTACCGAGTTCGGGAAGGTCTGGTGGTTTATGTGCTATGTGGCGGGAGGATGCTAACCTTATGTTAAGGTTGTACTCGTCTAATCACATTCATTGGAGGATCACTTTCTTTTATGGCTTTCTGGCGGAAGCGAAGATGCATAAATTGTGGAGTTTGCTTCAACGGTTGAGTGACAATTCAGAGGTGTCGTGGTGTTGTATGGGGGAATATAATGAGATTTTATATGCACATGAGCAGGACAGTGGTGATATTCGTAGTGAACGTCAAATGGAAGGATTTCGTAATGCTCTAACTAGTTGCCAGCTTTAAGACCTGGGGTTTGTTGGAAATAAATTTACATGGGTTACTACAAGGTGAGGAGGAATTAAAGTAAGGTTAGACAGGGTTGTAGCAACGCATAAATGGATGGAAATGTTCCCTGCATTTCGTATTTCTCACCTGAAGCCTAATTCGTCTGGCCATATTCCTATTCTATTAGAATGGCAGCCAAAAAACCAAGTTCGTTTTAAGAAATCCTTTCGGTACGAGGAAGGGTGGTTAGTGGAGGAAGGTTGTGGACATGCGGTGCAACAGGGGTGGGCAACAGAGGTACTTGGATCCCCAATGTATCAAGTCACAGAGAAAATTAAGGCAACAAGATTACAGTTGATAAATTAGGCCAAATCAACTAAGCGTTCAATTCCGGGGGAAATTTCTGAAACGGAGGATAAATTGAATGCTTTATTTGGAAGACCCTTTAATAAAACAACCATCGCACAACAACATGAGTTAAATACCTGGTTGCAATCCTTACTGGCATAGGAAAAAGCATTCTTGAGGCAGAGATCAAAAGAAAATTGGCTAAAACTGAGGGATCAAAACACAAAATTCTTCCACCAAAAGGCTTCTTAACGGGGTTGTTTGATGAGTCCAGTTTGTGGCATGAAGATAAGAAGGGCATGGAAACGATGATCGTGGATTATTTTTCGAAGCTTTTTTATTCTCAGGGATCGGTGGATGTGTCGGACATCTTGAGGGTAGTTCAGCCCAGGGTATCGACAGAGATGAATCATGATCTAATACGGCCAGTGTAAAATGAGGAAATAAAGGATGCGTTGTTTCAAATGCATCCGACTAAAGCTCTGGGACCTGAAGGTATGTCACCGGGTTTCTATCAGAAGCATTGGGAAACTGTTGGACAGGATGTGTGTGATGGAGTAAGACATGTTCTGTCATCTGGTCATATGCTTAGGAAAATCAATTACACCCATTTAACTTTGATTCCAAAGAAGGTTGATCCTACTGACATGACTCAACTTCGGCCGATTAGTCTTTGTAATGTGATTTATAAGATTTGCTCTAAGTTGCTTACTAATAGGTTGAAAGTTATTCTCCCAGATATTATTTCGCCCTCGTAAAGTGCATTTATACCTGGAAGGTTAATATCTGATAATTGTATGGTAGCGTCGGAAATTACGCATTATATATATAGGAAGAATAATGGGTGGAACAGGGTGATGGCGCTGAAATTGGATATCAGTAAGGCCTATGATCGCATTGAATGGAGTTTCTTGGAACAAATGATGCATAAGTTGGGTTTTGCGAATAACTGGATTCAATGGATAATGATGTGTGTTTCGATGGTCTCTTATTCGTTTAAACTGAATGGGGAGCCGGTGGGGCTTGTATACCCGAAACGGGGAATTCGTCAAGGTGATCCTTTGTCACCATTTTTATTTGTTCTATGTGCGGAAGGATTATCGGCTTTGTTTGATTCGTGGGATGCTCAAGGCCGAATTCAAGGGGTCCAAGTTTGTAAAGGGGCACTAAGGGTTCATCATTTATTATTTGCAGATGATAGCTTTATTTTTGCCAGGAGTCTTATTCAGGAATGTTTGCAGATAAAGGAATTATTATGCACTTATGAACGGGCTTCGAGGCAAGCAGTCAATCTGTCCAAAAGTAGTGTGGCGTTTAGTCGGAATCTCTCAGAGATGGATGGCTAGTTATTAGCCGATTGTTTAGGGATGACGCGTGTGGACTACCATGACCGCTATCTTTGGCTTCCGGTGTTTATCAGTAGATCTCAGAAAGATACTTTTGCTTATATTAAAGATCAGTTGTGGAAAAAGTTGAATGGTTGGCGTTGCTCATTACTTAGTAGTGCAGGGAATGAAATTTTAATAAAGACTGTGGCACAGGCAGTACCGTTGTATACAATGCAGACTTTCTTGTTACCAAAGTCTTTTTGTGATGAGCTAAATCAAATGGTGGCTAAGTTCTGGTGGGGAAGAGAAACAGGTAGGCGTAGAATACATTGGGTGAAATGGCAGCGGTTGTGTAAACCCAAGGGTGAGGATGGTTTGGGTTTTAAGGATTTGTATGTGTTCAATCTTGCTTTGCTTGCGAAGCAAGGGTGGCGACTTCTACATAATCCTAATTCACTTGTTGCTCGAATGTTCAAAGCTAGGTATTATCCTACTAAGGAGTTTTTGCAGGCGCCTGTTAAGCCTAACTCCTCCTATTGCTGGCGTAGTGTGGCGGCATCTCGAATTATTATTGATAGGGCTGCGAGATAGAGAGTGGGGGATGGCCTAAAAATCCGCATTTGGGGAGACAATTGGCTACCACGAGATCAATTTTATCACGTCCTTAGCCCCTTACCGACGGGGGTACATCCATGTCTTACGGTACAATCTCTAATGGTGAAGGATGATGAGGTCCGATGGAATTCGAATTTAGTGTGTAGTTGGTTTGTGAAAGAGGAAGCGGATCTCATTTTGAGCATACCTTTGAGTTTATTTTATCATGCTGATTCGTTGATTTGGGTGAAGGAACCAAAAAGGTTATTCACGACTAAGAGTGCGTATTTTGTGGCAAGATCAAGCCCCGGGTTGGGTGGTAAGGAGCCCACGGTTTCGATGGTTAGTGAGAAAACAAAGTTTCTGTGGAAAACACTATGGTGAGCCAAAGTTCCGGGGAAAGTGAAAATTGTGTCTGGAGGGGGTGTATGAACGCGATGCTTTCCAAATTAAACCTGCAGAAGAGACAAGTGCTTATGGAGCCTACTTGAGGATTTTGTGCTCAAGAAGATGAGACGGTAGAACATGCATTGTTAAAGTGCCCTAGAGCGACAACGGTGTGGTTTGGAAGCCCTTTGGGAATTCGATCCCTTACGGGCAGTGAGCATGGTTTTGTAGGGTGGCTGGAATTTATGGCGCATGAAGTCTCTAAAGAAAGTTTTGAGTTGATCCTTGTTCTAGTTTGGAGTATTTGGAAGGTACGTAATGATTTTCTTTGGAATGGTATCGAGGTTTCTCCGTTGGATTCCCAAATTAAAGCACAAACATGGCTGGCAGAATATAGAAAGTGGAATGTTGCTGCAACCCAACCACCCTCCATGAGAATCATTCGTTGGCAGAATCCTGCGACGGGGTGGATCAAATGCAATTTTGATGCTGCATGGGATGAAAATGGTTCAATTGGAGGTTTTGGCTTGATCGGCCGTGACACGGAGGGTAGCTTTCTAGCGGCGCAGGTGGGAAGGGTGGAAGGAGTGCGGTCTGCACTACATGCAAAGGCTGCTGCTGCAAGGGCAGCAACTTTGTTTTTGTGCAGGTGGAACACGGAGCAAGTCCAGCTGGAAGGTGATGCGTTATTGGTGACTTTCGCAATTCAGAATGCAGGTGCAGCATATAATGGTCATTATGGGCATTTGTTCGAAGATACTAGAAAGCTACTGTAAGAGTTCAGGAAATGGAAAATTACGTTTGGTCGAAGAGAAACGAATAAGGTGGCACACCGCCTTGCGAGGTTTAGTCTCACTTTAGATCACCCAATCTCTTGGTTTGAAGAGCCCCCTGATGTAATTTCTAAATTATTATTGGAGGATAGTATTAGTAGTTAATTGGTGTGTGATACTCTTTTTCCCTTTGATCGGGTTGAAAGCCCCGGCAAGGTTTTTATTGAGGCCCACTGTAAGCACCTTATCCTCGATTTGTACGCATTTCAATGTTCAATGAATATCGTACTTTCTTCAAAAAAATTCTAAATCAATTATTAATTTTTATTTTAAAAAATATGTAACTGACATGTAAATTCATTATTACATTAATGCTAAGGACTTGGTTCAAAATCTGAAAACTAATAAGGTTTCAATTAATGAACATTAGTAACTAGGAACCGGATACTAATTTTTCCTTTTTTAAGTCTTAAATAAGCTAGTTTTCTAATTTTATAGGAGAATAAAGGTCATTAAACTTTTATAACTTAATGTCAAGAGGTTATTTCAATGAAGAAGCCCTCAAACTTTCCTTGGAACAAATCTAGGAAGGTGTGTACTCAAAAAAAAAAAAAATATATATATATATATATATATATATATAAGAAGGTGTGCAATTGTGTTTCACATGTTTGACTAGAAATATGCGGCCAGCAGCCAAGGCAATAGTAACTGCAAGATTGAAATGTGCACCAGATGTAAGAAAAAGGTTGAGAATTAGACAGAAAAATGACTTTGAGGCACGTTAATACGTTTTCCTTAAAGTGATATTTGCCCCCACTCTAATATGAGTTTGCTAACGGGTTTAAAGCAAATCACTTCCAGGATACAACAAAGTTTGGAATTGTAGTTTAGCAAGAACTGAAAGTCCCTTAAAATCTTCTAAAAAGGAAACTGTATGATTTTGATGGAGAGAAAGAGGATAAGGAAATATTGTTTGAAGAATTGTATATCCAAATATGCAGCCAACATGGGCTATATATAGATACTATGGAACCCTTTGAAGATGGATCAAAGTGTGCATATAAAAGTCATGTTCTTTCCTGCATCATTACCACCGAATGGATGCATCTTTTAATCAAAGTCGTATGCTGCATCCTTTCAGAAAATGAAAAGATGCAATCTCAGTGATACAAAACTGCAAGAAACTTTTTGATTTCATAGCAAGGGATATATATTAATGACATACACCAACACTAGAGACATGCCTAACTTCATATGCTGCGGCCATAAAAACAAGACCCCATACGATTGCTATTCCCACGTGTTCGGGCAGGAAATCCCGGATCGTGGAGGTTCCTAGCTCAGGCACACAGCTCCCCGAGGACTGGCATTTTGGTTGATTGTCGGGCTCCTGCGTAAAAGAGGCTTCAACATGAGTTTATAGTTAGTCCTGAAAGGTGCCTTTGTGGGGCCTTAGGTATAGGCCTTGAGGCTCACAATCAATACTAACTATATGCGGAGGTTTGCCACTGCCATCTCTCATATGGAAGACGTAGAACAAGTTGATTTAAGTTGATTACTTGCGCCTCAAGTTATCTTAACTTCTTGTTTATCAAAGGATTGTCGTAGATGGGTTAAGTCTACATTAAGTTCTTTTCTATGCCTTGAGACCAAGGACTTTTGTCTAACTTGTATGCTCGAAGGATGACAATCAAATCTGATCAAATCATTAGTTATAGTCCATTTTGTTCTTCTTATGACAATAACGACTTTAGATCTGAGGTCCTATGATGCTTTGAACAGATAAGAGTTTAGAAACGGCTTGCATATATGCTGAGGAATACATTATAATGCTAAATCTATTGATTAAAAGATAACACAAAGAGAGTCGGGCAAGGTTGAATCATGAGCAGCTTCTCTTCTTTTATGATTGCAAAGGTTTCTAAGAGCTAAAGAGAATGAAAAATGAACTGATCTATGTGAGGGAATCGATACTACGACATTTGAGGAAAGGTAGCAGAGCTTTTACACAACAGGAGGTTATCCTAGTCTAGGAGTTCTAAGGCTTCAAGGAGAGCAAAATCTAGGGGAGGAGCAACTTTCTGAGTAATTTGGCTTGACTGAGAGAGACAAGTTATTTTTGTTTGATTGGTTGAGTGTCCTTGTCTCTGGGTCCTCTTCTGCCTTTTATAGACAAACTAGCTTGACTGCTGGCAGTTTGATCCTTGCCCGAAAGCCATTGGAAGTTATCGAACCGCTGGTTATTTACTGGCACTGCCTTTGTAAAGTACTTTTTGGGTTGGCAGCTGGTGGGTCTCGATCACTTGTCTTTTCTAACTGCAGGCCTATAGTCTATGCATTAATGGGGGCCGTTAACTTGCCTGGAAAGTCTGGCGCGGGCTTGCCACTGGGCCTTGGGCAAAACTCTTCTTTTTATCTTCCTTCTGGGCCTCTTTCTCTTTAGGCCCAAAGTCCAAATATTAGCCCAAACAGTGCCCCCTTCAATCGTTGTTAAGCCTGTAAACCAAGGCTTTAATAACGATTGAACAGCCGTCCTTCATTGATTGCTTCTGCACGCCTGCCTCGGAACTTGTACTGCTCAGTCTGAACGGTTGGCTATCTGAAACTATTCACGACTTTTGAACTTACCCAGGAATTTCAACCTTCTCCTGATCCTCCTATAAAAACCCTGCTTAGTTCAATTCGTTAATCCATTCGACCATCTTCTTTATCATCAAAATTCTCCAGAATTATCCCAACTATATTTCTCACCAATTCCAGCCGAGGATACCCAAAGCTTCTCATGTAGGTTCTAGCGAAAGAGTTTCCACCATGTCTTGTCCTTTTATAGATTTCTATTGTCTCTGTTGCCTTTGGACAGATTGTCAACCCAATTTTCCTTTTATGAAGGAAGGAGTGCATCCCTTAGAGCCTGCATGGATCCTTCTAATTTAACCAGTGTTGGAAACATTATCACTAAGGAGCAATCATTTCCTTTAATATCTTCAGTCAGGCGCTTTGCGCCTAGTTCATTCTTCAGGATTCCTACCCCTTTGCAGGCTAGTCGAGTAATCTTGATCACACTGACAGACCTTACTCGGCTCACGACTCCTGCTTCTTGATCACTTCATCGTCATAGGTGTGTGCTTCAGGATCAACTACCGCGATGTTGGCCGCATAACCATATCACTTCATCGTCATAAGAGTGCGCTTCAGGATCAACTACCGCGATGTTGGCCGCACAACCAGATCGGGCAAAGGAATAAGAGCACAACACATTCGAACAAAACTAGGGCAAATTTAGCTATTAGTATCAGTGTTTAGGAAAGTTTGAATAAAATGTCGATTCATCCCTTTGGATAATTGTACTTATTTAGGAATATGCAACTATTGATCTGACTGCATGTATCTTCCACATTTGATGAAATGAAAATGTTCTTCTTTTTCTTAACTTTGTGCATGCCAACTTCAAATTGCTTGTAATGTTCAATTATCTTCAATATAACAATCTCTGGCGTCCCATAAGGTTGGATGGTACTTCTTTAGAAACTTAGCATTGATCGGATTTTTTTGCAATCCTCCTTCCAATTCTGCTAAATAGAACCCTCCCTTACTTAGAATTCGACTAATGATGAAAGGACCTTCCCATGTCGGGCTCCACTTTCCAAAACCCCTAACCTGGTCTCCCAAGGGCAGAATCGATTTCCACACTAATTCTCCCTCTTCGAAGGTTTTTAACTTCACTTTCTTATTGTACGCTCGTGCTACAACTCTTTTTCCTTCTTAGATCCTACACTAAGCTTCGATTCAGGCTATATCGAGGTCTTCTATTCCTTGACACATGGCTTGAATGTATTCTTCACTGTGTAGCCCGAATTGATTTTGAATTCTAACCGAACTCACATTAATCTCCATGGGAAGTACAACATCCTGCCCAAAAGTCAAAGAAAAGGGTGTTGTCACAGTAGCTGCCTTTTTGGAAGTTCTATATGCCCACAAAGTATCTCCCAATTTTTCGTGCCACTTCTCTGGATTCTCGGCCACTATCCTTTTAATAATGTTCACCAAGATCTTATTGCTAGCCTCTGCCTGACCATTTGACTGGGGGTAGTACGGGCTAGACTGAATCATTTTTATATTGAATCTGCGGGCAAACTCCTCTACTTCATTTGAAATGAAAGATGGTCCTCAGTCTGTGACAATTATCTCGGGCACCCCAAACCTATGCAAGATCTTATTCTCAATAAACTTTGTGACCACAGCTGAAGTGATAGTCTTAACAGCTGAAGTTTCAACCCACTTAGTGAAGTAGTCCGTAGCCACAATTATGAAAGTATAGCCTTTGCTAGAAGCTGGGTAAATCTGCCCGATGAAGTCCATGGCCCATTCTTTGAAAGGCCAGGGTTCAAGGGTACTGAAGGTATATGCTGGAGTGGCCCATGTCTTTGGCATTCTTCACATCCTCGGGCATAAGCTTTGCAACCTTTTTCCATCTTGGGCCAAAAGTAACCGTATCTTCTAAGAATCCATCTCATCTTAGTCCCTACTTGGTGTGCTCCGCAGATCCCTTCATGTACCTTAGCCATTACCCTCATCGATTCTTCCTCGCCCAAGCACTTAAGCATTAGTCCATCTGGAGTCTTTCTTAACAGATTCTTTCCCCACAAAACATATTTCGTTGCCCGCCGTCTATCCTCCCTTTTTTTGTGGGGAATGATGGGTCTTTCAAGTATCTCAAAATAGGTGTTCTCCAATCTTCAATCTCCACTTCTCCAGTCATTACATCCAAGCTGAATCCTCGCTCCAAGATGGAGGGAATGTTTCTTCTTTGGACTTCTATGTTTCCCTTGAACTTCATTTCTTGGATTGCCACTCCAGAGGCTAATTATTCCATCTCATTGGCAATTGCATTTGTTTATCTAGGGATATGACTGGCCGATATCTCAGTACCCCAATAGCTTAGTAACTGAGTGGCCACTAATAACCAGCCATGGCAATGTGTCTGGATTTATACTCTCCATTCAGTTGATTGATTACTAATTCCGAATCACTAAATACTTCAACTTCAGTTGCCCCCAACTCCATCAAGATCTCTAGGCCGATTATCAATGCCTCATATTTTGCTCGATTGTTAGTAGTTTCTTGATAATCTAAGAGAAAAGAGTAACAATGGTGGTTACCACTAGGATCAATGATGGCGACTCCAGCCCCAGCAGCATTTTGAGTACAAGACCCGTCGAAATACAATCTCCAGGGAGTAACCCATATGTTAGATATTCTCTTCATTTCTTGTCAAATCCATTCTTTTCTGCCCGAGAGACTTTTAATTGGAGGGATCCAAAGACTGGCTACCTCCAGAGTTCCTGGCATGTTGACACTTTCTTCTTGAGACTCTTGACGTTCTACCAAGAAGTCTGTAATTGCTTGTCCCTTAACTGCCCTCTCGGGAACCTATTGAAAGCTGTACTATGATAATGCCCAAATCCACTTTCCAATTCTTCTAGTCAGCATTGGTTTGGATAGCATGTACTTGATTATGTCAGTTTTGGCAATGATGTGGATGTGGCAAGGCAACATGTAATGCCTTAGCTTGCAGGCAGTAAAATACAAAGCTAAACATAATTTCTCCACCGAGGTGTATCTTGTCTCTACCTCAGTGAGAATTCTACTGAAGTAGTATATAGCTTGTTCCTTCCCACCTTCATTATTCTGAGCTAGCAGGCTTCCGATTGATTTCTCTGAAACAGAAATATAAAGTTTCAATAGCTTCCCTCTTTTGGGTGGCATAAGTACTGGTGGAGAAGCTAAGTAAGCTTTTATTCTATCAAAAGCCTCTTGATGTGGAGGTTCCCATTCAAAGTCCTCTTTGTCCTTCAACCTTAGTAGAGGAGTTAATGGTTGAATTTTGCCCGCTAGATTGGCAATGAATCTTCTTAAGAAGTTGATTTTCCCTAGCAACATCTGAAGTTGTACTTTGTTGGTGGGGGAAGGTGATTCCATTACTGCCCGAGCTTTATTTTTATCAACTTCCACTCCTCTTTGATGGACGAGGAATCCTAATCTCACCCCGAATGCACACTTCTTTCGATTCATTTTCAGCTTATGGATCCTCATCCTTGTCAAGGCTTGCCTAAGGTCAATCAAATGCTGGCGTTCATTGCCCTTTGGTAAGTTGCCCCGGCATTTTTGAGCCCGAATGGCATCACCACATACTCATATGCTCCGACATGGCCTGGACACCTAAAAGTTGTTTTATGTATATCTTCTTTAGCCATTTTTATCTGATTGTATCTAGCATTTTCATCCATAAAAGATAAAACTTTGTGTTTAGCAACCGCGGCTATGCATAAATCTGCAATAGGCATGAGGTATTCATCTTTAGGCGTGGCTCCATTAATGTTTCGATAGTCAACACAACATCTAACTGCTTTAGTTATAGCTTTTAAAACTGGTACAATGTTGGCCAACCACTCAACGTACTTGGCAGGCCTAATAAATCCAACCTTTACCAGCCTCTCAATCTCTTCCTTGACCTTCTCCTCTATTTCCTTCGACATTCTTTGTGGCGCTTGCTTGACAGATTTAAACCCCCCTTAATAGGCATCTTGTGTTCTACTAAGGTTGGGTCTAAACCTGGCGTCTCGGTGTAGTGCCAAGCAAAACAGTATTTGAATTCATGCAAAAGAGTAACAATCCCTGCCCGATCTTTGGTCTCCAACAAACCACTAATCTGTATTGGTCTTGGATCTTCCTTGGTCCCCAGATCCATGGTTTCGAATGGATCTTGCACCTTAGGAGCTGGCTTATCTGGTTCTGCACACAAAAATTCTACCTGCTTTGGATTGTCGGACAAATCTTCTGGCCCATCCTAATCATATACACATTCCGCCATCTGGATGGCTGCTTCTAACTCCTCTCCAAAAGGCTCCTCTTGGCTGATTGCAGTTCCTCTGTTCCAACCTTCTTCTTCTTCAGCTGAGTTTTCTTTCTCTTGTCTCTTTTTTCTCCCGTATACCAACAGTCTTTTTATCAAGGACCTGGCTGCTATTACTTGGTCCTTCCTCTTTTGGTCTGACATTAAGGTTGTTGGGGTTTTGGGATGATATAGGGTCTATCCCACTCTTCCCTGGTAAGAGACAGTCCTTGTTCCAAAAGCTTTTGGGTTGTCACCTTAGTCGGGCGGCCGTTCTTGTCAGCTTCTGTACATTGAAGAGTCCCGATACTGGGATCGTAGAAATTGACCTCTGCAACGTTGGCCATAGGTAAGAATGGTCGTGATTCGGCCTTAACCATCTCCCAAAAACCAGGCCTTGTATCCTCTTCCTCGTGATAGACAACCACTTGTTGGTGTAAGGTAGATGGCACAGAAAGACTCTGGTGGATCCAGTCTTTGCCCAATAATGCCCCATAGGTGGAAGTGCTATCCACCACAAAGAAAGCTAACATTATTTGCTTCGACCCCAAGTCAACTTCTAACGGCAGTATCCCATGGGTTCTGGTAATAGCCCCTGAGAAGCTAGACAGCGTAAGATTTGTAGGGATAAGGTCTTCTTCACCTCTACATATCTTTTTCATCTTCTTGTAGGGGAGCACGTTCACTGCAGCCTCTCCATCTATCAACACCCTCTTAAAGGGTATTCCCTCTAGGTGAGCGATCACATATATGGGTTTAAGATGATTGGCCATAATTGGATTTGGGCGAGTGAACACCATCTTATCCGAGTATATTCTTTCAGGCTTCTTCTCTTATAGCCTAGGCAATTCTGCTTGGCTGGACTCCCCTTGCCCGGCCTTTTCAACATTAACATGTGCCATCATAGGCTCCGCTGTCAGGTAATCACCCTCTATCGTAGGGGGTTGATTATGCTCAGCACGAAACATGGCTGATAAAACGTACGTCATGTTTATGTGGAAACTGTTCGATCCGGTTAAGTTCCTTTCTTTGCCCCAATGTTGCTCATGAATTCGTCTATCCATGCTTGCGCTTCTCCGAGTAACATCATCTCAGGGAGTTCCTCTTCCTTGGTGATTATAAAGTTTGGTATTTGTTTCAGTATTTCACAGACAGTATCTATCAATACTGATGCGGGCAGTCCTCTTTCGGGTGAGATAGTTCCGAAGCAGATTACCTCTGGACTCCACCTTGGGGTTGGCATCATTGCTACATCCTCTTGAGCCCTTCTCAAGATTCTGTACTTCCCAGGATGAGGGCTTGGTGGCACATGATCTCCTTGACTTCTCTCTTACTTTTCCCGCGGGGTTGGTTTCTCTCCCTATGAGGAACATTCTCTAATCTTATGTTCCCTGAAGTCTCCGAAGTGGAGGGGGCTTTCAACGAGTTCATATGTGCTTTATGCTGCCTCTGAACCCTCCTAATCATGGATGCCCCCATTTCTCTGACGGGCTTTCCATCTTTCCCCACTACAAACCACCTTCGCCCGAGTCGCTTGAGGTTCTTTTTTGCAATTGGGTCCACCGTTCTCCCCTTCATTCGAACAGCTCCGCCGGTATAGCCTGGTTGAGGTGGCTTCGTTTCTTTCCATCTTGGTATTTTTGCCTCTTTATCTTTTACCTCCTCTGAGGCCTCATAGTTCCTGAAGACTTCTGACAAGTTTTTAGGCTGGGAGTCTCCTCTTGGAAGACATTCTGAGACGTTTCTTGCTCTCTAGACAACATAATGCTTATGCGCCTTTCCTGTTCTTCTCTCTCTCTCTCCTTTTGACCAGCTCCTGATCAATGATTGCTCCTGTTGCTGGCATCTTCAACTCACATTCAGAATGGCATCTGCTGCATAGCACCACTCCTCTAACTATGGTGACTTTGGGTTTATCGGGCACCCTTATAGTTCCCTCCGTGGGTCTATCAGTCGGCCTTCTTTTGGCCTTCACCTCCCACGTGGCCTTCGCATTTCCCTTTTCTGCCCACGTTAAGTTGATCATATTCATCGGGACTTGTAAGGAAAGAGCAGCACTAGCCTGTGGATTTTCCAGCAACCAGTCTGTTTTTGGTTCACATTGCCCTCCGCTATTGACTGACAGCGGTTCAGGCAACTCTGGTTCTTTTAACAACCACTGGCGAACTCTTGCCTCTTCTTCATTCTTCATTGTTTTAAGTAGAGGCAGAACTGGTCTTTCCATAGGGTTGGCTTCATTCATTACTCCCTCAATACGATCATTTTCTGAAATAGGGCATTCCAGATCTAGGTTCTCCCTGACTTCTCGTCAAGGAACACAGCCCTGTTCGTACTTTCTTCTACATTCAAAAGGCTTTGCTCTATATTTTTCAAAATAGCCATTATGGTGGCTTGCATGTTTTCTTCAGGGAGATCTGCCATATTGTTTCTTGGAGTATACTGGGGTTGTTTTTGTCTTGCCCCCTGACTGAAGGTTTGTTCTCTCCTTCGCCTTCTTGGCATACAAGATATTGTCCCACCGGGCATGCCAAAATTATGTTCGGGCAGGAAATCCCGGGTGGCGGAGGTTCCTGGCTCGGGCACACAACTCCCCGAGGGACTGGTACTTTGGTTGATTATCGGGCTCCTGCGTAAAAAAAGCTTCAACATGAGTTTATAGTTAGTCCTGAAAGGTGCCTTTGTGGGGCCTTAGGTATAGGCGTTGAGGCTCACAATCAATACTAACTATATGCGAAGGCGTGCCACTGCCATCTCTCATATGGCAGACGTAGAACAAGTTGATTTAAGTTGATTACTTGCGCCCCAAGTTATCTTAACTTCTTGTTTATCAAAGCATTGTCGTAGATGGGTTAAGTCTACATTAAGTTCTTTTCTATGCCTTGAGATCAAGGACTTTTGTCTAACTTGTATGCTCAAAGGATGACAATCAAATCTGATCAAATCATTGGTTATAGTCCGTTTTGTTCTTCTTATGACAATAACGACTTTAGATCTGAGGTCCTATGATGCCTCGAACATATAAGAGTTTAGAAACGGCTTGCATATATGCTGAGGAATACATTATAATGCTAAATCTACTGATTAAAAGACAACACAAAGAGAGTCGGGCAAGATTTAACCTTGTCGGGCAAGGTTGAATCTTGAGCAGCTTCTCTTCTTTTATGATTGCAAAGGTTTCTAAGAGCTAAAGAGAATGAAAAGTGAACTGATCTATGTGAGGGAATCGATACTACGACATTTGAGGAAAGGTAGCAGAGCTTTTACACAGAAGGAGGTTATCCTAGTCTAGGAGTTCTAAGGCTTCAAGGAGAGCAAAGTCTGGGCAAGGGGCAGCTTTCTGAGTAATTTGGCTTGACTGAGAGAGACAAGTTGTAAGTTTGTTTGATCGATTGAGTGTCCTTGTCTATGGGTCCTCTTCTCCCTTTTATAGACAAACTGGCTTGACTGCTGTCAGTTTGATCCTTGCCCGAAAGCCACTGGAAGTTATCAAACCGCTGGTTATTTACTGGCACTGCCCTTGTAAAGTACTTTTTGGGCTGGCAGCTGGTGGGTCTCCATCACTTGTCTTTTCTGACTGCAGGCCTGTAGTCTATGCATTAATGGGGCCGTCAACTTGCCTGGAGAGTTTGGCGCGGGCTTGCCGCTGGGGCTCGGGCAAAACTCTTCTTTTTATCTTCCTTCTGGGCCTCTTTCTCTCTAGGCCCAAAGTCCAAATATTAGCCCAAACACCACGATTGTAAGAGGTTGTATTTTGTTGACAAGAGCAGCCCCACAACCTATAAATATAAGAATGTATGTGCCTACAAGCTCTGCCATCATCTATTCACATAAACAAAGATCGATCCCATGTAATTCCAACGGCTGTTTAGTCTTAAACAAATCGCATGAACAATAGTTGTTGAACATATATAAAAGTTTTTATCATGTAAACGAATAAGTTACGATGTGTACCTTTTGAAAGATTGAAGTAGAAATATCGGCCTTAGGGATGAGCTTTTGAGTACCATCATTTGCTCCTGCTTCTTGCATGGTAGTGTGTCCAATGGACAATACAAGTTTAGGAGAAGAAAGTGAGAAGGAATTAGACATTGCAAAAACTAAGACGGCTAGTTTTTATCGAGTGAGTACTTGATGAATTGGCCACCTCTAGCAAACGCTTACATTTATATGCACTAATTTCCTGCATGATAGACACGTATTTATTACAATTGTTATCTTATTATTTATATTTCTTAGTGCCTCATTCAGTCTATTTTTTAGTAAATTACTTTAGTTTTTGTAATTTATAAGGAATAGGATGCTTATTGATAAAAATGGAATTTAACATGGTCTAAGCACATTTGTTACGTTTTAGTCATGCTATTAACATTGGCTTCATTTATTTAATTACTTGTTATTTTATTATTAGATTGAAGGCTAATGGGTTTTGGGAAATCTTATTTATTTTGAGTTTACTTACAAGGGAGGCTTTCCAACTTTATACACATGGGACTACTATTGTCAATAGAATTCCAATCGGTGGCTCCAAGGATTGGCAACCGACAAGTCAGGAGAAAGATATTTGTGAGATCAAGGAATAAAATCCTCAATTTTATTAGAAGAACGTGGTCCTACGAATTGGAAAAGGGGGCAGTATATAAAGATAAGAGAGGATTCTTTTTCTTTGTGCGTGAAGCAGAGAGGGCAGCAAAGAGAGGATTCGATTTGGTTCTTCTTCTCTAGTTTTATTTTATGCAAAATTTCCTTTTTAGAATTACTATGAATTCTTTGTTCATGGGGTTCTAAACTCTTAGCTAAGGCTAAGAGGAAGCCCTAATTATGATTACTCTAATTATTTGATTGTTTAATTCGTGAATTTCAGATTGATGATTAGTTTTCATTCATTAGTGGAATTGCAATTTTGATATTTGGTTCTTTGTGCTTGAACACAGCCTAGGATTTTGATATTGAAATTATTTGCATATGAATTTATTTCTGACCATGAATTGGATTCTATCCATGCTTTGTGAATGAGAATCATGAACTTATATTTTGATCCGACCGTAGACGAATATTGGTTTGTGTGGCTTCCTAGAAAATTAGCTATTTGTTTGACGTGACCAAGTTGATAAGTGGTTAGTTTGTTTCTCACTTTGCTTAATTGGATTTCTACATGTTTGTGTATACCGGACCATGGATATAGGGCGCGTTTGGTACGCGGGACGGGACGGGACGAGGCGTCCTGTCCCACGTTTGGTACGCCAAAAAAGGGTGGAACGAGTTGTTCCATGGGACACAACAGTGCAGTTTTTTTGTCCCGCCTCCCCCCCCCCCCCCCCCCCCCCCGGAACGGGTTGTTCCACAGGCGTGGAACACAATATTTTGCCATTTTTATGACAAATATACCCCATGTCTTTTTCAAAAATTACACCTAAATCATTCACAACAAACCCTAAAACTCTCTCTTCTCTCTCCCTCGCCACTGCCGCTGCTTCATCCTCTCCTCTGCATTTCCCCCCTTTGCAACCTTCCTCTTGGTTCCGACTGCATCTCCGAACTTCGCTCTGCATCTCCAGTCCAGGTACGATCTGCCTCTCAGTCTCTCTTTCTTTGTATTGCTTCGATCTGCCTCCAGTCTGTGTGTTGTGTGTGTGTGTGTGTGTGTGTGTGCCGCAGCTGACAGCCCTCCTCAAGGTTCACACCTCTTTCTCTTATTAATTAAGACCTATTTTTTTCTCTGTTTTTCTTTGATTCAGCTTCCTATCAGAATGTCCCTGATTTAAATTATGCGTCTGTTTCTGAAAAGCTTTTTCATTCCCCAACCATGAATTGGGTTTTGTTTTTATTTAATAATTCGTGAATAAATCTGGGAATAAATTGCTCGTGAATATGGGCGTTCTTGTTCTCAGAAAAATATTTGGGAAATTTTGTTATTGGGTTTTCGATTCTGGGTTTGATCTGTTTGTATGCAAGATCTCGTTTTTTTTTTCTCCATGGATGGTAATTTTTGTTGGGATTGATCCATTTGTAATGCATTTCTCTGGGTTTGTTCATTTCTTTGTTTTCTGCTTGCTTGATGCTGTTTAACTTCATGGTTACATTGAATTTTGTACAGTTGTTGTTGGGTTTCGGTTTTCGGGGCTTCAAGGGCTTCAAGGTTTGTTGATTGCTTCAAGGGCTTCAAGGTTTGCTTCTGGTAAGCTAACAAAAACCCCACAAACTTCCCTGTATGTATGCCGTGTGTTTTGGTGTTGGTGATGATGTGGATCTCTGTATGTATGCCGTGTGTTGTGTGTGTGTGTGTGTGTGTGCCGTGTGTTGTGTGTGTGTGTGTGTGTGTGTGTATGCCGTGTGTGTTTGTGTGTGTGTATGTATGTCGTGTGTGTGTGTGTGTGGCTTTTTTATCCTCGAGAGGTAATCTTGGAGATGTGTGGGTGTGTCTGTGTTGAATGGGTGTGTGTGTGTGTGTGTGGGTGTGTGTGTGTGTGTGTGTGTGTGTGTGTGTGTGTGTGTGTGTGTGTGTGTGTGGGTGTGTGTGTGTGTGTGTGTGTGCCGTGTGTGTGTGTGTGTGTGTGTGTATGCCGTGTGTGTGTGTGTGTGTGTATGTCTGTCGTGTGTGTGTGTGTGTGTGTTTGTTGTACTTTACCAATGATGCCGCCAAAATTAAAGTTTTAGTTTTTAGGTGTTAAGAAATAATTTGGTAATGCTGGTTATGTTATCGGATGTGGCAAGTTTTGTAATTTTATAAAAGGAGGTCGTTTTTGTTGGATTTGGCAAAGTTTGTATGTCTACAAGTGCGATTTTTGCATAGTCCGAGATACTAAGTGTTACACAATTCATGATATTGAATTTTCGTGTAGTCGAGCATATGCATGACAAAGTTGTTTTCATTCTCCATTCTTGTTGTGATTCTTATTGTGTGAACATCGATCTAGTTGTTATGGTTTTCCTGATTCTTTTCTTCTCTGCCGTATATTTTAATCAGGTTTTTGGAGTTTTATTTTAGTTTCTAATTTTTATTGCCTAATGCACGTGTTAATTAAACATATTCATGCAAACAAGTTGCTCCAAGCATGGAATATCATGAATTTCATTTGCATGTTTTATCTGATTATCCATTCATAGTTATAAGTATGCCGTGTGTGTGTGTGTGCGCGCGCGCGCGCGCGGCGTGTGTTGTGTGTGTGTGCCGTGTGCTGTGTTGTGTGTGTGTGTGTGTGTGTGTGTATGTTGTGTTGTGTGTGTGTGTGTGTGTATGTCGTGTGTGTGTGCCGTGTGTGTGTGTGTGTGTGTGTGTGTGTGTGTGTGTGTGTGTGTGTGTGTGTGTGTGTGTGTGTGTGTGTGTGTGTGTGTGTGTGTGTGTGAGTATGCCGTGTGTGTGTGTGTGTGTATGTATGTCGTGTGTGTGGGATTTTCTTGGGCAATTTCTTGCTGATATGAATGTAATGGGATTGAGTGAGAAAAGTGTGGGGGGTGGAGTGGTTTATAAACAACCAAGCAAGGAAAGTAACATATGATTCAATTCTTTTTTAATAACGTTTTTTATAATGTGTGTGTATGTATGTATGCCGTGTGTGTGTGTGTGTGTGTGTGTGTATGTATGCCGTGTGTGTGTGTGTGTGTGTGCCGTGTGTGTGTGTGTGTGTGTGTGTGTGCCGTGTGTTGTGTGTGTGTATGCTGTGTGTGTGTGTGTGTGTATGTATGTATGTATGTATGTATGCCGTGTGTTGTGTGTATGTATGTATGTATGCCGTGTGTGTGTGTGTGTGTGTGCCGTGTGTGTGTGCCGTGTGTTGTGTGTGTGTGTGTGCCGTGTGTTGTGTGTGTGTGTGTATGTATGCCGTGTGTGTGTGTGTGTGTGTGTGTATGTATGACAATTCTTTCATTCTCCAATCATTTATGTGTTGTTTTTTTTTCATGTGAAGGTATGGATGAATATGAGACTTAATTATTTGTTCTTTTGAACGTTTGGATTATAATGGCACAAGTCTTTGCTATGAATGCACAATTGTTGAGGTATAGACAACAACAAAGGAGACAACGGGAAATAGCTAGTTTAGAGCACAGGATATTTGTTAGACTTCATGTTAGGAGAGAGGAAATAAATCGTATCACGCGATTGAGTGATACTCATTGTTTATGGGAGCTGCGAATGGATAGGAATGCATTTGCAGTTTTATGTGATTTACTACAAACTCGTGGTGGATTGGTAGATGATGGTCATGTTATAATAGAGGAGCAAGTAGCTACTTTTGTTAACATATTAGCCCACCACAATAAAAATAGGTCAATGCAAGTTAGATTTTTTAGGTCTGGTGAAACTATTAGTCGGTATATCCGCAGAGTATTGCGTGCGTTGCTCAGTTTGCAGGACGTGTTGTTTGCAAAAACAACCCCTATCCCAGAGGATTGCACAGAGTCGAGATGGAAATGTTTTAAGGTAAACATCATCGTAAAGGCATTAATAACAAAATTATTTGTAGTTGGTAATTAATATAAAGTTTTCTTTTGTCTAGGGTTGCTTAGGAGCGCTAGATGGAACATACATTGGGGTCACTGTGCCTGATGGTGATAGACCAAGATATAGAACAAGGAAGGGTCATATAGCAACTAATGTGTTAGGCGTATGCACACATGACCTCAAATTCGTATATGTGTTATCCGGTTGGGAGGGATCAGCTACTGATTCGAGAGTTCTTAGTGACGCTGTTACTAGAGCTAATGGCCTCAAGGTTCCGACTGGTAAGATAGACAAGTACCTAGATTTCTTCCTTACCTTTGTTGGCCAACAACTAAAATTTATCATCAACTAATATAGGTACATACTATTTGGTTGATTCCGGATATACGAACGGCGAGGGTTTTCTGGCACCGTATAGAGGCACTAGATACCATTTGCAAGAGTGGGAAGACAATTCACGTGCTCCTAGGAATCATGAAGAATATTTTAATATGAAACATTCACGTGCTAGGAATGTCATTGAGAGATGTTTTGGCCTCCTCAAAAGACGATGGGCTATCTTGCGAAGTCCCTCCCACTATCCAATCAAGATTCAGGGACGAATGATCACCGCATGTAGTTTACTTCATAATTTTATTAGAATGTATATGGCGGTTGATCCTGAGGAAAATGCAAGGCTTGCATTTGATGAATTGCCTATAGGGGAAGATTTACCAGAAGTATTAGCCTACATTGCAACCGTTGAGTGAAGCCGGATATGGACTCAATGGAGGGATGATCTTGCAAGAAAAATATATGATGAGTGGAGAGGAAGGAGGGCTTGAAAATTGGTTGAGTTGTTTTATTTGTCTTTTATTGAGATTTGGACTCAATGTAGTTGTTGTAATTGGCTTGAAAATTCGTAATATTAAGACTGTTGAGATATTTGTTATTATTTTTTATTTGCTGGAATGAGTTGTTGAAATTGGACTCAATGTAGATGTTTGTTATTGTTTGTTATTGAATTTGTTACATCCTTTTTCAGCTTGCTTTTTGGTTTTGCTTCGGTATATAGTTTTTTTTGATACATACATACACACACACACAACACACGGCATACATACATACACATACACACACAACACACGGCATACATACATACACATACACACACACACACGGCATACATACATACACATACACACACACACACACGGCATACATACACATACACACACACACACGGCATACATACATACACATACACACACACACACACACGGAATACATGCACATACACACATACACACACACACACGGCATACATACACACACACACACACACAACACACACACACACACACACACAACACACGGCGCGCGCACACACACACACACACACACACACACACACGCACACACACACACACACACACACACACACACGGCATACATACATACACACACACACACACGGCATACACACACACACACACGCACACACACACACACACACACACACACACGGCATACACACACACACACACACACACACACACGACACACACACACACACACACACATGGCATACATACACATACACACATACACACACACACACACACACGGCACACATCACATAACCTATCATATAAGCTACTAAATTGCATCGAGTTTGCCCACTAACAATATGTTTCTTTGTTTTACATATGTAATATTATGGCTTTTTTGATAGATTATGGCCACTTCACGTAATTGGATTGATCATGAGGAGGATGTGCTACTTACCATCCTCGAGGAGATGGTTGCTGATGGTGTCAGGTGTGAGACCGGCAGTTTTAAGGCTGGTACATTTGTAATGGTTGCCACCAAGATGAGGGAGATGATTTCGGGCATTAATATAGAGCCGAAGCATATACAAAACAAGCTGAAGCGTCTGAAAGAAAAGTATGCCTCTGCATATGACATGATGAATACCAGTGGTTTGGTTGGGATGACGAGAAAAAATGTGTTGTTGTGGATAGTGATGATATACTACAACAGTGGCTGAAGGTACGTTTTGTTTCTTGTTCTTTTTCGGTTAGTTGATTTAAAAGTCATAACTTTGATATTTTTGGGTTCTTATTGTAGAAACATCCTAATGCATCTATGAGACCAAATAAGCCATTTCCGTTGTATTCACGCTTGTGTACTGTGTTTGGGAGAGACCGAGCCACTGGTAGTATGGCGGAATCAGCAGCAGATGCAATTGAAAACATGGGGTTGGAAAATGAGGATTGCGATAAGACCTTGGAGATGCCTCCGACTTCACCTACCCCATCTCCTTCTGTCGGTACATCTAGTGCATCTCAACCTACTAGGAAGAGGAAAAGGAATAAGAATGATGCCGATGCAAAAATTGTAGCTGTTATCCGTGAAGGTTGGGATAAAGCAGTTACTGAAATGAAAAATTTAGGTGAAAGTTTTACATTCGGAGAAGCGAAAGCGAAGTTACCTTCTCAGCTTCAGGCCTTGGGTCTTCCATATGATCAGGTGCTAAAAATTTCAATGAAGTTAGTGAAAGATACTGATCTTATGCGTATTTGGTGTACTTTGGATGACTCACACAAGGCAGATTTCATTAAGATGTATATGGATGGTCGATGAGCATCTATATCAACTTATGGGGTTTAGTAAGACATTATCTTTCTTTTTTTTTCTTAAGTCAGGACGAATGTTTAATTTGGGATTTCATGTTTAAGTTCTGGATATTTCATGTTTATTGCTTTAGTAAGACATTATCTTTTTTTTTTCCTTAATGTTTAATTTGGGATTTCATGAGTTGTTCTTAGATTTTGTGGATGTTCCTTTGGCAACAACATCAGTAAGATTTTTAGACTCTTCGGTCTCGGAAGTAGGGTGAACAAATATAACCACTTAACTAAGATTGCTAATGATACTCTGATTCTAGAAAAAAGGTTTCCCATTCTAATTTATGCAGATGGCACAAGTCCACCGTGCCACCCTGCTCAACGGGCGGGAAGTAGTTGTTAAAGTTCAACATGAGGGCATCAACACAATTATATTGGAGGTTTGTCATGCTTGGCATTTGAGATTCGGGTTATATAAATTAAAAAATGAATAAAAACAAATATATATATATATATATATATATATATATATATATATAAACAACATATATTCTAGGTAAGCAGCAAGAAGAAGAAGAAGAAAAAAAAAAAAAAAAAAAAAAAGTTCCGTCCCGTCCCAAGCTTACCAAACAACAGACAGAATAGGGGTAAGTTAGTCATTTTAACAGTTTGGTTCCGTTCCGTCCAGCGCGTACCAAACGCAGAATGGAACAACTCTCCCGTTCCGTCCAGCGCGTACCAAACATAACATGGAACCACTGTTCCGTCCCGTCCCGTCCCGTCCCGTCCGTCCTGTCCCGTCCCGTCCCGTCTGCGTACCAAACGCTACCATAGAGACTGTAGGAATAGTTGAGTTTAAGTCTGACTACGGTAAAATTCACATCTATTTGGGAAATTATTGGCATGTGTACTTGACCACGGACATATGTACGGAAGTTGTTTTCTTTAATTTGATAATTCATGAGTTGACAATTGGATACTAGGGTATGACAATTAGTGGTGAAATCAAAGCCTTAGTGTTTTCTTACATTTGTTCTCAATCATATTTATATTTAAGCATTGTTAATTTTAATTATTCTTCAATACAAACCCAATCTTTATTTCAATTCGTTAAGTAATAGTGATAGGATTAAATTGTTAAATCAACTCCGGTGGATTCGATCTCGTATTTACATATTTCTACTACAACTGATTCGTACACTTGCGAGTAAATTTGATTTGAATTAATCTATTTATTAGGTTAGTTTAAATTCACAACACTGCACTGTTAGGAAAAGCTATAAGTTGGCACTGTCACTAGGTTATTTTTCATATCTGTTACATGAAATTTTATTTATTAACTTCCTGTGCCATGAAAGAGTTGTTTTGGTGTGCTGTTGTGCATAATTTGTTAATTTATTGAGGCCGGAGTAACCTGTTCTGTTTTAGTTTTGGGAAAGTGATTTGGATGGCATGCATTTTACTATTTGGGAATCAACTTGGTGGAATATTACACCTGGTAAACTTGATGCGGGACTTCCATGTGTCCAATAGATCAGGCCAAATGCTCACAAGAGAAGAAGTCAGTTATTTTTTAACTTTTTAGATAAATGTAATTTGCTCATTGAGTCATGTTCTATACATATTCTACTGCATGGAACGTAGTCCGAATGCCGGATGAACTTTTGTGCTCGTTTGTAAATTTGTACCAAAATTAGATATAAATCGAGTGACAAAGTTTGTGTCATGGTGAAAAAGTTGACATATTTTAAAACGCAATATTTTACAAGAAATAACTTGTGCAAAATTGTTAGCAGGCAATGCCATGAAACTTTAACACGAAGTGTTAACAAGTTACACGACCGATTTAAGTGAAGACTTCTAATTTTAGTAGTAGAGAGCCTTTATCTTCGCAACAACTACATAGGGCAAGATGTTGATTTATACTCCAGCCCGCTTTAATCCAAATCTCAATATATTTGACTTTGGATTTATGATGTTTAGGATCAACAACAGTTCACATGCAGATTCTTGCAAGTTGTTAAAGAAAATTAAACAGATGTGACTACCTGGAAATTCATTGGCCTGCTCCAAGTTGAAAACCCTACAATTATCTGTCAACCCTTGGATCACTGTCGCTATTTCTAATCCGCAGGCCCGTACACTATGAACCAGACCTGTGAACCCAATCTGCACGCTGCTGCTGCAACTAGAAACCCAGCTTTGTACCCGTTGCACCATCCTTGCCGCGTCAGAATTTGCCACCGCTGCTGCACTTTGCACTCGTTCGTCCAGAAGAAAGGAATAGAAGAAGGGAATAAGAAAATAGAAAGCTTCATGCTGCTGTTGTTTGTTAGCACAGAAGAAAAAAAAATTAATTGGCTTGGTTTGAGGCCCACGGGTTGTAGGGCCTGTTGGGCGCTTACTTGGTTGTTCGTTGCTCGCATGCTTGTTTGTTCGTTCGTTTGTTTGTTTGCTCGTTTGTTCGTTCGTTTGTTTGCTCGCTTGTTCGCCTTGGATTATCTTGTCCGCCTAACGGAACTTGCATCTGCATCTACTTGTTGGCAAACTCATGTCTGTGTTCCGCCATGAGTTTGACGGGGGGTGTTGGAATTTAGGATTATTTTATTATTTGAATTTGGGCTTAGCCCGTTAGTATTAGGGTTTCGTTTTTTTGCTTATTAGGGTTAGGTTAGTTCTCTATATATACGATGCTTTGTAGCTCGTAGAATAACAAGTTATTCACAATGTAGTCTCTTAGGGTTTTGTAGCTGTTTCGACATTCTCAGGTTGTTTAATAATATTCCTATTATTTTTGTTGGTCTTGTTCATCGCGCACTCTGATATTCATCATGGTATCAGAGCAAGGTTGTCCACGTGTGAAGCCCAACGGCCACACGCACTCCACGTCACCCAGTTGTTGTCCACGTGTAGGCTTGAAAATCCGCCACACGTGCGGGGGCGTGTTGAGAGTTGTCCCACATTGGTGAGGGACAAGGTTTGCTATGTGCTTATATGGTCTTGGGCTACTTCCCATATTGCCAATTGGTTTTATGGTGGAACCTCAATTTCATCATGTATCAAAGCCAGGTTGTCCACGTGTGAAGCCTAACGGCCACACGCACTCCACGTCACCCAGTTGTTGTCCACGTGTAGGCTTGAAAATCCGCCACACGTGCGGGGGCGTGTTGAGAGTTGTCCCACATTGGTGAGGGACAATATTTGCTATGTGCTTATATGATCTTGGGCTACTCCCCATATTGCCAATTGGTTTTATGGTGGAACCTCAATTTCATCATGGTATCAGAGCAAGGTTGTCCACGTGTGAAGCCCAACGGCCACACGCGCTCCACGTCACCAGTTGTTGTCCACGTGTAGGCTTGAAAATCCGCCACACGTGCGGGGGCGTGTTGAGAGTTGTCCCACATTGGTGAGGGACAAGGTTTGCTATGTGCTTATATGGTCTTGGGCTACTTCCCATATTGCCAATTGGTTTTATGGTGGAACCTCAATTTCATCATAGGGATGGGCAATGGTTATGACGGGCGGGTAACCGCGGTTATTTATCCATAACCGTTTATTCTCATACCCGCATAACCGTTTACCCTTTGGGTAATTGCCTAAACGGTTATACCCATACCCATAACCATTTATAAGCGGTTAACCATACCCATAACCGCGTACCTATTTGACCGTAACCGTTTAATACCCGTTTACCCATTTATCCTTTTTTAACCCGTTTATCCTTTCTTTTTTTACCATTTACTCCTTTTTCACCCGTCTACGTGTTTTTTTAACAACTTGAAAATTAAAGAAGAAAAATTTGTCATAATTTTCTTTTTCTAACAATTAAACACCGTTATAGGTACATTCATCATACATTTCTGCATTTTAATTTTTTAAGCCCTTATATCATTCCAATAATTGAAATAATAGTTTACGGACGATATTTTTAACTGTTAACAATGAAGGTAATATAAAATTGGCTAAGTATTCTTGGGTTACGAAAATTATTAAAAGACAGTATTCTTTGGTTATTTAACTCGGAATGTAAAGTATTAACATAATATATATATATATATATATATATATATAATGGACCATGAAATCATGCACTATAGTCAATAGCATTGATCTAAGTTTTGTCCGATAGGGAATATAGTTTGTGTTAATTTTACATATATAAAATAAATGGGTAAACGGTTACCCGTTTATAACCGCGGTTAATACCCATAACCGCCCATTTAAATTTCGCGGGTAAATGGTTATACCCATAACCGTTTATTTATCTAAACGGTTACCCATAACCTTAACCGTTTAATTTAAACGGGCGGGTAACCGCGGTTACCCATAACCAATGGGTATTTGCCCATCTCTACCTACAACCTGACCCAAACATAACAGCATCTAACACAAAAAAGAAGAAGAAAAAAGAAGAAATTTATATTGCTCCTTCAATTAGTAAATTTATATTTATATCATTCAATTTCCTTGAGAAGCATTAATTGGTTAAAGAATATTGCAGATTTGTTTCCCTATTATCTCCAAATAGTTCAAATTTGAAGTTTGTGAGTGTTTTCTGCTCGTCATGATTAACGCCCTATTAATTATCGTTAAATTAGTTTAAATTTTAAAATTTGTGTAGTTGATAAATTAAATTAAATTAAATTCATTCAATGGTAATCAATCAGGTGGTGAGTGAAAATATTTCCAAAGTTTGGTGGAACTTAAAAAGTTACTATCTTCGAGTTGTAACTATATTTTTTTTAGAACAACAATCAATTTCATTGATAACCACATGGGCAATTACAAGATTTGAAATTAATTTTGACGCCCAAGAATGTCAAAGCTTCTTCTAGCCACCAGAAGGTCTCAAAGTACCAATAAATCTCAGATCTGCATCCTTCTTAGTCTTCGAACCTGAAAGATCTACCAGTTCGACACCATAGCCAACATGCAAATCCAAAGGGTCAAACAAAGTAAATCAAACAATATCGGACCCAAAAAGGTCGATAGGAAGCCCCTGGACAACTAAGGGATCGACAAAACAACCCAGCAGTTAACAAAACTGGGGAAGACAAAACTCTCTACAACCACCACCATGGTGTGTGGCCTAGTGGTTGGGGAAGCCATGGCAGCTCCGCGTTATAGTTCGTTTGAAAGCTCCTTAAAATCAATCTAAATTGAATCATACTCACCCCTACTTACTGCAGCACATTTGGACAATGTGCTTCATCTCATGTCTTACCTATGAAGCTCCATAGTCCCTTTTTTTGGTTCTAACCCTGACACGCAGTAGTTTCGTCTTCTTTTCATCTGCTTTTCTATCTTGCTCACAAACCAAAGAAAAAGGTTAAACGTTAATTCATCGTGAACAAGGTTTGTTTCTCCATTGGACTCGAATGTTATAGTGAATTTTGATACAATTATGAGTGTAAATGTACCTACATTACACAACCAACAAAAATCCGAATCCAACGGTACAACTAGGGTTGGAAGTTTTTCTCGAAAATCCCAAACCAAACCAAAACAATTCCGATCTCATACCAAAAAATTCCCAAATTGATAATACCGAAACCTTCGGGATCCATATCGAACCTTTCGGAATGGGAATTGGAATTACATATTCAATGGTTCTGGAATCTCGAACCGAAACCGAACCGAAAAAATATATATATTTATTTTGGTTGCATGGTTGCATGCACGTTGAATGTTAAATTTAAGTAGTTTGATAGTTGACTATATTAGAAATAGAAGTATGAAATTAAGTAGTTTGAAACTTTGGAACACCAAATTGACTTGGTATGAATGAACTAGTATTTCAATTGGTATGAAATTTCAAATTAATATGAGGTATAAAAACCTAAATTTCAATTGATATGAAATTGGGGAATAAAATTTTAGACCAAAAGCCCAAATTTTAGCCCACATACAAAAAATCTCAAATTTCAACTCAAAAATCCAAAAGCCCAAAATTGAAAATCCAATCCCGATCCATCATGAAATACAGAAATCCCAAAAATTGGGAATACCAAAATTTTGATTCGGGATTGGTCTTGGAGTCCCATACCGAACCACCCCTAGGTACAACCGATGCAAATGACCCTAAAACAAGGAAGTAACTTATACTTGCTCCATATAAGTTGCTCTCCTAAAAAAGAATTTAAAATTAGAGTGTTAAACAATACTAGTAAAAGCCACTATCACTATGCTCAACTACTTGATTATGATCGGACTATTATGTCGCTTAACCGAAATTTCTTGTTGTAATAAATTAAAGAATTGGAAATTTGGTTTGGTGGTCAATAAATAATTTACGTATTTCGTCATAAGTCAATAAACACTATCTATTAAAAACATTTTTATCTTCAACTAAGATCAAAACCATTATCCAAAATTTTCTCTTCATTGGTCTCTTCGTAAAGGCAAAAATGAACGGAAATACTTGCATCTGGCGCACCACGTTACGACTAATGTATTTTCAGTGTACAAATATCATATTTGAAATTATTTATTTTCTTGAATTTATCTACTCTCTATAAAATATCAATTAAGTCGGATATTGTTTATTCATGATGAACATATGTATACACAACACATCGTGACCCGAATATGCAAATAAACACCAAGATCGAGACATGTTGATTGACATCTATAAAATGACGAAGCCATAATATGCATATACTGTGTAAAAAGTATGAATAAACTAAAACTAAAGTCTAGAACTAAATTAAACTAAGAGTAAGAGTGTCCAGTGTGGGATTACCTCTTATTAAAATGCATGCAATGGCAGAGTACACTAAAAACTACAACAGAAAGGAGAATATTCTCATCCCAAGTAGGAAGGATATTTACAAACTAACAGGAAATAAATTTTCTATATTAATTGAAGTAGATGTCAGAACCACTAGTGATCCCCTGCTCACTACAAAATTTAGCTACTAAGTCCTGGAGGGGTCAAAATAGAAAGTGTGAATCGAAAAAAAACAAGGATATACTAAAACCTCTACTTTTCGTAACATAGTAGCACATCACTGTAAACCTGCATAGTTTTCAATATCATACTATAAAATGAGTAGGAAAAGTCAAGGCTAATATTATAAAAGCAGTTATGCTAAATATACAGGTAAATCACATGTATCTTAACAATGTAATACAAGGTGCTCATAAAAAAATGCAGACACACGAGTTCGTACAGAAAGTAGCTACATGAACAGGCTGGGTGTAATAATCTACACTCAACTATTGCATACACATGAAGTGGGCGCTTACTGCGTGGTATACGAGTCCTAGACGTAAAAGCAACTAGCATAGGCTGTCACCTACAATGGATCCAATGTGAGCGTAATGGTGCGATGTGAACATACACGTGATGTTGGTCCTAGCCCGAATGAGTACTATAGACACCAGTGTAAGCATACCTGATAAGCATATAAAATACGTATGATCTTGCACTCCAAAATTCTCATTTTGCGCTTGAAAACTTTCTGTATTTAGAAAGAAAAATACACTTGTGAAAATACAAAATTAGATTTTTGGAATGCCAATAACAGTTTCCCATATAAATATGCTATATAATAAATTTAATTAAATTGTAGTACTTTATAATTATGTATTTTTTCTATTTTGCATTTTATTTTTCCTCTTTTCAATACAAGTATAACTTTTTTTTAGTGTAAATATGCACTTATTTATGATATATAATATATTTACTTAAATTCGTCTAGGCAGGGAGGGCTAGGCTCTAACTATCCGCCCAACTAGCGTCTAACGTATTTTAGAATCTTAGTTTAGAATTAGACAATTGTACTCTAATAGTTTTCCTTCTTATTCAGATAATTTTATTCATAAAAATCAGCTTTAGATGTCCAAGCCTATTGCATTCAATCTTAAACAATTTTTTTTATAAGAATATTAACAAATATTTGCCCTAATTAGTATGTAACACTAGTAAACAAAACACTTTGCGTGACGTAGGTCGTCGTCGCGCAAAACATTGCCCGACGAACCATCATCGCGCGCCAATCGTCACACGAAGTCTGTGAAAGCAGGGTTTGCGCGACGAAGTCATAATCTACGTCACGCAAATCCACTTCGAGTGACGTAGGGTGCGTCACGCAAACCCACTTAGCATGACGTAGGGTGCGTCAGGCAAACCAACTTAGCGTGACGTATGATGCGTCACACAAACCCATTTCGCGTGACGTAGGGTGCGTCACGCAAACCACTTCGCTCGACGTAGGATGCGTCACGCAAACCTACTTAGCGCGACGTATGATGCGTCACGCAAACCCACTTGACTTATGGATCTTCTTTGCGTGACGTAGGGATGTGTCACGCAAACCCACTTAACGTGACGTATAATGCGTCGCGCAAACTCTTTTTTTTTTTTTTGACAAAAATATTTTTGATTTAATTTTTAATAAAATATTGTAATTCAATTGTAAACAATAAATATGTTGATGCTCTGTTAAAAAATATTTAATTATAAACTATATAAAAAATGTGCATACAAAATGTTTGAACAAAAAAAAAACTACAATAAGTAGTCTTCTAAGTTTAATACATCAAAGTACTAGGTATCGGTTGGGCGAGGTGGCTGGGACGTCAAAGATGGAGCAAGATCAGGTGTTGGCAGCTGGATTTGGATACCAGTCTTCGCTAGGGCCTGTACAATCATACTCAACTGGGCCTTCACCTGCTTGTTCTCGGCCTTTAACTGCTCGTTTTGGGAGTTCATCTGCTCGTTCTGGGCCGCAAGCTGATCTTAGGGTTGTCACTTCCTCTTTCAAGGCAATGACCTCTCCTGTGGTCGATCTAGAAGATGAGGCACCCGTCTCACGAACCCGCGCCTTCCCCATACCCCGAACAACCTTGCCATGACGGCGTCCGAACTTCTGATTGAGGACCTCAGTCATGATCTCAAAACCTACATCCTTAGATACAGTGACATCCTCGATCGGGGTCTCCGGGGGAAGCTGCGATGTTGCTTCTTGGAGAACAACATCGCCCTTTTCCACCATAGCAGCCTGTAATAATAAAGAAAAAACATATAATGTTCAATAACAAAATATAAATAATATTTGAACATATCATAAATATAAGAATAATAACAGTTACATATACTTACATGTGTTGAAATGTCCCACATCGACCGTATCAATGAGAAAAGAAGAGTTTAAATATCATAACCCCACTCCAACTAACACCGAGGCCTTTTGTGATAAAACCCCACACCTGACGGATTGTGCAGGTGGTAATTACCAAGTTGGGGACAATATCGGTGTTGTTGGAAGTGGGCCGTATGGCCCGTCTCTCTGATAATTCTACATGGTATCAGAGCCAGGGAGCGGGCCCGTACCGTACTGCCACGTGATGGGTGGGTCCCCTTGGCCCCGCGCGATGATGGTGGGTCCCTTGGCCCCGCGTGTAGGGTGAGTCCCTTTGGCTCCACGTGGTTGTCGATGTGTGGATCTTCCACGTGTGACCCACTAATTGGGTCCCACGTGAGGGGACGTGTTGAAATGTCCCACATCGACCGTATCAATGAGAAAAGAAGAGTTTAAATATCATAACCCCACTCCAACTAACACCGAGGCCTTTTGTGATAAAACCCCACACCTGACGGATTGTGCAGGTGGTAATTACCAAGTTGGGGACAATATCGGTGTTGTTGGAAGTGGGCCGTATGGCCCGTCTCTCTGATAATTCTACAACATGAAGCTGCTCAGCGGTCTCATCGCCAGGTCGAACATAAACTTCCTTGAATGTGTCGATCTCTGGGAACTTAGAACCCGCCTAAAGAAAAAAAAAACATTAAGGAAATTTTATTAATGAATAATAAAAAAAAAAAATTGTATAAAATTTCAAAATTAATATACTTTTTACCTCACGTCGTGCCTCAAGCCTATACGAAAAGGGCTTTGAACCGAAATGGTGAAGAAGTGTCTTTGAGTCCCGAGCTATCTTGCCAGGAACAGATTTCTTCTGTTAAACACACAATATACATGTTAGTGCGACTATTTGAAATAAATTATTTTAAAAAGCTTAAAAAAATAACTAAAACAGTAATGAATTAATATTAAAATATTATGTACATACCACAAATTTTGGGTCCATAAAATGATTGCAGAGCCATTGCCAATCCTCCGGCCGTTCCACCAACTCGGGTGGGCAATGCTCGCGAGCAATTTGTGGATCACCAAAATTCTTAAAATACGTATGAAGATCGCTCTTCCAATTTTTGTACCGGTTTGCAAAGGTCTCGTCCAAGTAGGCGATGACCTCAGGGGATATGTCCTTAAAATGAAAATTGACCTACAAATATGAAAAACAATAAAATAATAGAAAGAAATTTAATAATATTAAGATAATATACTTTGATTTATAGCATTTGTAAACATAATTAAAATTTTGATAAAAGGCTAAAAATCAATATACTAACCGACAACTTGTCTCGCACGAATATCTTCGTCTCCTGGGTTTGCGTGACGCACCCCTACGTCACGCGGAGTGGGTTTGCATGACGTAGAGTGAGTCACGCAAACCCACTTAGCATGACATAGGGTGCATCACGCAAAGAAGATCCGTAAGTCAATTGGGTATTTTATTGATAGTGCCTTGTAATTCTACAATTGACTTCAACTCCCTTCTTTCCCCTTCACACCAAACACTAATAATTGAAGCAGATGCAGATTCTGGTATTGAATGCCCAAGGCCTCCTGGAACGTATGGGAATTATGTAAATGTAAGATGTCAACTGATAATTACTTTCTCAGTTATTTTGAAATCGTCTATGGGTTTTCTCTTTCGTCTTGCCATTCAATTTCAGTTTTTTTATGTGGTATTTCTGTTATATTTAGCATGATTTGAGTAATCCCTAATTCTGAGAATTCTGAAGTAGATACATTGGGTCTATAACTCTGAAGTTTCTCAATACATGTGGGTGTGAATTCTGAAGCAGCTTAAGAATATTCATACCTAATCTACACTATGTCCAGTTTTATTGCAGTAAGGACAAGGAGTACAATGATCTTGCAACTATTTTCTTCAATACTCAGGTTTTTAGATTTTCTGAAATCATTTGATTCATCCTTTACATATTAGTTTGTAGGTTGCCTCGCTGATCTTATTACGAATTCCTTTTTTTTTTCTTCTTATGATTGCAGGATGATGCAATTAGGAATTTGTTTAGTGCAAAAACATTTCACGAGTACAGCGCCCAAAGTTTATTGACTTTCTTGCTCAAACACTAACATACCTCTCTCTCTCTCTCTATATCTCTCTCTGTCTCAAAGCATTGTATTTAGTCTTTCGAAGTTAGTTGGCAAGGCTCCTCTATTTTGTATGTGATTTTAGCGCATGCACAGAGACTCCCACTAGCAGTATAAAAATAATATATAGAATGTTTTAAGGTCTTGGCAGCAGAGCTTATCATGCTTGTTCTGTTTCAACTTGAGGCTTTGAAGGAGCTTTGGAACCAGGGAGCTGCTTCTTCTTAATCCCGCTCACAATGTCATCGATTCTGAGAAGTAGGCAAGCAGATTCTATGGTTGTTTTAAAGGTTTGCGCCTTCACGTTGTACGCATCCCAGATCTGACATGATAAATATAAGCAATTAACAACCTTATCCACACTAGAAATTTGATGTTCAAGACTTCATGGATATGCTCAAATCGTAGCTAGTCACATTTATTTTAGTAATAAGCAGGGTTATAGTAGTTCCCCTCACACGGGTGCTGTGAAAATATGCACCAATCGCCCAACGAACTTGAATATTATCAAAGTAAAAAGAGAAAGAGAAGAGCAACATAATTATGGAACTTAAGGAGATCCACCCACCTTTTTCTCTTTCACGTCAGTTATTGCACCAGTGTTTCCGTCTATGCCAATCCATGCATTTTCACCATTCGCATGCTATGGAAAGAAATTGTCATTAAGATAAAAATAAAATGCATCATATGAGATACATAAATGATAGTAATAGTAAAAAACAGAACAAAGCCATACGATAAAGATTCAAACCTTTCCCTGCAGCGCTATCATAGTTCTAATCACATTAACACCACAATTTTGAGCCAAAGTTCGTGGTATAGCCTCAAAAGCAATAGCAGCAGCTTCATACGGCCACTGTTTTACCATCAAAACACAATTGTAAAGCCACAGCTAATTCTTAATCTCCAATATGTCAAAAGCATGTGAACTGAAGCAACAGATGGTTCTTAGTCTTAGTGTTCATCTTTCTATTTTCATTAACAACAGTATAAAAGGAAGTATTTTCGAACCTTAGTAAACAGTGCCAAAGCCTCCATCTCCAAGCTCTTTAGCGAGGTTGAAATTTTCAGTGGCTTCCTCTAATTCATTATAGCTGAAGACCTGAACTCCAAAGTAAGTACTCCCCTTATTATCGTAGTCAGACTTGTGAGAGATCAGTCGAGGGAGTAGCAAGACCATTGCTAGTAAGGGGTGTAGGAAGCTCTTTGCTTTGAGTCTGTGTAGCAAATTTCATCTCCGTCCCATGATGCCATTGGAAACATTACAATAAGTTGTTAATGAAGTGATATATTACCTATTTTGATTTCCGGCTTACTTCCTGAAATAGCCAAACAGATTCAAAATTTTAATAGAAACAACATCATCTTATCCAAACTTGAATTGGAATACATGCAGGAATTTAACAAATTGTAGATACAACTTGTGTCAATATTTGGCTTCTAAAAATGAAAAGACAAGAAATTGGATCCAAGTACCACGTTGCGTTAAAAATGTTGTCATCAAACTGTGACCCTTTTATTATGGTCTACAACCATGACATGTCAAAATGAAATCATAATTATACTTACCTTTGCATCCAGATAACTGTTATAATCCGAGCTGCTGCCATCTTTCTGTACATAAAAAAGATCAAAGTGACAAACTAGTATTGGACATTATGACAAAGTGTCACATAACATAAAAACTATGGAAATGTTCAATTGTTATACCTTGGTTGAAACCAATGGTGGTGTTGCCTCCCTTTAGCCTCCTGCTTTTTCCTTTACAAGTTCATATTAATCCTCATCCGAACTATAATAATAACTCTCGCTATCCTCACTATTATCATTTTCGGATTTCCATTCATCTTCATCTTCGTTTGCCTCTTCTGGTGCATTGTATCGTGGCAGATCACCAAGGTCAATTGAAATTGACTCTATTGGTATTTCGAATTCGGGAACTCCAGCTACTTCAAACGGTTCTTGGACAACATTAGTATCCCTGAGTGTTTCTTCACCAATTTCTATGAAAGATGATAACTGTTGGTCAGCGATGTTCTCGTCGTTGTCATCATGATCTAGTTCCGGAATATCATATAGCCCTCTTCGATCAATCTTCTGAACAACTTTCCAACCACTGCCAGCTTTAGGATCGTCTAGAAAGAATATTTGTTTCGCCATAGTTGCCAAAATGTATGGGTCTTCATCGTACCAACGTCTGGTAGTGTTTACTGATAGTAAACCATGGTCTTGCTTAACACTCGTTTGGTTTTGTGGGTTTGTATCAAACCAAAGACACTTAAACAGTATCACTTGACACCTGTCTTTATAAAGCAATTGTACTACACTAGTTAGTTTGCCATAAAAATCAATGTCTTCACTGTCGCCCGCACCCGGGACATGGACACCACTATTTTGAGTAGACAACTTGTCATCACGTGTTGCCCCCAAAAACTTGATCCCGTTGACATGACAACCTGAGAACAATTCAAAGTGAAGTGGTCCTCTCGCTAAGTTATATAATTCTTCATCGTAAGAGGGTGAATTCAATTCCTTCAATTTGTTCATCTAATATAACATATACAAAAAGTTAACCTGTTAGTGTAACCAAAATTTAAAGACGGGCATGAACAAGTTGGAAAATATGCTCAATTCAAAACACATACAACTTACATGTTTGTGAAACCACAAAGGAAACAATTCACGGTGTTTCTTGGCATATAAATGTGAAGGATGTTCCCGCTTCATCAACTGTTCATGCTCTTCAAGGTATGGCAAAGCCTCGTCACAATTGTTGAGTATGAACCAATGCGCTACCTCCATGTCTTTTTTGGTAAACAATTCGCCTTTTACAGGATCGCCGAATGGTCGCGCAATTTGGGCAAAAACAAACAGTTTCTCTTTTCTGACACCACCGTCATTATTGTGTTGAGGACGATTGAAAGCTGTCTCAACATCTTGAAGATACATTGCACAAAAAGTAAGTGACTCATATGTGACCCATGCCTCCACAAGTGATCCTTCGGGCTTTGCCTTATTTCGAACACACTTTTTCAAGTCACCGAGATATCTGCACAAATAAAAGGTATGATACAAATTATTCAAAGCGTTCGTTGATCATGAATCTGTTATATATATATAGACGCTTAATTAAGTACCTTTCTATTGGATACATCCATCGGCAATTGACTGGTCCGGCAAGCAATGCCTCATCCGGCAAGTGAATCATCACGTGAATCATACTTGTAAAGAAAGCTGGAGGAAATATCTGTTTGAACTTGCATAAGACGTTCACAATGTCGTCCTGCAATTGTTTAACATCCGACTTCCGCAAACACCTTGCAGTCAACTGCGAAAAAAATCTCGACAACAACACGATTGGTTTCACCACATCAAGAGGCAATAAGTGTCGAATACCAACCGGTAGAAGGCGTTGGAGTATCACATGACAGTCATGACTCTTCATGTTTGAAAATTTACACCCCTTCATGTTCACTCAACGCGAGATATTGGAAGCATACCCATCTGGAAACTTTACCGAAGAAATAAAGTTGAAAAACTCTTTCTTCCCATTTGGATTAACTGTAAAAAAAGGATGGCCTTTCTTCAATGTACCACCAATTTTCTTCATCCACAAGGATGACCTAATGCCCATTCGTTCCAAATCGAGGCGAGCTTCGATCGTGTCTTTCGTTTTTCCTTCAATGTTTAGAATTGTCCCCACCAAAGTATCAAACACATTTTTCTCAATATGCATAACATCGAGGTTGTGTCTCAATTTTAACTTTGACCAGTATGGGAGCTCAAATAACATACTCTTGTGCGTCCAGTTCAGATGTGTAGTTGGTCTGGGCTTACTAACCCCTTTGCCGAAATGACCAAAAACCAAACTGTTTAACTGATCCAAAATCTCATCTTCGGACCATTCTCTTGGTCTTGGCTGAGTCTCTTTTATGCCGTGGAAGGTTTTATCGTTCTGAAGCCACTCGTTGTCCTAAGGAAGCCATCTACGATGACCAAGATAACAAACTTTTCTCGCATGCCAAGACGATGTTACGTTCTCCTTGCATATTGGACATGCCAAATAACCCTTAGTCATCCACCCAGAAACCATTGCATACGTTGGAAAATCGTTTACTATCCACATCACTGCTGCTCGCATGGTGAACATTTGCCCAGTACACTTATCATATGTACGAACACCGTTTTCCCATAAATATTTTAGCTCATCTACCTACGGCCGCAAATAAACATCAATGAACTTTCCTGGATCTTCGGTAATTAATAGAGTCAACATCATGTATTCTTTTTTCATGCACTTCCAAGGCGGCAGATTATAAGGAAACACGACGACCGGCCAAGTGCTGTGGATTTGGTTTAGAACCCCGAGCGGATTAAATCCGTCAGTGGCAAGTCCTAATATGACGTTTCGCGGGTCAGCTGCAAAATCAGGGTACAGCCGATCGAATTCTTTCCATGCCTCTCCGTCTGTAGGATGCCTCATAACATCGTCATTTACCCGTCTTTCTTTATGCCGTCTCATATCGGTTGCGGTATGCATCGACATGTACAATCGCTGCAACCTAGGCTTCAATGGAAGATAACGCATTACTTTTTGGGGAATCTTGGTCTTTCTATTTTGTGATGTCATTTTAAACCTCGGCTCATTACATACAGGGCATTTATCCAACTATATGTTCTCCTTATAGAACAATATACAATTATTTACACATGCATGAATTTTTTCATACCCTAATCCGAGACCCTTCAACACTTTTTGGGCACTTTTATGATCTTCAGGTAAGCAATTGTCCTTTGGAAGCATCCTCTTGATAACTCCCAAAAAGTAATCAAAACACTTGTTTGACAAACGAAACTTAATCTTGCCATGCATCAACTCCACAATTGCCGTGAGCACCGAAAAGTTATCGCAACCCGGATATAATTCTTGCTTGGCATTTTTCAATAGTTTTTCATAGTTTTTGAATGCTTCACTGTCCATGGTTGGACGATCGTCATCTCCCCCTTCCTGATCTTCCCCTTCCTGATTGGTGTTGGTCGAGGCATATGGATAAACATCATTTAGAATATCCATAACTTGTTCATTAGGATCCACATTAGATTCAACATTCTCCACTCGTGTCACATATGAAGACGAAGCTTGGTCTAATCGTTCTCCATGATGATACCAAGTAGTATAGGTCTCCATCATCCCATTTCTTACTAAATGAAATCGAACATTTTCGAATGTCTCCCTTATTAAGTTGTTACACCTTCTACACGGACATCGGATATGAGTTGAACCTAGGTTGTGTCTAGTTGCGAATTCAATGAACTCATTTATTCCATCCAAGTATTCAATAGCACATCTATTCGGATTCTGTATCCACTGCTTGTCCATTTTGTCTGCAATCCCAATAAAAGTACAAGAATTACAACAACTTCAACTATTGTCTTGTCACCTTATTCCTCCGGTAAGGGCCTATCCCATTCAGGAATGCACAGTTATGTGTCGTAATTTACGATTCCAATGGATTAAATTTCGACGTGGGCAAATTTTGGCAGCATCTCCTTACAGTTCTTCAAGTGCACGCCGTAGATACATAATATCCACTGTGTACTCGAAGAACATCAGGAAATGTTACCAAAATTTCCGCTATCGAAACCTAATCCGTGAACCGCAAACTACAACACATAACTATGCATTCCCAAACTGTCCAAAAAATGGGACAATTCAAGAATTAATTGGACCGCAGTCATGCTTTTGCATCCATGCACGAAATCCAACTAATTCTCAAACGGGAAACTAAGCTTTTTTTGAAAAAAATGTACAAAGTTAAGTAGTATTAACTTCGTACAACACAAAACAATTTTGTAATTGAATTACAAAAATATGTGCATACAAATAAATTAAATCACAAAATATTAATACTTCTAAACTATAATGTTGATGGCCTTAGTTTTTATTTGTTTATACTAATTATATCATAGAATATACATATTAAGGAAATTTCAACCGTATAGCACAAATTAAGGAAATTTCAAGGGGAAACCAACATTTCTTACAATTTCTTCTATGTAAATATATAAGTTAACCCATATGCAAAATTAATAAAGATTACTAAAGGGCATAGCAAGTAGGCAAAGGTACCTAATAGGTAAAATTAATAAAGATTACCTGCTTGTTCAAAGGAATCAGAAACGGAAACTACCGGCAGCACCTAGCAGATCAAAACATTTAACCGCAAAAATTGAGCTTCTTCATCATTGTAGCGTAAGCAGGATGGACAAGGGCAGGTAGTCTGAGTCTACGCTTAGATATCTTCGACTGCAATAGATATAAAATTTCATTAATTTCAAGAGCGAATTGGTACGTCTAAAGTTTTGGTCTACCAAAACCATTCTCAAATCATGAATGCACCCCAGACCAAAAATAAAATAAATATTATGAACTTTTGTGATTTTGCCCTCAACATGGGCCCAGACCATTCATATGAATAAAGCTTTTTGAATCAGCTGTTCTTCTTCTTTTCATTGTATGTTGTGTCCAAAGCTTTTAGAACAAAATAATAAATAAAAAGCCAATGACTTGGGAATAAAATTGAAATTCTATTCACATTCAAGAAATCATGACCAAGAAGCCTCTAATTGGACATGGATTGTCGTCTCCGAATTCTTCACAGAGGGTAGCATTTCATTTTCCTAAAGAGAGAGTGGCAGAGCTCAAGTCCAAGGCTAATATTGAGATCGGGGCCACAGACAATAACACGATCTCGTCCCTTGAAGCACTCAAGAGTGAATGGCTATGCTTGTTACACGCCACTCTATGTCCTTGTTACTCACCACACTTTGTTAAAGTTTTAGCAGTTTCCAAGTTCATGTGATTGGATATCATTTTCTCATGATGCCTATCAATTAAAACACTAAATTTGTTAATTGGGTTTTATAAGTAACTATATGTTGCTGAACCAATCAATTTAACTAATTAGTACTTAATGATAATTAATGATAAGACCAAGTGATGGATCGTGACTTGTGAGCATAGCCATGGTACTAGCAATTGGCAAATGATGATTTATGTTCTGATTGTGTAGGCTTGTTATGTTGGGGTGTTCATAGAAGTGCAGAATCCACATTCAATGGCTTGTTATTGTGACATGCCCTGTAGGGGAGCTACTACAACATGGACTAGGGTGGGCAGCCTTCCTAATAAACAAAAAATTTGCTTCGCTGAAGGCTGAAGAAGCTAGGAAGTACATGGAGGATTGGGTAAAAAATTAAAATCATGACTGGTCTGGGGCCATGATGAGGCCAAAAGTTCATAAAATAAATATTATAAACATTTGTGATTTTGTCCTCAACCTCAAGATATGCTGGGGTCTACTAAAACCATTCTCAAATCATATAAGGAGAAAAAAGGAACATTTGCAATAAAAGGAACTGAAGTTTGATTGAGTAGGTCAAGACCCATTAAGAGATTTAGCTGCACTAATAGCAATGGACAAGCATACATACCCGTTCATGTTGCTTCACCGGCAGAGAGATAGGGGAGGGAGGTAGCTGCTGCAACTAGTTTGCAGTTTCTAACTCCCAAACTGATTAAATGTTCTGAAAAAAGTAGTTGACTTTGCGCGACGCCACCTACGTCACGCAAAACAGCTTTGCGTGACGGATGTTCATCAGCGTCGCGCAAAACATCTTTGCGTGACGTATGTAGCGTCGCGCAAAGCTGTTTTGCGTGACGTAGGTGGCCGGCGTCGCGCAAAGTCAATGAAAAAGCGGCAATGTCATCTTGGTTTGGCGCCAAAACATTGCGGGACGCACAAAACATTGCGCGACAAAGGCCGACTTCACGCTAACCAGTTTTGCACGACGTAGGAGCACTTACGTCGAGCAAAACTGGTTTGCGTGACGTCGGCCTTCGTCGCGCAAAGGCTATTTGCGTGACGTTTTGTATTTGGCGTCGCGCAAACATACTTTGCGCGACGAATTTTGCTACGTCGCGCAAAGCTGTTGTTGTACTAGTGTAACCAAATCTTTCTGTGCTAACCTAACATACCGATGCCACACCTTTTTTGTGTGGTGAACGTTCTTCTATTTTTTCTCCGAAATTGTAAAACATGGTTAATTTTTCTGTTTTAGTCAATTACACTTTTGAATTTTTATAATAACCAATTTTATCTGCCATTAGGTATTAGAATTTTTCATGCAGCATTTTGTCCATCTTTGTCCACGTGAGAGGCTTGAGTTAAAAAAGTAGTCATGTTGTCCCTCCTTAACACCATATCCGCAACCAATTGCCCTTCCTCCCTTTTGTTTGCTTGAAGTTAATTATGAGTCAGACAAAATGAGTTGTTTGGCCTCATAAATTTCCTCAAGTGGACGAGCTGAAAATTTTGAAAATCTAAACGGTAGGACGAATTTAGTTAATTATAAAAGTTCATGATAGAATTAGCTAAAGTTAAAGTTTATAAGAGAAATTCATAGCGCCTTACAAGTTTAAGGAGCAATTAGCAAATGCGTAAAATAATTAACGCATAGTTAGAATCCACATAACTATAAATAAAACTACAAAGTAGAGTTTGATCAAGGCTTCAAGGGCGCCCAAGTTCAATTTGAAGTGTCACTAATATCAATAAGGGTAGAAACTTCATTTTCCAACTCTTCATAAGGGCCCGGAACCTATGTGGCATTCCTCATTTACGTAAATTTAAGTAATAAGTACACCCCATTGATCTAGATCAAAATCAAAATTAGCTTTTAATAATTATTAAAAAGCTATATTGATCTTCAATTTAGGGTCAGTTTGGGATTGTTGGGCTTTTAAAAAAAAAATACTTATGTTGTGCTTTAAGAATAATCAGCTGCAAAATAAAGCAGTTGAGTGTTTGATAAACTGTATTTGAAAGTGTTGTGAGGAAAGTGTTGTGAGTATGAAAAACAGTGTAAAAGTATTTGGTAAATTTTAATGTAAAGGTGATATAATTGTAATAACTGGACATGATAGTGTGGGCGACGACGATGACAACGGTGGAGAGGTCAATGGTTGTGGTGGTGATGGTGGTGGTGCCAATAAAGGGATGTGGTCGTTGGGCTATAGAGGTAAAAATGGTGGTAGGGGCAACGACAATGGTGAAGTGCGGTTGTGGTTGTGGTTGTGGTTATGGTGGCAATGGTGGCGGTTGTGTTTATGGTGGTGGTGGTGGTGGTGGTAACAACGAGGGTAGTAGCAATTGTGGTTGTAGTGGTAGTGGTGGGGTGGGTATGGTTGTGGTGGTGGCGTGATTTTGGTGTGGTGGTGGTAATGACAATGGTGTTGCAAGTGGTAGGGTTTGTAGTGGTAAATAGTGGTGCTATTTTATCTCTTAGGATAAAATGTGTCTACATGGAGAAATAATTTCAATTTTTAAATTAATAAACGTATTATAGGAATTAAAAATATTAAGTAAAGGCTCAACTCAGCTTTTTATTAAAGCAACTTTTAAAATTAACTTACAAGCTGCATTTAAAAACTGTTGTCTAGAAACCATTACTTTTAAACTAAGTATGAAATTTTATTTTTACTAAACACTTTTTTTTACTATTGCCACTTAGTACTACGGTCTAGTGGTATTCCTCGTCACTTGTAAGTGAGAGGCTTTAGGTGTGATTCTAGCCAAAAGCGAATTTGAACTACATTATTGCTAGCTTATTGTGAGGCTAAGTCACCCCCTCCCCCTTAGTGTAGATAATATCATTTGTTCAAAAACATTTTTTTACTGCTTAACTTTATCTTGGTAAAAAAAAAAAAAAAAAAAGGAAAAAAGAAGTAATACCAAATTGAGCCTCAATACTGTTAATATGAAGAAATATAGAAGTGATAGGAAGAAGAGTTATGAGAGAGAGTGGCAGAGAACAGAGAGAGAGAATTCAGTATTATTTTTCTTAATCATGAGGTTATTACAATCATCTCTGTTTAACAGATTACACAACAACCTAACTAACTTCTCTCTTCATCGACATGTGTCTCAATCTAGACCTTCCATACTCTTCATTCCCTAACATGCCCCTTCAAATTCATGTTTGAAAGGACCAAGCACAAGGTTGGAACAATGAGTATTGAAGAGTGAAGTATTGAGTCATCTGGTGCTGCGCCGGATTGAATGACAAGGCTATAGCCAATAAGTTGTCACAAAAATCACTTGAGAATTAGGCAATTGAGCTTGTAACACTACTACAATATTAGCTTTAAGTGTTGGATGATGGAGGCAGTTAATAAGCCATAATGTCAGATAAAAGATATCCGACACATCATTTAGTTAGTGTCAGGTAAAAGTGAATTTACTGTCAGATTAAACCGACATAAAATTATTATAACCGCCAATATTTGTGAATTTAAAAAAAATATATTTTTCTATATATTTTGTCGGTTTTGAAGTTAATGGTGGCGGTTATAACCGACAGAAAACGACAATTTTATTATTTTAGTATTCTGGCAGTTGTAACCGACATAAATTGATGATTATTTTATTATTTTTATGCCAAAAGTTTGTTGTTCATTCAGATTTCTTTCACTGCTTCATCTTCAATCCTCAATCTTCATCTTCAATCTTCAATCTTCATCTTCAATGTTCAATCATTTTCTTCTCTTCATCTTCAATCTTTTTGTTCTCTTCATCTCACAGTAAGTTTTTCATTTCTTTTGCTTCCATACTTTTTATCTTCTATTTCTTTCTTCATCAAGCACTTCATATGTTTCTTCTCTTCATCTCACAGTAAGTTTCTCATTTATTTTGCTTCCGTAGTTTTCATCTTCTATTTCTTTCTTCATCAACCATTTTGTGGCTTATTTTTATTTTCTGATTTGATTTTGCAGGGGCTTTATTTAGTTGGCTGACTACGTAAAGAGTAGATCGACGACATAATTCTTCAATAGTTCAGGTTTGATTACTGAACTTCTTCATGTTTAAATTGTTTGTTTAACACACAAGATTATTTATTTAGAGATTTTAATTTAATTGGTAAGATAAATTAGAAATATTTGTGTTCCATTAGTTTATTTTATTTACTTAAATTGAGATAAATATTATTTGTAAATATTTATGTTAAATTGACAATATTTAATATACCATAAATTGGTAATATTTAGTAATATAGGTATATATTATGTTGATTAATTAAACATTTCACTCTAATTGCTATGAGGATATACAAAACTTAAATTTAATAAATAATCAAGAGTGTAGATACTAGAATTTTTGTTAACCTTTTATTGTTTTTTTAATTTGTTTTACTGTGATAGGTGTTGGAAATTAAATTGCAATTGTGATAGTTCTAGGTTGAAAGATAGGGATTGAAATTTCTAATAGTTATGCCTACATTGTAGGCATCTTAGGTTCAACGTAATATTTGCTCTCGTACAGTGGTAAAACATGGAAAAGAGTTGGTTGACAATATCACGAAATTTGGAAGCGTATATAGATGGAATTAATTTGTTTTTGGATCAAGCAGTTGTGAATGGTGATGGTCCCGATAAGTTTAGATGTCCTTGCAAAAGATGTTGTAATCGATATACTTTTGTTAGAAAAACTATTGTCGAACATCTTGTGTTGTATGATATGGATAAAGATTACAAAAATGCTTCGTGGCGACATTATGGGGAACCTTTCACTGGAGAGCAAAATATGGGGATTGGAGAAAAAGGTGTTGGGCCATCTACTAAAACAGGAGATCGGTTGACTGGTATTCATGATGTTCTTAATGATGTATTTGTCCAACCATTAACAGAAGAAGGTGTTGGACTGTCTACTAAACCCCTTTCTGGGGAAGGGCGTCCGGAAGAGGTCGAGACTTTTTTTAAGTTGCTTGAAGAAGCAGATCAAGAATTGTGGCCAGGTTGTAAGGAATTTAAAAAATTGGAGGCGGTTGTAAGATTGTGTTAGATCAAGTGTTTAGCAAGAATGTCGGACGAGATCTTCACCACGTTACTCGAGTTAATTAAAAAAATGTTGCCTGATGGAGATTGTTTGCCTGAATCTTGTTATAAGGCAAAAAAACTTATAAATGACTTGGCTATGACGTATGTGAAGATTGATGCGTGTCCCAATAATTGCATGATCTATTGGAAAGACACTGCAGAGTTGACCGCATGCTCAATTTGTGATGAATCAAGATATAAAAATGTTAATGAAGAGGATGGCTCTAGAAAAAAAATCGCAGCTAAGGTTATGTGGTATTTTCCTTTAAAACCATGATTGCAGTGGTTGTATATGTCGAAGCATACAGCTGAACATATGAGGTGGCACGCAACTGAATGTTCTAGGGATGGGTTTATGAGACATCCTTCAGATTCTCCAGCATGGAAGCATTTGGATAATTTATATCCGGAGTTTGGATCAGAAATTCGAAATGTCCGATTAGGGTTGACCAGTGATGGATTTTATCTTTTTGGAAAAATGAGGCAAGACCATAGCACATGGCCTGTGGTGCTTTTAGTTTACAATTTACCGCCCTGGATGTGTATGAAGCAACTGAATTTGTTGTTGTCTCTGTTAATACCAGGACCGTGTAGTCTCGGTAAAGAGATTGATGTGTACATGGGTCCATTGATTGATGAGGATACGTATTCCAACCAGAATATTACGATGAAGGTTCCTGTTTTATGGACTATAAGTGATTTTCCGACTTATGGTATGTTATCAGGATGGAGTACACATGGATATAAAGAATGTCCACATTGCATGCATGATAAAGAATCTATTTACTTGCCGGTGAGTCGTAAGATTTTCTATTTGGAGCATCGACGCTTTCTTCCTGTTGATCATAGGTTTCGAAGGCAAACCACATCTTTTAATGGTTGGCGAGAACATCGTAGTGCACCAAGGCAGTGGACTAGGTTTACAATGTCTTGAACAACTTTGTACTTTGAGATTTACTTTTGGAAAACCAAAGAAAGATGCTTCGGTTGGGCAACGCAGAAAACGAACTGAGAAAAATGCTTCAGTGGAAGAAGAAATCTATTTTTTATGAACTACCTTATTGGAGGCATTTGTTGATTAGACACAATCTTGATGTTATGCATATTGAAAAAAATATATGTGACAATGTAGTGGGAACATTGTTAGATATAAATAAAAAGTCTAAGGATGGATTGGCTGCACGTGCAGATCTTGAAATCTTAAACATAAGACATGGACAACATCCACATAGGGAAGGAAATAGAACAGTTCGACCTCCAGTATTGTTCACGTTGAAAAGAGAAGAAAAAACTGCATTTTGTGAAGTGTTGTCTACTATTTGGGTTCCCGATGGATATTCATCAAATTTGTCGCGATGTGTGCATGTGAATGAACGAAAAATACATGGATTGAAAAGCCACGATTGCCATGTTTTAATGCAGCAGTTACTCCCGCTTGCAATACGTGTGGTTTTGCCTAAATCTGTTACTATGATATTATTAGAGTTGAGTGCAATTTTAAGACAATTGTGTAGCAAGAAGGAGTTTGAGGAAGGTTTCAAGCAATTGAATTCAAGTAGTGTAAAATTCATTTCCTGTCGGTTTTAGACTATTTTCTGTTAAAAAATTCATTTCCTGTCGGTTTTAGACTATTTTCTGTCAAAAAATTCATTTCCTGACGCTGACAATTTTGTCGGTTAGTATATCCGCCACTGCATCCATTTTCTATCGGATTATGCTTAATATCCGACATTAACATATGTTTTTTGTCGGTTATTATGCGACACTAATAAATGGTTTTGTAGTAGTGTAAGACTTGAAGAAGTTCCTGAATCCAATCCAATTATGCAGCAGCGGTAGATAGAGCTGCAATCCAACAATTAAGAAGGAAGAAATCATTCTCAAAATACATCCAAGATATATGCTTCTGAACGAAAACTTGGGGCCTCCACCTTTGTCAGTAATTAGCATATGGTACGCTAGCTTAAGATCAACAATACTTGCACCATCATATAGCCTCTCGATGCATGCATTTCGTCAAGTATTCCAATGGTCCGACTGGAATGGAAATTTTTAAGGATGTGTTCCTATTTTGAGTCCTATTTGGATTCCCTGGATTTAGGTTCTGTGACGAGATGTTATAGCTTCATATAGTTCATTCAACTTGTTATCCGAAGTTGAGTAGAGAATGCCGCCAACACCCTCAGTTGCAACCTCGTAAATGACTTCTTTGCCAAAATTTGATCAACTAGCTTTTCGACCAGCACATTCTGAACTACCAACACTTGCCTTCGAATGATAGTATCCTTTTTACCGCCCTCAACTAACTGGAGGCCATCATCTAGACTCATATCGACTTCATCTAATTGCAAATGATCTGAGCACTGAGATGATAGCATCAACGGAGTATGGTTGTGTGAATCAAACAAACAACTCAATAGATAAAATAGCTTTCTTAGTTGCCACCATTTCCAGCTTCTCATCAAACATGTTTTCTATTCTTTCCTTATCAGCTCCTTCACTAGTTGTGTCGTTAATCACACCATGTTCTATTGGAATATAATCTCCCTTCTTGCCATAAATAATTTTCTGTGAACAAATTTGACATGTAGTACTTCCAGGTGGTGGAGAATTAGGATATGAAGATGGAGGTGAGCCAAGAACTCTTAGTGAAGATTGAGGAAAAGACTTGTAGGTATTAAATCTTAGACCATTATTGTAATGGAACCACCATTTACCACGGTTCTTAGACTGAGAATTTTGATAAGCACCATTATAACCACCAACATTATTACCATAGCTTGACTGACCATCAATATGACCATTGTAAACCCCATTATCATATAGCTAGATTGGCATGAACTAAAGTTAGATTGAGCATGATAACCACCATTGAAACCAGCATATAACTGAGAGCTGGAGAGAGGAAAGAAAGAACCTTGTGTCTGACATTCACCAAATTTAGTTACCACAGTAGACATAAGGGGTGCCATAGAAGCACAATCCACAATAGCTTCCTCAGCGAGCAATTGTTGACAAAAGTTCTCGAGTGAAATAACACCCTCACACCCTCCAATTACACATTTGAATGTGTTGTACAATGAGCATAAACTCTTCATCAGCAAGTGTGACACCAAGAACAGAAAGTCCATCCCTTGCTTCATTAATTCTTCGAAGAAACTGGGAAATTGAATATGATCCTTTCTTTATGTTGTAAAGAAAAGTCTGTAACTTGATTATACTGGTTTTTGTACTTGGTAAGAAAATGGTTTACGAGACGAACTAATGTGATAAAAGTTAAGCACTCAAATTAAACCCTCTTGTTGTCAATTGTAGTAAGTATGCAAGTAGGGATCGTTCTGGACCGGGGATTAGGAGGGATTGCTAATCGACTCTAAAAACACAAAAATAAAGTTAAAAACGTTTGAAAAGGTTCACGAGACTTAAAACAAGTTAAAAACACTTAAAACGGCTTAAAAACACTTTGTGGACAGATTTAAAACACTAGGGATGGTTTTGGACGAAAATTGGTTTTGGTTTGACTCAAAACACTTGAAAACACAAAGAAAACATATTTTAGACACTTTAAAACAAGAAAGTAAAAGGGAGGTTTTGGTTTGGACGAATTTGAAAGTAAAACAAACTGATTGTAAAGTAAACAAGTTCGAAAACGAATTTGAAAACTTTGATGGTTGATGGGCTAGCTAGAGGGTCCTTCGCCACACATGACACACTTGTACATAAATCGATCTCCAATTGCTTTTCAATGAACCATGAATCTCAACACCCCAGATTAACCGTGAATGCACTAATTAACCCTCAGATTTTCCTTATGTCATTGAGTTGGAAGAAATGCATACGACAACCCAAATTATTCTCCAACGGTCCCCTACATGAATGCATAGAAGAGATACAATTAGAGATCATTAAGTTCCATGAAAATCATAAGTGTTGACAAGGCATTCGTAACTATGAATGCATGATACGTTTGCCAGGAATCCAATTAACGCGATTGTGACAAGCAACCTTCACTACTTGTGAATATAAGTTCGTAACGATTAGGTGAAACTCCCTTATATTCTAGCATCAAATTCCTGCATGAAAACTAAGTATGCATCCTTAATCAACCTACAAGAACAAGTTATGAATAAAACAGTTAATTGAATTGCATTCACGATTCATCAAATGTGCATTCACGATTCATCAAATCACAATTGGAAAAAATAAATTCATATCTCAAGCATGTTCATGGCTTCGAATTCCCCCCTAGCTAAGTAGGGGCTTAGCCACTCTTAGTCACAACAAAATCAGAGAATATTAAAGTAAACATTGAAATTAAGAACGAAGTACACCTAGAATGCTCCAATCTTCAAGCTTGAAACGTCAAAGGCTTCCTTCTTCTCTACCTTGCTGCGGCACAAGTGTCTCAGGTTGGTATGGATGTGTTTGGATGAAGGGATGGAAGTTTAGAGAGAGAGTGGCTGCGGCAAGGAAGGGTTTTGGGCTGAATGTGTGTGAATGAGTGAATGATGAGTGAATGAATGAAAAGGGTGCGGCCAAGCTTGGTATTTATAGAGAAAAGGTTAAGGCACAGCTGGGATTTATTTAGGTAACAAAAATTAAACCAAAACCTAAGGGGAAATAGGATTTAAAGTCATAAACCTAAGAGAATTGGGCAATAAGGTGCTGCTGGACAGAAATCTAAAGGGGAAAGGTAAAGTCTATGCGGCAAGGGAAGAAAACAAAAGGAAAGGTCTTGCAAGGCAAGGAAAAGTGTTTCCTTGCTGTTTTAGGGTCCTAAATTAAAAGGGAAATGTGAGACTTGTGCAGCAAGAAAGGCAAGGTAAAGGGAAGTTGAGGCTGAATGGGAAAAGAAAGGGAAAGGTCTGTCCCTTGTGTGGCAAGGATAAATAAGTGTAGAGGGAGGTGCGGCACCCTTCTTAAGCAAGGAATTAGGTGTCCCAAAATGTCTAGGATTTCCTCTTTGTGGTTGAAACCTTGATAAAATAGGATTAAGAAAGTCAAAGGTCAAAGTAAGGAAACTTTGACTTAGTCAACCCTTCTTCTTCTTGGATTCCTTTTCCTTCTTTGACTTGAATTAATTTTTCCTTCTCTCTTTAGCTGATTCCTAGCATGCTTTGGTCTTCAATTTCGTCCATCTACATTGCTCCAAGCATAAGCTATCCAAAACATGCCCAAAACTGCTCCAAAAGGCTCCAAAATGCACTTTCTTGATACTTTGCCCCTTGGGACCTACAAACACACGAAAATAGCTTAAAATACTAAATTAATTACTAACAATCAACATAAATGCATGAAAACAAGCTAACTAAATCGCATAAATATGCTCATAAACAATCACTTTAGTGCCAATTAAATAGGACCGAAACTTATCTAAAGCAAAGACAACAGCAAGAAGTTCTTTTTCCGTTGTGGAGTAGTTCAATTGGGCATCATTCAGGGTCCGAGAGGTATAGTATATAACATGCGGCTGCTTGTCTTTTCTTTGTCCCAAAATAGCTCCAAGTGCATAGTCGGATGCATCGTAGATAAGCTCGAAAGAAAGGCTCCAATCGGGTGGCATGATGATGGGGGCCGAAGTGAGCTTCTCCTTGAGGGTTTTGAATGCCGTCTCACACTCTTGATTGAACTCGAAGGCCACTTCTTTTTGGAGTAAACGGCACAAGGGTTGGGCAATTTTAGAGAAATCCTTGATAAATCGCCTATAGAATCCTGCATGGCCAAGAAAAGAACGAACCTCCCTCACCGAAGTGGGAGAGGGTAAGTGACGTACAAGATCTATTTTGGACTTATCAACTTCAATACCTTGTTCGGATATGATGTGCCCCAAAACTATACCCTGTTTTACCATAAAATGACACTTTTCCCAATTGAGAACAAGGTTAGTTTCAACGCATCGTTGCAAGATCAAGGTCAGATTATCCAAACAATTGTCAAAAGAATCCCCAGACACACTGAAATCATCCATAAACACCTCAATAATCTTTTCAACAAAGTCGGAGAATATACTTAGCATACACCTTTGGAAAGTGGCAGGTGCGTTGCATAAACCGAATGGCATGCGACGATAGGCAAAAGTTCCAAAGGAACACGTGAAGGTGGTCTTCTCTTGGTCATCCGGGGCTATCACAATTTGGTTATATCCAGAATATCCATCAGGAAAACAATAAAAAGCATGACCGGCTAACCTTTCAAGCATTTGGTCGATGAATGGCAAAGGGAAGTGATCTTTCCTTGTTGTGGCGTTGAGCTTCCTATAGTCGATGCACACTCACCATCCAGTTTGAATTCGTGTAGGCACAAGCTCGTTCTCTTCATTCTTGACAACAGTAACTCCAGACTTCTTGGGAACGACTTGAATTGATGAGACCCAACGGCTATCGGAGATAGGGTAGATCACTCCACAATCTAAGAGCTTGATTATTTCCTTCTTCAGAACTTCCATCATTGGAGGGTTGAGACGGCGTTGAGCTTCTCTAGATGGTTTAGCCCCCTCCTCAAGAAGTATGTGGTGCATGCAAGTGGTGGGACTAATTCCCCTAATATCGGCCAAGGTCCACCCTATGGTTGTTTTGTATTCTCGTAACACCCTCACAAGCTTCTCTTCCTCTTGTGCCGTGAGACTTGAAGAGACAATGACGGGCAACATCTCGTCTTGGCCCAAAAACACATACTTTAAATGGTCCGGCAACGACTGAAGTTCCAGAGAAGGTGCCTGAATAACAGAAGGTAATAACTTAGTAGAAACTGAACTTGAAATTGAGAGCGGAACCTTACCATATTGTTGTGGTAGTGACTCAAGGGCAGCCACAACTTCTACAACTTCTTCATTGAAGGGCACAGCAATGGAGTCTGGGGTATGGCCGTGGGGTTGCAAAGCTCCATTGTCTTGGTTTTTGAGTTCTATGCCCTTCGTAATGGTTGTTTCAAGGGCGTCCTCGTTCAATTCCTCAAGATACGCCTGCACCAAAGAATCAATAACATCAATAGAGAAGCATGAATGATCATCAACGGGATATCTCATAGTTTCAGAAATATTAAAATCGATAACTTCCCCATCGAATTCTATTGTTCAAGTTCCTTTGAACATGTCGATCTTTGTTCGGGCAGTCTTCATGAAGGGTCTACCAAGGAGAATCGGTAGAGATGTGGAATGGGCTGAATCTTCCATGTCTAAAACGTAAAAATCAGCCGGGAAGATCAAATGGTTCACCTGCACTAAAACATCCTCCAATACTCCTTTCGGATAAGCGTTAGAACGATCAGCCAATTGTATAATCACACCATCCTTTTTCAATTCACCCAAGTTCATAGATGCATAAATAGAGTATGGCATGACATTTATAGATGCACCTAAGTCTAGCATTGCATGTTCAAAGCGAGTGGTGCCAATTACACAAGGAATCGTAAAACTGCCCGGATCTTTGCATTTAGTAGGCAATTTACGTTGCAAGACGGCTGAAACGTTTTCACTTACCTTAACTACCTCTTTGTTCGCCATTCTTCTTTTGGTTGTGCATAGCTCTTGAGAAACTTGGCATACTTCGGGATTTGTTTAATGGCATCAAGGAGCGGAATGTTTACTTGCACTTTCCGGAATGTTTCAAGAATGTCCTTCTCGTTCTCATCCTTCTTTGATTACCTGAACCTATGAGGAAAAGGAACATCGGGCAAGTTAGTATTAACTGAATTTGAGATTAACTTACCTTGTTTGGCCGAGTTAGGGTTGGTAGGTGCCTGCGGCAAAGGGTTTTTCACCCTTGCCGTGGGTGTGCTAGTGCTCCCCTCCTCTTCTTGCAGCTTGTCATCTTTTTTCTGGGTGGATTTGGGAGTGTCGGATTCGATTCCAACTTCTTTTCCACTACGCAAGGTGATGGCTTTGGCAGATTCGAATCCTCCCTTTGGATTCACATTCGTCGAACTAGGTAGCTTACCTTGTTCTCTACTGAATTGCCCCTTGAATTCAGCCATCTGTCCCATTTGTTTCTTCAATTCATCCACCTCTTTAGCTTGATTTTGCACTCCCTGCGACAAAGTGGTGAGTAACTGAATAACTTGAGCATTATCAAAAGACGAACCTGAGTTATTTTGGACCGGAGGTGGTTGAGGTTGTGGAGTTTGTTGAGGGACATAGGGTCGTGGAAACCCAGGGGGGTTTTGCCGAAATCCCCCTTGTTGTGAAGGTTGTTGGGGATCTCTCCACTTCATATTAGGGTGGTCTCTCCATCAGGGGTTGTATGTGTTCGAGTATGGATCGTATTTGGTTTGGTTTTGGCCTTGGAATCCAATAACATTGGCAGATTCCCATCCTCCATTCTCAATCAACTGTGGGCATGTCTCGGATTGGTGACCTTGAATAGAGCACACGCCACAAACTTGGTTTTCTTGTGGTTTTGATCCAATTACAGCCTGAGACACAAGAAAGGTAAGATTAGCTAATTGTGATTGAATTTCAGAAATTGCACTTACCTCATTCACACTTTGTTGCCGTGAGCTTCCCCACTGTCCAACACCTTCATATTGTTGTGCGTTGAGTGCTCGGTTTGCAATGAGAGTTTTGGCAGCCACCGGAGTTTTGTCAACCAACGCACCACCTACTGAGGCATCTAGCATCTGGCGTTCAATGGGGAGGAGTCCTTCGTAAAAGTATTGAATGAGCAGCTTCTCCTTCATTTGATGTTGTGGACATGAAGCTACAAGAGTTTTAAAACGTTCATAATAAGCTGGAAACGATTCACCTTCATTTTGTTGGATGCCACTAATCCATTTCCTCAAGAGAATGACTCTTGAAGTTGGGAAAAACTTCTCCAAGAATGCTCGTTTCATACTTTCCCAAGATGTAACTGTCCCAGGTGCTAGTTCATACAACCAATCTTTAGCCTTTTCCAAGAGAGAAAAGGGAAAAGCCTTCATCTTCAAGATGCTGCCATCAACATTCACCGGGGTCATGCTCGAGCAAACAACTTCAAACTCCTTTAGATGCTTGTTTGGATCCTCCATGGACAGCCCATGGTACTTCGGAATGTGATGCAACAAGCTTGACTTCAACTCGAACTCTTCTGTCTTGCCTTGAGCTATCGTGGGGTATTGGATACATAGGGGCATGGCATTGTCCACACCCGAGGCAGAAAGCTCTTTGATGGTTCGATTGTCCGTTGCCATGACTTGTACAACTTGTGCCGTGGGGACTTCTTCCTCCTCTACTTCGTGTTCTTGAAGCTCAGGTTCAGGGCTAGGTGGGTTAGACTCTTGTTGATTCCTCCTCCTTCTCAAAGTCCTCTCAAAATCGTCGTCACAGTCAAAGATGTGCTCACGAACTGGTTGAGAACTTCAGGTCATAAACTAGTACCTAAAACAAGAAACAAAACAAAGTCAGTAACTAAAATAAAAACAAACGAAAAAGAAACAAAAAGAAACAACGGGGGATTAGCAAAGTTGCTAATCCCCGGCAACGGCGCCAAAATTTGATGTGATAAAAGTTAAGCACTCAAATTAAACCCTCTTGTTGTCAATTGTAGTAAGTATGCAAGTAGGGATCGTTCTGGACCGGGGATTAGGAGGGATTGCTAATCGACTCTAAAAACACAAAAACAAAGTTAAAAACGTTTGAAAAGGTTCACAAGACTTAAAACAAGTTAAAAACACTTAAAACGGCTTAAAAACACTTTGTGGACAGATTTAAAACACTAAGGATGGTTTTGGACGAAAATTGGTTTTGGTTTGACTCAAAACACTAGAAAACACAAAGAAAACAGATTTTAGACACTTTAAAACAAGAAAGTAAAAGGGGGGTTTTGGTTTGGACGAATTTGAAAGTAAAACAAACTGATTGTAAAGTAAACAAGTTTGAAAACAAATTTGAAAACTTTGATGGTTGATGGGCTAGCTAGAGGGTCATTCTCCACACATGACACACTTGTACATAAATCGATCTCCAATTGCTTTTCAATGAACCATGAATCTCAACACCCCAGATTAACCGTGAATGCACTAATTAACCCTCAGATTTTCCTTATGTCATTGAGTTGGAAGAAATGCATACGACAACCCAAATTATTCTCCAACGGTCCCCTACATGAATGCATAGAAGAGATACAATTAGAGATCATTAAGTTCCATGAAAATCATAAGTGTTGACAAGGCATTCGTAACTATGAATGCATGATACGTTTGCCAGGAATCCAATTAACGCGATTGTGACAAGCAACCTTCACTACTTGTGAATATAAGTTCGTAACGATTAGGTGAAACTCCCTTATATTCTAGCATCAAATTCCTACATGAAAACTAAGTATGCATCCTTAATCAACATACAAAAACAAGTTATGAATAAAACAGTTAATTGAATTGCATTCACGATTCATCAAATCACAATTGGAAGAAATCAATTCATATCTCAAGCATGTTCATGGCTTCGAATTCCCCCCTAGCTAAGTAGGGGTTTAGCCACTCTTAGTCACAACAAAATCAGAGAATATTAAATTAAACATTGAAATTAAGAACGAAGTACACCTAGAATGCTCCAATCTTCAAGCTTGAAATGTCAAAGGCTTCCTTCTTCTCTACCTTGCTGCGGCACAAGTGTCTCAGGTTGGTATGGATGTGTTTGGATGAAGGGATGGAAGTTTAGAGAGAGAGTGGCTGCGGCAAGGAAGGGTTTTGGGCTGAATGTGTGTGAATGAGTGAATGATGAGTGAATGAATGAAAAGGGTGCGGCCAAGCTTGGTATTTATAGAGAAAAGGTTAAGGCACAGCTGGGATTTTTTTAGGTAACAAAAATTAAACCAAAACCTAAGGGGAAATAGGATTTAAAGTCATAAACCTAAGAGAATTGGGCAATAAGGTGCGGCTGGACAGAAATCTAAAGGGGAAAGGTAAAGTCTATGCGGCAAGGGAAGAAAACAAAAGGAAAGGTCTTGCAAGGCAAGGAAAAGTGTTTCCTTGCTGTTTTAGGGTCCTAAATTAAAAGGGAAATGTGAGACTTGTGCAGTAAGAAAGGCAAGGAAAAGGGAAGTTGCGGCTGAATGGGAAAAGAAAAGGTCCTTCCCTTGTGCGGCAAGGATATATAAGTGTAGAGGGAGGTGCGGCACCCTTCTTGAGCAAGGAATTAGGTGTCCCAAAATGTCTAGGATTCCCTCTTTGTGGTTGAAACCTTGATAAATAGGATTAAGAAAGTCGAAGGTCAAAGTAAGGAAACTTTGACTTAGTCAACCCTTCTTCTTCTTGGGTTCCTTTTCCTTCTTTGACTTGAATTAATTTTTCCTTCTCTCTTTAGCTGATTCCTAGCATGCTTTGGTCTTCAATTTCGTCCATCTACATTGCTCCAAGCATAAGCTATCCAAAACATGCCCAAAACTGCTCCAAAAGGCTCCAAAATGCACTTTCTTGATACTTTACCCCTTGGGACCTACAAACACACGAAAATAGCTTAAAATACTAAATTAATTACTAACAATCAACATAAATGCACGAAAACAAGCTAACTAAATCGCATAAATATGCCCATATCACGAACCCACATCTCCCGAGAACTATTGCTACCAATCACGCAGGAAATTGCGGATGAAGAAAGTGTTGCAGTAAGAAGCAACATCAAAGCATAATCGTGCGTTTTCCATGCTTTATACTCTATTCTTCAAGGCTAGCAAATAAACCATTTTGGAATACTGAATGTACATAGGTTGCTACATACTGAGGACGACCCAAATTTGATCCGTCAACGAATCCCATAATGCCATGGCCCTCAAGCAGCAACTGTAACAGAAAGTGCCATTTAAGGTAATTGGACTCGTCCAACTTGATAGAATTGGATATGGAGACCGAATAAATCAAAAAGTAATCGGTGATTGCAAGATTTGTAACTGATTTGCAGTGACCATTTTAAGAAAATTGAGAGGAAGATTTAACTGAGGAAAAAGGTCGAACACTTCATGTGTAACAATTTGCAGCTTGAGAAACACATACATGGGTAGTCGAAGTGCCTAGAAACATAAAGTAGACACAAGAAATGTATAGTGGAAGTTAACAGAGCTCCAAGAATCAAGATTCCAAAGCTTGGACACCGACGATTGAGCTGGTGAAAGACGACTCCAACAAAGAACTCAGCAACCACCACGAAAAAGAATCAAAACAGCAGAAGAACACAGGATCAGAGTTGGCGATTAGCCCAGTCCGGTGATGATACCATGTTAATATGAAGAGAAGCCATAGGAAGCAGAGTTATGAAGTATTTATTGGATGCGATCATACCAACTCACATGCACCGGATCCCATTAAGCGAGTTTAGGCGAGAGTAGTACTAGGATGGGTGACCTCCTGGGAAGTCCTCGTGTTGCATCCCCCGCCCCTCTTTTGATGTGATAGGTAGGAGAAGAAAAACAAGTTTGGTCGTGTTTTGTTGAACGCGCTCCACGCGCGCGATAGGAAAGAACGCAAAACTTCTCTCGTGACCTACGTCTCTCTGACGGCGCCGGAGCGGTGTGACCTAAGATCTCTCGGCTGTGTGAGATTTTCTGTCGGTAAGGTGTCGATTTCTGAAATATGCTGTGATAAATCATGGCAAATCTGTTTGAGGGCCCTAGGGCAAATTCTTGTCCACGGGCTTTTGCCATGGTTCCAGATTCCGCTCCTCTTCCCTGAAATTCGAATCCACCATCTATGAAGGCCAGGACCTTTACGTCAATCATCTCGGATTCTACTGAACGTGTTAGCATGAGTCAACTCCCAATTCCCATCATACGCGGCGACCAAATTTTCGTTAAAATTAGCGAAGATTTGTACCAACAACAATTACAATCCTTCCGTACCAATTTAATTGGTCGCTTATTGTTGCGCAAGGGTATAACCCCATTAAAGACTGCAGAGCTCAAATCATCCCTCGAGGCTTTATGGATGCCAGTCGCGCCGTGGCTTCTCGTCCCGCTCGGGAAGGGTTATTTTGATATCCATTTCAATACTGAAGATGACAAGAGGAGGATATGGGGAGGTGGAACTTGCACGTTACCGAATGGAATTTTTCGTTTATTGGAATGGCAACAAGATTTTAATCCAAATGACATTGCACCTCCTACACATGCTCAAGTTTGGATTCGAATATATGGGCTTAGCCAGGATTATTGGCATCCACGCCACCTTCTTGAAATTGCAAGGGGAGTGGGTACTCCTTTGCAACTTGATAAGGCCACGAAGGAGCGCCAGTTTGGCTATTATGCTCGTGCTTTGGTTGATGTGGACCTAGCTGTTGACCTCCCCTCCTCCATCATGGTGGAGCGTGAGGGTCATAGTTTTCCCATTGATATAGTTTATGAAAAATTGCCGGACAAATGTAACCATTGTGGAATCTTGGGACATACCGTTGATCGTTGCCGCCACCTTAAGCCTTCTCTAGCGGCAGGATGAAAGGTAAAAAACAAAACAGAGTATTGGGTTAGGCAACACCCAAAAAAAAGTGATTGTGTTGATATGATAGTTGTTGATAAGATGCAACCTATTGAAGAAGTATCATCCTCTCCAATTGAGTTGAACTCTCCTCTTGTTCAGCAACCGGACAATCAACTCACAGGTATAGCAAATGAAATAGTTGAATCAGCAGCCAATGAGATCATCAGTTTAGTGGCTGATTTAGTGGTGAATGAGCTAATGGAAGTGATTGAGCCAACTGTAAGTGCTTTAATTACTGGAAAAGCATTGCAGCTTGAGCAACGAAAAAATGTAGTTGGGGATGATGACAAGGCTATCACCCCTCATTCTCATCGTTTTGAAGTTAATTATGGTGATTTGGGTACTAATGTTGGTCAGCTTATGTGCCAGCATTCCCCTTCTAATTCTTCCGATCTTCAAGAATGTGCTAAAATTTGTGACATTGTTAATGAAGACGGAATGACTTTAGTTCTTTCAAAATCCCAAAAAGCAAAGATGAGGAAAAAGATTAGAGATGGGAATATTTCTACAGAAGTCAGGGAACCATATCCAACCCGTTCTAGGGTCCCCACAGAACGACTTGATTTATGAAGATTCTCTTTTGGAATGCCCGAGGAATGGGGAATGCTCCCACGAAACGGGTTCTAAGAAGAATGGTTCAACGTCATCGTCCATATTTAATCGGTATTTCTGAACCTTTTATTCAATTAAATTCTATTGCATTGTCTTTTTGGCGATCTTTACGCTTGTTTCCAGTTGCGGTTAATGACAGGGGTGACCTACAGCCAAATATTTGGTTGCTTTGTGATCCAGCCATCCAACCTTATATTTTATTGGCAACTGCTCAACAAATCACTATTTCTTGTACCTTGGATTCTGTCAGTTGTGTTATCACTTTGGTTTATGCAAAAACGATAATTATTGAGAGGCGTCAGTTGTGGCAAGACATGCGATTTATCAATTCCTCTTTTGCTAATGGTCCATGGCTAGTTCTAGGGGATTTTAATTGTGTTTTAGGCGCTCATGAAAAAAGGGGTGGGGTTCTACCCAAGGCTACTTCTTGTTCTGATTTTCAAGAGATATCTTCAGCTTGTGATTTGCTTCATTTACCCACAAAAGGATTGCCATACACTTGGACGAATAGAAGAGGAATAAAAAATCAAGTCGAAATGAGATTGGACCGTTGCCTTGGTAACTTTCAATGGATTGATGCGTGGTCTTTGTTGGAATGTTCCACTTTACCCCGTATATCTTCTGATCACTGTCCTCTTCTTGTTTCTTTCTCAAAGTTATCAACCACTCCAAAGGCTTCGTTTCGGTTTCATAGTATGTGGTTGGATCATCATGATTTTTTTTCCCTAATTGAGGATGTTTGGAAGTCTTCTAAATTTTATGGTTGTCCAATGTATGTGCTTGGTGCCAAGCTTCGTGTGCTTAAGTCTCGCATAAAAGTTTGGAACAAGTCGGTTTTCGGGGATGTTAATATGAAAGTTGATAGAGCTTTTGAGGCTTTAGATGAAATTCAAAAGGAAATTTCCAGCTTGGGTCCTTCAAAAGAAAGGTTTACAAAGGAGGATAATGCTTCTTTCTGCGTGCAAAAGGCTCTTATTGCACAGGAAAAATTTTACCGTGACAAGTTTCGCATTAAATGGCTTTCTGAAGGGGATAATAATACCTCTTTTTTCCATTCCATGGTTAAAATTAGGAAACTTCATCAGTCACTGGCAGTTATGAGAGATGGTAATAGGGTTCTTGATAATCAGATGGATATTAGTCAGCATGTTGTTACCTATTTTCAGGATCTTTTTTCTGCAGATAGTTCTGTGACGGACACAGGTTTGGTTGCTCGCACTATTCCCAATGTAGTCACTGCAACAGAAAATGAGTCTTTGTTAGCAATTCCATCTCCTGATGAAATTTTTGAAACTTTAAAGTCTATGGACCATTCTAGTTCCCCAGGTCCAGATGGTTTTGGCGGGTCCTTCTATTTTAGGTGTTGGTCCATTGTGGGTAATGACGTGGTTCAAGCAGTACAAAGTTTTTTCTCCCAAGGGAATATCTTGCCTCGCTTCAATTCTAACTTAATGATTTTAATTCCAAAGGTAGATGGAGCGAATTTGGTGAATCATCTTCGTCCTATTGCGTTGGCTAATTTTTCATTTAAAATTATCACTAAGATTTTAGCAGATCGTTTAAGCCCTATTGCTGCTCGTATTGTCTCCCCCAGCAGAATGCTTTTACGAAAGGACGATCTATTGTGGATCCCGTTATTCTCACTTCTGAATGCATGAACCTCCTTGATAGATGTTGTAAAGGTGGGAATATTGCAATCAAGCTTGATATTCGAAAGGCGTTTGACACTTTGGATTGGGGTTTTCTTCTCCGGGTTTTGGATGCTTTTGGTTTTTCAGCAGGTTTTGTGGATTGGATTCGTTATGTTCTAACTTCCGCTCATCTTTCTATCCTTATTAATGGTTCAGTTGAAGGTTTTTTCACATGTTCTCGTGGTGTTCGTCAAGGGGATCCTTTGTCTCCTATTCTCTTTTGTCTAGCTGAGGAGGTTTTTAGCAGGGGCTTAACGAAGATGGTGGAAGATGATCTGACTGACACTTTTTCAGTTCCCATGGGTATTGCTCCACCATCTCATGTTCTTTTTGCAGATGATATTATGGTTTTCATGCGTGGAACTAAGCGATCTATGCGTAACCTAATGCGTTTTGTAGAGGAGTACAGCTTAAATTCTGGGCAATGCATAAATAAACTAAAATCTTTAGTTTTTCTTGGGAAATATGCAAGCAGTCGGCATGCTATTATTCAAAAGGTTCTTGGTGTAAGTCGGGGAAATCTGCCTTTTACTTATCTAGGTGCCCCTATCTTTCTGGGTCGTCCAAAAAAGATATATTTTCAAGCCATTGGTGATAAGATTCGTTGCAAGTTGACGGCTTGGAAAGGTTCTTTGCTTTCGCAAACAGGGAGACTCCAACTTATTAATTCAGTAATTCAGGGAATCTTGGTTTATAGTTTTCAAATTTATGCTTGGCCTACTAATTTGCTACGTGAGGTTCAAGGGTGGATTCGAAATTTCTTTTGGTCTGGTGATCCGTTAAAACGAGGTATGCCTCTAATAGCTTGGACTTCTTGTTGTAAGTTGAAAGAAGAGGGTGGTTTGGGTATCCGAGATCTTTTTGAATCTAACCATTCTCTCCTTCTCAAAAGATGCTGGGATGTAATTTCTTCTTCCTCACCGGCTTCGAATTGGTTACGGAACAGATTTCTTAAAGACAACTTTCATTTTCTAAAGTCTTATAAAAAGTCTTCGGTTTGGTTGGGGCTTAAACAATTATGGCTCTCCTTTTATAGTTCCCTTCAATGGAGTGTTGGTGATGGCCGTAAGATTTCTTTTTTGTATGATAACTGGCTTGGAACCCCTTTGCTCTCTAATATTGGTGAGGTTGACATAATTCCTTTGAATTCTAAGGTTAAAGATTTTATTCAGGATGCAAAATGGTCTCTTCCCATTGTCTTTACTTCTTCTTTTCCTTATCTTTCGGAGAAGATTATGAAGACTCCATTGCCAATTACGCACATGGATGATGCTTTATTTTGGACAAGTTCTTCTTCGGGTACGGTTTCAGCTAAGGAGGCTTTTATTTTTTTTCTCATCTCATGCTCTGCGTAGAAAATGGGCTGCAATGGTTTGGCATCAATCTATTCAGCCACGCAAAAGCTTAGTAGTTTGGAAAGCTTGTCATGGAAGATTATTGACTGATGACTTATTGCAACGCCAAGGTGTGGCTATAGCTTCTTATTGCGCTTTTTGTCATAATGCTAGGGAATCTTGTGACCATCTTCTTCTGCATTGTCCTCGAACAGTTGCTTTATGGAACTGGATTTTCATTCTTTTTGGCAAGCGTTATGATCCTTGGCAATGCATTGAAGATATTTTTGATGGTTCTCTGGTCTCATCTTTCCCCAAATCTATTCGAAAACTTTGGTTCTTGGTTATTTGCAATTTCTTTTGGTGGCTTTGGCACAAAAGGAACAAGATCAGGTTTGAGAACAAAAGTTTTAGTATCGTTGAGTCCCAACGTTGTCTTTTACGGCATTGGAGGGAATCAGCTTCTATTTGTTTTTCTTCTTTCACTGGTTGTGTTTCGATTCCCATATTCTCCATGTTAAGGATTTCATCCCTTTCTTTGGATGCTCTTAGTTTTGTGCCTGTGTTTTGGCGTCCTCCTCATGTTGGGTGGATTAAGATTAACAGAGACGGGTCTTGTAAAGGGAATGGTCAGGTGGGTAGTGGTGGTGTTTTCCGTGACTCTAGTGGTCTTTTTTTAGGAGCATTTGCCTCCTCGTCTTCTTATCCAAGTGCAGTTGTTGCAGAGATTGTGGCTGTCATTGAGGCAATTCAGATTGCATGGGATAAAGAATGGCATAACATTTGGTTAGAGACAGATTCTATGCATGTCATCACCCTTCTATCAGCTCATTCCATGGATGTTCCATGGTTTCTTAAAGTTTCTTGGGCAAATTGTTTATGGCATATTGCTCGCATGCATTTGCGTTTTTCGCATATTTTCAGGGAAGGGAATTGTTTGGCGGATGTGTTTGCCAATTTTGGTGCAATGAATAGTAGCTTTACGTGGTGGGACTTGGTACCTGATTTTGCTGATGCGTCTTATAGAAGAGACCGTGTTGGGCTTCCATTCTTCCGTTCAAGCTCTTGAGGAGCAAGTTGTTGCTTTGGAAGTGGGTTTTGGTATTGAAATATGAGCAGTTGAATTATGGAAAATCAATTTCAGATGACTGAAGCTAAGCAGTCTTAAACTAGTCCATATCATTTTACTTTTCTTTTTTTCTTCATATTATTAATAAAATCTTGTAGAGGGGGGACGGGAGGGGGGTTTCTGGGTGCAACGGTCCTTTCTCCTTTGGGAGAGGGTTGGTGCCTCGCACACGACTGTTGACGAAGAGCTAATCTCGCCTAATCCGTCTCTACAAAAATAAAAAATAAATAAATAAATAAATATAAAAAAAAAAAAAGAGATAGTGGCAGAGAACAAAGAGAGAGAATTCAGTATTATTTTTCTTAATCAACAAGTTATTACAATCATTTCTTTTTAACAGATTACACCAGTGGCGAAGCCACAGCAGGGCAAGGAGTGGCGACCGCTCCTCCGATCGTTGGAAATTCACATGCAGACAAGGAATCCGCCCCTTGGGTTGTCGAAAAGCCACATAAAGAGCCATGGTGTCGGTGGGCTGCCTGTTGCAGAGGAAGGCAACTCCTGCGCGAGGAAGAACACAAAAGAATAAGTTATTTTAGAAAAAATCTTGTACCGAACGACGTCGTTTCAACATTCCTTTTTAAATGAAACATTGCGTTTTGTTACTTTTTCTTCTTTCCTTCTTTTGTTGCTTTTCTCCCTTTTTCTTTCCCTTTTTTTTCCTTCTAGCTTTTTTCCGTTTGACTTGGTTCCCTTGTTTTTAGTTAAATGGTTTGGCTTGGTCTCTCTTTCTTTTGGTTTGATCTTCTGATTGGTCCCTAATTATACTTTAAAAACATAAGTGCTTCAATGAAATATTTTAGATAAACCATACCCACAAAATACCACATAAAATAAGATTTTCAATACTAAAATTACCTTAATGTTGTTAATACAATATGGAGGAGGTTATTTCATACACAAATATGTTTTTTTTTTTTCTAGCCATCACTACTTTCAGTGAATTTCCTATGTGACTTTGAGGACTTGTTTCATGTTTCAAATAATAGGAAAACTAATGAAAAGAGCTTGAAAACTTTGAGTTTTAACCAAAATGACAAAAATGTGTTGTAAGTGAATAGTATCAGGAATGACTTTTTAGAGTAAAATGTCCTTAACATTAAAAGTGAACAATACCAGGAGTGTTTCGTTAAGACTCCCTAATTTAAATCCATCTAAGCTCCTGCCTAGATCTCGCCTAGGCACTTAGCTGCTAGGTTCTAGTTCGCTGTTTGACTAGCGCTTATCATTTTTTAGGATCTAATCCTAGTCAATTTAAGCTTCTTACATTGACTTTGATATTAATGCTTACAACCGCTTTGGTAGAGAGACTAATTTCTGCTATGAATTTTGAAACAAAACTTTGCTCTTCAATGTAAAAGCAACCGTTTCGATTGAACCTTGCACTCTTTTGAATTTCGCCCCTCCCCTCGGCAAATACTGGCTTCGCCACTGGATTACACAACCACCTAACTAACTATTCTCTTCATCAATTGACATGTGTCTTAATCTAGACCTTCCATACTTTTCATTCCCTAACAAATACAACAAGGATGTGTTTGTTTGGCTTCCCTAAGTATCACTGGATTGGCTACAATTCTTAGTCCGTGTTCGGTGCAAGTAAGGATTGTGTTTAGTATATATCTGGTACTATCCTTGATGGCCGTGAATTTGACCGCATAGATACTCCACAGGTACGGATTTTGAGCTTGATTATCTTGAATTATATTGAGCAGGTGCTTTTAAACAAACATGCAAACACTGTTCATCATACGACAATTATTCATATTTTGGAGTTATGGCTCATTTAGTGTCCTCATCTTGGGTCATCACTCATCAGCAATGATAGAAATTCAAGTGCAGTTTTTTGTTAGTGCTCAGGACTTTTCATAATACTGCAATTTTTTAAAAGTTTCAGGGAAATACACGACGAAAGGAAAAGCCTGAAAGAGTCTCCCTCAGTGGTGGCTACTAGGGTTATATGGGTAGTGGCATAGTGCTTTCAAAGAAGTGGTTTATGACATTTAAAATCAATACTAGTGGTACCCAAGTTTGTCCACCATCAATCATTTTGGTTTGTGAAAAATCTCTATTGACTTGAAGAAACCACCACTTCATCTGTGACAAAAATGCCCTCACGGAGATTTTCCATTAACATTGAAGTATTCTAACTCAGTGGAAATGAAGGCGGATGTAGATGATTCATCATGGTTGACACACCCCGACCCAGAATGTCCATCTGGACTCCGAATCGAGCTATGCTAGCCAACACCAGGAGGGTGACAAAGCCATAAAGTATAGTGATGTGGAAAATGTGAATAAATTTAAACCTAAAGTGCCTAAATATAGGAGTGCGCTTGTGAGTGAGAATGAACCCATTTCACACATGATGTTAGAGCATAAGTAAAGTACAGTAAAGTAGGATGAGAATTATACAATCGAAGGTAATCTCCAATACCAAGATTTTCCAAGAATCCTTGTCGATACGAAAGCTCAGCTACTAAAACCTGGAGGGGCGAAAAACAAGGGTGAGTGGGCCTAAAAATAAAGTTTTATAAAAATCTTTTTGAAAACATTATAGCCCATCGCCGTAAAACAAGTATAGTTTCCAAATATACATACTATGTATAGTATGAAAATACTTACCGTAGCCTGTAATATCTCAAGAATGCCATACGTTGCAACATTGCGTAAATAAACACATAACAACCGATATCACATAATCTCGCATAAACAAACATATCATATTGAGTGCTCATCAACACATGCTGACACACGAGTTCATGCAGAGGTATTCTCACATGAACAGGACTGGGTGTAATAATGATTTACGATTTAGTGCTACAATCACGTGAAGATTGGTGCTATGCGTGTCACATACGAGTTCTAATTGCCTATAGCAATCTAGGACAGGACTGGCACCTACAATGGATCCAAAGTGAGAGTACGGTGCGATGTGAACATACACGTGAAATACTGGCCCTGGCCCAGGCAAGTACTAACACCGGTGCAGCAACGATGAGTAGATAATGTAAATATGATCATGCCATAGTAATTCAACGATTTCTAGTCAATATAATATCATTCCTGACCATATATTTAAGGCATCCCCTTATAGTAAGCTTACCTATGCACCCCGTAGGATTATTTCATAATTTCCCAACAATAAGACATTCTTTCTAAACGTTAATTTAATTATGGAAATCACGTAGAAAATTCATTAATATATATATATATATATATATATATATATATATACTATATAAAAGAACAGACCCACTCACAAATCATGTCGTTAGGTCAAACCCGCCTCGCTGGCATTGAAGATCCTTGCAATGCGTTTCACCTAGAAATGAAACCATTTACAGAAATATAACGTACTAACGTAATTATGCATTTTTGTACAAAGTACGGCTAATAAAAGAACTATTTTAAAACGGTCGAATTTCAGAAAATGGATTGCAGATTCGGATTCAGCATGTTGAGAAACCTAAGAAGGGACCTCGGTTTCCTCCACGCGCCGCAGCATGCGCCACCACAAGGTGGCTACACTGGCAGCCACGCGCCGACAACCAACATGAGCCCACGTGCTTGCGAGTACCATCGTACTTGCCTTCCTCGCGAAGGCCTGCGTTTGAAGGTTTTAGCTCTGACTTCCAGAGCTCATTTTGAGCTCGATAGTCAACCAAAATTGATGATTCAAAAGCCATATTGAAGCTAGAAACGTGGAGAACAAGTCCATACCAAAGTTGGGCTGAGTTATCGTCAGCATTGGCCCATAAAATGATCTGAAAGTGGCCAAATAGTCACGGGTTCTTGCCGAAAATCTGGAGAATTTCTTCACCCGTGTCAATTTCGTTGTAACTATTCACCAAAACGCCTAAGATGGGTATAACTAGGTTTTGTTTGATCTACAATGAAGATTAGAGAGAGTCCCGAGGCTTACCTATGTTAGAAAAGGAGAAACTCATCGAAAAAGATGGCACTGGTTTCGTTCTAGAGCTCGAGGAAGAACATGCGAGGCATTGTGGTGATCTGAGATTGACAAGGAAACGGTAGCTCCGTCGTGCCAGCGTCCTCAATGATCACAGAGAAGAGAGAAACAAGGGAGAAGTGAGGGAACCCGATCAGCTCGTTTCTGAGTTTTGGGAAGAATGACAGAGTTGTGATGTTTAGATGGTGGTTCGGTGAGGCTTGTCGAAGGAGATAGAGTGATGACTGGTGTTGGTGGTCCTCGATATGGGTTGTACAGAGATGGTAGAGAGTTTGAAAAAAATGAAAGGTGAGGGATGCGAGAGTTAAGGAAATTCGAGAGAGAGAAAAAGTGAGGTGTCTGAGAGATTTGGAAGACACGGAAGTGAGGGAGGAGTATGAGGTGTGGGCCCCACGTAGTACACAGCCCAAGGCCAAAAAGACAAAATCAAATTATCTCCCGTAAACATGAAATTACTAAAACGCCCTTTACGATCGTAGTTCGTAAAATTTTAACCGTAGCTCCGATTTTGATTCCATTTACGCCTACGTGTTCGTACCATCAAGTACTTTGAGAATACGGTAAAATAGTATCTCGTATATGTCACAAAATGACGATCAACGAAAGTCAACAATCTCGCCTAAAGAGCATTTTCGTCAATTCACTCTTTTAAAATGAATAAAATCATAAAATTTGGGACGGGTTGTCACAATGGTTATGGCATCGGAGGTTGGGACATCTCAATTTCCAAAGTTTGAAACATCTTCAACAACATGCCATGGTATATGGGCTCCCTACTATACATGAAGCACAAAAAGCATGTGAGGGTTTTGCTATAGGAAACAAAACCGAGACTCATTTCCAAGAAAAATGAGCATGGAGAGCATTTAAACCTTTGGAACTCATCAACCCGGATGTTTCTGATTTTTGTAGATGATTTTTCAAAATGACATGGCTTTATTTCTTGAGATATGAGACTTGAAAGGCAACTGACTGCAGCTTATTCACCGCAACAAAATGGTGTAGATGAGAGGAAGAACAAGACTATTGTTGAAATGGCAAAGTCTATGTTACATGAAAAGGGAATGCCTTATGAATTTTGGGGTGAAGCTGTATATACTGCTGTCTACCTAATCAATATGTCTCATACTAAAGCTTTAAAGGACACGAATTCATTTTAAGCATACAGTGACCGAAAACCATCTATAAATCATTTGAGGGTCTTTGGGTCTATTTGCTATGCTCATGTTCCCAAGAACGTCAGACACAAACTTGAAGAAAACAGTGAGAAATGTATCTTTGTGGGGTGCAGTGGTCATACAAAGGGTTATAGGCTCTTTGATTTGAAGAAGAAAATTATAATTTCAAGAGATGTTGTTTTCAATGAAAAAACATCTTGGGATTAGAAGAACAAATCCACCCAAAATTCTTCACTTCAAGTTGATGATAGCAACGAAGATGAAGAAAACAAAGTTGAAGTTGAAAATGAAGTTCCACCACAATCTCCTCCTCAAGAAGCAAACTCTTCATCACCACAGTCACATGCAAGCCCTTCATCACCACAATCACAAGCGTTTACACCTAGCCCAACTCCTATTATGATGAGACGGCTTAGTGATGTGTGTGCAAGTTGTAATTTCTGTGTCATTGAATTGGAAAGTTTTGAAGAGGCTATGTAAGATGTAGCTTGGCAAAAAGCTATGGAGGAAGAAATCTCAGTGATTAAGAAGAATTCCACATGGGAATTGGTGGATAGGCCTAGTGATAAAGATGTCATTGGTGTCAAGTGGAGTTTCGATGATACTTTTGCACCGGTGGCAAGACTTGAGAATATTTGGATCCTAATTGCATTGGCGGCTCAGAAGGTTTGGATTTGCACCAGCTAGATGTCAAGTCAGCATTCTTGAATGGGGTTCTGAAAAAAGAAGTCTACGTTGATCAACCAGAAGGCTTTGTCGTAAAAAAATGAAGAAATGAAAGTGTACAGGTTGAAGAAAACTCTTTATGGGTTGAAGCAAGCACCTCGTGCATGGTATGGGGAGATTGATGCTTAATTCATCAAGAATGGCTTTAAAAGGGCAAGAGTGAGGCTACTTTGCACACAAAACTAAAGGTAATTAAAAAAAATTTATTGTCTCCATCTATGTTGATGATTTGGTGTTTACTATAAGTTGTGAAAAAAATGATTTCTGATTTCAAGAGAGATATGATGAACAAATATGAAATGAGTGACTTAGGCTTGTCGCATCATTTTTTGGGAATTGGTGTGTGCCAAACCAATGAAAGCATATTTATCTCACAAGAAAAGTATGCTAAGAATCTCCTTGAAAAGTATGGAATGAAAGGATGCAAGTCTGTATCTACACATCTTGTGGATAATGAGAAGCTACAAAAAGAAGATGGAAGTGATGAGGTAGATGTCTCATAGTTCAAGAGCATTGTCAGAAGCTTGATGTATTTAACTGCTACATGACCAGATGTTATGTATGCAAGTTCACTGTTGTCTAGATTTAAGAGTAAACCTATTCAGATTCATCTTGGGACTGCCAAAGAGAATATTGAGATATATTCAAGGTTCACTGGATTTTGGCATTCTGTATGAGATAAATGTTAAGCCAAAACTAGTTGGATTTTGTGACAGTGATTGTGCAGGTAGCATGGATGACATGAAGAGTACATCGGGGTATGCTTATTTATTAGGTATTGGTGTTTTCTCATGGAATTCAAAGAAGCAAGACAATGTTGCTTATTGACTGCGGAAGCTGAATATGTATCAGCTACTTTGGCAAGCACTCAAGCAATGTGGCTGAGGAAGATCATGAATCGATATTGGTGAGAAGCAAAAGGAGCCAACTCCTCTCATTTGTGACAACAAATTTGCGATAGCAATGTCCAAGAATCTTGTCAATCATAGTGCTACTAGGCACATCAAACTGAATAATCATTGCATCAGAGATACTATTGAAGAAAAATAGGTTAACCTAGTATATTGTTGAATAGAAGAGCAAGTTGCTAACATCTTCACCAAAGCATGGCCAAAGATCAGGTTCCAATACTTGAGAATACTCTTGGGAGTTCAACAACTTCACATAAGGGGGAGTGTTAAATATATATATATTAATGTTAAGTTATAATTATAAGAACTTCAATTGTCCTTTTGTGTAATATTTCGTTAGGACTTGTGTGGCTTTGTGAAGGCCACGTTGGTGTTTTGCTTTTGTCTTGAAAATCCAATATGGCTGCAGATAAGTTGGTGGAAGGGTGTTAAGGAAGCCATGGTATTGTAAGAAGAGAAAATCTCTCTTGAAACTCTCTCTCCGTTGAAATCAACAAAGAAAGCCAAAGGCCAACTTTCTGGTTTTGTTTATTTTTCACAAAAACTTAGCTTATTCTTCTCTTCTCCATTTTTATCCAAATCTTGCGCATCTCTTATGAAATCTTGTGAATGCTCTAGCTTGATACAAAAAATCCAACATCTTCCAGTAGCACTAGGCGAGAGAGGGATGGAGGTGTAGTTTCAGTTTGGTCTCCTTCAAGTTCTAGCTACTCATAGCAGTTTGGAAGTGAAGACAATAGCATTGGAACAAGTTCGTACTTGCAGAGACATCCTCAGTCTCACCAAATAATGAATTGGAGGCGGCTATCTCAAACTGGGTAAAAATTCTTGAACGATTCACCAATATCCACACAGAAACTACGACTGAAATAAACAGTTTGTTGGGTTCTTTGTCCAAACAAACAATTTTGAACCTGCATCTTGCCTTAGCAGTTAAGGCCATCTCCAACCGAATGGTCCAGAGGGCCGAAAATGGCCCTAAAACCGTCTCCAACCGAGGGCTAGGCTAGAGGGCTCGGGAATCTTAGAGGGCCCCACGAAATTTCAAAGGGCCAAAGAGCTGGCTATTTTTTTTTTAATGTTTTCTATTGCTGTCGGTTAAAAAGTTTGAATATGTTTTGAATATAACGGCCAGCTCAGCTAGCCGTTGTGTTTGGATTTTTTTTTTTGTTTTTGTTTTTTTTTTTTTTTTTAAATTGCAGCTAGCCTTTGTGTTTGTTTGTTTTTTTTTTTTAAATTTAAACATTTGCAATATTTTCTTCAATATTTCCTTCTCATTTTTTTTCAATATTTCTCAATATTTCCTTCTCAATTTTTTTTCAATATTTCTCAATATTTCCTTCTTCAATATTTCCTTCTCAATTTTTCCTTCTCAATTTTTTTCAATATTTCCTTCTCATTTTATGTTTGGCCCTATGGCCCTCGGTTGGAAACGGTTTTTTGTGACAGGACTAAAACGAGCCATCTGGCCCTCGGTTGGAGACAGAGGCAAATAAGACCCTGTACTGTTCATTAAAATATTAATATCTTGGAGAATCTTGAAGGGCCAGAGGGCTCAAACGAACCCTCTGGCCAGCCATCGGTTGGAGATGGCCTAAGAGCTTTGTGACGTATCACAAAATGGAATCGATCTTCTTGTCTCGTATGCATTACTAAAATTTCTCAAGCTTCTAAGCTCTGAAATGATATATCACAAAGCTATGAGTGAATGCCAATTTGTTTGAGATAAGAGTTAAATCTTCACATTCACACGCAAGCAGTCTCATTTTTTTCCTCATTGTTTCTTCTCTTACAGGTGAAACATATAGATGCAAGTAGGAAAACGAAAATAGTGTTGTGAGGCGTAATGATGCACGCAGCACACTATCTAATGCAGCCGGGTAGGGAACTCACCATCCACATTGAACTTCCGACCCTTTCTCCGCCACGAGTGCCCTCAACATCAGTAGATTTGTGAATGATATTTTCTAATTAATGCAAGCAACTTATTAGCTATCTTTGTTTTTTTTGGTTCCACCATAATATAGCTCTGGTCTAAAGCAATGTTGTATTTATAAAGGAAGAGAGTGAAATAAGATATGTAGTCATTGAACAAGTTCAGGGTTTTTTCTCTCATTCTATTGGTAACAGATGCTTGTAACATATTCTATATATCCACATTTAGCTCTTTATAGGTTTGAAATTTTACTGGTCTGTTAACTTGGATTTTGCAGCACAATTATCTGCTTATTTTCTTACATCCTAATGCAATTTGGATGTGAAGGGGATGAACTACCCGAACAATCCACGACTTTGTAAGAATGATATAATTTTATTGGTTGTGAGTTGAACAAATAATATTTATACAATTAATTTTGGAAACTGTTATCGATATTCCAAAAATCTCATTTGACACTCTTCACAAGTGTATTTTTTTTTCTAAATATAGAAAGTTTGAAGTGCAAAATGATAATTTTAGAGTGTTATTAACAAGAGTAAATTGTAGCAATGGTCCCTTAACTCTAACTCAATTGGAGCAATGGTCCCTGAACTAAAAATTCATTATCATTGGTCTCTCAACTCATCAAAATGTGTAGCTATGATTCCGAAACTAAAAATCTATTATCAATGGTCCCTCAACTTTAATCAAACTGGAGAAATGGCCCCTCAACTTTAACCCAATTAGAGCAATGGTCCCTCAACTTTAATTGTAGCAATGATCCTTCCAACATAACTCGTTTTGACAAAATTATGACGAAGTTGACGAAAATAATCATAGTTACATGTTTTGATGAGTTGAGGGACCCCAATTGTAGCAATGGTTCTTCTAACATAACTCGTTTTAAGAAAATTTTGATGAAGTTGACAAAATGGACCATATCTATACATTTTGATAAGTTGAGAGACCATTGCTCTAATTTAATTAAAGTTGAGAGATCATTACTACAATTTACTTTAATAACAATTCTCTTAATTTTAGCTTTATTGCATTTTCTTCAGACTGAAAGGTAGAAAAAGTGGGGAGAAACGACAATGCCTGACTCATAAAATAGAAGGACAAATAATGAGATGCCCAATTGCTCATAGTAGAGATTATATGTACCATCACGTGTTATTATATAAATTGTGAAATTTTTTATCTTTTAAATTGTTAAATTTTTGACATAAGTATATCATTACTTATATAATAACACATGATGTATTATCTTGTGTTCTGGTATAATAAAAAATCTCTCGTCTTTTAGGACATAAAGCCTATCAAAATATGTATTTTACTGTGCCTTTTTCTCTCAGTTTTCGTAGTAAGAGAAAGTGTATGATTCAGAAGTCAACACAATTTATTTTGGGTAAATTACATAATACCCCCTCAGATTTGAAGTCTATTACAACCCCATACAACATCTTTAAAACATTTCACTTTCATACCTCACGTACTATTTTATTTCAAAATAATACCTCCGTTAGATTCTCCATCCATTGGTCTGTTAAATGCTGACGTGGCTGCCACATTTGTGCAAATGTGGCTGCCATGTGGCAAATTATTATTTTTTTAATACATTAACAATATTATAATATTAACTGTAGACATCGAAATTTCGTGAAATAAATGTTGACCAAAAATTAAAACTTCAACGCTCACGTATCACATAAATTTTATACGTGGCGTGTGAGTCAACGAAAAATCAAAATAACTCAGAAAAGTCACTAAACAGGACACATGTCAACGCCTGGCAGAAGTGACTTATTTCATCTGATTATTAAAACCCAAAAATCAAGTTTTGGAATTCTATAAATAGGAAGCCAATTCATTCATTTCATGACACCAAAAACATAGCAAAGAAGCCTTGAAGCTTTGAAGTTCCAAACGCTCTCAAGCAAATCCCGAAGAATCAAGGAAACTCTCTTCGTTCTTCGCCAAATCCGCCTTCAAGATCAAGCCCCGACGGCCCTTGAAGACCTTCCGCCAAATCAAGCACAAGCCCCAAGGCTCCTCGAAGTTCTGTCCGCTCCTCGAAGTTCTGTCCGTTCTTCATCAAAGATCAAGCCCCAAGGCTCCTCGAAGTTCATCGTTCTTCATCAAAATTCAAGCCCCAAGGCTCCTCGAAGTTCTGTCCGTTCTTCATCAAAGTTCAAGCCCCAAGGCTCCTTGAAGATCCGTTCATCCGTTCATCGTTCATCATCCACCTTCAAGATTAAGCCCCGACGGCCCTTGAAGCAAGCGCTCATCCACCTTCAAAGATCAAGCCCAAAAGCCCTTTGAAGCTCCGTTCATCCGTTCATCGTTCATCCTTCTTCGAAGATCAAGCCCAAAAGCCCTTCAAAGATTCATTCATCCTCAACCTTCAAGAGCAAGCCCCGACGGCCCTTGAGGAAATCATCAACTGTTCATCCTAAAGATCAAGCCCCGACGGCCCTTTGGATCAGCAGCCCATCAACAAATCCACACATCCTCGTTCATCAAGATCAAGCCCTCCAAAGGCCCTTGAAGAACTGTTCATCCAAAGATCAAGCCCCGACGGCCCTTCGGATCAACAACCAAAACCACCAAATCAACATCTTACGAAGATAGAATCAGAGGCAAATTCTAAAAGAGATTGTAACCCAAAAACAAAATCAAATTAAAACACAAATATCACTTTGTACCACGTTGTTTCTTGTCTCTTTCGTTTCAGGAAATTTTCGTGTTAACAAATTTGGCACGCCCAGTGGGACAATCTCTACCTCTCATCTCTTTCTTCGTTCAAGAAATCCAAAGCACACTTCAAAATCAATGGCATCAAAGGAAGGCCAAGCCGTTCTTACAACCATTGGAGCTTCCTCCATTGAACAACAGCTGGCTCAGATGAGGGAAGCAGTTGCAAGGCTCACAAAGAAAGCAGAGGGGCAAAACTTGCAAGTCGACGCACTCATCAACCGCCAAAACACACAAGCGGCATCAAGCAAAAGACAACCCGTTCTCGCAACCACCAAAGGAAGGAGCTTGAGTACTTCCGCCGCGAATGGAGCATCCATTGTTGCCACAACCACTCCTCAACGTGCCACTACAAGGTTTGTGCCGTTAAGGAAGCATGAGGAACATCAAAAATGCGAACCTGTCATCAACCTGACCTCGCTAAGGGCACCTAAGCATGCTGCTGAAGGAAAGCCACGTATGTTGGTTGCACAAGTCATGACCATCGGCGTGATTTCAGTCGAAGAGCAGCTGGCCCAAATGAAGGAAACAATCGCAAGGCTCACAAAAACCGCAGAGGAGAAGGACTTGCAGATCACCGCACTCACCAACAGATTGGGAGCGCAACACGAGGAAGGAGACGGCTCTGGCATAAAGAAAGAGGCCGACGAAGAAGAAGAAGAGCCTCCGGTGGAGAAGCCTGAAGAGAAGCAAGAGCCAGACCAGTCGGCGGCACTTCTGGGAGCTCTTTCTATCCAGCAGCTGCAGGAGATGATCGCCAACACCATCAAGGCGCAGTACGAAGGGAGCTCCTATACCTCCATGTTGTACTCAAAGCCTTACTCCAAGACGATCGACGCCTTGAGGATGCCAAGGGGCTACCAACCGCCGAAGTTCATGCAGTTCGATGGCAAAGGCAACCCGAAGCAACACGTCGCCCATTTCGTGGAAACTTGCAACAACGCAGGAACGGAAGGTGACTACCTCGCCAAGCAGTTTGTGCGCTCACTGAAAGGGAATGCATTCGAGTGGTACACAGACCTAGAGCCCGAATCCATCAACAGCTGGGAGCAATTGGAGAAGGAATTCCTCAACCGCTTCTATAGCACCCGCCGCACCGTGAGCATGCTGGAGCTGACAAGCACAAAGCAGTGGAGGGACGAGCCAGTGATGGACTACATCAACCGATGGCGCAACCTTAGCCTCGACTGCAAAGACAGGCTCTCGGAGATTTCGGCAATCGAGATGTGCGTCCAGGGCATGCATTGGAGTTTGCACTACATCCTCCAAGGCATCAAACCACGTTCCTTCGAAGAGCTGGCCACCCGTGCCCACGATATGGAGCTAAGCATCGCCCATCATGGCAAGAAAGAACCGTTCACCGACCACAAAAACGACAAAGTTTTTGGACCAAAGGTGGAGAAAGCTGCGTGGAAACCCACCAAGGAAGCAATGACGGTCAACACAGCTCCCGTAAACACAGCCCCCGTCAAAATCTCTACACGAGGCAAGGCGATTCAAACCGAAGCTTTTCGTGATCAAGAGATGCGTAAACGCACTTGGAAGGAGCTTGAGGAGAAGACTTATCCATTCCCCGACTCTGATGTGGTTGCCATGTTGAAAGACTTGCTTGACAAAAAGGTGATCAACCTACCTGAGTGCAGACGGCCGGAAGAGATGAATCGTACTGACAGTCCAAGGTACTGCAAATTCCATCGCTTCATTAGTCATCCGACGGAAAAATGCTTCGTGCTGAAAGATCTCATCATAAAGCTGGCTCAGAAAGGAATCATCGAGCTAGATCTTGACGAAGTGGTGAAGTCAAATTATACCACCGTCACTTTTGGCTCTGTTGACTCAAAATCTTCACCTCAACCGCTGGGGGCAAGCGACCAAGACGCACCTACCAACGAGGAAGAAGGGTGGACATCGGCGACCTGCAAAAGGACAAGGAAGCCAATACCACAAGCCACAAAGCAAAAGGCGGAGCAATGGAGAAAACACCACCGCCGCAACAAAAGAAAGTCCAAGAGAAGCGCAAAAGCCGCTAAACCAACATACAGTGGGGAACTCATGGAGCAAAAGCCACGCATTCCTGTCTCCTTACACGAGTATTTCCCCGAAGACTTCTTCAATCACTCGGTCAAGGCTCCTTGCTATGAAGATTGCGAGGATCGCCTTCCCTACACCGCTTGACAAATCAACACACAACATTGCTCCTCGTTCGCACGAGCCTAAAAGGCGACAACCAACGCTCCTGGTCTGCACGAGCATAAAAGGCAACACACAAACGCTCCTTGCCTGGATGAGTTGAAACTGCATACGGTACCAAAAAATGCTCCTGGTTCGCACGAGCCTAAAAGGCGAAACCAACGCTCCTTGCCTGCACGAGCTGAAACTGCAAACGGCACCAAAAAAGATATGTATTTGAACTACGTTTTGACTTGATCTCTTCTTTTGGAAGGGTATGTAGGCAGCTCGAACATTCAACTTTGAGTTCAGTCACATCAAAATAGAAAATAAGGTTTTATTAAAACATTTGACTATCAAGAGTCAATTCTGTTACAAATACATGTATGTATGTATATATATGTGTACTAAAAAAAAAAAAAAAAAAGAGATCAATCGTCATAAAACCAAAAAAAAAAAAAATATATATATATATATATATATATATATATATATATATATATATATAGAGTTTCTGCAAAAAAAAAAAAAAAAAAAAAAAAAAAAAATTTGGCTGCTTGAAGCAGCAACAGGAGAAGGAACCAAAACAACACCAGGCCCGAGCCTGTGTCAAGACCAAAGTCCAGGCCCAGCCTCTTTCTTCCTCACAAACCTCGCACTCATCACCTTCGGCCTCGGCGCCGACGCCAACTTCGATTGATCCTCCTACTGATCCCGGATTCAGAAACTCTTCTCTAACGTCCGCCAATCTCACCGCCCAGCAGAAGTCTCACATCGAATTCCAAAAGCTGCTCGCCAAAGTCACCTGCAACGCCACATCCACCAGCACAGCAACGACCCGATTCTCTCGTGGGTCTGGTCATTCATCGCCACCGTCCAAATGGGTCAGTTGCCGTATCATATCGAAGCTGCCGACGAACTCGCCTCGCTGGCAGAGGACAACAACAGGAACAAGAAGATTATTGTCGACGAAGGCGGAGTCTCGCCGCTGCTAAAACTGTTGAAAGAGGGCTACGGCGCTGCATAATCTGGCGTGTGATCAGGAGAAGGAGAGGAATCCAACGGCTGAGCTCACGGCTTCGACTGGTGGGGCTCTGGCGTTGGCTTTACTCTGCAACAAGGCTCTGTTTCTGATTCGGGTTCCGATCACTCTGGCGCTTACCCTCCTCAACAACTGCAGCCACCACGGCGCCACCGCCTGCTCGCATCGACGAGTGCAGCTTCGTCACCAACGAAACCAGGATGGTCTTCAAAAGCTCCGACTCCAACGGTGATGGCAAGATCTTCAAACAACAGCTCCGGCAACATGTTCGTCTTCATCACCAGCGCCATGTCTTTGTACAGCTTAGCCATCCACTCGAGCTGCTCCACCGTACCTTCAAAGAGTTGGGCCGCGACACATCCGCCGACATCAACATCCTCGCCCAGCATCGCGCCTGGTCCGAGCCACTCTCCGACGTCCTGCTCATTATCCCAGTTCGTCCTCGTCATCTTCACCTGCATCACCCACCCAGAAGCGCTAGGATCTGCAACAGCAGCCTCGAAGCTGAAGGATGAGCTGATTTAGGACTGGTGGTTTCGTCGACATCTCATCCACGAACTCCATCTCCACTGCGTCCGCACCTCCGCTGCCAACAACTTCAACGACCGCTGTCAAACGACTAGCCGGTCGTGAAGCTCTTCTGCTCCACCACTGCAGACATCTCCTCTGCAATTCCTCCACTTCAAGCTTGACACCATTGCTGTTGGGCTCAGTCATCGACGGAAGGCAGTGCGACAGTAGGCAGTGCAACGGGTAGGCAGTGCAACGGGTAGGCAGTGCTCAGTGGCGGTGCTCTGGGGCTGTGCTTAGTGGTTGTGCAGTGGCTGTGCTCCGTGGCAGTGCTCTGTGGTTGTACTGAGTGGTTGTGCTCTGTGGTTGTGCTCATTGGCGGTGCTCAGCGGCTGTGCTCAGTGACCGCTGTCAAACGACTAGCCGGTCAGCTCCAGTAGCTTCAGCAGCACATACAGCTCCTCCTGGTTTTTTCACCCACAAACCTAGTCTTGCAAAGCACCTTATATAAAAAAAATGGTGGAGTCCGGTGCATCACAGCACAGCCAGCACCGAAAGAGATGATGGTACCACCTCCAGCTACTCCACCTGCAAAAAAAAAAAAAAAAAAAAATAATAATAATAATAATATTGGTGCGCTGTTGTATGTGTGTTTGGTGCGTTGTGCGTATGACTGCACAAACAAGTGCATGTGCATGATTCAGAAAAAGAAAAGAAATAATATAAAAAAAATGATGGTGCCAGGTGCACCAAAAGAAAAAGAAAAAGAAAAAAAATAATAAAATTCGTTCATTTAATTCTCTAAAAATTTACAGGATGTACGTTTGCGTTAAAATAAAAAAAAAATTGTTTATTGATTTACAGGGATGTACATTCACATAAAAAAATAAAAAAATAAAAAAAAATTATTACAAGAATGTGCAAACAGCCTTCATTAACCAGGTGGCGCCTCACTGCTCGGCGGAACCCCCGGAGGCGCTAGAAGTTGATTATTTGGAGCCTCAACACTCGGAGAAGCTCCAGAAGACGAAGGCAATAGTTGCCTTTGAAGTAAAGCCATGAACATCCGATGGTCACTCTGAATCCGACCTTCTGATTCCTGCAGCTGGTCAAGCTTTCTTTTCATGCTTGTCGAGTAACCATTAGCAAGCATGTGCAGCTCCCTATTCTCGTGCCGGAGCCCTCTAATCTCCAGCTTAAGGCTCGCCACCTCAGCCATCAAGGATTCGACCTGGCGAGATCGAGCAAGAAGGCGTTGGCCCATATTCGATACGGAGCCCGCGCACTGAACACTAAAAGCCAAGGAGTCTTGAACAGCCAGCTCATCAGATCGCTTGGAGAGAACCCTGTTGTCTTTAGGGGTGAAAAGATTCCTAGCTACCACCGTAGCAGTGATGTCGTTCTTCATTACAGAGTCCCCGACTGTAAGAGGACCGGTGGGGGATACGAAGGGACGGGCGCCATATGTTGTCTTGGGAAGGCAAGTCTGCATCTTCCCCAACATTCAAGTCAAGACGACAATCAGATGGGCAAGCCATTTGCAGAAATAATGAAGGAAAACGAAATCAGGCAAATCAAACTCTTAGAAATACAAAAGAGGGGAATTCTTTGCAAGCAACCAACTCTCTGAACATGCTTTTGGCGCACCATCGACGCCTCCATAAAAGAAGAAGCAACAGAGGCGCCGGTTCAGAAATCGAAGAGGCACCTCTCCCCGAATATCAAAAGTCGGGCCGTTTGTTCAAAGATCGAAGAGGCACCACTCTCTGAGATTTTAAAAGCCGGATTTTCCGGATCAAATCTGTCGCCACTCTCCTAATCTCGAGAGCCAGACCGCCAGCACGACGACTCTCTCAAGAATCGAAGAGGCATACTGCTTTTCAAACCTCGAGAGTCGGATTCAACATCAGCTTTCCAGAAATCACGGACCACTTTGTCAAAAGCCTCTGGCAAAGTTAAAACGCGTGAACCCCGCCACTCTCACTACATCGCTGTGACCGAGAAGGGTAAAGGAACAGCATTACCACTTGTCGATAAAAATTCTACATATATCGACCTTCATCCTCCACAGACGGGCAAACCTGCAAAAAATGCTCAACCCTTCCTCACTTCCGAGGGTAACACTCCCAGCAAAACCCCAACAAAGCTTTCTCAAAATGCTTGGCTCTCTTCCTCCCGAGAATACCTCTACAAACAAAGCACACCAGAGCAAAAGTATCTCATATCATCAGGGTCGAAAGCAAGAGTATCTCATATCATGCTTTTCCCCTAACCTTTTCTTTGTCCTCCCTCTTCACTACTGGACAAGGAGAAAGAGAGCGATCAACGACACTCGGAGCCAAGCTCCCAGTCAGGAACAGATTGCTGAGAAATCCTTCCCTGATGGCTTACCTAGCCTTGCTCTCGAGTACTCATCTGCTGGGGAACAGACAAGACGAGCGACAATGAAGCATCAATCTTGAGGATTCATCTCCTGACCCTCTTCAATATGAATTGGGGAGATTGAACAAAGAAACAGGCCATCATTTCCACCTCGCGTCTGCTTGCCGGGATCCTGAAGTCGCTCGTGGTCCCGTTTCCATTCATCAAGATCAAGCCTCGACGGCCCTTGAAGAAATCACAAGTCCGATTCAAGATCAAGTGTCCACCACCCTTGAATCGAGCCCAACTCCAGGTAAAATGAGTGAATTCAGACATTTGTAGCAAGTCTAGCAGAAGAAGCCTCCCAGCCCAGTTCAAGATTAAACCTGTGGAAAACGACTTCTTCAAAAGCAAAGGTATCTCATATCATCAGGGTTGAAAGCAAAGCTATCTCATGGCATGCAATCTCCCTGTCCTTTCCTTTGTCCCTACTCTTACCTGCAAGACAAGGATAAAGAAAAGCAATATGTCGAAACCTCCACTCAAACCTCCAGGAAGATACCACATCTGCCTGAAGAATAGATAAGGCAGGCAGGTGAAGCTAGTACATTGAAGCATGTGGAGACAAGCGCAACCCATATATATGTGCTGGTTCATCCGTTACTACTTCAAAAGCAATCGTATCTCATATCATCAAGGTCGAAAGCAAAGGTATTTCATATCATGCTTTTCCCTTTTCTTTCCTTTACCCTTGCTCTTACCTGGAAGACAGGGAGAAAGAAAGCAATCAGTCAGAACCTGAAATCAAACGTCCGATCTGGAACTGATTGCCCGGAACCTTTGCCTGGTTGCTTACCGAGCCTTGCTCTCGAGTACTCATCTTCAAGTGCTCTGAAGGACCATTTAAAAGCAAAAGGATGCGCACCACTTCTGCCAGGCAAAAGAAACAAGCAGAGAGGAATGTAACATAGTGAGCTGGAACAGATCACTATAGCATGACGCCCTTGCCTGCAGAACCGCATGATCCATCCGGAGGAAACCAGAAAATCCTTCAACCCAGTTCAAGATCAAAGCTGTGGAAAGTCAACAAGCACAACAAAGCACGTGTCGATTCGTCGGCCACTTCGTTGAAAGCAAGAGTATCTCATATCGTCTCTCTTCCCTCTCCTTTTCTTTGTCCTCGTTGCTAAATGAGAAACAAGTAGAAGGAGAATGATCAACCGGAACCCGAGGTCAAAACGTCTAAACTAAGACTGAATAGATTGCTTACCTTGTCTGTCAACTCCTTCGGCAAATCTCCTAGCACGGCGACTTGAGGGACTCCTACTATATGGTTTGCGTAGTACCTGACCAAGCCCGAAACCACAAGTAAGCTTCAAGTGAAATTGATACATTACCTTGTGCATTAAACATCAGAAATTTGCAGTTCATTCGAGATTCACGCCTCTACGGCCCTTGGAGAAATTTGCAACAAAAAAAAAAAAAAATCATCAAGATTCACGCCTCTACGGCCCTTGAAGAAATTTGCAGTTCATTCGAGATTCACGCCTCTATGGCCCTTGAAGAAACTTGCAACACAAAAAAATCAAGATTCACGCCTCTACGGCCCTTGAAGAAATTTGCAGTTCATTCGAGATTCACGCCTCTACGGCCCTTGGAGAAACTTGCAGCACAAAATTCAAGGTCAAGCCCTCAGGCCCCTTGAAGAAGTTCAATCCATTTCAAGATCAAGCCTCTACGGCCCTTGAAGAAATTTGCAGTCCAAGGTCAAGCCCTCAGGCCCCTTGGAGAAATTTGCAGCACAAAAATCAAGATTCAAGCCTCTACGGCCCTTGGAGAAATTTCCAGTCCAGTTCAAGATCAAGCCCCGACGGCCTTTGGATTGACATCTACATTGAGAAACTTCAAAACACATCGCCTACAAGTGACAAGCACAAGTATGCGACGCGCCTTGAAGTGGGGGCATTTGTAGACATCGAAATTTCGTGAAATAAATGTTGACCAAAAATTAAAACTTCAACGCTCACGTATCACATAAATTTTATACGTGGCGTGTGAGTCAACGAAAAATCAAAATAACTCAGAAAAGTCACTAAACAGGACACATGTCAACGCCTGGCAGAAGTGACTTATTTCATCTGATTATTAAAACCCAAAAATCAAGTTTTGGAATTCTATAAATAGGAAGCCAATTCATTCATTTCATGACACCAAAAACATAGCAAAGAAGCCTTGAAGCTTTGAAGTTCCAAACGCTCTCAAGCAAATCCCGAAGAATCAAGGAAACTCTCTTCGTTCTTCGCCAAATCCGCCTTCAAGATCAAGCCCCGACGGCCCTTGAAGACCTTCCGCCAAATCAAGCACAAGCCCCAAGGCTCCTCGAAGTTCTGTCCGTTCTTCATCAAAGATCAAGCCCCAAGGCTCCTCGAAGTTCTGTCCGTTCTTCATCAAAGTTCAAGCCCCAAGGCTCCTCGAAGTTCTGTCCGTTCTTCATCAAAGATCAAGCCCCAAGGCTCCTCGAAGTTCATCGTTCTTCATCAAAATTCAAGCCCCAAGGCTCCTCGAAGTTCTGTCCGTTCTTCATCAAAGTTCAAGCCCCAAGGCTCCTTGAAGATCCGTTCATCCGTTCATCGTTCATCATCCACCTTCAAGATTAAGCCCCGACGGCCCTTGAAGCAAGCGCTCATCCACCTTCAAAGATCAAGCCCAAAAGCCCTTTGAAGCTCCGTTCATCCGTTCATCGTTCATCCTTCTTCGAAGATCAAGCCCAAAAGCCCTTCAAAGATTCATTCATCCTCAACCTTCAAGAGCAAGCCCCGACGGCCCTTGAGGAAATCATCAACTGTTCATCCTAAAGATCAAGCCCCGACGGCCCTTTAGATCAGCAGCCCATCAACAAATCCACACATCCTCGTTCATCAAGATCAAGCCCTCCAAAGGCCCTTGAAGAACTGTTCATCCAAAGATCAAGCCCCGACGGCCCTTCGGATCAACAACCAAAACCACCAAATCAACATCTTACGAAGATAGAATCAGAGGCAAATTCTAAAAGAGATTGTAACCCAAAAACAAAATCAAATTAAAACACAAATATCACTTTGTACCACGTTGTTTCTTGTCTCTTTCGTTTCAGGAAATTTTCGTGTTAACATTAACCTTATTTAAAAATAATAATTTTAAAAATAAAAAATAAAAAAATAAATAAATAAATAAAAAAAAAAGCAAGAAAAACCTAAGCCCAGAAACTCAAACCCATCTTTTTCCCTGACCCTCCCTTCCCTGCAACCCAAACCTCCCATCCCACCCCACCCCACCCCACCCCACCCCACCCCCACCTAGGAGTATCAATATACTTCTACATCAAATAATGCATGCAAAACTCAGATTACAAACAAAAAAGTCAGCAGAACCGAAGCGATTCCAAAACAAAACCCAGTTACCTTACAGGGTTATTTGAAGAACCGGATGTGGAAGATCCAGACCCATATAATTTTAACAGAACTTCGGTATCCAATTTCTTCACCAGATTCTCTAAATTCTTGAACTGTGTGGAGTAATTGTTGGCCCCATCCTCTCCAACATAATCACCAACACTGTAATTTGTTTCGATAACCGCAGAAAACCCATTAACAAGCAAGCCAATTTGTAAAAACCCAAAGAATCGCATTTGTAAAAACCCAAAGAATCGCAGCAGAAGCTTACTCGATTTCGAGATGGACGGGCTGAGAGCTCCCATCAGCCAGAGCATCCATAAACAAATTGCCGTTCATCGAGAGGCACTTAACCAGCACCTTCTTCGAGCCCTTTTCTGGGTTCATATAGACGAATACGTGCTCATCTTTGAGCTCGCTCCACTGCTCCATGCCCACTAACCCCAAATTAACCAAAACCCACAAATTTGAAAGAAAAAAAAAACTATCAGTTATTTCTTAGAAAAATTAAACATTTATCGAAATTAAACAAGTCGGTACCCGTACAAGATGAGGAGAGAGCAGAATTGGAGAAGGCGGGACCGGCTGCGGTGAGGACCTAGCCAGTGGCGAGGAAGGAGGCGTGAACGGCGAAAACGACCCTATCCTCGTTGTTGAGGAAGTTCGGCCTCGTGGCTCTAATTACTGCCATCACCGACTTGTCGTTAGCCATGGCTGTGTGAATCAGTGCGATTGATCGTTGGGTTTTTCTCGTTGCTTTTTTTTTTCTTATTTTTTTATTTATTAGGGTTAATATTATAATATTTTTAATGTATAAAAAATTATTTTTTTTGCCATGTGGCAGCCACATCAGCACAAATATGGCAGCCACGTTAGCATTTAACAGACCAATGGATGAAAAATCTAACGGAGGTATTATTTTGAAATAAAATAATACGTGAGGTATGAAAGTGAAATATTTTAAAGATGTTGTATGAGGTTGTAATAGACCTCAAACCTGATGAGGTATTATGTAATTTACCCATTTATTTTTTACTTAAGAGAAAGTGTATGATTCAGAAGTCAACACAATTTATTTTTTACTCATGAGTGATAGGAGCATATTTATGCGATTTAGCTTGCTTGTTTCTTGGCATTTTAGTAGTTAGTTTCCATTTAATTTAGTATTTTAAGTCATTTTCGTGTGTTTGTAGGTTTCAAGGGTCAATAAGGCAAAAAGGTGCATTTTGGGGCCTTTTGGAGCATTTTTGGGCCAAGTTTGGATAGCTTATGCATGAAGCCAAAGGGATGGACGAAATTGAAGACTTGATGAGGCTAGGATTGTGTTTGAAGACTGAAGAATTAATTCAAGAAAGTCAAGGAGCTTTGAAAGAAGGAAAGAAATCAGCCAAGTTCCTTGTTTTGGCCTAAACCTTTCCTATTCTCAAATTCATTAAGTTCCAGCCATAATTAAGGTTCCTAGTCAATTTGGGACAATTAATATTTGACCCTAAATGACTTTAGACTTGCTCTAAATCCTTGCCGCACCCCTTTACCCTTTTCTCTCCAAAATCTGAAACATATCTTACATTCCCTTTCCTATTCTTCCAAAAATCAGTAACCCAATCTTCTTTCCCTTTCTTTTTCCTCCAAATCAGCACTTAAATTCAGATTTCCTTTTCTTCAAAATCCTTGCCGCACAAGGTTACCTTTTCTCATTTAATTTAAGACACAATCACATCAAAATCAGAAACTAAATCCTTTCCCTTTCCTTAGAATATCTGCCGCAGCATCCTTACCTTTTCTTTGGGATTTCTGATTTTAATTCTCCTTTTCTTTAAAGTTTTGGAGTAAATGTTGTTACCTAAAGAAGTCCAAACCGTGCTAAACCCTAGCCCTATAAATAAAGAGCTTTCCACCACCATTAACCATCCATTCACTCACCACCCCATTCACATACACTACACACCCATCCAGCCGCTCCACACCAATCCCCATCCCTTGCCGCAGCCATCCAACACCCAAACACCCATCCATTCACTCAAAACACATCCCTACACTCCAAAACCTTCTCTGCCGCACCCTTCCTTCACCATTCTCCATATTCTCTGACCTCAATCACCCTTGCCGCACCCTACATCCATCCTAAACACAATTCCATCCCTCTCCACCATCCATAACCCCCAAAACCCATCACCAAACCTTGTGCCGCAATCAAGGAAGGGAAGGAAAGTTCTTGGACGTGCTTGCTGTTCAACTTTGTTCGCTGGAGCGTTTAGGTGTTTTCTTTCTTCGGTTTTCAATGTATAAACTCATTAATCTTTGCTTTGCGATTATGAGGAACTAAACCCCTCTTAGTTAGGGGGGAATTCGAAACTATGGCTATGCTTGCAATATGAATTGATAAGTTTCAGTTACAATTTCTTGGATTATGAATGCAATTGGCTTAACTATTTTATTCAAAACTTGTTCTTGTTTGTTGATTGAGGGTCGACACTTAATTTGCATGCTTGAACTTGGTGCTAGAATATAAGGGAGTTTCACATAATCGTTATGAACTTATATTCATATGTAGTGAAGGTCGCTAGTCACGATCGCGTTAAGTCCAATTCCTAGCATGAGTGACATGATGTCATAGTTACAAGTGCTTTGTCAATGCTTATGATTTTCATTGAACGTAATGATCTTTGATTGTATCTCTATTATGATGTCATGTAGGGGACTTTCGAAGAATGCTTTGGGTTGTCGAATGATGTCATCCAATCCAATAACTCAAGGAAAATCTGATGGTTAATTAGTGATGTCACGGTTAACTTGGGGCATTGTCGTTCATGATTCAATGAAGGAGTAACTGAAAATTGATTTATGTGCAAGTGTGTCATATGTGGAGAAGAACCCCCTAGCTAGCCCATCATCCATAGCTTTACCCAAATTCGTCCAAAATCTGCCTAGTTTACATTCTGTTTGTTTTAGTTTTAAATTCGTCCAAATCAAAACCCCCCATTTACTTTCTTGTTCTAAAGTGTCCTAAATATGTTTTCTTGATGTTTTGAGTGATTTTGAGTCAAACCAAAATCATATTTTCGTGCAAAGTTCATTCAAGGTCAGAAACTGCCTAACTAGTGTTTTTAGGCAGTTTTGTGTGTTTTCAGCCCGTTTTGAGTCTTTTGAACTTGTTTTGAGTCTCGTGAGTCTTTCCTTACGTTTTTAACTTTGTTTTTATGTTTTAGAGTCAGTTTAGAGGTTTTAGCAAGCCCTCCTAATCCCCGGTCCAGAACGATCCCTACTTGCATCTATACTACAACCTACAACAAGAGGGTTTAATTTGAGTGTCAAGCTAATTGTCGCATCAATGAGAAATAAAAGGTAATGGCCATGGATTTCTTATTTATTTTATGTTATTTTATTTTTTGACCAAACGATATTATCAATACTAAGGGGGAGGGGTGGGCTTAGCCTCACCATGAGCTAGCAATAATGTAGTTCAAATTCGCCTTTGGCTAAAATCGAACTTAAGACCTCTCACTTACAAGCGAAGAGGAATATCAAACCGTAGTACTAAGTGGCTGGATTTCTTATGTGTTATATCTTAAGTTTTTTATTTCCTTAAACAAAAATAAAGGATTACAACGAAAAGCTCCTAAAACAGCTAATATTAGTGAAATTTCCAAAACCACACTACTTTGGCTTAACTAGGCAAAATATTAAGCCAAATAGAAGGAAATAAACCAAATAGAAATGACATATGGTGTTATTGTCTTCTTGAAGCATGTACTACCATTTTTATTTTCTCTAACAAATTAATAATTTGACAAATGTTCATGGTGTTATTGTCTCCAAAGCAATGCATTAATATAAAAAAACATGTTCATAATACTCATAAAAAATTGCTCAAGATAATTACATACTTTTCATAATGTCATAATAATCCCAATACAATTCCACAAAATGATCCTTAAGAAGTTGAAAAACATAACACCTTCAACCTTACTCAGCCATCAAAAATAAAAATAGGTTTAGGTACAAGATTCCAACCAAACGAGGAAGGCCATGGAAAGTGTAGTTGATCTCCACGTTTCATGTGCGTTTCGAGCAGAATGTTTGTGCTCTTGTTTTGATAACTAAAACCTTATTTTGCTTGTGTTTGGTTAAGTGGAATGCCCATATTTTATAATCGAGATTCTATGGGTTATATACCTTATGGATGATAAAATCTCTTACGTTTTCCAACTTCTTAAGGATCATTTTGTGGAATTGTATTGGGATTATTATGACATTATGAAAAGTATGTAATTATATTGAGCATTTTTTATGAGCATTATGAACATGTTTCTTATATTAATGAACTACTTTGGAGACAATAAAACCATGAGCATTTGTCAAATTATTAATTTGTTAGAGAAAATAAAAATGGTAGTACATACTTCAAGAAAAAGACTAACTTAGCTACTTACGAAGACAATAACACCATATGTCATTTCTCATGCATAGGAATGAGAGGGGAAAATAAAATTGAGGATAAGAATTAGCGGGAAAAAATAAAGGGAAAGTTTTTTGTACGTACGCGTAAAATTTAAATACGAAAGCGCGAACGAAAGAAACTAACGTAAACGCATCCACATCATTTGCCGTTAAGGGCATAATAGTCACTTCACATTTTCAAGGAGAAATTACATAGGAAAATTAGGGACGAGTCGTCACGGCCAGCCCCACTAACACAGAGTGAATCCTGGACTAAATTTGATCCAGAAATGAGTTTTGAGTTTTAACTCACATTTGTTGGAGCAAGTTGGGGTAAGTTTAGAACCTAAAATTTGAGTTTTACTCCAAGGGTTGGAGTAGGTTTAGTATAGGAGTGTGCTATACACACACCCTTTTTTATTTCTCACACACTCCTTATTAACTTATGTCATTTGATCTTCTTTAATTCAGTCAATCTGACGGCTGCAAATTAAAAGGGTGTGTGGATAACACTCCCGTTGGTTCTAGGGGTGGTTCGGTATGGGATCCCAAACCAAAAATAGGATCCTGAATCCCAAACCAAAAATTTTCGAGACGAGAATTTGAATACCAATCCCAAACCAAAATTTTGGTATTCCCAATTTTTAGATTCCCAAAATATTTCGGTATTTTGGGATGGTTTGATGTTCCCAATTTTCATATAAATTGAAATGACTAAACTGTCAATTTACCCCCTGAACTTTCACTTAGCTTTCGATTTCCCCCAGAACTTTTCTATTGGAAAATTAAGGACTCAAACTAATTTTTTTTAGCCAATTTGCCCCTACAGTTATTTTTTCATATATTCAATCATATTTATGTTAAGTAAGACCATGTGCACAATATGTGAGGGTAGTTAAGTCATTTCACTCTTAAAAATGATTAAAAAACTGAAAAAAAAAAAAAAAAAAAAAAAACTTCAGTGTTTGGAACACGGTAACGAAACGTAAATTGTACTCTGAAAGATTTCAAAATCAGAAAAGAAATCTATCATTTCCCTAAAAAAGGGATCTGTGTTCCCCTTTATCACCCAACCCGTCAGCCTTTCCCCTAAAACCCTCCCCTCCATGCATTAACCAATCACCTTTCTTCCTTTTTATTTGCTCCCAATCAGAAACCAAACCTTCATGCATACCTTCTTCTCTTCTCTCTTCTCTTTTCTCTCTCTCCCACCCGTATTCCTTCTTCTCTGCAAATAGGAAAAACGAAAACAAACCTTCACAGATCGAACGTGAAAACCACATCATCAAGCGTAGCTCATCCTCACGAACACAACCATACCCTTGGTTCATGAGTTGACTAAGTTTTGGACGTCCAACTCGGAAGGTTCGACTCGGCGAAGTTTTGTACAACACCATTCACGGCTTAGGTAAGCCCTAAGAAGCTCTAAGAACATTCATTTCATCTTTAGAGGTTTTTTTGAACTTATATACTTGCCTTGGGTGAACACAAACCTAGAAAACTCAAGGAGAAGAAGTTGCTCAGTTTTTCAACGAAGGAAAAACCGTGGTCGTTTGGCCACTTTCAACTCAGAGTTCTGGTCAACCTCGACCACTACTGGACTTCCTAGGTATGGACTTGTTCTTCATATTCCTAACTTCAAAATGGCTTTTGAATCACTGAATTTGGTTAAGTATTGAGTTAGTTATAAGCTCTGGAAGTTGGGAAGAAAATTTCAACTTTCTGGAAAAATTTTGCCGTGGCCATTTGGCCACTTTCAGATCGAATTTCCGGTCAACATGGACCACCCATGAACTTTTTGTGAAGGTAGATTGATTCACCACATTCCTAGCTTCATTTTGGCATTTGTAGAAGTGATTTTGGTTAAGAAACGAGCGCGTTAGGAGCTCGGGAAGTTGGGCCAAAAATCTGCAAAATTGAAGATTTTCGCGAAGAATGAGAGTACTGTTGTACTCGCGGGGCGTGTGGGCGCGCATGGCACTGTGCTCAGGCGTCACGTGGTTTACACGTGTGTGTCCCTGACATTGAGTATATCGATTTCATATATTTACACCCTAGGTTTGGGCAAACTATGGGAGTTTTATTTAGGTTTCCGTGTATGTGCTTTAATTAATTATATTTTAGTTATTTCACATATAGGGGAAACGTATCCCGAGGACGTACGAGGCCAAGCTAGGCTCGGGGGCTACGACCCAACGACGTATTTGTGAGTGGGCAGTTTATTTTTATACCTATACATATTAAAGTTTCTATAATTGGCGTGGTTACTTTACTTGTATGCAGAAATTGCCATTAATTATTAATTGTGATATAGAATTATGGTAAATACTGCTATATGGTTGTGATATTACTGTCATAACATTCATACATATTTGTACATGCTCATCTTGCTGCACCCCGGTGTTAGTACTCCGCCCAGGGCCAGGGCCAGGGCCAGTCCTTCACGTGTATGTTCACATCCGCACCGTTTGCTCGTCTTGGATCCAGGTTAGGTGCCAGTCTTGTCGAGTGGATTGCGTTAGGAAATCCGACTTGTATGTGATCGTGTTTCTACACCAATCTTCACGTGATCGTAGTACTAGAGCGTATTGATTACACCCAGTCTTGTCGGGTAGAGTTGCTTTAGGCAATTCTGACTCGTGTGCTAGCTTAGATGATGAGCAAATTGTTATAATTGATTATCACATGATTATATTGCTGTGACATTTGACATATCACATATTGGAATATCATAAATTATATTGCTGTCATACGTAATTGCTCTTACCTATGTACTTATTCCGGCAGTTTCTGACATTCGCTTCTTATTTAGACGTATGAACTTATCACAACGAAGTGTACTTAGTACTTTGACTACCCTATTGTAGTCTTACTGTCTTAACGCTCTCAATATTTGTAGTGGGTTACTCCCACGATTGTGCACTCTATCACCATTTAGTATTATTAGTTCTACTTAGTTTAGTTTAAATTTATTTCACTTTTCACGTTACATATCCTTATGGTTACGTCACATCTCGGTGATGGCCAGCATGCTTCGACCTTCTCGGGTCGGGGTGTGTCAAATTGGTATCAGAGCATAGGCTTAGACAGTCATGCACTTCTTAGTGTGTTTTAACTCTTGTTTTCTTATGTCAGACCCATGCCACCTCGAAGAGAGCCACGTGCTCCAGCCGAAATAAACTTTCCGGACTTTGGACAGTTTGGCGAGGCTATTGCCAACGCTATTCAATCTGCACTCCGTCCTGCACAGAGGAATACCTTAGATGTCGTATCTCGCCTGAAGATCAACGAATTCTTTGGGAACGAGGGACAAGAAAAATCAGAGATATGGTTTGACCACGTGGAGAAAACTTTCCAGGTCATGGAAAGACAGGGGAATCTTCCACTAGAGAGATGGGTCGAGACAGCGACCTGGTTCATTCGTCTAGGAGCAGAGACTTGGTGGGTTCTAGGGAAGAAACAGTTGTCTGCAGAATAGGTTATGGATTGGGATATCTTCAAGCACATGTTCCAGACTGGTTTATTCCTCAGGGATATATAGACCGTAAGAAGAATGAGTTCACAAAACTGAAGCAGGTGATGTGATAAAAGTTAAGCACTCAAATTAAACCCTCTTTTTGACAATTGTAGTATGGATAAGTAGGGATCGTTCTGGACCGGGGATTAGGAATGATTGCTAATAACCTCTAAACTGACTCAAAAACACAAATACAAAGTTAAAAACGTTTAAATAAACTCAAAGGACTCAAAACAGGTTCACAAGACTCAAAACAAGTTAAAAACACTCAAAACTGCTTAAAAACACTTGTTGGACAGATTCTAGACACTAGGGATGATTTTGGACGAAAATTGGTTTTTACTTGACTCAAAACACTTAAGAATACAAACAAAACAGATTTTAAACACTTTGAAACAAGAAAGTAAAAGGGGGGTTTTGGTTTGGACGAATTTGAAATAACAAAACAGATTGTAACTTTAAAACAGATTTGAAAACGATTTTGGGAAGTTGGATGGATGATGGGCTAGCTAGAGGCTCTTTCTCCACACATGACATGTATGCAAACGAATCGATTTCCAGTTACTCCTTCATTGAACTATGAACGGCAATGCCCCAAATTAACCGTGACATCACTAGTTAACCCTCAGATTTTCCTTGTGTTATTGGATTGGATGACATCATTCGACAACCCAAAGCATTCTTCAAAAGTTCACTACATGACATCATAATAAAGATACAATCAAAGATCATTACGTTCAATGAAAATCATAAGCATTGACAAAGCACTTGCAACTATGACATCATGTCACTCATGCTAGGAATTAAACTTAACGCGATCGTGACCAGTGACCAGCGACCTTCACTACATATGAATATAAGTTTGTAACGATTATGTGAAACTCCCTTATACTCTAGCATCAAATTTATGCATGCCAATTAAGTGTCGACCCTCAATCAACAAACACAAATAAGTTATCAATCAAACATTTAAGCCAATTGCATTCACGATTCAAGAATTCATAACTGGAATTTATCAACTCATATTGCACACATAATCATGGCTTTGAAATCACCCCTAGCCAATAAGGGTTTAGCCACTCATGTTCACAGCAAAACGAAAGAAAAAGAAATTAAACATTGTAAATAAAGAACGAATTACACCTAGAATGCTCCAACGATCAAGCTCGAACATCCAAGAGTCCTCCCTCTTTCTTCTTGCTGCGGCACAAAGGTGGATGGAGTGTAAGAGATGTGTTTTGGGGTCAGGTATGTGTTTAAGGTTGAATGGGGCTGCGGCAAGGGTGTAGAGATGGCTGGAATTATGTAGAATGGTGTAAGGTTGTGTACATTGGTGAATGAGTGAATGATGGGTGCGGCAAGACTTAGTATTTATAGGACAAAGCTCCAAATTAAATTAGGCAATCAGGAATTATTCTAAATCTTAAAGGAAATAGGAATTTAAGTGCAAAATCCCCAGGGAATTAGGACATAAGGTGCGGCTGTGAACGAAAACAAAGGGAAAGGGAATGTCCTATGCGGCAAGGGTTGTAAATAAAAGGGAATGTGATAAACATGTGCAGCAAGGTAAGGGTTATGTCCTAAATTGAAAGGGAAAAGATGATACTTGTGCGGCAAGAAAGGAAGGTAAAGGAAAAGGTGCGGCTATTGTCCCAAAAGGCAAAGGAACGTGACTCCTTGCACGGCAAGGAAGGTGTGACTGATGCGGCTCCCTCTTTGTGTTGGGATTTAGGTGTCCCAATATGTCTAGGACTCCTCTTTGTAGTTGAAACCTTTGTACATTAGGATTAGGAAAGTCAAAGGTCAAAGTAAGGAAACTTTGACTTAGTCAACCCTTCTTCTTCTTGGATTCCTTCTCCTTCTTTGACTTGAATTTATTTTTCCTCTTCTCTTTAGCTGATTCCTAACATGCTTTGGCCTTCAATTTCGTCCATCTACATTGCTCCAAGCATAAGCTCCAAAACATGCCCAAAACTGCTCCAAAAGGCTCTAAAATGCACTTTCTTGATATTTTACCCCTTGGGACCTACAAACACACGAAAATAGCTTAAAATACTAAATTAACTACGAACAATCAACATAAATGCACGAAAACAAGCTAACTAAGTCGCATAAATATGCTCCTATCAGCAGGGCAAAATGTCAGCTACTGAGTACCATCGTAGGTTCACGAACTTATCACGTTATTGCCCTGAGACTGTCGCTAATCCCCAGGAGATGCTTCGCTTGTTCAAGTAGGGAACCGGCAAGAAATGGCGCTCTATGACGACCACTACTCACTGTGATACCTACCAAGAGTTCTACGAGATCTTGCTTCGAGTTGAGGACTCAGAGAATGCTCCTGGTGATGATGATGATAGTGGTGGCAGGAATGCACAGAGGAGCTATGATAGAGGTCAGTCACCGCTTGGTCTAAGGAGGATTCAGAACTTCAAGAGAAGCGGAACAGTTCTGGATCATCGAGCGGGGGTTCTAACTCTGGTACACCTCGTAGGGGCGGCAGATCCACTGGCAGTTCTCGTTTTCAGAGTCAAGGGAACTCCAGTAGTTCAGGTGCTCAGCTTTGTCGCAGGTGTAACACTCATCACTTTAGCGAGTGTAAGAGGGGAGAAAGAGGATGTTACACTTGCGAACAATAGGGACACATGGCCTACAATTTCCTTAGAGTCAGATGAATCAACCTGCTAACCAGCCACCTGCAGTACCCTTACAGCAGTTCCCAGCACCTGGTACTTGTCAGCAAGTAGGCTACAAGGGAGCTTTCCACTATCAGGGAGATATAGCTCTGTATCAGGGAGGATCATACCAGTACACACCTGAGGTTCCTTACTACCAGGGAGGCTATCCGCAGATTCAAGGAAGCTACCAGCAGTATCAGGGAGATTACACTCCATATCAGGGTGGTGGAGCGCAGATGTATGTTGAAGGACAGTATCAGAACCTAGATGTTGCATCTAGCAGTGGAGGAATGGGCAGGCAGGCGAATCTACCTCAGCGGGGCCGAGGTAATCAGGGTCGAGGAAATCAAACTCAAGGAAACAGAGGTCGTGGAGGCAGACAACAGGTCCAGGGAAGAGTCAAGAACATCACTTTTCGGGATGCTTAGGCTAATCCAGACTTGATCATGGGTACGTTGAATGTTCTAGGCCATTTTGCTAAAGTTTTAATTGATTATGGTGCTACACATTCAGTTATTTCCCATAAGTTTGCTCAAATAACTCAACCACATCCTACTTCACTCAGTTATGAGTTGGAATTCTCGATGCCTAGAGGTGAAATTTGTTATGTTAGCTGGGAGTATCAAGGATGTCCTATCCTTATTGAAGATGTAGTCATGTCGGCTAATCTTGTTCCTTTGGATATCATTGATTTCGACATTATCTTGGGCATGGATTGGCTAGACTATAATCATGCCAATTTGGATTGTCATGGGAAGGTGGTTACCTTCCATCGACCAGGCATACCTACTCTTACGTTTGTTGGTGAACGTAGCGGTCTGAGGCATGGAGTTATCACTGCCATGAAGGCGAAGCAAATGTTGGGTAAAGGTTGTCAAGGTTACCTAGCTAATGTGGCGCTAATAGAGGAGACTACTGCATCTGTGGAAGACGTCGGAGTAGTCAGGCACTTTCCAAATGTTTTTCCTAACGATTTACCTGGTTTACCCCCAGATCGTGAAGTGGAGTTCACCATCAATCTACTTCCAGGTACCAATCCTATTTCTCTTACACCTTATCGTATGGCTCCTGCGAAGTTAAGAGAACTTAAAGCTCAGTTACAAGAGTTAGTTGATAAGGGTTTCATTCAACCAAGCATTTCCCCTTGGGGAGCTCCAGTTCTGTTTGTAAGGAAGAAAGACGGAACTTTGAGGTTATGTATCGACTATAGACAGTTAAACAGGGTGACGATTAAAAACTGTTATCCGTTACCTCGTATTGATGATCTTTTTGATCAGCTTAAAGGTGCATGTGTCTTCTCTAAGATTGATCTAAGGTCGGGTTACTACCAGTTGAAAATCAAGGACAACGACGTTCCGAAGACGGCTTTCAGAACTCGATATGGTCATTACGAGTTTCTTGTGATGCCATTTGGGTTGACTAATGCACCAGCAGCTTTCATGAACCTAATGAATCGAGTATTCCACCCTTATCTCGATCGTCATTGTTTTCATAGATGATATTTTGGTGTATTCGAAGAATGAAGTTGAACATGCCAGGCATCTACGTTTGGTTCTACAGACGCTAAGGGCAAATAAGCTGTACACTAAGTTTACCAAGCACTTCCCGATGACAGTGGGAACTTTGAGATCTACAGTGATGCGTCTCTGAATGGTCTTGGATGTGTGTTAATGCAACATGAGAACGTGATTGCATATGCTTTACGCCAGTTAAAGCCTCATGAGAAGAATTATCAGACTCACGATCTCGAGTTGGCAGCCATTATCTTTGCCTTGAAAATTTGGAGGCACTACCTTTATAGAGAAAAGTGTAAGATCTTCACTGATCATAAGAGCCTTAAGTACATCTTTACTCAGCCAGATCTTAATCTTCGACAACGAATGTGGGTAGAGTTACTCAGTGATTATGACTGCACCATTGAGTATCACCCAGGCCGTGCCAATTCTGTGGCTGATGCTCTTAGTAGGAAGTCTCATGGTCGACTTAATGCTCTCTATGCAAGTCGTATTCCTCTTTTGACCGATCTAAGGTCCACTGGAGTAGCTTTGAAAGAGGGTCGACGCAGAGCCTTAATTGCTAGTTTTCGGGTCAGACCGGTTCTAATAGATCGTGTCCGCGAAGCTCAGGCAAATGATACAGAATCTCATGAGTTGATTCAGGCAGTGACATGAAGGGAAAAAAAGGATCACAGAGTCAGAGATTCTGATGGCATGTTGATGCAAGGTGATCAGATGTATGTGCCGAATGTTGAGGAACTAAAAAGAGACATATTGGATGAAGCACATATTTCTGCTTATGTGATGCATCCCGGAAGTACCAAGATGTATCACACCATCTGACACTACTACTACTGGCCAGGTATGAAAAGAGAGATTGCGGAGTATGTTAGTTGTTGTGTGATTTGTCAACAGGTTAAAGTGGAAAGGAAGAAGCCGTATGGATTGATGCAACCACTACCGATACCCCAGTGGAAATGGGAGAATATTACGATGGACTTCGTGTACAAGCTACCTCATAAACGAAATGGTTACGATGGTATTTGGGTAGTAGTTGATCGACTTACCAAGTCAGCGCACTTCATACTAGTTCGTGAGAATTACTCATTGAGTCAGTCGGCTGAGCGATTCATCTCTGAAGTAGTTAAGTATCACGGAGTCCCAGTTAGCATCATTTCTAACCGGGATCCCCGATTTACTTCGATGTTCTAGGTAGCTTTTCAGGAAGCATTGGGATCAAGATTACTCTACAACACAGCCTATCATCCTCAAACTGAGGGGCAGTCAGAGAGAACTATCCAAACTCTGGAAGATATGTTGAGATCGTCAGTTCTACAGTTTGGCAATGCTTAGCATAAGCGCTTACCATTAGTAGAGTTCGCCTACAACAACAGTTTCCATTCTAGTATTGGTATGGCACCATTTGAAGCGTTGTATGGGAAACCATGTCGTACACCACTCTGTTGGTCCGAAGTTGGTGAACGAGCCTTGGTGGGCCTCGAGATCGTGGAGGAGACGACTCAGAATATTCAGGTAATAAACGCTAACATGAAAGCAGCCTAGGATCGGCAGAAAAGTATCGCAGACGGACATGCCACTGACAGAGTTTATGATGTAGGTGATTGGGTATTCTTGAAGTTATCACCTTGGAAAGGCATTGTGCGATTCGGGAAGAAAGGGAAGCTTAGCCCTAGGTACATCAGATCGTACCAGATTATCGAACGAGTTGGAGAAGTGGCTTATCGACTCGCTTTGCCACCAGAGTTGGCAAGAGTGCATAATGTGTTTCACATGTCGATGTTACGGAGGTATGTTTCTGATCCGTCTCATGTGATCCCTCCACAACCACTAGAGATCAATCCAGATTTGACCTACGATGAGGTTCCAGTGACTATCCTTGATTGGAAGGATAAGGTACTTAGGAACAAGACCATGAGGATGGTGAAAGTCTTGTGGAGGAACCACTCAGCTGAGGAAGCTACTTGGGAGACAGAGGAGCGCATGCGAGATATGTACCCATGTTTGTTCTATGGTTTTGATTTGTAGTCTGTACTGAAATTTCGAGGACGAAATTTTTATAAGGGGGTAGATTGTGATGACCCGTCCCTAATTTTCCTATGTAATTTCTCCTTGAAAATGTGAAGTGACTATTATGCCCTTAACGGCAAATGACGTGGATGCTTTTACGTTAGTTTCTTTCGTTCGCGCTTTTGTATTTAAATTTTACCCATGCGTACAAATTTTCAGTGTTTGGAACACGGTAACGAAAAGTAAATTGTACTCTGAAAGATTTCAAAATCAGTTTATCACCCAACCCGTCAGCCTTTCTCCTAAAACCTCCCCTCCATGCATTAACCAATCACCTTTCTTCCTTTTTATTTGCGCCCAATCAGAAACCAAACCTTCATGCATACCTTCTCTCTCTTCTCTCTTCTTTCTCTTTCACCTGTATTCCTTCTTCTTTGCAACTAGGAAAAACGAAAACAAACCTTCACAGATTGAACGTGAAAACCACACCATCATGGTTAGCTCGTCCTCACGAACACAACCATACCCTTGGTTCATGAGTTGACTGAATTTTGGACGTCCAACTCGGAAGGTTTGACTCGGCGAAGTTTCGAACAACACCATTCACGGCTTAGGTAAGCCCTGAGAAGCTCTAAGAATCTTCATTTCATCTTTATAGGTTGTTTTTGAACTTATATACTTGCCTTGGGTGAACACAAACCCAGAAAACTTGAGGAGAAGAAGTTGCTCAGTTTTTCAACGAAGAAAAACCGTGGCCGTTTGGCCACTTTCAACTTAGATTTCTGGTCAACCTCGACCACTATTGGACTTCTACTAGGTATGGACTTGTTCTTCATATTCCTAACTTCAAAATGGCTTTTGAATCACTGAATTAGGTTAAGTATTGAGTTAGTTATAAGCTCTGGAAGTTGGGAAGAAAATTTCAACTTTCGGGAAATTTTTTGCCGTGGCCATTTTGCCACTTTCAGATTGAATTTCCGGTCAACACGGACCACCCATGAACTTTTTGTGAAGGTAGATTGATTCACCACATTCCTAGCTTCATTTTGGTTTTTGTAGAAGTGATTTTGGTTGAGAAACGAGCGCGTTAGGAGCTCGGGAAGTTGGGCCAAAAATCTGCAAAACTGCAGATTTTCTCGAAGAAGGAGAGTACTGTTGTACTCGCGGGGCGCGTGGGGGCGCGTCCGGCCTCCAGCCGGCGCGTGGTTGACACATGTGTGTCCTGTGACATTGAGTAGATCGATTTCATATATTTACACCCTAGGTTTGGGCAAACTATGGGAGTTTTATTTAGGTTTCCGTATATGTGCTTTAATTAATTATATTTTAGTTATTTCACATATAGGGGAAACGTATCTCGAGGACGTACGAGGCCAAGCTAGGCTCGGGGGCTACAACCCAACGACGTATTTGTGAGTGGGCAGTTTATTTTTATACCTATACATATTATAGTTTCTATAATTGCATGGTTACTTTACTTGTACGTAGAAATTGCCAGTAATTATTAATTGTGATATAGAATTGTGGTAAATACTGCTATATGGTTGTGATATTACTGTCATAACATTCATACATATTTGTACATGCTCATCTTGCTGCACCCCGGTGTCAGTATTCCGCCCAGGGCCAGGGCCAGTCCTTCACTTGTATGTTCACATCCGCACCATTTGCTGGTCTTGGATCCAGGCGAGGTGCTAGTCTTGTCGGGTAGATTGCGTTAGGCAATCCGACTTGTATGTGACCGTGTTTCTACACCAGTCTTCATGTGATCGTAGTACTAGAGCGTATTGATTACACCCAGTTTTGTCGGGTAGAGTTGCTTTAGGCAATTTCGACTCGTGTGCTAGCTTAGATGATGAGCAAACTGTTATAATTGATTATCACATGATTATATTGTTGTGACATTTGACATTTGACATATCACATATTGGCATATCATAAATTATATAGCTGTCATACGTAATTGCTCTTACCTATGTACTTATTACGTTTTGAAGAACTATACTTGTTTTTATGGCAAGGGGTTAGTACTTTTCGAAAACAAAGGTTTTATTATAAGCATTGTTTTACTGACCCACTCAACCTTGTTTTTCGCCCCTCCAGGACCTAGATAGCTGTACTCTTGTGGCACTCGAGGATTTCCGGCAGTTTCTGACATTCGCTTCTTATTTAGACGTATGAACTTATCACAACTATGTAATAAGTGTACTTAGTACTTTGACTACCCTATTGTAGTCTTACTGTCTTAACGCTCTGAATATTTGTAGTGGGTTACTCCCACGATTTCGCACTCTATCACCATTTAGTATTATTAGTTCTACTTAGTTTAGTTTAAATTTATTTCACTTTTCACATCACATATCCTTATGGTTACGTCACCTCTCGGTGATGGCCAGCATGCTTCGACCTCCCTGGTCGGGGTGTGTCACTGGCCCACCATATATGTATTTTTTTTTTTGTTTTATATTTATAAATTCATTGAATCTAACGGTTAAGATCTAATTTGATCAAATCCAATTGTAAAAACAATATCGGTTCAAATTTAAAACCAACTGCTAAAGTAATTAAAAAATTATTTTATGTGTTTCATAATCTTTCGTAATGTTCTACGAGTTTCATGGAGTAGGTTTAATGATTTTTTAATATTTATCGAAATCTAAATAGTTTTTAGTGTAAAATGTTCATTAAATTAAATTAGGATAGTCTATATAATTTTTTTTTAAAGTTACTTTAAGAAAAAAAATTATCCTAAATTCATTTTTTAATAATCTTGGGCTAAAAATTTAACCCAGAAGAGTTTGAGGAGAAAAACTGTTTCATGGTTGGAGATAGTTATGAATATTTAATTAATAAATGGTAACTTTCTACTTGATTAATTTAATTAATTGTTTTATTTTTCATAACAAATAATTAAATGCATAAATTTGAACCATGGTTGGACTTGTCTCGGCGTGGTCTTCATCCTTCTCTCCGCGTGGGCTGCACTAATTATTTTGATTGGCCAACGATTGTTCAGAATATCATGTTTTTTTTTTTTTCGAAAGATAGAACTTTATTAAAAATCAAATACGGATCGATACATTTGCATCCTCTGCTAAAATATTGAAAAGAAACTCAGGGCCTAATTCATCCCAGCCAAAGCTCCCGCCATGCTTAATAACGTACGCCGCAATGGAATGGGCTGCACGGTTGCAGTGACGAGGGGCAAAGCAAAACCTTACCGACTGAAGTGAACCCGCCAACCTCCAAATATCTTGGACATAAACTTCCAAATTAGCCTCCACCATAACTTCTTTGGTCAACATTTGAATTAAACCTTTAGCATCCGATTCCACAACCAGTTGACACCCACGCCCACAATCCTCCCTCCCTACCAGCATCTATAACCTTATTCTAATCGCCTCCGCCTCCGCCATTGTAGCACTCCCAAACCGACCTCCCCCCACTCCTCCAGAACCCAACGGGATCCCCGCAAAGTCCCTCAACACCCACCCCACCCCTCCCTCCCTCCCCAGAAGCCTTCCTCCAAGCCGCGTCACAATTAAGCTTAAGCTCCCCAAACCTCGGCTTATGCCACATGCCCGTATCCCCCTCCCCTCCCGCAGCATCTCTCGAACGTTCACCAGCCCCCCCCGCTGCCTATCAGCGTCCCCTCATCCCCTACCCCAATCCCGTCCCTCTGCACCCCCCCCCCCCCCGATCCTTCCCCATGCTTCCCCACGGTCTCCAAAACATTCCAGTACTCCTCTACCTGTCTCTGCTAGAGTCCCACCCCTTCCTGAGGAGACAGCCGTACCCCCTTGAAGACCAACTCATTCTGACATTTCCAGATTCGCCAGAACCCAAACACCACTTGTTGAAGAATCAATGCCGCATCCCTGTCCTTGCCCACCTGCTTAACAATCGCCTGCCACCCTTCTAGAAAATCACTTGCCTCCAATGCCACCATATTGAGATTCAGATTTGTCCCAAACCAAAAAGCTCGACTGAACTCACAAGAGAAGAACAAGTGAGCCTCCGTTTCATCTCCACATCCGCACAGCTCACACATATTTTCTATCCGTAACCGTCGGCGCACCAAGTTATGTCTAACCACAAGAGGTTTCCTAGCCGCCTTCCACACAAACAACCGGAGCTTTGGAGGAACCCCAAGCGCCCATATCATCTTCCATCCTTCCTCAAACCGTCCCGGACCACTCGACATCCCACACCCCTTCCTACCTAACTCACCGTTCTTGCTCATGTCCATAGCCACATAATAACCCGACCGAACTGAATACACACCATTCTTGGAATAATGCCAAATCCTTCTATCCTCACACCCTTGTCGGCTTATGGGTATTGCCCGAATCAAGTCAATATCCTCGGGATGCACACACGCATCCAACGCATCCAAATTCCATCCCCGTCGATCCTCCGTCATCAGTGTACATACCGGTGCATTCAGTTCCATGTTCCTCACCCTCGGTTTAAAGGAATGCGGTCTGGGCACCCAAGGCTCCCCCACCGTTATCTTCTCCCCATTCCCGACCCTCCACCTTATTCCACGCTATAGAATCTGCCTCCCCAACAAAATTCCCTTCCATCCCCACGACGATCTCGATTGTTGTCTCGCCTCCAAGAGCGAAGAGTGAGGGTAGTATTTTTCCCGGAGAACCTTACTAAGCATCGAATCCGGATTCAACAACACCCTCCAACCAATCTTACCTAGCATTGCCAAATTAAAACCTCCAATATTCTGAAAACCTAAACCCCCAACCTTTTTACTCTCGGTTAACTTGTCCCAAGCAACCCAATGGCACCCTTTATTAGTACCGTGATTCCTCCACCAAAAGAGTGCAATAACTCTCTCCAACTCCTTACACATGTTAACAGGCAATTTAAAACAGGACATAACATGATTTGGCATCGCCATTGCTACCGACTTAATTAAAACTTCCTTTCCTGCTGGCGACAAAAATTGTTCCGCCCAACCATCAATGCGACTGTCAATACCACGCTGGACTGCTTCAAAGACGGCCTTCTTTGAATGTCCGAAATCCACATGTATCCCTAAATATTTTCCAAACCCATCTCTCGACTGTATGTTCATTAACGAAACAAGACGCTTTTTTAGTTTCTTTGGGCACCCTTTCCCAAAAAAGATAGTGCTCTTCTCCAGATTAATAACTTACCCAGACTCCCTACCATACTGCTCCAAGCACCTAAGAACATTCTGTGCCTCACCTTCATTAGCTTTACAGAACATCACAGAGTCATCCGCAAAGAAAAGATGAGAGATACCCATGGCTCCCGGAGCCACTCGCACCCCACTAATCAAACCTTCCACTTCATGCTTCCGAATCAAAGCAGAAAGTGCTTCGGCACATATAAGAAACAAAAATGGAGATAGCGGATCCACCTGCCTCAAGCCCCGCTCCGGTTTAAAGAACCCATACGGACATCCATTCACCATCACACTGTACGATACTGTCGAGATGCATTCGCTAATCCAACTGCAAAAACGGGGATGGAAACCCAAATTCTGCATGACATCAAGTAAGAAAGACCATTTCACCCTGTCGTACTCTTTTTCCATGTCCAGTTTAATTGCCATTCGCCCTTCCTCACCTGACACCCCCTGCTTTAGAGAGTGCAATACTTCATGAACAACTAAGATATTATCATGAATCAATCTCCCCGGCACAAAAGCTGATTGGTTGCCACTTATAACCCGATCCATAACCTTTTTCAACCGATTCGTCAATACCTTCGCAACAATCTTATAAACAACATTACATAACGAAATAGGCCTCAGTTCCGTCATCCTCCGTGGCGCCTTGACCTTCGGGATTAAGACAATATGCGTATGGTTGATCTTATGAAGCAACTTACCCGAGTGATGAAAAGCCTGCACCATCCGCACAATGTCCCCTCCCACCACATCCCAATGGTCCTGATAAAAACCCGCCGTAAACCCATCCGGCCCAGGAGATTTCGTAGCCGGGATTTGATGCATTGCCTCACAAATTTCTTCCACAGAGAAGGGTTTAATAAGCTCCGAATTCTGACTCTCACACACCTTTTTTTGAACACACCGTGCCACCTCCCCCTCCACATGAACCCTCCCCGATTTAAATAGTGCGAGAAAATAACTCACCGCAATCTGATTAACATATCCCGGATCATTTTGCCAAACACCACTGCTATCTTCCAGACCTACAATACGGTTATTCCTTCGCCTCTGCATCGTCTTTGCATGAAAGAACTTTGTATTTTTATCTCCTTCTTGAAGCCAAGTATTCCGCGATTTCACCTTCCAAAAAAGCTCCTCCTCCTTTAATGCCACCACAAGGTCCCTCTCCATTTTCCTAATAGCTTCCTGCCGTGCCCCCCTCTTCAGTGCATTTCCTAATCTCCGCCCTAAGCTCCCCAATCTGACGCTGAGCATTCTGTTTGTTCATCCGCTTCCATTCCACCAGATGTCTTCTCGTCCCCTTTAGCTTTTCACAAACCCTAAATCCAATGGACCCCTCCACCGGCTCCCCCCAAGCATTCCTAATGATCTCGCTACATTCCGGCATTCGTCCCCACCGAGACTCGTAAATAAACCGCCGTGGGGTTTTTGGCAACCACCGATCAGAGGACAACACTAACATGGAATGATCCGATCCCTCCAACACCACATGGCAAATACTTGCATGTGGAAATAAATTTAACCAACCTGTCGTTGCCACCCCCCGATCTAGTCTTTGTTGAATAAACCCCTCGTCCCTCTTATTTCTCCACGTAAACGGGCTCCCCTCAAACCCTAAATCCAGTAGCTCATTCGTCGAGAGAAACTCACGAAAATCCCTCGTACTCGCCATTGAGCGATAGTTGCCTCCTTCTTTTTCCAGATCATCCACAATATCGTTAAAATCCCCAATAACCACACACTTCTCATTCAGGCCATCAATCCGCTTCCCCAACTCCTCCCATTGTCGCTTCCTACGTTTACCATCCGTACTAGCATAGACCGCAATCATCGACCATTCAGCCTGTAATGGATCACATCCTACACCCAGCTCTATATAAAAATCTGTCCAAACGATGCTAGATATGTTAGCCGCATCCTTCCACATCATACACAAACCCCCATCAACACCTATTGGTTCCACTGGTTGCATAAAATCGATCCGAAGTAACTTAAGTAAATACCTATACCGAGAACTTTTATTTTTTGTTTCGAGTAAACACACCACATCGGGGTTGTGGAGCCTCACCTGCTCCACCAACGCATGAACTATCAAGGATCCCCCAATCCCTTGACAGTTCCAAACTATGGTTTTCATGGCGACCGTGGAGACCCCACCTGGGTGGTCTCCACATCCTCAACAGAAACAAACACTCGTTTATTCCCAAAATTAATGTTCCCGACATCATCATCCGCAGCCACCTCCACCTCATTGAATCTCCGCTTTTGACGTCTTCTCTTCCTACTTAGTTCTTCAATGATTGGTCCCAAAGCAAACGGATCCGAGTCTTGAGAGCTACCATGCATCAAACCGTCTTCATCCCCCTGTACATTTCTCTCCCCCGGCACCACACCTTTCTCCCCACTGTTTTCCAACACACACAGTGCATTTAGATCAATAAGGATCTCATCTGTACGCCCCACCTTACTCCTACCTAGTCGTTGGCTAGGCTCCACAAAATCCACAAGTTCCACACCATCAACCCCCGGATCCACTATTCCTCCCCGGCCAATGAGGCCCGCATCGAAAGCCATCTCCTGAGCCTTCCTCGCCACCTCCTCCGCCAGCTCCCTTTTGTCCCGCACCCTTTCCTCACAACCCTTCTTCGTATCGTACAAACCAGCAGTAGCATCGCCTTCTTCCTCCCCGAAGTGATCTTGGTCCGTCCTAACCCCCTCCCTACCCCCAGCAACCCTTACCCCAGCCCCCTACACCCCTTTTCCCGTAAGCCCCATGTCCTCATCGACTCCATCAGCCCTCCTACCATACCCTTCCCCTAGTGGCACATGCCGCACCCGACGTGATGGAGACCTAATGGGTTGGCCCCGCAAGTTTAAAGTCCCCTCCAACCCCCCATACTTCGCACCACCCACAGGGTCTTCCTGTTCCATACATGCCCTAGTTACATGTCCCAGCCTTCCACATGATAAACAATAATTGGGCAACCCTTCGTACTCAAACCTAACCCACACCCGCCCATCATCCGGGAACGACACCATTGTCCCACGCATCAATGGTTCCTTCAAGTTGAAGCGAATGCGAACCCTTAAGAACCTCCCAATACATTCCGAACTAGCAAACTTGTCCACAGAGAGAACCACTCCAAGCTTCCTCCCTATCGTCATGGCCACCTCCGCTGCCATACTGAGAGGTGGCACCCCGTGCAACTGCACCCACATCGTCCCCATTGAGAGCTTCCTCCACTGCTTATCCCGCCGGTATGTACAATCCTCCACCATTACAAAATCCTCATGGAACGTCCATGGGAAATCCGAATCCAACACCTTCTGCATGTCCCTTTTGTCAACAAACCTAACCAAGAACTTTTTGTCTCCCCTACATCCCGTATGGAGACCCCCTCCTTCCCTCTCCACAGCGACGTGAAGACATCAATGAAACCCTCCACATTCACCATCCTCGCAGTAAGTACCTCAGCCATCAGGATAAACTAGAACCCCAGCAGCGCCCCTTCCACATCCTTCCTACCAATTATCACACCTTCCTTCTCACGGTCTGTTAGTTGTAACTTTTCCCCCAGAGTCTGCCCTAGCTCCTCCATGGTTGTAGCCGAACTCGGCCCCCCCTAGAGCCCTCCCCCATAAACCTGCTCCTTCTCACACCGCACCGTCACGCCTCCTCACATTCATCCATTATCCGTCGACTGCCCTCCAGACCGAACCTTAAACCGCCGGCGCTGAAACCCTAGCTTTCTTTTGTCGCAAAACCCTAACAATCGTGCACTCCGACTTTCGCGGACCAAACCTCCGTGCGAGGACAATTAGAATATCATGTTTTATATTACTTTTAATATGAATGAACTCTTTCCGTTTTAACAAATTTATCGTCAGAGAATTTGTTTCTCTCCAAAACACATTAGCAGTATTTATACGAGATACACGACTCACTATTAGACTATCCTTAATTAATTCAGAATCTTCTTCAGACCTAAATCTAGCATGTAATATAGGAATGTAAATTTTTAATAATTAGTGTAAGATTCCTACCTAAATAGGGATTAGTATAACCCTATATATTGCAATGTTTTCTAAACATTAATACGGACTCATATTTCTACAAGTTTCTTTCAGTTGATATTCAAACTTTGCTCCTGTTTTGTACTTAATTTTCCAATGGTTATCTCCTCTTCTACCACTGCTTGTGATCTTCCGAACATCTCTCACGTTATCAACGTCAAACTCGACTGCAACAATTACACTGTTTGGCTGGCCCAAATTGTTCCCGTGCTTAAGAGTCACAAACTCATGTCTTTTGTCGATGGTTCTTCTCCACATCCACCACAGTTTCTCTCCGACGACGATGATAGAATCAAAACCGACGACACGGTCAACCCCGATTTTGAAGATTGGGTCCAAAAGGACCAGCTTGCTCTTTCCTGTGCTTGGCTGCATCGCTCACCAGGACCGTACAGCTCGCAAAACTTGGCTAATTTTGGAAGAACGGTTTGCCTCAGCCAGTCAGACACATGTATCACAGCACCGCAGTGATCTTCATCGTACTACTAATGTGGACGGCTCGATTGCTGAATTTCTTTCTCGCATCAATGCCATTGCCCACGAACTAGCGTTAGCTGGTTCTCCTGTTCCTGAGACCGAAATCGTTGATGTGATCATGGAAAATGTCAACAGTCACTATAAGAATGAAGTGATCCGTTCTGCTCAGTCTCGCCACGAGCCCATTACGTACAGAAACTTAGAGGTTCTACTCCTCGCGGCTGAAGCTAGTTTCGAGAGTTTCCGGAAAAGTACGGGTGCGGCGGCAGCTGTAGTATTTATTATCATAATGTTTGTCGGATTTTATATCTTATATGTCAAATTTAAAGCAGCATAGTTCTAGTCCATAATTTTCCTGTGATGGGGTTTTATTCTTAGGTTTCAGGTTTGGTTTCGTTTGTATTTGCTTTTAGTTTTTGTTTTTATTGTTTCTTCTGTTTATGGTTGTTTCTTGCCCTTGGACAAGTCCAATCAAATTTAAATATCAATACCATTATCACAAAGCACATATAACATATAGCAATACAACCATAACATTACTTTATTCCAGTTGCATTTTATTCAATACACATCAAGATGTCTATCCATGGTTGTTTGGGCTGCTCTCTCAATTCCTTTCAATTTCCATACTTTATTTGTTGATGATCATAAAGTTACGTGACTTAATCGGCATATTCTGTGTTTTTTTTCTCGTTAATTGTAATGTTTATGCTATTTTGTTAACTGGGTTTCAATGAAATAATCCACATGTGAATGTATAGGGAGGCTACGGAGGCTTATCTCCTACATTCTCTGAAAATGCATTTGTTGTCATCTACTTTCTCGTTAATTGGATTGTTTATGCTATTTGGTTAACTTAGGTTAGAGCAATAGGACTGTAAATATAGAACTAATGAAGAAGTTGCTCCAGTTTAGGCGTGACTCATCACTTGCAGAGATAATTTATACGAGTATTCATTTTAGTTTTTCAAAGTCCCACTAGTACCCTAAAATAAGACCCCACAAATTTGTTGAGTGTGTATATATTAGCTAGTAAATTTTGAAGACATTTATCTCCATCCGCATTACCAGAGCCATAATTATAGAGCTATATATTGTTTTGAATATGCTTTCAGAGCTTACATATCTATACACCCACACATAAGCTTTGGCATCCATCTTTCAATTTTGCATTTGATGGTTCTTTACATTCGGAGAAGGCTTATGTGATGTTGTCTCACTGAGACGACCATATTATAGACTATGTCCTATACAAATTGCAGCTAACTACTTCATTAGCTTGCAGAAATGAACGTTGGGACTAGTCTTATATAATGTATGTCTGCCGTCTATTTTCATAAGCCCATGCCCATGCCACTTTGCAGCAGCAAACCTATGCGCTAGAATTAGCCTATGTCGCTGCCTCAGCAGAGCAGGCCCAAGCCTTGTCCACTTGGCGCACGAACCAATTTGCAGCCTACACTACAAGGTAGCAGAGCCACGCCCAATACGAGCCAGCACAAGCCACTACCTCAGCAGCGCAAGCCCAAGCAGCTATGGTAGGAGAAGCAGGCCAACGCTCACGAGCCGATCCCATGCCCAACATGCATGCGTGCCGCATCCCACTCTCGTGGTGTCCCAAGCAGCATAAGCGGGTCCAATGGTGGTTCAACTGTCTCGGCTCTAAATTTCTGGATCGACAATTGAACCAGGGGCATTTTCACCTCATTTCTCCACAGATTTGACATTTTCCAACTCAAATCTCGCACCCGAAGTCCAGTACACTTCCACTAATCAATGAGACGCATTCCATCCAAGCTCTTCCAACCCAAATGGAGAACAACATTTGCCTCGACAAGTCATAGAGTTGACGAGCGCCCTCGCACAGCAGACGACCTTGGTGAATCAGCTCTTGCAGCGTACCGAGATGCAACGTGCCCTTGACGAGATGTCCCAAAGTAAGACAGGGGCAGACGAAGAACTTCTCCAGCAGCGTCCCAGCAAGCAGCCACTCAACTAGCCACGAACCAAGCGTTTTGGCAATGTTCACCCCCGACGTAGTATATACTCTCGTCTTAGTGTGCAAAGAGCGTGCGCTCTCGGTTAGGCCCATGGACGAGCATACGCTCACGGTTTGGGTCACGCTCATGGATGAGCAACCTTTCAGGCAAAGTGTTCATTCGTGGCTAAGCCCGCAAGAAGCATTATCTACCTCACATCGGAGTAGGCAGTACGAAGGATGGAGAGAAACAGTCATTCATCCGAATCAAGTTCAACCGGTAGCCTGTGAGAAATTTGCTCGCCTGCTAGGAATATACCACATGCACCGCAACTGCGGCATAGACGAGCCAAACACATGGAAGAGCATCCAAGGCCAACAGATCAAGACGGGGCTACTAAAAGCTCTGCTTACCCCAACAAAGGCAAATTCAGGAAAAAGTAAAAAGGCTCTTGACCGAACAATTACGTGATTTCCAGCGCAATGAAGCTGCTGACGAGGCGCTCCAATGAGACATGACCAACATAAGCGGATCACCTTTCAATGATAAGATCGAGCAGACGAGACTATCCCACATGGATTGTCGAATACAAAGATTACTTCTGCTCCGACAAAGGTAGCAGCTCAGTGTAATGGGGTGTCGGGAGCAAACAAGTACCAGAATGACACACCAGCCTAACTACCATTTAATATTGAAGCTGTACATCACCAGTAGACAAGCATCATGGACCTTGTGGCCAAATTGCTGCACACAACCTGGCCTAAGTTAGTCGTAGCTCTGCTTGCACAGCTGTGCCTATTTGCTCCAAGGCTCCCAGCAGCCCTTGATTTATCCTCATGGCTCCTCACCGTGCCATTCTTGCACCACGGCTCCCAGCATTGCCGATCTCGCCATATGGCTCCTAATCACACCGACCAAGCCTATTGCACTCCAAACTTTGATGCACGTCCCATTTGCACCCTTACGCGGGTTCCACAAACAATTCGAAATCTCAAGCAGATCGTCAAACAAGACCTCGCAGGTTGAGGATTTTTTTAATTGTGCAGCAGTCCAGCTTTCCTCAGCTGCACTCACGACAACGACTTTCATGCTCTCCAGTACGAGAGGGTAAACTAATCCCCCAACACCCATTTGGGTTTGCTCCCCACCGCGAGAGGATAAACTAATTGCTCTCCATTGCGAGAAGGTAAACCAATTCCCTAACACCCATATGGGTATGCTCTTCAATGTAGAGGATAAACTAATTGTTCTCAAGTGCGAGAGGGTAAACCAATTCCCCGACACCCATATGGGTAAGCTCTCTAGTGCGAAGGGAAAAACTAATTGTTCTCCAATGCGATAAGGTAAAACAATCCCCCGACACCCATATGGGTTTTCTCTTCAGGCGAGAGGGTAAACTAATCCCTCGACACCGATATGGGTCTACTCTCCAGTGCTAGAGGATAAACCAATTGCTCTCCAGTGCGAGAGGGTAGTCCAATTCCCCAACACCCATCTAGGTAAGCTCTCCAGTGCGAAAAGGCCACACAGCTCAAAACATCGAATACTCGAAGATCAGCTAAATAGCAAATGATCAAATGGCAGCAACAACTTCGCACTCAACAGTTCGCTCATCCGACATTTCATCTTCAGCAGCTCCGATCTTGGCAGCTTCATCCTTGACTGCTCCATCTCTAAGTAGCAAAGAAATCAAACTCAAGCAGTTTCATCATATTTGGCAAGCAGCCTAAACATGGCAGCTTAAACCATGGCCCATGCCACGCCACTTCCTTGACCCGTGCCGAGCCAGCCCCGCCTTCAATCAAGTCGAGCAGCATAAGCAGTGGCCTCTGCCACACCACCTTTTCGGCCAATGCCAAGCTGATTCCTGGCCCTTGCCAGCCGACATTCCGCACTACCCCGACGAATGCCTTGTGGAAACACCACCCAAGAAGAAGACAAGAAAAATTAAGTTTTTCTTACATCGGTGCGGCGTGGATAAGACAAAGAAATGAGTGGAAGACAGTGTTTTGCACAGGCAAGCAAAGAAGAGTGCTAGGGGAGGGGAAAAATGTGATCTAAAGAAGTTAGATTCATGAGACCATTCTAAAGAAGTTAGATTCATGAAAGTGTCATCGGACAATGCTCATCGAGTTAAGTGGGTCAAATTATATGGAATTCTGTCGGTCAAGACTTTGTGCAAAGAGTTTTGAGCTAAGGGTGGGCAAACAGGTATAGGAACCGCGGGTTGGGAAGGGTAATTAAGGTTTGGGGCAAGTACGGGCCGGTTCCTAATTTTTAGAAAGAGAAACGGGGCGGGGCTGGGCGAGGTGGGAATTTGAAATTTGGGGCGGGCCGGGTCTAGAAGTATAAAAAAAAGGGTATCCGGACGGACCCGTTTGTATCATTTTCCCATTCCTCTCCTATTTTCTCAAACCTTCTCAAAGACTCTCATCTTCTCGGTCTCCTCCCTCTTGATCTCTCTCTCCCTCAGTCTCTCTCTCTCCCGATGCCTTGTTCTCTGATTTCACACCTTTCGGATATGTGGATTCTTAATCCCCTTCCTCTCGATCTCTCTCTCCCCCAGTCTCTCTCTCTTGATGCCTCTGTCTCCGATCTACGCAGCTTCGTCGGTTTTTGCTCCCTTCTGAATTGGAGATCGCCCGACGAGAGCTCGATCAAGAGGTTTAGAACGCGGTGGAACCAGCAGAGGATTTGGCGGGTACATTCTGAGAGTGGGTATGGGTCGAGTCGGGCTTGGCCAAGACGAGGTCCTAAAGCGATTTGAGGATGGAGTCTTACGGCTACCTCTTCAAGTACATCATCATCGGCGACACAGATCTCAATTCCTCCAATCCATAACCTTCTAACCTTTGTTGATTTTTTTTTTTTTTTTTAAGTTTGTCTGGTTTGAGCATTGAGGCTTTAAAACAATTGGATTTTGGTTTTGGGTTTGTAGGTGTCGGAAAATCGTGCTTACTGTTGCAATTCACGGATAAGAGGTTCCAGCATATGCATGATTTTACCATTGATGTTGAGTTCTGAGCTCAAATGGTCAACATCAATGGTCATCCTATCGAGCTCCAAATTTGGGACACCGTAATTTACATGTACTTCTCTTCTTATTTTTTGTTTGGCTACTGAGAAAATAGAATTTTCGTGGTGAATTGGGTTTATGGTTTTTATCAGATTTGGAAACGGCGCGGCAACGGATGAGGGTCTTGATGTCGGAGACCGAGTCAAAGATCTGGAGGATGGCGAGTCCGGGAGGCGATCAAAACCGAGAAAAAAAAGGTAAGAAGGACCAAAAGTCCCGTCCCGAACTAGCCCGTTTGAAACGGGTCGAGTTAATTCCAGTGATCAGATTAGCAAAGAAATCGAACTCAAGCAGTTTCATCATATTTGGCAAGCAGCCTAGACATGGCAGCTTAAACCATGGCCCATGCCACGCCACTTCCTTGACCCGTGCCGAGCCAGCCCCGCCTTCAATCAAGTCGAGCAGCATAAGCAGTGGCCTCTGCCACACCACCTTTTCGGCCAATGCCAAGCTGATTCCTGGCCCTTGCCAGCCGACATTCCGCACTACCCCGACGAATGCCTCGTGGAAACACCACCCAAGAAGAAGACAAGAAAAATTAAGTTTTTCTTACATCGGTGCGGCGTGGATAAGACAAAGAAATGAGTGGAAGACAGTGTTTTGCACAGGCAAGCAAAGAAGAGTGCTAAGGGAGGGGGAAAATGTGATCTAAAGAAGTTAGATTCATGCAAGTGTCATCGGACAATGCTCATCGAGTTAAGTGGGTCAAATTATATGAAATTATGTCGGTAAAGACTTTGTGCAAAGAGTTTTGAGCTAAGGGTGGGCAAACAGGTATAGGAACCGCGGGTTGGGGAGGGTAATTAAGGTTTGGAGCAAGTATGGGCCGGTTCCTAATTTTTAGAAAGAGAAACGGGGCGGGGCGGGGCGAGGTGGGAATTTGAAATTTGGGGCTGGCCGGGTCTAGAAGTATAGAAAAAGGGTATCCGGACGGACCCGTTTGTATCATTTTCCCATTCCTCTCCTATTTTCTCAAACCTTCTCAAAGACTCTCCTCTTCTCGGTCTCCTCCCTCAGTCTCTCTCTCTCTCCCGACGCCTTGGTCTCTGATTTCACACCTTTCCGATATGTGGATTCTTAATCCCCTTCCTCTCGATCTCTCTCTCCCCCAGTCTCTCTCTCTTGATGCCTCTGTCTCCGATCTGCACAGCTTCGTCGATTTTTGCTCCCTCCTGAATTGAAGATCGCCCGACGAGAGCTCGATCGAGAGGTTTCGGACGCGGTGGAACCAGCAGAGGATTTGGCGGGCGAATTCTGAGAGTGGGTATGGGTCTAGTCGGGCTTGGCCGAGACGAGGTCCTAAAGCGATTTAAGGATGGAGTCTTACGGCTACCTCTTCAAGTACATCATCATCGGCGACACAGATCTCAATTCCTCCAATCCATAACCTTCTGACCTTTGCTGATTTTTTTTTTTTTTTTAAGTTTGTCTGGTTTGAGCATTGAGGCTTTAAAACAATTGGATTTTGGTTTTGGGTTTTTGGTTTGGATTTGTAGGTGTCGGAAAATCGTGCTTACTGTTGCAATTCACGGATAAGAGGTTCCAGCATATGCATGATTTTACCATTGATGTTGAGTTCTGAGCTCAAATGGTCAACATTAATGGTCAACATCAATGGTCATCCTATCGAGCTCCAAATTTGGGACACCGTAATTTACATGTACTTCCCTTCTTGTTTTCTGTTTGGCTACTGAGAAAATAGAATTTTCGTGGTGAATTAGGTTTATGGTTTTTATCAGATTTGGAAACGGCGTGGCAACGGATGAGGGTCTTGATGTCGGAGACCAAGTCAAAGATCTGGAGGATGGCGAGTCCGGGAGGCGATCAAAACCGGGAAAAAAAAAGGTAAGAATGACCAAAAGTCTCGTCCCGAACTAGCCCGTTTGAAACAGGTCGAGTTAATTCCAGTGATTAGATTTGCAATACCCACCCCGGCCCTTGCCCACCCTTATTTTGAGCAACGAACATTGCTCGACGAAATTCTGGCAGGCAAAACCTTAGGCGAAGAAACCTTATTTGGCCCAATGAATTTAATTCGTCTTGGTTTTTGGCGTTCGAATGAACTAAGAGCTTGTTAGAAATTACTTTTAAAATTATAGAAAGAACTTTGGTGAAAAAGTGTTTAAAACAAATCCTTAGTAAAAAACCGAGTAAATTTTGAAAAAGCACTTAAAGTGCTTCCTGGAATAATGACATATCTTGTACTAATTCCAAAAAACAGTTGAAGTGTTTTTGAAACCTAAAGTTAATTCCACTAAAAACGTTTTAAATTATTGTCATGTTAAAAACAGTTTCAAACCAGTTTGAATCATTTATCATAAAAGTAAAAAAATTGAGAAAATTACCCTTTGCTTCTTCCATGTCAATTGTCCATAACTATGATTACTTTGCAATGGGAAAGCAAAACGGAAGTGACAGCACCCGAAAGCATCTGTACACTCTTCCTCCTACAAAAAGAAAACTGACAAATACGGCAGCTTTATTTTACCTGCAAAACCAAACTTTATCCATGAGTACACGCTTCCCTCCTAATAAAAGTTTTTTACCTGCAAAGCCAAACATTATCCCTGAGTACTCTTTCTCCTACCAGGAAAAATTTTTAGTTGTGACAGGAAGACAGATGATACACCACGTGTTTTTATATAAGTGAAGAAAAATTTTAATTTTTAAGTTATTAATCTTTTAACACACATATCCAACCATTTACATAAAGACATGTGGTGTACCACCTCGTGTAACGAGAACACTGAAAAATATTTCACCTACCAGAAGAAAACTGACAAACATGGCAGCTTTTTTTGCCTGCAAAACCAAACTTTAAGCTGCATAGGATGGGGGTACTGGCCTGGTTGAGATTTGCATTGAAGTGTAGACCTTAACCCCAATCCTATAGTTGCTCTCACAAACTTAGCCCGGGTATAGTATTGAGGTGATTCTGAAAAAAGTAGGTATCAAAAATAGCTTTTTTATGTTTGGTAAACATTCAAATTCAACTTTTTTTTACAGTTTTGGATAAAAAAAACCAAAAACACAAAGCTGCAAAACCAAGCTTTGAAAAACTAGCTTTTTTTCACATATGTTTTACTTAAAAGTTTATCAAACACTATAATACTGATTTTTTTTTTTCAAAAGCACTTTTACAAAAAAGTTTACCAAACACTCTGCTGTTTTATTTCATAACTGCTTATTCTCACAGTACAGTAAAAGCAGTTTTTTTTCAAAACACAGCAATAGCAAACCACATGGCAGCTGTTTTTCACATGCAAAACCAAACTTTAAGCTGCAATAGGATGGGGGACTGACCTGGTTGAGATATGCATGTAAATGTAGACCTTAACCCCATAATCCTAGTTTGTATAGTTGCTCTTACATACTTACAGTGACATCCCCTTAGAGGCCCGACGTCCTCGTCGGCACACTTCCGGCCAGGGATTGGCTCTGATACCAAATTATCACATCCCGACCCGGGATTCACCACATCTCGGGATTGGTCTCGCACAATCTCGCTTAACTTCAGAGTTCCAATGGAACCCGAAACCAATGAGTTTCCAAAAGGCCTCGTGCTATATGGAGGTGGGAATGTAGATATAAGGCATAGAGGATCCACTCTCCTGGGCTGTGTGGGATCTCACACTGGGCCACCATTTTTTTTAAGTTTTATATTTATAAATTCATTGAATCTAACAGTTAAGATCTAATTTGATCAAATCCAATCGTAAAAAAAATTATTTAACGGTTCAAATTTAAAACAAACGGCTAAAGTAATTAAAAAAATTATTTTATGTGTTCATAATATTTCGTAGTGTTCTACGAGTTTCATGATGTAGGTTTAATGATTTTTTAATATTTATCGAAATCTAAATATTTTTTAGTGTAAAATGTTCATAAAATTAAATTAGGATAGTTTATATAATTTTTTTTTTAAAGTTACTTTAAGAAAAAAAATAATTCTAAATTCATTCTTTAATAATTTCGGGCTAAAAATTTAACTCAAAATGTTTGGAAGAGAAAAACTCTATATAGGTTAAAACCTAAATTTTCTGGATTAAATTTTTTAGGTTTTAGCTTAAGGATTAGAGATAGTTATGAATATTTAATTAATAAATGGTAACTTTCAACTTGATTAATTTAATTAATTGTTTTATTTTTCATAACAAATAATTAAATGCATAATTATAGAGCTGTATATTGTTTTGAATATGCTTTCAGAGCTTACATATCTATACACCCACACATAAGCTTTGCCATCCATCTTTCAATTTTGCATCTGATGGTTCTTTACATTCGGAGAAGAAGGCTTATGTGATGTTGTCTCACTGAGACGACGATATTATATACTCTGTCCTATTCAAATTGCAGCTAACTACTTCATTAGCTTGCAGAAATGAACGTCGGTACTAGTCTTATATAATGTATGTCTGCTGTCTATTTTGTTGTGATAAGCTGAAACTCTGGTTATATCAAGAAGAAATCAAAAATAGAAATCGTGCTTCTCGACGTTAGTGCTTCTTCAAACCTTGACTAAAGGCCTTAGGGAGTTGAGTGGAAGCTCCTACAACCTTTAAAACGTCGTGACTCGGTCGGGAACGCGTCAAAGCAAGTCCACCGAGTCGGACCTGCCGAGTTGGCGAGTTAAAACTTATCCAAAACACGATCTGAGGGTATGGCTAAGTTCGTGGTGACGAGGGGAGTGTGATGGTGTGGTTTTTAAGTTCGATCTGTGAGTGGTTGTGAAGGTCTTTGTAGTTGCAGAGAGGAGAAAGTTACGGGGTGAAAGAGAGAGGAGAGAGAGAGTGAGAGGTTTCTGATTGGTCCACAAAGAAGGAGAGTGAGTGGTTTGATTGGGTGAGGGATTTGAGGAGAGCAAATAATTGGTGCAAAGTATAGAGCACGGGGACAAGGTTTTGTACAAAGTAATCAGACGAAATCTATCCAAAACAATGTTTCCAACACTGTAAAATTAAAACACCCATGAAAAAAACTACCCGTTTTTAACGCACTTTAATGTAACGTAACTTTTTCGTTACGAATCCGATTCAGGTCTAACCCGCGCTCACGCGATCGTATTAACGAGTACTATTTAATTACGATAGCAAGAAAAATAAATTAAAAGCGAATAACATATCCACGTCACTTTTCCAACAAGGACATGAAGGTCAATTCACAAACTAGAAGAGAAATTACATAGAAAATTAGAGACGGGTTTGTCACAACCTACCCCCTTAAGAAAATTTCATTCCCGAAATTTCAACACTGATTACAGATCATAATAAAAAATAAAAAAAGATGTGGATAGAGATCTCGCATTCGCTTCTTTGTCTCCCAAGTAGCTTCGTCTACCGAATGGTTCCTCCACATGACTTTCACTATCCGAACGGTCTTGTTCCAAAGAACTTTATCTTTCCAATCAAGAATAGTCATTGGCACCTCGTTGTAAGTCAAGTTTGGATTAATCTCCAATGATTGAGGAGGAATCACATCTGATGGGTCCGAGACGTATCTTCGCAGCATCGACACGTGGAACACATTATGCACCCTCGATAATTCTGGAGGTAGATCAGGTCGGTATGCAACTTCACCAACTCACTCAGTAATCTGGTACGGCCTGATGTAACGAGGGCTTAGCTTCCCTTTCTTTCTGAATCGTACAACACCTTTCCACAGTGACAGCTTCAAGAATACCTAATCACCAACCTTATAAACTCTGTCGATCGAGTGTCTATCGGCTATACTCTTCTGCCGATCCTGGGCTATTTTTAGGTTAGCCTTTATCACCTGAATGGTTTGCACGTCTCATCCACGATCTCGGGGCCCACCAAAACTCTTTCGTTGACTTCAGACCAACACAACGGAGTATGACATGATTTTCCATACAACGCTTCAAATGGTGACATACCAATGCTAGAATGGAAGTTGTTGTTGTAGGCGAATTCTATCAAAGACAAACGTTTATGCCATGCATCTCCAAACTGTAGAATCAAAGATCTTAACATATCCTCCAATGTCTGGATAGTCCTCTCTGACTACCCATCAATCTGAGGATGGTAGGCGGTGATGTAAAGTAATCTCGATCTCAAAGTTTCTTGGAAAGCTACCCATAACTTCGAAGTAAATCTGGGGTCCCGATCAGAAATGATACTAACGGGAACACCATGATACTTAACAATGTTAGAGATGAACAGCTGGGCCAACCAACTTAACAAGTAATTCTCACGGACAGGTAGGAAGTGTGTTGTCTTGGTAAGCCAGTCTACTATTATCCAGATACCGCCATAACCATTTCGCGTACGAGGCAACTTGTACACGAAATCCATTGTGATATCATCCCATTTCCACTAAGGTATCGGGAGTGGTTGTAGCAACCTAAATGGTTTCTTTCTCTCCGCTTTGACCTGCTGACAGACTGCACAACGACTTACATACTATGCAATTTCTCTTTTCATACCTGGCCAATAGTAGAAGGGTCGGATGGTATGATACATCTTGGTATTTCCGGGATGCATCGAATAAGCTAAAATATGCGCTTTATCGAGAATTTCTTTCTTCAGTTCTTCTATATTCGACACATACATCTGATCATCCTGCATCAGCATACCATCAAGCCTTTGAATTCTGAGATCTCTTTTTTTCCCCTCCGACACTGCCTGTTTTAACGCCTGAGATTCTGCGTCATTCATCTGGGCTTCAAGGACACGATCTAACAAAACTGGCCTGACTTGAAAAATGGTTTAATACAGTAGCACAATTAATTTGAGTACTACTCTACAAAAGGCTTATCGCGGCTAGAGAAAGAATCTCTAGCTGCTGACTTTTATTTTGATATTGGGGTTGGCGGCAATTCCTCTTGATCTCTTCATTTTTTTTCCTTTTTCTCTTTGTTTCTATTGTAGTCTCGCTCTCACTTTGTGAAGAGAGCATTCAGTTCGTGGTTGTGATCTCTCTCTCGCTTGATCGATGAGAGCTTTCGTAGTCCTCGTGACTAGTCACTAGCGTTTAGGACTAAGGATCCTCCATGTTTGAAGAATCGTATTGTATTTTTGATGTGTTTGTAATTGAGGGTTATGACGTTCTTACAGCATTGTAGTCTCTTGAATTGTTCTAAGATACGTTTAATATGTTTGTCATATATACTTTTTTACTATTTCTAATGAATTTTTGTTCTCTAAAAGAAATAAATAAGCAAATGACAAAGCCCAACATGATACAATCAAGGTTCTAAAAAACGCTAGGCGCTAGTCGGGCGGCGGACTGACACCTGGTGCCTAGGTGGCTTAGGCGGATTTAGGTAAATTTCTTGTAAATAAGTGCGTACTGACACTTACAAAAAATTATACTTGTATGAAATCCATAGATAAGATAATGAAAGAATGATAAAATGCAAAAAGAGTATCCAACAAGTCCAAAATTTAAAAACACATTAAGCATATATGCCATATAATCATAGTGAGGAGTACTGTAGGATGACACATGTACAATAAGTTCACAATTTAAAACCACATAAAATGTAAACTAGGAGGAAAATAAGGAAATATAGTAATGTAGAGAGGATTTTTTTTTTTATTTAAAAAAAAAAAAAAAAAAACCCACCTAGCCCCACTTAGTGCCTAGCCCGCCTAGGCGGCTGCCTAGAGGTCAGCCGATTTGCAAGAAAACGCTTTGGGTCACCACTGCCTAGCGCCTAAGCCCTTTTTTAGAACATTGGCTACAATTGATTTTTTTTTTGTACGAGGGATAAATAAGAAATCATTTTATTGTTTATTTTACTTGGCACGACTGGAGTAATCGAAGTGCTTTTTGTGACCTTTTGTGTACAACCAATTCTACTCCTGTTGAGCCGGTTCCCTAGTACATAGTTGGATTTGAGGATGTCGAATGCAATAGGTCTTGGGATTGAAACTAACAGAGAGAATGGACTTGTCTAGTTTGGAAACTCCTCTGAGATCTGTAAGTTGTGAGTGTCAAAGAACATGTGCTCACTGTTTCTTGACATACAAGTAACTTGGTCAATCTGAGTTAATAGTTGAGAAAATTATGGAGCCTTATTTGGTTAGGTTTAGGAGTCCTTATTTAGTGCAATTAATTATTAAAACCTTATTTAGTTGACAAAGAATTCGTTATCATTTAGGACTATAATGAAATCCTAATTGATTTGGAATATCCCTTTAATTAGTTAATATGCCGGATTAAAGGGATGAGCGTCTATATATTAGGATGTCCTTGCACTCACAACATTATCCTATTCTAGTGCAAAACCCTATTTCTGTGCACAAGGACTCTCGGCTGCTAGAGTGTAGAAGTTCCTCCTTGAAACCCTAGCTTTTATGGTTTCTTGTTCCTCCGCTTTGGAAGATAAGTTTATTTCCTTTTAATTGTTTAATTGGTTAATTGTAGTTATATTTGTTATATCTGTGATCCTATTAACTTGTTGATTTTCAGATTACTTCTTACAAGATCCTCTTAACATGGCCAACTCTGAGGCGACAGAGAGTCCATGGAGAGTCCCCTTAGTATTTTTATATTCTAAAATATGAGGTATTCTAAACTACCTTTGTTAAAATAAAATTATACTCCTGTTGAACATTTCATACTTGTGATAGGGTTCTTACTATTATTGGATCAGCCTTTTCATCAGATTTTACTCGCTTAGGTACCCTGAGCACACTGTACAGCACAATAACAGCAATGGCTCCAAGAATAGGCGCTGCAATATAAACCCAAATGTTCTTATAAACTCCGGTAACGATAGCCGGTCCAAAACTCCTTGTAGGATTCATGGAAGCTCCAGTGATTGGCATGCAAAATCCAATACATAAGAAAAGGGTATTTCTCATGTTTAAGAGTGATGATACATACAATGCAAATGGTAATAAACAGGATTTTTAGATTACTAGTGAGGAGTTTATTACCCAGCAATCATGACATTCACCACAAATGCACCACCTATTGCAATTCTAGAGAGAATTTTGGCCGTAATTTTATCAGTCAAGCATAGGGTTAGTGCTTTATCAACGAAAAACAATTTAACACTCTTTTTTTAGCCTTCAGCACTACACATACTCAGTTTTGACGTTGCCAGGCTAACAAAATAGTCCCAAAACCCTAACCAACAACAACAACGACAACAAAGCCTTTTCCCACTAAGTGGGGTCGGCTATATGAATCCAAGAATGCCATTGCGCTCGATCCTATGTCATGTCCTATGTTAGATCCAAGTACTCTAACTCTTTTCTTAGAGTCTCTTCCAGCGTTTTCCTAGGTCTTCCTCTACCCCTTTGGCCATGGACCTCTGTCCCGTGATCGCATCTTTTAACCGGAGCGTCAGTAGGCCTTCTTTGCACATGTCCAAGCCACCGTAACCGATTTTCTCTCATCTTTCCTTCAATTTCGGCTACTCCTACTTTACCTCGGATATCCTCATTCTTAATCTTATCCTTTCTCGTGTGCCCACACATCCAACGAAGCATCATCATCTCCGCTACACCCATTTTATGTACGTGTTGATGCTCCACCGCCCAACATTCTATGCCATACAGCATCGCCAGCCTTATTGTCGTCCTATAAAAATTTTCCTTGAGCTTCAATGGCATACGACGGTCACACAACACACCGGATGCACTCTTCCACTTCATCCATCCAGCTTGTATTTTATGGTTGAGGTCTCCATCTAATTCTCCATTCTTTTGCAAGATAGATCCTAGGTAGCAAAAGTGGTCGCTCTTTGGTACTTCCTGATCTCCGATCCTCATTCCTAACTCATTTGGGCCTCTATTTGCACTGAACTTGCATTCCATATACTCTGTCTTTGATCGACTTAGGCGAAGACCTTTAGATTCCAACACTTCCCTCCAAAGGTTAAGCTTCGCATTTACCCCTTCCAGAGTTTCATCTATCAACATTATATCGTCTGCGAAAAGAATACACCAGGGAATATCATCTTGAATATGTCCCGTTAACTCATCCATTACCAATGCAAAGAGGTAAGGACTTAAGGATGAGGCTTGATGTAACCCTACAGTTATGGGGAAGCTCTCGGTTTGTCCTTCATGAGTTCTTACGGCCGTCTTTGCTCCATCATACATACCCTTTATAGCTTAGATATATGCTACTCATACTCTTCTTTTTTTCTCTAAAATCCTCCAAAGAATGTCTCTTGGGACCCTATCATATGCTTTTTCCAAATCTATAAAGACCATGTGTAAATCCATTTTCATATCTCTATATCTTTCCATCAATCTTTGTAAAAGATAGATTGCCTCCATGGTTGAGCGCCCTGGCATGAACCCAAATTGGTTATCCGAAACCCGTGTCTCTTGCCTCAATCTATGCTCAATGACTCTCTCCCATAGCTTCATTGTATGGCTCATTAGCTTAATACCCCTATAGTTCATGCAGTTTTGTACGTCGCCCTTATTCTTGTAGATAGGCACCAAAGTGCTCTTTCGCCACTCATTTGGCATCTTCATTGTTTTCAAAATCCTATTGAAAAGGTCTGTGAGCCATGCTATACCCGTTTCTCCCAAGACTTTCCACACTTCAATCGGTATATCATCTGGGCCCACTGCTTTTCTATGCTTCATATTTTTCAAAGCTACAACCACTTCTTCCTTCCTAATTTGGCAGTAAAATGAGTAGTTTCTACACTCTTCTGAGTTACTCAACTCCCCCAAAGAAGTACTCATTTCATGTCCTTCATTGAAAAGATTATGAAAATAACCTCTTCATCTGTCTTTAACCGCATTTTCTATAGCAAGAACCTTTCCATTCGCATCTTTGATGCACCTCACTTGGTTTAGGTCCCTTGTCTTCTTTTCCTTCGCTCTAGCTAGTTTATAGATATCCAACTCTCCTTCTTTGGTATCTAGTCGCTTATACATATCGTCATAAGCCGTGAGCTTAGCTTCTCTCACAGCTTTCTTCGCCTCCTGCTTCGCTACTCTATACCTTTCACCGTTTTCATTGGTCCTATCCTTGTATAAGGCTTTACAACATTCCTTCTTAGCCTTCACCTTTGTTTGAACCTCCTCATTCCACCACCAAGATTCCTTTTGGTGTGGGGTAAAGCCCTTGGCCTCTCCTAATACCTCTTTTGCTACTTTTCGGATACGACTAGCCATGGAATCCCACATTTGGCTAGCTTCCCCTTCCCTATCCCACACGCATTGGGTGATTACTTTCTCTTTGAAAATGACTTGTTTTTCTCCTTTTAGATTCCACCATCTAGTCCTTGGGCACTTCAAGGTCTTGTTCTTTTTTCTCTCTCTTTTGATATGCACATCTATCACCAACAAACGATGTTGATTAGCCAAGCTCTCTCCCGGTATAACTTTGCAATCCTTACAAGTTATACGATCCCCCTTCCTCATTAGGAGAAAATCTATATGTGTTTTTGACGACCCACTCTTGTAGGTGATCACATGTTTTTCTCTCTTCTTAAAGAAGGTGTTGGCTATGAAGAGATCATATGCCATTGCAAAATCCAAGATGACTTCCCCATCCTCGTTTCTCTCCCCAAAACCACGGCCACCATGAAAACCTCCATAGTTGCCTGTCTCCTTGCCCACGTGTCCATTTACATCTCCTCCTATAAATACCTTCTCCGGAGCAATTCCTTGCACCAAGCCTCCAAAATCTTCCCAAAATTTCTCCTTCACACTCGTTTCCAACCCTACTTGAGGTGCGTACGCACTAATCACATTGATGAGTTCTTGTCCTATTACAATCTTGATTACCATAATTCTATCTCCTGCCCTCTTGACATCTACAACATCTTGTGTCAAGGTCTTGTCCACGATGATGCCAACATCGTTTCTCGTTCTAATTGTGCCCGAATACCAAAGTTTAAAACCTGAGTTTTCTAGATCCTTTGCCTTAAGACCAACCCACTTGGTTTCTTGTAGGCACATAATACTTATCCTTCTCCTCACCATAACTTCCACTACTTCCATAGATTTTCCCGTTAAGGTTCCTATATTCCACGTTCCTACACGCATTTTACTCTCTTGAACTAGACCCTTCTGTCCTAGCTTCTTCGCCCTCCCCCGTCTAACAAGATCAAAGTACTTCTGTTGTGAGTTTTGTGTAAAGTTGATAGGAGCATATGCTTCCAAACAACTTTGAGTGAAGTCGTTCAAAAAGAAGTTTCTATGGCCCCCTTGCTCATTTAACACTGCATCCGGGTGCCGATGGAGATACAGGGACCCTTGCTCACTTATCACTGTGCTCGGGCCACACAGCACGCCACTTACGGGTGACGCCCTAGCTTTAGCGCGATTTCGTTATGGATTCATTTTCATAGGATTTGACGTAACCTAGGAGTGCCGCCTGTCGACTACCTGACGCCCTCCCCCTCCTCCTTTATCCGGGCTTGGGACCGGCAATGTAAGATAAACTTACACAGGCGGAGTTGCCAAAACCCTAACCAAACCGAGAAATAGACTGAGAAAAGTAACCGCTCTGTCATCAGTAACAACACCATAAATGGTGAACATCAGTATAAACGTGATAACGAATTCCCAAGTGAGGGCTTGCAGGTAAGTTGTTGGATCAAAGAACTGAGTCATGGTTGCTTGAATACTGTCTTGATCGTTAAACAACAGCCTGAGGGTCAGGCATGCTAATGTTGCACCATACAATTGCGACATCACAAATATAGGTACCTATAGCACAACAATATTTACGAAGCATTTTTTAGCAAGTTGTAATTGAAAATGTTAATAAAGACACTAGAAAAGTAGTAATTCTTTAATTTTATGTTTTAATTAATTTATATTCACTTTGTAGAGTTTTTGTCATGATGCTTTCAAAAAACGACTTTGACACTCATAAATTTCGTGGCACTCTAAATTGATACTTTTATTGTTTTTATACTCATGCTGAACTGAAAGTGAAAATCACTATCCATGTTTTGTGGTGGATCATTTCTATTAAAAAAACTAATCCAATTCGCTAGCTAAAAGACTCTTTTGAAAAACCAAACCAAAATTTGAAACTATACGCTATGTTAAGATAGGATACGAGAACTCAACCCCATCATATTCCTTTTTTTCATTACAAGTGATATTCTACACTAAAAAAATAAGAAGAGTTTCAACCTGAGACACAATGGGTGAAAAGTCCTTAACCATCATGGAATCCACATCACTTGCCCCATCTTAGTCTTTTTAAATTGGATAAATTACACAAAATTACCTCAACTATGAGTCGAACGACACTATCATACCTCATCTTTTAAAAATAACAATACCATACCTCATCTTATGAATTTGTTCCAATGTCATACGTCCGTCAGTTTCTCTGTTAATTTCTCTATTAAATGCTAACGTGGCTAGAGGCGGGGCCCACTTACTAATCTAACTAGATTAAAAATAACTAAATATTAAAAAATTAAAAATAAAATTATTTTTTATATATAAAATTGTGGGATCCACCTCTACAAACCCTTCCCCACCCGTCCCCCCAACCTTCCTCTACCACCATTTCTTTCTCTCTCCTTTTTCTCTCCTCTCTCTAAGCAACCTGCAATCTGCAATCTGCAATTTCTTCCCCCATCTCACTCTCTCTCTCACTTTCTCTCTCTAAAATCTGTACAGGCCTAACCCATGTGGATATTTCTCCTCCTACCACAATTTCTTTTCCCATCCCCTTCTCCCTCTCTAAAATCCCTCTCTGCAACCTGCAATCTGTCATCTCTTCCCGAAATCCTACTCCTCCATCGACGACAACCACTACGATCACCTCCCCCGAATCCTTCCTCCTTCATCTTCAACAAGATTGGCGACATCTCGACCAATCTGGGGTCACCCACCACTCGGCGGATCGAGCTTCTCAACGGCTTGGTGTGGATGCAAATTTCTTCCTCCTTGATCTTGGACAAAATTGCACCTACAAAACAATTAACACCTTAGGTCAAGGCCAAGAGCCTCACGCACCCACGATGAATGGGGGGGCTTTGGCCGAAGAACCTTCGATGCCAAAGTTAGAATTTATAGAGAAAGTGTTTGAGAATTTTGGAGAATTTTAGCAAGAGTGTGGACTTAGTGTTTTAGAGGAGATGAGGTTGAATATATAGAGCATGGCCGGTCCCCTTGGGAGAGAGGGTGGCCGGCCTCTTAGGTAATTTTTGAGTGTAATTGGTGATTTATTTGGCAATTAATGGATTAATTAGGTAATAAATCCATTAATTAACCAATTAATCATAATTTATAAGGAATGTTTTGGAGGTTATGGAATAATTACCTTGTGGTGAATATAGGATGAAGATGGATGAAATAGTTTTGAATTTGTTATTTATTTTGGGCACTTTTGACTTGATTGAGGGTTGATTGCCCACTGCTCGCGTGTAGGAATCCTGGTAGGTCTCGAGGGTAATTTTGTCATTTTAACCCAAAAATCTACAAGTCACCTTGTGATTATTTTTGGCTCCACAAATGCTCCCACACCTGCTGGGCTGCTCCTAGGAAAGGGCAGCAGGTGTAGAGATCTCCAACTTTGATGCAGATTCTCTCTTGAACTTGGAATTAGATTTTTCTATGAAAGGGAAATAAGTCGCCTCCAAAGCCTATTTAAGCCTACCTTAAGTAAGGAATTAAATCAACTTCAGAAGACAATTATTTATCCCTACAAGAAAGAGAGAAAGCTAAAGGATATTTGTTCCTCCTCCCCTAGCACTCTTCTTTGCTTGCCCGTGCAAAGAACCATCTTCCGTTGATTTCTCTATCTTCTTCGCGCCGCACCGATGTAAGAAAAACTTAATTCTCCTTGTCTTTTTCTTGGGAGGTGCTGCCACGGGGCAGTCGTCGGAATGGTGCGGCACGTCGGCTGGCAAGGACCAGAAGTCGGCTTGGCATGGGCCAAGGAGGTGGTGTGGCAGGGTCCATGGCTTGCCAAAAAATGAGGAAACTACTTGAGTTTGATTTCTCAGCTGCCGTAGATGGAGCAGCCAAGATCGGAGTTGCTAAAGATGAAGTGTTGGATGAGCACATTATTACGTGCAAAAGTGAGTACTGCCTCTGACCATTTGCTGCCTAGTTGGTCTTCAAGCATTCGATCTTTTGAGCTATATGGCTTTCTCGCATTTGAGAGCTTACCCAGATGGGTGTCGGGGAATTAGTTTATCCTCTCGTACTAGAGAGCAATTAGTTTATCCTCTCGCAATGGAGAGCAGACCCATATGGGTGTCGAGCAATTAGTTTATCCTCTCGCACTGGAGAGCAGACACATATAGGTGTCGGGGAATTGGTTTACCTTCTCGCACTAGAGAGCAGACCCATATGGGTGTCGGGGAATTGGTTTACCATCTCGCACTGGAGAGCATGGAAGTCATTGTCATGAGTGCAGCTGAGGAGAGCTGGACTGCTGGACAATCGAAATAATCCTTAGCCTGCGAGGTCATGTTTGGGGATCTGCTTGAGACTTCGAACGGCTTGTGGAACTCGCGTAAGGGTGTAAGCGCGGTGAGCTGCTCCCATAATTATTATGCCATCATTAAGTGTTTCGTCGTGTGTCTTTTTGAGGCTTGGTTGGCTTGAGCCACAGGGCAAGATTGGCATGGTTGGGAGCCATGGTGCAAGATTGGCGCAGTAATGAGCCATGGCGATAGATCAATGGCTGCTGGGAGCCGTGGAGCAGGTAGGCACGGCTATGAAAGCAGAGCTAGGACTGGCTTGGGCCAGGTTGTGCGCAACAAGATGAATTGTCTGGAGTGTTGAGAACAAGGCATACCCCCGGTTCTTGTTAGTTGGGCTAGTGTGTCATTCTGGTACTCATCTGCTCCCGGCGCGCCATTAGGCCGAGCTGCTGCGTTTGTCGGAACAAAAGTAGTCTTTATATCCGGAAATCTATGTGGGGATCTTGTCATTGAAAGATGACTCATTTATGTTGGTCATGTCTCATCGGAACGTCTTGTTAATAGTTTTATTGCGCGGGAAATCGCGCAATCTCTCGGTCATAAGCCTTTCTACTTCTTCATGAATTTGCCTTTGTTGGGGTGGCAGTGCTTGTAGCTGCCCCCGGTCATGACCTGCTGGTCTAGGCTACTCTTTCATGCGTTCGGCCCGTCTATGCCACGGCTGCGGTGCATGTAGTATGTTCCTAGCAGGCGAGCAGGTAACTCGCAAGCTGCTGGTTGAACTTAAGCCGGATTGAGAGACTGCTTCTCTCCATCCGCTGTGCTTCCTACTCTGATGTAAGGTGGATGATGCTCCTTGCGGGCCTTGCCGCGAATGAAAACTTCGCCTGGAAGGTTGCTCATGTTGATTATCGGAGTGTGGCCCCAACCGTGAGTGTATATTTATCCGTGGGCCTAACTGAGAGTGCACGTTCCTCCACGCACTAAGACGGGAGTATACGCTATCTCGGGGGCCCAGTCAGGAGTATACTCCATTAGAACGCTCGGTTCGTGACTGGTTAAGTGGCTGCTTACCGGGACGCTGCTGGAGACGTTCTTCGTCTGCCCTCGTCCTACTTCGGGACACCTCGTTAGGGGCACGTTGCATCTCGGTGCGTTGCAAAAGCTGATTCACCAAGATCGTTTGTTGTGCAAGGGCGCTCGTCAACTCTATGACTTGTCGTGACAAGTGTTGTTCGCCATTTGGATTGGAAGAGCTTGGAAGGAATATGCCTCCTTGAGCAGTGGAAGTGTGCTATGCTCCGGGCGTGAGATTTGAATTGGGAAATGTCAAATCTGCGGAGAAACGTGGTGAAAATGCTCGATGGTTCGATGGTAAGTCCGGATGGTTGAGATAGTATTGGGCCGACTTGGGCTGCTTGAAAGGCCACGAGAGCAGGATGAGCCGCGAGAGCAGGATGAGCCGCGGGAGCAGGCTGCTCGTCGGTAGCAGACTGGCGCACGTGAGTGCGAGGCTTGGGCTCGGCTCGACAACGCATTGGGCTCGCGTTGGATTTGGGCGGCACGGGCCGGTTTGCCTTGGGCTTGGAATGACATGGCTTGGGCTGTAGCTTTGGTGTCATGGACCTCGCCGCGGGTGGTTGCCATGGTGGAGCCTCGTAGTGGTGGTGCCGCTCCACTTATTGTCACATTTAGCCTCGTGGATCGCCGCAGTCCCATCTCTTGAATATTAGAATTTTCACTTGTTGAATTTTCTAAATTTCTAGCCATTGTACTTCTCTTTTACGTTTTATCAAAGAATCTTTGCAAATAAAAAATTCTAATAATAAGAACGTATGAAAAAATACAAGTAGACTAGAAAATAGAGAAAAAAACCTTTTAATGCGAGAGTCTTCGACGAGTGTGGGACACAACTCTCAATGAAAGCACCAATTTGTGGATGCAAATTTCTTCCTCCTTGATCTTGGACAAAAGTGCACCTACAAAACAATTAACACCTTAGGTCAAGGCCAAGAGCCTCACGCACCCACGATGAATGAAGGGGGCTTTGGCCGAAGAACCTCCGATGCCAAAGTTAGAATTTAGAGAGAGTGTTTGAGAATTTTGGAGAATTTTAGCAAGAGTGTGGACTTAGCTTTTTAGAGAAGATGAGGTTGAATATATAGAGCTTGGCTGGTCCCCTTGGGAGAGAGGGTGGCCGGCCTCTTAGGTATTTTTTGAGTGTAATTGGTGATTTATTTGGCAATTAATGGATTAGTTAGGTAATAAATCCATTAATTAACCAATTAATCACAATTTATAATGAATGTTTTGGAGGTTATGGAATAATTACCTTGTGGTGAATATAGGATGAAGATGGATGAAATAGTTTTGAATTTGTTATCTATTTTGGGCACTTTTGACTTGGTTGAGGGTTGATTGCCCACTGCTTGCGCGTAGGAACCCTGGTAGGTCTCGAGGGTAATTTTATCCTTTTAACCCAAAAATCTACATGTCGCCTTGTGATTATTTTTGGCTCCACACTTGGCATCGACGACGGATGCAGACGGGTAGGGTGTTGTGGACGGGTTGCAGGTTGCCTTGAGAGAGATGAGAGAGAGAGGGGGATGAAGGAAGGTTGGGGGGACTGGTGGGGAAGGGTGGACGTCTCTTCTTGGGTCCACGAAAGTGGCTGGGGCTTCTTAGTGGAGGCTTTGGGTGACGGTAGTGTTGGTGTAGACATTGTTGTGGGGGTGATTGAGGGCTAACAATTTGAAAATTAGGGTTAGGGTTTGGGGGGGGAATTGGGGTTTTCTTTTTGAAATTGGGGAATTGAGGTTAGGGTTTGGGTTGAAGATCTTCGAAAGGGAGGGGGTTATGGAACAAAAAGAAGGACAAAGGTAGGGGATGGGGGGTAGGTCCCATAATTTCTTAATAATTTTTTTAATGATTTTCTATATTTATTAGTTTTTTTTGCTGAAATATATTTATTAGTATTTAATTAATTTTTTAATTTAGCTAGGTAATGATGTGGGTTCCACACTTGCTAGCTCATAATTTAACGGTCAAACTTAACAGAAAAACTGACGGAAATATGACATTGAAACGAATTTGTAAGATGAGGTATGACATTGTCATTTTTCAAACATGAGGTATGAGATTGTCGTTCGACCTATAGTTGAGGTAGTTTTTTGTAATTTACCCTTTTAAATCTACATAAGCCAATTTTTTATTTTATAAGAGAATAAAGGTTATTAAACTTTTATAACTTTATGTAAAGAAGTTATTTCAATGAAGAAGCCCTCAAAACATTCCTTGTAACGAATATAGGAAGGTGTGCAATTGTGTCTTACATGTTTGACTGGAAGTCTGCGGCCAGCAGCCAAGGCAATAGTAACTGCATGATTGAAATGTGCGCCGGAGACATGCCCAAACAAGACCCCATGCGATTGCTATTCCCACGATTGTAAGAGGTTGTATTTTGTTGACGAGAGCAGCCGCATAGCCTGTAAATATAAGAATGTATGTGCCCACAAGCTCCGCCATCATCTATTCACATAAACAAAGACATCGATCCCATGTATATAGTAAAAAATGAATAAAATAATTAAACTCTTGATGAGTAGACGATCACGACATTTAGTTATTGCCATGCCGTCAATGGCTGTTTAGTCTACTAAAACAAAGCTCATAAACGATAGTTGTTGAATATAAAAACTTGCTATCATGTAAACAAATGAGTTACGATGTGTACCTTTTGGAAGATTGAAGTAGAAATATCAGCCTTAGGGATGAGCTTTTGAGTACCATCATTTGCTCCTGCTTCTTGCATGGTAGTGTGACCAATGGAGAATACAAGTTTAGGAGAAGGAATTAGCCATTGCAAAAACTAAGGCCTTGTTTGGCACACCGTATAGAGCATCGGATAGGATTAATTATACGGAGCCGGTTGTTTGGTGCCCTCCCGTATTATATAGTCGCCGGATTAATTTAGTCAGTCTGCTTGTTTAGTCAGGTATACACCTGCATAATAAACCCTTCCAAAAGGAGTGGATTATTAGTCCGGCTCCCTTCCTTCTCTCTCGCACTTCGTTTCCACGACACCTCCTCCCCCCGTCGTCCCTCTCGCCGTCGTCCCTCTCCCCGTCGTCGTTCATGCCTGCACCGTCAACACCTACGACCGCCGCGTCTTCCTCTGCTACAAGAGCCCTGAGGTCTGGCCGTCGCACGTCGAAGGCTCTGGGCTTCGGCTTCTTCTGCAACTGGGTCTTGCCTCTTTGCAGAGAGGTTCTTGATTGAAATTGCAGTGAGGGAAAACTGAGTCTGGGTGTTAATTGCAGAGCTTCAGTCGGAAATCAGTCGGGGAAGAAGAAGGGAGAGAGAAGGAGGGAGTTTGGGGGTGAGGTGGAGAGATCTGGGCAAGAAATTGTAAATCTTGCAATCTGGGCTTTGCTTGAGGTTGTCGAGAGTGGAGGAAAAAACATGGAAATTGTAAAGTTTGCAATCTGGGCGTTTGATGCCATTGTTGCAGACATAGGAGCAAAGAAAGCAACTTATCTTTAAAGTAATAATATTTTAAATTTCTGCTAACCGGTAGAGTACCAAACACAATATAAATAATACGGTCATTAGTCCGATACTGCACCAAACGCCTGACTAATTTAGTCAGTACTATCCGGTGACTATTTATCCTATCCGACAGAAATAGTCAGTACAGTCCGGGCTGCCAAACGAGGCCTAAGAGAGCTAGTTTTGGTTGAGTGAGTACTTGATGATGAATTGGCCATCTCTAGCAAACGCTTACATTTATATGCACTAATTTCCTGCACTGTTAGGAAAAGCTAAAAGTTGGCACCGTCACAAGGTTATTTTTCATCTCTTACATAAAATTTTATACGATATATTACACAAAACTACTTCAAATATGGATCGAATCACAATCTCATATCTCATGTTTTAAACATTGCAATATCATACCTCGTTTTACGAATTCATTGCAATGTCATACTTCTATTAAATTTTCTATTAAGTTTGACTGTTAAATGATGAGGTGGCAAGTGCGGGTCCCACATACTCACCCAACTAAATTAATAATTTGATTAAATATTAATAAATATAGAAAACCATTTAAAAAAATTATTAAAGAAATTGTGGGACCCACCCCCACCACCCACCTTTTCCCTATTCCTTCCGTTCCCCTCCCTTTTTCGAAAAAATTTTAGTTGTGACGGGAACACGGATGGTACACCACGTGTTTTTATGTAAGTAGTGTAAAATTTTAATTTTTAAGTTATTAATCCTTTAACACACATATCCAACCATTTACATAAAGACACGTGGTGTACCGTCTCGTGTGACGGGAACACAGAAAAATCTCTCCCATTTTTCCCTCTTTCTAATCTGAAACCCTCCCCCACCCTTTGCAATTCTCCCCCACAGCCCCAACGACAAAACCCACCGCCATTGTCTCTTCCTGGTCCTCGGGGAAACTCTCTTCCTCTCCTGCAACATCCAATTCACTCACTGTTATTCCCGTCGTCGCCACTCTTTCTTCTCCTTTCGAAAACTCGCCTTTGGCCTAAAATGGGCCCAACGGTTATACTCGAAAGCCTATTAGCATTTGGCCAGGAATGTACCAGTCGCCGGTGATAAATGCGTTGTGGGAAGCGAGGTCTAACATCTTTAAAAGGTTCTTTCTGAACCCGCCTAAAGACGCACCGCCGCGGAGCGAGTTGTTGAAGAAAACGTTGTCATAGAGCAGGACGAAGATTCTCTACAATGCATTTGATGGTGTTTCGAAAGCATCGTTGATGGCGAGGAGGAAACCTCAACAAAATCCAGTTGGTGTTGCAGAAAATCCTCAACAAAATTCAGTTGGTGTTGCAGAAAATTCCTCAGATTTGGGCCGAGTTGGGTTGTTTGTTGTACCTTCTGCATGCTCAGATCTGCAAACTCCAGTTAGTGTTGCAGATTCGACAGATCAGACCTGAAATCAAACCGAAAAAATAGTTCGCCTTGAGCCAGGTGCACGGGTCAATGACGGTGGAGTTCCAGGTGGTGATCTTGTTGGATGATTGGACATGGCTTTATTTCTCTGCAAGTGAGAAACAAAGCTAAGTGGTGTCAAGGCCGGCCCTGATAAATTGGGGGCCCTAGGCGAGCCTTCGAGTGTGGCCCCTAGAGTTCTTTGACATCCAACTCATTGTACATTTATATGTATAAGAAAAGGTTTCGCTAAATACATGAAAAAATTCATTTCTACATAAAAAATCATTAGAATTCATATCCAAAGAAGAAAGATATGCAAACATTACTTAAATATTACACGTCTCGTGTTTTTAAACGCAAATGTATTAATTAAGTTTACATAATCTAACTTTTCAACCAATTCTTTTTCAATTGACAAAATAGCTAACTCATTCAATCTTTCTTGTGACATAGTTGATCAAAGATACGATTTGATCAACTTTAATTTTGAGAAACTTCTTTCCGCAGAGGCAACTGTAACAGGTATGGTTAACAAAATACGATAAGCAACCCATGCATTCGGGAAACTCTAAAAATATATTTATATATATTATATATATATACACATATTTAAAAAGAAATATTTTGGAGGCCCCCCCCCCCACCTAAAACGCTGCACGGCAAGTTCCAAAAAAATATTGTAATTTCATATTTAGATATATTACTCAATCTACAAAATTATATATATAAATATATATAGAAAATTATGATTGGCACTCCAAAATTCTCATTCTACATTCCATACTTTCTATATTTGGAAAGAAAAATACACTTGTGAAGAGTGTAGGATAAGATTTTTGGAATGTCAATAACACTTCCCTATATATAAAAAAAAATAAAAATAAAAATTTGGGGGCCCTAGGCGTGCGCCTACTCTGGCTACCCTTAGAGCCGGCCCTGGGTGGTGTGCTGAGGTTCAGCCATGGCTGCCTATTTTCAAGTGAGATCAGAAAGAGAGGGAGGAAGACAAGTAAGAGAGGAAAGAGTGACTGAGGAAGAGAGTTCTTTTATTTAATTGTTAAATAAAAAATGATAATTTATTATTAGTTAATTATTTTTTAGGGGGAAAGGTGGGCCTCGCTCCTGCCACGTCATCATTTAATAGTCAATTGATAGAAAATTTAACGGAGGTCTAACATTGCAACAAATTCATAAGTTGAGATATGATATTGCAATGTTTAAAACATGAGGTATGATGTGAAATACCGTCCCCGGATTTCATTATTTAAAATTATGTATCTCATATTTTGTATTCATATTTTTAGTTTTGACGCTATCATATTTACGGCGTATATTTTTTTTTATATAAGTAAAAGGACAAAATTCCCCTATTGTATTAAACGGGATTCTTCGCGCACGTATTTGATCCTTTCATGATTTTTTGGATTTCTTTACATATTCTGATAGTACGTCTCGATACAGACGCGTGAGCGCAAATGAAATGTAATTTGAGTTACAACGAAGAAGTTATAAACGAGCAAAATTAGGGGCGAAATTGTCATTTGACCATTATCTGGAAGGCTCTAGATTTTATGGAACAAAGATCTATGAAGCCACGTGTGTGGCTGTGATGGAATGGAAATGAGAGAAAAGGAAGGGTGCGAACCAATGAGAATGGGGAGCAAGGAGGGAAATGAGGGATGAGAGAATGAGGGAACCCAGACCCCATTTTTGACCCGCGACTCGACCCGAATTTCACCATGTTCCGACGCCTTTTTAGGCAATTTTTCTGAGGAATTGCATTGACCTAGCACCTGTAGACGGATCCCCGACCTCCCTTTTCCCATTTCCACAAAAAATCTGAGAGTTTTTTGCCTCGATTTCGCTAGAATCGCACCAACGACATTGCTGGGTGCACGGCGGTGATCCACCACATATGAAGGTGAATCATTCGATCCCCACCACCAAAATATTCCTCTTGAGCCCAGGAAAAAACCCCAAACAAGTTTGGGGGCGGCGGAGCACCGGACTGTACGAATTGAAGTGCACCAAATTCTATGGTTCTGGCAGATCGAGACGGTTTTCATATGTTTCCCAGCCAAATTGGACTTCGGCCCAGGTATGAAAGTTTTTCCCCTTGTTGTGCTCTATTCCTGCAAAATTTGGTAATTTTTGGAATTAGGTGATTTTTCTGGCAAATCGGGACGGCTGGTCACTGCGTACGGCGGTGCTTGGGCCAAGACACCACTTGACCTCCCTAGGCTAAATTGGATGCCCCCAATTCCATATTTGACATCCGATTGACAAAATTCTGTCGGTTGAGCATATTTTCATTGTGGTCCGAAATCGTATCCTGACTTGTTGAGTGGTCTGATATCCATTGTACTCCGCGATTCCGTTGAGTGGTCCGGAATCGTATCCACTCGGATTCCGTTGAGTGGTCCGGAATCGTATCCTGGTTTTGGATTCCGTTGAGTGGTCCGGAATCCCGTTTGGTATTTTGGTTTCGTTGAGTGGTTCGGAACCCGATGTTGTTGTATTTCGTTGAGTAGTCTGAAATCCCATTCTTCAGAGATGTAGGCTTTGGCCGAACTGTGTTGCTCTAACCTTGCACTTGATGCATTGTGTAAGTTATTGGATTGATGTGATTATGGAATGGTGTTGGAAAGCATATGTGTGTGAATGGCATACCTCTGTGCATGGCAAGATGATAAGTGTTGTTTGGCTTATGGTTGATGTGTAGTGTGGTACTCTATGTTTTCTACCATAAGTATTTTACGAAAAGTTTAGAGTTTAAGAAATGGTGAACTACGAATAGCTTGATCCCTTTTTAGGGTACGTAGGCAGTCTAACGAGGAGGTTAGATGCAATCATAAAGTATACGAAAATTTATACGCAATTCGAATCTTGAGCTGTGCTTTGTACATATTCCGGAGGCGGGGTATGTTAGATATACGGATGCTTGATGTCGTCACGTGTAGATCCTGGTCGTATATCGAGGTTGGCGCGTGACATATGAAATTGTAATTCGACTCATAGTTAAGATGGTTTTGTATAATTTACCCAATTTTATATATTGACTTCCTGTGCCATGAAAGAGTTGTTTTGGTGTGCTGTTGTGCATAATTTGTTAATTTATTGAGGCCGGACTAACCTATTCTGTTTTAGTTTTGGGAAATTGATTAGGATGGCATGCATTTTACTATTTGGGAATCAGCTTCGTGGAATATTACACCTAGTAAACTTGATGCGGGACTTCCATGTGTCCAATAGACCAGGTCAGATGCTCACAAAATAACAAGAAAAAAGATAAGAAGTTAGTTATTTTTGTAGATAAATGTAATTTGCTCATTGAGTCATGTTCTATACATATTCTACTGCATGGAACATAGTTCGAATGCCGGATGAACTTTTGTGCTCGTTTGTAAATTTGTACCAAAATTAGTTATAAATTGAGTGACAAAGTTTGTGTCATGGTGAAAAAGTTAACATATTTTAGAACGCAATATTTTACAAAGAATAAATTGTGCAAAAATTGTTGGTGGGCAATACCACAGAATTTGAACACGAAATATTAACAACTTAACACAACCTATTTAAGTGAAGACTTCTAATTTTAGTATAGAGCATTTATCTTCTCAACTACTACGTAGGGCAAGAGGTTGATTTATACTCCAGCCCGCTTTAATCCAAATCAATATATTTGACTTTGGATTTATGATGTTTAGGATCAACAACAGTTCACATGCAGAGTTTTGCAAGTTGTTAACGAAAATTAAGCAGATGTGACTACCTGGAAATTCATTGGCCTGCTCCAAGTTGAAACCCTGCATCTAACACAAAAAAGAAGAATAAAAATGAAGAAATTTATATTGCTCCTTCAATTAGTAAATTTATATTTACATTTATATCATTCAACTTCCATGGGAAGCATTAATTGGTTAAAGAATATTGCAGATTTGTTTCCATATTATCTCCTCTCCAAATAGATTCAAGCTGAAGTTAAACTTCAAATTGGCACCCAATATATCCATTTTTTTATACAACCGATATTTTACATTAAATATTTAAGTTACGGAGAGAAGGATTTGAACTTGGATGCAGAGAGAAAAGCACAATGTTCTAACTAGCTCGGCTAAGCTCCAGTCTGCTAATAAAAGTCTTATAGATTTACTGTATTTTTTTGCTTGAAGAAATTGAAAATGGTGGGGGAGAAAAGAGAATGCTTCACTCATAAAAGTATGAAGTGAATGATGGTATGAGAACCGTATTTTGGTGCCATACTAAGAAGCAGAGGATGTAGAATCATGAGATGCTCATAGGAGATATTACAGGGCATAAAGTCTATTAATTCTTAAATATTAATCAGCCATTGGCCTAAATATTTTACTGCTTTATTTTTCTTTCTCTGAAAAAATGAAAAAAGCATCCAAAACCTGCATTTTCTCAATTTTTCTTAGCAGAAAAGAAGTATCAGATTCAGGGCCACTAGTACAGAAGTCAACACCAATACATTACCTAGGAGGAAAATACGCAAATGATTTGATGGGGGATCAAGAAAGCTATATACCACCACAATATATGAAAAGCTTAAAGTTATGAGAGTAACAAAGCATAAAGTATTGGTCATGAATTTCTTATGTTTATCTATTTTAAAAGATTATTATATGTATAGAAGATATGTAATAACTTAGATTAGAGATGCTGCGTCCCTTTACAATTCCTACTTTTTCTTCGGGACTCAAGACCTTATAATCGCTTTTAAAGGGCATTGACATTCTAAAAAAGTCATTTTATTTTTTTTTTTATAAATTTTTTCTTGTGATTTTATAAATTGAAGTGCGGGATGATCTTCTTTTTTTTTAAATACATACGATATTATCTATATTTGGGGGTGGAGGAGTGGGGCTAAGTCTCATAATGGGATAGCCATAATAATTTGATTCGAATTCTCCTTTGCAAAGCTCACTTACAAGCGAAGATGAATACTATTAAACTGTAGTATTAAGTGGCAGTGCAAAAGAAAGCTATAAAAAAAAAAATCAAATTTACTAAAGGATAACTAGACTGTAAACTTGTTTATTTTTCTTTAAATAAAGGATTATGCTATTCACATACATATTTTTACATTCCACACACCCTTGCTAATTTTATGTTATTAATCTTCTTTAATTTTATTCGATTAAGCGGTTGAAAATTGAGAAAAATGTGTGATAGCACTACCCTAAATAGTAAAACAGATAGCAAATGCAGACTACCAAATTCACGAGGAGTATAATTATTTGTAGTCTTTCTGGCACTAATATGACACCCTTTATCTCTTTGTGATTAGGTAAACACACATACATCTTCAGTTTTCTGAGACTCAGTCAAAATCATCAGGCTATGAGATCATTGGCTTTCAGGCCTCAGCCAGTAGTCAGAGACATTTGTGGTTACTATGGCTGTTAATGTGGCCAATTGGAACAGATTTACTTGCATCTGTCATCATCTCAAAGTGGATCAAATCTTTAATTGCTAGCAAGTTTTATATTCATATCATTGATTTGTGGTTAATTTGCTCTCAAAAAAGGTGTAAGAGACCACGTGCCTTCTAAGGATTACCCGATTAACCAAGTTAAATCTATTACTCTATAACAAAATAAACCTAATTCTCCCTTTCCCTCCACCAGAATTATGATGATCCAACTCCAGCTGAAGCAAAAGCTGCTATTGGTTTGGTTCGATTGTGGTTTGAGCTTTTGTAAACTAGCTTAATTTAGACGGGAGTGACCACTTACATATTTATTGTTCTTCGAGTTGTAACTATATTTTTTTAGAACAACAATCAATTTCATTGATAACCACACGGGCAATTACAAGATTTGAAGTTAATAAATCTTTAGACACTCAAGAATGTCAAAGCTTCTTCTAGCCACCAGAAGGTCTCAAAGTAACAATAAATCTTGGATCTGCATCTTCCTTAGTTTAACCTGAAAGATCTACCAGATCGACACCATATAGCCACCAACATGCACAGCCAAAGTGATCAAACGAAGTAAATCAAACAATATCCGACCCAAAAAGGTCGATATGAAGCCCCTACACAACTAAGGGATCGACAAAACAGCCCAGCAACAAAACTGGGGAAAACAAAAGCTCTCTACAACGGAGGAGAGAGACAGCCGGCTCTGAGAGGCTTAAGAAAAAGAAACCATAAGGAACACCCCACCCCCCCCCCCCCCTCCCCCTCTCTCCTCCCTCCCTCTCCCTCCTTCCTCTCCCTCCTTCCTCTCGTCCCTTTTAGTTTAGATTTTTGAAGTTTGATGACATGTTAAAGTTTAAGGATGGTATGATGGCAAGTGGTGGATTGCGCAGTTGGTTAAGACGGCCTTCACTAAAAAGATGGTTTGGTTCAGCAAGACCGCCCAAATCAAATTGATCAAAATCAGCTTGGTTTGGTTCAGTTTCTCAATGATTTTTGTTACAGCTGAACTGCGCCAATTGTGTTGTAGTTAGCTCCTTAAAATCAATCTAATAGAATCATGCTTACCCCTACTTACTGCAGCACATTTGGACAATGTGCTTCATCTCATAACTTACCTATCAAGCTCCATAGTCCCATTTTTTTGTTCTAAACTCTGACCGGGCAGTAGTTTCGTCTTTTCTTTTGCTTTTGTATCTTGCTCACAAACCAAAAGGAAGTCTTGGAATAAGATTTGTTTCTCCATTAGAGTCGAATGTTATAGTGAATTTTGATACAACTATGAGTGTAAATGTACCTACAATACTAATCAACTAAAATCCAAATCCAACGGTACAATCAATGCAAATGACCCTAAAACGAGGAAAGAACTTATATAAATGGGTTCACCATCATTCTAATGTTCTGTTTCATATAAGTTGCCCTCTTAAAACAAGTATTAAAAATTAAAGTGTTCAACATTACAGTAAAAGCCACTAGCACTACGTTTCAACAACTTATTTATGACTGGACTATTATGTCGCTTAATCGAAATCTCTTGTTGTACCAAATTAAAAACTTGGAAATTTGGTTTTGGTGGTCAATAAATAATTTACCTATTTCGTTGTGGGTCGATAAACACTACATTGTCTACCATAAGCCTATTAAAAACATTTTGATCTTCGACTAAGACCAAAACCACTATCCAAATTTTTTTTCTTCATTGGTCTCCTCGTAAAGGCAAAATTAAACGGAAATACTTGCATCTACCCCGTAGGGTTCACCACATTACGAATACCTTTCTTTACTGTATAAATATCATCATTGAAATCGTTCATTTATTTTATTTTATTTACTTTCTATAAAATATCAATCAAATCGGATATCGTTTATTCATGATGAATATATACACGACACACCCTGCGACACCCGGGTATCCAAATAGATACCAAAATCGATATATGTTGACCAAGACCTGGAAGATGATGAAGCCACATGCAAATGATGTGTAAAAAGTACGATTAAATTAAAACCAAAGTCTAGAAATAAACTAAAGTGAGAGTGAAAGTGTGAAGTGTAGGATGAACCCTTATTTCAATGCATGCGGTGTCAGAGCATAGCTAAAAAGTGCAGCAGAAATGATAATATTCATATCTTGGGTAGGATGAATAATATACAAACCAAAAAGAAATAATTTTCCTACATTAAGTGAAACTGATGTCCGAACCACCAGTGATCCTTTGTTCACCACATAATTCAACTTCTAAGCCTAGAGGAGCACATAACAAAAAGTGTGAGTTGGGAAAAAATGATTTACTAAAAACCTTTGCTTTTCGTAACAGAGTAACCCCTCACTTAAACTTGTATAGTTTCCAAAATTATACTACAAATAAGTATGAAAAGTCAAGGCCAATATTGTAAAAGCAGTTATGCTAAGGATACAGATAAATCACAAATATCTTAACAATGTAATACAAGGTGATCATAAAAAAATGCAAACACACAAGTCCATTTAGAAAGTAGCTACATGAACAGGCTGGGTGTGATAATCCACACTTGACTATTACATACACGTGAAGTTGACGCTAAATGCTTGACATACGAGTCGTAGGCTGACACCTCCAATGTATCTAATGTAAGCGTAAGTTAACGGTGCGATGTGAACATACACATGAAGCTGATCCTAACCTGAACGATTATTATAGACACCAATATAAGCATGCATGATAAACACATATAATATGTATGATTATGCCACCATAATTTCATAAATCTCCACATCATCACTAACACTTGTATTTATAGTAAAAGCTTGACATGATGTAAAGGCACTTCATAAAAGCCATTGTAGAAACGCTAACACTTGGAATTCCTTTCTTTTATCTCGCCATTGTGTTTGGTATTGGAAAGTTTCGGAGTATTGAGATTAGTCAAAGTATATATTTGGGTTTGACAGAGGAGAGAGAAAGAGAAATAGAGAGGCAGGGAGAGGAGAGATAAACAGGAGGGTGAAAAGATAGAAAGGAAGAGACAGACATGAAAATTTGGAGAGAATCACGTAAATAAGGACGAGAGAAGGGAAGGGATAAGGAATGGAATAAAGAGATAAGAGCATAATAGTTATTTTCTAACTAACTTAAACATATGTGGCAATGCTTCATTGACTTATGCATAATTATTATAAATATTTCATTGATTATGTTAAAAGAAAAATTTGGTTGTTGATATATGGCTAATTAGTAAAAAATTTATTGACCTTTGGCTAAATATCCTTTAAATAAATATGTTGTATAATAAATTTAATAAAACTGTAGTATTTTATAGTCTATGTTGTCACATCCAGCTTGACTTCGCCGTAACACGATATTGTCCACTCTGGGCTTACCATTCCCTCACAGTTTTGTTTTTGGGAACTCACACGAGAACTTCCCAGTGGATCACCCATCCAAGAAATGCTCTCGCCCGAACTCGCTTAACTTTGGAGTTCCGATGGAATCTGAAACCAGTGAGTTCCCAAAAGGTCTCGTGCTATAGGGAGGGGAACATGTACATATAAGGCACATCATCCCCTCTCCGTTGGTCGGTGTGGGATCTAACAATCCACCCCCTTTAGGGTCGGACGTCCTCATCGGTACATCCGCACCGAGCGGCAGAGTGGCTCTGATACCATTTTGTCACATCTCAGCTCGACTCCGTCGTAGCACGATATTGTCCACTCTGGGCTTACCATTCCGTCATGGTTTTGTTTCTGGGAACTCACACGAGAACTTTCCAGTGGATCACCCATCCAAGGAATGTTCTCGCCTGAACTCGCTTAACTTCGAAGTTCTGATGGAATCCGAAGCCAGTGAGTTCCCAAAAGGCCTCGTGCTATGGGGAGGGGAGCATGTACATATAAGGCACATCATCCCATCTTCGTTGGTCAGTGTGGGATCTAACATATGTATTCTTATTTTGCATTTTATTCATGCTTCTATTTTTCATTTTATTCATGCTTCTATTTTGCATTTAGTTTCCTAAATTTTCAATACAAGTATAGTTCTTTTTTTAGTGTAAATGGATACTTATTTATATGATATACAATAAATTTACTTAAATTTACCTTGACTTCAGCCCGCTGCTCTACCAGCGTTTAGCGTTTTTTAGAACTAGTTTAGAATTAGACAGTTTTATTCTAATAGCTTTCCTTCTTATTCGGATAGTTTTGTCGTAAAAATCAGCTTTAGATGTCCAAACCTAATTTATGTCTCCTTAATTTTGTTTAGTCCTTTAATTTGTTTTCAGCCGAAGACAAAATGAGTTGTTTTTGAAGTGGTCAGCAAAAACGTGAAGTAAAGGATTGTGAAATTTTGTTTTTCGAAAACAATTTTGTGATCCCTCAGCCTAAATTGTAGAGATTCTTTAGTCTTTTTTTTTTTTGGTCAAGGAGAAATTTTTTTACCAAAGTCCAAACGGACACAGTACAAAGACAAAGGCCTCATAATTGAGGTAGGTACAAAAGAGACGCCACTTATGCATTCATCGCATGAGTAAAGGTTCTCAATTATACCTAAAGCAAAATACAAAATTACATAAGGTGTGACTCGGCCCAAAAGCCAGAGCCCACCAGAAGAGGCCCAAAAGTGACCCCTCTGAAAAATCTGAAAACCCTACAACACAAAACACCTGCCGCGGAACCGATGGAGACGACCGACGGCGAACGGAAAACCTGTGAGATACCACCGCAAAGAGCAGTACAACAACCCATCAAAGCTTCAAAATTGGAGAAAAGAAACCCACCCTGCAGATCAGGAAGCCCCCAAACCATCAAGTGCGCCACACATCCGGTCCTCAGACGAGCACAAACGCAAGCAAATACCCAGAACCACGCTGTAACCAGAAAAATCAGGTGGTGTAAACACCATTCTAAGAAGATACCAGACCTTTGTAGGGGTGACAACATAGAGTTGTCTCTGACCATGAGCAGGAAACAAGAGATGGGATGAAATCCCCCAAAACAGGAGTGGAAATGGAGAGCAGATTCAAAATATTGAGTTGTTTGAGAGCAGAAACCCAAAGACAGCCCCAAAAATCCCTAATCTGATCCCAAAAGCCCCAAATCAAAGGAATAATACCTTGAAACATGGGCATCAAACCCGGAAACAGAGTTCCGTCCATACCACCTATAGATGGCAGGTTGCTCCACCGATCCATAAAGAGGATCGGGGCGATTGCATAAGCGGGGAGGGATAAAAACCCTGGAGATAGATCTCCAACCACATCGGGAACCGGGACCATAGCAGAGTGAGGAAGAAAAGAGGGAGGAGGGAGGATAAGGATAGCAGCCACCGGCCCCAAGCCGGAGCTGGAGGCAGGCGACGGAAGGGTTTCTGCTAGGTTTTTCAGAGAGAGGAAATGGGTTTCTGCTCCTCACAATGAGAATACCTCTCACTTTAGTCTCTAAAAGTGATTAGCTTCTTTAACTGCAGAAGTTCTACTGTGTCAATGAATGAAAGGTACATTATTAGGAAAACTAATGAAAATGGCTTGAAAACTTTGAGTTTTAACGATAAGGACAAAATAAAGGGTAAAATGAATAGTACCAGGTTTGATTTTTTAGTGTAAAAATATGGCTTTTCGTTAAAGTGAACAGTACCTTGGATTTTTCGTTAAAACTCCCATTATTATTTGGATGGATGCTAATGCAAAATCTTAACCGTTGACCTGTGTGTCTAGTTGGGTGGAATTTCCTTATCTCACAAAACAAAAGTCTAGTGGAGAATATATTGGTCAAAAGGTTCTTTCTTCTGCCAAAAGGCATAACCCTTCTGCATTCAAACAAAATTTTTTATAAAAATATTAAGCAATATTTGCCCTAATTTGTATATAACCAAGTCTCTGTATGCTCACCTAACATACCCATGCCACATCCTTTTTTGTTTGGTGAACATGCAATAACATAGTTCACTTAAAAAGAAAAGAAGTATTCCTCGACTTTCTCTCCGAATTTGTAAAATACAGTTAATTTCTCTGTTTTAGCTAGTTACACTTCTGAATTTTTATAATTAACCAAATTCGTCTACGGTTAGGTATTAGAATTTTTCATCCAACATCTCGTTCATCTTCGTCACGTGTTGTCCAATGAGAGACTCGGGAGTAAAAAAAGTAGTCATGTTGTCCCTTACTAACCCATACCAGCAACCAATTCGACCTTTTCTCCCATTTATTTGCCTAAAATTAATTATGAGTCAGACAACAGAATTGTCTGGCCTTATAAGTTTCCGCAAGTGGACAATGCTTGAAAAAATGGACGAAATGTCAGTTGAAATTTTTGAAAATCAAACGGTAGGACGAATTTAGATAATTATAAAAGTTGATGAGAAAATTAGCTAAAGTTAAATTTTATAGGAGATTCACAACGCCTTTCAAGTTTAAAAGGCAAATTAGCAAATGCGTAAAAAAATTAACGTATAGTTAGAATCCATATAACTATAAATAAAAACTACTGAGTAGAGTTTGAACAAGACTTCAAGGACGCGCAAGTTCAATTTTAACTCTCAGTAATATTATTAAGGGCAGAAAATTTATTTACCTAACCCTTTATACGGTCCGAAATCAATGTGGCATTTCTTATTGGCCTGGACTTAAATAATAAATGCACCCCATTGACCAAGACCACAATCAAAATTAGCTTTTAGTTATTATTAAAAAATTATATTGATATTCCATATAAGGTGAGTTTGGGATGTTGTATTATTTTTTTTAAATGTTTTTGTTGTGTTTTAAAAATAATCAGTTGGAAAATAAAGTAATCGAGTGTTTGATAAATTATAGTGTGAGCGATGACAACGACAATGGCGACGATGATAATGGTTGTGATGGTGATGATGGTGGTGGTGGTGCCAATAAAAGGGTGTGGTGGCAATTTAAAGGGGTGTGGTGGTTAGGCTGCAGAGGTAACAATAGTGACAGGTGCAACGACAACCGCGATGGTGGCAGTGTGGTGGTAGTGGTGGCAATTGTGTTTTATGGTGGTAGTGGTGGTGGCGGTGGAGGCAACAATAATAGTGGCAGTTGTGGTTGTGGTCGTAGTGGTGGTGGTGGTGGTGGTAGATATGGTTGAGGTTGTGGCGCTATTGTGGTGTGGTGGTGGTGACAATAAAGGTGGTGGTAATGGCAATGGTGTTGTAAGAGGTTAGAGTTTGTAGTGGTAAGTACTAAGTACTTGTAATCACTTTGCTCTCTAGGATAAAATGTGTCTGCAAGGATAATTAATGTTATTTTTTTTAATTAATAAGTGTAATATAGAAATTAAAAATATTTATTAAAAGCTCAGCTCCTTTTTTTTTATTAAAGTAACTTTTAAAATCAACATACGTATTCTAAAAATTGTTGTGTGGAGACCATTATTTTTAAAATAACTATGATATTTTACATTTACTAAACACTTATAGTTTTTAATAAATAAATAAAAGTAAACCGAATTAGGTGTTAATACTAAAATAATAATATTTATATTCAATTGTAAGGATTAAATTCCTCCAAGTAAATTGTGAATTAAATAACCAAGTTATGATATCTTTATAGGATCTCTAGGCCCATATTTGGTCTAATTTAATTGTTGTTTAGGTTTACCTATAGCCATAAATAACATATTTATTGGTCAAAATTTCCTATTTATTATTAATACTCATGTACAAATATTTCGTACCAAATTCCGAAATACAAAAGCGCGTGTCCTTATTGAATATCAAGAAAAAAGAAAAGTACGAAACCGCGTATGTAAAAAAAAAAAGAAGGTAAAATTACGAAAAAGCAGTCTACGAAGAAACAGACTAGACTGAGAGAGAGAGAGAGAAGAGAGAGAAAAAGAAGGTAAAATTACGAAAAAGCAGTCTACGAAGAAACAGACTAGACTGATAGAGAGAGAGAGAGAGAGAGAGAGAGAGAGAGAGAGAGAGAGAGAGAGAGAGAGTAGAAGGGCGGGGCAGGCAGCAAAAGTCAACAGCCAACAAGTCTTTTATGGCAGCCTTTTCCCAGTTTCCTTTAAGACCTTTCAAAATATTAAATTAAATTAAAATAAAAACACACAATTAATTAATTAATTAATATCAATTCCCAGACTCCCACGACAGCGGTTATAAATCATCAAACACAATTCCTAAGACTCCCACAAAACTTCCCAAGAAAAACAATTTTTTTTATTTATTTTTTTTTTTGGAAGAAGAAAAGGTTGAAATGTTCTCTCTTTTATTTATATTTTCTTTATAACTCGTCATCATCACCATTCTGTTTTTATTATCTTGTTGTGTACGAAGTCATAACAAAGAAGAAGAAGAAAAGGAAAAGCATCCACCACCGGCAAATAAGAGACCGCCAAGCAATTTCTACCTTTGATTGGATGGGTATGACCAAAATCTCGGACACCCACTTTCTGATTTTACTCGTTTTTAAGATTTTTTTATGGGTTTTACGGATGTTTATTTATCTATATATTTTCTGAAAAGGGTTTTTGGTTGGTCTGTTTATACTGATTGAATTCGGGTCTGATCGTGCAGTTTGAGAATCTGGGCAATTTTTATTTGTGGTTTTGGAGGTGGGTTTGGTTTGGAATTTGGATTGGAGGTGATTACAAGTGGTGGATGCTGCAGATTTAGCTCCAGTTTACTTCCTTTTTTTTTCTTTCTGTTTTATGGATAGGCTATGCTGTTTTAGTTCTTCCCACTCTCAGGTAATCATTTTTCTGCACTTTTTATTTCTCCTTTTTGGCGTTTATTTGCCCAATCATAAGTCTTATGAATCATGGGTTTCAATTATTTTCTGGGACCAAATGTTGAATCCAGTTGACTTCTATTTTTTTTTCATGTACTTTGTTTTCTAGTAGGATTTTCGTTAGATTTTGGGTAGATGTGAAAATTCTGCGTTATTATGGTGAGATGGATTGATAGACTCTTTTTGGGATTTTAGAGGGACCATGATCCTTGATGCATGTTTTTCTTATTTGCTTGATTTTCTCATGTTTTTCGATCGATTGTTTTGTGTATTTTGGTTTACTGAGCTGCTCTTAATGGATTGCTATGGAATATTTGGTAAATTGAACTGCTTTTCGTGTTCTAGTTGACTGATAATTTTTGTAGCTGCAGCTGATGTTCTGAATAACTAAAACTTTAGGGCCTTAAAAAACCGAATCAACATGTATCTAAGTGGCTGCTGTTGTCGGTCTGGTGCAGTTAGTATAAGTATGTTGTTTTATACTCTATAGGCAGAGAATAGAGTTATGTTTCATTGTTGTTAAAAGAAGCTTACGAAGGGAAAATAAATTGTAAAAAAATAGATTCAAGCTCAATTTTCTTCTATGCTAGCCTGCGTGCTTGTAACTAATATTCCAATCTATCCCCACTAAATGGATTAGGAACTGAAAGTTTTTCAGTTTTCTGAGAAAAAGAATCGAAAATAGTTGTTTCCTTCTGAATATTTCCCGTCTCTGATACCCAAGATTGAGGTTGTTTTATGTTAATTTTTCTGTGCAGTATGGGGGCCATTCATCTGGCTCTGGTAAGGGAAGAAACAACGATGGGATAATAAAGTATGGCTTCAGCCTGGTAAAAGGAAAAGCAAATCATCCAATGGAGGATTATCATGTTGCTAAGTTTGATCGGATCCAGGGACATGAGTTAGGATTGTTTGCTATTTATGATGGCCATTTGGGAGATAATGTGCCTGCATACCTACAGAAGCATTTATTTTCAAATATCCTTAAGGAGGTATTGCTACTAATTTCAGATAGTTTCGTCTATTGGTCTTGTTGGTGCATTTAAGTGGAATGACACTATCTTACACTTCTCATGTAACTATTCTAGGAAGAGTTTTGGGTTGATCCTAACAGATCTATCTCAAAAGCCTATGAGAGGACAGACCAGGCAATTCTCTCGCATAGCTCTGACTTGGGGCGTGGCGGGTCTACTGCTGTTACTGCAATATTGTTAAACGGTCGGCGGTTATTGGTGGCAAATGTTGGAGATTCACGGGCAGTTCTTTCAAGGGCGGGTCAGGCAGTACAGGTGTCTACAGATCATGAGCCCAACAAAGAACGAGGCAGCATTGAAAACAAAGGTGGCTTTGTCTCTAACATGCCAGGTATTTACAGCACCGATGTCTAAAATGTTCAGCAATGTGTAAATACTCATATAGATGTAACTACTTGAATGGACATTGCTGGTTTTTCATGAAGGAATGAGTTGTCAATCTTCACTACTTTCATTTTAAATTGTTCCTCATCTTTTCATATATTGTATGCATTCTAGTTTTGTGCTGCAAGGTTCTCCCCTTAGTTGTAAACTCCAACGACTCTTTTCACCTCCTTGCATTACAGTTAAAATTGTTGATGGGTTCTTCCACCAAATAGATAGAAGCAATACGATGGACTATTTTCTTTGCAAGAAAATAACATCTTTGTAAATGTAGATACTTTGTTTCCTTGGAATTGTCTCAGCAATATGGACATCTTGCTTGTCCGATGTTGCTGTGCATCCGAGCTTAGAAGTAGGTAGGATGACTTTCAAATGCACCAACTCTTCCTATATGTTCTGAAGTAATGAAATTCTTGAAGTAACAAAATCAAGATTTCTCTGTTCAAATTTAACTATCGAAACACAACCAGTAAAAGACATCTTGTACTGTTGGTTGTTCAACTGTGATGTTTAGACATCTTCTAGAAAAACTTTTATTGTGTCCTTTCAGTGTTTTATAGGTTATAATCATCCCCTGCATTATTTTCTATCTTTACGGTACTTGAGATGCTTTACATGTTTTAATCATTTCCTGCAATATTTCTCTCTCATTAGGACACTTTTCAATTGTGGTTTAATGCAATCCTTGCTTTCATTTTAGCCTAGAACGTTATACTTTCGTTTGCTTGTTCATTTGTTTGTTTGTTTGTTTGTTTGTTTATTACAGTAATAGAACACTTGTATGCCACAAAGTAGTGAAAAGCTCACAAGTTCCATTTAAACAACGACGACAACAACAAAGCCTTATTCCACTAAATGGGATCGACTATATGAATCATAGAATATCATTGCACACGGTTTTGCGCTAAGTCTTCCGTTAGCTCCAAGTAATCCATATCTTTTCTTGTAGTCTCTTTCAAAGTCTTCCTAGGTCTTCCTCTACCCCTTTCAAAGTCTTGTAGTCTCTTTCAAAGTCTTGTAGTCTCTTTCAAAGTCTTCATAGTCGCATCTTCTAAACGGAGCATCTGTGGGTCTTCGATTCACATGTCCAAACATTTTCATTCGATTTTCTCTAATCTTATCTTCAATTGCGGCAACTCATACTTTACCCTAGATATCCTCATTCTTAATCCTATCATTTTTCGTATGCCCACATATCCAACGAAGCATTTTCATCTCTGACACTCATTTTTTGCACGTGTTGCTATTTGACCTCCCAACATTTCATGCCATAAAGCATCAAGGGTCTTATCGTAATATAAAATTTTCCCTTGAGCTTTAGTGGCATACGACAATCGCACAACACACCTGATGCACTCTTCCACTTCATCCATCCAACTTGTATTCTATGGTTGAGATCTCCATCTAATTCTCCATTATTTTGCAAGATAGATCCAGGCTAACGAAAATGTTCACTCTTTGGTACTTCCTGATCTCCAATCCTCACACCTACCTCATTTGGGCCCCCACTGAACTTGCACTCCATATACTCTCTTTGACCTACTTGAAACCTTTAGCTTCCAACACTTTCCCCAAAGGTTAAGCTTCGCATTTACTCCCTCCTGCGTTTCAACTATCAATACTATATGATCTGCGAAAAGCATACACAAGGGATATCTTCTTGAATATGTCCCGTTAACTTTTCCATTACCAATGCAAAAAGTAAGGACTTAAAGCTGAGCTCTAGTGTAACCCTATGGTTATGGGAAAGCTTTCAGTTTGCACTTCATGACTTGATTCTTTTTTACCTTAATATTAGTTTACCATCTGTGCGAGAAGTCTTGAAATACTTGTCTGATGTAGCTCTAAGTTACATCAGCCAGTTATGAGCCTTTTCTGTTAATGAATATTCAGCGCATTGGTATTTATTGCTGTAACACGAGGTTGCAATTGAGCTTATGTTAAGTCTTTCGTTGAACTGACATCTATTGAACCCTTTTCTTTGCAGGAGATGTCCCTAGAGTCAATGGGCAGCTGGCAGTTTCTCGTGCTTTTGGAGACAAAAGCCTCAAGTCACATTTGCGATCGGATCCCGACATACAAGATGTCTGTGTAGACAATAGTACTGATGTTCTAATCCTTGCCAGTGATGGTCTTTGGAAGGTGAATCATTTTACCTGATCCTTCTTCTTCTTGGTGCATTGTGCACTCTAGAAAAAGCAGGAAGAATTCGCCTAAACACTGCATGCTTTAGTTTCATAGCAACAAGATAATATTGAAAAGTCTCTTTGCAATGACTTATTTCTGTGATAATCCAGGTCATGGAGAATCAAGAGGTAGTTAATATGGCAAGAAGGACTAAAGACCCTCTGAAGGCGGCAAAGCAATTAACCGCCGAAGCACTGAAAAGAGACAGTAAAGATGATATTTCATGCGTTGTTGTTAGACTAAGGGGATGATACCAGTACAACCGTATTGCTTTCTGGGTGCAGTATATAGGAATAATTGAAGTTTCTTCATATGCAAGGGTGATTTATGAATGGATTACACAACAACGAATACTTACCTGGTTCGGGGGGTTACGGTACAGCGAATTTCTGCAGAGCACGGAAATGGCGAAAGATAAAGGAAGAGAGAAATAGTGGGATGCTTGTCGGTGTAAATTTATGCTTCTTATTTTTATGTTTGGTGTTTTGATATTGTTTGAATTCTTTGAGAAGGTGAGTTAGTCTGATGTGTATATGGCCTTCTACATTACAAAAAATGACCAAAAGCGGCTATGTGATGACGTGGACGTGCTTCTGTTTGTGATTGGGGGAATGCATTTTGTTTTGGACCAGGTTTTTCCCATTTACTCTATGGAATTGTGAAATTTATCTGCCATTGAACACGCATCTTAGCAGGAAATGGAGTTCTGGGATTCTTCTCCTTCCCCTTTCATGGTAATTTGATTTAATACAACGATATTGAAGGCAAGCCATATAATAAGTCAGCAATAGATTGGTCTCAAAACCGTCATTCAGGGGCGTTGAACTCGTGATTTCTCAATTACAAGTGGCGGTGAACCGTCATTTTGGCGACAAAGAAGCTCCCCTTGGAGCTATATCTGCCTACTCTTGCACAAACATTCGTACCACCACAGGAAAATTACAAAATCAAATACAAAGATTAGTAAAAGTGAGTCCATAGTTTGGTTGCTTCTCAGTAAACATGATAAATTTTTCCAACATTGAAAGCTCTCAAAAAGGGTGCAAACATTTGTCATTTCCATAATAAGTTGGTAATCTCCTTCAACAAAGTTGTTGGATAATCCAAGACGTTTAACCCACTTAAAGCCAATAGAATATATTTTTGTGCCATAGAATTTGGAAGAATGTCATGACAACTCTCCTAGATTTTGAGAATTCTTAGATGAGTAATGCTAGGTAAATTAAATTTGTAGGCTAAATTTGTAAACTAAATAATGTGTCATCAATAAGAAATAAGCACGTTAATCAACACTTAAATAAAAATTCAACCATCAAAGTCCATGTCATTTAGTTTGCAAATTTTAGTTACAAATTTAATCTTCCTAACATTATTCGTCTTAGATATGTCCACACAAGACACACACATCTTCTACATTCAGGTTCCACATGGGCTCGTATGGAACTTGAAATGTTTGAAATTCCTTGATGTGTACATCTTTGGCGAACAGATAGGGGACATATACGATGATATCCATAAATCTTATGTGTGTTCCTATTTATACTAAGAGGCGCCTCTTAGTAATATTGTCCAATGATATTCCTCTTCACAGAGGTGTTAGGTTCGAATTCCGAAAAAAATGACTTAACAATTAAGACCATCTCCAAATGAAATGTTGAATATAATATAATTTTATTTGATGATTGATGTGACCAATTGATTAAATATCAAATTTTCTTCATTTTTAATAGATGTGTCAAAAATTGATTCTAATTTTCATCATATTTTTTTTTTATCATATTAGTTGTCAATGGAACCCATGATAAATTAAATATATTTAACGTTATCTTTGTTTGTTGTACAAAAAGGCAGCAAGAAAGTAAAGAGTCAAATAACTCAACTGCCACATCATATATTACATCTCCGCTAAAGAATACCTTGGTGTCTTTTAGTCTTATTATTTAACATCTCCAATGAAAATGTCAAATTATATAATAGTCAAATTACAATTGATGACTAATGTGACAATCTGAAGTCTTAAGTAAACTTTTGTGTTTCTCCAACCAAATTGTCAAATATTATTTTCTTAACGTAGAACTTTAACTGGTTGTATTTATTAAAAAAAATGTTAAAATCAAACTTTTATTGGTTGGAATGTAGTGGAATAAGGGACCTACCATTTATTATTATTATTTTTTAATAAATGATGTTATCTATATTGACTGATATCAATTAAAGGGTAGTATTGTCCAAAGACTAGTTATGCTGATATGGCAAAACAGTTAGATATCTAGCTGATGTGGCACTTAGTTAGAGTTGTTGGGGCTAATAGCTTACAGTGCAAGATAGCTAGTGAGCTATATAAACTGTGTAAACTGTCATTGCATTTCAGTTAGTGAAATATACACCGAAATTCATAACTTTTTCTCTCTCTAAAATTCTATCTTCCTTCTTTCATTTTTTGCATTTCTTCTCGTTGGTAATTTCTTGATACTTGTAGTACTATTATCATGGTATCACGAGCTTGTCGATCCTCTGTGTAGATTTCGCTGTGCGATTCCTTTTGGTCGATCGAAGGTTCTTTGCTGGTTGACAAATCTTTGCTGGTTGATTGAAGTTCTTGATCGTTCATGATCAAGATTGCAGTGTATATCAGGTTCTATGCTTCTGATTTTTCTATGCACGCCAACTGTTTGCTTTAATGCTTCGGTATCAAATTTATGTCATTTGTGTTCAAGATTCAAAGGCCGATAGCCATTTTATGAAAGATTACAAGGCCGATAGCCAAAATTGTTAAAGTTGTATAAGAATGGTTGAAGATTGTTAATGTTTACTCAAAAAAGGCCGATAGCCAAAGAATGGTTTCTTGAGAAATTTGTAATTTGGTTCTTGATATTCAAGAACACAACTTTCTATGAAGAACAAGTATTGTGTGATCAAAACTAGTTGCGATTGTATTCAAATGGCAAATTCTACTGTAAAGATTGAAGGGTTACTTGGTATGCTAACAGTGAGATTACAAGATGACAACTTTGTTAAATGGAGTTTTCAATTTCAGTCGGTTCTTAGAGGTTATGATATTTTTGATCATTTCACTGGAGATGCTCCATGTCCTCCAAAATTTGTGATCAATACAGAGATAGGAGTTACAAAAGAGGTCACTTCGGCTTACAAAGATTGGGTAAAGAAAGATTTGGCTTTGCTAAGTTTGCTCATAGCTACTTTGTCTGATGATGCTATGTAGCATATTATCGGTTACAAGACTTCTCATGAGGCATGAACCTGTTTACAAGAAAGGTTTGCATCAGTTTCCATGGTGCAAATTAATCAATTGAAAAGTGAATTTCACACCATTCAGAAAGGTAGGAAATCGATAGATAAATTTCTGTTACGAGTCAAGGCTATCAAAGATCAACTTGTATCTACCGGAGAAAAGATTACCGAGAATGACATTCTTATAGCTGTCTTGTCTGGATTACCACCCGAATTTGAAATGATCAAAACTGTCATACTTGCTCGGGATTCAACTATTTCATATAAAGATCTGGGAGCTCAACTTCTTGAAGCAGAAGCGAGTATTGAGTCAGGAATGAAATCTCTGAGCACTTCTATGGCAACAATGTATGTTCAAGGAGAAGGATCTAGTTCTAATAGGTTTTCTGGTGGTTACAATAGTTTTGAAACTGGTGAGAGTTCTAATTCCCAAAGATCTCAAGGTGGTTATGAAGGAGAGCAACCACATGGTTATCAATCTGGATTTCAAGGTGGTTCTGGTTTCATGGGAAATGCAAGCAAGTCTTTTCACAAGCCTAATTTCTCTAGAGGTAACAAGAAGTATACTGGGAGCAATAACAATAATTCAAGACCTTTTTCGAGCAACTTTGGTAATAGGAGTGGTAATGGTAATTTCTCTGGGAATGGGAAGGGTCTGTAGTCACAGAGTGGTAATTTCTTTGGAAATGGGTTTTAGAAAGGTAACAATTGGAATGGTAATACGAATTACAGGTCTGGTATTTCACCTGAGTGTCATATATGTTCTAGAAGAGAACACATTGCTGCCAATTGTTATCATAGGGCTGATACTGGAAACACAAGGTTCATCATCTGTCAGATTTGTGGAAAAATAAGGCATATTGCTCTTGAATGCTACCATCGAAATAATTTCACTTACCAGGAAAGTCCACCACCACCATTGATAGGAGCATATTTATGCGACTTAGTTAGCTTGTTTTCTTGCGTTTATTTAGCTAAATTATGTTAATTATAGTGTTTAAAGTTATTTTCGTGCAATTTTAGGTCCTAATGACAAAGTATGCAAAAAGAAGCAATTTGGAGCATTCTAGAGCAATTTTGGGCCAAGAATGGATAGCTTATGATTCAAGCAAGTTGGATGAACGAATTTGAAAATCAAAAGAGGCTAGGAATCAGCTAAAGAGATGGAGAAAATAAAGTCAAGATAAGAAGATAAGAGAAGAGCAAGAAATATGGAGCATTATCTCAAATATTATCCAAAATCTTATCTTATCTTATCCAAACTACCTTATCTTATCCTTACCTTATCCAAATCCCCTCCTACCTTGTTTTTAGCTACAAAAAGGGATTCCTAATTACATGAGGACATCTAGAATCTGATTTCTAGAAACCATATCTTATCTCCTAATTATTTGCCGCATGTCCCTTTCTAGAATCCTACAAATATGGCGCCTAAAACCCCTTCTAGAAGTCCTATCCCTTATCCTTGTTCCTGCCGCAAGTTTTTCTTTCTAGAAGCCTAATCCAGCCATGTAAACCTCTTCTAGATGCCCTATTTCCTGCTGGAATCACACAACCTTTTCCCCTTTGGATTGTGAGTTAAAGTGTCCTAGTCCTTGATGATTTGGAGTCCTAATTCCACACTTATTTTCACTCATATTCCAGCCTTGCCGTGGACTTCATTCAGCCCCTATCACTCACCACTCACCTCTCCATTCGACATACCACCCTCTCACCACAACACAACACACCATTCACCCCAATCTGCCGCAGCACAATGAAGAAGAAGCTTGGAGCGTTTCTAGGTGTATTCTATCTCTTGTTAGTTCAATGTTTATTTTAATTTATCTTTGTTTTGTTGCGAACATGAAGAACTAAATTCTTATTAGTTGGAGGTGAATTCGAAGCCATGATTATATGTTTTATATGAATTGATTACATCCAGTTATTGTTTCTTGAGTCTTGAATGTGGTTTACTTATCTAAGTTATTAAAACTTGTTTGTGTATGGTAATTGGGGGTCGACACTTAATTCACATGCATGAACTTGAAGCTAGAGTATAAGGGAGTTTCACCTAATCGTTATGAACTTATATTCACAAGTAGTAAAGGTTGCTAGTCACAATCGTGTTAAGTAAATCTTTGGCAGGAGTATCATGCTTTTCATAGTTATAATCGCCTCGTCAACACTTATGATTTTCAAAGAACTTAATGACCTTTGATATGTTTTTCTATCATGCTTTTCATAGTTAGGAGACTTGATAAGGATAATTTGGTTGTAATGCGTATTCCATTCAATTCAATGAACAAAGGAAAATCTGATGGTTAATTTATGCTTTCATGGTTAACTTGGGGTGTTGTCATTCATAGTCTAAGGTAATAATAACTGGAAATTGGTTCATATGCATATGTCATGTGTGGAGAAGGATCCTCTAACTAGTCTTTCACCCTTTTCAATTCATCAAAATCGTTTTTTCTAAATTGTTTTAAGCAAAGTTTCAGTTTTAAGTTTTAAATTCGTCAAAAACAATCCCCTTTTCATTAAGTCTTGTTATTTGAGTCAAAATCTGTTTTCTTTTAGTCTTTTGAGTCAAGTTTTACCTTATTTTCGTAAAAATCACTTCTTAGGTCTAGAATTAAGTCTTTTTAATTGTTTGTTGCTGTTTTGAGTGTTTTGAGTTAGTTTTGAGTCTATAGAGTCTAAATTAGTGTTTTTGAGTCCTGTTTGTGTTGATTAGCATCCCTAGCTTTTTCCCGCCCTAGAACGATCCCTACTTGCATCATATACTACAATTGTCAAAAATAGGGTTTAATTTGTGTGTCAAGTAATTTTCACATCAAATTTTGAACCATCTCTAATTGCAATGATTGCACAAGCTTATATTAGTCAAGGTCCACCACAGTACAATGGATTGATTTTTCTAATGGTGATGCATGGATCTTAGACACTGGTGCTACACACCATATGACATCAAATGTCAATGCCTTATCTCAAGTCAACCCTTACAATGAAGATGAGAAAATTACAATTGGAAATGATGAAGGTTTGGCAGTCAAGCATATTGGTTATACTTCCATTATTACTCCTTTTAATGCCTTCATATTGTGTAATGTTCTACATGTACCTCAAATAACTGTGAATCTTCTTTCTGTTAAGAAATTATGCAAAGATAATGGGTGCTGGTTTATTTGTGATGATGTGGATTTCTTTATACAGGACAAGGCAACAAGGGTGATTTTGTACCGAGGAAGAAGTGATGGTGGGGAACTCTTCAAGATTCCAGTCAATGTGTTTGCTAATTCTTTTGTTGCAAGCTTGAATAGATGTGATGCATTCTTGGGATAGAAAGTGAGAACTGTAGTGTGGCATAAACAGCTAGGCCATTCATCTGAAGAAGTGTTGACTTCAATGTTGAAAAGTGCTGATATTCCAGTTAATAAAGATTCATGTCAAATTGTATGTTCCTCTTGTATTAAAGGGAAGATGTGTAGACAAGTGTTTCCTATTAGATGTAATAGAGCCACTTTTCTGTTTGAGAAAGATCACTCTGATGTATGAGGACCATCTCCAACACAGTTTGTAGAAGGGTATAAATACTACATCACATTTGTAGATGAATTTTCACGATACATGTGGATATTTCCTATGATCAATAAATCAAATGCCTTTCCAATCTTTGTTAATTTTGTAGCATTTTTGTTTACTCAGTTTAATGCTTCAATTAAAAGTTTTCAATTTGTTGGATGAGGTGAATATATGAGTAGAGAGTTTAATGAATTCTTAGCAAGAAAGAGTATTACACACATGGTTTCATGCCCATATACTCCTCAGCAAAATGGAATTGCTAAAGGAGACATAGACATGTCATAGAGATTGCAATTACCCTATTAACTGAGGCAAGCTTGCCACAAAGTTTTTGGTATCATGCTTGCTCTTATGCAGTATTATTAATCAATAGAATGCCATCTAAATGCTTGGATTTGAAATCTCCATATCAACTTTTATTTGGTAAAGTTCTAGAGATTCATAATTTTAAAGTTTTTGGAACTGCAATTTATCCTCTTCTGATGGAACTGCAATTTATCCTATTCTGAGACCATACACTGTCAATAAGCTTCAAGCTAGATCTTCCAAATGTGTTTTCCTTGGTTATGCTTTGGGATATAAAGGAGCTATCTGTTATGATTTGGAAAGTAAAAGGTTGATTCTATCAAGACATGTAGTTCATAATGGAGATGAATTTCCATATAGAACTGCATCAGTTTAAGATTCCAATATTTCTACACAGTCACAGAATGCAAGAATTAATGTTGTTGTGATTCAAATGTCAATTCCTGCAATTCAAAATCAAGTACCACAATCAAACAGTGTTCTAATTCAGGAATTACACAGTGAATCTTTAACATAGACTACTTCTCAGCAGCAATCTTCACATATGCAGCAAGAATCTAATATTGGGAATGTGGCAGTTTCACCTATCAGTGATTTAAATATGCAGCATCCGTCTTCAGCATCAACTTCACATCACCATCACTCTACTCCTACAATAAATGAATCACCTTTGATGCATGTCCATCATAGTTCTCAATTAGAGGTAATTCTTCATTTCTCACCTCAGTTGAATGCAATTTCTAAAACTCATGCATTAACTACAGATCCAGTTCTTCATCATTCTATGGTTACAAGGTTGAAAAGTGGGGATATTGAAATACATAATTATGCTACTTATCTAGCAACTTTTCCAGAGTTGAAAACTTTACAACTTACTGAAGATGAACCATTCTCTGGTGGTTATTCATTTGTCATTGAGATTTCTGATAGTACAGAACCATCCAGTTTTCAAAAAGCTGCAAGTGTACCACATTGGCAGATTGTTATGCAAGAAGAATATGATTCTCTCAGGGCACAAGGTACTTGGATATTAGTGCCACCTCCAACTGATAGGTCGATTGTTGGAAGTAAATGGGTCTACAAGGTGAAAAAGAACCCTGATGGTAGTGTTTCCAGATACAAAGTTAGGTTGGTTGCTCAAGGGTTCTTTCAGGAGTATGAAGTTGATTATTCTGATACATTTAGCTCAGTTGTTAGGCATACCACAGGTATGAATTATTCTTGCAGTAGCTGCAATGAATCATTGGGAATTAAAACAGTTAGACATTAAGAATGCATTTCTACATGGTGATTTGCAGGAGGAAGTTTATATGAAACAACCTCAGGGTTTTATTGATTCTACATATCCTAATCATGTTTGTAAACTCATCAAATCCCTATATGGCCTTAAACAAGCACCAAGGGCATGGAATTCTAAATTTATAAGCTATTTGAGTGCTATGGGATTCTATGCCTCTATGTTTGATACAAGCTTGTTTATGAAGAAAGATAGGACTGATATTATCATACTTCTTCTTTATGTTGATGACATCATCTTGACAGGTTCCAACTCTGTCAAAGTACATCAGGTTATTCATGAGTTGTCTGAGGTATTTAATCTAAAGAATCTAGGAAAACTTACCTACTTTTTGGGCCTTCAGATTACATATCAGTCAAATGGTGATATCTTTGTCAATCAAAGTATATCAAAAACTTAATTCATAAAGCTAGTATGGATTCTTGCAAACCCACTTCAACACCATGCAAACCACACAATTCACTGCTAGTGACAAAAGCAATTCCTCTTAGTGATCCTACATTTTACAGAAGTATAGTCGGATCCTTGCAATATTTGACTTTCACTAGGCCAGATATTGCATTTGCAGTAAATTCAGTGTGTCAATTTATGAAAACACCAACAAATATTCATCTTGGGGCCGTGAAACGAATACTGAGGTATCTCCAAGAGACATTGAAGTATGGTATTGTGTACTCATAGGATGCAGAACCAACTCTTAATGCTTTCTCAGACTCAGATTGGGCTGCAGACTTGAATACTCAAAGATCTGTGACTGGATATATTGTCTTTCTTGGCAACAATCCTATATCTTGGCAGTCAAAGAAACAAAGTTCAGCATCTAGGAGTTCTACAAAGGCATAATATAAAGCATTGGCGCACACTGCTACTGATATAGCCTGGATCAGGAGTATTTTGAAGGATTTGGAGTTATTTCTACCTACATCTCCAGTTATTCATTGTGACAATATGTCTGTGATTGCACTAAGTGCAAACCCGATGTTCCACTCTCGGATAAAGCACTTGGATACCGATTACCACTATGTTCGAGAGAGGGTGCATCAAGGTGACTTGGAAGTTAGCTACATACCTACTAAAGATCAGTCTACATATATATTAACCAAGGGGTTACATGGTCCTTCATTTGCCAAACACAATTATAATCTTAAACTTGGTAACCCAAGTTCAGATTGAGAGAGGGATATTGACTGATATCGATTGAAGGGTAGTATTGTCCAAAGACTAGCTATGCTGATATGGCAAAACAGTTAGATATCTAGCTGATGTGGCAGTTAGTTAGAGTTGGTGGGGCTAATAGCTTACAGTGCAAGATAGCTAGTGAGCTATATAAAGTGTGTAAACTGTCATTGCAATTCAGTTAGTGAAATATACACCGAAATTCATAGCTTTCTCTCTATCTTCAATTCTCTCTTCCTTCTTCTTTCATTTCTGCATTTCTTCCTTTTCGCATGTAATTTCTTGATACTTGTAGCACTGTTATCAATCTACACTAAGGGGGAGGGAGTGGGCTTAACCTCACAATAAGCTAGCAATAATGTGATTCAAATTCGCCTTTGGCGAAAATCAAACCTAAGATCTCTCACTTACATGTGAAGAAGAAAATCACTAGATCATAGTATTAAGTGGCATAAGGGACCTACCATTAAACTAATCAAAAATAAATTTGACGTTGATGTCAAATTTGACTCCTAATCACAAATGCTTTAAATCTAGTCAACAAATAGCACTTCAGTTGGAAGAATTTTTATGTCAAATATGCACAGTGGCATTAAGGGGTTGGTTAATAGCCATCTCTTTTAGAGATGCATTAAGGGGTCGGTTAATAGCCATTTTGTTTTCAGTTTTCATATTTGATAACCACTTTAAATTTTCAGAAAAATGAAACTAAAATCGAAATGGTTATCAAAGTTCATAATTTATTCGTCTACCCTTTTAGTGTAGTGTATTGTTATATAGAAACGAATGGGTAAGGTCATATCAATATTCAAATACGCGGTATAAAGTAGACCTGACAATCACAACCCGTTAATCTGACACGAAATGAAACGAAAGAAATAAGTTTTGGATTGAGGCTTAACGGGTTAGGGGATTTTATCAAGACAACCCGTTAAGCCCCATTAAATAGCGGTTTAATTCAGGTTACCCATGAGTAACCCGTTAAACTAAAGTTTTAACCCTTTCAGTCTCTCCCTCGATTTATGTGGCATGTAGATGTGAAATAATTATAGTTGTATTTTTGAATCAAAGAGAGCTTTTGAATTCATATAATGTTTAGTAATTTAGTGTGAAGATTTTCATTTGATTATTTATTGAAGTAATAAAATACTATCTTTAATGGATAAAACAGATTAAGTGACCCGTTAATTTTAATGAATTGTGTTTGACTTTAAAATTTAAAATTCGTTAAAATACATGTTTAACATGACATAAATAATTATTTGTTCAAAAAAATAAAAAAATAAACATGACATAAATCATTAAGATAATATGTGTTGATGAAAAAAGATCATCTCCGGATCCTCTTTGTGGGAATATGGAGAATCAATCAATCATGTCCGTTCATCGTACATCGTGCGGTCAGTTTTCGTTAGGTACTATTTATATATAGTTTTAAATTTTAAATTTTAAATGATTTCTAATCGCACGATTTACGATTAGGCATGATTGATTGATCCCCCCTAATCCCTCCACAAAAAGGATCGGGAAAAGATTATTTTCCTATGTTGATAGGAAAAGGACACAAACATGGCAGACGAAACTGTTTGCCAGGTCATGAGGGCTAATACATCGTAATGTCAGTCTACAATTAGACCTGGCATTTTCCACACGACCCGTTAACCCGACTTGACCTGACCTGACCCGTTAAAATTAGTTTCGGGTGAGTGATAAACGGGTCAGATGGTTAATGGGTCAACCCGTAAATCGCGCGTTAAATAACGGGTCATTTTGGGTGAACCCGCAAAACCCGTTAACATCCGTTATTGAGGACTTTTGTGTAATTTCAATAGTCCTAATAGAAAACCCTTAGGTCGCTCACGACTCACTCTCTCTCACACCATCGCACGATGTTACTCTCTGAGACTGAGAGATCGCTCATCGCTATGCTCCTTCCCTTCTGGCTTCGGTTATCTCCCTCATCGTCTTCCCACAAAATTTTTACTGCTTTTTGAGTATAGTAGCGCTTTCTTTTCTTCTCTCAAATTGCATCTCAGCTTGTTAGTATTCATATGCTGATTTGAGAGAAGTAATTTTCATCATTATGCTGTTAGTATTCATATGTCTTGTTTTTGCGTGATGATTAAAATAGTAGTTTCATTCTCTATAAATTGGACTACTAAAGACTAGATCTAGGAGTTCGACTAGATCTAGGAGTTCAAGATTAGTTAGACTTGTTTACATGTGTGTACTGATTGTATTTTCCAGTTGACCAAGCATAACTATGTTACACGAGTTGACAAGATTACCACTATAAAAAAAGGTGGAAGTAATTACTTAATAAGAAAACTAGAAACATCTTAGTAGGATTATGAAAACTGGAAACATCTTACTTCCATGAACAGTAGAACGGCTATTCCATTTATCGATTTCTCAATATTGCTTAGCTACTACATTCCTATCCATTTACACAGTTTATTTGTTTATGGTTAGTGCAAATGGATTTTTGTGAGCTATTGATTGAGGCTATAGTTAAGCACGATTCGCCATTTAGGTTTGTTGAATATGAGGGCATTAGAACTTTGTTTAAATACATATCTCTAATATCAAACTGCCCTGTAAAAATACTGTTAAGAAACATGTGTTGAGGATGTTTGAAGATGAAAATATAAGACTTCGAGATTGGTTAAATACAGTTGAGGGAAGAATTTGTTTGACATCTGACCTATGGTCTTCTGCTACAACTAATGGATATCTCACACTCACAGCTCACTTTGTTGACAAAGAATGGAAAATGCACAAAAGAATTATAAATTTTTCTCATATGCCTCCTCCACATACCAGGGGTTGCTTTGTCTGAAAAAATTAACGCCTTATTAGTTGATTGGGGGATTGAAAAGAAATTGTTTTCCATTACTTTGGATAATGCCTCTACAAATGATTGCTCTGTTGAGCTATTGAAGAAACAATTAAATTTTAGAGTTTTGCTATTAATGGATGGAGAGTTCTTCCATGTTCGTTGTTGTGCTCACATTCTAAACTTGATAGTCCAAGATGATCTAAAGGAAATTGATGGATCAGTGTCGAAAGTTCGTGAGTGCATCAAATATATAAAGTGTTCAGAAGGGAGAAAAAATACGTTTTTTGCTTGCGTTGCACAAGTAGGGTTGGCAAGTAGTAAAAGAGGGTTGAGACAAGATGTGCCTACCAGACGGAATTCAACATATACAATGCTTGATAGTGCTATTTTCTATCGTCGTGTTTTTCTCAATTTGGCACTTGTTGATTCTAATTTTAGTTCATGTCCTTCCTTGGAAGAGTGGGATAAAATAGAGAAGATTTCCAATTTCATGGGGTATTTTTATGAAGTTACTTGCTTATTTTCCAGAACAAATTACCCCACATCAAACTTGTTCTTCCCAAAAGTGTTCAAAGTCCATTATTGTATTCAAGATGCTATGGAAGATTGTGATGATTTCATGAGACGGATGGGGAGTTATATGAATTTGAAGTTTGAAAAGTATTGGTCAGAGTATAGTTTGATCCTTGCCATTGTGGTGATTCTTGATCCTCGCTATAAATTGCAATTTGTAGAGTGAGGTTATGACAAGCTTTATGGTAAGGAGTCGAGAGAGTTAAAGGATGTTAGTGGCACATTGTTTGCACTCTTTGGTCGTTACATGGACAAGTTCTCTCATCTTCTTGTATCCAACCCAGTTAATCAAACTCTTACTCAAATAAAAGTTGGAGACAATCTTTTTGAGGTAGTATTTATATTTTTTATTCCTCTTTTTATACTTTTTATATGCATCTTTATATTGTACGTTGATCTTTGTTTCTATTTTGTTTTTATATGTAGGAATTTGATAATATTTACCAAGATGGGTCAACTTCAGTTTAAAAAACTGAATTACATCTATATCTTGAAGAAAAGAGACTCGATAGAAAATAAGAGTTAGATATTCTTTCATGGTGGAAACTGGAGCAATTTCATTATCCCGTACTTTCTCGTATGGCTTCTTATGTGTTAACAATTCATATCTCAACTATTGCCTCAAAATCAGCATTTAGTATTAGTGGTAGGGTGCTTGATCAATATCAAATTTCTTTGTAGCCTGAAATCATTCAAGCCTTGCTATGTACTAGAGATTGGCTTTTTGGCAAAGAAGGTAAATTTTATATTACTTTGTATTTATTTTTTTTTTTTGCTTATATAATAGGTTATAATTGTTTTCCTTTTTCCTTTTTATGTTTAGCTTTAGAGAAAGAGGGTGTTGACTTGGAAGAACTCACTGAAGAAATTTTTGACATGAGGCTTAACGAAAACTTGGGACAATGCTCCAATAGTATTAGTCTTGATTAAGCATGGTATGTATTTTAACTTGTTCTTTTAAAGATATTTTTCAACTTTTATCAACTTTTAAGCCTATGGTGGAAAAGCGGTATATGAATAATTTACTTATAGTACATTATGCTCTTGGTTCTTAGGTTCTATTGTTATTTTATGCTCCATTGTCCAGTTGTGTATGCTTTATGGACAAGGCTGTTTAGGAAGACAAGGTTAAGCTGGGGAATCCTTTGTTGGAGCAATATTAGAAAATATGAAAATAACACAAGAATTCCAATAATAATAATCATAAAGAAATTCACAACATCAATTATATATGAGATTAATATAGACAACTAGAGATAAAGTTAGAAAAACTGACAAACTTGGAGATTCAGGCTTGCATAAATGCAATGTCCTAAAGATAGAATTTCACCCCTACTCTTGTGCTTGTAGTTCGATAGGCGTCCATCTCCCAGGATTCAACAATCTATAATCTGAAGTCAAAGCACTTCAATCTTTGGACTTTGGCGAACTTTATATATTCCGTACTCTCAAGACACGACTCGGAATTTGACACATGAAGCATGAGAGAAACAAGTGGGGAAACCCTATTTCTCAAGAGTAAAATTAATTCTAATTTTCTATCCTCAATGATAATGGTTTCATGGGTTTATATAGAACCCAAGTACTTCTTGTTAAAGAGATGTAACTTTTCATCTATAAGTATACATCACTTATCAAGAGAATACACCTAAAAAACATAACCTTTCTAAGAAATTGGTTAACACTATTTTTCATTCAATTATTAAAATTATATATTACAATATTTCATATATTATAATATATAATTTCCAACAATCCCCCACATGAACGAAAAATTAGGAAGAATTTGAGAGTACAGGCGGACAAGAGATGCATCGGGAGAGGTGTCTTTTGGACTTGAACCTACCCTAGTGAATACTTATCGGATTTACTTGGTGACGCAGTGAATATAGAATCTTGAACTGTTCACCGCAGTAGTAAACCGAGACAATAAGCAACACACATCACTAATCCTAATATATTCTGATTCATACGGTTGTGTTCATTTTGGTCCTGAACAAATCCCGGATTCATGAGAGCTTTAGAGAATTTAGCCATCTCATTCTCATAGAAGTGACCCATTTCTACTCTCACATAGGTGACCACTGATTAAGAATAGTCTGCTCTATTCCTCTTATTTATAAGATATCACTGTCATTAAGTATAAATATACAACCTAAAACTTATGCAGACAACACACTTCTTCCATCATAGGAATGAGGTATATAGTGTGTTAACTTCTTTGAATCATTCCCAACCAGTTTGCCTATTGAACTTAGACCATGGGATCTCCAATCAACTAAGTTAGGTTTCCGTCCGACTAATTCATTAGTTATGTTGGCTTTAGCCTCATCCCCCTCGATGATCAACATACCCTCTAGTCAAACCTTTAATAATTGGTACCACTAAGGTTGACTATTTTTAATGGTGTGCACAATCCATCTTATGAAATTATATTTCATACGAGAGTAGTTGTTTTCCAATGTTAAGTCCTCGAAATATAGGTTAGGACTTATTCAATAATTTGCTAACACTTGGAAGTAGACTTCCCCCACATTTAAGGTATTTGTAAGAAGGTCTCTAACCTTGCCATTCCTTAAACAATTACTCATTACAAGAGATGACATCTTGAATGTCGTTCAATTAGCAAATTACTTTTAACCAACCTCCACAATTCTTTCATAATTGTGGTTGCTTTTAATGGTATCACTCAATTGATCATTTTTCGTACTTTAAGAAGTAGGAAGCAATGAAGACCATATCTTCTTATAATTAGGGCCTTAATGCCTTACTAGCCGTTTTTGGAAAAACACTTATTGGCCTTCATCTTTTAGCTTATAAGCTTTCAAAATTGTCACGGGTCTCAAACCCCCACACAGGAATGTTATCTCCCTTTTTGCCTCGGCCCCCACAATTCAATCGTCATCTTTCTAAGACAATGTTAAATAGTTCATCTCAAATGAACTTTGGGTTTCTCAAATAACTAATACTCTTTACTTAGGGCAATAGTCGATTTGTAGTTGTCCTGGCATAACTTGTCTTGAAAGAAGCAGTAGGCCATAATCATTCTTGGCACCAAAAGACACCTCTCCTGATGTATGTCACATCTATTGTTTACTCTCGTATCTTAGTTTCTCCAGGACCAAATAATCGTCTCAAGATGTGGGGTATTGTAGGAGTTTTGAGACACTTTTTGTCCCACATCGGGAAACATCAACTTTTCAAAGACCTTTATATAGGTCAAGTCCTCTTTATTAGTGATTAGGTGTTTGACCATTTGGAATAAGGATTGAGGCTTGGGCCACTAATTGTGTGGATTAGGCTTGGTGAATATACCTTAATATTAATATTAATTAATATCAATTAATCAAGACAAGGGCCTTGGGCCTTGGGGCCTAAGAATTAAAATTAATCTGATCAATTAGTTTTAATTTCGAATTAAGTTTTTAATTAAATTAATTAAAAACGTTTTGATTAATAGACACAACTCTTTGGAAAGAGTTGTATAGCTTCAGATACATCCAAAAGGTATTTGAAGAGGTATGAAAGAGCCTATATAACTGGAGTCCTCAGTTCCATCACAAATTATCTTTTTCCCTCCTTTCTTTCATACAAACTTCTCAGAGAGAGTAAACACACAAAGCAATTCGTTAGAATTCTATAATCTGGTGCGGATTGTAGAATTAGGTAGTTGTATCCTGGTCAAGCAGACGTTGTAGAACCACAAGCACAAGAGTGGGACGGAAATACTGTTCGAAGGACATAGCCTTCGCGTTAGCCTCTACCTTCGATTTCATTCAAGTTAGTATCATTTTAATTTTTCTGTATTTGTTGTGTATCATTCTGTATTGCAAGTATTTCTGAGTAATAAAGTACAAGTATTTCTAGTTCGATATTTCTGTTATTTCTGTTTCTAAATTGTTCTCCAACATCCTTGAATCTTGTGCTCCATTACTTTGGATCAAGAATCACCGCAATGTCTTCTGGAGGCTAGGTTCAGTGTGATGTACTGAAATTGCTTAGGGTTGTTTGGAGAAGCCTATTATAGGAGATTTCTTAAAGGCCTAAGTTGGAAGCTGTGGATTTTTAATGGGAGTGTATTTTTGGGATTCTTCACAGCTTCAGTTTCTTTAAATATTAAGGACTGGTGCTACTTATTTATTCTAATAGGGATGCTGTTTTTAATTAGTTTTGTCCTTTTGTTTTGTTTCTGTTGGGTTCTGTTTGTTGTTTCTTCACAGGCTTCAGATGTATTGTTGTTATGCTTCTTGTTTATTTTCCTTTGTTTTCTTTTCATCAGTTACAATAAAGGTGAATGTTAGACTCTATAGTTAGACATTGTTTGAGACTTGAGAAATAGAATTACTGTCTTTTACTTAAATAATTTCTTGATTCATGTTAAGATTCGAAAACGCATGTAATCGATAGGAAAGTCAAATTCTACTATATAAAACGGGATTATAATTGATTTAGATGAAATGTGAAAAAAATAAAAATAAAAAAATAAACAGGTGAAACAGGTGATCTGCTACCTCTACGAGTTTGGTTGGAACCTGATCCAAACCTAATAAACCTGACCGTTTACAGGTGTATCCTAGGCATAACCTCGCGCGCTATGAATCCTGAGACTGAGACGAGTCGCCCGGCGCCGCTCTATACTCACTCTCATCGTCTTCCTCTTTCCGTCGTCATCTACTCTTTCTCTCTCTCTCTCTCTCTCTCTCTCTCTCTCTCTCTCTCACACTCTAATTTTCCAGAATTCTCCTCCACAGCTCATCTGGGAGAGCTGACATTGAACTTAACGGTCTCTGGTGATTCCGCAGTTGAACAAGCTGTTGTCCGCTGACTGTAATCAAAACTCCCCCGCCGACTTTTTCAATACAAGTCTCTTTCTCTCTCTCTAGATTGGTGGGTATTGAAATTTCAACCACTATTCTTAGATCTGTGGGTATTGAAATTCTAAATTCCAGCGTTCGTCAGGTGGGTTGATACTGGGTGAGTGGCTGCGGGTCTGATTTTCAGGTGGGCTTATGTTAGATTCGGAAATACAGAGTCATTTTTTGGTTACAGTCTTCGATTCAATCCAAACACTTGACAATAATCCCAACCTATCCATTCCAATCCTAGCCTAACCAATCCAAATACAAATCCCTTCCTGTTTCCCTCTGTTTTCTTTCTGTGTATTTTAAGCAATAAGCATGATTAGGATGTTGATTAGGACGTGGGTTTTGTTTAATGGGTCTTGAAGCCCTGGTAAGAGTAGTAAATGCCTCTCCTTTCGATCAATGTCTTGCAATGCTTTGTTCTGGAGCCATCAATTGATTTCATAGTTGTAGGGTTATAAGCCCGGGTTAGCATTTCTTGCTTTCCTGCTACCATTTTCTTTGCTTGCAATATTTCACCATGGAACCCGGCACCTCGTGGTCGACTATGGAGGATGTCTTGTTGTGCGAGTGTTGGGTTCGTGTTGCTCATGACCCGCTTACGGGTAGCGAATTGAAGCTTCATCAAATGTGGAAACGAATCCGTGCAGAATTTTCCGAGAGGAGCAATTCGACTCGCACGGAGCAAAGTATTTCTAGCAGGTGGAAAACTCTAAACAAAAAGTTACGCAGCTGGAGAAACGCCTTGGAAAAAGCTCAAGATGATTTTCAAAGTGGCAAAAATCTTACTCATCAGGTAGTAGAATTTAATCCAATGAAATGTGATTTTGTGGATAATTAAATTTCATTTTTTTAAATTTAAATGTGTAATGTCATTTTGTAGATGATTAAATTTTATTTCTTGCAATGTTTTTGTAGGCACTACAAGCACTCTTGTTGTATAGTGCGGACAACAAGAATAAGTCATTCAAACATCACAATTGTTGGGCCGTTGTGAAGGGATGTCCGAGATTTAAAATTGTTTCCAATTGTCCAACCGTTGTCAAAAACGAGGTGCCACGGCACGATTCACCTGATGGAGATTTGCCGTTGGAATCCCCAGTTGAAAAGGAGTCACCAACTGAAAAAAGGTCGATTCCTGTGGGTAAGAAGGTTGCGAAGAAAAGAGCTAAAAAGGGGGGTTCTTTCAATGAGTGTGCAAAGTTCTTGAAAGAACTTGTTCGCCAAGGTGAAATTAATATCGAGCGGGAGAGGTTAAGAGACGAGGCACTTGCGAGAGAAAGGGAGTATGCACGAAAACAAGATGAGGTACTCTTGAGAGAAAGGATGGACAAGCGAGATCGGGAAATTATGTCCCAGAATCTAAACAATATGTCCTCTGATTCAAAACTGTTTTGGGAACAAGAAAAAGCGGATGTTATGAAAAGAAGGTGTGCAAGAGAAGATGGACCTAGCAACACAGAGTTATTCCAAGAGAGTATATCAGGCAGTGCAGATGTCTACAGAACATGAGCTCAATACCGAACGAGGCAGCATTGAAAACAGAGGTGGATTTGTCTTTAACATGGCAGGTATTTACAGCTCTCATGTGTAGAAAGTTCAATCAATGTGTAAATACTAATGAAATGACGTAACTACTTGAGTGGACATGACTGGTTTTTCTTGAACAAATGAGTACTTAATCTTCACTATTTTCCTTGTTAGAGTTGTGCTTCATCTTTTAGTATATTGTGTACATTTGAGTTTTATCCTGCAAAGTTCTCCCGTTAGTGGTAAATCAAGAAGCAATACCATAAGCTATTTTCTTTGCAAGAAAATATCGTCACTTGGATATGGTAAAATAAACCGAAATACAAGCACCAAACCCTAAATACGATCAGCCTACTTTGCCTTCGAATATAACTTTACTGATCTCCTTGGATTAATTTTCTGCGTTTTTGCGGTTTATTTAACTGCGTTGTGGTTGCTTTGTGAAATTGTATTATTACTGGGTTTTTCATGTTTCCAACTAAAGGTTGGATGATACAATGCACAAGATAACAGGGAGTCTCATCGAATATAGGACCTCTCTCTTAAAAAGGACATGGGTCAGTCACTGGAGGATCTACCTTCTGTTAACATCTTTGTATATTTGATAGTTTGTTTCCTTGGAGTTGGTCTCTGCACTCAGCATGCCTTCTTGTTTGTCTGATGTCATGGTCTATCCAAGCTTAGAAGTAGCGAGATTGACTTTCATCGCACCAACTCTACCAATAATCAGGATTTCGCGTTTCAACTTTAGTTATCGAAACACAATCAGTTAAATTGTTTGGATGACGTTTAAAATTCTTTCAGAACTGTAATTATGCCTTTCACTGGTGTTATTGTATTTTAAAATTTCAGTCCACCCTTTTTATTATGGAGTGAAACATACCTGCATGAGTTTGCTTTATATGTTATAGTCATTACGACACTTGAGTTGCTTTTAACCATTTCCTGCAATATTTTCTCTACCAGTAGGACACTTTTCAACTGGAGTCGAAGATTGCATTCGTTGCATTCGTTTTAGGACTTTTAAGTTGTGCATAGACATTGTTCGAACTGTGAGGTTTGGTTCAAATTACGGATAATTGTTACACGCTTTTGTTAACTGCATACAAATCAGGCACTGGAACATTTTAATCGTGGAGAAAAGCAGATGGACCAAGGACAATCGAAGCCTTTAGCCGAGCCGTCAGTCATGGGTTCATGCCCAAACATGCCAAATAACCACATTGCATTGGCTGCTCAGTTGCAAGCATTTGCACTTTGAGCACAATTTTGATCTTTCGCAGCCTGGAAATGCCAACTTGATGCCACAGCTCATTCCACTGTTGCAGATGAGGATTGCTGCTCAATAAAAGGCTAATGAAAGCAACATGGCAGAGAAAACCAGATGTGACCTAGGCAGTCAGTTCCTATTGGAAATGGAATGACTTGTAGCCATCCCGCGCAGTCATCTACAAACACAAGCCAGGCTGTGGACAACTCTTTCCATGTAAAAAGCTCGCAAAGCAATCGAGATACGTTGCAGATGCAATACCATCGCCCATCGGCAGTCGAGTGGATCTTCTCCACAAGCTGTGGATCCTAATGATGGGGTTCTGGCAACAAGAACCAGTCACGAGGTGGACTGGCTACTCAGAGGGGACAACAACGCCATGGGTTCACTAAACAGCAGCTGCATGTTCTTAAAAGAAGAAATACAAGCATTTAGAATTTACTTTTTGCTGTGATAATCCAGGTCATGGCAAATCAAGAGGCAGTTGATATTGTTTGAGAAGGTGAAGTAGTCTGATGTGTATTCTGTGATTTGGACGAAATGCATTTTGTTCAACTCCAAATAATCCTTTCTAACTTTACTTTTATTTCAATGTTCGAACTAAGCATATAATGAGCTAAATACTAGATTCTGAGACTCCTTATCCACGTTCATTTCACACCAGAGAATTCTTTGCATTCGAGCTCACTAAACTTGGTCCGTGTGTGGGACCTAAGTGCAGGCAATTCTCTTTGTGCAAACATTTGATGTGAGACATGTGGCCGTATTAAAAAATATTTGGCTTATTTTTACTTTCACGTTTCTAGAACTTTATTTTGATTTCACTTTTTTTTTTGTAACTCAAATATCACACTTTACTTCCTGAAACCAAGGTATTAAATATCGAAGATATCGGAAATATCGGTAGTTCAAAAACACGGAAATATCGATAGAAATATCGGGATATTATCGATATCGATAAAAATTGAATAAAAACCACGGAAATTGTAAGAAAAACTTAGAAATTTTTATTGAAACTTTGCAGGATGTTTATTTAGTCAATTATCTATTAGTTTATCACAAAAAATTGGAAGGAAATGCATTGCATGATGGATTTAACTGATTTAAGTTGATTACATAGCGAGCTGGCAAACATTGTGAGTGTAAAAAACATGTAGTAATTAATGAAAGAAGTGAAACCCCACCCCCAAATTAATTTATATTTTCACTCTTTCCCTGAAATTATATAAATTATGCAATTGAGTCCTTTATCCTAATCTAATCTGGACCCTCCATCTTGATTCTCACTCTCCATCACGCTGCCACGTGGCAGCCACTAACCCTCACCCTATCTCTCTCTCTCTTTTCCCGAGTCTCTCTCGGACTCCTCACTCTCTCTCAGATCTCAACTCTCTCTTAGCTTAGCTCTAGCTCTCTCTCTCGAACTCTCCTCCGCACCCACACCTAGGCACGCCGCACACCCAAATTCGAACTCTCCTCCGCAGCATCTCCACCACCCTCCCTCCCTCTCCTCCGTCTCTGGGAAGCACGGCCGTTTCTGGGAAGCACAGCGACCCACCACCCTCCTAAACTCTCCCTCCCTCTCCTCCGTCTCTGGGAAGCACACCCAGCTCCGGCGAGGCCGTGAGTGTCGAGGAACTTTCCGAACACCTCCGATCGTTTCACAGCAAACGGAAGTTATAAAAACATTCCTCTCGTCTTGTATTTCATTTTGATACCTAGATCGGAGTCTAGGGTGCTCTTTTACAGTCGGCCGGAGCTGTAAAAGCTCCGGCGTTCTTCTCCGATTCGCACCTTCTGAAAATATCGCGATATTATAGGTAATATCGCGATATTATCGATAATATCGCGATATTTTGACGATAATTAATGGAATACTCTGAAAATATCGCCGGTCCCAAAAAACGATAATATCGGCGATATTTCGCCGATATTATCGATTTTTTAGTCCTTGCCTGAAACTAAAAAATCGTTCCACTTTAACTTGTGGACTCTCTCTTCTTCCTGAAACTTATAGGCCGCCTTCTAAAATATATGTGGGACCCAACACCTAATAAAACTAGGGGCTTTTAGATCCAGGTCCAAAAAGGTAGATTGTTTTTAGGAGTGAATCAAGTTATCTAATTATATGTTTTTATTTTTTTTATACTCATTTTATATTTTCTAAAAATATTAAAAATCAATTAAATTCTTCTAATATTATGCATTTTTCAATTCCAAAAAATATAATTAATATCTTATAACAAAAAAACTAATATACTAACATAAATTTATGCAAAACATTCTACCCTAACTCAAGTAACAAATATATGAATGTATATTATACCTATACATGAGATATGAAACTTAATTAAAAGGTAGAAAAAAAATATAACATACTTACAAGTAAGACACATTAATCTGTGACAAGTTGATTATAAAAAATTAAAAATTAAAAAAAAAATCTGTCATATAGCTAGATAAATATAATTAACCTGTGATACAGGTTGGTTTAAAAAATTAAAAATAAGATCTATAAAAAGGTTTAAAAGCAGAAGGAAGAACGAAAAATAACAAAAAGATAAATAAAAAGAAATAAGCAAAGAGATAATTAGGAAGAAATTTGAGTTTTATAATAAATCTTATTATTGAACATATAACTATTGATAATTAAATAATTAAATATAACAAATTGGACTTATTTTAATAAATTGGACTATTCCTACTATTGGCTCAAAAAATTGGACTTATATCAAGTTTTCCCATAAAACTATATCACATGTGCAATAATTTTGATTATAAATCTCCAATATGTGTTAACATTCAACAATCATAGAATATTAAGTTTAAAAGAAATTAAAGAGATGGTAAAAATATTATAAAAAAATGATTAGCTTGGCGAACCCAAATCAAACCCACATAAGAAATTAACAGATCTAAGACAATGTATAGCGAATTTTGAGTTTTATAGAGACGACTTTTAAGTTTTTTTTGGGGGGGGGGGGGGGGGGGGAGGAATGGGATCAAAATCAAAATGGAGCACATTATAAGTTTCGAAAAATAAAATGACGACTTTTGAGTTTCATGAAGCAAAGTAATCGAGTTTCCAAGTAGCTAAAATCAGCCAAAATATTTTGTAGACTTTTCTTATTTTCTTCAAATTATTATTGTTAACATTTGGCAGGTTTCAAAATTATTATTTTTCAGACGTGACATTTGGTAGGTTTCAAACAGAAAATAAACGAGGCGAAATCATAAATCTCAACTTTTCAGGGGTACCAATATGCAAATATGATATGAAGAAGGAGGTCCGGCTAATACACCACAGTTTCGGTCTACAAAAATCCCAAACATCGCCGCTAGGGTTTTAAGCTGGCGCCTATATAAACACACGATTAACCTCACATCTTTCAACATCTCCCCCTCCTCTCTCTTCTCTCCGTCTCTGTCCGCGTTCTCCGTTTCTCTCCGTTTCTCTCTGTTTTCTGTGTGGATTAAGCAATAATTAAGCATGATTAGGATCCGAATTAATTGATGTAGAAATGCCTCTTCTTTCGGCTGCAAGGGTTAAGATCTTTCGATCAATTTCTTGCAATGCTTTGTTCTGGAGGCATAAATTGATTCCATAGTCTTGGGGTTCAATGCCGGATTAGTATTTCGTGCTTTTCTGGCTATCCCTTGCTTGGAACATCTCAATCTTCCCTTTAAATTCTCAGTTTTTTCTTTAATTTTGCTTTTTCTTGTGTAAAATCCTTTTTTTTTTTTTTACTATAAACCCTAATTTTTTCAGCATATTTGATGGATTTTGTGTTTCTTTTTGTTGGTGTGTGGGGATTGGACACAAAATTTGCTGGAGTTAATTGCAATAAAAGGATTTGGACCTGCATACATTTGAAATGACGATGACTTTAATTTCTGTTATTTTCATTCATCCTTTGCTTTTAAAATCCAAAGTTTCGAAGATAAAAAAATGTAAATCGTTCTTTGATTTGCTTGTTGGGAGTGTGAATCGGAAAATTAAGAGACATTGCATGGTCTTGTTGGGAATGTGAAACCTGTATTAGGCTTAATCGATGTGACACGTGTGGGCGTCGTTGAGAGTAGATGGACTCAAGTTTGATTTAAAAAACAAGTTTCTTTCATAATAAAAAGGAATGAATAAAAAGGAATGAACTCAACTTTCTTTCATAATACATGAACATGAAGAGATTAATGTCTTCATGTCATACAGACCTGATCAAAAAACTCATGTCCTCTCGTGGATGCAACGACCGTCGGCCATGCCGGCAATAATGGAGCTCTCCATCCTGTTTTGACTCTGAACTTGTGACCCTGCGTGTCAAATTAGCATTTGAAATTACACTAATATTCGACTCTGTAGTTCCAATGACTTGGGCAACCCTATCCACTGTCAGCAGGGTTAATACCGGTTTCATGTAAGGCCATACAAATCAGACCATTTTTTGTCTCTTGGACCTTTAGCCCTCTCTATTAGAGATGGATCTAAAGAGAATGCTGGTTTTGTCCGACCTCTCTCTTTGGTCCCAACCAATTACGCGTAACTATTGTGTAATATTCTCGCGTCCACTCTTATCAAAATCTTGCAACATCTGCATCTCAATGTCGATGTTCTCATCATACGACGAGCAAGTATGAAGGATGGCTATAGATGATCCTCTCTCAGACAAGGTGTTGTTCATAGGACGAGGCCTCCACTATGAAACAATGAACGTCTCCATAGACACTTACACTAAAATCAGGTGGAGATAGTGCTGGTGTCTCTCGAGTCTCGAATGACACGAGCTGCTTGTCTTCCCCAATACAAGATCTGTATGTATGAAACTCTTCCATTGTATAAGTGGAAGGAGCAACAGCTTTGTAATTAAGAGAAACACGAACAATCTTGTGTTATCGATTCCCATTCCATTCCGGATTGATTAAGAAGCAACGTTCGTGATTCATTCTCTATTTCAAGCAAACCACATTGAGATCGACAAAATGTATCACGCAAATATGTTGGGACTCACAAATCTTCCGAGAAACTAAGAACATGATGGTCTTTGTAGATGTCCGAAGGCGCCATTGCCTTCATCGTATCTGATTACTTGCAAGTCGCAACACCATGCTTTCTAGAGGTTTGACAACAATTGATCAAGCGAAAAGCATTAGGTGATGGAACAGAGTGATTTTGGCATTGCAAGGTCTTGGAGATACATTTGATGGAACAGAGTGATTTTGGGGGAGTCACATAAAGATGTTTGACGAGGATACCAGTTGGGGAAGGGCCATCAACTTTGTTTTTAACTTTTAACTTGAGTGTGCCACTTGGTTAGGATTGTTTCGGAACAACGTTTTTAGTTTTCGTTCTAGAATTTCAGAATTCGGTTCAGATTAGTTCACAATTTTTAATATATTTGAAAATTTCGAAATTAGAGTAACTTAAATTTTGGAAAATTATATATTTTGAAAGATTTGAATATTCTCTTTTTTGTACATGCAATTTATTATTCTTTCTTAATATTTACTATATACTTATGCTCTTTCTTTTTAGGAGACACATTTGATGGAACAGAGTGATTTTGGGGGGTGGGGGGTGGTGTCTCATAAAGATGTTTGTTGAGGATATCAGTTGGGGTAGGTCCATCAACTTTGAGTGTGCCACTTATTAAGAGTGTTTTTCGGAATTATCGCATCAGAAACAATCCTTTCAATTTTCGACAATTAAATCAGATTATATAACAATTTTTAAATTCGGAATTATCTGTATATTCAAAAAATTTGGAATTTGAGTAATTTTGGACATTTTGGAAAATTATATATTTTATAAGTTTTTAAATATTTTAAAATTATTTTGTACATGCAATTTTAATGGAAAAAGTATTTTCCATTGATTAAAAAAATAATAAGATTACAGAATGTATATATACACAAAGTTTGCTGTACACACTTGTACAAGGAAGATTCTAACAACTAACCTACTATTGACAGTTGTAACTAATCTAACCAATTACACAACAAACTAAGATTTGTCTTTGACTATTTTATCCTTAATATGCCCCCTCAAAATGAACTAAGGAATCCGAAGAGAAAGTTTGCTTCTAAGTAGACGAAAACGAGGCTTTGACAAGGATTTGGTGCAGACATCAGCAATTTGATCCTGAGAGCAGATAAAATGCACATAAAGAGCTTTGGAAATGACCTGTTCTCGGATATAATGATAGTCAATTTCAACATGCTTGGTTCTTGCATGAAATACTGGATTTTTAGCTAATGAAATTGCAGAGATGTTGTCACACCATAGTTGGGGAGGTGCTGGAAGTGTGAGACCAATATCAAATAACAGCTTACAAATCCAGTTAAGTTCTGCAGCTGTGTTAGCCAAGGATCTATACTCTGCTTCTATAGAAATCTGGCAACTGTTGGTTGCTTTTTAGCACTCCAACTGATGAGAGAATCGCCCAAATATATACAAAAACCACCAGTACTTCTTCTATCAATAGAACACCCTGCCCAATCAGCATTAGAATAAGCATGAATACTTAGAGTTTTAGCACATTTAGGAAACCAGAGACCTAAATCAAGAGAACCCTTGAGATATCGCAAGATCCTTTTAACTGCTTAAAGATGTGATTGTCTGGGACTATGCATAAATTAACACACAAGGTTGACTGCAAAAGAGAGATCAGGCCTAATCCAAGTCAAGTATTGCAAACCACCAACTAAAGTTTGATACTCAGTAGGATCAGAAAGTAAGGGAAATGAGTGATCCAATTTGGAGGTCATCAAAGGTGTGGCAGAGGGCTTAGCATCATCCATCTTAGCTTTCTGCAACAAATCAAGAATATATTTTGTTTGAAACAGAAAAATTCCTTTGGATGACCTCTTGACTTCAAGTCCAAGGAAATAATGCAAGGGACCAAGATCCTTGATGGGAAACAAGGAACTGAGATGAGTAATAGTAGCTTGACATGCTTGAGAATAGGGCTCTGTCACCAATATATCATCAACATACACCAACACAAACACCAATGCAGGATCTCTTTTAATAAACAGTGAGTAATCATTTTTAGAACCAATAAATCCCAGAGAATGTAGAGCATTGTCCAGCTTGTCATACCAAGCTCTTGAAGCTTGTTTTAACCCATATAAAGACTTTTGTAAGTGACATACATGAGCAGGTTTAGTGGGATCTTCAAAACCTGAGGGCTGCTTTATGAAAACATCTTCAGAGAGAGTACCATGGAGAAAAGCATTACTAACATCAACTTGGTTTAAAAACCAGTCAAATTGAACTGCCATGGTCAATAGAAGCCCTTATTCGAAATACCCATTTACAACCCATAACATTTTGAGATGGATGAGAAGGAACCAATTTCCAAGTTCCAGTTTGAAGAAGAGCATTGAATTCTTCTTGCATAGCTTGGCTCCACTGTGGGAATTTGGAAGCTTGCAGATAGGTAGAAGGCAAGTAATCTGGAGATATATGTGAAGGTAAAAGATGTTTGGTGGAAAGAAGGGCTTTGGGTTTATAAATCCCTGTTTTGGATTTAGTTTGCATAGATGAATGTTGGATAGAGGGTTGGAGATAATAGGTTGAGTAATTGAGGGAGGGATAGGGTTATCGGATGTGGAAAGGAAAGGACACTGAGATGGCAATAATGAAGGTATGAGAGACTGAGAAAGAAGAGGAGTGAAGTGTGTTGGATGAGAAACATGTAATGGAGGGAAAATGAGGGTAGTAGGAATAGTCGGTGGAGATAATGGTATAGAACTGTGATGAGATGATGAAGTTGGAACCTTAGAATGAAAAGGAAATGTAGACTCATCAAACTGAACATGTCTAGAGATATAGACTTTCTTAGTATGCAAGTTAAGACATCTATAGCCTTTATGATTCATACTATAACCAATGAAGACACAAGCTTTACTCTTAGGCTCCAATTTAGATGAAGTGTATGTTTTCAACCAGGGAAAACAGCTGCAACCAAAGACTCTCAGTGAAGTATAATCTGGGGGCTTTTGAAACAATAATTCCCAAGGTGAAGAATGATGCACAATGGGCAAGCGATTAATGAGATAAATGGTTGTGGAGAAAGCCTTAACCAAGTAGACATGTGGAACCAAGGAAACAACTAAAAGGGTTCTGGCAATTTCAACTAAATGTCTATGTACCCATTTTGTTTTAGGGTGTGAGGGCAACTCAACTGATGATGAATACCATTATCCTTGAGATAAGAGATAAAAACAGAACTGAGATATTCTCCACTAGAGTTAGATCTAAGTGTAACAATTTTATTGCCCAACAAATTTTCAACAAGAAGTTTGAAATGTACAAATGTAGAGAACACTTCAGATTTACACTTGAGAAGAAAGAACCAAGTGTACTTGGTGAAATCATCAACAAAGATGATGTAGTACCTATAACATGTAACAGAAGGAACTAGTGAAGGTCCCCATATATCTGTATGCAAAAATTCCAAGGGTTTACAAGTAGTACTAGTTACAGACTCAAAAATCAGCAAACACATGTTGATTTCCAGCAACAGGGATAGATGCAGTGAAAGGATAAAATTCATTCCTCACATGACCTTTAAAAAGAATCATCTCCGAAGAAAGATCATTCACAGTAAAGTGAAAATGATAAAGGTGAATAGAGCACCAATTATTAATAGTAAACTGATTTGCAGAAAGTAAGTCTTGTTTCAAATCAGGAACATGCAATACACTATTGAGATTAAATGTATGAGCAGGTGTATGAATTTTAGAAGATCCAGAATTAAGAATAGGCAAACCTTTGCCATCACTAATATAAACTTGTTCTGAACCAGTGTATGCTTTTGGATTTTGGAGATTAGCATATGAATTTGTCATGTGAAAACTAGCACCAAAATCAAGAAGCCAAGTAGGAGTACCAGATTGAGAAGACTTGGCACTAGTGCACATAGCAGACTGAGAAGATTAGATGCCAAAATTAGGATTCAAGCGCTGAGGACATTGAATAGCTTCATGATCATATTCTCGACAGAGTTGACAGTATATTCTTCGACCAAACCGGGCTTCACGATTGTAGGTCTGGCATGAATTGTTTGGACAGGTGTAATTCTGACGCTGATTAGTAGATCGATAATTGGAGAAATGTCGATCCATTCCACGAGATTGAAACTGCTTAAGGTTGGAAGAAGCACGATCCATGCCACGCCCTTGGTGCGAGTTGACAATGTTGAAATTCTTAGCAACAAATGCTTGAGAATTAGGGTTTGGCAATGACATAAGTAGAAGACCAGGAGAAGATGTTCCAGAAGCCGAATGAAATGCCAGAAATGAAGAAGAAGACACTGAATATTTTCGATTTTCCAATTGAATTTCTTTACACAGCAATAATCCATGGAGCTCATCAAACGTGGTAGATCCAAGGCGAAATTGAATCGCATCGATGAAGGAATCGAATTCAGGATAAAGATCGTGAAGAGTCACCGAAATCAATTCAGAATCCTCAACCAGAGCACCAGCATTCGCAAGAGCATCAGCAATAGCTTCAATTTACTGAAGGTAAATTGCAGCAGAAGAATCGCCTTTTGTAATATTGCGAAGTCGAGAACGAAGTTCATGAATGTGGGATTGAGAAGCTGCTGTAAGACGCGATTCAAGCTTTGACCAAAGATCACGAACAGATGTGACTCCTACCGTATATGGAATCAGGGACTCAGATAGAGTATAATTGATCCAAATGAGAATGTTTTGATCATTCTCAAACCAGGCGACATACTCCGGATTCAGTGTAGTGGTGAAATTTCCATTGGAATCACGAAGAAACTTCGTTGGAGTAGTCATGGATCCATCAATAATACCAGTAAGATTTTACCAGCGAAAGATCGAAGTAAAGAGAGCACTCCAAGTGAGGTAATTTGTTGTAGTAAGCTTGATCGGAACAAGCGATCCAATATTCTGAATCGTGATGGATGAGATCGAAGAAGTGCCAGAGGAACTAGGGCACATAACCTCAATAGGAAGAGGATGAACTTGAGAGCCAAATTCAAAGACGGAGAAGGTTGAGCCGCCATAGCTAGGGTTTTGAGAAGGAAATCAGAGGAAACAAGAAAGAAAAGGGGATCAGGAGGAAGAAATAGGATCGGGAGAGGTCGTTAGACAGAGGCGGTTGATACCATAATGGGAAAAGTATTTTCCATTGATTAAAAAATAATAAGATTACGAAATGTATGTATACACAAAGTTTCCTGTACACACTTGTACAAGGAAGATTTTGACAACTAACCAGCTATTGACAGCTGTAACTAATCTAACCAATTACATAGCAAACTAAGATTTGTCTTTGACTATTTTATCCTTAATAAATTTATTGTTCTTTCTTAATATTTGGTATATATTTTTTTACGCAAATTTTGACACATAATTTTTGGGCACCACTTCGTAACGTATTCAAAGATCCGAATTGTTTATATTTTAAGTCTTCCCTCAAAGATCATGTCTACCAAAAATCACCAAAATCTAAACTCATATGACCGTTGAATTAAGGAGCGGGCCCTACAACATGTAAAGAGTTGTGTAAAAGAAGTGGTGTCACGAATCTGTCCTCTTTTTAATATATAAAGGCATGTTTCTAAAAAACGCTAGGCGTTAGTCGGGCAGCGAGCTAGCGCCTAGCGCCTAGGCGGCTAGGCGGGGTCTAGGCGGGCGCCTAGGCGAATTTAGGTAAATTTCTTGTATATCTTGTAAATAAGTGCATATTGACACTTATAAAAAAAATTATACTTGTATGATAAAATGCAAAAAGAGTATCCAACAAGTTCAAAATTTAAAAACACATTAAGCATATATGTCATATCACCATAGTGAGGAGTATCATCACACATGTACAACAAGTTCACAATATAAAACAACATAAAATGGAAAATAGGAGGAAAATAAGGAAATATAGTAATGTAAGATACTTATCTTTAGCATCCCGGAATTTAAGTTGATACACAACACACCTATTCTATAAAATTAACAAAATTTCAAGGTATAAAGTTATAAAAAAAATAAAAAAATAAAAAACCGCCCAGCCGCCTAGCACCGCCTAGGCCTCCTAGCCCGCCTAGGAGGCCCCCTAGAGCCAACCCGATTTTTCCAACCGTTTTGCACGAAATCGCCTCGGTTCCAACTCGCCTAGGCCCTTTTTTAGAACATTGTGTTTAATATAAAAACTATGAACAAAATGTATCCAAAACTAACAATAAAATATAATGGTTGATTACAAAATATATAATTTTAGTAAATAACTTTGAAAAGTTGGATTATTTCATAAGCTTTTTTTATAGTAATATGTTCGGTGCACTTCAGAAAAATTTGGATCGATAATTCAGAATTCTCGAAATCTCTAAATGCACTCCAATTTTTCGAAAAATATTCAGTTTCAAAATTTTCGGGTTCGCATTCAGAATTTTTAATGTCGTTATGGGAAACACCATTCCAACGTAAAAAATTTTGGTCCTCAAAATATTATAGTCTATAGCTTTGTTTGACACTGCACCAAATACTTCATAATTCTTCTACTACTTAGTCCAAGCCAAGTCAGTTTAGCTTAATCCCTAAAACTAGTCCAATTCTAGCTACGAAGATGAAACAAATGGGGCATGAGGGATGAGAGAGTAAATTGGTTGTGAACTCGCCATTATCTAAATTTGAACTTAAGATCTCTCACTTACAAGTTATAAGTAAAGAAAAATACTATTAGACCGTAATACTAAATGACTGAAGACTAACTTTAGGAAAAATAAAAAAAACTCCGGTGATTTTGTAGAGGAAGAATGACACCAAAGAAACTTTGCAACTAATTAAGAGTAAGTTAGAACATGAAAAGTGATTAAGTTAGGTGTTATTTTTTTCTTTTGTTTTACATTACATCTTGTCTGCAATCACTCTAAGAGATATAGATTTGTCCCTTTGACACTACGCCGATCTTCATATGTTTCGGCCACGTTTGTTTCTGTTTCGAAGAGGAAGGTTTAGACGTGTCAATCTTATGCCATCTCTCCCAATATCGCTTGCAAGAGAGAGAGAAAAAAGGAAAAATATAGAGCTTAAGATCTAAAAACAAATCCTGATATATTTTGTCGTATGAAAACAGTGCCGAAGAAGAGTGGAAGTAAGAAGTAGGAAGTCAGACCCTATCAAAGTAGGAAACATGAAGTTCGACCAAACCAAGTAGGAAATAGGACTGGTAATTCTTTCCTAACTGAAAATCTAAAAGAAAATAGAGAATATTACCCAATCCGAAATATAATTGGACAGGAAATACGTTTAATTTCCTCTACATATACTCCTGAAGGACTTGTCCTCAATACAGTTAAGATTCTCTCTGCAGTCCCAAAAATAAAATCGACATGCCGCCTTCAATTGAAGCTCTTGCAATGGCTGGTGCTGATTATCTAGAATATGGCATTACCTTGAACGAATTGGACAGACAATCACAACCAAGCCACTTACTGGTCGATGCATACCGGAGCGATATCGATATCTTTAATTCCCTAAGCAAGTGCTCATCCAGTTCCCACAGCCGGAAAGAAGGGTGCAATCTAGGGTACTACAACGAAGAACGCAAGGGTGGCGGGAATGAGTTGAAGAGAGACACCCTTATTATCACGAAGGTGATATGTAGGGTTTTGAAGAAGGCAGCTCAAGCGATGAAAAAAGGGACGTAGATACGATGAAAATCTCCCTGGTGTGAAAACTGACATAATTGACATGCGTAATTTAGAGTAGGTTTGTTTTGTGGCCAGTCGCATTGCACATAACATGTTCAAACTTCAAAGGTTAATTCCTCGCTGAAACAACTATCTAGTAGTTGTAATGTGTTTTATTAGTGAAGTATGAGTATATTTTACTGATATCATTAACAATCATGTCATATTATTCATTTATTAATTTTGGGTATGACATACCTTAAAAAGTTTGGTATAAAATAATCAGGCGATTATTTATCTCCCACTTTTTTTTTTTTTTGAAAGAAAAACGATAATGTCATTAACCAAGAGAAATATTACAATGAGTCTTGAATTACAACCAATAGAGAAAGCAAACTTTGCTGAACGATGGGTAACCTCATTTCCAAGGATGTGAAACATAGGTGATTCTCACATCTTGTAATTGGGAAGGCCACTCATTTGCATCCTCTCCATCAAACAACCTCAAAACGTGGAACATAAATAATTCTCACATCTTATACTCATTCATTCTCACGCTGATTCATTATTTTTAAGATTTTAAATAAGTAAATATGTCATTGTTTTTGCCATGAAATTTGTACAGTTTGCATCTACAAACTACAAACTTGTTTAGATCCTCCAGTTCGTTCCATCATCTGCTGTCTACAGGAGCATTCTCCGCGATTCCATAGATAATATGCACACCAGCTATTGGAAGCTTTTATTCTTAATATACTACTACAATTTTTATCCCAACCAAATTCAGGTTGGTTAAAATTTGAATTGGGTCAATATAAACAACATTATTCGCTTGGTTGGATCAATGAAAACAGCATTGCGAAAGGTCATATATTTGGTGATACGGAGGTGATTTTTCACACTGTTTTTTTTTTACTTTAAAACATTCTCTTTATTTCCAATTGTCGATTTAAATAAATCAAATAAAAATAACAAATATAATTAAATTAGAGTGTGTGATGTGAGAAGCTAAGTGTGTCTTTTATCATTTGCTTTGCAGATATTGTGATGACCGATCGGTGCTTGGATTCAAGAGATATATTATTAGGACGATATCCTCATGAACCATGTCATCCAGATCATAGTGTCCCTCCATCTCAACCACTTTGTGCTATTAGGAAGTGCCATCTTTGCATATGAATTATGGGCATTGCTTGTCTTCTTAAACTTGAACACATTTTGACAAAAATCAATTGATCAATAGTTTGATTCATTTATTAGAGAAATTCGTAGGTGTGGATGACCAGATTACATGACCGTCTAATCACAGACGTACAAAACACCTCATAACACCTCACACTTTTAATTTTAATTCCACACTGTAACGTCTGGTAACGATGTACAAACGTGGACGTTGAAACTAATTTCTCCATTTGTGGGCTCAACTACCACATCCATGTTGACAGTATTACTAGGACTAGTCTACTCCCCACAAAATCCTATTCCTCCTGCTCAACTACTTTTCAACCTATATATGCATAAGTTCTCCATGTTTCCGCACCTATTTCTTTCCATGCAACGTTACATCCACATGAAAATTGTGCGGCCAACCCAATCCGACCCAGCCATCACCATCACCCACCTCAAACCGACCCAAATTGTATCACGCAATCTCACCCGGTCCTCAATTTAGTTCCGCACAGACAGAGAGTCCCAAAAACAACCCAAAATGTCATGCTTCAGCCTCACCCACTCCAAAAACTCATGCCACCGGTCCACCTTCGCCCGAGCCGGCCTCCGGTCCGCAATCACCGACCTCAAAGACGGCGCCACCACCATGCACTGCTGGGTCCCGCAGTCCCCAAACCCTTCCAAGCCCAACCTCCTCCTCATCCACGGCCTCGGCCTCAACGCAATGTGGCAGTTCGTAGACCTGCTCCGCCATGTCACCCCTCACTACAATGTCTACGTGCCGGATCTCGTCTTCTTCGGCGATTCCTACACGACCAGGCCTGACCGGTCCGAGTCGTTCCAGGCGGAGTGCGTGATGCAGGCGATGGAGGCGCACTCGGTGCGGAGGCTGAGCCTGGTGGGACTGAGCTACGGCGGGTTTGTTGCGTACAGCTTGGCTGCCAGGTACAAGGAGGCGGTGGAGAGGGTTGTGATATGCTGCGCAGCCGTGTGCCTGGAGGAGAAGGACCTCCAGGAAGGTGCGTTTCGGATCTCGGATTTGGATAAGGCGGCGGGGATTTTGACGCCGCAGACGCCGCAGAAGCTGAGGGAGTTGGTTAGGTACACGTTTTTCAGGCCACCTCCAGTTTGGTTGTTGCCCTCTTGCTTGCTCATGGATTTCATTCAGGTAAAAAGCTTGCTAATATTTTAATCCCTGTTTAATTGTTTTGCAATGGTCCTTTAATTATTGGACCAATTGAATCCGACTAAGAGATTACCCATGTAACAAAACAAGTTAATCACCAGTGATCCAAGATATGAACGAATTCCAGGTTCGTATTACACATAGCACATTTTAAATTCGATTTCTGTCGCTGATGAATCATACGATAATTATTAAGCGAAGCCACCAACTGCTTTATTTATTTATTTAAAATATTACAAAACAAGTTTGTTTCACTTTTAATTGCATTCCAATTCCCTTAACGTGGAAAATCATTCTTCTTAGATTGAGGTTAGTCCTCCGTGCGGCCCATAATTTTCTTGTAAATGTAGGGCTAAATGAGAATTTTCAACTACATTATACATAATTGGAACACTTGTCGCATGATTTATCTTTACTCATTTGTAAAGTATATTCACAAAAAATGATGATTTATCTTTGCTCACCTGTAAAGTATATTCAATTATCAACAATCACATCATATAGTATATCAAATATGATCTGTCTAAAATTATTCTAATAAAATAATTACAAGTTAATAATATAATAAAATTTTAATAGCACATGAAAGTTTCAGTTACACCAAAAAACGTAAAGACACTTCTTAATCTTTCATGCATTTAATTTTAGTCGTTTCATTTGGCAGTATCTTTATTGTCCTTTTTTTGTCGAATATGTCCAATTTTTAGCAGTATCTTCTTGTCATTTGACAAGTGTAAATAATACGTATACGCATACAAACACCCAAATTTGACTTCTCCTTTTTGTTGCTTTTTATTAAGGGTGAAGTGCCAATTTAGTCTCTGAATTATCATCTCAGTGAAAATTAGGTCCCTGAACTATTTTTTTGGTAAAATAAGTCCCTAAATTCATTAAAAATTGCTAATTTCATCCCTACTATTATATTTAAAGCTATTTTATCTAATTTTTCTTCAACTTAAGTCACTTGACACACTTTAGAATGTACTATCGTCATTTGCTCGCCTATAAGCCCTTTACATTTCATATGGGTTGCAAATCTAACATCTAATTTACTCTCCAAAATTAACTTACACTATTTCTTATGTAAAACTACCAATTTACCCTTCAAAGTTAACTTTATACACTATTTCTTTATGAAAAACTACTAATTTACCCTCCAATGTGTATCACATACAAATAACGTGACTTAAATTGACGGAAAATTAAATATAGTTGCTTCGAATATAATATTAGGGATGTAATTGGCAGATTTTTATAATTTAAGGACTAATTTTTCTGAAAAAATAGTTTAGGGACCTAATTTTCACTGAGGTGATGATTCAAGGACTAAATTGGCAGTTCACCCTTTTATTAATTTACGAAACGAGATAGGAAAGAACATATCATCAAATCAACAGTTAGTTGACACGTGTAAATTTAGTCTTTTTAAATCATATCTTAAATTCCTGTCCCTGGAAGGATTAGTCGTAAAATCCCTTGTTTTATTGAATAATTAATCGTGTTTGTGACAATTGACAAATCCAACAATCAGTCATAAGATTTGTCCGTCAACATGGTTCGGTACAATACGGTCTTAAAAGAAATAATAAATTAATTTCATGCAAGAGATTGTTGCAATTATTATATAAAATAAAAATTTTACGGAGTATAAAATAATTTAATTTTTTAACGAGTAAATTTTAATTTTTATATTTCTAAACAAAGATTTAACGATTAAAACATTTGAAATGAACAGGCAATGTTCACCGAATTTGTGCAAGAGAAGAAAGAGTTGATCCGGGCCGTCCCCCAAAACCGTAAACTTTCAGAACTCCCCAGGATTCCTCAGGTTCAAATTTCAATCTTCTTCTTTGTCTTTTCCAAAATAAATGTTTTAAGTCAGTCGCCGCACTCGCTATGTAATTTTCAACCATTGATGCATATTGGGTTAACTGTTGAAAAGTATGCGAGTACGTCTATCTCAAGCAAAATTCACAAAATTTAGAACAACGTTAGTAACAATAAATTTCGAATTTTGTTCACTTCTCTCACAGCCAACCTTCATAATTTGGGGAGAACATGATCAAGTGTTTCCAGTTGAGTTTGCTCACAAATTAAAAAGGTCAGTTTTTCTGATGCTTAGCTCAAAATATTTCACATCACAGTTTCCTTACTTATGGCTTGGTCATTAAGTTGATGGTATTTCGTCACTCCTACGGTAGGATTTTATCGTCAATTTAGTAATGGGCCAGCACATTTTCACCGTTAGCTGGAAGGTTAATTGGATCGGGGTGTGTCAGTTAAGTTGTTTGACCAAATGCATTTGTTCAGTCACTCGGTCGCTCACTCTCCCGGGTTTTGAATTCTTTGGAAAAACACAGGCACGTCGGAGAAAACGCTCAGCTTGTAGTAATCAAGGATGCAGGGCATGCACTAAACGCAGAGAAGCCCAAGGAGTACCAGAAGCACATCAAGTACTTCTTAGTCGATTCGCTGCCCCATTCCCCTCCGATAACTCCATCTGCTAAACCAGTCACTCACTAATTAATCATCTGTAGAGAGATGTCGCCGCGTCAATGGGCGAGGCTCTGAAAGTTGATCCCCATAAGAATCAACTGCCGGGAGTTGCCCACGCGCACGTTGTTGACATTGCCAACAAACATCGTACTAGCTAGTTTGGACATGTGTACAACAAAAAGGGGATTCATTTGAAGGACCCTATTTGATGTAATTTTCATAGCGTAAGGGGCACATAATCTGCGCGCCTCCCCTGTAAACTAATTTATTCAATGTCAGATTCGTATCAAACACTCTCTGAATTTTACAGTTCGATTCCTTCCAATGCAGTCAAACAAAAAAAGCGCATCTAATGGTCGATAAGCAATAGGCGTGTCTCGTTCATAGACGAAAGCAAAATCTGATAGGAGAGCAAACATAAACATAAATGAGTTCAACAGTTTGGCATACAAATTCCAACTGGATCACAAATGCAGTGTGATTATGTTGATAGACAATACATACACAGATACGAGCCAATACTACTCACTTTCCCTCTGCTACAAACTTAGTAATTTTATGAGTCACACGCCTTATGTTGCACCGTTGTCGAAAGCCAGTCCCAAATAATTAGTCTCTCTGATCCCCATCTAACTCTGCAGATTCATTACTAACTAGGGATTAAAGGAAACAAGGCAATCTAACAAACAAAAGCAGAAAATCTACGTCCGAAAATAAACAGCACAAGGTGGAAATGACATTTTGCCAAGATGAAACTGCAGTTTTCTATGTCATAATATTATCTGGCTTACCACTGGAAGGGGTTCTTCAACTTTAAGTTTCTCACCTGAGAATTCAATAAAACAAACCGTAATTACGAATTAAGTGCATAAACTCTTGATTAATTTCCATTAATTACACAAGCAACAACAACAACAAAAGATTGGTAAGTCGGAGAACATAATCAGATGGGAAGTATTTCTTGAAGAAAGCAGTGTTTTCCGTTTTCTTTCTGTTCATGTAAAAGCCACACAGAATGATCTAAGAATTTAAATTTCACCACAAGGAAAAGAACTTAGACGAACTAAACTCCGTGACAACAAAAGAATGAGAAAAAACCATAATGAATTTAAGAAGATTTTACCCTGTAACCCGACGACTCCAATTAAGACGGATTATCAGGACTTGTAGAAATCATACTAAAACATGCCTTGAAGATAATATAGAAAGTTGACAAAAGGTTCAAACAATGCAGAAAGAAACCGACTCGTAAAATTACCTCCCTCTGGCAGATCTGAGGTCCATAATGTGAGATTATCTTTGAGAAGCTGCATAATGAGGGTGCTGTCCTTGCTGGATTCTTGGTCGATGCTGTCAAGTTCGGCAAAAGCCTCATCAAATGCCTTCTTAGCTAGATGACAGGCCCTGCACGGTGCAATGTTGCAAATGGAACATAAAAGTGGTGACTCAATGTTGTAAAAGTAAACGCTGTGTAAAAATAATTGGAAGGAGGCAGGCAAGTGGGGCAGAAAGAGGAAGATTAGGGAAACCTCTCCGGGGAGTTGAGAATTTCATAGTAAAAAACAGAGAAGTTTAGAGCCAGGCCGAGCCTGATTGGATGTGTTGGGGGCAACTCAGAGGCAGCAGTATCAACGGCAGTCTGCAGCACAAATGTAAATTGCGTTATGAACTAGTTATTGGTACGTGAATATAACATGACAATGAAAAGAAATTGTAAACATGATAGGGAACAAGACATCCAGCAAGGAAGCGGAATCAAAGCATACCAAATAGGCTTTAAGCGAGTGATCAGCAGCTTCTTTGCGATCATCACCAGATTTGAATTCAGCTAGATATCGATAGTAATCTCCTTTCCTGTCACACAAAACAAGGGTCACAAATCAAATCTCTCTCTCTCTCTCTCTCTCTGTCTCACACCCACACATGCCGTATTGTTGCCAAAGAAAACCGCAACATTACTTTGCATTGTGATAGTCTGTCAAAAGGAATAGGCATTGAAGTGAAGATCCTCCGAACAAAATGCACGCGAAAAGTAACCAAAGGTAAGAAATTCATAACGAAATAATTGCTCTTACATCTTCTGGTAAAAAACAGTAGATTCCCCAGTGGATGAAGAGGGGAGAAGGTGATAATCAACAACTGTTAGTATGTCATGGCAAATTTTCGCAAGCTCATCTTCAACCCTCTGCCTGTACTCCTTTATCCTCTTCACATTTTGTTCACCACCCTTGGCCTCTTCCTTTTGTTCAATGGAAGACAGTATCCGCCATGACGCCCTTCTTGCCCCGATCACGCTCTTATACCCAACTGACAACAAATTTCTCTCCTCCACGCTCAATTCCACATCCAACTTGGCAACTTTCTTCATTTCTTCAATCATCTCTGAAACAAGAAAAATGAAATATAATTAATTTGTATTATGCAAGTGTAGAACTGACCCAAAAACAGAAAATTGTTTGCACCACTGCCACCACAGATGACCAAAACTCAAATCAGCAGCGTTCGGGGAAAATTTGTTGCAAAAATGATAAGAAAAATACCCTATTTCCATTAAATTTCAGATGATATTACACATGCCACACACAAACCAAATACATGGTACCGAATTGAGTCTCAGAATGAACAGGTGATCGAGGACGGGGTATGACTTGTATCGCAATCAAAGAATGTTTAACATAACCAGTTTTGCTTGTAAACAACTGGAAATTTTATTTCTGCTTACGAAAACCTATTATATATGTAATCACTCTTCCATTTCCTCTCTTTTCCGGATCGAAAAACCAAACCAGGCTAAGCTATCAGGGATCAAGCCGGAAACTTGAGATAATCATTGTTATAGGATTATACACGCAGTAATTAACTTGGTCTAGTTATGATGCAAACTTAGATGCTCCTTGTGTAAAACTCATAACTTGGTCTAGTATTCCAAAAGCCATGAGAATATAACAAACACTTCACGACACCACAAATCACAAAAGTAAGAAGGGTCCATGCAAGAAGAACATACCGTCGTATCTTTCGGCTTGCTCGGCAAGTTTCGCCTGGTAAGCATGCTTCTCTCTCTCTATCTCCATAGCCTTTCTCTCTGAAACTCTGGTTTTGGCAACTTTGAAAAATTCTGCAACTAAATAATATGCTCTACTTATATATATCTCGTCACAACCCTCCGTCTATCTCTTTCATCACATGACGATTCAAATAGTTCGACAGAGAGACCATTGGATATGGTTAGTGGACAGGTACTAGGATCAATGGTCTGAAATGGTTGTGGATTTTCCTCAGAGGGCGAGATAAGGGCCGGTGATGGAATTAGATTCGAACGTGGATCACATGGAGCAACGTGGTTGGGTGCGTTATTGAACGGGGCGACCACTGATGGGTGTTTGATGTTGGAAAGGATGAGAGTGGTGAGTGGTGCACTGCAAGTGGGCTCCATTTTGTATATATGCTTACATGTTATGTCAACTCCTTTTCTTTACGGTTTTCACCAAGAGAGATCTTTAAGCAAGGGTGCCTACCAAGAAATTACTTATCTATACCATTGTTATATTATAAGGCTTGCTTCAAAACGTTTTCAAAAGAACTGAAAGTGCTTTTATGGAGTCTAATATAGTCATTGGTCAATATTTTCTTTTGGTAAGAGTAAAACCTTTGTTGAAATCATTGAAATGCTAGCCACAAATTCAATTCTTAATCTAATTTTTCGTCCTCCATTTCTCTTTCTTGTTCATCTTCCTCAATTTCTTCATCCCCTACTTCCCCCTCAATGTCTTCCTCCTCCCACAAGTCTTCCTGAATTATTTCATTACCCCCATTCATATTTGAGACATTATATGTACAGAATCACCTAAGAAAAATACATGAATATAATATTAAAAGGTTAACAATCTGCATATCTTAAGGTATTTCTCTTCACTTATAAGTGAAAGGTTTTCGGTCCAATTCTCGTCAAAGACGAATTTGAACCACATTATTGCTAGTCCATTATGAGGTTTAGCCCACTCCCCCACCCTCTTAGTGTAAATAATATCGTTTATAAAAAAAAAAAATATTTGAATATAAATCCATAAAATAAAAGTTTGTAACTTGACATTGAATATAGCATATGAAAATAGAATACTTATGAGAGATGAAATGAAATCAAGGTTCTAAAAGATGTTAGGCGCTAGTCGGGCGGCAAGTTGGGATCTAGCGCCTAGGCGGGACTTAGGAGAGCGCCCAGGCGGACTAGGCAAATTTAAGTAAATTTATTATATTTCGTGTAAATAAGTATTTGTTTATACTTAAAATATATATAAACTACAAAATAGAATGATATATATATATATATATATATATATATATATATATATATATATATATTATGAAGTATTGAAACATAATGAAAAGGGTTTTTATCACCAATGGTCCCTGAGATCGACCAAACTCATCATTTTGGTCCCTCACATTCAAATTCAATCAATGTCGTCCCTGACATTCACCACCGCACATCAATTTGGTCATTCCGTTTAGATTCCGTCAAATATTTCTTTTAGTTTGCATGTGGGACCCACAAAGCTAATAAAATGGTGACGCATGTATTACACAAAAAAAGATTTTTATCACAAATGGTCCCTAACATTGATCAAACTCCTCATTCTGGTCCCTAAGTTTCAAAAATCAATAAATTTGGTCACTGACTTTCACAATCGCACATCAATAGAGTCCTTCCATTAAAATTTCATCAATATTTTTTGTTAGTGTGCTGATGCGGTCCCACTAGTCTAATCATATGACGCCAAGTGGATTAAACTAATTTTTTTAGGGTGAACCAATTGGCGAATATTCCGCGCTGACATTTATCTCTCATCCCACAATCGTGATGGGAAAATAAAATTCAATCTAAATTTGATAAAATCGAATCCAAATTCAATTCAAATTTGATATGATTATAACCAACTAGAGAGAATGAAAAGTGAGTTCACGGAGGACAAGATGATAATGTCTTTTTTTTTTCCTTTTAGTTTTAATTTTTAATTTTTTATAGTACTTTTACTTTTAAATCTTAAAAAATATTTTTTTTGTAGTTAATCCATATGGCGCCATATGAGTGGGACCATATTATCACATTAACAAAAAATAATGACCAAAATTTTAACGCAATGACTAAATTGATGTGCAGTACTTAAAGTTAGGGGCCAAATCTATTGATTTTTGAAACTCAAGGACTAGAATGAGGAGTTTGATCAATGTCATGGACCATTTATGATAAAAACCTTATTTTTGTGTAATACACGTGTCACCATTTTATTGGCTTTGTGGGTCCCACATGAAAACTAATAGAAATATTTGACGGAATCTAAACGGAATGACCAAATTGATGTGCGGTGGTGAATGTCAGGGACGACATTGATTAATTTTGAAAGTGAAGGACCAAAATGATGAGTTTGGTCAATCTCATGAACCATTGGTGATAAAAACCCTAATGAAAATATGGGGAACAAACATATAATGTGTGTTCATTTAAGTATTCAACAAGTCTCTTACAATTTATTGAAAAAAATAATATGCAAAATGAAATTTATCTATTTTCTATTTATGTGAGTCGCAACCTAGGCGGGTCTAGGTGGGCTAGGCGGGCGCCTCAGCAGGTCTAGGCGTCCTTTCTTAATTTTCAAACGTCTAGACATTAATCGAAGTGATGACCAGCCGCCTAACGTCTAGGCGGATATTTTTAGAACAGTAAATAAAAGCATTGAAGCTGAAGAAAAAAAACCCGGCCCTCCAACCCAGCCCAACAGAACCCGCTAAAAGGAACATTTCACATTCCAAACCTTAGTGGCTCATCGGTGAGAAAACAGATTTCCCGCCACAAAATCGCTCAAGAAAAAGGGGATTAGGGTTTCAGATTGAAGGCAAAATCCCCAAATTCCTTCCATCATGTCGCAACCAGTTGTAGATCTCTCTCAATTCGACATCTCCAAAGAGGTTAGAACGCACCCGCACACTTTCAATTCCAGTCTTCGTCTCGGATTCCCCAAATTTCAGAAGAAGAAAAAATCTCCGATTTTTCGTTTTGGGTATTTATTTTTCTCAGGAAAAGGACAAGCTTGTAGCCGAAGTAATCCGATACGTGCTGTTCAAGACGCACCACAGCTCGGGGTGTCCGATAAAGAGGGAAGAGCTCACCCAGCTGCTCACCAAGAACTACCGCCAGCGCAATCTTCCTACTTTCATCATCAACGAGGCCATACAGAAGTTGTCCTCCATTTTCGGGTACGAAATGCGGGAGCTGCAGAGGTCTCGTCCTTCTTCCGCTAATCAGGGACGCATTTCGCAACAGAGTAAGATTCTTTACTTTCGAAATTTCGATGGTTATGTTGCTAATTAAGCTCAAGGTTCAAAATTTTATTTGAATTGTAATTTTGTTGTGATTTGTTCTGGTCCGAGTATGGTAGGATCCATATGATACCCATATGAGCCAGTATTGGCCAAACCATATATAATGGAAATTGAGGTTTCCTAAGTTGCAGGAAATGTGGGTTTCTCAATTGTAGGTTATTTGTTCCCTTTTGATACAATTTCAATTGTAATTTTACGCTGTGCCCATCATTCCGTAGTAATTTCGAGGATTCGGGTTTTGACAGTAGTTTATGAACACATTATTCAGGTGCTGCGGAGGCAAAATCTTATATCATCACTAGTAAGCTTCCTTCTGATGTGTATAAGAAGTATGTCTTGAACGACAATGATAGTACGGTTCCTCTCAATGGTTTCACTTTTGTCGTACTGAGTCTTGTACATATTTCCGGCGGTAAAATGACTGAAGGTATGGCTGCCTTTTGGTTTTATTTTTTAGTTTTATGTTTACAAGCTAATCATTTGCGAAAGGCAGAACAATTTAGTTGGGAAATTGCTTATATATAAGCCAAATTCTTTTTTTTTTTTTTTGGTAAACTATAAGCCAAATTCTTTGATGAATGTACTGTTATACATATTCGGTGATCTGCTTGCTGAATGGGCTCATCCACATCTGGTATAATGAGATTGTGTAACAAAGTGCATGGATCAGACATCACCACATATTGTCTTTAAAATGCTAAAAACCAATGTGGGCAATTATTTATTTTCTGTTACCTTGTGTCGTGTTGTGAGATAACCAACTTTTGCTGTCCTGGTGGAACTGCAGAGGATCTTTGGCGTAACTTGAGACGAATGGGATTGGACGAAAGCAATGAAAACCATCCAGTCCTAGGAAACATAAAGCAAGCACTGGACACACTTGTCCAGCAAAGGTTTGGCTTGTTAAGGATTGTTTATTCAAAGTGGGATAAGGCTTTGTTGTTGTTGTTTGTATCTGTAGGTATCTATCTCAAGTATTGTTCTTCGTTTTAGATATTTGCAGAAAGACAAAGTAAGTGGACCTGAAGGCAATACTTTGTTTTATGAGCTTGCGGAGAGAGCTTTAGATGCACCAATTAGTGAGAGCACTAAAGCACACATATCAGAGGTATGATTTAGAAATCAATTTCGTAATGACTCTAAATATTATTCATGATTAAGTATCTTACGCAGCTAAAGTAAGTTCTGTTTGGAGTGTATATATATCTCCCCTCAACAGAGAAAAAGTATATTTGGAAACTTACTCATGCCAACTTGCACGGTTTTCAAATTTGTGAACATGTTTGTCCTCTATTTTGGGAATTCATAGAGTTGTTAGAGGTTCAAGTTTTTGTGTCTCCACTCATTTAATTCAAAGTATAAATGTACGCAGACACGAAAGTTGAAAGTTTGTGCAAGGTAGAGCTGTAGACAGAGTAACACAATGAACAGTGTAGAGAGTTCATGAAGATTGCAAAGAAACTAAACGTTAAGTTTGCATTTAAGGAAGGTTAAGAAAGTACACATTGGTTCTCTATCCTAGAATAAAGATCGGTTTTTCCGAGGGTGCTTACAACACTCTTATATTGCTCTGGGGAATTAGCTCGGGAGAAAGTCTTGTTCGGCGGTTTTGTCGCTTTGTTGCAGAAAAAAAATTCATAGTTGTGTGATTTGTACTAAAAGCTCAGAGCTTTTCCTGTCTAAATCTAATTATTTATGTCCAGTGAAATTCATTTGCTTAGTTTCTGCAAACCTGAAGTCTTGATTATGCTATGCTATGTATTTGTATGCATCCATTCATGCAGATTGTGAACAAAGAGGTTGTCTCCGTGGATGTCGACGACTAGCGGCAGGCTGCCAACTTGGATCTGACTGTATCTAAGTTGTAGTTTGATGGTTCCATCTTCCCGCCATATGACTTTTCTCTAGTTTTAAGGAAGCTTATAATGCCAATAGATGTATTCCATTTTTGGGTCTTGTATGAACTGACAAATGATAATGTGATATGTTTAAAGACTTCGTTATGTTAAGTCTTCTAGGCCTTATATTGAGTTAGATTTGTTTTTCCTGAAAGAAATACAGCTGATGAAGTTTAGATACGAGGCAGTCGGCACTCCAAAAATCTATTTATAAGCGAATGAATCACTGAAACAATATATTGGTTGTAAGAGAATGTTAACTAGTTTGGGAAGTGCTTCTAAATGACTAACCGCTTTTAAAGAAAATGTTTTTGGGTTTCAAAAGCACTTGCAAGAAGCACTTCAAGTGTTTTTTAAGAATTAACTTGTATTTTTACTAAGGATTGGCTCCAAAAATATTCTCTAAAAGCGTTTTCAGTCATTTAAAAGCATTTCCCAGATGAGCCTGAGTCTCATATTTATGCCTACCAATTAACAAATTTGGGTTCTGCTTCTAGTATTTATGTAGACGAAAAGATCTCGTCGTAGCACTCACCATTGAAGCCATCGGCCTCCGCTCAAAGAATAGAGTACAAAAGTATATGTATATACTAATTATCGAGAACATTAAAGCACACATATTGACCAACTGATATGTCAAAAATGTTATATAGACATATAACGGTAATAAATGATATATTATTTATTCCAATCGAGATGTCAAATATGACGTGGAAAAAAAGGCTAAGCTGATATGGACAAAGAGATATCAAATTTGAAACTGCCTTCAAATTTTAATTTTTGCTATTTCCGAAGGCATTCCACTTGCCTTACCTTAAATGCTAGCATATTTAAGTATTATTTTATTATTTTTAAACCAATAACAATCCAACTTTTATTATTTTTGCTTTAAAAAAAACATAAATGAAGCAATAAATTTTGTCATATCGGGTGGAAGGAAAACATTAACAATATGTCAAATTGCCAAGTCAGCAATCAAATTTAAATTTAATGTTCTGAATTTAACTTCTTTTTAGGAGATGCTCTTGTTTATAGGTTTCATTTTAGAAATCAATTAGGTATGGTTTTATAATTTGTTCATGATCATTTTCGAAAATTTCCTCGTTCCAACATGCATGTTTTTTGAATTGATGAACATGTTTGTCCTCCTTGTGTCAATTCATAAAATTCTTAAATATTCATGTTTCTCGGGTCTCCACTCAATATTGACTCTGTAAATAATAATTGAGTGACGACACAAACAAAGCTGACTTAAACAACCAAAAAGCTCTACGTCGAACTTCAACTCCTTTGAGTTGGCCTCCGCCATTGCGGCAGGAGGGGGCTTGCCCATCAGCCTAGCTACTTTGCCAAGAATTCTAAAACTACGGAACCAACTGGTTTCACACCGAGGGAACAACATCCAGAGCAGGTCTCTTTAAAAAACAAAGAAAGTAAATTTGGTTTTTAATTCATACAATAAATCCAAAAGATTATTGTAGTATCAATATCCATAAAACACAATGATAAAAGAGGTTCTAAGTTCTAACCTCGCCCTAAAAACAAAATCTAACTCCTCTAGGTAAACATGCAAAAACGTAACGAAAAAAAAAACACCCTCACATCCTAAACAAACTTAAAGAGTAACACTCTAGTCTCAAACATCTAAGAACCAGAGAAGTCCTTTGTTTCCGAAAGCTCTCTGATTTCCACACAAGTGTGCATTACTAGATGCTCCCTATTGTTGGCCGTTGCCGCATCTTCTTCAACTTTCGTTGGCATAAAATTGTAGTAAGAAGTGCTCTTCACCTTCATGTTGGCCCTTGCCTTCTCTTCTTCTGCTTTGGTTGGCATAAAATTGTAGGGAATGTTGTTATTAGCCATGAGAGTTGAAGACTTCTTAATCTTTCTTTCGTTGTGGATGATCGAAGCTTTGATGGTTGAACATTAAGGTTGTGTTTCGGAATTTATAGTGATCTATGCATGCTATGTAACAGGAAATTTAGACTATCTTTATTTATTTATTTATTTTGCTATATTGACAGATTTTTAAAGACATGTAAAGATAAGTTTTTTTGCATGGAGATATTAAACTTTTCGTTACTTTTACTTTTCGCTAATATCTAAAAATATAGAACCGGTGGATTGAAGAGGAAGATAGAACTACCGGCTTACTAATATATTTTGGTGATATGTACCTTATGACGTTGATTCTATACACAAATGGCATGAATATTCGCAGTGAATAGAGCAACCTATGGCTAGTTATTTGTCATCATTTATGCCAACCAGTTACCAGATTTGGGTACTGATTCTGGTATAACCCTATAGGATACGATTTTATGTTAGCAAGAGCTCACATGTCGATGAACTTTTGAATTGACCACCTTATACACATCGCTCAAATATCATTCAGTTTGTTAATACTACGCTAACTGTATTTAGAGGACAAAATCTATCTTTTAAATTTGCAATATTGAATCTGATTTGAATAAATATTTGCTATGATCTGAGAATGAGAAGCTAAAATATATATGATACAGATCATGAGATTATTTTCTAAAGAGAGTATAGACGAGAAGTTAACATCCTAGTTAGCATTCCAACGCTCCTATAAGATGAGAGTTAAACTTTATAGGGAGTTTTTAAAACAACATTTTAGGATACTGTTATTAGCACTTTAAAAATCTCATTTTATACTTCAAACTTCGATATAACAACAGAGCCTTATTCCACTAAGTGGGATCGGCTGTATGAATCCTATAACACCACTGTGCTCGGTTTTGTGCCAAGTCTTCCATTAGCTCCATTAGCTCCATGTCTTTTCTTAAAATCTCTTTCCACATCTTCTTAGGTCTTCCTCTACCCTTTTTGCCCTAAGCCTCTGTCTCATAATTGCATTTTTTAACCGGAGTATCTGTAGGTCTTCGTTTGACATGTCCAAACCACCTTAACCAATTTTCTCTCATCTTATCTTCAATTGCGGCCTCTCCTACTTTACCTTGGATATCCTTATTCTTAATCATGTCCTTTCTCGTGTGCCCACACATCCAACAAGGCATTCTCATCTCGCTACACTCATTTTTTGCACGTGTTGATGCTTAACGGCTCAACATTCCGTGCCGTAAAGCATTGATGGCTTATAAAAAGTTCTTAAGCTTTAGTGGCATACGACAGTCACATAATACACTCAATGCATTTTTCCACTTCATCTATCCAACTTCTATTCTACAATGAGAACTTCATTCATTTCTCCGCTCTTTTACAAGATAGATCCAAGATAACAAACATGTTTGCTCTTTGGTACTTTAGGATCTCCAATCCTCACCCCTATCTCATTTGGACCCCCAACTTGCCACTAAACTTACACTCCGCAGACTTTGTCTTTGACCTACTTAGGCAATCATCTTGAATATGTCTCTTTAACTCATCCATTACCAATGCGAAATGCTAAGGAGTTAAAGCTGAGTTTTGGTTTAACCCTATGGTTATGAGAAAGCTTTCAATTTGTCCTTGATGAGTTCTTATTGCATTCATTTCTTCATCATACATATCCTTTATTGCTTGGATATATGCTCTCGTATTTCTTTCTTTTCTAGAATCCTCCATAGAATTTCTCTTGGGACCCTATCATACTTTTTTTTTTCCAAATTTATAAAGACCATGTGCAAATCCTTTTGCATATCTCTCTATCATCTATCGACCTCCGTAAGAGATAGATTGCCTACATAGTCGAGCGCTCTAGCATGAACCTGGATTGATTTTTTGAGACCTGTATCTCTTGCCTCATTCTATACTCAATTACTCTCTCCCAATTTTGTATGTCTCTTACTCTTGTACATAGGCACCAAAGTGCTTTTTTGCCACTCATTTGACATCTTCTTCGTTTTTAACCTATGTCATGCTATACTCGTCTCTCCCAAGCCCTTCCACACTCCAAACTTTCTATACTAAAAAATATATACATATACTGACAAGTGCACAATGAAATTTTTAGAGTAAATAATCGCACCCATATTTTAAACTAAGAAGTGCGATTTTAACTAACTCATACAATAGGTACGCCATAATAACGTGAGATTAAACTCGTCATCCACGAACATAAACCTAATACTTCACAATTGAAGAATATTACTAGACAATAATAATGGTGACATGTAACGAAGCGAGAGGTAGCCGTGCTAAAAAGAACAAAGCAGTCACCATAAAGCCTCCATAGATAGGATATAATTCTCTCCCCTCCTTTTTTTTATCCCCTTCCATCCCCTCCTCTCACATTCTCTATTTTGTCTTTCTCTTTCTATAAAAAAATTAATATAAGATGTTGACATGATTTAATCACGACCGTTCAAATAAGTGGAGAAGGAAAGGGAGAGAGAAAAAAGAAAAAAAAAAAAGAGGAGAGAATCCTACTTCCCATAGAATAAGTGTATAACATCAGAATAAATTTTGTGGCAGAAGGAAATGCTGAATGCAACTGTGCTCTTGCTAATAATGAAGCCTGGATTCACAAACTACATGTGCTTTCTGAGTGCTGCCAATCATTATTTTTAGGGAACTTTAACGAAAAACTACACTTTTACATTAAAAAGTCAATCCTGGTATTATTCACTTTACCCTTTATTTTGTCTTTATCGTTAAATCTCAAAGTTTTCAAGCCATTTTCATTAGTTTCCTTCATTTTTATGCCTTTACCTACTTATGCTGTGCAATAACTTTAATTTAGTCCGGTCGAGAAATAAAAAGAAAATCATGGGAAGTTTGGTACCAACTTCCATCAATCTCAAGACTTATCAGAAATTTCTAAGCTACTTGATACAACAAACCATTGTTCTAGGAACTTCCGTCTACCCCTGCCTAGGAGTTAGGCGACTAGTTACCGCTCCGATTAATTCTTAGACGTTTAAAAAAAAAAAACACCTAACAACCTAAATCAACCTAGTTTAAACAGGAAATAGATTAACTTTCATTTTGCACTTTCTTTTTTCAAAAAATTGTATAAAACTTGTTAAATACTTCGATGAACATTCATTAAACGGTTGTTCCCCATGTTTTTAATATGTTCTAATACTTTATAATCTATGTCAGTAATTCATGTATCCAAATACAATTATGTATTTTTTTTTAATATTAGTAGACATTTATTATACTATATAATAAATTTAATTAAAATTAAAAAAACTGCCTAACCCCACCAAGGCCCCGCCTAGACGTCTAGGCCTCTGCCGGCCATCCGACTAACACCTTTTATACCTTGCAACGGACCCCTCACACTTCTTTTAGACAAACACCGAACGCAAGCGAATGTAAGTGGCACATGAAAGGGTTACCAGTTAATTAAACCTATTCAAAAATTGGAGTCCAAATTCAGCATTTTGAATGATAAACATATCGTAACCTATTAAGCATATAGACAAGGACGGAATGATCCGCAACAGCAACAAGATACAACGACATATTTCACCTTCGTTGCAAGACAACCCTAATCAAGGGGTGTTGAGATGATTACCAAACGCTTCTAGCACAATACATTTTCTGCAGCCTCACCCTTCGTCATGGAAGCATCAAAGCCTGTTCAGATAAAACCGTCTACGGCATTCAATCAGTGCTATAACCCCTGCTGGTGCTTGCATCCCCGATAGAAACTGTGGCAAGTGACTTGGAAGCCCACACCCTGGCGTTCATTGCTCCTTCCTGCAAATTACTCCTCTTGCAAGGCTCTTTTAGAGAATTAAGCAACTGCACTGCCCGCTTTAGAAAAGCCAAAGGGTGCTCCAACAAGCTCCCCAATCTCATGTCTTGAATATGCCGTCTCCATGCAGATTGAGCAAACGATAGCAGAGCTGGAAAAAAGAAGTAGAGCAATCTCAGAAGCACAAAAGCAGAAGCCAGAGCTAAATATGTTTCTTGCCGAAGCAAATTCTCTGGAGATCTAGCCCAAGAAAACGGGCAGCTTTCCTGCTCAGTGCTATCATGCTTCTCATGATTTAGTGGGTATCCAATTTTTTCCAGTGACAATTGATCCAGTGATACAGTCTTGAAGCCTGCACCAATTCACCTCGGTCAATAACTACCCCACAGGGGCAAACAGTTTTCTATATAAGATAAATACAAGGACAGTGAGAGACTAAAGAATGGCAAATCTGATATTAAGAAAACATGATTCTGGACAGTGATGCAGAATATCAGAAAAGCGAACAAGTTGTTCTGTAGGACTAAATAGAATCGGTGGGTCACGCATAATCTAAAACAGTTTATTTAGAATAAAAATCCAGTTCTCTTTAGTACACATCACTCGATGAAAGGTTTTTGACTGCTTTTTATTCATGATACCAAATATTATAAAAGATAAGAAATAAAGTTCACAATCAAAGCCTATGATCTGAACAAAAAGACTTACCAGTAACATGACTATAGAAAGCAATAAGAGAACCAGGAGTGCGGGCGCCTTGATATCGAATACGCATAGTAGAATTCAAAATGAAAAGTGTAGGAAATCCATGAACTCCATATTTAGAGAGTATACTGCAAACAATTAATCAGTTCTGTTCAATTTCTAATGACAAATCGTTTAGAATATAGTCTCTACAGATATTTACAAACCTTGGCCTGATGGCTGATTCTTCAAATGCAAAATGGGGGATCGAAGGATACAAAGAAGCCAGGATGGAAAACGTTGGTTTAAACATCCTTGAAAAAGGGCACCATGACGCATAGAATAGCACCGCCACATAATCATGAGTATTCTTGTGAACCATATTTAATGCCCTTTGTAAGGAAACCTCATCTCCCTTCAATGCAGCAAGACATAAACAAAGTTAGAATAACAAATGTAAGAGATAAGAAATTTCAACTTTCAATACAACAACAACAAAGCCTTATCCCACTAAGTGGGGTCGGCTGTATGAATACTAGAATGCCACTGCACTCGGTTTTGCGTCATGTCTTCCGTTAGATCCAAGCAATAGACTACGTATAAAAAAATAAATAAAAAAATACATTTTTTGTCATCCCAGCAATAGACTAATCTAAGGAATTGTGATAAAAGCTGAATTTTCTGTCACTTATGCATTGCAGATTCATCTTCACTACCATATATTCCAATTCTGCTTTCCGAAGAAAACCGCTTCCATTACCTCACCCCTAAGGCAAACTTTTAGGTTCTAAACTAAACTGCATGTGATATTTACAGCATTCACAGGAGAAACTGGTTGCAGGATTCTAATATTCAAGTAACTGCATTTGGGACAAGTATTGTTCTGGTTTATCCAAACATATAAATTCGGAAAAGGGTTCGCTATCAGACGTCAGCAAAGCACTCAAAATACAAACGTAGCGAAACTCAATAACCTAAAATGATCTTCTTGGAAACACTCTATGAATCAAGCCATCTCGGATAGAGGCCGGCAGCTACTTTGAGCACCATTTGAAAAATCGGCATTGCCCAACTCGGTCTTTTACAAGAACAATACAAATTACTACCCTAATTGCAAGGTCAATGCACCTACCGAAAACCCGAACTTTTAACAAATACATATAAATAAATAAAAACAGTATCTCCTTAAACAGCGCCTCAAACCCAAATACACCCCCAATGATATACTCTAAATAACACATAATTTCCCAGAAAATAAAAATTAATAGCAAAACAGTAAATAGATAAGTAATTGCGTACCACGATAACACCCATGGATTCAACGGATCTGCAAGCGCCGTCGAAGGGGCAATTGGAATACCGGAAGCCGAAGATCGCATCGGCAACGGACTCCGTCGGGCAAGAGGCGGGCTCCGCGGCGCAAACTAGCCGGACCCATAAAACAAATATCACGATCCCACTTTCCCAAACCCTAATCCCCATTTAAGAATCAAAGCCGCCCCAAACACCAAAATAACCAAAATAAAAAAACGAAAAGCTAAAAAAGGGAGCAGCTTGGCAACAGCGCGACGGCGTATGAGGAGGAAGGAGGAGGGGGCGCAGGGGGGGAAACCCGGCGCATTTTAGCGTCGAGGGTTGTTGGTTGGGGAAGCGGATTGGATTAGATTGGATTGGATTGGATTATTAATGGTAATTTGTGAGAAAATGGGTTGGCTTATTTGGAAGTATCGTGAGGAAGGGAAGGGGGGGTTTTGGCTTGGGTAGTTTGGTAATGGGGGTGGAGAGGAGAGGAGAAAACCGAGACGTGGAGATATCGGTGAGTTCTTTGTTTGGGTCACACTGGTGTGCGTGTCTCTCTCTGTATTTGCCAACTCGGTTCTCAACTGGTCTTAATCTTCCATGCCTGATATTATGCACGGAATGGGTTTCGGAGCTAGCAATAACGTGATTTGCGAGAATCGAACTTAAGATATTCATGAATATGTAATAGAATATCATTAAACTAGTATCAAGTGGTTCATACCCTATTTTTTACTAAAGAAAAATATTTATCTCCTTTATTTATTTTATATAATGGTGTTTTAAATTAGCTTTTGGGAATAAAACATTCTAAAAAAATTGCTACTTTTTTATGTGATGATTATGAAATGGTGTTTTAAGTCTCCTTATATATATTTTAAAACAAAAAAGTTATTGGGTGGGTTGTTTTTTTTTTCTTTTCTATGACCGTCAATGAGAAACTTTTATTAAAACAAACACACTCACAAATCAAACAAAGGCCCAATTAATTTCTACAAACAAACAAAAAAGGGGCCTAAAAACAAAGAAAACACATAAAATAAGCCCAACAACAGTGAAGCCCAAACAAAAATGAACAACCGAGAACCATCTACTTTGTTCTCCACCGTCGATCCGAGAACCAGCCAGCCACCCGATTTGCCGTCCACCACCGAACATCCCCTCCGCAGGCACCACCTGCACACAGCCATCAACAAGAGACAATCGGCAAGAGAGAAACCAACTTAAATGAGGGTCGCAAGTCTACTATCTCCATTTTGTGTCTCTTTAACATCTCGTCTTTATTTGATTGACATGAGTCCATTCATTTAAGTAAAAAATTAACACTTTTATAGCTCAATTCACCTACGATCCTTCCGACCTTAAGGGGAACAAAGATGGCGGCTTTATCTCTTCTTTTATTTTTAGTTTTGTATGTTAATAGATTGAACATTAACATTGTTAATTTTTGGATTAAGTGAATGAACACATGTCAAGAAAATAAGAAGAAGACACGAAGGAGACACCAAAACGGGGACAATAGGCCTATGGCCACTAACCCGAGGAATAAGGTGCTCAACTTGACTCAAATACCATTATTCATGCTTAAGCTTAAAAAAGCGCGTTAACGTATGCTAAGCTCATGTTGAATTAGTTTTTGATGTTGACTCAGCTCATTTGTAAATCAAAACTATTGGGTGGTTGGCTGGCTGAGCTTATTTTCTTGAATGAGCTCAAGCTTACATTTGTTTGATTTAATGAAAAATAGAAATTAATAAGTTAAATAAATTAAAATGATTGCATTCAACTTCATCAGTTGATATATTAAAACTCAAGTTTAATATTGTTACAACTCGGCTGGTTTCATTTACCAACCTAGTTAGAACAAACTAAACAACAACAACAACAAAAACTTTTTTCACTAAGTTAGAACAAACTAAAGACGAACTAAATACGAGTCGAACTCAAATCATTCGAGCTGATTCTATCTGGAAGTACCTAAACTTGTTATTTGAATAGTTGATTGAAATAAGAAAAATGGCTTATATGGGTCCAGATAAATATTGTGTTTTTGTCCCAAGAAAAACTATCTGATAATTATTGAAAAATTATACAGGCCTCTAACTAATTCTTTAAGCAATTTAAACAAAATAGTATCTTCAACAAAAGAAATTAAAAAAAAAAAAACAAATGGTTGCTATCAAAGCCCACGCGGCAACATTGTCGATACCAATACCAATGTCGGTGACAGAGTAACTTGTTTTTATTATTTTTATCAGCTTGTAGGCTGGAGATGTTGTAAGCTTAATAGTTTACAATTGTGTGATTAGATATAAAATAGCAATTAGCAATTAAATTGTCATACCAGCTTTTGATTAAATTCGTTCGTTTGAAAGTGTAATTAAAACGACTGAAAAATGAAACATATTGAGACTTTTATACCATCCATAAACAGGAGGAGAGGAAAGGAAAGGAAAAAAAAGGAGACTTATAAACATAATGGGACGCGTTCATTTTTCATATCATTTTTATCATATTTTTCATGTCACATTTATACTATCCACACTTGAAAGTTTTGATTGTGTATGTTAAGACGAGATTTGTTATTAACACTCCGAAAAACGTAGCTTATTGCCCAGACGGCTTACAAAACTAAACCTTTGGCTAAGAGGAAAGACAACACTTCACTGCGGTGAATGTCTTCATAATCTCTCTCCTCTAATTCATATCCCTCCATCGCATGAGATGGGGAAAATGGAAAAATAAAGTTAAAATCCAGTAAGAGCTCAGCAATGAAAAGAAAGAAAAAATGTAAAAGAAGAGGATGGGAGAGATGGTGATAGCGGAAACTATCAAACGACCACTTGCATTTCCACATTTTTTCTCCTTCTGCATTACTTGTGTCCGTTGATTCTCCTTTGGTTTATTCGTTCCAAAGGCCTTAAAAAGGGGACGAACAGAAATCATTTCTATTGTTTAATACCCACCATTAAACGTTTCCCCCAGTTCTACTACGAGAACAAAGTAGATCTCGAGCCTCTGAGACAAAATATTCATGTTCTCAACAGCATAAGAATTCTTACCGTCACCATCTTCATTAACAAAATAAATGTTTTGTTCGAGAGGCTAATATTCGGAGCAGAAAATGTTATCGAAGTTGTTATGCACAAGTTAGTCCAAAAAACCTAATTGGACATTCAGTTTCTCGTGCGGAGTTATATGAAAAATGTCCTCCGCCGGAAAGGAAAAAGAAAAGGCCTAATTCAATCAGATTATGAAACAATCATTTAGACCTAAAGGGAGGCAAAGCAAAATGTAAATGTGCTGCAGCAACCTCTGGCAAGAAATGGACATAGAGCTCCATACCAGAAACGGAAACATCAGCCTCTTGCATGGGAACATTAGATCTGTCAACGAGCAAAAGTGATCTTCAAAACAGTTCCATCAAAGCCTGCACGATACATAACACAAAACAACAATCCATAATCATTCACAACGCCATTATCTTCATTAAAATGATTCATTTTTCAATGAAAAATGGAACATATTGGGGCTTAATCTGCATTGCAAACACAAAGACTTGAATCTTGAATGCCAAAACAGACTAAAGTCCAAACCTTTGACACTCAGTATGACAACTGAAATTGGAAGAAATTTAACCCAGAAAGATCGGAAATAAGACCAAATTCATATCCTCTCCCCCATTGATAAAAAAATAAAAAATAAAAAATGGCCAGCACACAAGTGTACTGGACCAGGGTATATCCAACATTCATCAAGTTTGTATAGTTAATTCTACGCACAAAATCTCCTTAAAAAAAAACAAAAAACAAAAAACAAAAATCTACGCACAAATATATTCAAGTTCGTAAAGTTAGATAAAATAATTACCTCAACCACAAATTCTTCTTCTTTCAAGGAGGATGGATATATAACAAGAAAACCATCACTGGGAGCAACAGCACGAATGAATAGCTACAAAAAATTGCCTGAGAAATTGCCCTGGCAGGTTGCACACATCAAACCGACAGAACCAGGTTGTGTCTGTTCACATACCTCATGATGAAACTCATTTCTGCACCAGACACAGGTGTTAATCTCATACCTGCTTGCGATATTTGGCATTGAGGGCAAAGATTCCTTTTCAAGCCAATCCGATGAACTGAAACCTTGTTCCACCTGTCCATCATATGACAACACTTTTGATTCCTTTGTACGTGAGGTTGCTTGCACTGTTGGGAAATTATAATCAAACTGACCCAGTTTCAATTCTTCCAAACCTGACATGTTGTCACGCTTTTCATTTACACTTAAAGCTCCATTTGCACCCTGTTCATTGAAGCAAAATTTGAAATAAAAATATTTCTATTGAAATTACAACATATCAGATTCTTTGCAGCTTTTAGTTGTAAAGAAAAAATTGAAATAATTCAATGGGGGTAGAAGACGGAAAGACTAGCAAAGGAACTCACTGTCTGTTCCAAACAAGTCAAAAATTGTGCTTTAAGAATAAAACAAGTAAAATCGTGCTGGTAAAACAAACGTTGAAAGGTATATTGCAGTCTCAAATAAATGCGTACATCAGTCTTTAATATATATATTCTCTATATACAGCATACCTTGTCAGACAACAGACCAATGTTCGGATAGTAGCCAGATGATTGCATGAGTTCAAATGGTGTATCAACCAGTCCACTCTGCTGAACATTTTGCTCATCACTTCTCCACATAAATTCAGCCATGACATCCCCAGAAGGTTGGGAATGATTTAGGGGCTCATTGTTCCTGGACTTTTCAGCACTCTCAGTGTTAGGCTGCTCCCACATTATGCTGCCATAAACCCTGTTTATATTATGTTCTATCCCAGGGATTTGTTCTTCACCATTTGGATGTATTGAACCATCAACAGAACCTCTAATGAGCTTATCATCCAATACTGAGCTACTGAAAATGCCAGTTAATTTATTTCCAGTGGAAAATGTTTGACTATTCCCTGAATGAACAAGGGAAGGTCCTCCAGAACTCCTTTCATGCAGAGTGTTTGTCATAGAATTGGCAACTGATCCAGCATAACTGCTGCTAAAAGAAAGCATTACCTCGTTATTCCAAGACCTTTTAGAATCCTCATCTTTTGATTCTTCCATTGAGCTTGAGTATGTGTTATTCACATTGAGTGCATAGCCAGAGGGGTAAATCATACTAGTTTCAGAAGAACCCCTGCCCTGTTTAACAAATGGAACAGACACATTGCTTTGAAAACTCTTTTCCTGCCAGAGTTCCTCCACTATGCAACTAGGATTCTTTGCATTACTTAATGCGATACAACTTTGTCCATTCAGACCTGGAACGCTTGAACAGCTCCCAGTACTTATAACATGCTCATTGATTTCCACTGCACCCACATTCGGCATAGCATGGTCGCTGCTTAAACTGATTGCCTTGTCGTCATTCCTAGATAGATCAATATTATCAAACTTGGGCCCATAAGATGTGCAGAGTGACTCACTATTGTAATCATCCCTGACATCACATGTTTTCTCAACAGTAGTACTACATAAACCTCTTTCAGAGCCTCTTTTCTGCAGAGACTGTATGATAGTTGAAGGAAGAAGCGAGCAGGCTTCAGAAGTACTTTGCTGCACGACATTAGTGCAAGCATTCTGGGGTCCAATGCAACTCTCACTAATACCAGATATCGACCTGCCATTCCCACGATCATCCACATCATCAAATTTTGTATTTTCTTCTGTGCTAGTTAATTGGTTGTTATCAATATTCTCAGACCTCCGTTCTTTTTGCGTACCATTTAAAGCAGTATCAGTGTCTACTTTGGGCAAATCAACTGAACTCACAGAAGCCTTAAAACCATCATTTATTCCATCATGAAAGCAGTCCAAAATATTTGTTTCACCAAAGCTGAGACCAGGACCAGTCTCATCCACCAACTTATCACTTGTCATAATAACTGCACTACCCTGCTCAGAAAATCCCAAATCCTTACCAATTTTATTATTCTTCAAAGCTTGATCCTCACAAGACAATGAATTAGATTCACTATTGTTCGATCCAAAACAATTTGTGATATCATTGTTCACTTTACCACAAGGAAAACCAGCACTCGATTCATATTTGGCTACTGCATCAGAAGATGCTTCCCTGTCTATTTGACCCGACTCATGAATCTTCAAAGATGCCTGCAGAATACCAGTCTTTATCAGGTCAACTTTCTTAGGCATGCCCATTTCTTCTCCTGCTTGAAATTCCTGTAAATTTTCTGTATGAAAGAAGTTTTCTTGTTTCTCATGACCAGGTGATACCGAAGTATCAGGCATTAGCGAGCGGCTAGCAAGCTCATTAGCTTTGCTCTCATCTTCAAAGGTAAGATTTGTATCCTGTTGCATACCCTGAATAAATAGCATGAATGAAGAAAACAGAATGATAGAAAAGAACAAAAAAATGCAGAGTGACTTACATCTCCAGAAACCATTTTATTAGAAAGCTGAATACTGCCACCAGTATGACCAGGAATTGACTTGTTTCCAACTCCAAAATAAGAGATCAAGAACGAATTAACTTCCTTGCACGACACAAACTGCTGCCCATTAGGGCTGAATAATACCAAATTAGGGAAACTAGTATAAGAGCCAGGCAACCATCTAACTTAAAAATGCAAGATAAAAAATTAATAGTAGCTATCCCAAAATAGTTGATATTTTCTGCTATGAATTAATGAAACAATATACAACACATCTCCTGAGAAAAACAAATATAGAAAATTTGAATAACCTCCCACTCCCTTCTCCCAAAAAAAATGACAAATCAAAAATGGGTATCAAATGCACCAACTTCCGGCAATCAGTTTACTCTTTGAGTTATGTCCAAGGATTAAAATTTCACTAATATTTCCAACATATCGGCCGAAATTTCGAAAAAAATCATGTAACCGACAAGCAAAAGGGGCGTCAAGGTATATATCATATATGTACTGACTTTCCACAAAAATTCAGTGGTTTTGGTTGGATATCAATTCTTTGGTTGAATATCTCCCAAATTTCAGAGGTTTTGATGGAAATATCAGTTAAATTTTGGTGGAATTTCAAAACCCAAATTGCCCAGAGGCAAGGAAGCGGAGACGGTGGGGCAAGTTGAGGGCAGTCCAGAGGAGGATGAAGAAGAAACAAAACTAAAAAATTAAAACCCTGGACGAAACAAAGTCGTTTTGTTTTAAAAGGTAGAAATGTATTGAAAATTGAATCATTATGGCTGGAATCAATTTCCAATGGTTGTTCAATCATTAAATTAGCAAACCCTGATCCAAATTAATAGAAACAAATTCAAATTGCTTTTTTGTTTTGTTTGAACAGATTTAAATCACTTAGAAATATTAGAATATTTATATGTAATGTAGAGGATGCATTTTGAAGAGTTTATGTACTAGTATTTTTATTCCAGGCCACACCCCTCTTTGTCCCAGGCCATCGAATTGAATTAATCAAACGAACAACGGACATGATTAGCCAAGGGTGTGTAGGAAGCTATAAAACGTGTGTTTATCATTTCCCCTAGCATATGTAGTTTTAATTATTGTGCTTTATTTTGTAGTTAGATTTTATTGTACTCTTTCCTAGACCGAATTTCCTTCTTTAGGAGGATTTTTATGGCAAGGTGTTCACGACGCTGCTTTGTACTTTATCTTTGTAACCATCATTTTATATGTTAAGTGAACATATTATTAGTTTGTTTTGGAGTTTGTAAAGGCTCACATATAATTTAAATTTTTATAGCTACTCTTTTTTCATTTTATTCTTTTTTACCACTGTTTCTATCTGCATCGATATACCTTTCCACATCTCTCTCTATTCGGGCAACCAAAGTCGAAACTTAAATCCTTGGTTACGTGCACCCTAAAATTAGCAAGAAAAAGCAAAGATAAACCGATAATAGATGAACATTATTTGTTTGCAATGTTAATGCAAATGAATTCTAACTTGTATGACCCCAAAACTTTGTATTAGCAATGTACACCGAAATAACATTTAAATTTCATAAACTTAAACTCAAGCAGTTTCATTGACAATGAGAGAACTACCTTATGTATCGTTTACAGAAGAGCCGAACTAGGCCTCCATTCCTCTTGAGAGATAGCAAAATCTTCCAATGCATCGGCAACACGTCACCAAGCTCACCCGCAGGCACAATCTTCCTCTTCTTCCTAGCGCTCGACCACTGCCCCTCCAACCCTCCCAGAAACCCTAACAACTGCGCCTGCGTCTCCATCCCCTCCGTCCTCCTTCTCAACTCCTCCCCAAACAAACCGTCCGCATTCTCCACCGCAGCCAAGTCCACAACAACTCCATTTCCGTTCATCATCACCATCTCAGCCTCCTCCACCTTCACTTTCCCTTCCTTGACCGTCACCTTCTTCTCACGCTTAGCCACCGAAACCACTCTGTTCTCATCTTTCCGCGGCCGGCCTCGCTTCCGGCTGCCCTCACTGCTCTGAACAACAATCCCGGGCGGCGTATTGTCACCGCCACGCATCTTCATCGAAACATCAGCGTTGACGCTCGGGTAAGATATAATGGCATTGTGATCCTTACGCGGGCGGCCTCTCTTCCTCTTCGTACTGACATCGACGGAGAGTCCAGCCGGGAAGTTTTCCACGAAGGGGCCGGGCGTGGCGTCATATTGGGCGAGGCGGACGGGGACAGGGACGAGTACGTCGTCGTTTTCGTTTGGGGCTTTTTCTGAGGGAAAAAGCTGTTTCAAGAGAGCGATAATCTGGAGGGTTTCGGAGTCTAGGGGGTGGAAATGGGGAATCGTTTTCTGCGATTTGGGGTTTGGGATTGGGAATTGGGAGTTACGAGGAGCGAGGCGGAGGCGGGAGTAGGTCTGCTTGCGACTGCCGGCGGATTCATTGAAGACGGAACGGTCGATTTTGGGGATCAATACGTCATCGTCGAAGCGGCGGGTGGGGTGGGATTGGGAGGAGGAGGAGGAGGAGGAGATGAGGGAGAGAGAGTAGAGGTCTGATTGAGAGAGGAGGCCGAGGTCAATGAGAGGGAGGGATTCAAGGTAGAGGTGGTTAGGGTTAGGGTTGTGGTGGTCGACGGCGGGCGGGAAGGCCATGGCATTGAACTGTGAGAGGAAGAAAGAGAAATTTGGGAGGAGAAGAAACGAAAAAGTAGACGAGGGTGGATGATAAACGACGAGGCGTTTCGGTATCCGACTTTTGATTGACTGGCGCGCAGTGTTGTTTGACTTCTATGGGAACCCGACTTCCGACACGTGTGTTAGTTGCGTTTGTGTACACATCAACTTTCCATGAAACGTGCTCACAGTTACTAATGAATAATGTTAGTGAGATTAAGAAACAAGTACGTTATCGATACTTAATTAATGAATTTTTTTAGTTTGCAAATTTCGTAAAAATTGTTCTCTCGAACATTGCCTCTACTAAAACGTTCTGATGCCATGATATATTGTCACATCGAGAAAATTACTTACACATTATATCTATTGGTGGACTAAGGTCCCACATGTCAGTTTACTTATTTTATATAAATTATTCTCGAGTACTGGCCTGATCAGGTTTTTGAGTATTATGTCCAAGTTTATGAAACATTTGCCATATTTAATGGACATTTTAAATGAGCTTGTCACACAAACGCAACTAACACGCGTCTGTTTGTGGCTCGGTTTGTGGTTTGAGCCAAGAGCATCTTTAATGGACATTTTAAATGAGCTTTTAGCTAAATCTTTCTTGAATGGTAGATGGTTGTCCAATGCTCCCGTTTCAAAAACAAAATTACTACTGTTTGACAAAAATAAAACTCCAAGTATGATCTCTATCCGCCAGATATAATAGGGATTTCTCTAAGAGCTCCTATATTTAGGGAGGATTGAGCTATTAGTAACTCTCTGTAATTAATGCTCCATTTTCTAATAGTAGTTTGAACAACATAGTTAATTCATAGGTTTTTTTTAACAAACACTATTATCTACACTATAAGGAGCGGGATGCGCTTGGCCTCACAATGGGATTTCAAATTAGCTTTTGACGAGAATCGAATCTAAGACCTCTTGCTTACAAATGAAGAGGAATACCATTAGACCATAGTACTACGTGGCAATTAATTCATATGTTTGTTCTCAAACATTAAACTGAATTCATTAATGATCAAATACGGACATATGTGTTAACACTAGCAACTAATAAATTGAAAATCCAAGCGGGTTCTAAGTCGTCACATAGAAAAACACCTTACTCTCTAATGACAAAAGCAACCACTGAATGTGTCCGCCTTATTACAAGCTGGAGGGAAAGTACAAAATTTTGCTGGCTCCGAATCAGAACTAAGATGCAAATATCGTGGATAATCCCTTCCACATGCATCCATTTGATCTTCCCTATCGTCACTATCCAAAATCTCTTTAGTATCTGATTCCATTGTTGGATGTTAGACTCTAATCCAACGGCTAATAGGTCAATATAATTAATAAGGATTGATGTGGATGTAAGTGCGATCAAAGTTTAGTTATAAGCTATAACTTGGACTCCAAGTAAAGGTATATAATCTTGTTATAATTGGAAAATAAGGGCTCATGATACTATCCTATTTGGATTGAGATTTGGTAGATTGTATCCTTGTACAATAAGGGATTCTAATGCATGATAATGGGAATGTGCACTAAGGTTGTAGTAGTATAAATACCAAAGGAAGGTCCCTGCATACACCACCGAAACACATACTGCATACACCACCAAAACACATACTTAGAGAACTCCCCATAGGTTCGAGTAATATAGTGGTAGTGAGTGTGCAGAAGACCTTCTTTCCAGTTCAAAGTGTTCGAGAATGCTTGTTGCAGCTTCAGTGCTCGCTGTGCTTGGAAAGATGTCTTCACAAGGTTAGTACAATGGTGTTTTAATCTTGCATGAACGTTTTAAGTCTAACAATTGGTATCAAAGCCAATGTTTGTGTGATTAAAATCCATAAAGAGCTAACGAACATGAGATCATGCATGCAATATGAATGAACTAATATTTCTTCAAGTTTTGATCCTATTTTCTTTTCCGTCGCTATATTTAATGCTTGCATGCATACGTATATGTACAAATTGAGAGATGTTATCCCTACATATTTATATGAATCTCAACTGAGTATAGAACCAAGTAATATACATATAAGACAACAAACAAGTGATATGATTACTTCTTGTATCATGCTGGTATTCACAGAAACCCTAAAATTGTCTACCATGCATAACTGGTGTAAGAACTAATTTTTGGCCTATTAAAACTCATAAATTGTTTGCTTCAGAAGTCTTGATTGTTAAGCGTGTTTAATGATTGAAAGTTTTAAGGTTCATAGCATGTTGAAAGTTATAACATGATCAATGTTTTTTGAGATATAATTGCATGAATGAAACACAACAAATTCGTTTCAATCATTCAAGAACTGCTAAAAATTCAAGGTTTAATTGATCAGCTTGTATCAGTAGCCATAACAATGAGGTTATATCCCCAAATAAAGGTGTGACTAATCGATATTGGTTCGGTTACTGATAGCTCGATGTGAACATATAAGGTGCATGAGCTGTGAAAGTTAATTGCCAAATAAAGGTGGATGGCTTTCATGTTGTATCATTACTTATGCAACTTATATATTTTGCACTGATACTGATTAAACTTGAAAAACCAAACAAAGGTTGAGTTGTTTCAGTTATACAGAATATAGAGTCTTGAATGCTCATTTTTGTTTGAAAATCTTTTAGTAATTAGCTCCCTGAATTCAATTCAAACACTCAATGGAACCAACTATAAGAAGTGGAGGTAAGATATTGAAATAAATCTAGGGCTCATGGATTTCCATGTAGCTCTCAGAGAGAATGAACCAGCCAAGCCTGCTGATGATGCAACTATAGAAAAGAAGAATGAATATGAAAAGTGGGTTAAGGCTAACAGAATGGCGCTACTGGTAATCAAAAGGTTAATGTCTGATCTGGTTTGAGGGGCAATCACTGAGTCAGATAATGCTAAGGCATATTTTGACACCATCTAAGCCAAGTTTAAGGAATCTGAGAAGGCTGAAACTGGGACACTCATGAACACCCTTATAACCACTAAGTACCTTGGTGGTGATGTGAGAGAGCACATTATTTCAATGGTTGATGCAGCTTCAAAACTTAATGCACGTAACATTAAGATAGATGATCCCTTTCTAGTTCATCTCGCCCTAAATTCCTTACCCCCTAAGTACTCCCAGTTGAAGAGTACTTACATAGCTCAGAAAGAAAAATGGGACTTGGACGAGCTGATTGCCATTTATGTGCATAAAGAGCAAAATATTCGACAAGATAAGGGGAAGAAACAAGTCAATGCAGTGCAGAATGTTAACCCTGGAAATGCTCCAAATGAGAAAGACAATCTTCCACAAAAAAAAAAAAAACAATAAAATGGCTGCAAAAAGGTCAATAGGGGCAATAACCACCTTAGAGTGCATAAGGGTGTTGGAATAAAATGTTTCTTCTGCAAAAAAGTGGGACATCAGAACATCAGAAGAACGATTGTACTAGGTATAAACGTTGGAAGGAAAACAAGGAAAGCAAGAAAAACAAAGGTATGGTGCATAAAATTTCAGTTTGTTTTGAATCAAATTTGGTTGAGATATCTTACGATACATGGCTTGATATTGGTGCTACAACTCATGTAACAAACTCATTGCAAAGGTACATTAGTAAGAGGGTGTCAAACAAGGATGAGATGTCAGTGTTCGTGGCCAATGGAGCTAGAGTTGCAGTAGAGTTCATTGGAGTAGTTAGGCTTTAATTATTTTCTGGTTTTTTGCTAGATTTGGTTGATGTTGCTTATTTACCTTCCATGAGAAGGAATTGAGTTTCAGTTAGTAGGCTTGATAAATCAAAGTTTAAGTTTGATATTAATGAGATTGGTTTTTCAATATTTCAAAGTTCTGAGCTAATTGGTGATGAAGTGCTAACTAGTGATATGTTCAAGCTTAACTGCAATATACCAATGAGTGTGGTTAACACAATAGGGCACAAACAAACACTGACAAATGACACCTCATCCAAGTTATGGCACAAGAGATTAGGGCATATATCTAGAGAGAGAATGCAAAGATTGACTAGAGAACAAATCCTGCCATCACTGAACTATGGTGATTTCGAAATTTTCCACTAGCTGCATTAAGGGAAAATTGATAAACAAGAAAAAGAAAGGTTCAACTATAAGTACCAAGCTACTAGAACTGATCCACACAGACATTTGTGGTCCCTTCCCAACACAAACACATGATGGCTACAAGTATTTCATCACATTCACAGATAACTTTTATAGGTTTGGGTATGTATACTTGTTGACTGAGAAATCTTCTGCCTTTGCAGCTTTCAAAATTTATAAAGCAGAAGTAGAGAATCAACTAGACTACAAAATCAAGGTGGTAAGATCTGATAGGGGTGGAGAGTACGATAGAATATTTAGAGAATCTGGTAGACAGCCTGGTCCATTTGCATTGTTTCTGCAAGAGCATGGAATTGTTGCTCAATACACCAATCATGGTACCCCTAAGCAAAATGGAGTTAGTGAAATAAGAAATAGAACATTGATTGAAATGGTAAGAAGCATGGTGAGTAATTTGAAGCTACCTACTTTTCTTTGTGGAGAAGCAATCAAAACTACAAACTACTTGTTGAATAGGGTCCCTAGCAAGTCTATTCCCATGACACCCTTCGAGTTGTGTACTAACAGAAAACTAATGTTGAATCGCTTGAGAATTTGGGGATGCACAACAGAAGCAGGAATATACAATCCAATGGAGAATAAGCTAAACCCTAAAACAATTACATGTTTTTTTTGTAGAGTATCTAGAAAGAACTAAAGGTTACAGGTTTTATTGCCCCAATCATACCTCGAGATTCATTGAAACTGGGAGAGCCAAGTTCATTGAAGAAGTTATTGATGATCATTGGGAAGAGAATCTTGACTAGAATGAAGAGACCATAGCAATGCAAGATGAAAACCTAGGTGAAGGTTCTAAAAGACACTAGACGGACGCCTAGGTGGGTTAGGTGGATTTAAGTAAATCTATTATATTTCGTGTAAATAAATATTTGCATATATTTTAAATATATATAATTTATTCATAAACTACAAAATAGAATGAGATATATATTATGAAGTGTTGAAACATAACGAAAACATGGGGAACAAGGATATAATGTGTGTTCATTTAAGTATGCAACAAGTCTCTTACAATTTATTGAAAAAAATAAAATGCAAAATGAAAGTTATCTATTTTCTATTTAACTGTGTCACATCTCAGTCTGCATAGCAAGATATTGTCCGCTTTGGGCCATGCCCTCACGAATTTGTTCTTGGGTTTCGGCACGAGAACTTCCCAGGGGGTCACCCATCCTAGGACTGCTCTCACCCAAACTCACTTAACTTCAAAGTTCTTATAGGATCCGAAGCCAGTGAGTTCCCAAAATGCGTCTTGCAAATGGGAGGTGAACATGTACATATAAGGCATAAAGGATCCTCTCCCCTAGGCGATGTGGGACACTACAAACTGAGTCGCGACCTAGGCGATCTAGACGGCCTTTCTTAATTTTCAAACGGCTAGACATTAATCGAGGCGGTGGCCAGCCGCCTAGCGCCTAGGCAGGGCCTAGGCAGCGTTAGGCGGAGATTTTTAGAACAGTTGTGACAGATGAAGTTGTTGTACCAATTACAGTGCAAAATGAACAAGTTAAAGAACAAACATAAGCTACTCAACAAGAAGAAATGGTTGCAGAAGAACCTGTGCAGTTGAACAACACACCAGTCATTCAAGAAAAGCACATTGAGCATGTGCAAATGGAAACCAGAAGATCCACCCGTGCAAGAAAGCCTGCAATCTCAGATGATTTTCTTGTGTATCTGCAAAAAGCTGAGTTTAACAGTCAAGAAAAAGATCCATTGAACTTCAAGACAACAATTGAGAGTCTAAATAATGCAAATTATAGGAGTTGGTTGAGCTTCCACAATGATGTAAACTAATAGGTTGCAAGTGGGTTTACAAGACCAAGAGAGACTCAAATGGTGATATTGAAAAATACAAAGCTAGACTTGTAGCAAAAGGTTATACTCAACAAGAAGGAGTTGATTATAATGAAACATTCTTTCCAGTCTCTACAAAAGATTGTTTTAGAGTGATCATGGCACTAGTGGCTCACTTCAATTTATTTCTGCATCAAATGGATGTTAAGATTGTATTCTTGAATGGAAATCTTGAAGAAAAGATCTACATGAAGCAACCAGAGGGTTTGTCATTCAAGAAGGGAGAGAGAATTTGGTCTGTAAACTAAACAAGTCCATTTATAGATTGAAAGAGGCCTCGAGACAATGGTATTTGAAGTTTGATGAGGTTGTTTCACCACATGGTTTCGAATAGAGCCCTAGTGATGAATGTGTTTACATGAAAAGGAATGTAAACTATTTTATTTTTCTCATTCTTTACGTAGATGACATATTACTAGCATGCAATATTGCATCATTGCTGAGTGACACCAAGAAATTTTTGTCAAAACACTTTGAGATAAAAGATATGGGAGAGGCAGCTTTTGTTCTTGGGATTTAGATCACAAGGGATCGAAGTAAAGGGCTACTTGGTTTATCACATAGAGAATATACTGAAAAGGTTCTTAAAAGGTTCAATATGGAATACTCGAATGGTTGTGATGTTCCAATGACAAAATGAGAAAAGCTCAGTAAGGATCAGTGCCCCATGACTGAGTTTGAGAGGAAAGAAATGGCTAGCAAGCCTTGTGCTTCTCTTGTTGGGAGTCTCATGTATGCACAGGTATGTACCAGACTTGATATTGCATATGCCATTAGCATACTGGGAAGGTTTCAGTTTAACCATGGTAATGCACACTAGATAGGTGCCAAGAAAGTTTTAAGATACTTGCAGAGAACTAAAGAGTATCAGCTGGTATACAAAAGGGATTCAAGACTTGAACTAGTAGGCTATAGCGACTTAGATTTTCCAGGCTGCCTTAATTCACTTAAATCAACTTCAGGTTATATTTTTACGTTGGCAAATGGGGCAGTGTCATGGAAAAGTGTGAAACAAGATATTGTTGCCACTTCAACCAAGCTGAGTTTGCAGCGTGTTATAAAGCTACATCATAAGCTATATGGCTGAGAAATTTCATTAGCAGTCTCAAGATTATGGATTCTATAGCAAAGCGTGTTCAGATTTGGTGTGATAATAAAGTTGTTGTCTTTTATTCTAAGAATAATAAGAGGTCTCCTGGAGCTAAGCACTTGAACACCAAATATGCGTTGACAAGGAAGAAAGTAAAGTTTGGAGAAATCAAGGTTGATTACATTGACACTCATGCAATGCTTGTTGATCCTCTCACTAAGGTATTACCAAATGTAGTTTTTCATAAGCATGCAGTCAATATGGGAGTGATTGCAACCCTAAATTTGTTGAACTAGTGGGAGTAATGATAATATGTATTTTAATTATGCATGTTAGTTAGTATCGTGACAGTTAGTATTGAATTTGGTTTTATGTTTTGCTAGTCGTTGCACTTGGTTGAATTGAAGGTTTAATAAAGGGATGTTATTTCAGTAATTCATTACATTGTTTCAATGTAGTTTTAATTCACGTTTTCTATTTGAAATAAAGGTTGCTGAAAGGTTGAAGGAAACTAATGTGTTTTTCGATGGAATAATACAACAACAAAAGGTTATTAGTTGCAGTTGGTTATGTCATAAGATTGCTTAGTATATGAACTGAGTTTTCACGAAAATATATATGAGCTATCCTCATAGCTTAAGAGCTTCATAGGAAGCATTAGACAGTCAGGTATAAAACTGATTAAGTGGACCTGGAAGTGCTAGAGTCGATGTTTTTGACTCATGGTTTTGTAACTCACTTCTGTACCAAGTCTTTGATTGATTACTTCATGTAAGTAAAGACCTTATTCAATGATTATAAGTGCTCATGAACACTTGTTTAAGTTCATAGTCTCTGATAGTTCTGAATGAGTAACCTTTGCTTGACAGAAGTATGCAAGAAGCTTAATAGCTTAACTGAATCCATTGGCCAATAAAGAATCATGCTTACAGATTCGTTAAAGTTTTTGCTTGAATTAACTAATTGACCTGGTGGGATAATGTTGGATGTTAGACTCTAATCCAACGGTTAATAGGTCAATATAGTTAATAAGGATTGATGTGGAATGTAAGTGCGATTAGGGTTTAGTTATAAGCTATAACTTAGACTCCAAGTAAAGGTATATAATCCGATTATAATTGGAGACTAAGGGCTCTTGATAATATCATATTTAGATTGAGATTTGGTAGATTGTATCCTTGTACAATAAGGGATTCTAGTGCATGATTATGGGAATGTGCACTAGGGTTGTAGTAGTATAAATACCAAGGGAATGTCCCTGCATACACCACCGAAACACATACTTAGAGAACTCCCTATAGGTTCAGTAATACAGTGGTGGTGAGTGTGTAGAAGACCTTCTTTCCAGTTCAAAGTGTTCGAGAGTGCTTGTTGCAGCTTTAGTGCTCACTGTGCTTGGAAAGATGTCTTCACAAGGTTAGTACAAATTTAAGTCTAACATCCATCTCCACCTTTATAAACTGCTAATCTAAGCAAGCAGTAAGTTTTGCTCGAATAACCTTCGCATCTGTCATGGTGACTCTCCAATCTATAAATTATGGTTGGAGTTGCACTTTTTTTTATAGAGCTTTTAAAATAACTTTTGGTAATTTTTAGCTAAAATTTAGCTATAAAATAAAAGCATGATCGGAGATGCTCTAATGACTAGAGCGATAGTGTTGGTGGGTTATATATTTATTCTTAAAGGGGAATCAATAGGAATCAAACGCACACCAGGGTACATATTTCAATTTTATTCCAATATTTATTATGTTTTATCAAATCATTCTCTTTAGCGTTCTTCTTAGCAAAAAAAAAAATATCTCTAAAAGGGTTAAGGGAGTTGTATTCAATTAGGAATTTAAAAGATTTTAAAACAGTTAACAAATTTAAGGGTATTCAAAAAAAGATTTTAAATGAATCCATGAAAGTCCATGAGTATTTAATCAAAATGTTAAAGGAGTTTATAAAATTCCATAGAAATATGGATGTATTCAATCAAAATTCTAAAGGAGTCAATAAACTCCATGTGTATTCAATTAGGAATTTAATTTTAAAGTATTTTAAAAAAAATAAGGATTTTGATGGATGTGGATTTTATAGTGAATTTTAGGCTTTAGGAAATCAGGTCTCTTCATTAATATTTTGAGTGAATTAACATGTAAGGGGTGTATTCAATTGGAATTTTGTCGGATTTTAATGGATTTATAAATCCATGGATTTTGATGGAGTTTAATTAATTTGTGAAGATTCTATGTAAAATTTTGATTCAATTTTCTCGAAATCTTAGGGGGAGAGGTGAGATTTGTAAATACTTAAAATATACTATGAAATCTCTCTAATTCCCTCGAATTCTTCAAATTTTTAAAATCTTTAAAATCAATTCAGAATTGTATACACCTGGAATGTTATAAACTTCTTTAAAATCCTAATTGAATACAAGGACTTATAAAGATTTTAATGAACTATCTTAAAGTACACTTTGAATTTCAAAGTTTAACTTAAAATCCTGATTAAATACCCCTAGATTCATTGAAAGAATTAAAATCCCTCAAAATCCCAATTGAATAACGACTTAGTAGTCTATGAAACTCCACTTAAATTCCATCAAATTTTTAAGAACCTACAAAATTTCAATTGAATATAGATTTTTCTGTTTCAATTTTTATTAAAAAGACACATGTATAGGACTATAAAATATATAACATAACCAAAATTTTCTAAAGTAAATATCTGGTGGCATCACTTGCACACCTTTTGTGACAGCCCGTCCCGAAATTTATTATGTTTTATTTTCGTTGAAGTGAAATGACGTAAGTACACTTGAGCGTTGGTTGGTGTTTGCAAATTTGGGCTAAGAAAATTGGTCCAATTATAGTTTTTCCCACATTTTTGGACCCAATTGCATGTTAGGGTTTGTTAGGTTAGTAGTTAGTGGCCAATGGGGGTTAGTTTTGTTTTGGGCTTGCCCAATCCGATTGAAGGTTTTCATGCACCCACACGTGCACACACACACACACACACACACATAGAAACCAACATCATCAGTATCTCTCTCTCTCTCTCTCTTCATTCTCGAACCCTCTCTCTCTCCATATAGTTTGTACGGACACTTCCGTTGACCTTTAAAACACCACAGATCGAAGGTTTGGGAACTATCTTCGAGTTCCTTGTGAGGTTTTGAGCGCAACCATACCACTTGTGGGAAGTGGAACCTTCGAAAACACGAGAACCCGAGAGCTCAGACGAGGATATTGTTGCTCCGTCGTGATCGTGCCCTTTTCATGAAGTTTTAAGGTCTGTTAAGGTATCTATTCGATTTTTCTAGCATTTTAGAGTGATTTTGGAGTACTTTAAACGTCGGGTTAGGTTAATTCGTGAAATTGCAGAGGTGACCGGAATTGTCGAGGTTTCCCGGCGAGTTTTCCGTTGGTTTTAGAGCCTAAAAGTGGTAAGGTTTTGTTATACTCATCTTCAGCTTCATTTTAGTAAAAATTTCATGAAAATTGGTGAAGAAATGAGCGAGAAAATAGGTTTAGAAGTTTTTCCATAAACCGGTAATAACAGAGGTCATCAACGCCGGAATCCGGCGACTCACCAGAGAAGACAACGAATATTCCGTCAACTTTGACAGAATATTGCTAACGAAGGTGAACAGCGTTAGTTAAAAGTAACGGTATATTCTATATTTTAATGGAATATTCCCTAACGCCGTTAGGGATTCCGTCCCCTGTGCCAGACATGTGCATACACGTGGCCGCGCGTGAGGGCACTTGTGAGGTCAGAAATTTTTTCTAAAAATATGGGGATGCTCGTGGGGTTGAGTAGGTCATGTTGGTATATTCAAACACCTCAATTGAGCAATGTATGAGAAGTTATTACCTAGTTTTGGTTATGTGCTTTTAATTAACGTTAAAATAGTTGTTTCGCATATAGGGGAGACATACCAGGAGGACGAGCGCGGTCAAGCGAGGCTCGGGGGCTACGACCCTTCTACATATCAGTGAGTGGGCATTTTGGTTTTCTATATATGTATATGCCTTGTGTTTTCCAAGAAAAGTAACATAATTGGTTATATGCTTTGAAATATTATGTTAAGTGTTTATACGTTAGATTATGTATTATTAGTTGCATATACTATGGTTGGTGCTGCGGACGTACATGTAAGTTAAGGTAGGTTTATAGTATTATTCTAAATGGTAGAGTTATGACATAATATATTTACGTTTTATGCAATTCCGACACTGTTGTACAGGTTGCAATAATTGGCAACTCTGGCACTGTCGTATAGATTGCCTATCAGCCATACAGGCCACATTAGGTGGATCCGGCTAAGCATAATTGATGAGTTTCAGCCGTTCAGGCCACATTAGGTGGATCTGGCTAAGTACACTTGATGAGCTGTAGATTCAGCCGTACAGGCCACCATAGGTGGATCCGGCTGTCATATTATTATTCTTCGTTCTATTTCATCTGGTTGCTTCAATTATTCATATAAGATTTACATGGCATGCATTTTTTAGACTTTGGATGGTGGAAATGATTTTTGGTATACATATGAGTTTATGTTTTCTATCTTCTGGATAATTATACAGGTTTTACAGTAAGGGGTTAGAACCTTTGAGGAAATGCAATGTTTTCGAAAAGCTTTATTTTTTGCCCACTCACACTTTCTGTTTTGCGCCCCTCCAGGTTCTAGGTAGGAGCGCTTGCTGGTGGCTTACAAGGACGAGACGGCAGTTCTGACAGTCTGTAGTTTATGTTGGACCTTCTTTCTGGTATTGTATAATTAGTATTTGTCTTGCTGGACTACACTTAGGCTACTTATGCTCTGATTGTAGGTTGTCACACTTAAACCTCATCACTTGCACTATAGTGTTCGCTTAAACTAAATTAGTTACTTTGGTTTTTATTTACTCGCATTTTTATTCTCGTATCACTTCCGCACTTTACACATGACTACGTCACCTTCACGTGATGGCAACACGCCTTGATTTTTGTCGGGGTGTGTCACCTTTGAAGTCGTCATGGAAATTGGGGATACAATATTGTATTTTTCATAAGTTATTGATTTTTATGGACATACAACCCTCCGTCTTTTTGTGGTTAGTTGTTATTCCTCATTTACTGTAAAGAAGAAAACTTGAAAAGGTAGATAAGATTAAAGAGGTCTCAGATTACTGGCTTTTTCACTTGAGTTGTAATTGTGGCATGTGAACGCTTTTTTTCCTATTCTAAATTTTCCCACTTGATTCTCTTCGAGATGTTTTTTTTTTTAATTTTTTTTTTTAATTTTTTTTTTTTTATCAAGTGCATTAGTGTACTATCTATAACTTGATGTTAACAACTCTAAATTGTATATCATTGAATGCTACGTGGTACTCTTAAAAAATTAGTTTCTTTGATCATTAAAAAGATTTTAAAATTTGGTAGATAGGATTGAAGACACTTAGGAATGTCTTTTGTTTTATCTTTGTTTATGTCTCGTGATAGTATTCGAGCAACACATTATATTAAAGACATTTTATGTCACGATTATCACGTTTGGGTTTCAGATAAACGATTTTAGGCTGCCTATCATTTTTTGATGTTTTGTGTCGGAGTTGTGCCCTAAATTCAATTTCTTAATATTGAATATTATGTAACAACTTCATATTAATTAAATAAGGGCAAGATTAATTCATTCATGATTTTGGCTTTATAGTATAGAGATAATGTACATTATGAATGAGTTCATAGGTTTTAAGGTGTGGAAGCAATATCCTAAACAAGATTAGGGCAGAAAAACTTTTATTCCATAGTCCTTAGTTGTTAAACAAAGTTCTTAGACATTTTGAAAGTCAACTGGACATTAACTATCTGGTAAGGCATGTGTATATTTTGTAAATATTAGTATGGTCTCGTACCTTGCAAGGCCCATTAGTGTGTTGCTTGGGTTCATGTGTATAAGTAGGGAGATGTATGAATGCGCAATAAGGAATCTATCACCTTCTGGTAATTGTTCAGTGACAGGAAATATCCCTCGAAGCCACTTGAAGATCCATCTCAAAGATCTTCGACTAAAGTACTTATTGTTGATGCACTAAACTGTGTTGACTTTTGAACAACATAAAGTGTCAAGGTGTGACCTTCGCAAGCTTGCTATGATCACCAAATGAAGGTAATATGTAAAGAAATAGAGATAGGGAAACAAACACAAGATGTACGTGGTTCACCCTAAGTTGGGCTATGTCCATGAGGGTAGAGGAGTTCTAATTAATAATAGAGTTCAAATGATACCAAGGGTTAAATATAGTCATTAATAGTGGGTACTAATGATGCGCTGAGTAGAATAAGATCATTAGGGATTAATTGTGGAAGAATGATCTCATTTTACGGTTGAGCAATGTCCCTTATTTTCTTTTGCGGGCAATGTGTGACTCTAGGAGTTTGTTGTTGTGTTGACTGATGAAGCAATATTAGAAAATGCAAAAATAATACAAGAATTTCAATGATAATAATCATAATGAAAATAACAGCATAAATTGTATACAAGATTAATACAAACAACAGAGAAAGTAAGAAATAATGACAAACTTGGAGATTGGGTCTTGCATAAATACAATGTCCTAAAGACAGAATTAAGCCCCTACTCTTGTGCTTGTAGTTCTGTAGGTGTCCGTCTCTCAAGATTCAACAATCTATGATCCCAAGTCAAAGCATTTCTGTCTTTGAACTCTGACGAACCCAATATATTTCGTAACCCCAAGATACGACTCGAAATTTGACAAATGAAGAATAAGAGAAATAGAGTGAGGAAACCTTATTTCTCAAGAGTAGAAATTAACTCTAATTTCTACCATATCATGAAAATGATTTCATAGGATTATATAGAACCCAAATACTACTTATTAAAAAGATGTAACTTTCAATCTAAAAGTAGACACCATTTTACTAACATGCACCTATTGAATTCAAACTAACTCACCGTTACAATTTTCCATTCAAATGTTAAATTACATATAATAATTAACATTATAATATATAATTTTCAACATTGACATGTGTCACATTGTGGCTGATCTCGTGATTAGAAACGAACTCATGTGCTTCGGCATGGGTGTCTCAGCACGTACTCTTTAATGGGGTCTTCAAAGATATTTAGTTGACCGGTGCTCGGTAGTTTCAGAATTAGTAAAGTATGGTATGAACAATTGTTGATCAAGATATGTTTGTAAGAATTGCTTCAACATCTCATATCATGGTGATAAAAAATATCTATATCTGATTTGTCACTTTTCCTATCATATAAATCTTGATCGGGATATGAAAGATAGAAGAACTAAGTTGCATTGTAACTACAATCAAGGTTTAAAAGAGTATCATGATTTTTTCATGAATACTTCCATCTAATGCTAGTAGTCATGGCATATTGTTAGGTGTTGCTCATGACTTGTGTAATTAAATTAATTTCATTGTCGACTTTAGTTAGAACCTAAGAGGTTACACGCCTATTATAGTACTAACGGCATTATATGATATGATGATTAAAATATAATTAATTATTAATAATATTGAATTAAATATTTGGGCCTATTGGACTTGGTTTTAATTAAAATAAGCTTTGAGTTTTAGTTAACTAAAACATATCCAAGTCTCAAGCCCGAGTGGGCTAGTAGGAATACACTTGGTGCAAAGATGAAGTCTATTCGGCGTCAAGCCAGCTAAAGGTGCAGCTAGGATATTCTAAATACCCATCGTTCTCTTCTATGTCCCAAATTATTATATTTATACCTTACATCATGTTTGAATGAGAGAATAAAACTTAAAATTTGAATAAAAGTCATAATTTATAAATTAATATGCACCAATTCTCTTTTTTGGATTCATAAATATAGAAATATAGAAATTCCATCAGGAAAAAAACTTGGAATTGAGACCTCCAATTCCTAAGTTTAAATTCAATGTAAATAGTTGTCATTTCCCAATTTCTATGATTGAGAGTTTAAAAATAACAAATTTTGTATTCATATTCATTGTTCTTTTAGGTTAACTAAACAAGAAAATTCACAAATTCTAGAAAATAAAATCTCGTCATTTTAATTTCCATCATTTTAAAATTTCTTAGTGATGAAAAAGAGAGAAAAACTTCATATTCATTTTTCCTAGTGTGCCTAAGAGATTTCCAAGTGAGGGATCTTGATAGCACAATTGAACTCCACCTTTTGTCGTTGGTGTATCAGTCTGGATACTTTTGCATTATCAATATGCCTAAACCCAATAATTTGAATATAATATCATATGAAGTCTTTAAGCGAAGGGATCATCTTTTTTTTTTTTTTTTTTAGAAAGGCGATTAGTTGTGGGGTCCACACCATATCGAATATTAACGATCTGAATTGTCCATTTTTCAAGTTGTACCTCATAGATCATCCTTACAAAATATTAGCCAAATCAAAAAAATTTAAGACATCTAATTGAGTTCAAAGAAATGAACGAATACTTTGTTATATAAAAAATAATGAAATTTGATCTTGATAATTAAATAGGCAAATGGTTTCGAATTGAATTAAATTTTTGCAAGGATTATCTATGAATCGAGACTAACAAAATAGACAGTTCGAATCATTGAAATACAATATGAAGTGAGCTCCATACCTAATCCCTATTTTTTCCCTTTTGTATAAAGGGCTGTAATATCATATTCCACATTAAAAAAAAAAAAAATTTGGAAGACGGGAGCTTCTGTTTGTCCCAAAAATATCCCTTCACCCTCCCCACAAACTTTTAGAGTTGTTGGTCTCAAAATTGGTCTTGCCCACAAGTCAAAGATTTTGGAATCTCTTGATCCTTCTGAGTGAGTGCGGGCGTGGCTGCCAACTTGAGGCCTAAGACCAAGCCTATAAAGAAGTGTTCGGGGATTTTAGTTGCGCTTGTAATTGACATATTAAACATCATTAGGGCTGATGTGATGGCTCTGGCAATCCTAACCATGAAATTAAAAGAATGATGGCATGGTAGCGTGAGATTTCTGCATGCTTCATGTGCCCGTCATGGTCAACTAAGTTCCAAGCAGCTCGCTCATATCACATTCCCAAATTTAAAAGTCCTTATAGTCTCAACCAAATTGATGAATGGCTCCCTAGTCACTAGTGTTGCAGATACAATTTAGTGAAGTAATTAACTAAGGGTTTAAGAATATACTTTATTAATCATCATCGGATGACTAGTGGTTGGGATGAATTTCAGGCTCGTATTCCCCTTAACTCGTTCTGGGTTCGATTCCTACTGTTAGTGAATCATACGATAGTGGTCAAGGAAGGCTAAAATGTCTCTGTGAATCTTTTCAGCCTCCAAAAAAGTGGACTGCCTTAGAGAAGTCACCAGCCGGTTCCTTTTGTTAAGAAGAAAAAAGAGAGTACTTGATTATCCAATGTCATGGATAGGCATAGGAAATATAGTTGAGGATTCAGATAGTTACTTTTGAAGGGCTGGGAACAATGATATGGTTGACAATTGACCCATAGATAGGATCTCACTGGGCGATTATTCAATTTTATATTATTAAATTTTTATAATGACGATTGAGTTTGGAATCTCTTTCGCCATTGAAAAGATAAAAAATACCACAAAACTAAAATTTAGTTGGTTGATATATAATATGATGAAAACTGCTATGGTTAATCGGCCGCCCTCATAAGCAATATCTAACCTTTCATGCATGTGAAGTGGAGTTTTAATTGTAAATTTACCCGCATATGCCAAAAATGTGTGAACGGTAGGCTGTAACACAATTTAATCTTGAATGGAGCAAATAGGAAGGGCAATCAAGGTGGAACACCTCTAAGAGTCACTTATCTGAGTGAAACATAGGGGGTTCAAATCATTGACTAACACGTGATTATAAATTTAATTTTTATTAATTTTATTGTCATAAACTTAATATATATCAAACAATGATTGGAGTAATAAAAATATCACACTTATTTTAAGTGCAGAAAATTTTATCTCGACAACAAAGAACATTCCTAAATATGATGTCCTTCTCATAAATAAGACTTCCTTGACTAATTTCTGTTGAATCCCACATCGGCCATACAAAAAGAAAAGTAATAGTTTAAATATCTTAACCCAACACTAACTAACACCGAGGCCTTTTGTTATAAAAGGCCACATCTGACGGATTGTGCAGGTGGTAATTACCAAGTTGGGGACAGTATCGGTGTTGTTGGAAGTGGGCCGTATGGCCCGTCTATCTGATATTTCTACATGGTATCAGAGCCAGGGAGCGGGCCCGTACTGTACTGACACGTGATGGGTGGGTCCCCTTGGCCCTGCGCGATGATGGTGGGTCCCTTGGCCCCGCGTGTAGGGTGAGTCCCCTTGGCTCCACGTGGTTGTCGATGTGTGGATCTCCCACGTGTGACCCACTAATTGGGTCTCACGTGAGGGGGCGTGTTGAATCCCACATCGGCCATACAAAAAGAAAAGTAATAGTTTAAATATCCTAACTCCACTCTAACTAACACCGAGGCATTTTGTTATAAAACCCCACACTTGACGGATTGTGCATGTGGTAATTACCAAGTTGGGGACAGTATCGGTGTTGTTGGAAGTGAGCCGTTATGGCCCATCTCTCTGATATTTCTATAATTTCAACGAAACAGGTCAGGATTAATATCAATCAGCTGTCGCTATAAAGTAGTTGCAATGTTAAAATGCAATCAACAATGTCCATACAAAATTGGGAGCTGAAGAGTGAGAACTTGGCGTAATTCGTATGGATACATTTAGAAAAAGAATATTATGATTAGTCATTTTGTATAACGAAACTCGGATAAAATACAATAGCTTTGACATACTAAGGTTTATAATTTAAGTGGTTATGACTTAGAGTTCTCTACCATCATTTGAATTTATTATTTTGCAAGGCTTTCGATTTCACTAGTGCAAGTCACTGCGCCCTGAGTAAATGTTATTTTTAAATACGAGGTAATATTCCTCACAAAATAATAGGTTTATAATTTCAGTGGTTAAGACTTAAGAGTATGATTCTCTGCCGTCAATTGACATTACGCGTGTTGTTCGCACATCAACAATCTTTTTTATACTATTTTGCAAGGCTTTCGATTTCTTTAGTGTAGGCAGCACTTGGTAGATGTTATTTCGATTTCTCTAGTGTAGGTTTTGCTCGCCCTCATTAATTCTTGTGCAACCTTATCCCTTTAAAAAAAAATTTGCCACTTGTTTGAAAAACCTACCATGGTTAGTTTGTGCATTTAATTATTTCTTATATAATGAAGGGATTTTTTTTTCTTTTTACATATGAAATAATTAAATGCATAAAATAGCCGTTGTTAGTCTTTTAAGTAGGGTTGGCATCTAAAAATAAATAAAAAATCCACTAAACCGCCCAAACTGCACCGACGGATTGGTTTGGTTTGAGTTTTTATTTTTTGTCTTTTAATTTTCGTTGATTTAACTTAATCATACCGACTTTAATCGGTTCTCAAAATTTTTAGGGTGCGGTTAACCGAACCGACCCGCATATATTTAATTTTATTTTTTAATCATAATTAATACATGTAATAACATAAATGGTTAGTTATTTACGAGTTACTGTGCTTCCACCACATGAAAATAAAACCTAATTAATTTAAGAGTCCCTTTGGAGAAGAACAGGGGAACCATTTGGAGAAGGCAACAGCTGCAACTTTGGTGCTCTCTTTTGGCTGCTTCATTTGTGCTTTCCTTTGAGCAATCACTCATATTGATGCTACGTTCTGTAGCTTTTGGAAAAGAAATTTGTTAGGTATTTTCGTCTTCACACAAATTGATAATCAATCCAAACTAACATGTCATTGTCGATTAACCGACTTGATCGGATTTAGACCCAATTTTGGTTTTGACCCAAAACCGACCCAAACCAACCCACGCCCACTCGTACTTTTAAGCACCACTACACAATTACATAAGGAGAAGATAGGTTGTTAAGGCTGTACCAAAGTTCAGGAGGGATGAAAAAAATTTATAATGAACCGGTGTATAGGATGCACCTCTGCATTGGACAATTGGATTTGTACTATTAAATTTTGACAATCTCAATCTAGTTGTTAAAACACCGATACATTGTAAGAAAACCCGCCAATTAGATATTTTATTTTCATTAACAATTGTTATTCTTGGTCCTATATTATATTGGAAGGGTTACATGATGTTACAGATAGTACCGTGTTCCATGCGCGTACGTATGTCCTCTTCTACAATCCTCCTCCTCCCTCTCCCTATTTCTAGTGTTTTCCTTTCCGTCTTGTGGCTTCAAGTAGTTGACAACCTGAAAACCACAACCACCACCTCTTTCTATGGACTCCTTAAAAGCTAAATCCTTCCTTTTTCCAGTTGAAAGGACCAAGGCGTTTTCTCTCTTCCCATTCCAAACAAGGGGTTGAGGCGTTGAAGGCTCCCGCGAAAGAGGACGAGAGTCGAACTCTTGACTGCGGGTGTGGAGGGTGAATGCGCTCCTCCACGCACCCTCTCTCTCTCTCTCACATGTGATGTTGGTGATCACAAACGAGAAGCCTTGAAAAATGATAAAAATGTTGCTTTGGTGTTGGGGAAACAAAGCAAATCAATCTATCTGGCAGGTAAACAAAAAATCTAACCTATAACTCTCATAAGCCACGATGTCCACGAATAATTGTGTCCCTAGAAAACGACTCGTGGTGGTTGTTTTCTGCAATAAAGTTCATATCTTTGATAGTTTTCTGGGGATTTGGGATTGTTTCTGAAGTGGGTTGGTGTTGGAGTTGTCTAATGTGTTCGATTTGTCTTTTGTTGTTTTGTGTGACAGAGGAGGACAATATAATCTCAAAGCTTCCACAGAGAAGCTGCAGCAGATACAACTCTGGCCGACGAATCAAACAAGTTTTCTGGAGCTGGGGCAGGCGTTGGTGCTCAGTTCTCTGGCTCTCAGCCCTGTTTCCGGTGCCCTCGATTACCGGTGTGGTGGCTTCCCGTTGATTATGGTTAACCCTTGATCCAACCATCACTCTATGTACAGCTGCAGCATTCAATCAGACCTTTGGGATTGGAATGTGAGCTCAGTTTTGAAGAAAACAGCAGGAAAATCCACGTACTGAAATTCGGGTTTCGGTCTATCTTTTAGGGTTCGGAGTTTTTCATATAAAAAATGGCAAAATTGAGTTGCTTTTCTGCAATTGTTAGGGGGAAGAAGAAGATAAGGTGAGAATCTTAATCTTTTCGGTTTCTTTCTCATAATGTGATGTGTTCGATTTGTGAATTGTGATGATCTGCTGATTTTTTTGTCACTTTTGTTTTCAATTTCAGGGAGATGAATCTACAAGAAGTGGTGAACTGGGCAAGGCAATTGAAACCCTGCACGTCAGCCTTCAACAGCAGCCTGTGAAATCGTTGGAGATAGATGGGAAATCGAAGCCGGAAACTTTAGGAGTCCTAATACCTTATGGTGTTGAGAAGAAGTACTCTTCCCCTCCTAGTGGCAACTCAAGGAGCCCGAAAAGTCCTATCGGGTGTGTTGAAGCAGCAGAAGCAACGGCTTATGAAGGGGAATATGAGCAAGAAGAGAGCCCCATAGCCAGGGGAAACTCTTTTAATTATCACTCTGATCTGCAACTAGATGAAGCCAATTCAGGTGAAGTGACTCCATCAAGGAAGTTGGACTTATCCGAACCTGATTCGAGCGCTCAAGGTGTTGATAGGGTTCAAAGTGGGCATCTTAGCGATCCCGGGGTTGGTAAGGCGGAGTTTTGGGCATCACCAAAGCTTACCAGATCATGCTCTAATTTGGAGACTCATAAGGAAGTGGTTAAAGAGACGTCCTCTAAGATGCCTGCTTTGAAGTCTCTGTCTTTCGAAGAACTGTAGGAAATGGCTGATAGTGTGAGGAAGGATGTCAATCCAGGCAGCCCTGGTTCTGTGTTAAGCCACTACAGTGCTGATAGAGTGATACTGAAGAAGCATTCTTCAAGCCAAGTTCTGCCTTCACGAAGTCGAAAATTGTGGTGGAAGCTGTTCATTTGGAGCCACAGGAACCTGCACAGAACACGGGATGCCAAACCAAAGACACTTAGTCCCATTTCTGTGAACAAGCAAGGAGGGTACTCTTCAGATACACTCGAACCAAATCGAGCTATGCAGTTTGGCAAGACAGAATCACCACTATCATATACTGGACAATCCTTGGACAATGGGAAGAACATTGTAGATGACAACAAGAGCTGGGGTGGTTTTCACATTGGTGCGTCGGACTTATGGCCTCAAAACCAGTGTGTTGCTTTCTCGACAGAACCCTCATCATCTTCAAGAGTGCAAGAGTGGGTGAAAGATCTCAGAATACAAACCTCCATTGAATATAATGACGATGACCACGAGGGAATTGTCTCCCCACAAACGCCACCCACTCCTAAGACTCCAAAGTCTCCCGTGACTCATGAGACCGCTAGATTGAAAAGCGCCACTTACTTTACCCGAGGTCCTGAAGAGGATACCTTACATGCTAATACTGTGATCCAGTCTCTAAATTCTTCCTCAACAGTGGCTCACATATCTAGTATGGGCATGAAAGCTATCCCCAACATTTCATGCTTCTGCAGTCTTCGGTCCGTCAACTTGTCGAACAACTTCATAGGTATGCTTTGGCAAAAAAGAAATAAACTGTAGAAGTTAATACTTAAACATATTGGTTTTTATAGCTAACCAAGTTGCTTGGCTATTTGTCCTCCTATTTTTGCAGCCAACATATCGCCAGGGTCGCTGCCGAAGAATCTTCACACACTCGACTTATCCAAAAACAAGCTCAGCACCATTGAAGGACTAAGAGACTTAACCCGATTGCGAGTACTTGATCTCAGTTACAACCGAATTTCTAGAATCGGACGTGGTAAGCTTAAATCCTTCTGATTTTCAACCCTCTAGTTCACATGAGAATACAAGCTTTCCCTAGTAAAATGTATCATCCCGGTCACTGACTCGGTGGATTTTCACGATGCCAGGGTTATCAAGCTGTAGTGTATTGAAAGAGCTATATCTTACCGGGAACAAGATTAGTGATGTTGAGGGCCTGCATAGGCTACTGAAGCTAACAGTTCTGGACTTGAGCTTCAACAAGATCACAACAACAAAGGCGCTGGGCCAGCTGGTGGCTAACTACAACTCACTGCAGGCAGTGAATCTATTGGGGAATCCAATCCAGAACAACATCGGCGATGAGCAACTACGCAAGACAGTTTGCAGTCTCCTCCCAAAGCTAGTGTACCTGAACAAGCAGTCCATCAAGCCACAAGGGCAAGGGGGTAGTCACAGACAGTGTTGCCAAAGCTGCACTCGGGAACAAAGGATGGAACCCTAGAAGAAAATTCGGCAAGAAGCTTAGCCAGAGAAGCGCATCGTTTAAAAATACTCATGCCTTGCCATCGAAGAAAAGCTCATCATTTCCTACCCAAGGGCACAACACCGGGGCAAGTGTTGTACAGCGAAACCTAAGCAAGACAAAGAGCATGGTCAGAGTGTCATCTGAACTCCCCTCTTCAACGCATTAGAATTTCCAAAGTTAGGGGACTCGCAAATATTTCGACATAAAATTTCTAGGTGTGTTTCCCTTGCCTGATGTTTTCGGTGTTTCTTCAAAAGTCTCTCGGGCTACAAAGGATCTGGTGGTTTTCATGTTTTAGTTTTCCATCGTTAATATATTCAGGCTGCTTTTTTGTCCCAATTACCAAATCTCGTTTAGCATGCGATCAGATATTCACAGGCTATATTTGAAACCAACACAGATGCAGCTACCTGAACCTACCACATGATACATCCAAAACAGCTAAAGAATTTGGAAAATGAATACCCGGTGCTGGAGGCCAATCTCTAGTACCTGGTAGGCTGGTTGTTTTCGATAGTTTGTTCATCTTTTGTTGATAGCAAATAATATCGACAATGTACCAAGCAGCTCTAGAAAGAGTTTTCGGATTTAAATGATGCAAGTTGGAAAAATCCCAAGCGGGGTGTTATTCCACATTCTGTTTGTGAGCAATTTAAGGGTTTATTTGGTATCCTATTTGAAAAAATTTATCATTTCTCAAAATATTTTTTAAGAACATTTCTTGAAAACAACTTTCTTTAAAATTTAGAAACTTGATTGGTTTGCAATTTAAAAATTTTAAATCTTACGACTTAAACTAGACAAAGAGATCTAAAAAGAAAGGGTTGCAGGATAGAGAGAAAGAGGAGAGAGAAGGAAAGAAAGTAAGAGATGACTAAAGGGAAGAGAAAGAAGAGAGAGGATCGGACGAGATAGAGAGGAAGAGGAGTGAGAGAAATAACCGAGAGAATGAAGATAGTGGATTGGAAAAGAGACGAAAAAGGTAAAAATAAAAGAGGAGAGAAAGAAGAAAAGAGAGACAGATTTGGAGTGAGAGTGGAGAAGGCATAAAAAAGAAAGGAGTGAGTTTAAGTTTAAAAACTCTAAAAACTCACTTTTTATATTTTTAGAGAATAGACTATATTTTTGAGTTAGTCTAAGTTCAGTTTTTGAAAATAATCCTACCAAACAAGTTTTTAAGACCTCAAAACTTGAAAATTATTTTTGAGTTTAAAAAGTTGAATTCAAGTATAGTAGCAAACAAGCCCTAAGTAGTCCTATGTTTTCAAAAGAATAAGAAATAAGAGAGAGAAACAGAGCAGGGGTTTGTTATTGGAAAGGTGTCAAATTCCTAATCTCTTATCCATCAGTTGCTCCAAACACCGAAATGGAATTTTTATAACCATTCCGTTCTAGGATAGTCCTGGAAATGAACTGAATACTTATTCCCACTCTAGCATTCCGAGCAACCAAACGAGGCCGTAAGATATAGGTAAACAGTTGAAGAACATTCACAAAGCTCGGCACATTATTGAGAGACAGCTCAGACTAACAGTTGGGAGATGATCATTTAGGCCAGCATTATTTATGTCCCACCAAAGAAAAATAATTGGGCCACAATTTGATGTGGAAAGAATTGCAGGAAAACATCGTGATCATAATGCTTGCAAACAAAAACAAATCTTCGGCGTAATCTTATGATGTATCAAATCTTTATGTAGGATTTGACTACTCGGTTGAAACAATTCATAAACACGTAATAATTTGACATATCATTGGAGATGCTCGGATAATTCATAAATACAACAATACCCCAATTACCTGAGGCTAGCATCCATGACAAAGCCCTGTTGGCTTCTGTTGTTTTCAGTCTCTTCAAGGTCCGAAGGGATACAAAAACCTGTTGACATGAATATTGTACATCTTTGGCTTCACTTGGCTAAGAGATTCCAACTGCCAATCAATGCTACACCTCTCTATGAAGCTCATTTTCACCAATCATATAGTACCTGAAATCTACGGTAGAACTTGACGGCTATTGAAGTAAATCCTTGTTCAGTAGTACCCGACTGCCCCAGTTCACATAATTCCCCGTTGAGCTTTTCGTATGATCAGTGATCACTGATCACTGATCACTTTAACTCTAGGTCCAGTTGATCAACAAGAAATGAAGACTCCTGCTGCAACTCAAAGCTAGGAGACGTAATTTTCGCACACCTTCATCTCAAAATGCCAATATATGGATTATCATTGATGATATATATATATATATATCCAAAAATCCACATAGTGCCCCAAGGTTCATATCACATGATTTCTCTTATGACTTCAAAAACCTAGAAACACAAGACACAGTCCTGTCAAGGACCAGCCAAGATAACTATGATGCATCTGAATTGCCGATTTTGTTGTAGCCCCAGGGTTCCTCAAGATTGCTACTCCTCCAGTACATTATACAACATAAAGTTTGGGCCTTTAACCAATTTTCCTTGAAGCTCAAGCAAAGAATGAACTCACTCAAATTTGCCTAAAACCCTCTCATCACCTCCATTGATCAACAAATCCCTGTTCCCTTTCCTTCATATCAGCATACTTGTACAACTTCTCATTGAAAACCACCTGCGGATCTTTCTCAATCAAAACCCCGTCTCGGTCATAAGCATCTTTCAAGAAAACAACCCAGTTCATCTCCGTCCCGGCCAGATAAAACGTTCTGGGCTGCTTCAACAGCATCTGATAAGTATGCTTGGTCAAGCTAAACTCCTCCTTGAACTCCACAACATGGTGTATGGAAGCCCTCTTCTCCAATGTCAAGCTCAAAAACTCATGCAACACTCCCACCCTGTACTTCTCCGCTTCCAGAGTCCAAAGGTCCAATCTTGATCCATCCGAATAAGGCGAAACCAACGGAAGCGAATTCAACATGTTCAATTTCCTCTCATCCTCTATCTCCAGGCCCAAATCCTTCCCATGCTTCACTGGAAACCGAAAAGCCCTCTTCACTCTCTCCTCATCCACCATAAACTCCCTCTCCAACGAGCTCACTGCCATCAACGGATCCCAATTCACTAATTCAAGCACTCTCTTCCCATCCTCCTCAACCACAATCCTGAAAAAATTAGGGTATTTCGAAACCCTGTCCCTAAAATCTTCAGGAATTCCGAAAATCGACCTGCAATGGTAGATTTTACTCAAGGGGATACGCTTGTTGGTGGACATCATGAGCAATTTACGAACCTTGTTGACTCGGTCCGATTCCATTGAGTCCATTATGACTCGCTCCTCTTCGAGCAGAGCTTCCATGAGGTCGGTGAATCCGATCCACATTTTGTTGTCGTCGTGGCGGTAGGTTTGGAAGATGAGGGGGTGGCGCTGGAGGGACCGGGCGACTTTTCGGCCGCGAGGGAAGCCGAGTTCGCGGTAGAGCTTGCCAGCGTCATCGAGGTGGAGGACGCGGTGGGGCTGCTTGGAAAGGAAGTCTTTTGATTTGGTGAGGAATCGGAAGTAGGCGTCGCGCTCGACAATGTGTTCGAAGTGGGGGATGAGGTTGGGTTGAGTCTGGACGAGCTTGGTTCGGGGGCTTTCGTCCTTCTTGCGCTTTTTTCTGAATTTTTTTGGGGTTTTGGTGATGAGAAAGGAGGTGGAGAACGGTGAGGTTTGGCGGAGGAGGAGGAGAGGGAGGAGGGAGGGCGGCGAGTGGTTAGGGTTTGGGAGGGGAGGTGAGGGTTTAGGGTTTAGGGTTTTGGAAATGAGGAGGCGCCAGAACGCCATGGATGCTTTACCAGCTCAACTGAGAATCCGAGACTTAAATCTTGTGGGCTAATAGCAAATTAGCAACTCCATTGGTTTTCCTAAATCTTCCCTAAAATTTAGAATTTAAAGAAACTTCAATATCGATTTCTCCATAATCCATATTCAACGTATTTTGAATCTAGTGAGTTATTTGATTCAATTCATCACCAAACAAGGCCAATAGGTATAACTTCACTCCAAATTTGAAATCTCTCGATAATTTTAGGCAAATTAGATTGCATAGATAGAACTCCCAAAATCAAATTGCATTGTACTTTACCAAGTTTTCAACGGAAAATAAGGACGCGATTTATTTTAAGACGGTCATGATCTTCGGAGAAATTATAGTAAAATAAATAATAAAGGTCTTTTAAGTTTTGACATTTGGTTGAGAAATGTATGGATCTCAAAGTTTTTCGATCAGACATTTGAATTTGAGACCTCTTCCAATATTAGAAAAGAAAGACGCCACTAAATGAGGAACTATTGCCATTTGCCACTTCTCAAAGATAAAACACGAAATGTGATTGTATCAAACACATGTAAATATTGTAGCCAGATGATTTGCAAGCTTTGATATATAATTAAATCTACCATTGAGGTTGAGGGTGCTTGACATAAATGCATTGACAAGCATGTTTTTTACACTATAAAAAACTGACTGCATTTGTTTATGCTGTAACGATCTTCACAATCTTAATCATGTGGTTCTGTATAGTAACAACGAGAAATTACATGGAAGATTAAAAATATAATCTCCACTCCTCTCTCTCACTTTGCTCCGGACCTCAATACCATAAATAATTACATTGCCCTATGTCCTATGGCGGCCTTACGGCCAGCTCCATAGGCGTCGTGTCGCTTTTACAGGACTCGACACTGGTTTTCTTTCGTCGCTTGTTTCTTTGGTTTCGTCTGTCCAAAAATTGTGGTTCTCTCTCCTTTCAATGGCAGAGCTTTATGATGATCGAGTAAAATAAGTAAATGAATATGAATCGAGTGATATTACCACCGTGGATCTCAGGCTCCCCTTTGGAAACTGCTTTATCAGTTTGCTTGCTTCTTGAAGAAAGGCTTTTGGCAGATGAGGAGCTTCTCATCGCTGTTGCTTTCGATTTCCACCACTCGTGCCTCCCATTTCAGCCCTGTCGTGAGAGCTCTTGCTGATTCAATGAGAGCAGCTTTGTCGTGGAGTATCACCCAACCCTGCAAACAATCGCTAATATCAGAAGAGATTCAAAATACAAACATAACGAAGCAAACAAAAAGCCATCCTACATAGCAACTGTAAGTGGTCTATTGTGTGTAACAAATCACCCACAAAACTGAAGTGTTATAGATCCACAGATCACCCACAAAACAAAAAGCCATCCTACATATGCAGTTTCTCTTTTGGATGTAACAAATCACCCACAAAACTTACATCTTGTTTAAATTGTAAACCTATGAATAATATGACTGTGACAAACTTTGCATAGCAATGCATTCAATCTCGAGTGCGAAAAGCCATAGTGAATTGTTATTGGCAATCCAAAATTCTCATCACGCACTCCAAACTTTCTATATTTAGAAAGAAAAATACATATGTGAGGAGAGCACAATGAGATTTTTGGGCCAATAACAGTTCCCAAATTATATGCTCTCTAATCTTGCATGATAATCAACATCCAGAAATGACGGTCCATGTGACATGTCTGACTAGTTCTTCTGCCTCACCAAAACTACTATGGAATATAAGGACTGGTAAAATAACCGTAGTAGATGAAATGTGATGAGAATTATTTAATATGGGTACCTCTGGACGAAGTAATCGATCAATCTCCGTGAATAGATCAAGAATGGTACATCTGCGCTGATGATCACTTTCAAGGGAAAGAAGCCCTGCTGCATGCACCATATCATAAGTTCTTGGGTATGTTGGAAAGGGTTCACACCTAGAAACAGATAAAAATACTTGTTAAAACAAAAACCTACAAAGGAACAACGATGCAGCATTTACAACAATTACAAATGACGATACGAGTCCAGCATCCAGACTCCAGAACATGATGTAAAACATGCTGGAGGCAAATCAACTTTTCAACCATGATAATACCATGATAATACCACTTTTATGCCAAATTCAATCCCTAGGGCTCTGTAATTCAACAGTTACAAATGCCAATAGTATGATGACATTTCCCCCATCAAGAATTTACCCATCAAACCTGTGTAAAGTCAGCATAATTTAAGACAGTACAAGGAGCTAGAAGTCTTTTTTATGAAAGAAAATTCCTGTTTGGTTTTACACCACTGATTAACAAAAGGGAAGGATCACTAAGTTGCCTACTGAACATCCAGGCCAGAAAAATCCCTGGTCAGATGATGTAATCTACGTTATATCCTATCCATGTGAAAGTAAACTGGTGGGCTCTTTTGAAGAAAAAAAAGAATCCACTGCAACAAGACTTCAGATCGCAAGTCTAAGCCGAGATGTGGTCTTTTGCAGATGAAATTTGGTTCAGAGGTTCCAAGTTAAACGTGATGCTTAAGAGTAATTGTAAGGAAAAAGATGTGAGAAAAAAAGTAGCTTTACCAATCATGCAGAACACCAACAAATCCCCTGTCCAGGATCAAGGGCAGATAATTGGGTCCATTTGTTGGGACCACATTCATGACCCATGCGGACTTTCCAGCTTCCAATAATGCAGAATTAAAACCACCAAAATGAGCATTCATGTCTAGTACGTTTCTAAGCATATTATAGGGTGGTGAAGGATCTTCATCGCCAGGTCTCTTTGGATGATCTGAGAATATCAATGGTGACAGAAGAGACCAATAATTCCGTACTGCCATTTTCCACGTCTCAGCATCCTCAGTGAGTTCTTCTGGATGTAATCCTGCACAAAAATTTCATTACACATGAATTATATGATTTTCACGAAAATAACTGAGGAGACAATAGACTAGTCAAAGGCTGAGCAATGCATTTGTTTTCTCTACAAAATAGGCTATATCAAGAACATAACATGTACCATATATGGCAAGTTCACTCTTGTTCGGATTAGCCCTAGAAGGCCAGGATTTCCTCTCTTCAATAGGAATCCACCTGCGGCTTTGAGTTCCACCAATACAGGCTCTGAGTGGTCGATAATATGGAGATTCAACATCATGACCTTTGCTGCATATAGAGGGACCTGAACCTGGTTTCCTGAGGAAATAAGTAGATTGTACTTCATATCAGTTTTGGCTCTTATTCTTGTGCACTAAAGACCAAACACTTACGATCCCACTTTCAAAAGAAAATCCATGTTAGTTTCCTTACCGTGAATTATAACAATTCCTTTTATTAGTCTTTTTCCATACAACTGTTTCATCTTGCTGCGATAACATCTCCCAGCATAGATTTTCTGCAAAATCATGTACAACGTTCCACCTTTTCTGATTCACTTTGTTACGATGAAATGTCTCAGCATTGGTAATAGGTGATGTCCAGACAAAGTATCCACCAGGTTTTAAAACTCTATCAACCTCAATCAAGAGGATCCCATCTGTAGTACATAACATAATTGTACATATGATTAATATACGGTAAACATGGACCCATCCAGATGAAGAAATTCACAGTAGGAATACCAAGGTGTGAAGAAATTCACAGTAGGAATACCAAGGTGCTCAAACTCACAGTCCAGATTCTGAGATTATACAGACAAAGGTTTGTGCATCACATCAACTTGTTTCTGTTACTGAAGACTTTTCTCCTATTAGTATATAAATGGTTGAATCGAATGTGATGTTTTCAGCAATTCCACCTCTCAACAAAATTGTAAGTCCAAAAACTATGTCTAATTATATTTCTGAAAACTCTTTAATACAGAAAGAATTGTATTACAGAAAACAAGAACATAATGCAGAATGAACATTTAAAATATTGGCACTTCATGGAGTACAATTAGAAGCAGTAGGTTAGTGGCATTGGTTAAAAGGTGTGGTGTATGCAGGCACAAAAAGAAAACTCATGTTAAAGAGGAGGAGCATTACCTTGTTGGTCCCAATCAATGCCACATCGTGCACAATGCAACATATCAAAAGAGAGAGATGGATACGGCAACTGTTTCGAAATAAAAGAACCAATCATTGCAGGAAGACCCCTTTCAAGAGTCAGCTGAACTTGGCTTCCTGAAGCCTCATAGTTTGCAATGCACATAGTTAGGATCTGACTGGAAAAGAGATGTGCTCCGAAACTACCATAACCACATCCTATATCCAAGATGGTTCTCACCTGCAGAATTAATGCTGACAGGTTTCATTCACCAATTCAAACACAGAAGCAGAGTTTTAAATTCAATGCAACCACCGCACATTTCGACAATATGTACATAGACACAAGCGTCTACATACCACAGTCCATATGGCACATAACCGTGTTGCAGTGCATCACCGAGAAAATACACTACAAGTGATCATAATATAACAACAGTATGCTCTATTTGTTTTTGACATAATCAGATCCATATATAAGATTTTCTGCAACAATCAATCATGAATCAGAAACCAATGTAAATGACATGCACCCTCTTCTAGGTGGTATGTATGAGTTCCTATGTACATGTATAATGGAACAAAAGCTAGCAAAGCAACTTGGTAGGATACCCTAATGAGTTATAAAGTATTTGCAGTCTCTTTTGGAGTTACCAATGTCAAACGTAAACGCGCTTGAAACAGTTTGAACTGCTTATTACCTGAGCTGCAATTTTCATGCCAAAGGTGATGTTTGAACCGACATGTCAATTCCAACTACCACATAAAAAAAAAAGGATGCTGATTCATGAATATTCCGCACTGGGGGTTAGGCTAGGACCCCTTCTTGTTCAATATGAATAACACCATTAAAATAAAGATGTTAACCGCTTGGCTAAAATTCTACATAATATTCCTAACCCCTTCTTGTTTAATGTGCATTAAAATAAAGATGTCAACTTGCTTAACTAAACTTCTACCTAAATATAAGTGAAATAAACTACACGAGGGGAATCAATCAAGAGAAAGGAACAGGATGACAAATGATTCCATGGTTATGTGGGGTCGGCTCCAACAACTAATAACACAAATTCCAATCCGCTTACCCCAGCTTGTATGAAATTAGATTCATTTCTCAGTCCTATCATTTCTGCAATTTGGTGCGAGTAGTCTTCAACACCATCAAACATCAAGGAGGCTGAACGGAATGAAATTTGCTCTTCTTCCAACATCATCATCCTGTAAGCACATGGAAACTCAAAATTAGAGCAAGACCAGGACAGGTTAATAGAATTAGAGCAGAGTCCGCTGACAAGACAAATCCCAGCTCACCTCTTCGTCAAGCTTCCAGAAGAAAGTACCTCCTGCGCTGTTATTTTCACATTACCCACCCAGATGACATCTCTACCAGTAGGCCACCTAAGAGGAATCTTATAATTCACAGGTGGAAGAACTAAACAAGTTTGCCCCATCCCATTCTCACAATGCCGGTCATACTCATTGCCATCAGCAAGACCTAAGGCAAGATTCTCCGAAACATTGAAGCATGGAACATTATTTTCGTACTCCTGAGGACAAAACTCCAAGTCTCTCAACCTTGAAGAACCAAGAGAAAGCTCTCCGATATGCCACAGGTCAGAAACAAGTTGCTGTTGGAGTCGCCGGTATCCATGGTATATGTGACCTCTTGAAGTTGTTGAGATGGAGAGTGTCCACCAAAAGGATCCGGTAAGAGATAGAATAACAATCAAAACTAAACTTAACTTCAACAGTAGCAGCGCTAACTTGTGCCGGCTTCTGGGAGTACCAGCCATGAAGGGATCAGATGTAAAGCCATTTTCGGTATTTCCATGTTTGGAAGGAGAATTGTCAGGAAAAAGTACTCGAATAGGAAATCTAAATGCAAAACTATTGTTATCCGAAGAAGCTCTTCTGTCCAAATCTTCTTTATCTGTTTTATCTTTCATTTGGGAGTCAAAAAAATCATTGCTACCGCCAGACATCCGCGGCCCAGACGGACCTCGATGCAGAGGTCTAACCATTCTTTGATTTCAATAGATGCAGACCGCGGAACAAGAGTCTGTTAAAAGAATAGATAAAATTAAAAATCATACACAACCAAAAGACATCCAGGAAAGCTCAAACAAGAGAAAAACAGGCTGAAAGGTGAAAAAGTAGACAGAAACCCACAAATGTTCTGTACTTAAATCCTAAGAAAATTGCAAAACCACAACAATTCCTCATTCAAAAAAGCTTTCTTTTTCTGGTGAGCTCATAACTTCATCAAATTAGCTTAAAAAAAAAAAGAATGAATCAAAAGTATTCCCTGAGAAGTATGATCATTCCCTCACTAGATCCATTAACCAAGCTGCAAGACAGACCCCATAAACGTTTCGTTAGATTAAAGAGAAAAGGAAATCACTTTAACCAAGAATCAATTGGGAAGAATAAACCCAGAAAAAAAAAAAAGGAAGACAGAACAATTAAGATTTGCAGAAATTAAGAGACAGAAAGCAGATGCATTTACATATAAACTAAAGATTTGGATCACTTCCCACACCCAGAAAAACCAAAAATTAAATCACTTTCAACCACCCAAATGAACTAATAACAAAAAGGGCAAGCATATTTATACTCAAATTTCAGTGTGTAAAAAAAAGACCCAGAAGGACAAAGCGAGCAAAAACCATTTGAGATCAATCCACAGATAGCAAAACAGTGGTTACCCATTGTGCAGAAGGAGCCCAAGTGTAGCAAAAGTGAGGGAAGAAGTAGTTGCAGAAAAAACAGTACCTTTTTAATTAGGGAAAGAGAAGAGGGCAACGGATAAAGAGAAAGAAACAGAAAAGAAGAGCCATGAAATTGTGGGAAGGAAATCAGTATGAATCCATTGACTCGCTCGCTCGGTCTGTTTATTGCCACAAACACTTGTGCTGCTCCGACTCCGATTTCATCCCTCACTTGGGTCGGTCTTTCCCTCTTCGCTAAAATGCTTAGCTCACAGAGAAAGAGGAGAGAGTAGAGAGAGAGAGAGTAGAGAGAGAGGGAGGGAGACGATTTTGTACCGATCCAATCACGACAGAACTCGTGAAAACCGAATACTATGTAACATGAAAGCGAAAACACACAACTATAGAGACAGTATAAATATATATAAATATTGATTGTATATGCTTAAGAAATTGTTTTAATATATGCAGAAAGAACACGCTATGTGTTTACCATGCAGGAGAAGAAGTGCACCGCTGCTGTCAATTCTTAATTCACACTTTTTCAGAGTCACAAATGTGATGTCAAATGCCCCAAATTCTTCCCAATTTGGCATTCAAATTATTTTGGTCGCCGGTAGAGCCACAAGGTCTTCCACGAAAGAGACCTCCTTCCGACTAGTTTTGATATATATGAGTTGGTATCACTACTCACACTCACTAGTCTTTATCTCACGACTATAGAGGTGTTTGGTGAATTTGGTATACCGAAATTTCGGGAGAAATTTCAAGGTTTTTTTTTTTGTTTTTGTACAAGTGAAATTTCGAGAAAGAAAATTCGTTATAAGATTTCAAAAACCTTGTGAATGTTGTTAATTACTTATTAAGCATACCCCTAATGAGTTTTCAGTATGTAATATCTACTCAATTAACTATATTTATGTCATTTGAACTTTTTGACGAGACGGTCATTTGGTTTTTTAAATAGACAGTCTTCTTTTGTCGTCACAAAGAATGTCTCGTTGCTTTATTATCACTTTATAACAACTTTAATGTAAAGATGAGAAATTGAGGATGTAAACAGATATTTTACAACTCCAGTGACATATTTGTTAGAATATTTCAGGAAGTAAAATTGGTTTGCTGTGGGTGTGAAAATGTAATGTCAAAGTATATTTTCATTTTGAAAAGCAAATATTCATGTCTACAATAAAATTTAAAATTTAGCTACAATACTTACATGTATTTAATATATTTAACTTCATTTAATATAGTAAAAGAACAATTTAAAACAGAATCTGGTTTGAGTTAACTTTTAAATCGTTGAACCATTTTTAAATATAATTTAACATATTGAAAGTTTACACTAATTCTTTATAATATTTCAATACAGGTATTTAAGTATATTAACTCATTATAAATATATTTCGGTGCAAACATTTAGGTACTCAAATTCATTATAGTTAGGTACAAACATTTCGATTCATTATATTATAGTTCGGTACAAATATTAAGGTACAGAGATTTTGGTACAAACATAGTTCGGTACAAACATTGAGGTACACTAATTCATTATAATATATTTTGGTATAGAGATTTCAGTACAAACAAGTCAATTTAATATATTTCGATACAGTCATTTTTGTACACTTATATATATACATATTAAATAACAAAAAAAAGAATATGAATTTTAATAGAAATAAACTTCAAAGGATTAAAATCAATATGTAATCTAACAAGTTTTTTATTTTTAAATTTCAATTTTTTTTAAGGACTAATGTTCAAAAACTCTTAAAAAAATTCTCTCCCCTATATCACTTTAACTCTTTGGCCTATCCTCACCATCCGTAATCCTTAACTCTTTTTTTTTTGAGTAAATAATATTATCTACAATAAGGGGTGGGAGAGTAAGTTAAATTTCACAATGAACTAGCAATAATATGGTTCAACTTGGTCTTTGTTGAAAATCGAACTTAAAACCTCTTACTTATAAGTGAACAGGAATACCACTACATCGTAATACTAAATGTTCTTTTACTTGAAAACTAAAACCCTTTTTTTTCTTTTTAACAAGAAAAATCTCTTTAAAGGTGTGAGAGAATTGGATTTCTGGGATGAGCCCCACTCAATCTTCCAAAGAATTAAATTTAAAGCTATGATTGAAAAAAGCAATTGGGGAATTTGCTTGCTGACTTCCTTTGATTCTGTGTGTCTATCTATGTGCAAAGGTAGATCTGAGGAGGAGACATTGTTTCTATGGATCTACCAAAATATAAACTTTGACTTGCCGGACACTTATATTTTTGTACTAAACAATCTTATAATTTACCCTCCCCACTCTACACTTGCATAACTTCTCACTACCTCCCACTCCGTTTAACAATTCAAAACCAAAGAAATATTTCAATAACACGCTTTGAAAAGGCAGCTAGTATATTAAAGTTTACCGGTTTTATACAATCATGCATCTTCGGTTAGATATTTACATGCAAATGGTGATAAGACAAATATGTATATTACCTTAGTCATAATTTCTGAAATTTTTATAAAAGGAACAAAAAGCACATATCACATGTGTTTGTTCGTACAGTGAAAATGCTTTTGGTTTGTGGGGTTAAAAATTGGCACAGTTGAGGGCAGATTTTCAAATGTAATTCATGCAAAGCTAAAAGACGGATAATGCTTTAAGATAAGATTTACTAGCGAGGAAGAATCACAATCACAACAGTAAAAAATGTCACACTCATTTTTTTTAAGTTTTCACATGTTTTTTTAATTTATTATTCAAGAATCACAATCACAACAGAAAAAAATGTCACACTTTTTTTGAAGTTTTCACATTTTTTTTTAATTTATTATTCAGTTGAATGAATTAAATAGAAGTGTGTAAAAAACTAAAAAGAGACAAATAAAAATGAGTTTAGTGAAGTTGGATACATATATGCATCCAAGTTCAAATCTTTTTCTTCGTACTTTAAATAAATTTAACATAATGTTACTTAATGTTAAATTATATGCATCGATGTCGCCATTCACGAGATTCACGAGATTCGAACCTAATATATCTCACTCACAAGTGAAAAAAAAAAATATCATCAAAATGTTGTATTGAATAGTTGGCGAGCCCTTGTTTGGCGAGGTAATGATACACTTTGGGGGCTTATAGGAATGATTTGGGTCAGAGAATCAGCTAAAGGGAAGTCCCCTCTCCTAGAGAAATGGAGCAATCTTTCTCCTCCTCAACATTTCACTACGCTGACGTGGCATCCGGCAATTGGTTTAACCATGCACATTACCACACTGGATTGGAAGCCCTGAAATAAATTATATCATAGAACTAGACTTTTTTTAATGGATTTTTTCTTAAAAAAATATTGAAGGGCTGGCGGGGGACACATGCAAATTTTCGTAAGATAAAGGAGAAAAGCAAAGGGAGTGAGGAGGATCAGTGGGACCCAGTTGCCGCGTTTATCTGTGTCGGTGGGACTGGAGTGGTGAGGTGGCGGGTGGAGGTGGATTGGCGAGATGCGTGAGTGTCGCAGAGGATTGCAGCCTGGAGTCACAAGGGTGAGCGGGAGTTGTCTGGTTGTGGCGGTGGCGGTGGCGGTGGAGCATAGACACGGGAGTTGAATAGGGTGCCTACTGGGCCAGAAAAACAAAAAAACAGTAAATGGAAAGCTTCATTATTTCTGAGTCTGAGTGTGAGAGGGGGGGGGGGGGGGGGGGGGGGGGGGGGCGGGGGCGGGGGCGGGGGCGGGGGCGTGTTTCTCCTCCTTTTTATGTCACGGATTGAGTTATTTACCTGCGCCATCATCCTACCCATAACGGACTAGGGTTTTTGGAGCAATCAGTGGGAGGCTACCCACTTAGGGCATATCACAAACCTCTTTAAGAATTTGTTACAGAGAGAGTCTTAGTTCAATTTTTTTGGTTCATTTGATTGTATGGTAGTAGGATTTAGTTTGTAATGTTTCTTTATTTTTCATAGAACAAAATTAAATAACTAAGATGTATTGACGTGGTGAAATTCTCATTTTTATTAAGGTAGTCATGTGTAATTTGGATCAGTGAAGTGAATGGAGAACAACTTACATGACATGCATATTCGATAAGTAGTGTCCCGTGCTAATGAAACTAAGACACATCTGAAAAAACAAAACAATTATACATATCTTTATTTTATTAATACTAGACTTTACCAATATATACTCTTATTATATAAGTCATTCTTTCGCAAATGAAAACGATTTTGGATTGAAACAGATTTTTTTTTTTTTTTTTGCTAAATGACTAAAACAACAATTGCTTATGGCATCTTCATCAACTCAATTATATTTGCACATAATTTACCGAAAGGTAGGCCTGGCAAACGAGTCGTGTTTGTCGTGTTCGTGTAACACCTGTTATCTTAACGGGTCGTGTCGTGTCACACCTGTTATCTTAACAAACAGGTAAAGTGACCCGACCTGTTATGACCCGTTAAGAAAAATATATTTTTTTCTTAAATTTGCATATACCACACATTGCCACTTAAATATTACTTCAAAACATTAAAACACATTTATCGTTTTAGTACTACATCTACACTTAAAAATAAGATCCTAATAAAAAAACAATCAAACACTACTAGTCTATTACAAAATATTAAATTTGCAAGGATATGCAAAATGAAAGAGTTTTTGTTTTCAAGGTTGTGAATTCTTTCATTAAGTATAACATAAGATTTTGTGGTATCCACTAGTGTAAATATTTTAAATTGAAGTTCGAGTTCATTCATTATATTCATATAGGGTCAAGGAGTGTAGCTGTAAAAAAATCATCAAAATCAGAGTTAAAATAACTGTTAAATCATGATTTTACGTTGACAACCGTCGAAAAGTTTTGTCATGTTACTTCATCTTTGAATGTTTGCTTTTTGCAATTTTTGGCGTATACGATCTCGAAGCATATACAAACAAGTTTGACGGTTGGATCATTGAAATTAGTTTCGTAGAATGCGTATCTCATCAAAACGATAGATTCACTAACACATAGAGTTTCATTTATCCTTTCATTAAGTATAACATAAGATTTTGTGATATCCACTTGTGTAAATATTTTAAATTGCAGATCGAATTCATTCATTGCATTCATATAGGGTCAATGAGTGTAGCTGTAAAAAATCATCAAAAGCAGAGTTAAAATAACCATCAAATCATGATTTCTTGTTTATAACCGTCGAAAAGTTTTGTCCCGTTACTTGATCTCTGAATGTTTGTTTTTTACGATTTTTGGCGTATGCGATCTCGAAGCATATACAAACAATTTTGACGGTTGGATCGTTGAAATTAGTTTCGTAGGATGCGTATCCCATCAAAATGATAGATTCACTAACACTTAAAGTTTGTTTATACTTTCATTAAGCATAACATAAGTTTTTGTGGTATCCACTTGTGTAAATATTTTAAATTGAAGATCAAATTCAATCATTGTATTCATATAGGGTCAAGGAGTGTAGCTGTAAAAAAAATCATCAAAATCGGAGTTAAAATAACCGTTAAATCGTGATTTTTCGTTTATAGCCGTCGAAAAGTTTTGTCCCGTTACTTGATCTCTGAATGTTTGTTTTTTACGATTTTTGGCGTATGCGATCTCGAAGCATATACAAACAATTTTGACGGTTGGATCGTTGAAATTAGTTTCGTATGATGAGTATCCCATCAAAATGATAGATTCACTAACACTTAGATTTTGTTTATACTGTCATTAAGCATTACATAAGTTTTTGTGGTATCCACTTGTGTAAATATTTTAAAGGAAAACTAATGATAAGGGCTTCAAAACTTTATATTTTAACCAAAAACCATCTTACAACTTTATTTAATGGTTAGGACAAAGCCCAACATTAAATAAGTCCAAGTAAGATTGGCCCAAGGAACGAATTTCCCATTTTACCCTGACGGTAAACTTTACCCCGTTTGCTTACTCTGTTTCATTCCAGACGAAGAGAGAAGAGATTTTCTACGGTTTCTACATATCTGATATTCATTCTCTCTGCTATTTCCTTCATTTCATCAGTCCGATCGCGGATCTTTTTCTCTGTTAATCAAAGAGATCCGGTATGACTGGATTCTATGATTTTCCGATTCATCAGGTAATTTTCTCTTCAAGCTATTCGTCCTGAGAAGCGAAGCCCAAGCTTCGACCTCCGCCAATTGAAACTGCGGTTGCTGCGCCACGACGTCGTCTTCCTCATCTTCTTCTTCGTCCTCTTGCTTCCCTGCCGGCGACGGCGTCCGAGTCTCCAAGATTCTCGAGAGCGAGCCGTCTTTCCGGCGGTCCCGGTCGGTTACGATCCCTTTTCTGCGCTCCACCTCGAAGTTTCTCGGCGGTGCTTTTAGACACGCGGACTTTGACACCGTCGGTGACAGGAGCGAGCCCTAGAGCGGCGGATGGACTAAAACACCGTCGTTTTGGTCGTCGGTATTCCGGTCGTCTCACAGGAGCAAGACAAGCGAGGTTAATAATGGAGAACACGAGACGACGGCGGAGAAGAAAGCCGAGGGCGAAATCCAAGAGGAGGAAGAAGACGCAGATGCTACAATGAGAAGGAAGATGATGAGAAAATCGAGGTCGGTGGCCGTGCCGATGATGTCTTCAAAAGCTGGTAGCGGTGACGACACCCTCTTAATCCACGAAGGAGTTAAGCTCATATATGAATTGAAACAAAATGAAAGCTAAATCCTATACGTTGGTTAAATTAATATTTTATTGTTTCTCTATTTTAAGATAATCTCGACGACAGCGGTGACGACACCCTCTTAATCCACGAAGGAGTTAAGGTCGAGGAGGAGTTCGAGAAGTCCGGATGCTTCCTGACATGTCATTAGAGATGGCTTGAAAACCGACCCCAAGAGGCATCGCAATTATGCTATATTATTTAGATTTGAGTTTTTTGGGATCTTGGATTTGTGCATTGATAACTTAATGTCTCCATTAGAGGAAGAGTCAGAGATTGATGTTTTTGAAAGTTACAAGAAACAAAATCCTCCTCCTCTTGTTTCTGATTCTTCTTTATTTCCTGTTCAAATTCAAAATTCTGCAATTGTTGATTTTGCTGGAAATAACTCCCAAACATATGACAATTTTCAGTATTATCTTTTATTTATGTCTGAAAATGCAATTCAGAGAAAGATAAATGTAGGTGCTTTTTTTTTTCTTTTTTTTTTTTCTCTTTCTTTCTTCTTCTTCTTCTTCTTTATGTTAGCAATGTGCTACACATACTAAATTCATCTAAGGTAATTGTATCAACTCATATGTCCGTGTTCTATGGGGTGGAATAAAAATAAAATATTGAATTGTTTGATCGTCTTTCTCCAAGGAAGAGGTGAAACATAATGAACTTGAATTCGGGATCGCTATTGCGGGAATGCGGATACGAAATTGCGTGTAGAAGTCGAAATGCAAGTGAAATATTAAGAAGAAAGGGAAAATGTCTGGTTATGTGTTTATTTTCATCTTTTGAAATTTATACAGTTTTAGAATTAAAAAATTGAAATGTTATTTCTCCACTCACTATTTTTTTTTAAATGGTTATGTTTGAAACTGGATACGGGTACTATTTTTGAAACTAAACATGGATACTACACTATTTCTTAAACAGACTATTTCTGAAATTGAACACAGATACTACACTATTTCTTAAACTGAATACTGACTGTTTAGTTTGAAAAATAGTTAGTGCTTACTTTACGAAATAGTGATAATACTATTACTTGGTTTAATAAATAGTCTATTTAGTTTACGAAATAGTGAGAGCACTAGTTTACGAAACAGTGATAAAACTAGTGTTTGGTTTGAAAATAGTCAGTGCTTAGTTTACGAAATAGTGATAGTACTATTACGAAATAGTTAGTTTTTTGTTTAAGAAATAGTAAGTGCTTAGTTTACGAAATAGTGACAGTATTAGTTTACGAAACAGTGATAATACTAGTGTTTGGTTTGAAAAATAGTCAGTGCTTAGTTTACGAAATAGTGATAGTACTATTACTTGGTTTAATAAATAGTCTATTTAGTTTACGAAATAGTTAGTTTTTTGTTTAAGAAATAGTCAGTGCTTAGTTTACGAAATAGTGACAGTACTAGTTTACGAAACAGTGATAAGACTAGTGTTTGGTTTGAAAAATAGTCAGTGCTTAGTTTACGAAATAGTGACAGTACTAGTTTACGAAATAGTGACAGTACTAGTTTACGTACACGCGTCATACACATAACACACACACGCATGCACTACACCACAGACGGTACACACACACAACACACACACACTCGACAGCACACACACGTACATCCAATCCAACACACACACAACACACACACATGGCCCGAAGGGCCTGATTTGGAAAAGGAGGAAAGGGCCAGAGGCCCGATGGTCTGGGTGTGGCCTGAAGGCCGGGTGTGGACCGGAGAAGAATGCCGGAGCTTTCCTAGCTCCGGCCGACTGCAAACATAGTCTTTAGGCTCCGAACTATACATTAAAATGAAGATGGAAGATAAAGGAGTAATAATATACCCTTGTTCCGCCGTGAAACGGTCGTGTACGAACGGAAAAGTCCTCGAAGGTCACGGGTCCGCCGGAAAGTATGGGTGAGTTTCCCCCGCGCCATTCTCGTCTTCAAAACGTAACCGAAAAAAGGAAAGAACTCACCGGAGGGTTCTCGGGTTTGTCGACCATGCAGACGGAGGGAAAGGAAATTGATGATGATGGTGGTGCCTTCGAACTGGGTGATGTGGGGGTGTTCTAGTCGGATAGGATAGCACCAAGAGGGAGAGAGAGTGCAGAGAGAGGGAGAGCTGTGAAAAAGAAGAAAGCTCGGGAGAGGGAGAGTGTGTTCGAGACAGAACGAATATAAGTGAGGGAAAAAAAAGAGAGAGACCCGGAACAAAAATAGAAAGGGGGTCCCACCGGCTCACTAATTAAGGTTCTAAAAATAATTTTTAAATAAAAAGTGGGGGTGAGGTGTTTCAACATGAAGTTGTATTAACAGATTTTGGTTAACATCTGTTAAGGGCAAAGCTGGAAGAAAATTTTGATGATGCATGCTGGGCTTAGCTCCAGCCCGTGGGACCTTTTTTTTATTTGGCCTGTTATATGTTACTTGTGTCCTTTTCATCAAATGTCAAGCCCTTTTCGTTAAATAAAAGTTGTTAATGGTTTTTGGTTAAGAAAAAGTCGGTCCAAGCCATTTTCATTAAAACTCCCATATTTTAAATTGAAGATAAAATTCAATCATTGTATTCATATAGGGTCAAGGAGTGTAGCTGTAAAAAAAATCATCAAAATCGGAGTTAAAATAACCGTTAAATCGTGATTTTTCGTTTATAGCCGTCGAAAAGTTTTGTCCCGTTACTTGATCTCTGAATGTTTGTTTTTTACGATTTTTGGCGTATGCGATCTCGAAGCATATACAAACAAGTTTGACGGTTGGATCATTGAAATTAGTTTTGTAGAATACATATCTCATCAAAATGATATATTTACTAACACTTAAGAGTTTATTTATCCTTGTATTAAGTATAACATAAGATTTTGTGGTATCCACTTGTATAAATATTTTAAATTGAAGATCGAATTCATTCATTGTATTCATATAGGGTCAATGAGTGTAACTGTAAAACATCATCAAAATCGGAGTTAAAATAACCGTTAAATCGTGATTTTTCGTTTATAACCGTCGAAAAGTTTTGTCCCGTTACTTTATCTATGAATGTTTGCTTTTTGCGATTTTTAGCGTATGAGATCTCGAAGCATAAACAAACAATTTTGACGGTTGGATCGTGGAAATTAGTTTCGTAGGATGCGTATCCCATCAAAATGATAGATTCACTAACATTTAAGAGTTTATTTATACTTTCTTTAAGCATAACATAAGTTTTTGTCGTATCCACTTGTGTAAATATTTTAAATTGAAGATCAAATTCAATCATTGTATTCATATAGGGTAATTGAGTGTAGCTGTAAAAAATCATCAAAATCAGAGTTAAAATAACCGTTAAATCGTGATTTTTCGTTTATAACCGTCGAAAAGTTTTGTCCCGTTACTTGATCTCTGAATGTTTTTTTTGTTCGATTTTTGGCGTATGCGATCTCGAAGCATATACAAACAAGTTTGACGGTTGGATCATTGAAATTAGTTTTGTAGAATACGTATCTCATCAAAACAATATATTCACTAACACTTGAGAGTTTATTTATCCTTTTATTAAGTATAACATAAGATTTGTGGTATCCACTTGTATAAATATTTTAAATTGAAGATCGAATTCCTTCATTGTATTCATATAGGGACAAGGAGTGTAGCTGTAAAAAATCATCAAAATCGGAGTTAAAATAACCGTTAGATAGTGATTTTTTGTTTATAATCGTCGAAAAATTTTGTCCCGTTACTTGATCTCTGAATGTTTGCTTTTTGAGATTTCTGGCGTATACGATCTCAAAGCATATACAAACAATTTTGACGGTTGGATCGTTGAAATTAGTTTCGCGTATCCCATCAAAATGATAGATTCACTAGCACTTAGAGTTTATTTATACTTTCATTAAGCATAACATAAGTTTTTGTGGTATCCACTTATGTAAATATTTTAAATTGAAGATAAAATTCAATCATTGTATTCATATAGGGTCAAGGAGTGTAGCTGTAAAAAATCATTAAAATCGGAGTTAAAATAACCGTTAAATTGTGATTTTTTGTTTATAACCGTTGAAAAGTTTTGTCCCGTTTCTTGATCTCTGAATGTTTGTTTTTTACGATTTTTGGCGTATGCGATCTCGAAGCATATACAAACAAGTTTGACGGTTGGATCATTGAAATTAGTTTTGTAGAATACGTATCTCATCAAAACGATATATTCACTAACACTTAAGAGTTTATTTATCCTTTTATTAAGTATAACATAAGATTTTGTGGTATCCACTTGTATAAATATTTTAAATTGAAGATCGAATTGATTCATTGTATTCATATAGGGACAAGGAGTGTAGCTATAAAAAATCATCAAAATCAGACTTAAAATAACCGTTAAATCGTGATTTTTCGTTTATAACCGTCGAAAAGTTTTGTCCCGTTACTTGATCTCTGAATGTTTGTTTTTTGCGATTTTTGGCGTATGCGATCTCGAAGCATATACAAGCAAGTTCGACTGTTGGATTGTTGAAATTAGTTTCGTAGAATTCGTATCCCATCAAGTTCAATGGTATATATATTAAGTAGATTTGAATTTATTTATTTTGTACGTATAACACTTGAAAAATTAAATGATATGTATATTTAAGCCGATCCAATGGTCACCAAATTTTAAAATTTAATTTAATTTATATTTATAATTATTATAGTTTTTAGGGGTATAAAATTGTTGAATTAATATATATAATTATTATAGTATTTTTTTAGGGTTATAAAATTATAAAATTAATATTTTGCTTATCGTGTTAACCACGTGTATACCTGAATCAACCCGTTATCTTAACAGGTGCTTATCGGGTTACCCGATAACGACCCGATTCGTTATCGTGTCGACCCGAACACCTGTTAATTTCGTGTTGTGTCGAGTCGGCTTATCGGGTCGTGTCAGGAATTGCCAGGCCTCGAGGCGTGTCAGAATCTATCAACCAAACTGATCCAATCCACATGTAGAATGAGAAACTAATATTTGGCATAGGCTAAACCCTATCTTCCAGATGGCTGACTTTTCAAACAAAATAAAAGCCACACGTCCACACTTGAATCTGTCAACCAAATTGATCAAATCCACACGTAGAATGAGAGGCTGATCTGTGGCATAGGGTAAAGCCTATCTTTCAGATGGCTGACCTTTCAAACAAGATCAAAGCCACACGTTCACATGTCCACACTTGAATTTGTTAACCAAACTGATCCTATCCACACGTAGAATAAGAGACTAATATGTGGCATAGGCTAAAGCCTATCTTCAAGATGGCTGACTTTTCAAACAAAATAAAAGCCACACTTCCACACTTGAATCTGTCAACCAAATTGATCAAATCCATACGTAGAATGAGAGGTTGATCCGTGGCATAGGCTAAAGCCTATCTTCCAGATGGCTAACTTTTCAAACAAGATTAAAGCCATACGTCCACACCTCCACACTTGAATCTGTTAACCAAATTGATCAAATCCACACGTAGAACGAGAGGCTAATATGTGGCATAGGCTAAATCCTATCTTCCAGATGGCTGACTTTTCAAACAAGATCAAAGCCACACGTCCACACTTGAATTTGTCAACCAAACTGATCCAATCCACACGTAGAATGAGAGACTAATATGTGGCATATGCTAAACTCTATCTTCCAGATGGCTGACTTTTCAAACAAAATAAAAGCCACATATCCACACTTGAATATGTCAACCAAATTGATCAAATCCACACGTAGAATGAGAGGCTGATCTGTGGCATAGGCTAAAGCCTATCTTCCAGATTGCTGACTTTTCCAACAAGATAAAAGCCACACGTCCATACGTCCACACTTGAATCTGTCAACCAAACTGATCCAATCCACATGTAGATTAAGAGACTAATATGTGGCATAGGCTAAAGCCTATCTTCCATATGGTTGGCTTTTCAAACAAAATAAAAGCCACACGTCCACACTTGAATCTGTCAACCAAACTGATCCAATCCACATGTCCACACGCCACATGTCACATCCCGGCCCGGGCTCGACTCCTCCATAGCACGATATTGTCCGCTTTGGGCCCCGACCACGCCCTCACGATTTTGTTTCTTGGAACTCACGCGAGAACTTCCCAGTGGGTCACCCATCTTGGGATTGCTCTTGCACCATTCTCGCTTAACTTCAGAGTTGCTACGGAACCCGAAGCCAATGAGGGATTGGCTCTGATACCAAATTGTCAGATCCCAGCCCGAGCTCCACCACACCCCGGGCTCGACTTCACTGTAGCACGATATTGTCTGCTTTTGGCCCCGACCACACTCTCATAGTTTTGTTTCTAGGAACTCACGCGAGAACTTCCCAGTGGGTCACCCATCATAGGATTGCTCTCGCACCATTCTCGCTTGACTTCAGAGTTCCTACGGAACCTGAAGCCAGTGAGCTCCCAAAATGCCTCGTGCTAGGTAGAGATGTGAATATACATATAAGGCTTACATGATCCACACCCTTGGGCGATGTGGGATCTTACACCACACATCCCAAATCAATTTGAATTGTACTGTTTGCTTGGAGATATAATTATGTCCTTTATTTTATCAAACCCATACTTGCATAAGGAGTCAAAATCTCCTACTGATGCATTCCACGTGGCAAGAATCAAAAGGCATATACCATTTGTATTCAAGTGATAATCATCCCATCCTACTACATCATCTGATGTCGCGCCTTAATGCACATCCATATTCCATCATATTTTGGGGGTATAATTATTCGAGTATATATAATTATTATAATTATTATAGTTAATTTAATATATATATATATATATTAGATTTTAGGGGTATAAAATTGTTAAATTAATATATATATATATATATATATATATATATTTTATATTATTTTTTTAGGGTTATAAAATTATAAAATTAATATTCTGTTTATCGTGTTTCGTGTTACCCACGTGTATACATGAACCAACCCGTTATCTTAACAGGTGCTTATCGGGTTACCCGATAACGACCCTATTTTATTTATCGTGTCGACCCGAACACCTATTAATTTCGTGTCGGGTTATCGGGTCGTGTCAGGAATTGCCAGGCCTACCGATCTCCGAAGTTAAGCGAGTTCGCGCAAGAGCATTCCCAAGATGGGTGACACACTGGGAAGTTCTCGCGTGAGTTCCCAGAAACAAAACCGTGAGGGCGTGGTCGGGGCCCAAAGCGGACAATATTGTGCTACGGCGGAGTCGAGCCCGGGATGTGATGGGGGCCCGGGCCGGGATGTGACAAGTCTTTAGTGGGCTACACGTGAAATCAACTCCATATCATAACCATTTAAAATATAATTTAGGTTTAAGGATTTGATTCGAGTTTGTGCTTGAGATTCATATTTTAATTCGTGGTCTCAATTTGAGGCTCTATTTGAATTTTTTCAATTCATAGTCCCAATTTGAGTTCAATCAAGCTCATGTAGTATGGAAGTTTATATATATACACTGTGGGTCAACACATGTTCTTCCACCAAAGCAAGAGGAATGCTTGGCTCCTCAAAAGGTGAGGGGAATTCTTCTTCAAAACACTTCATAATCAGTTAAAGAATTTTTGTGTTTATTATAAAAAGCATGCATATTATAAATCATTATGTATTATATCATTTTAGCAAAAAAGCAATTAAACTAAGATTGTTTAGTCAATTACCTGTAGCAAATAAATAGTTGGTTCGTAATACTTTTATGAGTTTCAAATTTCCAACCAACTACTTTTATACAATTTGATGGTTAAAGCATCTCATATTTTTATTTATTTTTTAAAAAATAATCTTAACATAATAATGTAATATTTAGGGTTCCGAGCATAAGCAGAAGGTTATATAAATAGGCTGTTGAGAATTTCTCCTCATCTTTAAGGAGCCAGTTGAACTCCCAAAACAATGCAATCAATAGAAGACATGTCACTGTACCTCTGGTGATAATGAAAGAGATACGTTGATTGTGTAAAGCTAAAATGGGACAATAACCTTAACTACTTTCAAGACCAAACACACATTACACTAATGCATAATGAGAAATGCTAAGTAATAAATGCATTTGAAATACAAAACTTCCATCTGACACTATGAGCAAATAAATAATCGGTTTGTAGTAATACTTTTATATATTCCAACCAACTACTTTTATACAATTCAATGACTAAATGATCTTATATTTGTATTGATTTTACATATATAATCTTAAAATAGTAATTGTAATATTTAAAGATTCCGATCACAAGCAGAAGGTTCTATAAATTGGTCACAAAGTGTTTTAAAGGGAATTCTTCCTCATCTTTAAGGATTGAAATTGAACTCCCAAAACAATGCAATCAATACAAGACATGTCACAGAAAAGAACACTCTAACACAACACTCAAAATAAAAGAGATACATTGATTGTGTAATGCAAAAAAGGAACAATAACACTAACTTAACTACTTTCAAGATTGAACACACAATACAATAGTGTATAATTTTGGTAAGTAATAATGCATTTGAAATTCAAAATCCCCTTCCTAGATGAATGATTTCCTAAATGAAGTTCCATCTTTTCCTACCAAAACAATAAAAAATGAAAAAATAACAACCAGACGCGTAAATCTTGTAGACTTGTAAATGTAGAGGGTTATAATATAATAGCATTCACATACAGGTTTATGGTTAAGTACCAACCCTAAAAGTAGATCTTAATTATAGTGGATCTTGATCCCCTGTTTGACTCTAACGATTTTAATTAATTAATTAATTAATTAATGTCATTTGAAAGAAGAATGAGTAAATTGTAGCTATGGTCACTGAACTTTAACTTAATTGGAGCAATGGTCCCTCAACTAAAAATCCATTACCATTGATCCCTCAACTCATCCAAACGTGCAGCTATGGTCCCTCAACTAAAAATTCATTACCATTGGTCCCTCAACTTTAATTTAACTGGAGAAATGGTCACTTAACTTTAACTCAATTGTAGCAATGGTCCTTCCAACATAACTCGTTTTGACAAAATTTTTGACGTAGTTGACGAAAAGGATCATAATTACACACTTTGATGAGTTGAGGGACCCTAATTATATAAATGGTTATTCTAACATAACTTATTTTGACAAAATTTTGACTAAATTGATGAAAAAGACTATAGCTACACATTTTCATAAGTTGAGGGACCAATGGTAATAGATTTTTAGTTGAGGGATCATTGCTCCAATTTGATTAAAGTTGAGGGACCATTGCTACAATTTACTCAAAGAAGAATTATATTATACTTGGTGTGGATGCAAATTTTCTCCTCTTCGGTCTTGGACGATTTTGCACCTACAAAATAATAAACACCTTAGGTTAAGGCCAAAAGCCTCACGCGCCCACGATGAATGGGGGGGGGGGGGGGCTTTGGCCGAAGAACCTCCGATGCCAAAGTTAGAATTAGAGAGAAAAAGTGTTTAGAGCGTTTTTGCCAAAGGATTGGAATTGGGTTTTGTGAGAAAAGGGGGTCGTATTTATAGGAGATGGCCGGTCCCCTTTGGAGAGAAGGTGGCCGGCCCTTAGAGGGATTTTTGGGTGTGAGATCTAGGTTTAATTAGCCTATTTATTGGCTCATTAATCAAATAGGGAAAGGATTTATATTTATGAAGAAAGATAATAAGGAGTAATTGAATAATTGGCTTAAAAAGGAGGAAAAAGGGAAGGAAATATGGAAATAAAAGGGGAAGTGGCCGGCCACTCTTTGGAGAGAGAGGGCCGGCCCTTTGTGGTATATTTTGGGTCTTCAAGGCTCATTTAATTGACAAATTAATGGGAAATATCCCCATTAATTTGCCAATTATCTTCATTTATGTGGGATAATGGGTAGATTTATGAGATAATTGCCTTAAATGCGGATGGATGAAATAATTCGGATTTGTTTACCTTTTATGGGCGCTTTTGACTTGACCGACGATAATTGCCGGCTGCTCGCGCGTAGGATTTCTGATACCCCTCAAGGGCATTCTTGTCTTCTTAATCTGAAAGTCCACGTGTCGCCTTGTGATTATTTTTGGCTCCACAAATGCCCCCACACATGTTGGGCTGCTCGTAGGGAAGGGCAGCAGGTGTAGAGATCTTCTTGCTCTAGGAACTATAGGATTGCTTCCTATCTCGATGTTGATCCTCTCTTTAATTGGAAATTAGGTTCTTCTAGGAAAGGGAAATAAACTTCTCTCAAAGCCTATTTAAGTCCACCTTAAGTGGGTTATTAAATCAACTTTGGAGAGCAATTTACTCTACCCTACAAGAGAGAGAAAACTAGAGGATATTTGTTCCCCCTCCTCTAGCAATCTTCTACATCTTGCCCGTGAAAAGGACCGTCTTTCGTTGATTTCTTCGTCTTCTCCGTGCCGCACTGATGTAAGAAAAAATTTAATTTTTCTTGCCTTCTTCTTGGATAATGCTATTACGGGGCAGACGTCAGGGTGGTGCGGCACGTCGGTTGGCAGGGGCCAGGAGTTGGCTCGGTAGGGGCCGAGGAGATATCGTGGCAGGGACCACTGCTTGGGCAGCTCGGCTTGCCTAGAGCCAAGGGCAGCTTGAGCGGCTGGGGCTGCGGATTGTGGCGCTGGGGCGCAGTGCTAGGCGAGCTGCATGGCTCATGTCCTTTGGGCTCTTGGACCTGACTTGGGCCAGGCTGGCGATTGAGAGAAATGAGAAGGTTGCGGGCTTCATGGGCGGCTGGAGTGTTGGGCGTGTAGGCCTCATGCCTGCTAGAATGTTGGGTTGAGCTTCTCTGCCGGGTACCATGAATGGTGTTAGCTGCCTGGTCTTCTTTGTCGGGAGAAAGGTAGGCTGCTCAAGAGATGCCGGTTGGGCAAAATTGAAGACTTTATCCACTGCTTGTGAGGGTCCGCCTGCTGCCGAGAGGTCTATGATTGGCACGAATTCTTCCAATGGGAAGAGAAATGAGGCTGCTAGATGTGCCCCCAATGCCGAAATCTGCTGGGATGGAAGAGACTGCTTACGTGGGCAGCTGCGAGAGTTCCACTAAGCCTGCTTCTGGGGAGGCTAATAAGATTTGCGTGCTCTTAAGACCAGACCTTCTTTATTTCTCCAGAAGATTTCCTCGCCTTTACTTCCAAGTCTTCCATCGGTGAAATAGTTGGGGATGGGAGTGCCCACGGCGGGGCAGCCGGGAGTGAAGCGCCGGATGATTCCACTGCTGGAGTTGCCGTGGCTGCCGAAAGTGTGACAATGGAGCAGTCGTCGGATGGCCAAGCTGCCGAAGAGTAGTCTTCTAGGTAGCCTTTAGGATTTGTTTCTCCTTATTGCTTTTGCTTTACTTGAACTCCTCCAGTCTTTGTCAGTTGTTTATCAATTTTGCTAGAAAATATAATAAACTTGCCTCCTTTGCTTTTCTCCGTCTTTGCTCCTTTCGCTCATACCTTATCCTTTAGACTCTATAGGCAAGTAGCAGGCGCGCCACTTTTCATAAGCAGACAGGCCGCGTAGCCTACGTGGTCGTAGGTGTTGGTGTAGAACTTTTCCTTGCAAAGTTGCTAACCGTAGGGTTGGCAGCCGGACGCCTTACTTACAGAAGCAGGCGGATCCGCGTAACCACTAGGCCGTTAACCTTGGCTTTCTCCAATTCGTAGGTTGCGCAGCGATTGTCACAACATTTTAGGACTTGGCGCAAGTTGCCGCAAAGTTGTTAGCTGCGGGATCGACAACCGGAAGCTTAACTCACTGTAGCAGCTCCATCCGCGCGATCCTTAGGCTGTTACCTTGCCAAGTTGCCATCCATAGGGTTGGCAGCCGGACGCCTTACTTACAGAAGCAGGCGGATCCGCGTAACCACTAGGCTGTCAACTCTGGTTTTTCCCAATTCCGTAGGCTGCGCAGCTAGTGCTACAACACTTTAGGATTTGGTTCAAGTGAAGCTTATCGACTACGTATCATGTCGGTAGTGGATAAAACTTCACATATGCCTGCTAGCTTGTTTAACCTTTCACAAGAATGTGCGGTTGTATAAGTCTAGTAAGGCTTTACTGCTTGAAGGGCAAGCCGTAGGCAGTCTGCCGGGATCCGTAGGCTACCTTAGCATGTTCGGTAGCAGCTTTAGGGTTTCCCGGGATAGTGTGCCCCCCCGTCTCTAGGGCCCGGTTCCCGCGGATTAGGCCAAGAGACCCAAAATCCTTCAGTTAGCTAAGCCGTGAAAAAGACCATCGTGGCTACTTGGGAATTCCGGAGCAAGCCATCGTGCACCTAGTTACAATGGTTAGTTGCACTAGGGCAGCCAGGCTCATCCACGTCTGGATATTCGGAGTCAAGAGTTTATCCTCCCGCGTTGGAGAGTAGATTGGCCCCTCGGGAGCCGTTGTTCCTGCAATGAGTCCCTAAGAAGGGCGCGAGCTTCTTTGAAGCGCAGGAGTTGTCAGTTGCCGCAATGTAATCAAGTTGTAAAAGCGTTCCTTGTTGAAAAACAAGTGAACAAACAACTTAATTGTAAAGATTGCGGAACAACTGGTAGTCCTCGGATTGCGAGGGTTGTGCCTGTCTGAGCTGCTTGAGCCTTCGGGCGTAGTCCTCGGCTTGCGAGGGTTGTGCCCGTCTGAGCTGCTTGAGCCTTTGGGCGTAGTTAGAGATCACGCGTGGTACTTCCTAAATAGGGTCCATCTTCTTCGATCTCTCCCTTTGAGCAGCGATGAAAGCTTTCCTCGGAACTAGATCTCCGGGCTGAAACTGCCAGATTTTGGACCTTTTGTTGTAACTAGAGAGGAGCTGCTGCTGGTTGGATGCGATGCGGGCTATAGTATGCCCGCACCTTTTCTCCGCTAGGTCTAGGTTCGTGGCCATCTCTTCACTGTTCTGCTCAACATCTGGCAGTAGGGTGGTGATGCTTGGCATGATGATGTTGGGAGGAAGGATTGTTTCTGAGCCAAACGCCAAAGAGAGAGGGGTTTCTCCGGTTGCTCGCCTCTTGGTGGTGCGATATGCTTATAGACATCCGGGGAGTTCTTCTGGCCATTTTCCCTTCTTGTTGGCGAGGGATTTCTTGAGGCAGTCGAGGATCGTCTTGTTGGATGCTTCGACCTGCCCGCTGCTTTGAGGATGTCTTGGCATGGACATGTGCTGCTTGATGTTTTACTTTTGGAGGAACTTCGTCAAATCTTCGCCCGCAAATTACGGACCGTCGTTGGTGACGATGAACTGAGGGATGACAATCAGCAAATGATGTTCCTCCATACGAAGCACTCTATGTTCGTCTGAGTCGTGGTTGTCGTGGGCTATGCTTCTAGCCATTTGGTGAAGTAGTCGGTTGCCCCGATCATCATGCCTCTGCCCCTAGTAATAGGCGGCATAGGTTCTACTAGGTCGATTGCCCACTGCATGAATCGGCCAGGGACTTGCTCGTGGATGTAGCTCGTTGGCGGGCAGGGCTGGTACATGCTTGTAATGTTGGCAGCGGTCGCACTTTTGCACTAACTCCCGGGCATCTTGATGCATAGTTGGCCAGTAGCCTGCGTTGAGAGCCTTTTGCGCCAGAGATCGTCTTCTAGAACGGTTCCCACAAACGCCTTCATGGATTGAACTTAGGACCTTCAAATCATCGGGAGGTGCCAGACATCGGAGGTGCATTCCGGCGTAGGGTCTTCGAACTAAAATGTCCTTCCACATGTAGTAGTGCGCTGCTCGAGTTTGAAGTTTCCTTGACTCCAACCCTTCTGTGGGGAGCGTGCCATTGACGAAGTAATCTATGATAGGGCTTTGCCAATTCGGAGTTGCACTAACCTGTGTCACCTCGGCTACTGGCTCGGACTCCATGCTCGGCTTATCTAGGTACTTCATCGGAATTGAACGCTTGAGCTGGTGATCGAGGGCAGAGCCCAGGCCGGCTAGCGCATCTGCACGGGCATTTTTCGTCCGTGGAACTCGAGTGAGCGTGTAAGTCTAAAATGTCTCTAGCTGCTCGTGTACCTTCTTTAGATATTGCGCCATCCTTGGATGCTTCGCCATGTATTCCCTTGCGGTTTTGGCTAGTAATCAGCTGAGAATCAGAATGAATCGCCAACTTCTTCACCGCTAGGTCTTTCGCCATGCGGAGGCCTGCCAGTAGGGCCTCGTATTCTGCTTCATTGTTAGATGCCTTGAAGCCTAGAGTGATCGTCTGCTCGAGCATTGAACCGTCTGGGGTGGCAAGGACCATGTCCGCTCCCGAACCTTTGTAGTTGGATGTGTCGTCAACATGCAAATGTTGGAAATCTCCATTGAGGGAGCAGGTGCGGCTAAGGTGTCCTCGGCTGCTTCCGGGGCGAGCAGGTGCGGCTAAGGTGTGCTCAGCTGCTTCCGGGGTGAGCAGGTGTGGCTAAGGTGTGCTCGGCTGCTTCTGGGGCGTCGTTGGACCGCTCTGTTGCGCTGTCTAGGCTAGGCATGAAGGCGCGGTAGGGAGCTGTAGAGCTGGTGCCATGTTACACATAGCAGGAAGTGCTCAACTGCTGGTATTGGCCCACTCTAGAGTTGAATTATGGAACAAAGGTCGGCTGGGGCCTTGTGACACATAGCAGGAGGTAGTGCTCAACTGCTGGTACATGATGCTCCTATGTAGAGTCTTTTTGGGCGACGAGGACAAAGCTTGATTCCGAGTGCGTTCTTCTAGTGTCCGTCTGCCCTTGGCACACCTTTTAGGCTGAGTTGTTACGTTTGTCAGAAAACTTTGCATCGCCAGTGTCTGCGCCTTTATCGTCGTGTGTCTAGATTGGGCGGAATAGCGCGTCATGAAGATGACTGCGTGCGTCTGAAGGTATGATTTGAGCTTCCAGGTTGTAACAACTATCGCCAAAGTTCGTTTTTTGAATTTCTGGTAGCATCGAGGAGAGCTTTTGAACTGTGTAATACAGGTAGTCGGGCCCCCAGCTCTTCTCGTATGATGGTAGAGCTTATTGCTGCCTCAGATACCGTCAAACATGCGAATATGTCCTCCGTTGCTTCCGGTTTGGATAGTAATGGAGGCGATGTGAGATACTTCTTCAGGTCTTTGGAAGGCTTCTTCGCATTATTCATCCCACTCATCACGTTGCGCCCTCTTGATGGCTATGAAGAAAGGCTTGCATCTATCAGTAGATCGCTGGAGGAAACGGTTGAGGGCGGCTGCTCGTCCAGTCAAGCTTTGGATCTCTTTCAAGGTTGTGGGAGACTTCATTTCCAGAATTTCTCGGATCTGCTTGAGTGCCATCTTCTCGATCATGGTATCAGATCAAAGTTGCCTCTCGTGTGAAGCCGATAATGGGCCCTGGTAGTGCGTCGGCTGCCTGGACTTGAGGGATCAATGGGGCCTGCTGGATCTTCCTTTTCAGCATTCATTCTTGGCTGCGCTGCCGGCTTGTCCGAACACTTGTCGACTTTGCCTTCCCTCACGAGCTTTTCCAGATAATTCCTCCAAGTGCAGCAGCTTTCGGTGGCGTGACTTGGTCCTTAGTGAGATGCGCAATATTTGGTAGCTTGAATCACGGCTCATTCTTCACGTCGCGGAGAATTTAATGGATCGGAATTGGAAACTTCGAGTAATTCCGGGTCGTGGAGCCTTCTTTGGTCATGGGCTTGTCCCTCCGCTTGGCCTCATGTCTGCTTTTGATGGGCCGCTTTCCATCTTCCTTTCTTTGAGCCACCACCGATTCTTTTTTAGGCTGATCGGGCGCCTTTTCTTGATCGAGCGGTAAGATGAGTATTCTTTGGTGAAGACCAAGGAAAGATCTTCAAAGTTCCGGATGGATTGTGGCACTTCGGTAATGCTTCAAGTGTCTCTCTGGATCTCCATCTCCGTTTGAATGATGTGAAGTGAGGCATGCTAAACTTACGCGGAGGTTCCGTCTGCTCGATCTCATCTGTGGATGGTGATCGGCCTGTGTTGGTCATCTCCCTCCGTAGTGCCTCGTCGGCGACCTCATTGCGTTGGAAATCGCTCAATCGCTTGGTCAAGACTCCCTCTACTTCTTCCTGAATTCGCCTTTGTTGGGGTAGCGGAACTCTCGGCTGCCCCCAGTTTTGACCTGTTGGTCTAGGCTGCTCTTCTATGTGCTCGGCTCGTCTATGCCGCGGTAGCGGTGCATGTGGTGGATTCCTAGCAGGCGAGGGATTTCGTAAGCTGCTGGTTGAACTTGAGCCGGATTGAGTGACTGCTTCTCTCCGTCCGTCATGCTGCCTGATGTGATGTGGAGGATGCTCCTTGCCGACTTAGCTGCGAATGAACACTTCGCTTGGAGGACTGCTCATGTTGACTATCAGAGTGTGACCCCAACCGTGAGTGTATGCTCGTCCGTGGGCCTAGTCGAGAGTGCACGCTCCTCCGCGCGCTAAGACGGGAGTATACGCTATCTCGAGGGCCCAATTGGGAGTGTGTTCTGCCCAAACGCTTGGTTAGAGGCTGGTCGGGTGGCTGCTTGTCGGGACGTTGCTGGAGAGGTTATTCGTCTGCCCTTGTCCTTTCTTCGAGACACCTCGTTTGGGGACACGTCGCATCTTGTTGCGCTGTAAGAGCTGGTTCACCAAGGTCGTCCGTTGTGCTAGGGCGCTCGTCAACTCTATGACTTGTCGAGACAAGTGTTGTTCACCATTTGGATTGGAAGAGCTTGTAAGGAATGTGCCTCCTTGAGCAATGGAAGAGTGGTAGACTTCGGGCGCGGGATTTGAGTTGGGAAGTGTCAAATGCGCGGATAAATATGGTGAAAATGCCCCTGGCTCGATGGTAGGTCCGGATGGCTGAGATAATCTTGGGCCGACTTGGGCTGCTTGAAAGACCACGGGGGTAGGCTGCTCGGCGGGAGCAGGCTGGGCCACGAGAGTGGGCCACTTAGCATGTGGCACACGTGGGTGCGAGGCTTGGGCTCGGCTAGGCAACGTATTGGGCTCGCGTCAGGCTTGGAATAACATGGCTTGGGTCGGGACCTTGGATGGCACGACTCGGGCCGCGGTGATGGCGCCACGGACCTCGTCGTAGTGGGCTACCGTGGTAGCCACTACGGTGGTTCCCGTGGTGGAAATTTGTGGTGGCGGTGCCGCTCCACTTAGGATTCTCTTTCGGAAAGGCTTGCTACCATGAAGAATGGCAAGACATCCACGTCTGCTAAAGTAGCGTCAAAACTTGTCATTTCCGCTGCTGAGGCCAAGTCGTCTTCTGAGAAGAGAGAGACTGCTTGCGCTAGTGGTCCTGATAAATCTGCCAAGTCTAACTCCAAGTAAGCTGCTGAGATTTATGCGCTCTTAAGGCCGGACCTTCTTGAGGATATGGACGCCTGCGCTGAGTTTGTTGACGGCGTCAAAGGGATTATTGGTCCAGGCTCATTCGTGAAGCATACGCCTGAGTACAGGAGGGCTGCTCCGCTGACCATGATGCAAAAACGGCGGTTTTGGCTGCCGGGTCCATGGTCTTTGATCAAGAGGATACCAAGGCTGCCCAGGGGGTGGCGAGGTCTATGGCTTCTGAAGCTTACTCCTTGGTTGAGAAAGTTAAAAGTTTGGAGTCTGAACTTGCTGTTTTGAAGAGGTCTAACGTCTCTGCTCCCACTTCTCTGCAACTTGAGACCACTCGCAAAGAGATCGCGAACTTGAGGACTAGGCTTGACACGAATTTGTCTTCGTTGGGGCGGTGGAGTCCTGGTCTTCTTAGCTGGCGAATGATCTCTTCGTGGGCTTGCGCTGCATTCTCCGGAGCGACATGGAAAATGCTCATTGAGGGCCTAAGCGCGAATGAATGCTCTGCCTGGAAGGCTGCTCACGTGGTTCTTCAAAAAACGTGGCTCCAGCCTTAATTGTATGCTCGCTCGTGGGCCTAGCCGAGAATGCGCGCTCCTCCTCGCGCTAAGACTGTCCACGCTATCTCGGGGGTCTAGTCGAGATTGCACATCGTCCGACTGCTCGGCTTGATTGATTGATCGCTTGGGGAACCACTGAGGCAGGCCGGGCTGCAGGAGCAGGCTGGGCTGCATGGGCAGGCTAGGCTGCGTGGGCAGGCTGGGCTGCAGGGGCAGGCTAGGCTGCGTGGGCAGGCATGGCTGCGTGGGCAGGCTAGGCTGCAGGGGCAGGCTGGGCTGCGTAGGCAGGCTGCACTACAGAAGCAGGCTTGGCTGCAGGAGCAGGCTGGGCTGCGAGGGCAGGAGCAGGCTGCTTAACATGAGGTGCGTGCGAATGCGGGGCTTGGACTGCAACGGTGGTACCATGGACCTCGCCGCGGGTGGTCACCGCGGTGGTTCCCATGGTAGAGCCTCGTGCTAGTGGCGCCATCTCCCCTAAAGCCATATTCAATCTCGTAGATCGCCGCGGTCACACGTCTTGAATGTTTGAATTGTTGCTCATCGAATTTTCTAGATTTCTAACCATTATGTATTTTTCTTTTTCTTTTTTTTTTTTATACGCTTTACCAAAGAACTTTTTACGAGTAAAAAATTCTAATAATAAAAACGTACGAAAGAATACAAACGGACTAGAAGTTGAAGAAAAAAAAAACCTTTTGTGTGCGAGAGTCTTTTTCGAGCGTAAACTTCTCCTCTCAATGAAAGCACCAATTTGTGGATGCAAATTTTCTCCTCTTCGGTCTTGGACGATTTTGCACCTACAAAATAATAAACACCTTAGGTTAAGGCCAAAAGCCTCACGCGCCCACGATGAATGGGGGGGCGCTTTGGCCGAAGAACCTCCGATGCCAAAGTTAGAATTAGAGAGAAAAAGTGTTTAGAGCGTTTTTGCCAAAGGATTGGAATTGGGTTTTGTGAGAAAAGGGGGTCGTATTTATAGGAGATGGCCGGTCCCCTTTGGAGAGAAGGTGGCCAGCCCTTAGAGGGATTTTTGGGTGTGAGATCTAGGTTTAATTAGCCTATTTATTGGCTCATTAATCAAATAGGGAAAGGATTTATATTTATGAAGAAAGATAATAAGGAGTAATTGAATAATTGGCTTAAAAAGGAGGGAAAAGGGAAGGAAATATGGAAATAAAAGGGGAAGTGGCCGGCCACTCTTTGGAGAGAGAGGGCCGGCCCTTTGTGGTATATTTTGGGTCTTCAAGGCTCATTTAATTGACAAATTAATGGGAAATATCCCCATTAATTTGCCAATTATCTCCATTTATGTGGGATAATGGGTAGATTTATGAGATAATTGCCTTAAATGCGGATGGATGAAATAATTCGGATTTGTTTACCTTTTATGGGCGCTTTTGACTTGACCGACGATAATTGCCGGCTGCTCGCGCGTAGGATTTCTGATACCCCTCAAGGGCATTCTTGTCTTCTTAATCTGAAAGTCCACGTGTCGCCTTGTGATTATTTTTGGCTCCACACTTGGGAATATGGCGCTTCTGTTCTGTGAGTGTTTTAGGTCAAAACATTTCACGTGATGTGTGTTTCCACCTTTGCAAATCATCAACCATTTGACTTAGTGCGATGCACACACTGAAACAATAAAACAATTAATTTAATCGAAAAAATAATTAGCTATAGCAGGGCAAAAAAAATTTCAGTGTGCCATGAACATTGAGAAGTACATCAAATATCATAATATAATTAGTTGAAAATTAAAAAAAAATATTTAACTAATTATATTATGATATGTTATGTACGAGACCGTATTCTCAGCTCATTGAAAAATCTATCTTACAGGACCATCAACATAATTGCAGTAGGTTTTAGTCAACTAATAAAAAAGTCAACAGTCCAACATACATTAACATTTATAATATCATAATACCAAGTTGTATACATTTGTTTCCATTATATATTAAATTAATATAATTAGAGGAATGATTAATTAGTGAGGGCAGTGCTCCTCGTACGTTGATGTCAAAGAGGTGAACGAAAAAGCTTAAAACGCACTTTTGTGGAATTTGTGAGTGTTGTTTATTGTTAAATAAAAGATAATTATTGTGTTAGTGTATAATGTTAATTATTGATGTCGTCCACTCGGGAGGCTTTTCTGGGTCTTGTGATCTTATCAACTCATCTGTATAGCACTAGCATGTCAGCCACAGGATTTAGCTTATATATAACCGTGTAGTTTATATAAGGACTTAATTAATATCACTTGTCATGCTTGGGATTCACTCAAGAATTTGACATATTTGAATTGTAACTTCTGTTCCAAGTTATGGGCTACGGTTTTTGTATTTTTTTCACTTGATTGGAACTTCTATGTGAGATGGTCCTTTGTGTTTTGTGACACATATTGTTTAACGTTTTGACTTATTTTATTTATCAAGTATCAACAAGCGTACAATTTTGTTTATATAAATAACATGTTGGAAAAAGAAAAATTTTGATTGACTATAGTTTAACCACCGGGATATCACATTCTGACCATGGTGGCCTCACATCAGAAATCACCTCAACTCATTTTACTCTACATGGCTTTGAACCCCAACTTGTCTTTCACATGTTTCATACAAAACCCAACACCATCACTTCACCTCACTCCGATTTCCATACTTTGATAAATACTCCCATGACCCAACTTCTAATAACCCCACTCCCCCCATCATCCCAATACGAACTTATGGGAAAACTGGTCCTTATCATGCCTGATTATATCATATCGATTATGATGTTTTTTGGAGCAATATTCGTTCGTTGGAGCATCTCTAGTCGGAGTGTATATGTAAATGGGAATGTATATCACTAGACACTAGTTTACATATCCTAACAATTATATTGACGGTTCGATGCATATATTGTAGCCAACCCTATAAATAGAGAACTATAAATGTAATTTTTACAAATAATTTATTATTATTATTATTTAATTTTTTTTTTATCAGAGATCGATATAACCCCTGCCCTATAAAATCAAACTAAAACCCAGTAAAGTTTCGAATGTTTCACTTTGAAAACCATAGAAATCGCACAAAACTAATGACATATAGCTATTAAAAATGCCAATATCATGCATGGCAATATGGGATGTCGGCTGGATTAAGTTAAACGTGCAAGTTGGAGACCCCACAGTGCATGTGATGTCTTTAAATAAGGGCACTTTGATTTTCTATCTTGGTGATTTGGCTGAAGACATAACCCCCATGCACTGCTTAAATTTGGTTATGCATAATTCAAGTAGCATGTGACCTCTCCACATCACTTCTTGCCTGCTTCATATGTTAGCTATGTAGGTTCATTTCCCTTGATACAACCACTTTTATGAAAACAAAAGCCCTGAAGTGACATATTACTCTATTTAAGATACAACCACTTTTTAATGGGTAAATTGAGAGGTTAGAGAAGAGTTATGTTGTCTGACAAATGCTTATCTTCAATACAGTAAATTTATACTTGCATCCTGCCTAATATTGATCTAATCAATAGTATTCTTCTATATATTTATAAACCCCTTAGGTTGAATCAAATTTCAATTGGGACATCAATTATTTTTCAAGATTTATGTGGAATTGAAAGCAGCATGATTGCTTTACATTTAGATTTGTATCCTAGTGTTTGTTCAATTTTTGGATGAATCCAGGGTATCCCCCGCACGTAGGTGAGGACTAATCCCTCGAGCCGAGTAGGACCTTATTCCGGGGGCAAGCTCTCCCAATGTTGGCTTCTCCATTCACAAGGCTCGAACTCGAGACCTTACTTAAGGGAAACAAGCTCCTTACCACTTGAACCACCAAACATTGGTAGTGTTTGTTCAATTTTGACATGGAAGAACTCATGCTTCTTTGCTGGGTATCTGAGATTTAGGGAAACTTAGAGAGAGGAGAAGGAAAGAGAGGGGCAGGAAGACCAAGGGAAAAAGGAAGAAAGAGGCAACACTCGTTTTTTCTTGGAATAAGTTAAAAAAAAATTAACGCAATCTTTAGCTTCACGATGCATCAACTTTGCATGAATGGCCACGATGATGGTTAGGAGGATCCAGATAAAAAGATTCGAAGAGGATCTGGATCGGTTTTAAAACATCTTTGCTCACCAGTCTTGTGGTGATGCTCATCTCTTTTGACTGTGATTGGATTAGTTTGGTTTAATTGAGTTAAGACATAAATTATGAAAAATAACCAATTACAAGAGATTCCAGATGGGTATATATTCTTTAGGAAACCATTCAGATTGATGAATAAAAACTTTTTTAAAAATTAGGGATTAAAATGTTTTCGTTAACGTTAATAATATTGATTTTTCTTATTATTATCTTTTTATTTAGTTATTTAGTATTTTAGGATGTCAATTTTATTTAATTGAACTAACAATGTATTTTTTCGTAGGCTATTACTTTATGCTCTCCTAAAACTAAAATGTAACAGTTGTAACTAGATAATTTTTACGATCAATCGGCCAAAATAACCATGAGCGGCTACGATATTGTAGGTTTCTTCCTCTTGACCGAATCTGTAACCTTCATTAGCAGATTCATTTTCTGTGGTTTCCCTGATCAAACTAGAGGTTACCAAATGTATAGCACTGAATAGGGAGCCACCGAATACACCAGCTATGCCTAACATGTGAAAGGTGCATAAGGATGTTGTGCTCAGCTTGGAATACAATCATGAAATTGAAAGTACCAGAGATTCTTAGAGGCATACCGAGCGATTGCATTTCTATGAAAAAAAAAAATCCTGTAGAAGAAGTCTTCGTTAATGATTTTCCGGCCACCATCTTATGGTTCTTCAAGGATCCTTTTATGCATTATGTTAGATATCAAGGAAAATCTATTCTGGGGATCGAATTGATTATAGAAACATGAGTTTAATTAGTTGATTTATTAGCGAACAAGGAAAAATATTATCTAGCAGAGTAGGCGCCTTATTCAGTAATACGGGATGCCCTTGCATAACTTCCTGAATTATTTCCCATACAATCGGCTCTTTTTCCCGAATTTTACTCTTAGCAACTCCTATATTCGAAGCAAAGTGTTGTCTAAGGAATATATTCCAAACATATATGCCATGGTTCCTTACTTCGACATGATACAAATATCTAAATTTGATATTTTTAGATACTTTTCAGACCTATTGCCGATACTAAGTAGCAACCAAAAATTTTCAAATGTTCTTGTAAATTCTTGCTCCCATTGGACCATTTGTATCTATATGCATTAGGATCCCGATTCATGGATCTCTCGGTTCGAGAAATAAAAATAAGAGGATCGAACCATTTCTTCTGACTCTTTTTCAAATTTGATAAATGTTACCAGAGCTATTACTCACTACAAAAAATTTCTATTAATGAAAGATGTAAATCCATTAGAAAATAAAAAAATACGCATGTCGGATGAAATGGTTGTTGCTATCTGCTACAATAACGACTCATTGGTTTAACTAAATAACTAAATACGAGGCATTTATGTGAGTCCTCAAAATGGGATGATGCTGGAAAGAATTTTTATACATACATTGATTGGCCGTGTATTAGCAGACGATATATACATAGGCCCACGATGCATTGCCGTTACCACCGGGAATGGTAAAAAAAAAATTCTAAGGAATCCAAAAAAATTGAAAAATTGGATTTATGTCCAATGGATCACACCCACCAAGAAAGGATCCATTTATATCTCCGTCCCATAGCTTTTATTTCATTCAAATAATGGGTTCTTAGTTGATCCACGATTTATGTTTCGTCTTTCGTTTCCTTTTCGTTTATAAAAAGGGGCTTTTCTTTCATTTTTCAAAAAAGATGGGTTTTGGCCTGTTTTGTTTTCATTGTAAAGTAACATTCTATATTCACAACGTGTCTCAAACAAGAGAAATAAACAAACATAAAACTATTCATATATATATATATATATATATATATATATATATATATATATTAACGATTAGGGTAAATTACATAGTAGCCCCTCAGGTTTGAGGTCTATTACAACCCCATACAACATCTTTAAAACATTTCACTTTCATACCTCACGTATTATTTTATTTCAAAATAATACATCCGTTACATTTTCCATCAATGAATCCGTTAAGTGCTGACGTGGTTGCCAAATGTATGCCACGTGGCAAAAAAACACCTGAATCTTCTAAATTTAAATTTAAAAAAAAAAAAAAAACTGAAAACAAAAGCTGAACCTGCAACCCCCACCCACCCAATCTGCAACCCAAAAGAAGAAGAAGAGGAGAGGAAAAATAAAATAAAATAAAAACACTCATCTGCATCCCCGACCCCCCTTCCTTGCAACCCACCCCTTTCTTCCCCCTCCCGTCTTCCCCAAACCTACCGTGCACCCATCCTCCACCTCCTCCTCCGCACCCACTACCTGCAACCCAGAAAAGAAAAGAAAAAATAAAAAAATCATCTCCCTTTCCCTGCAACCTAGATCTCGTCTTCCCCAATGAGTGTGGATTTAAGGAGTGAGGTGTGTAGAGGAGGGAAGAGGATGCGTGCGAGGGTGGGTGCGTTGGGTTTTTTTTTTTTTTTTTTTCCTTCTTCTTTCTGGGTTGCAGGTTGGGCTCGGATGGGTATGCGTAGCAGTGGAGGATGGGACGACAGGGTTGCTGAGTTCTTCGCCGAGTGGGGGGGGGGGGTGGTGGTGGTATGGGATCTGGGGTATCAAGTTCTCTGTTTTTTTTCCCTCCCTTCCTTTCAAGGTTCAGGCATGGGGTGGGTTGGGGCGATATGTTTTCTGGTTTTTTTTTTTAATTTAGAAGATTAAGGTTTTTTTTAAAAAAAAAAAATTAAAAATTTTTTTTTTTTTTGCCACGTGGTATAAATGTGGCAGCCACGTCAGCACTTAACGGATCAATGGATGGAAAATGTAACGGAGGTATTATTTTGAAATAAAATAATACGTGAGGTATGCAAGTGAAATGTTTTAAAGATGTTGTATGATGTTGTAATAGACCTTAAACCTGAGAGGCTACTATGTAATTTACCCTAACGATTATTTCACTTGCAAACATATCTCGGTGGAATTAAATATATGACGGGGTTACCCGATATTGTAATAATCGTTGATTAGCAAGAAGAATATCCTTTTCTAACTGGATTTTATTCCAAAGATGTGATCTTAGAGCTCGCTTACACTAAGTATACCATCAGTGGGAACTTTGCTTTCTGGTTGGGAAGTGTCTCCGTCCTTTTCACTTCTCAGCAACAGTCAGACAAGTGGGGAATGTTGGGGTGAACCAGAAAAGTTTGGGTAAAGTCAAATCTAAATGTTGGTTGGGTAAGCGTCCTGTAGTAAGAGGAGTAGTTATGAACCCTGTAGACCATCTCCATGGGGGATGGTGAAGGGAGGGCCCCAATTGGTAGAAAAAAAAAACCCGCAACCCCTTGGAGTTATCCTACACTTGGAAGAAGAAATAGAAAAAGGAATAAATATCGTGATAATTGATTCTTCGTTGCCGTTTCGCACAAATGCGAATAATTTTGGCAAGAAATACATAACAACTCGGTAAATGTCAATTACAAACCTGAAGTGCAGTTTCTATCACGAAAAATGATTTTTGTACACTTTTTTATTATTTCGCATACTTTTATTTTATTTTAACTATTAAATTGAACAAAAAAAAAAAAAAAACTCAACTATTATAATTCCGCATAAACTAAAAAAGAAAACTATCCAGAAAGCATTCTCGTTCCACTACATACATAACAAGGAATTATAGCTCAGTATAATCTCTTGGTTTGTGACCACTGACCACATCGCAGGTTCCACGTATTGTGTGTATACCATCGAATTGACAGTCAAATCAAACCAAGACCTATGGGCAAAAAAGGATACTAAGATTAAACATCACATTAGACGAAACCTTTGCCACCATATAATTTTAAGCCAAGCCATGCCAAATTCACAATACCATTTTCATTGACTAACTGTCATGGAAAAAACCTATTGACTTAAAAAGATCTAATTGTGTAGAAAATGATACAATGCAAGTTGAACATGTTTTTCATACTAAAGATGATCCATTTCTGTTTTTTGCCAAGACGTTATTGCATATATTGCGTGACATTTTGTTGTGATGCATGACATATAATTTTAAATTCTATAAGTACTAGTACTTGTATAAGTACTAAATTCTACATATAATATACCCTCGTATAAACTTTATAAACCTAGCACATGGTCTACCGTCAACATCATAAATATTGTTCAACTTATTAATCACTTATTACTAGGTGTTGAGTTTTATGACAAAAGACATCTGTAATACTATGAATGGAAGCTTTCAATATATTAATTGTATATTATTTTGTTATATGCCAATGTGTAATTTTATTCCCTAACATGTACACGTTATTATATGAGTAAATATGACACGTGCACCATATTAAGTGATGCCATGCGGTGTATGAGATGATTTTTTTATTTTTTATTTTATTTTATATCAACTCCACCTATTCATTTGCACGTTAACTAATTACCCAGGAGACGATTTGGTTAGAGGATCTCCCAGGCATCATGGTAGATTTGCTACATGGAGGACAGGTATGAATCTATAGCGACAAAAATTTATCTAATGTATTCTTCTATAATAAGGTACTCTTTTTTCCTTGGATGTGGGTTGAAAGCCTTGACATAGTTGAGTCCAATATCTATTATCTTCTATGTATTTTCGTTATCTTAATAAATATCGTACATTTTTCTTAAAAGAAAAAAAAATTAAACTACCAAAAAAGAAGAAGCAATAATCAACCTTTATTCCTTATCCTGTTGAAATTGCTCCCGGAAAGCCGGACCGGCCGGCCACAAGTTCATTGATTTGGCACTCTACGTACTAGACTACTAGTACGTGACTTATCAGTCACGTTACTCCTTTCCTTTCATAGTATTTATTTACTCTCTGCCTAGTACTTTTTTGACGTGCTTTAACTTGACATTGCAATTCAAAATTTGAAACCAAATATGAAGCTGCGTGGCTAGAACAAGGATATCAGAATATCTTCCCATTTCAAATCTTTTCTGCATTAGCTGCATAACAAGATTTCAGGCTTTGAGCTCACAAATGTCAATAATCTCTCGTGCATGCATGGCTCCCATTTCCGTGTCCGCACAAGGAGGATCAAATGGCATTGATGAAACTATCTACATACTGCATTATTTATTTGCCCAAACAATAATTTTATTCATTTGAATCTAGTTTTGATGTTTTGGTCTAAGCCACAAAAAGTTCACTTCCGTTTTATGCTAGGGAAATTTAGAATACAATTACTAGAAAAAGGGCAACAATCAAAGAGCAAACGTGGCTGTTGCTCTAGTAGCTGTTGCTTAAAATGTGATAAAGAATCAAAACATGTGACAAAAAATCAAAAGTTGTCACTCTTTAGACTGTTTATGGCACTTTTAGAAATAGATAGGTCAGCAACAACCACACTTGCTCCGTTGTTGTTGTACATTTTTCTTGTATTGTACAATACCATTAACATTATGGTGGTTTTGTAATAAACATAAGATAGTGATGAGTGTAGCTAAAGTAGAAAATCTTTTTATATGCCCATAAGCGTTTATCTAATATCTAATCACATCATTATAGATAGTCACATATTTTATATAACCAACGATCTAAAAGTTTCTTGTATATATATAATATTACTGTATCTCATAACTAAATCAAATCAAAGATGTTTAATCTTTTGCACTTGACATCTTGAGTTCAAATTCTTCATTCCCCAATATTGCTTGTATCAAAACAAAAAACAAAAAAAAGTCTAAGGGGTGAACCCAAAAGAAATTGATATATAAAATCAATACTAGATCCATTACTGACAGCCTGAAAAAAAAAAGTAGCAATGGGAGCGACGACATTTCAAATCATTTGTAGGAATCAAAAGAAATTTTGGAAAAAAAATAATTAAAAGGTTCGTGCATGCATGTTAAATATGATTCGTTATTCGTTTTCTTAACCCCACTTTAGCCATTTAATTGCCCCCACTCTTTTAATTTCTTGAAGTTGTAGGTCCATATATCATGCACACAGCTTCTGATCTCCAAAGTTGTCCTGGCTAATTGCTTAAGATGGACTCATATACTAATTTTAGAATTCCTTACTCATCTAAAATTTTCTTAAACGTAATAAAGATCAAATTGCAATGTGTGTGTCTATATATATTTGTTGAAAGAGTAAGATATTCATTCATTGATGTGGTAAACGAAAATACAAAGCAGATATATGGTGCCTTTATTGTGGGAGTTGATGAAACCTTATAGGAAAAAAAACTTGTAACCTCAAAGTCCAAACGGTAAATGCGTTCAAATATGAGCTACAAACTTCTTGCAACGTACTTATGTGTTTACTAAAAATATTTCGCCACCAGTTTTGCCCTTCACAATTTATAACCGAGATTGCTACCAATCTCATTTATTTGTTAATACCAGGTAGTAAAATGCTTGAATATCACCTAGTGATCAAAATTAAAGAAAGCTTTGAAATTAGTAATTATTGTGTAACAATGGTGTAAAACAAATGGTATCAAAATTTTGGACTTATTTTAATTAAAACAATCCAATCACATCCCTTTGCCAAAATAAGTTGTTTGATAGTTGGAGATTGATGTATCTAATAAGTTGTTTACAAGAATAATAATATCATCAATTTGGTGGAGAAGGACAGGCAGCCAGAATTATGGATCAAGGACCACTTCCACTGTTTAATGATATGAAATTATGAATGATCCACCTCTGATACTGGATGCAGTAATGCTCTACTAACTTCCAAAATTGACAGCCTTTGTGGGGTTTAACTTCAGGTGCGAACAAGTAAAAATATCAGGTTTTAAGCCATTTACTACTACGGTCTAGTAGTATTTATCTTTACTTGTAAGTGAGAGGTTCCAAAATTGACTGTCTCTATGGGGTTTAATTTCAGGTGCAAACAAGTAAAAATATTAGGTTTTAAGCCACTTATAAAGAAAAAAAATTAGGTTTAAGGAAAAGCCAAAAAGTTGATTTATAAAAAAGTATTGGGGTGTATTACGGTCTAATAGTATTTATCTTTACTTGTAAGTATGAGGTTCCAAAATTGACTGCCTCTGTGGGGTTTAATTTCAGGTGCAAACAAGTAAAAATATTAGGTTATAAGTCACTTATAAAAAAATATTAGGTTTTAGGAAAAGCCAAAAAAGTTGATTTATAAAAAGGTATTGGGGTGAGAGAGGCTCGAACTCTCGACCTCAGGATCACTCAGAAGCTATGAGACCTACGCGCTAGCCAACTGCGCCACCACCCCAATTGTTAAGCACTAGCCCAAACAATTGTCTTAACGGACGCACCAAGATTGCGGGCTATAAGCCATCGGCCCAATTTGTTTAAAAGATGGTCTTGACTCTTGAGTCCATAAGGTTAGTGTATGGGCCTTCTCACTGTTCTCCTTCAAAATTTCTTTCACGATTTCACTCATGGTTCTTATGTTAGGGATCTTCTATCGGAGAACAGCTTGTATGACACATGTACACTATTATAGTGGCCTCTCGTGCCAATAACAAAAAGACACATGGAGAGAAACTAACACGTGTCCTTATATTATTGACATGTGACGCTACCATAACTGTGTACTCGTGCCATATAAGTCATTCTCCTTCTCTTGACAAGTTTTAGAGAGATTGGTAAGACACCCTTTATATGAGAATTTAATGATTCCAACCGTCAGTTTCCTCTTAGTTGTGCGACAAATACTTAACATAGTTGCTTGTCTAGGCTTGGTCATGTTGTGACAATCAATCGCACACTAAGCCTATGACCTATGCTTATGAATGTATCTCATTGTTTGACGCTTGTCAGCTTGATGTTGATGATCAGGCTACCTCTTTGGGCCTCCTTTATGGTACTAATTCCTCGTATTTGTTAGAGCTTCGGCCTAAGTTAATTGAGCTCATTCAGTCGACTTTGATGAAATTTAGTATCACCAATGAGCTACACATCAAGAAGAATGAGAGACCAAAGCATGCCAACAGTGGTCATCCTGAGCCAGAATCGAACTCTCCGCAATATTATTATTTTTTATTTCTGAGCCAGGATCGAAAAAAATAAAAATACTAGTGCACAATTTGGTACTGAAAGTATAATTTTGAAGAACCAAATTTACTAATTCTGTTTAGGGAGGCTTTAGTCAAATGAGCTTTCATGGATTGTTGTCATCTAAAATCACGTGGGCCAAATTTGGCAGAGGTCCAAATTTGAAAACGAAAGGGAAAGGCCAGTGAACCATGAACCCAAAGGGAGACCTAGTTGAGAATCGAGATCGTCTAGTGGAAGAATCCTAACATGGAACCGCCACGAGAAGTTCCATGCAATTCGTAGCAGTAACATGGTTGTTATTCCCATCGATCTATATCTCATAAGTTCCCAGGAGTCCTCAAGCTTACATTTATTGTTTGCAGAAACCTTCTAAACACTTCACCAAATTATACGATGATTACTAGGTACGTGGAAAAAATTCACCTTGATAAAGTGTCAATAGGTGCAGTATTTATATCCAATGAACTAAAGTAACATTTTATAAAGTTTCAAAACCTCATGAAGCAAGAATTTGAAACTATAAACTGAATTGTCATTATTGGTGTTAAAACTAGGATGGAGTCTGGATTTGGTTCAACACGTATTTGTCCCGAGTGTTGATTTCGGTCTCGGCACCACAGAATGGTTCGAGAGAAAGAGAGAATAGGCATACCAATGTTGGAGGTTGCCAACAGACAGTGTTTGTGTTTGAATGTGTATAAAAGTTGCGCGTCAATCTGACTTCTTAACCAAATGATTATGCACCAAATGAGATGCTAGTTTGGTTAAGTTATTTTTTATGCCTCGAGCAAACGAGGACTTAAAATTTAGTGTAACTTCGTGTATGCTTCCCTAAAAATAAATGAAAGTGAGGTAGAAACTAAAGCAAGAAACAAAATGCAACCATTTCATGATGAAGTCAAGATTACAAACGTTTACAAAATTAAAATCTAGGCCGATGCGCCGAGCTACATGACTTGAAATGTAAATTAACAGGAACTGTAAAGAAAGCAATGAGACTTGATATGTGCATTATTTATCATATTTTCATGTTAATTATCCCTAAGTTTTATTAAGGAATTGATTATAAAAGAGCCTTATTACTTTCCTTTTCTCAGTTTCAACCATTATGCGCACTTAGAACGTTTTTGGTGATAATTCGACATTCCGGAGAAGTTTTGATGCAAGTCCAATTGGAGAAGGAAGCTAAGAGGCTGAAGCTCGTTGTATCCAAATTTCATAATTTTCCATGGAGCCATTCGTTCCATTTTTACAAATCAATCCTGTAGAAGTTGTTTTCCAGTCAAAATTGCACAGCTGTGGGAGAATGAAGATTTGAAGGCTTTCCCGATTTTTCCTAGTGGCGTGTGATATATTCTTGGAAAGATAAGAGATAAAGCTACATTTCTCACATTTTTACAGAATTTTCCAGAAAAGAAATCGACCTTAAACTTGGCGTGCTTTGCCATGGACTCCGGGTTCTATCTTTCTTTTATTTTTATTTGTATGTGTAACTAAGTTATTTTCTAAGGTTTATGATGAAGCCACGACATGAATATTTCCGAAGTCTCTTGTTGATTATTATCTGATTACATGCCATATTTAGTTCTTAATCTTTGTGCTTAATCTATTCTAGTTTCGAACGTTCTTGTGACTGGCCATCATTGTGAACTTGTTTATAGATGATTAGATAAATCTAAAAGGATGACCAATCAATTAGGTTTATTGGAACTAAGATTAAGAAGAGTAGACAAACTAGTGAGGATGACCAATATCAAACTAGTCCTACTTGGTTGACATAATTCTTCAGTGCTTAATGGATTTTTATGTGTTTAATTGTATTCCTAACCAATAGGATATAGTTATCACGTATAAACACACGAGTTGATGCCTGACCACGAATTAATTCATACCTTAGAAAGAACAACCTTAAATATTGGCATGGTAATTGGATAGTAACCGGCTTGAAGAAAAGGGAATAGGATTGTTATTGGTTGATTCATGACCTTAGGCTTTCATCACATTACTTCCTTTTAAACTTTCATTTATTGTGTGTTTTCGTTATTCACATTCCTGGTTTAATTTTAAGTTGAAGTTTTAATTATTTTTCATAATTAATTAATCAATCATTTGTTTCCTAGTTAAGTTAAGTTTCACGTAATCAGCTGGTTGAATTGGTATTAAAAGCAATCCTTGTGGGATCGAACTTGTATTTGCATTTATTTCTACAATTGATTTGTGCGCTTGCGAGTTTAATTTGATTTAAATTAACCTATTATTTAGGTTAGTTTAAATATACATCAAGACTAGCAAGATTCAGGCCATGAAGGGTAAGATAATGCTAGAGAAGTTTGCCGAGATCACTCGTATCAGATTGGACCTAGTACAAAATTACGCCTTGGAAAGGGAATCAAGGTGGTTGGAATGACACATCTGATAAGCTCACATTTATACATATTGTGGAGCCAAAAATAATCACAAGGCGACACGTGAATTTTTGGGTAAAAGAGGACAAAAATACCCTTGAGGCATACTGGGATTCCTACAAGCAAGCAGCGGGCAGTCATCCCTCAACCAAGTCAAAAGTGCCCAAAGAAGGTAACAAATTCAAAATTATCTCATCCATCCTCATCTTAGGTAATTACTTCATAACCTACAAATTATTCCATATAAATGGAGATTAATTGGCTAATTAATGGATTAATTCCTAATTAATCCATTAATCACCAATTAAATCACCCATTATACCAATTTATCACCCATTACACACCAAAAATACCCCCAAGGGCCGTCCACCTTTTCTCCAAAAGGGACCGGCCATGCCCTATATATACTACCCCATTTTCTCTAAAAACCTAAGTCCACACTCTTGCAAAACTCCAAAAGCTCTCTAAACACTTTTCTCTCTAAATTCTAACTTTGGCATCGGAGGTTCTTCGGCCAAAGCCCCCCATTCATCGTGGGCGAGTGAGGCTCTTGGCCTTGACCCTAAGGTGTTAATTGTTTTGTAGGTGCAATTTTGTCCAAGAAGAAGGAGGCGGAAATTTGCATCCACAAATTGGTGCTTTCATTGAGAGTTGAAAACCATACTCGTAGAAGACTCTCGCATAAAAAAAAGAAGATTTTTCTCTATTTTCTAGTCCACTTGTATTTTTTCGTACGTTCTTATTATTAGAATTTTTATTTGCAAAGATTCTTTGATAAAACGAAAAAGAAAAATATAATGGCTAGAAATTTAGAAAATTCAACAAGTTGAAAATTCCAATATTCGAGAGATGGGACTGCGACGATCCACGAGGCTAAACATGACAATAAGTGGAGCGGCACCACCACTACGAGGCTCCACCATGGCAACCACCGCAATGGCTACCATGGTAGCTACCCACGACAAGGTCCATGGCGCCATCACCACGGCCCGAGCCGTGCCATCCAAGGCCCACAGCACCAAGGCCACGGCCCAAGCCATGTTACTCCAAGCCCAACGTGAGCCCAATACGTTGCCGAGCCGAGCCGAGCCCAAGCCTCGCACCCACGTGTGCCACACGCCGAGGAGCCCACTCCCTTGGCCCAGCTTGCTCCCACCGAGCAGCCCACCCTGCACCCTCCGAACAGTCCACTCCTGTGGTCTAGCCTGCTCCCTCCGAGCAACCCACTCCGGTGGTCTAGCCTGCTCCCGCCGAGCAGCCCACTTCCGTGGCCCAGCCTGCTCTCATGGCCCATCCTGTTCCCGTGGCTTTTCAAGCAGCCTAAGTCGGCCCAAGACTATCTCAACCATCTGGACCTACCATCGAGCCGGGGGCATTCTCACCATATTTTTTTTGCGGATTTGGCATTTCCCAACTCAAATCTCACGCCCGGAGTCTACCACCCTTCCACTACTCAAGGAGGCACATTTCTTCCAAGCTCTTCCAATCTAAATGGCGAACAACATTTGTCTCGACAAGTCATAGAGTTGACGAACATCCTTGCACAACAGACGACCTTGGTGAATCAACTCTTGCAGCGCACCGAGATGCAACGTGCCCCTGACGAGGTGTCCCGAAGTAGGACGAGGGCAGACGAAGAACCTCTTCAGTAGCGTCCCGGCAAGCAGCCACTTGACCAGTCACGAACCGATCGTTCTAATGGAGTACACTCCTGATTGGGCCCCTGAGATAGCGTATACTCCCGTCTTAGCGCGTTGAGGGGCGTGCACTCTCAGTCTGGTCCACAGACAAATATACACTCACGATTGGGGCCACACTCCGATAATCAACATGAGCAACCTTCCAAGCGAAGTGTTCATTCGCGGCAAGGCCCGCGAGGAGCATCATCCACCTCACATCGGAGTAGGCTGCACAGCGAATGGAGAGAAGAAGTCACTCAATCCGGCTCAAGTTCAACCAGCAGTCTGCGAGTTACCTGCTCGCCCGCTAGGAACATACCACATGCACCACAGCTGTGGCATAGACGAGCCAAACACATGGAAGAGCAGCCTAGACCAGTAGGTGACCTAGGGCAGCCGAGAGCACTGCCACCCTAACAAAGGCAAATTCAGGAAGAAGTAAAAAGGCTCATGATCGAGCGATTGCACGATTTCTCGCGCAACGAAACTATTGACAAGACGCTTCGATGAGACATGACCAACATAAGCGAGTCATCTTTCAATGACAAGATCGAGCAAACGGGATTGCCGGATATAAAGACTACTTATGTTCCGACAAACATAGTAGCTCAGCCTAATGGCGCGCCGGGGGCATACGAGTACCAGAAGGACACACCAGCCCAACTACCAAGAACCGGGGGCACGCATTGTTCTCAACACTCCAGACAATTCCTCTTACTGCGCACAACCTGGCCCAAGCCAGTCCTAGCTCTGCTTTCACAGCCATGCCTACCTGCTCCATGGCTCCCAGCTATGCCAATCTTGCCATGTGGCTTGTGCCAACCAAGCCTAAAAAGGTACACGACGAAACACCTAATGATGGCACAATAATTCTGGAAGCAGCTGCACTACGCTTACACCCTCACGCGGGGTCCACAAGTAGTTCGAAGTCTCAAGCAGATCACCAGACATGATCTCGCATGCTAAGGATTATTTCGGTTGTCCCAGCAGACCAGCTTTCCTCAGCTGCACTCACGACAACGACTTCCATGCTCTCCAATGCGAGAGGGTAAACTAATCCCCTGACACCCATCTGGGTAAGCTCTCAAGTGCGAAAGGATAAACTAATTGCTCTCCAGTGTGATAGGGTAAACCAATTCCCCAACACCCATATGGGTCTGCTCTCCAGTGCGAGAGGATAAACTAATTACTCTTCAGTGTGAGAGGGTAAACTAATTCCCCGACACCCATATGGGTCTGCTCTCCAGTGTGAGAGGATAAACTAATTGCTCTCCAGTGAGAGAGGGTAAACCAATTCCCCGACACCCAAAAGGGTCTGCTCTCAAATGCGAGATGATAAACTAACTGCTCTCCAATGCGATAGGATAAACTAATTGCTCTCCAGCGCGAGAGGGTAAACTAATTCCCCGACACTCATTTGGGTAAACTCTACAGTGCGAGAACGCCACATAGTTCAAAAGATTGAATGCTTGAAGACCAACTAGGCAGCGAATGGTCAGGGGGCAGCAGCCACTGCTCCAATCTCCGCAGCTTCATCCTTGACTGCTCCATCTATGACAGTTGAGAAATCAAACTCAAGCAGTTTCCTTATTTTTGGAAATTAGCCCAAACGAGGCAGCCTGAACCATAGCCTATGCCACGCCACTTCCTCGGCCATGCTGAGCCAGTCATTGGCTTCAGTTAAGCCAAGCAACACAAGCAATGGCCCCTGCCAGCTGACGTACCACACCGCCCCGGCTGCTCTGCAGCAGTACCTCCCAAGAAGAAGACAAGAAAAATTAAAATTTTTGGACATCGGTGCGGCACGGAGAAGACGAAGAAATCAACAAAAGACGGTTCATTGCACGGGCAAGATGTAGAAGATTGCTATAGGAGGGGGAATAAATATCCTCTAAGCTCTCTCTTTCTTGTAGGGTAGAATAAATCGCTCTCCAAAGTTGATTTAATAACCCACTTAAGGTGGACTTAAATAGGCTTTGGGAGAAATTTTTTTCCCTTTCCTAGAAGGATCTAATTTCCTATTGAAGAGGGAATCTACATCAAAATAGGAAGTAGTCCTAAGTTTCCTAAAAGCAAGGAAATCTCTACACCTGCTGCCCTTTCTTGCGAGCAGCCCAACATGTGTGGGGGCATTTGTGGAGCCAAAAATAATCACAAGGCGACACGTGGATTTTTGGGTAAAAGAGGACAAAAATACCCTTGAGGCATACTGAGATTCCTACACGCGAGCAGCGGGCAATCATCCCTCAACCTAGTCAAAAGTGCCCAAAGAAGGTAACAAATTCAAAATTATCTCATCCATCCTCATCTTAGGTAATTACTTCATAACCTACAAATTATTCCATATAAATGGAGATTAATTGGCTAATTAATGGATTAATTCCTAATTAATCCATTAATCACCAATTAAATCACCCATTATACCAATTTATCACCCACTACACACCAAAAATACCCCAAAGGGCCGGCCACCTTTTCTCCAAAGGGGACCGGCCATGCCCTATATATATACTACCCCATTTTCTCTAAAAACCTAAGTCCACACTCTTGCAAAACTCCAAAAGCTCTCTAAACACTTTTCTCTCTAAATTCTAACTTTGGCATCGGAGGTTCTTCGGCCAAAGCCCCCCATTCATCGTGGGCGCATGAGGCTCTTGGCCTTGACCCTAAGGTGTTAATTGTTTTGTAGTGCAACTTTGTCCAAGAAGAAGGAGGCGGAAATTTGCATCCACACATATTTTACATCAAATTCACTTGTCTTTTCTTAGTTAGTTCCTTATATTTTTGAGCTATTTACTTTGTTTTTGTGTTTTGTAAGATTTTTCAAGCAAAGAAGAGAAAAGAGCACAAGTGGGATTTCAAATAGCAAATTCGTCAAAACCTGCCTGTGCAGATCAGCTGACTTTGGTAGTGAGTTGCGAACAGGTCAAAATGAATCAGAGAATGAGCCTTATATTTTTAGAAAACGACGGATGTCTATTTTCTAGAGCATTTTACGGATTGTTAATGTCATTTTTATAGAGAAAGTTACGTCCGTTTTAACACTGAAAGGTTTCCAAGAGATTGAGCAGTTCGTAACTTACAAGAAAGCAATAAACATAATAAATCCTAGCAGTCAAATTTGATGCAGTCAAGAAAACCACAAGTCTCAATACTGATTGGCTTTAATTAGAATTGAATTGTCATGATGGTGATAACCATAAAACATTTTGAAAGTTTTGAGAAAAGTACGATATTCATTGACCAACTTAGAATATGTACAAACTGAGGATAGTGTGCATAATGGGCCTCGATAAAAACCTTGCCGGGGCTTTCAACCCGGTCTAAGGAAAGGAGCGTCTCGCACAACAGAGAACCTATCCTCAAATGAACAATTATAAAAATCTTACAAGCCCTCCTCAAAAATAACATCTTGAATAAAATCTGGGGGCTCCTCGAACCACACTATCTCCTGTTCACTGCTGATACCCATCCGAGCTAGTCGATGTGCAACCAAGTTACCCTCACGCTGGATATGACTAATTGCCATGGTGGTCCAAACCTCGAGTAAACAGCGTAGATCATTGATTATTGGGCCAAAAACGGAGTAATCCGTTCCTTGCCCTTTCATCACAGCCAAAGCCAAGGTTGAATCGCCTTCAAAATTAACTTTCGTCTCCCCCGGATACAGATTCCTTACCAATAGCAAAGCATGACGAGCGGCAATAAGCTCAGCGTGCAAGACAGAATGGGGTCTCACAATCGGCCCAGCAACAATAGCAATGAAATTCCCCAAATGGTCCCGTACCACAACCCCAAAGCCTCCCCGCCGTCCACTCTGGCTCCAAGCCCAGTCAAAATTGCACTTGATCCAACCCTCCTCCGGTTTCCTCCACTTCTGACTCTCGCGAACACCTCTTCGTGCACCAGACTTATGCCATTTATGGTACTCTTGCAACCAAACCTCTGTACTCAACACAACCTCTTGCGGCGTCACCACAGTGCCATTCCAAAGGACATCATTCCTATTCTTCCATAAAGCCCAGATCAACATTAAACACAGTTCAAACCCCAAAGTAGGTACCTGAAGGTTAATATTAGCAAGCCAAGCAATGAAGGACAATCTTTGACTAGTATCCACCCTGAATCCAAGACTGCTAAACCGCACCGCTCTGGCCACTTGACAATCTCTTAATACATGCTCCGTTGATTCGAACTACCCTCCACACGTAACGCACATCTCGTCATTCACCACCCTCCGTTTGCAAAGGTTAAGCCGAGTAGGCAGAGAATCCCTACAAGCATGCCAAACACAAATTTTAACCTTCCCAGGGACACAAGCACTCCACAACTTCTTCCAAAACTTATCCTCTAAAGGGCTAGTAGAAGAAGATGACCTAGCCACACCCTCTCCACTGGAAAGATTTAGTCCCCGTGCAACATGGTATGCACTACGAACAGTGAACTTGCCATGTCGATCGTAGTGCCATACCCTACCATCGGCAATATCCCGAATGCTCAGAGGGATACTACTGATCAATTTCGCATCGTCCATGGAGAAGAGTTGATGTAGTAACTGAACATTCCACTACTTTGACTCACTAAAAAATAATGCATCCACCGTGGTATCCACATCCCATTGCGGCGGAGGAGGGGTCAAAATCCTGAGACAAGACTATCTTGGCACCCAATTATCCTGCCAAATACGAATTTTCTTACCATTACCCAGTTGCCATCGTAACCTTTTGTGTAACACCGGTCTCGAAGCTGCTATACTTTCCCAGACATAAGAACTATTAGCCGTCACCCGTGCTTCGAAAAAGTCTGTCGTGGGGAAATATAGGGCTTTGAAAATCCGAAATATAAGGGAATCCGGGTTAACTAAGAACCGCCATGCTTGTTTTGCCAACAAGGCAAGATTGAACGGATAAAGATCTCTAAACCCAAGACCTCCCTCAAGCTTTGGCTTACATAACCAACTCCAATTAAGCCAATGTATTTTCCTCTTGCCCAGGTCCCCGCTCCACCAAAACTTAGAGAACATCATATTCAACTCTTCACAGAACGATTTAGGCAGAAGAAAACATTGCATGGAATACATAGGTAAAGCCTGGGCCACTGTTTTAACCAATAATTGACGCCCCGCACTGCTCAGCAGCCCTCCTCTCCAACTCTGCAACTTCTTCCACATACGATTATTATTATTTTTTTTTTGAAAGAATTCCACATACGATCTTTAACATAAGCAAAAGTTTCCTTTTTCGACTTTCGAATTAGCACCGATAAACCTAGATATTTATTGTGAAAATCCACTCGCCTCATCCCAAGACAGTCAGCCAATAGCTGCTGATCATAACCATTAAGGTTAGGGCTGAAAGAAACGCAACTCTTCTCAAAATTTACTGCTTGACCAGAAGCCAACTCATACTTATTCAACACCTGTCTAATATTCTGACATTCGCTAAGAGTACCACGGGCGAATAGGAAGCTATCATCAGCAAAAAATAAATGGTGGATACTAGGCGCATCACGACACACTTTTATCCCCTGTAGGGCTCCCATCAACTCCGACTTTGTTAATAAAGCTAAAAGGCTCTCTGCACACATCACGAATAAATAAGGAGAAATGGGGTCTCCTTGCCGTATTCCTCTCTCCAGATGCACGTAACCCACCGGATCACCATTCAATTTGAAAGAATAGGACACCGTCGTGATACACAACATAATCAACTTTATCCACTTACCTGAGAATCCCATTCGCTGCATCATGGCCTCGAGAAAATTCCATTCCACTCGATCATACGCCTTGCTAATGTCTAATTTCAGAGCCATAAGGCCATTTATTCCCGATGCCCGTTTATGCATGTAATGAGCAACTTCAGCAGCTACTAAATAGTTATCAGAAATCAGACGCCCCGGTATAAACGCACTCTGTGTAGGAGAAATAATGTATAGGAGGATATGCTTCAACCTGTTTGTAAGCACTTTCGCCACTATTTTGTACAACACATTGCATAAACTGATAGGGCGTAATTGTGTCATCCTCATTGCGTCCTTAACTTTAGGAATTAATGTGACATGTGTATAATTAATTTTCCTCAAAATCTAACCTGACTGAAGCATAGTTCGAACCCCCCTGCAAATATCCGCACCAATCACCCCCCAATGCTTTTGATAAAACCCTGGGGTCATACCATCAGGTCCCGGTGCTTTCGTGGGATGCATCTGAAACACAACACATTTAATTTCTTCATCCGTGAATGGGCTATCGAGAGACTGGTTCATCTCTTCCGTCACCGAAAGTGTTATATGACACAAAATATCATCAAAACTCTCCAGTCTATTTGAACTAAACAACTTAGAGAAGTACGACACCACCACTTCTTCCATTCCATCTCTATCCTCATGCCAACAGCCTGCCTCATCCATCAGACCGTACAAGCTATTGCACTTCTGTCTCCGGTTTGCTTTCTGATGAAAATATTTAGTATTGCGGTCCTCAAGTTTTAACCAATTCTCCTTCGATCTCTGCCTCCAAAATTGTTCCTCTTGTTCAAGTAGATGATTTAACTTTCCCATAAGCTCCCTTTTGTGCTTAATAGTTTCCTCCGTGAACGGTTGTCCCAGTAAACCCGTAAGCTTGTCCTCCACTTCCCGAATCTCTTTTGGACCCGGCCTGGCATTATTGCGAACCCAAGTATTTAGTTTCATCCTAGTCAACTTGATTTTTTCAGTCACTTGGAACAACGGTGAGCCTTCCACAGCTTGAGCCCACCCATCTCGTACTACATCGGCACAGCCCTCCTGCAGATGCCAATATTCCTCATAACGAAAATATTTTTTTCCACGAAAAGGAGGACGACCCGACCAATTAAGTACCACTGGGACATGATCAGAAGAAGTTTTATTCAAATGCACCACCTGAAAAAAGAAAACATGTCCATCCAACCTTGATTACCCAAAGCACGATCCAAACGCACCTTAATTCCACCATCTCTTGTCATAAACCAAGTGAACTTATTACCCGAGAAACCAAGATAAAAAAGACGGCAACTAACCACCGCTGTCCGAAACCCTTCCATTTGTCTATCTTGCCGCACATTACCCCCTTCTTGCTCATTAGCTTGAAGAATTTCATTGAAGTCACCAATGCATAACCAGGGATAGTTCTCACTACCCCCAAGTGACTCTAACAACCTCCAAGACTTGTACCTATCACAAGTAGCTAGAAAACCTTAAAAAGCAGTGAAACGCCAATACGATGGCTCCCCTTGAACACCCACGTCAAAATCAACATGGTTTTGAGAATAAGACCTTAAACAAAGATTTATTTCCTCATTCCAAAGAACACATAGACCACCAGAATTACCTCTACTATCCACGGTAAAACAACAATCAAAATTCAACTTTCGACGCAAACGTTCCATATAACGAGTATTACTCTTTGTCTCGCATAGGAACACTACAGTGGGCTATTGACTAGAAATTTATCGTTGAAGCGCATGAACTGCACGGAGGTTCCCAAGCCCCCGGCAGTTCCAACTTAAACAACTCATTGCTGACGGCGGGGTTGAACCCTGTTAACCTCCGCTGATGAACTGAATAGAACCGGATTGTCCAGTAGCTTCCTACGAATACCACAACGTGCAACCAAGTCCTCCTCTTTGTGCTCCACTCTCTTCCCAAGCTCTGGCAAAGCTACATCACCCTTACCCTTAGCATTGGCCTGAAAGCTTGTCGACAAGGTCATTCCCATATGTCTCCCCCTGCGCTGCTTTCTCTTTTTGCCCCTCTGATAATACTCGATGATAAGCATGAGGTTGAAAGGGTCGGAGCCCCGCCCCTCAAACTCACCGCTCTGTAGGCCAGGTTCCCCTCCACTTTATTCCCCAACTGGACTCTGCCCTACCAAATCCGTGCCCAGGCCCAAATTTAACTCGTGCCACCCTGGGGGCCCATTGGTGTTATTTATTCTGCTTACCGCTTCATGGAAAGTGTGAACATGAGTAATCTCCACTTGTGTAGCTGGCGGAGCGGTCAACTCAACTCCAAATAAGGTCAACCCACGTGAGTCCTGAGATGTAGGGATTTACGGAGCTAGGATAATAGCTAACGTATCCATCATCACCATCTCCGGGTAAACCGTCGCATTCAAATATGGAATAATTACTGGATCATTAATGGTGTCCACCACTCGCTCCAAGCCCTGTTCTTCTCCGTTTGCCTGAACCACCCCAGTCTCCGCCATCATCTCCTCCAGCAAGTCATTATCGTCCACTTGAGGATTGTTCGAACTTTCCACCTCATCCACATGTACAGGAGCTTTCATGGACCATCCGTGTGACTTCTCCAAGCCAAATCGTTTACCTTGTGGCCCCCGGTAGTTATCCCCCACCACATCATTTTGAAACCACCGGCCGTACGGCTTTGACAGATCGTCATCGTTTTTGCCCCTAAAGAATTCACAGCGTTCCTCTATATGCCCAATAAGCCCACATAAAAAACAAGTAACCAGAATTTTCTCGTATCTCAAATCAACCCTCACCTCCGATCCTTGTAAAGAAAGCAGCAAGCTTCGTCTTAACGGTTTCGTGATATCCAGAGAAACACGAATACGCAGTACACTACCTTGGAGTTCGCCCTTCTTACTTTGATCAGTTAGGACATGGTTCCCAATTTGATTTCCAATGAACTCTCCCATATGACATGTCATATATGGCAAGGGCAGCCCTTTCACTTGAACCCAGAACTCCTGGAAGACCAACGGGATTGTGGTAGGAAGCGCCAGATCATCCGCCTCCGCCAAAATCAAAAGTGCACCATCGTAAAGCCACGGTTCTCCTTTCAGAACCATCGTCCTCTCACGAACATTATCAAAACCGAATGAAAACAATCCCTCGTCCAGTTCTATGATCGTCACCCGCGCTTCGGGACGCCATAAGTTCAGCATCTGTCACTTGAACCTGTCCTTATTAATTGCCTTATCGGAGAGTACTCTACCCACCAGGAAAACCCTACTCTCTCTGAGCAAGGCACTCTCTTTAGCATCAATCACCACCACCCTTTGCTCCTCGGTAGTAAGATCCAACTGTGCAGCGAACTTCATCACCATGTCCTCCATCCACCTTTGAGTCACTTGTAGATCGATTCGAAAATAACCAGAAACCTTCTCCCCAATTGTTTAACTGCTTGAACAAACATTCACTCATTTCCGCTCGCCCAAAACCTACTTTTTCAACACCCGCGGACACGGTCAATCAGCGTGCTGACTCAAACCGACCGGCGCCGCAATAATCAACCCACCGCTCTCCTAGAGAAACCCTAGCGGAACCCTAGAGAGGAATTTACAAAAAACAACATAGCCACTCTTAATTTACAATTTCTCCAACATTTTGAAAGTTATGAAAATGAATGAAAAGAAGCTAAGCGTGGAAGGAGGGAACAAAGCAGCAAGGGGAGATTATATTTCTTTTGGTTTTTTCTAATCTCTTGAAACTTATGAATTTTTTTTGTTTCTTAATTATGTATAACTAAATTTCTAGAAGTTAGGGGCTGTAATGAAGCCCCAAATATGATTGCAAGTTTATTATGACATTTTGTTTGAATTTTTTTTATGAATGGACGAAAATTAGTTTACTACCTATGTCAGGGATGAATTTTTTATGTGTTTTCTATGGATGCATACTTAGTAAGCATATCTAGGATTCAAATTCTATGAATATATGTGTGTCTGCCCTTACCAAATTAGGACCTACATGTGTTCCAGAGTAGTACTTGTTAATTGCGATTAACTTGTGAACCAATTTATAGGATAAGTAAGACAATACCAGTACTTACGATGCCTAGTGATAACTCAAACTCTTCGAATGCTTAATGATTTCTACTTGTTAAATCTATGAATACGCCATTCTAGATTGCATGCTAGGAACTAAGTTAAGTTGAAAACATCATTCTCTTAACATACTACGTAATAAAGAGTAATAGATTATGTTCTAACATTGAACCAACCTAAGCATCTTCATCTGGAAACAAAGGAATTTGAATGAAACATAACACGCTTGCTTTAAGAGAGGATAGCAATTCCCCTAACTCGTTTTTTTAATTTGTGAACTAAAGTCTGTTTTCATTATTTTATTTTTGTTTCTGTCTTGTTTTTGTTGGATTGAATTAAAATAGCAAACCAACTCCTAAAATCTCGAAAATTTGTGTGAGTGTACCTTTGTGTGTCTAGTGTCCGGATATAAATTTTGTTGAGTTTAGATAAGCGTAAATCAGTCTAGTAATTAGTTTTCAGTTGTTGATAAGTAGGAACATCAACCCATTTTGTGATAATTTAAGTAGTTAGGTAAGACAATCTTTTGCGAGAAAGACCCTTATTTTTATATGCTACAATTGACAAATCTTAGCGTTGATAATGAAAATCAATAGGACATCTGTGTGCTACTTTGTTGTGTGCTTTTTATCATATCAACATCAACCGAATCATACCACGAGGTGACAGAGTTGTAAAAAGTTTTAGATCTCAGAGATCATATGCAATGTTTGCTTCGAATGAAGGCATTGAGTTGAAGAGCTAAGAGAGTTATACGGAAAAGGAAATGAGCCCTCAGACAAGTTGGGATGAAGTGAAGCAGTTGTCCAGTCTTGAGATGATCCCATTTAGACTCTAAAGTTGGTGAGCCGGAGTCATGTTGATTTAAATGACGTTAAATTTGAAAAATGATGACAAAAAAAAAAAAAAAAACAAAGAGAAATTGTAGAGGGCAAAATAGGCATGAAACAAAATGACAAATGAGCACTATAACTATTTATTGACCTCATTAGCTCATTATGGTATTTTCTAACATTAAACAACAGTCAAAAGATAAATGGGTTTTTTTTCTTCTTCTCTAAAATATCCTAATGCAGGTTGAAATCAACTTTTCTATTTTCTTATCATGTATGTATGTGTGTTAATAATATATAGCTGTGACAGACACTTTAAAAAAGTCCATGCATTTTTTCAAGTAAAATTTATCTTTTTTTTCTTTCTTTCTTTTCGGGTTGACAACGAGATATAGCCCGAAAGAAAATGAAAGATTACATAAGAATATCACGAGATCCTATTATATTTGGAATTAGTAATTGACGATAAGAGGACGAGCTTGCTAAAAAAAGACTGAACCCAAACTGCATGACAAACCCAAACAAAATAATGATGACTTATTTGAAGCACCAATAACCCAAAATATTATTAGAAAAGTAAGAAAATTATATAAATAGTGTCCAATTATTTGTTCTTTAAGAGGTCCAACATAGATTGTTATAAGACACACAAAATTTTATTATAATTTTATTTCATTACTTTTAATTCACACATTTTTCATAAACGAGTATTATATGCCTGATTCTGACTTCATTTAATTCTTTTGTTGTTTTTTTTTTATTTCATTTTGACTGATAGTGTTAGTAGTTTAGAAAGTTTAATGATTGGGAAAAGCAAATCAGTGGAGATTGAACCGACATCACGATGCATAAGCATTATTTCTTTGCGTCATTACGGTAAAATGTTATATACATTATTAATGAATCACCACTATATTTAACAATAAAATATACAAATTGTTACCTTTTTTTACCAAGTGATAATCATGAATGTGTACGAAAGAGCTCAATTGATATTTTTTTGTCCGGGTTTTACCCAAGTGTCTACCCTTCTGGCTAGCGACTATTCTTTTGATTCTTCTTCTATCAGTGTTTGCGCTCAGTGAAAACAAATTGTGAAAAGTGGTAATGATACTTAAAGTAGTAGTGTTTATCATTTTCTACCGACTCTAGGTCACAAGCGTGATAATAATGATACTTAAAATTGTAGTATCGTGTTAAAGAGCAGTGCAATACACTATGTAAAAAAGTGCATACACTTACTTTGACGCGTAATGAAGAAAAACCACTATTGTTTAGGAAAAGAATTTGAGTGAGGATCATTTCAGGATAATTTTTTTGAGGATTTCAGGAATCCTTCAATCATATTTGTTTATCGTACATCGTGCAGTCAGTTTTTATCAGGTATTGTTTATATTTAATTTTAAATAAAAAGATTTACAATAATTTCTGGTTACACAATGTATGATGAACATATGTAATTGGAGGATCTCCAAAATCCTCACAAAGAAAATCCAAACAGGATCCTCATTCGAAGGACTTTGCAAACCGTAATTAGGTGTTTGCGTCAGCAATCACATAATGAGAAGATGAGCTGGCAAAAGATCCTTAAAATGTGAAAAAGAAAGAAAAAGTTCAAAGACAAAGAATTCAGCTTTCGAATCATGTCAAGAAATCTTGTCATGAACACGTACCAAGAAAAGGATCTTCTTCTATTTGAACGGTCACAGTTAAACTACGTCATCATCTTATATTATTTTTTTTATAGAAAAAGAAAGACAAAATAAGAGAATGTGAGATGAGTGGATGGAAAGAGGAGGGAATATAATCATAATCCTTTCCTGTGGTATAGGAAAAATCTACATGTAACAAGCATGAGTACATGGCTGCTTTTAGGGTTTGCACGAATCAGAGCTGAGGTAGCCCACCAGAGCGAGGGAGAGTGCACTGCAGGTCTAAATAGCCATTGAATGGTGCAGGCAAAGAGGGTCGGTCACCCAAAACTATATTCAGAGAGAGATCTAGAGAGAGACGACGGAAATCCAGCTCATTGTTGGGAAAGGAATGATGGGATCCCACGTGGAGAGGACTGGCATATATAAGAGGGTGGGTCACGGACTTGAATAGTTCTATTCGTGAAAACTTAGAGGTTCTTCTCATAGCTGTCTCCCCCTCGTCCCTAACGCTGGCAACAAACTAGATTATTACTCCTTCTGCCCCACTCTCTCTCTCTTGCTCATTGTGCGTGCGTGCGTGCGTGCGTGCGTGCGTACGTGCTCTGTGTTCTTTGTGCTCATGGGCCTCACCATCAAAAAGTCCATTGCGGAGCTAATAGCGTTCTTTTTATTTTATACGTGATATACATGTATAGTTATTTACTTAACAGAGTTCTTAATATTGAAGAAGAAACTTGAATTAAGGACCTTAAGGATGAATATTCTTAACCAACTCACTGAGGTATGAACTCCTCACTTTGCTTAATAGTGTTATCTTGATCATGTATTTTTGGTGTGGTGGTACTTTTCTGTCGAAATTGGAAGTGTCTCAAATTCAAATTGCATATTAATCAAAAGAAGAATAACATAATTTTGACACTCTTATTATTTATTTTTATATTACAAGACTGTTAATTTAGATCCCATATTCATCAAGAATCACCCCATAGTTTGCAATGAGTACATGGCTGTCATATTTACTAGTCCAAACTCATAGGTCTGACAATGAAATCATCTTATGTTGTCAAACAACAACAAAAGAACATTTCAAATATTTAAAACAATTTTTTCGTTGCTTGGCAACATAAAATATATGTAAAATTAGGAATTTGGACTATTAATAATTTAATTTTAAAATCGATGTTTTGTTCAATTTTATAACATGGAAAAAGAACATTACCCTATCCACTATACAGTCGTTGTCCCAAGCTTTTGTAAGGGTTGGTAGCATCCCCTCCTATTTAAAGCTTCAAAAAGAACCAATAAAGTTTGATAAAAGAAAATTGATGCCAAGCCTTGCAAGTTTACAACATGGAAATCAAGAAAATGAGTTGGCACCTCTCTACTCACTAATGCATAATTAAGTTGCTTTTTGTTTATCACAAGTTACTTTTTCAATTATGATTCTAAACGATTAATTACAATTTTTCTCTCTTCAGAAAGGTTGATTATATAGAATCTAGTCTGACTGTATATATAATTCAGAATCATAGTGCAACAATATAAACCTAATTTATATGATAACATTACACTGCATACCACATAAAATTAATTAATCAAAGCTTTACGACGTGGAAATCAGGATCATGTAATATATATATATATATATATATATATATATAGACACACACACACACACACTAATACAAATAAGAGCACGAACCTTTTGTTTAATTAAAAATTATTGACAGGGATTGGGATTGGGATTGGGAATGATTCGATGCAGATGGTCACATATAATAAACACCGGATAGATTTTTATTTTACTTGGCAACCTAGCTAGCTGCCGCCATAGCTTGCAAAGCACATGATTTTTTATCTGAAGCCATTGGTTATGTAGTCCTAGCTACTGTTTGTTTTCAGTTCTTTTCTTGTTTGGAAGTTGGCTTTATAAACAGCTTATGATTAGACAGTTAAAGAACATGGGGTCATGTGGGAATATTTGATTTAGCATTTTGAAGCAGTTGATCAATCTTAAAATAAAGATCAAATCTTAATCTTTGTGAAGCTAAAATTAGCTGTTCTTTTGACCATAAACCAGCTAATGTAACATAAAGCAGAAGAACATGTGCAGAGTAAAACAACATTGGTGATCTTGGAGAAAACCAATTGTCAATTTTCCAACTACCAAGAATTGTGGTCCATCGCTTAAACCAAAAAAAAAAAAAAGAGATCAAAAGAACTAAGACATTCAGTGTTTGATTGAATTTTAATTTTTTTTTTCAATCAAATTATTAAGATTAAGATTAATTTGCGAAAATTTTAAAATTTAAGATTGAACAATTCTTAATAAATAATTAAGATTGATCAGTTCCTAGTATGTTTGTAAGTTAAACTAAATAACTAAGATTGGCTGATTTACAAAAAAATGAATTTAGTCTAGACCTTAAACCCTCTATATATGACAAGAAAATTTAAAAAGGAAAATTAATGAAAAGGGCTTGAAAAGTTTTAGTTTTAATAAAAAACCATGTTATAAGTTTAGTTTAATAAAAAACCATGTTATAATAAAAAACCATGTTATAAGTTTTGTTTAATAAAAAACCATGTTATAAGTTTTGTTTAATCAAAAACCATGTTATAAGTTAAGTCACTGTTTCTGGATTTTAAGTAACACTGTTTCTGGAATCTAAGTCACTGTTTATGGAATTTAAGTCACTGCACTGTTAGTTTATTTCCAGCGACAGTGTTATTTTTTCCAGCGACAGTGTTAGTTTTTCCAGCAATAGTGTTTTTTTTTTTTTTTTTCCAGCAACAGTGTTTTTTTTCCAGCGACAGTGTTAGTTTTTCCAGCGACAATGTTATTTTTTCCAGCAACAGTGTTTTTTTTTTTCCAGCGACAGTGTTAGTTTTTCCAGCGACAGTGTTAGTTTTTCCAGCAACAGTGTTTTTTTTTTCCAGCGACAGTGTTATTTTTTCAGCGACAGTGTTATTTTTCCAGTGACAGTGTTATGTTTTTCCAGCGACAGTGTTATTCATTTTCTTTCCAGATACAGTGTTTGTTTGTGCATGGCCCAAAGGGCTTGGTGTGGTTGTTGCTCGCCGGAGCTAAACGGAAGGGAAGGCCGGATTTCGGCCGGAATGTTGGACAAACTTTAAACGCTCATAACTTTGTCAATACTCAACGAAATCGAGTGATTCAAAAACGAAAATCATAGTTCTCGAAGAGAAGAAGAGAATGGTACCTTGCACGATGGCTAACTCATTGTGGTTTGGCCGTAAAACGCCTCGAAAGCCTCGGAGGTCGCCGGAAACTAGGTTGGACAAACTTTAAACGCTCATAACTTTGTCAATACTCAATGAAATCGAGTGATTCAAAAACAAAAATCGTAGTTCTCGAAGAGACGAAGAGAATGGTACCTTGAACGATGGCTAACTCGTTGTGGTTTGGCCGGAAAACGCCTTGAAAGCCTCGGAGGTCGCCGGAAACTGGGTAAGATTCAAATGGATATAACTTCTTCAATACTCAACGAAATAGGGTGATTCAAAAAGGAAAGTTGTAGTACTCAGCGAGACGAAGAGGAGGAGGAGGAGGATGAGGGCCAAAGGAGAGCCCATGAGTGACTGGCTGGTGGTCGAGCTGTCTGTTGGTTTGGTGGGTTTTACTTTGTTATGAGATGGTTTTTGGTTAAAAAAAGTTATAGGATGGTTTTTGGTTAAAATAAACTTAGTTCAAGCTCTTTTTATTAAAGCTCCCAATTTAAAACCCTACACTTAGTCTAAACCATTATGAGTTATTGACACACATTAATCAGTATTATTACATTATTTGGTGAACAAATTTAGTTAATTAGTTGTAATTTGTAAAATACATCCACTGAATCACTTGTCGATACAAAGTGGCAACTCGATGATGATCGAATGGTCTAATGGCCTAGCTAGCAGACCCACAATGAGTACAAATGTTGAGGGCATCTCATACCCACACCTTGTACCAATTATGTAAACAAAAGAAAGCTAATTGATTACAGATCACAACACATTATATATGCTTTTTGGGTCTACTTGAACTTAAATATGAATATTTTTGGGCCAAATAATTAAGATTGTTTTTAATACAAACGATATATTTATACAAAAGGTGGACGACTTAAATTAAGCCACACAATGTATTAGCCGGCCATTGACAAGAATTGAATTAAAAATCTAACATATACAAGTGAAAAGGAATTTATACTACTACGGGTGTGTTTACTTAATTTCATAGTATGAGAACATGAAAGACTGAGGGATTAAAAGGAATGTGGATGTGAAAGTTGGTAAAGGTAACAACCCCTTATGTTAATGAGATAGTTTCGTTATTCATGTTTCACATACCCAAAATTGATGGGACCCACATAAATAAATATGCCCTAAACCACAGTGCTAAGTGGCAAATAATCAAGATTATCAAGAGCTAAAAAACCCAACGTGGAGAAGAACACGAAGTATAGGAAGTAAATTAGAGAGAAAAAAAATTGGAGTAGTGGGATTATAATTTGGTTGGAGGGTGGGAGGGTTTATTAATGCAGAGACAGAGAGGACACACTTAGTGCATCAGTCACCCAGAGCTGTCATTCGGTATTACAAAGCCACACCCTCCCTCCCTCCCTCTCCTAATTCACAGCCAGCAAATCAAAGTTTGCAGCTGTCGGATTCTCTCTCTCTCTCTCTCTCTCTCTCTCTCTCTCTCTCTCTCTCACACACACACACACACACACACACACACACACAACTAACTTCTCCATTTCAAACTACCCATCAAATATTTGACAGCAATACAACCAACAAAAACGAACATTTTAAACCAATCCAAAACCCTTTTAATTTTCCATGTGTATTCAATGATTTTCTTCCTGTAAAAATTGAAAAAATGGAATAAATATTTGGAGATGGAGACACATATAGAGCTAGCAAAGGAAGCAAAGATGAACAACAAAAATATGAGGTGGAAGATATTAACAGTGCTCTTCTTAGTCAAACATGCTTTGACTATATGAGTTCATCCAGCTGCAAAAACAAGTTAAAAGATCATCTTATTACAGAAGCAGAAGCTGTGAGATTTTGATGATTTAGATGCCATGGCGCATCCACATTATCGATCGCAGTTCGGGGACACAACGTTTACAAAAGTGTTTGTCGGAGGGTTAGCTTGGGAGACACCAACTGATGAAATGCGCAGATATTTTGAGCAGTTTGGGGAGATTCTTGAAGCTGTTATTATTGAGGACAAAAATACTAGAAAATCTAAAGGATACGGATTCGTAAGTCTAATGTTGATATGTATATATTGTGTTCGAAGATCGCTGTGTATTCTTTCCTTTTTCTTGTTTCTGAATTAGGTTTTAATAATTATATGAGTAGGTGACATTTCATGATCCTGAATCCGCAAGGAGGGCTTGCGCTAATCCAAACCCGGTGATCGGCGGAAGAGGAGCAAATTGTAACATTGCTTCACTGGGACGTCCACGACCTTCTCCCCTGAGAGGTACATTGTGCATTTCGGCTCATGAATTTGAGCTTGTATGTTCGATTCTCGTCTCCTTGATTATTGCTCTATGAACACAAAGTGGTCGATGACACAAGTAACTTTTGCTAGAAATTTGATAAAATACTTAATTTGGAGGTACATTTTTATGGTTCATACAGGAAGAAACCAAGGCGCCACTCCATACCCGGGAAATGCACCACATGCTACACAGTCCTACGGCGGAGTGCCCCCTTTACCGCCACCACTACCGCCATCGGCTCCTATAATATATCCATCTTACAGGTAATTAGTGTCGCATGTTTTTTTTTTGGGGCTGTGTTAAAAGAGAAATGGTCCATGCATTGAAATGAAAAAGTGAGTAGCTAGATAGACGTTATGTCGGTATTTTTTAATGTTACAAATATTACCTGGCTACAGTTGCATAAGGACAATCCTTCAACCATGTAGTTTATGGTACATTAGTGATATTAACCAAAATTATCCACAAGTGATTTTTGCGAAAGAGAAAATTGATTTCGAGACCTCGGATATAAAAAAGAATGACTTAACTAACGACTACACATTCAGGATTAATTGTTGAAAATTACATTGTATTATCTTTGCAAAATTGTTTTGTTGAAATCTTCAGCAAAGTAATTCAAACAATTTATGTTTGACTTTTAGATGGAAAAAGAAGGGTAAGAGAAGGGTTAAGCAATGTCGTAGTCATGATGGTCCTCAGTTAATTACTTTAGTGCACAAATTTAAAGACCCTCCTTTTTGATGTTATGTATTTATTTATTTATTTTTTCTATATTTATATTGTAAGAGTAAAATTTGCATTGAAACGAAAAAGATTAATGGAAAGACAATTGGGGGATGATGACACGTATAATATTGCTTACACTTACATATTCTTGATCTGTTCTCGTGGTCAATCTTGTCTTGATCAGTCAAGTTTAGGGGGTGGTGGTGCTTCCTATGTCTTTTGTGTTTTCGAATTTTTGTAGAATCTGTATATGTGGCACCCAAAATCGGTTGATAGGGATTCACTTCACTAGCAAAACTAAGTTAGAGATTGTATTTAGGTTACTTCTGATTCACTTGAACTCAATTTATTAATTCTTGTTAGTAGATTTTGTCATTTTCGAATTATGTACACATTTAAAAACATGTACGTATAATTAGAAAGAAAGATTTGGGATAAATAGGTAGGGTGATGGGTATAAGTAAGGTTAGTGTTTGAAACCCTTCGATGTAGAAAATACAAAAGGGTTTTTGTATGGCACCCTATTGACAATCTCATTCTAAGCAAGTTTTTGCTCATCCTAACTCATCAATCTCATTGAATATTGATTTGCAGCTACCCAACCTACACTCCTGCATATTATGGGTACCATCAAGTGAGTTTCTCTCTCTCTCTCTCTCTCTCTCTCTCTCTCTACATTTGCAACAATTGGATCACATTATTGAATGGTTGCAAGAATATTGCAGCATGCTATGTACAACCCACAAGTGCATCAACAACCTCAGCACTACCCTCAAGTGTATGGATCATCACCATCTTCACCAATGGGCACGCCATATTACTATCATGGCTATCCTTTTCAATCTTCAAGTCCAAGGGGAACATTTTCTTCACCCCAGGCGCATCGTATGCCCGCCCCCTCCTATCTCTACTATCCTACGCACAACATGGAGCCATCCTCCAGCTCCTATCCTAATCCTCCACTCCTACAAACACCCCCCACCTCAAGGCATAATCCTCCTAATTTTACCTTTCCTTCACCTGGTAATTAACTAGTTTCTCTCCTTTTATTTATTTATATAATTTTTTTATATTGCATGCGAAGTGAAGTATAATCCAAACTAAATTAGAGAAAATAACTATTATAACTTTGTTGATAAAACAAGTGGTAAATTGTCCTAGTAATTAGGTTCTTTCATTTCAACTCACTACATTTCGGGTTCAAACTTTCTCCTTCTCACTTCTTCTTTTATCGTAGATCAGTGCAAATATCATTTGTAATAAAAAAAATGGTTGTGGATAGCTAGAAACTAATTCCAATACATATATAGGAAGTTTTATTTAGGTTCCCTAGGGACTTGTCTATTTGGGGAGAGGACCTAGTGGGGCAAGGAGGGGAAGTGCAACCCATGTGAGTGAGCTGGCTGCTGCATGGCTTGTGTGATGACCCGAAGCAGAAGGTCAAATATTGGAAAGTCATGACAGAGAAGCATAGCAGAGTGTACATGTAAACTAACAGTGACTGCATGTAGCTTCAGCCTCAGAATTATGGTTCATTATTCTCAAGATATGGTGGAGTCAAGTGGTTGTTTAGAGAGGTCCGGGCATGTTAGATACTGCCAATTATGAGTCAGGGAAATTAAGACGTGGGGATAGGAGGGAAGCTAGATTAATTTTACAAAAAAAAAAAAAAATATCATCGTAAGTATATATACAATTATATATGCTCAAGGCGGTTTCTGAGTTTTTGGTAGCTCATAGTGAAAAATTACAATGCAACTTTTTCGACGCGTTGTCTTCACCAGAAAAAAAAAACTTACGGATTTGATTTCTTTGTATTTTCCGTTTCTTAGCTTAAATTTTCAAGAACCAAAATTAGGGTTAGGGAAACTATCCCCCAATCCGACACCCCACCCCCTACTATTCTGCCAATATATTTTTTAGTTTCGGCCTACACACAAAAGTTCGTGTCACTAATTAAAAAGTACATCAGATTAACATTATATTAAAAATTTTGGATGATTTTGTTGGTATCCAAATAAATCATCATACACCCTAGATTTATAGAAACACTAAAGACAATTTGTAGATAAAAGAGTGCAGTATGAGATATTTGATGTGGTTTAAATTTGTCTTTGGCGATATTAGAACTTAAAACCTCTCACTTATAAGTGAAGAAGAATGTCACTACTATGTGATATATTTGTACATAAAAGAGTGCAGTATGAGATATTTGATGTGGTTTAAATTTGTCTTTGGCGATAGTAGAACTTAAAACCTCACTTATAAGTGAAGAAGAATGTCACTACTATGTGATATATTTGGAGTTTAAATAAAAATACTTAATTTTTTTTCATAATGAATATATAATAAATAAAAAGTTTCGGGCCCTTGGTGTTGGAGCCCTGGGAAACGACACCTAGCGCCTTTTAATACGTTGCTATACGTTTTGTAATTTACAACTAACTTTTTATACACTTACGTGTAATATTGTTATCTTGTCAGACGTATTATGTTGCTAATTATAACAGCAATTATGTCGTATTGGTTTAAAGTTTGATAACAAAATTTGTTTTGCAAAATAGTTACTATATGTCATGTCTTGCCATGCTGTTTAATAAACGTTTTCTATATTACACACACACACACACACACTATTTACATAAAGGGCATCTAGGGAATAAGAAAATAAATTTGTATTGAACTCAACTCATCATTTATGAGATTCGAATATAAATCTTTTCACTTTTCTATATTACACACACACACACACTATTTACATCTAGGGAATAAGAAAATAAATTTGTATTGAACTCAACTCATCATTTATGGGATTCAAATATAAATTTTTCACTTATCAATAAAAAAAATGCTATTAAACCTTAATACTAAGTGACTTTTCTCGCCGAAGTTAGAAAAATGTATCCAATTTACAAATGGCCGTGGATCGCTTGTGGTTGAGTGGTGGTTATGGTTGGAACATTTTTTAGTCATTATTTTTCTGTCGGACGCTGTCTCATTTCATAAGACATCCATGACATGTCATATTGAAATTTTGGACCATTCTAGCTAATATATATACTGACATACATCGTACAGTTTTTCTATTAACGCCAACCCAATTTAGGGTTTAGTTTTAGGTTACAATAAGCAATCACCATGATCTTCTTACCTAGGCTTGATTAGGTTACGCTTGATCATATAAAATTGTGTTTGCCTGTGTATATACTTCTTATATATTAATATGAGGGTGTGCTCATGGAAATATATGTATTGTTCTTGTTGGTTTCAGATTCGCAGAATCCACAACATGCCTCAACAGAAACAGAACCTGGAGTTGTTACTTCAGAATGCACTCCAAATGCCTAAAAGGACTCGTTGATAAATACATGATCTGATGAAAAACATTCAATTGTATAAACTTTATGATTAAAATTTATTATGTTCCTTATCATTCGATTCTTACGTTCTGCTGTCAGTCATTCGTAAGATTCTTTTTGGGTTGAAATCTGTAACATTAGGTGACTACTGCTTCAAGATTTCTTGTGCTCAGCACAGATATTACAAGAAAGAGATGATCAACTAATCATTCACATTTTCTATCAACTATTTTTATTAAGTGTACTGTTTCTCTAACAAATATACGAGGCAGCTCGGCAACCACAAGTTAGTGATTCTCTACTCTTCTTATTGGTCATTCTCTACTCCTCTTGTATAAAAAGATAAGATAAAATTTAATGAGAAGAGTACTAAAGCTCATTGGAGGTGTTCGGGCAGGAAATCCCTGGTGGCGGAGGTTCCTGGCTCAGGCACACAGCTTTCCGAGGGATTGGCACTTTGGTTGGTCGTCGGGCTCCTGCTTGAAAGCGGCTTCAATAGGAGCTTGTAGTTAGTCCTGAAAGGTGCCTTTGTGGGACCTTAGGTATAGGCCTTGAGGCTCACAGTCAACACTAACTATATGCGGAGGCGTGCCACTGCCATATCTTATATGGCAGACGTAGAACAAGTTGGTTTAAGTTGATTACTTGCGCCCCAAGTTATCTTAACTTCTTGTTTATCAAAGGATTGTCGTAGATGGGTTAAGTCTACATTAAGTTCTTTTCTATGCCTTGAGATCAAGGAATTTTATCTAACTTGTATGCTCAAAGTATGATAGTCAAATCTGATCAAATCATAAGTTATAGTTCGTTTTTATCTTCTTACGATAGTGATGACTTTAGATCTGAGATCCTATGATGCTTTGAATAGATAAGGGTTTAGAAATGACTTGCATATATGCTGAGGAATACATTAAAAAAACAACACAAAGAGAATCATGCAAGATTTAACCTTGTTGGGCAAGGTTGAATCTTGTGCAGCTTTTCTTCTTTATGATTACAGAATCAGGCAAGATTTAACCTTGTTGGGCAAGGTTGAATCTTGTGCAGCTTTTCTTCTTTATGATTACAAAGGTTTCTAAGCGCTAAAGGGAACAAAAGTGAACTAATCTATACGAGGGAATCAATACTACAATAGTTGGAGGAAGGTAGTAGAGCTTTTACACAGGAGGAGGTTATCCTATTCTTGGAATTCTAAGGCTACAAGGGAAACAGAGTCTGGGCAAGGCACAACTTTCTGAATAGTTTGGCTTGACTGAGAGAGACAAGTTGTATGTTTGTTTGATTGGTTGAGTGTCCTTGTCTCTGGGCCCTCTTCTTCATTTTTATAGACAAATTGGCTCGACTGCTGGCGGTTTGATCCTTACCCGAAAGCCATTGGAGGTTACTAAACCGCTGGTTATTTACTGGTACTGCCATTGTAAAGTACTTTTTGGTTGGCAGCTGGTGGGTCTCCATCACTTATCCTATCTGATTGTAGGCCTGTGGTCTATGTATTAATGGGGAGCCGTCAACTTGCCTTGAGAGTCTGGTATGGGCTTGCCACTAGGTTTCGGGCAAAAACTCCCCTTCTTACCTTCCTTATGGGCCTTTCTTCCTCTAGGCCCAAAGTCCAAATATTAGCCCAAACAGGAGGATGTCAATAACAACTCCCAAAAAGTAAATAAAAATATACAAAATGCATACCAATAAGCAAGACTTCGAATAAATATAGTGATGACAACAAACAAAGAAAGGCCTACTACGAGCCTACAAAGGAAAATCAGGTTGGAACTGGTTAGAATTATTAAGTTTAGTGTCTCCCAAACTATTTACTAGTTAGAACTCTCTCAAGTTCAGTTTCTCTCAAGCAATTTCTGACTTAGGCACCAGAGACCCTTTAGTGGACACCTTTCTCCTTTTTTTTCGGATGTTTGTCGATTAGCCTAATGATGTTATTATTCTGCAAGTGTGATCTCCGTTAATTGATCCTTGGCGGAAATTTGCACTCAATGCATGCTTAGAGATCTGAGTGAAGTAAGTTTATCAGAAATTTTTTATTCACCGTTCTTCATTGTTCGTTCATCTTTCTTCATTCTTCGAACCCTTCGGACCAAGGTGAGCACATAAAGAACTATGATCAAGAATAACGAACAACCAATCCTCACAAAGCGCGATGTGTCGCGGCATCTCTGCAACCATCGCTCAATCTGGAGCCCCACCAACCGTGGCCCCCGCTGCCCTTTACATTCAAGGATTGGAACCTCTTTCACCACGAGATGGTATTGCCGAGAAGTTATCACAGGCTAACATCGTCGCCACCTTCACTACCAATACCGTTGCCGTTCCACCACCACGTGCCACGACATTAGCAGCAACAATCGCATCAACAATAGTCGGTTCGGCGCGATATCCCTCAATTTGACCACCTTGTCACCGGACAGCTGCCGCCAGTTCGGTCGTATGCTATCGAACGACAACAATGCCCTCGATTTGTCCCTTCTGAATTACATTCACAACCCAAACCCAATTATTCAGAAACCCTAGCTTCTATATGCCTTTGCCTATATTTGTAGCCTTTCGCGACCAAATCCATGGTGCACTATGCGTCTTCAAGCAGACCTGCACTTGAGCAGCCCACTGTAGGCCCCCTCCATCCGGAAGTACTTTCCATGCATGTTGCAAGTTGACTTCAGCACTTAGCCAGTAGATTATTATGCTTAGCTGACTCCTCACTCAAACCAACCTTATCCATAACTTTGATTTTGGCTTGCCAAATCAAGGGGAAAATAAGCAGAAGTCGCCATTTCGCAGACGACCAGGAAAAGAAGTTGTATATGACCACTCTATCAGCCAACATTCAAGGCAGGAGCAGGCAAATGACTCAGCGACCAACAAAGGAACTCAGATCTTGAGGAGTAAAGCTCACTATTACATATAACAGTTTTCGCGACGAACCAAACTTTGTCGCGCAATGCTCGTGAAAAAAACATTTACGTGATAAATTGTTACTTCGTTGCCTAAAATAAAGGACAGGAACAAAGCCCGTCGTCGCACATCTATTAAAGGTACAACATCATGGTCGCGTTGAGTTTATGGTGACAAGAGTAGGGGTGGGTTCAAAAAACTGAAAACAAAACAAAAAGGGATAAAAAATTGAACTGAAAAAAAACCGAATCGAAGCTGTTGAACCGAACCGAATCTGGTTGGGTCGGTTTTAGTTTCTGAGGTTTGAAAATCGAACTGAACTCAACCGAAGTTCTTCAAAACGATGTCGTTTTGTAATTAATTATTAATAGAGAAAATGACATCGTTTTCCCCTAGCGTAACCCTAAACATCTACCATCATTCTCTGAGTATCTAGGGAAATTTGACAATATAACCAAAATTTAGACCCCACATAGAATTATAACCAGCATTTTAATTTTGTGATAGTTATAACCAAAAGTTGATGTAAAAGTACTAATATATCCTTAATGTTAGGGTTTCCCACAACAACCAAAACCCAACTTATAATATTGCAGATTTGAATATAGATGGAGATTTAAACTACCTTCAGATGTCTACGATCTTTAACTATACCTTTAGATATCTGCAACCTTTAAACCAGCAAGAAAGCATGAATTAAAACAGCTTCCATGGAAAACGTAAAAAATCAGAGAACTTGGAAGATTAAAATATAGAGAAAAGGGGGAGTAATAAGGTACCATTGATTTTGTGAAAATGGGAGCTTTGAAAGCGTAGCCTTTCTGGAAAATGAGTAAAACATAAATTAAGACCAAATAAATATACCACGGAAAGTCCTCCAAGGGCCAGTGTGTGAAGTAAGACATTTTTTTGGAGCATAACTCTCAATGCGATGAGGAGGGAAATCGTCTTCCACCCGTAGTCCTTGCCTTCCTGCTGCTTATGGATTCAAATTTTGTTTGGCCACCAAAATCTCTAATTCTTGCAAAGGCATAGAAAGGATACAGGAAAAATGTTGCTGGTTTTGCTTTTTGGTTCATGCTTTCATTGTTTAAAGGTTGTGTTTTGGTTGTTGTGAGAAACCCTAATATTTAGGGTATATTAGTATTTTAAAGTCAAATTTTGGTTATAATTATCATAAAATTAAAACAGTGGTTATTACTCTATATTGGGTCTAAAATTTGGTTATTTTTCCAAATTTCTTGAGTATCTCCCAGTTCGCAGTTCGCAGTTCCCAATTTCCGCAACCTCTGCATATTTCTCTTTCTTAGTCTTCAATCACTCTCAGACTCTCCTTCCCAGCAGCGACCCGTGACCCATCTCACTCTCAGTCTCTCACACCTTGTTGTCAGTTTCTCACACCTCGCCGTCGGTCTCTCGCACTTTGCAAGTCAATATCTCACCCCCATGACTCACGAGCTTCATCTTGCCGTTTTGAGTCTTGATAGCACAGACTAGATCCCCACCTCAATTCCAAAAGGTTAGTCTCACTTCTCTGTTTTAATTTTCCATTCTATTTATCTGTTCAAATTGGTTCTGACTGGACAAATATGTGTGTGGTCTGTTGGAAAATAATTGGATTAGGATTTGGGCTCAACCCGTTAGAATTAGGTTTTGTTAGAGATTAGGGTTTAGTTTATTATAAATATGTTGTTTATTATTCACTTAAGTATATGTGAGTCACGATGTAACCTTTTGAGGTTTTGTAGCCGTTTCAGCTAGTTTGTTTAATAGTATTCTTATTACTTTGTAGTCTTGTTCGTCCCGCTCTCTGATATTTAACATGGTATCAGAACAGGTTTGATTCTTTGGGATCTAATCTGCTTCTGTTTGTTCGTATCAGTTTGCCTATATCTTCCCTATTTGTTTTTGTTCAGTTTCGTTATGTGAAACTTTTTTTGTTTTCTGGTTTGAGTTACCCTTTTGTTGTCATTACCAAAAAAAGAAAAAAAAGAAAAAAAAGAATCTGTTAAAGTCTAAAGCCGGAGTCGCGTCGAGCCACCAGCCGCTGCCCCTGTTATCGCCCACCGTTGTGTTTGTTCATGTTCATTCCGCAACGATCTGATCACCAGCTCCATGATCAGATGAGTCCACCACCATTTTGCGCCTGTCTTGAACGTCCTGACGAACCCAGTTCCGTCCCATCTAGCACCACCATCTGAAAACGCCATTGTAAAACTGCTTGCATCCATCCTGCATACCTGAAACCCCAACACTGAAGGAACTGGCAACCCAGATCCCAGCCCACGCTACTGTTGCCTGATCGATCACGTCTTATCACCAAAATTCACCCATTGATGTACCAGACCACCACCTACGCACTGCCTTCGACCCGCACTAGACTGTTGCCTGCCAACCCAACCCGCCGATCTAACCGATCCACCATACCATTGCTTTACCCGCTGCCTTAGAACCACCCTCTTGTTGCTGTTTGTTCGCACTGCCACCACACCAATGCACCATACACCTCTAGTTTGTCAGTCCAGAAAGAAATAAAAAAAAAAAGAAGGAAGGAAAAAAAGGAGGAAAAAGGGAAAAAATAAATAAATTATGTTTGGACCTTGTTGAGGCCCACATTGGTTGTTCGGCGGCTTATGGTTTGTTTGAGTGATTTGGTTGTTTGTTTGTTAGCTCGTTCTTGAAGTTTGTTTTTGCCTACTGGCAATTACTTGAATGCTTGGACTAGTGACCTTTGAGGGATTTTTGTCTTGTTTGTTGCATTTGGGACATATAAGAATCTCGTCCGTTTTGTGTTGGGGTTCGTACTCCCAACATCTGTCTGTCTGCGTTGTAGAGCATGCCTGCCTTTCTGTCCTACTAACGGAGCTTGCATCCACATCTACTTGTTGGCAAACTCATGTTGTTTATCGCCATGAGTTTGACTCGGGGTGGTGGGGGGGGGGGGTGTTGGAAAATAATTGGTTTAGGATTTGGGCTCAGCCCGTTAGAATTATGTTTTGTTATAGATTAGGTTTTAGTTTATTATAAATATGATGTTTGTTATTCACTTAAGTATATGTTAGTCATGATGCAACCTTTTGAGGTTTTGTAGCCATTTTAGCTTATTTGTTTAATAATATTCTTATTCCTTTGTAGTCTTGTTCGTTCCGCACTCTGATATTCAACTGTGATAAATTGAAATTCAAATTGGTTTTTATTAAACACTATAATCTATTGAAAAGCCCCATGGTTATTTATTTTGTCTCACTTCAGTGTTTTAAATTTCGAAAGTGGAATTGTTTGTTTTCTCTTTTAGTAGTAATTTAAGTTGAAGCTTGAATTGTGAATTTTTTGAAGTTTAGCTTTAATGATAACATGGAGTTATAGTGATGTAAAGGCAAATAATCTAGAACACATAACTGAGCAGCTGCTATCCTGCTAGATGGTTGATTCAATATAGAGCCCACAGTTTCTTAGACTGTATTTTAGATTACTGAAATAGACAAAAAACGCTACAAAGTCCTTTTTTTTTTTGGCCTAATGTGGGGGAACTGGGGACCTCTTTTACCAAAATGGAGAAAAATGTCATTTGACTAATAGCTAATTTGTTCCAAAGAGTCCAAGTGTTTTACCATCCTACTTGTATACTGCTGCCATGGCTCGCTTCCAGATTTATCTAGAGCTTGTGTTCCTTCACTAATTTAAAGTGTGGATCTTTATCCTTGTTAGTGAAGGAATGGATTGCACTATAAACATAACTCATGATCAATGGGAATGTCTTTATTTTACTGATGTGATTTTAGTTAAGCACACAAATTAAACCCTCTTGTTGTAGAATGTAGTATAGATGCAAGTAGGGATCGTTCTGGACCGGGGATTAGGAGGGCTTGCTAATAACCTCTAAACTGACTCAAAAACATAAAAACAAAGTTAAAAACGTTTGAATAGACTCAAAGACCTCAAAATAAACTCAAAAGACTCAGAATGGGTTGAAAACACTCAAAACTGCCTAAAAACACAAATTGGGCAGTTTCTGACTCTAAACACTACTTTGGACGAAAATAGGGTTTTGGCTTGACTCAAAGTACTTAAAAACACACACAAAATAGATTTAAACACTTGGGAACAAGAAAATAAAAGGGGGGTTTTGGTTTTGACGAATTTGAAAACAAAACAAAAACTTTGTAAACTAAACAGATTTTAAAACGAATTTGATTAAAGTGAATGGATGGAAAGCTAGCTAAGGGGTTCTTCTCCACACATGTCACACTTGCATACAAAACGATTTCCAATTGCGTTTCAATATCCCATGAATTCTCAACGCCCCAAATTAACCGTGAATTGCACTAATTAACCCTCAGATTTCCCTTAAGTTATTGAATTGGATGATTGCATACGACAACCCAAAGCATTCCCCACAAGTTCCCTACATGAATTGCATAATAGAGATACAAACAGAAATCATTAAGTTCTATGAAAACCATAAGCATTGACGAGGCACTCGTTACTATGAATTGCATGAAATTTATGCCAAGAATTTACTTAACGCGATTGTGATCAACAACCTTTACTACATGTGAATATAAGTTCATAACGATTAGGTGAAACTCCCTTATATCCTAGCATTCAATTTATGCATGAAAATTAAGCGTGCACTCTCAACCAACATACACAAATCTGTCTAAATTCATGAAGATAAGTAAATTGAATTCACAACTTATGAAACACAGTTAGAAGTAATCGAATCATATAGCAAGCATAAACATGGTTTCGAATCCCCCCCTAGCCAAGGGGGTTTAAGTTCTCATACTCACAGAGCAAAGATAAACAAATTTAGACATGGAAAATAAAAGGAAGAAAACACTTAGACGTTCCAATGATCCAATCTTGAACAGCAAGCGCGCCTATGGACTGTCCTCTCTCCTATTTGCTGCGGCACAAGACTTGTGGACAAGTTTAGGGGGTTATGAATGGTGTAGAATGGTGGAAGATGGTGTGGTGGTGTTTAGGGTGGATGGGTGGTGCGGCAAGGTGTGTGGAAGATGGATGGAAGGGCTGAAATATGAATGGTTGCGGCAGGAATTATGTGGGAGTGAATTGTGGTTCTGAATTGTGCTGAATGAGTGCGGCACACACATGTATATATAGGGGAACAATAAAGCACGGCTGGGAGGGTTTCCAAGGTAGTTTAGGAGTAGGAAATCTCAAGGAATCAGAGGATAAGGATGCAGCAAGGCCGAGGACTTCTAGAACAAGGTCTAGGCGCCAGAAATATAGGGAATGTGAAGCACATGTTTTAATTCAGGTTTTAGCACGTTTTTAGGCTTCTAGAATCCCTAATTTTAGGAGATAAGAATCAGATATTAACCCCCTTATTTGGCTAAAAATATGGAAAGATAAGATAAGGTAAGGATAAGATAAGATAAGGTGATAAGGTTAGAGATAATGTTCCTTTTTTCTTGCTTTTATCTTATCTTTCTGAACTTGATTTTAATTCTCCCTCTTTCTTGGCTGATTCCAAGCCTTCCACTCTTCAAATTCGTCCATCCTCAAGCCTCCATGTTTGCACTATCCAATCTTGGCCCAAAAATGCTCTAGAATGCTCCAAATTGGCTCTTTTTGCACACTTTGTCATTAGGCCCTGAAATTGCACGAAAATGGCTTAAAACACTATAATTATCATAATTAAGCTAAATAAATGCAAGAAAACAAGCTAACTAAGTCGCATAAATATGCTCCTATCAAATTCCCCCACACTTAGCTTTTGCTAGTCCTCGAGCAAAACGAACAAACAAAACATAACCTAAACCTTCCAACGTTCGCCTCAGGGATTTCCAACGCACATGACAAATTAAAGATCATCACAACCATAGATTTTAGTCATCCCCACCCTTGAGCACATACTTAATCACAGTCACCATTCATTAGCTCACATTTAACCAATTAAAACAATGTTTTGAACATAGTAACATGCCTTAGAGAATTCACTTAATTCCTTACGGTTTACACTCTTATTTTCACTCAAATTTTCTAACTACACACCCTACTCTAGGTATATGTGAGAAGATTGATGTAAATATGAAAACGAACACTCACATATGTTTATAGCAAAGAAAACGATTTCTGGAGTTATTAAGCATGTATAGATATGATCTCATGAATGGAATGCTACTACTTAGATGCGAGAACCAGGGATACCATATGCTCATACCAATCCCAAACTCCACATTATTGATCACACAACACTCAAGATTGAAGTATAGGGTTGTAACGGGGCTAAAGGGTATTGGCTAACAACGAAAGGTAAGGAAAACAAACGTTCTTAAAGCAATAGCAAGCAAAGCAATGAATATGACAATTAGAACTCCCTTTTGAATGCAGCCACAAACTTTGACATACTAGGGGAATAATCATACAATTTTAGGGTCAAATACAACTTTTTGGACCCTTTCTTCAACCATCAACACTTGTGAGCTCATTCTCACTTATTTTGAACACTTTTCACACTTTTTTCACATACTTTTCTTTTTCTTTTCTTTTTCTCACGAATTTTCTTCTCTTTTGTTTTCTCTTTTCTAACCCGTGCCCCTTTTTATACCTTGGCACACTCATATACTTGTAACCCTTCCCCCACACTTATTTGCTGCCCAATAATGAACCAAGGGAATTCACTCTAGGTCATGCTTCACTACGCCTTAAGAACAAGGGTACGGATGGTCCTATTCTAGGCTAGGTAAGGATGATGTGGGTTAACAAAGAACATAGGCTAAACGAGGCTCAACGGGGTTAATCCTACAAAACATAATGCACAGGGGTAAGGCTTTTTGGCTCTAGTTCACTGCACAACTTCATCTTGTTTATGTGTTATGCAATTCAATTTTATGATTTGAATGAAACGGATATGAGTTCTAGTATTTGGAACTATAGTGATGGAACGCCTTCTAAGTAGCAACCAAGCAAAGAATAATGAGATCATGCAACGACTTTAGAAAACAATGAATGCACAGATTTTAAACTCTCCAAAGAACGTTTTAGGCTCAAGTCTCTCAGGGTTGTAGCGTTAGTTTGAGTTTCTTCCTTCAAGCATGTTACAAAAACTGATTTTTTCCTTTTTGATTAGACATGAATTCATGAATTATAACCACAATCAAGCATAAACCAAAGAGTAAATCAAACTTCCATCCATGTTTACAACTTTCTTTAACAGTCATGCAATTAAAAACCGAATCCTCATCATTGTGTTGGAAGGTACCCTAAGACACAAACAAACACACAAAAACAACTTTTTTTGGGTTTTTCAAAACAATTTTTCAAATTTTTATGAGATTTTCGGATTTTTATGTCAAGACACACTAAAATGCTTCAAAACACACTAAAAACACTTAAAAACAGTGAAAACAACATTCGAAGTGATAGGTGATAAAATCCCACGAATTTTGCATCAAAAGCACTTATTTACCCCCCCCACACTTAAATTAAACATTGTCCTCAATGTTTCAAGCATATACGCACACAAAACACATAAACAAACAGACAGCAACTAAACAACTCAACATGGCAGAAACGAAAGAACAACAAAGAGAAGGGTTTTAGGAACGCAAATCTGGAATTGGAGTGATTCTTAGGTCTTCCTTTGTTGAATGCATGGGTTGCCTCCCAAGTAGCGCTTTCTTTAACGTCTTGCAGCCGGACTATGAACTTCTTCACTCCACATTGGAGTCCATGGCATTCAGGGGGATGTCATCCACGACATGCTCCTGAAAGTGCTCATAATAGGGCTTCAAACGATGCCCGTTCACCTTGAATTCATGCCCTGTTTTCAAGCTTTGGATTTGGACTGCACCATGAACAAAAACATTAGTGATAACAAACGGTCCAATCCACTTAGAACGTAACTTACCGGGAAACAAACGTAAACGGGAATTGAACAATAGCACTTTCTGCCCTATAGAGAATGTTTTGCCACGAATCATCTTATCATGGAAAGCTTTGGTCTTCTCCTTGTAAATGCAAGCATTCTCGTATGCTTCATGCCTTATCTCATCAAGTTCATTTAATTGGAGCCTCCTATGATTTCCCGCTGCATCCAAGTCCATGTTAAACTTCTTAACGGCCCAATGAGCTTTGTGTTCCAATTCAACGGGGAGATGGCACGGCTTGCCATATATGAGCCTAAATGGGGACATTCCAATGGGTGTTTTGTACGCCGTACGATACGCCCAAAGTGCATCATCTAACCGTAAGCTCCAATCCTTCCTTGTTGGCCCAACGGTCTTCTCTAGGATTTGCTTGATTTCACGGTTGGAAACCTCGGCTTGGCCATTTGTTTGAGGATGGTAAGGTGTAGAAACCTTATGGTTGACATTGTACTTCCTCAACAGCGCCTCAATGGTCCAGTTACAAAAGTGTGACCCTCCATCACTAATGATCACTCGTGGCATGCCAAACCTTGCAAATATGTTAGCTCTAATAAAATCTGCAACCACCTTAGAATCATTAGTCCGGGTGGCCTTTGCTTCCACCCACTTCGACACATAATCAACCGCAAGCAAAATATATATGAAACCATACGAGGAAGGAAAGGGACCCATAAAATCAATACCCCAAACATCGAAAATCTCAACATTAAGGATAGAAACCTGTGGCATTTGGTCCCTTGCACTTATACTACCCATTCTTTGGCATTTATCACATGTTAAGCAAAAAGTTCTAGCATCCTTAAAGATACTAGGCCAATAAAATCCACTTTGTAACACCTTAAGGGCAGTTCTTTGTGTGCCAAAATGCCCACCACATGCATATGTATGACAAAAGCTTAAAATTGAATGAAATTCAGAATCATGCACACATCGACGTACAATCTGATCAGGGCAAAATTTCCATAGATATGGATCATCCCACACATAAAACCGTGCATCATGTCTTAACTTATCACGTTGGTGCCTAGTGAAAGTGCTTGGAATTCGTTTTGACACCAAAAAGTTTACCAAATCGGCATACCAAGGCTCACTAACCGTTATGGACAGCAATTGTTCATCGGGGAATGTTTCTGCAATAGGTAGAGACTCCTCATTATGCACCATTCGGCTTAGGTGGTCAGCCACCACGTTTTCACTTCCCTTTTTGTCTCGAATCTCGATGTCGAACTCTTGAAGTAGTAACATCCAACGAATTAGCCGTGGCTTGGCCTCCTTTTTGGTGAGCAAATACTTCAACGCTGCGTGGTCAGTGAAAACAATTACTTTAGTACCAATTAGATATGATCTAAACTTATCTAAAGCAAAAACAACGGCAAGAAGTTCTTTTTCCGTAGTGGAATAGTTTAATTGGGCATCATTCAACGTCCGTGAGGCATAGTAGATGACATGCGGCCTCTTGTCCTTCCTTTGTCCTAAAACAGCCCCTAAAGCGTAGTCGGACGCATCACACATAAGCTCGAAAGGTAGGCTCCAATCAGGTGGGACAATGATTGGTGCCGTGGTCAACAACTCCTTGAGTTGGTTGAATGATGCCGTGCACTCCCTATTGAAGTCAAACGCCACATCTTTTTGTAGGAGTCGGCAAAGAGGTTGGGCAACCTTTGAGAAGTCTTTGATGAACCTATGATAGAACCCTGCATGGCCAAGAAAAGAACGAACCTCTCTAACCGAAGTAGGAGAGGGTAAGTGACGTACAAGATCTATCTTTGACTTATCAACTTCAATACCGTTTTCAGAGATAATATGACCTAAAACTATGCCTTGTTTAACCATAAAGTGACATTTTTCCCAATTAAGAACAAGGTTAGTTTCAACGCAACGTTTTAAGATCAAACTGAGATTATGCAAGCAACCATCAAAAGAATCACCAAAAACGCTAAAATCATCCATAAACACTTCAATTATTTTGTCAACATTATCAGAAAATATGCTCATCATGCATCTTTGAAATGTGGCAGGTGCATTACATAAACCAAAAGGCATGCGACGATAAGCAAATGTACCAAAAGGGCATGTAAAAGTAGTTTTTTCTTGGTCCTCGGGTGCTATGACAATTTGATTATACCCAGAATAACCATCAAGAAAACAATAGAAAGCATAATCCGCTAACCTCTCAAGCATTTGATCAATGAATGGCAATGGGAAGTGATCCTTCCTTGTGGTAGCGTTTAGCTTCCTATAGTCGATGCACACCCTCCAACCGGTTTGAATGCGAGTAGGAACAAGCTCATTCTCGGCATTTGCTACCACTGTCACTCCAGATTTCTTTGGAACGCATTGAACGGGCGAAACCCACCTACTATCCGAGATTGGATAGATTACTCCACAATCCAAAAGCTTTATGATCTCCTTCTTCACAACTTCCATCATAGGAGGGTTGAGTCGGCGTTGCGCCTCTCGAGATGTTTTAGACCCCTCCTCCAAAAGTATGCGATGCATGCAAGTGGTGGGACTAATTCCTTTGATGTCGGCCAATGTCCACCCAACTGCAGATTTGTACTCTTTTAACACCCTCACCAACTTGTCCTCCTCTTGTGCCGTGAGTGAGCTTGAGACGATGACGGGCAACGTCTCATCATCTCCCAAGAAAACGTACTTCAAGTGACTAGGCAATGGCTTAAGTTCAAGTGTAGGTGGCTGCACAACTGAGGGAAGCATCTTATTAGCCGAAACTGAACTTAAAATTGGGTCCAAAAACTTACCAGATTGTGGTGGCAATGATTCAAGGGCAGCCACCATCTCAATGACATCCTCACTAGGGGGCACGGCAATGGAATGCTCATGTATGTCGTGGGTTGTTTCCTTTGCTGCTTCAATGTCTTGCATGTTCTTTCCTCGTGCAATGACCAATTCAAGTGCATCGTCATTCAAATTGTCAAAATGGTCCTGCGCAAAAGAGTCAATTAAATCAATAGCAAAACATGAATGATTCTCACTAGGATACTTCATAGAATCAGAAAGATTGAAATTAATCACTTCCCCATCAAATTCCATCGTCAATGTTCCATTAAACACGTCAATCTTTGTCCGGGCCGTTTTCATGAATGGCCTTCCAAGGAGGACGGGCAATGAAGGGGCATGGTCCGATTCATCCATCTCAAGCACATAGAAATCCGCCGGGAAGATCAAGTGATTAACCTGCACTAACACATCTTCCAAAACTCCCTTTGGATAGGCATTAGATCTATCGGCCAATTGTATGATTACACCATCATTTTTCAACTCTCCTAGGTTCATAGATGCATAAATTGAATATGGCATGACATTTATAGATGCACCTAAGTCTAACATGGCAGATTCAAACCTAGTATTACCAATGACACAAGGAATTGTAAAACTACCCGGATCTTTGCATTTAGGGGGCAGTTTGCGTTGCAAGATGGCTGAGACGTTTTCACCTACTTTTACAACTTCCTTGGTCGAAATCCTCTTTCTAGTGGTGCAAAGTTCCTTCAAAAACTTGGCATACCTTGGGACTTGCTTGATTGCATCCAAAAGAGGTATGTTGACTTGAACTTTCCTAAATGTCTCTAGAATGTCCTTTTCAGCTTCTTCTTTCTTTGTTTGCTTGAATCTACTAGGAAAAGGAACATTCAAAGGAAAAACATTAGTAGGAACTGAATTGGACACGTTCGTACCTCTATTGGACAGATTTGATGGGTTAGGATCTCTTAGGGCCTGCGGCAATGGTGTATCCACCTTTGCCGTGGGTTGCTTTTACTCATCCTCCTCAATTATCAATTCTTCCACCTCGTTAGAACGTGATTTGGACGGTTGGGGATCAGATCCGACTTGCTTCCCACTTCACAAACTTATGGCTTTTGCAGATTCGAATCCACCTTTTGGATTGACCACGGTTGAGCTAGGCAACTTGCCTTGCTCTCGGAATTGCCCCATGAACTCGGCAATCTGCCCTACTTGCTTCTCCAACTCGTCCACCTTCTTGTCCCTAGTTTGCATACCCTGCGACATAGAAGTTAGTAATTGAAAAATTTGATCATTACCAATAGAAGAACCTGATTTGTTTTGGGCAGGTTGTGCTTGGGGTTGAGTTGGTACAAACGGCTTTTGATAGAAACCCAGGGGTGGTTGCCTAAATGCACTTTGTTGTTGGCCTTGTTGGGGTTCTCGCCATTTGAAATTGGGATGATCTTTCCAACCGGGATTGTAAGTATTGGAAAAAGGGTCATTCCTTGGTTGGTATTGATTCCCAAACCCCACGGCATTGAGGGATTCCCACCCTCCATTCTCAATCAATTGAGGGCACTTGTCCGTAACATGTCCTTGCATGGAACACACGCCACAAGCAGCCACACTTTGTACTTTTGGACCTTCCACAACCTGAGAAAGAAGAGTAGTAAGGTTAGCCATTTGATTTTGAAGTTCGGAAATAGCACTTACCTCATTCACTTGTTGTTGCCGTGGGGGCCCTCTTTGTCCAACGCCTTCGTATTGTTGGGCATTCAAAGCTCGATTAGCAATCAAAGTCTTTGCAGCCATGGGTGTCTTGTCCACCAAAGCTCCTCCCGCTGAGGCATCTAGCATTTGACGTTCAATTGGTAGAAGTCTCTCGTAGAAATATTGAAGAAGAAGCTCCTCCTTCATTTGGTGCTATGGACATGAAGCAACAAGTGATTTAAAACGTTCATAATAAGTAGGAAAAGATTCACCTTCATTTTGCTCAATTCCACTAATCCTTTTGCGTAAAAGAATGACTCGAGAAGTTGGGAAGAACTTCTCCAAGAATGCCCGTTTCATGCTCTCCCAAGATGTGACAGTTCCGCGGGCTAGCTCATACAACCAATCCTTAGCTTTTTCCAAGAGAGAAAAAGGAAAAGCCTTCATCTTCAATATGCTTCCATCGACGTTGACAGGAGTCATGCTTGAACACACCACTTCGAACTCTTTCAAATGCTTGTTTGGATCCTCCATGGACAACCCATGGTACTTGGGAATGTGGTGCAGCAAGCTTGACTTCAACTCGAACTCCTCGGTCTTGCCTTGAGCAGCTACGGGGTATTGGATGTATAGGGGTGCGGCATTGCCCAATCCCGAAGCAGAAAGCTCCTTGATTGTTCGATTATCTGCAGCCATCACTTCCTCGGACTCGGCCTCCTCTATCTCCTCAGATTCGGCCTCTTCTTGTTCCTCAACTTCATTCTCAGAACTTGAACTAGGTAGATCAGGTTCTGGGGTCTTTCTTTTCCTTCTCAAAGTTCGCTCAAAATCGTCGTCGAAGTCCAAGATGTTCTTACTAATAGTTTGGGAACTTCGAGTCATAAACTAGTACCTGAAAAACAAAGAAAATAACAAGAATCAGCATATAGACTAAAAACAAACGAGAATAAACAAAAGGGATTAGCAATGTTGCTAATCCCCGGCAACGGCGCCAAAATTTGATGTGATTTTAGTAAAGCACACAAATTAAACTCTCTTGTTGTAGAATGTAGTATAGATGCAAGTAGGGATCGTTCTGGACCGGGGATTAGGAGGGCTTGCTAATAACCTCTAAACTGACTCAAAAACATAAAAACAAAGTTAAAAACGTTTGAATAGACTCAAAGACCTCAAAATAAACTCAAAAGACTCAGAATGGGTTGAAAACACTCAAAACTGCCTAAAAACACAAATTGGGCAGTTTCTGACTCTAAACACTACTTTGGACGAAAATAGGGTTTTGGCTTGACTCAAAGTACTTAAAAACACACACAAAATAGATTTAAACACTTGGGAACAAGAAAATAAAAGGGGGGTTTTGGTTTTGACGAATTTGAAAACAAAACAAAAACTTTGTAAACTAAACAGATTTTAAAACGAATTTGATTAAAGTGAACGGATGAAAAGCTAGCTAAGGGGTTCTTCTCCACACATGTCACACTTGCATACAAAACGATTTCCAATTGCGTTTCAATATCCCATGAATTCTCAACGCCCCAAATTAACCGTGAATTGCACTAATTAACCCTCATATTTCCCTTAAGTTATTGAATTGGATGATTGCATATGACAACCCAAAGCATTCCCCACAAGTTCCCTACATGAATTGCATAATAGAGATACAAGCAGAAATCATTAAGTTCTATGAAAACCATAAGCATTGACGAGGCACTCGTTACTATGAATTGCATGAAATTTATGCCAAGAATTTACTTAACGCGATTGTGATCAACAACCTTTACTACCTGTGAATATAAGTTCATAACGATTAGGTGAAACTCCCTTATATCCTAGCATTCAATTTATGCATGAAAATTAAGCATGCACTCTCAACCAACATACACAAATCTGTCTAAATTCATGAAGATAAGTAAATTGAATTCACAACTTATGAAACACAGTTAGAAGTAATCGAATCATATAGCAAGCATAAACATGGTTTCGAATCCTCCCCTAGCCAAGGGGGTTTAAGTTCTCATACTCACAGAGCAAAGATAAACAAATTTAGACATGGAAAATAAAAGGAAGAAAACACCTAGACGTTCCAATGATCCAATCTTGAACAGCAAGCTCGCCTATGGACTGTCCTCTCTCCTCTTTGCTGCGGCACAAGACTTGTGGACAAGTTTAGGGGGTTATGAATGGTGTAGAATGGTGGAAGATGGTGTGGTGGTGTTTAGGGTGGATGGGTGGTGCGGCAAGGTGTGTGGAAGATGGATGGAAGGGCTGAAATATGAATGGTTGCGGCAGGAATTATGTGGGAGTGAATTGTGGTTCTGAATTGTGCTGAATGAGTGCGGCACACACATGTATATATAGGGGAACAATAAAGCACGGCTGGGAGGGTTTCCAAGGTAGTTTAGGAGTAGGAAATCTCAAGGAATCAGAGGATAAGGATGCAGCAAGGCTGAGGACTTCTAGAACAATGTCTAGGCGCCAGAAATATAGGGAATGTGAAGCACATGTTTTAATTCAGGTTTTAGCACATTTTTAGGCTTCTAGAATCCCTAATTTTAGGAGATAAGAATCAGATATTAACCCCCTTATTTGGCTAAAAATATGGAAAGATAAGATAAGGTAAGGATAAGATAAGATAAGGTGATAAGGTTAGAGATAATGTTCCTTTTTTCTTGCTTTTATCTTATCTTTCTGAACTTGATTTTAATTCTCCCTCTTTCTTGGCTGATTCCAAGCCTTCCACTCTTCAAATTCGTCCATCCTCAAGCCTCCATGTTTGCACTATCCAATCTTGGCCCAAAAATGCTCTAGAATGCTCCAAATTGGCTCTTTTTGCACACTTTGTCATTAGGCCCTGAAATTGCACGAAAATGGCTTAAAACACTATAATTATCATAATTAAGCTAAATAAATGCAAGAAAACAAGCTAACTAAGTCGCATAAATATGCTCCTATCATTTACCACAACAGAGCATAAAATAGTTTATTTGCATAAAAGCAAATCAGTATGGTACACTGATTAGTGGCAGATGCAGGGACAATCCGAACGTTAGTAGCCTTCTAATGAGCAGTAAAATTTAACATGTCTTGTCTTTGTCTCTATATATAATTTAATATGACTGATTATGGAAATTTATCCTTTTATTATTTTGTTTGAATTAGATGAAGTCAAAGGCGTCAAAGGCGTCAAGCTCAAGTTCAAACTCAATGAGATCAAAATCAAATAGTCCTCATGATCAAATGAATTCATCTTCGAGTATACTTTCGGAAGTAATTAGTCATCTCTCTAAATTACTTTGGCCCTTATGTTTAATAATTAATTCATTAATTGTAATGATTCTTTTATTTGAATAATAAATTGTAATGATTCTCTTATTTTAGATGGACATTGTTGGTGAATCAACTCCGCCTCAAAACTTCATGGTGGCACCTGGACAAACTCCTAGTTCTCTTGGTGGATATTGAAATCCCTCTGATGCAACTCCAAATTGTGACTCCAGTGACCAAGTACGTAACGAAGAAGCTCTCTTAGAATCATTAAAAAGTCATGAAAGGTCTACGATTTGGGAGCACTTTGAAAGAAAAACTAAGGGTGGTAGAGTTAAGGGGTTGTCCAAGTATTGCACCCAATCATATATGGCCGACCAGGATAAACATTGTACAACTAATTTAAGAAATCATTTAGCAAGATGTAGAAGCTACGGTCCTAATAAGGAAATATTTGCTGCAAATATGCAAAAGATCTTAACTTTTGCCGCCAAGAAAGATAAGTTGGAAGCTATAGGCTTTTCTCAAGAAGAAGTATCTAAGGCTAATGTTGAGATGATAATTATAGACGAGTTGCCTTTTATTTTTGTCGAGGGAGAAGGTTTTCCCCATTTTTGCATGCAAGCATGTCCTACGTGGAGAGTGCCTAGTCGTAAGACAATTGCTAAGGATGTACTTAGCTTGTTTTATTTGGAAAAAGGATAAATTGAAAAAGTCAATTGAAGACATTTAGGGTGTGTCTAACAGTAAATACATGAACTTCTATTCAACAAACAAATTACATGGTTCTCACTGAGCATATTTTATTGATGATGATTGGATGTTATGTAAAAAGATTTTGAACTTTTGTGTCATTCCAAATCATAAAGGAGAATCCATTGCTCAACTTTTGAATGAATGTTTGGTGGAGTGGGGTATAGAAAAGGTGTTAACTATTACGGTTGACAATGCTTCCGCAAATGATTTTGGATTGAGGAACTTGGTGCATCGAATAAGTGGGTGGGGGCTTCCTAATGCACTTTGCATGATGGAAAATATTTCCACATGAGGTGTGTTGCTCATATCCTCAATTTGGTTGTGAGTGATGAGATAAAGTTGTTGAATAAGGCCATACAAAGCATTCGTAATGCGGTTAGGTATGTAAGATCTTCCCTTTAAAGGTTGGAGAGCTTTAAAAGGTGTGTTGAGAAAGTAAGAATAGATAGCAAAGGGCTTGTGATTATGGATGTCCCTATTAGGTGAAATTCCACATTTTTAATGTTGGAATCTGCTTTAAAGTTCAAGATGACTTTTGATAGATTGAAAGTAGATGATGGTCACTACCTTCCATACTTTGTTAAAGACAATCGTGGTAATATGAGGGAGGGGCCACCTTTGATGGATGATTGGAGTGAGGCAGGGGTATTTGCAATCTTTTTGAGACCTTTTTATGAAGTGACTTTAAAAGTGTGTTGTTCTAATACTCCAACAATCCATACTATTTTTGGTGATTTGTTTAAGGTCAAAAGTCTCTTGCATGAAAACAAAGATAATGATTTTTTGTTTATAATCTCCATGTTGATGCAGAAAAATATGACAAGTATTGGGGTTCAATTGAGGATATGAATCAATATATTTTTGTTGCACTTGTGCTTGATCCCTACCATAAATTGGAGAAAGTTATTGATTATTTTGAAATACTATAGAAAAAAAGTGAAATGAAAAAAAGCAAAGAGAACCCGAGTTGTGCATAATTATGTGGATATGTATCTTTCTGATTCTAATGAAGGGGAGGAAGAGGAAAACTTTGATATATTGAATTGGTGGAGGGGTGAATAGGGTTTCTAAGTATCCTATTTTGGCACGTGTTGCAAGAGAGATCTTAGTTATTCCCGTATCAACCATTGCTTCGGAATCCTCCTTTAGCACAAGTGGACGGATAATTGATCCATATTGTAGTTCTTTGAGTCCAAAAATGGTGGAGGCTTTGATATGTTCTCAAAACTGGCTTAGGTCTATCCATGTTGCATTACATCATGAGCTAACCATTGAGGAGATTGAGTTTTGTGAAGAAGTTGAGAAAGGTAATTTTATTTATTGCATTTGGTTTTCTTAGATTATTTGAAAATAACATTTTAATTAGTATTCTTTTATTATTCTTTGTATGTAGAAATGGCAAGTGGAAGTTCAAAAAAAAAGGTGCTATGTTGCCCCCTAGGCCGCCTAAGCGTTAGCAAGCAAACTCTCGTTCAAACTTGAAATGGTTGAGTGTTGATCTTGATAACTTAAAGAAGTGTGTGCAAGACATGAAATTTTGGATGTTTACTTGAATTTATTATCTTAGTTGTAATGTTTATTTTAAGTAGAATATTTCTTTAAAGTTTGGACTTTGGAATGTTTATTTTAGGTGTGGAAGACTTGGAACTTTGATGTTTATATTAAGTTTGGACTTTTGAAAGATTTGAACTTTGATGTTTATTTAAAGCTTTGGACTTTGGAAGACTTGATTATAATTGAACTTTGAATGTTTATTTTCATTGTCTTTGATTCTATTGGAGATTTGGAATTCTTATTTTTCATTGTCTCTGGAAGATGTAAATTTTGACTTGCCATTGAAAATTGGAATTTTTATTGCTATAGAAAAAAAAAATATATCGAATATGACCGAAACCGAACCGAACACAAACCTACACAAAATCGAACCAAAAAGTAATTTCGGTTTGGTTTTCAGTTTTGGCAAAAAAAGGAACTGAATGAAACCGAACCCACCCGTAAACAAGAGGTTTTCGGTTTTGGCAAAATCGGAACCGAATGAAACCGAACCCATCCCTAGACAAGAGGATGTCGTTAGCTAAGACTATGTGCGATGAACAATTTCATCGAGTAAACCTTTATGCAACAAAATTTGTCGCAAATTATTTGGTTTTCAAGTAATTTCAGTATTTGGAAATTTTCGTCGTTTATAATTCTGCGTGATTAATTCGTTTCTTGCATTTAATCTTATGTGACAAAGGCCTTTGTCGTGCAAAGGGTACTTTTTTTCATTTGTTTTTCATTTTTTATTAAATTACATAATTTAATTTAATTTTTTTAAATTATTTTAATTAAATTATATGATAATTAATAAAAAATATTAATTATTTATAATATATATGAAAATGTACGTACAAGCCAAAAATTGTTTATCCAAATACAAGAAAACAGGTCATTGAGGTGTACTGCGTCGAGGTGCTGGGTACCTTCTTGTTGAAGGGGTTGGGAGCTCGAAGGTGGATGAGGAGAAGCTGTAGGGAGATGGATGTCAGAAAATTAAAGGGCCTCATCTTACCTTTCTGGGTTGCCAGCGCTTTATCCTGGGCCGCAATCTGGACATAGTGGGCCACAAGCTTTTGCTTCAGGTCAACAACTGTAATAAACTTACGTGTTGAAGAACAACCTTGCTCTTCTCCACCATCGTAACCTGTAATAATACGAAAAAATATATTAATATTTAATTAATTTTTACGCTACTTACAAGTGTAAGATAATAAGAATTAAATATTCTTATCGTGACTTGCCACCAATTGTCCCCCCCTTTTGTAAAGGAATATACTTACATGGAGTTGCTCAATGGTCTCATCCTTCGGTTGAACGTAAACGTTCTTGGACATGGCGATCTCCGAGAACTTAGAGTCCGCTTGAAAGAAAAAAAGTTAAGAAAAGTGTTAGTAATCCAAATAGAAATTATTATTTATTAGAATTTAAAATTAAAAATATAGGCTTAATTACCTTCCATCGCACCGTCAGCCTATATGAGAAGGCCTCAAACTCGATATGTGGACAAGTTTGTTCTTTGACCAGTTGATCTTTTTGGCCTTGGCTCTCTTTTGTTAAACACCAAATCAACGTATTAGTTTATCTATTTCAAAGAAAATGTTAAAAAAAAAATTACTAAAAAATAATAAAATATTATTAATATATGTACCAAAAATTTCTCCTCCTAAAAATGCTTGTAGAGCCACTCCCAATCCTCTGGGCGCTCCACCAACTCCTCAGGGCAACCTTCTAGAAGAGAAGTCTGCAGGTCATCATATAGTGTAAAAAAGTTGTAAAGGTCGCTTGTCCACTATTTGTACCCAGCTGAGAACCGCTCGTCTATGTAGGTAACCATCTTGTCATCCATGTCGTCAAAATTATAGTTAGCCTGCTAAAATTGGTACAGGCGGAATATCTTGTATATAAAAATTAGAATCCGCTGGACTGACTAGTCAAGCCTGCTAGTCAACTAAGATAGATTTGTTAGTCAATAAATCAAAGATTCAAGTGCCAATTTCAATTCCCAAAAACTATCCTAGTTAGCAAGGCCTTAGTTCATTGCAGGTTATTAATGTGTCAAGTGAGCATGACTATGAGCACATACTATTTAAATGTTCAAGAGATATGTACCATGTATGTGTATGTTGGATGTGTGACATAGTATAAATAATTTTGAACATAAGATGTTCTTGGCCGGAAAAAACCCACCTCTGGGTTAAAAAGCCGGGGACTCTCCACTGAGTCCAATTCACTAGTTTAAACAAGGTTCTCACAAAGACCACACAAGCTTAATTCCTAGATCCCTATCTACAGAGCAGCTTTACCTTTGTGCAACCTTGCCTTACACGATATGAACTCATTTGGCCTTCAAGAAGTGGCAGCTCCTCCTGAACTATTCACCTTGTGGCACTCTTGTCTTTGGACATGGTTTGACTTTATGAGATACATGCCTAGATTGTCTAACAAATTTTGTTTTGGTGAGGATAGAACTCTAGCCATTTTCTACATATCGAAGACCACTTTTGTCACCGTGTAGTTTCCCAATACTCATCATCTTGTCAAATTTTTCAACCCTAATAGTAAGACGAATGATTTTATCATTTGCCTCATTCAGCTCAAGTAGCAGTTTCCTGTTAGTCTTATGATACATCACATTATTTGCCTTCAACACATGAATTTGATTCATCAAGTTTTCTTGAGATTCTATCAAGTTTTGAACCTGACCTTCAAGAGTAGTAATAGCATCATCTTTTTCAACTTTATCATTGCAATTAGAAACCTTCTCATTCAGCCCCTCAACATGGGTCTCAAGATAACCAATCTTTTCATCCAGTTCAGTTCTGACTAAACAAAGAGACTTGTTTTCTTTTTGTAACTCAACAACTTTCTTAGTCAGCTCAATTTTCTCCACTTTTGTAGTATAAGTCTCATCAAAGGGAGTATAATACTTAATGCACAATTCATCATAAGTCATCTCCTTATTGCCAGTAAGTACAAAATCATCACCATATAGAGACATCCTTAATTTGAGCAACAAAAGCAACAAATTTTTCTTCATCATCTGATGACTCATCAGAATGCACAGAACCTTGGTCATTGTTATCACTCTAGGTAACCATCATTGCCTTTTCGCGCTTTTGACCATGGAGTTTGGTGTTAGCACAATCAGCAACACGATGCGCACTTTCCCCACAAGCAAAGCAGAGACCAGATATCTTTGACCACTCTTTATCACTTGTTCTACCAAGCCCTTTGTGTTTCATTCCAGTAGCAAGTTTCACCCAGTCACTTCTTTTCTCTTTTTAGAGCCACTTTCATCCATATCAAGTCCATCTCATAGGTGATGAGTTTTCTAACCAATTTTCCAAGCTTGATTTCATTTAGGTCCTGAAACTCTTGAATGACAACCTTCTTTGCATAAAATCTCTTGGGTAAGGATCTCAAAATCTTTTGAACAACATTATTTCATCAATAGGCTTTCCTAACCCCAAGGCTTGATTTGTCAACGTTTCAACTTTCTCATATAAAACTGAGAAGGTCTTAGACTCGAGTATTCTCAAATCCTCAAATTTTGAAAGAGTCATTTGGGGCTTTGGATCTCTCACTTGTTTATCACCCTCATGAAGAATTCAGAGTTTGTCCCAAGCTTGCTTATTAGACGAAATGGTAGAAACAATAGCATTCTTTGCTTTCCTATTAGCCATGGTCGAAGCAATTTCTCCTTGAGTCCATTCACCTTTTAGCTTAATCACACTCTCTATTGACTAGCCTTGATAGAGCCTTCCAATTAAGGGTGAGATAATCAACAACTATAAGATCTTGAGCCTTAAGAAAAATTTAAAACTTCTAATTCCAAGCAACATAATTTGTACCATCAAAAGAATGGAGGTGTATTCCATGAGCCACCAACACGATCACGGTCTATGGTGAGATTCCACCCAATACCAGCAAATCCCTAAGATCATTAATACCAATTGAAATTGGTACCAGGCTGAATACCTTGTATATATAAATTATAATGCGCTGGACTGACTAGTTAAGCCCGCTAGTCAACTAAGATAAATTTGTTAGTCAATAAATCAAAGATTCAATTACATATTTCAATTCCCAAAAACTATCCTAGTCAACAAGGCCTTAGTTCATTGAAAGTTATTAATATGTCAAATGAGCATGATTGTGAGCACATACCATTTAAATGTTCAAGAGATATATGTATAATGTATGTGTATGTAAGATGTGTGACACAATTAAATAATTTTGAACACAAGATGTTTTTGGCCAGAAAAGCCCACCTCTGGGTTAAAAAATCGGGGACTCTCCATTGAGTCCAATCCACTAGTGTAAACAAAGTTCATACAAAGACCCCACAAACTCAATTCCTAGATCCTTATCTACAGAGCAGCTTTACTTTTGTGCAACCTTGCCTTACACGAGATGAACTTCTTCGGTCTTCACGAAGTGGCAGCACCTCCTAAGCTATTCACCTTGTGGCACCGATATCAACTCAAATCACGAAATGATATGATATTATGATATGCATATAAAATTTGGATTCAAACGACCAGTCAGATTCTCTAATCAAATAGTTGAATGAAGAATCTAACTTGAATCCAAAAGCTTAGTCTAAAAACAGATTTAAAGCTTAAAACCTGACCAAGAATTTGATGCAAAACGTTAAAACAATGCAACCCTAATATACAATGATTGGGTGTTTAATGCATGAACTTGGTTTTGCAACTAAGGTTTCATAAATGGGGAGGAAGAAGAAGGTAGAAGCATAAATTCTATTTCTCTCTCTAACTTCTCTCTAGAAAGAAATGTACGTGGAAACCCCCAAAAAACAAAGAACCCTAGCTAGGGATCTTAACCCAAAAGCATCAGTTTGTTTTTCACCTACCAAGGACACTTGTCGAGCTACAAAATGATCAGAAACAATCAAGGGCTGAGATTTGAGAATCAGCAAAAAGCTGTCATAAAGCCCATATGGGTAGACCTTAAATTGTGCACCCAACAGCTGGAAATTGGTACGCACAACTGATGAGACAACTAAGCTAGTCAGGAAGTAACAAGAATTTGAACATGAAATGCACATGCATGACCAAACCTTTTGAAGTGAGATGTGTCACAACCTTGAACGTTTATTCGCAGCAGCAGCATCCCATAACCAGAGAATGTAGACTAAAACTAAATTGAGCATGTGGTACACAAATACAATACTTTACACCTACAAATAGGAAAATATTAAAATAATATATACTTTATTAATATTTCTACACTTTATTGAAAAACAAATAAAAGTTGAGCATTTGTATAGTTACCGACAAATGATGGCTCACTGTCTTCTTCATCTCCTCCAGCATCACTTGCCATGAATCCCACCACATAGGGCAGTTGGTCTGCATGACGTGCTCAATGTCGTGGACCAAGTTGCTATGCTGCTCCGGCTTAGGCTTTGCCTAATGTCGCTCGTCATACTCAATTGTGATTCGAGCGTTTGTCACGCGTGTGACTTTCACCGTCTTCAGTTATCGGCGTGGCACTTTGGTGTTTTTCTTAGCTGGAAATTTTTTTTTTTTAAATGGTCAAATAGTTCAATTTTACATTTTTACACAATTTAAAATCCTACCGAAAATTTAGCAGAACCTCATTTAAAAGTATAACATTTTCCAAAACCTGCAAATAGTAATACAAACAACATTTCTTATCGAACCAACATTTTCAACGGTTCAATTACACATTTTGCCCCAAAATTGACATTCAGAGCATGCAACCAATCATATTCAACAAAATATATTTTTAAAATCAAACCATTAACGTATAATAAATTTTTAATAAATTTTAACTGTATGTGATCCCTTTCATTCGACTATGGTTGCCAATGTCAAGAGAGTGTCGAGCGTGCAGGGTCGCTGGTGAGTCGACAAGCGCTAACTGGAAGCGCCGCCAAAGACGTTGATGACGCAGGTGCCTTGGACACCAGGGGACAAACGGAGGAACCGGCTTAGGGTCCACCTCCGGTGGAGTAACGACGATAGCAATAGCACGTGCGGGAGGTGCCGGAGGTGCACTGGTCATAGCCTTACGGCTAAAGAATAAGCCACGACATCTATACCATTGCAGAAAATATAAAATTAATCCATAAATTCCAAAAAGTAATTGTAAAACTAAAATCATAATCCTAACATTAAAAAATTTATCCTAAGCCTAAAATTAAGAAATAATCCTAAAATTATTAATTTAAAACTTTTCTTAAATCCTTAGTCTAAAATTAAGAAATTATCCTAAAATTATCCTTAGTCTAATTGACACTTACCCCTAACTCATCCAACATAGACTTCTTCATGTCTTCCAGCATTTTTTTCTTTTCCAAAATGCACTATGGAGGACATTTGTTCTACAGTAATGACCCAACGTCGTGCGCAGCTCTCAGATCTCCTAAATTGTAGGTCATAGTTGATTCACCTTGGCCCGTCATTACTCCCCATCCTAGCCTGCTATACATTCTCTTGATTTTTTTCTCTATGGAAAACAAAAATCATTAATTCAGCCAATTTTATGATAATCATAATAAATTTTATCCAAAAAAAAAACTATTGTATCCATACAAAACTTATTATTACATGTCCGAGATTCTTCTTCCTCATATCCCTTGTTAGTTGGAGTAGTAGCAGAATCGGCCATCGTACAAAAAAAGAAAACAAGAATTGGGATATGAGGGGTTTGGGAAAGAAGAAAACGAGAGGGTGTTGAGGGGTTTGGGAAAAGGGGAGAAGGCATGTGATTTTATAGAACTTGTGAAACCTTTGCGCAACAAAGGCCCCGCCGTCCAAAGCTTGTAATAATTACTCCGTGAAATTGGTTAATTGGTAAAGATACATGTACTTGATGCCCCGCCCAAGAAAGAGAACCAAGGCCTAGTAGCCCTGCTAAATGGTGATTCAACATAGATTCTACATCTTGGAACCAAGCTAACTTCGGAGCAGCTTTGTGATAATGGAACCAACCAGCAAAAAGCATTAAGGCAGCAAAGACCAATGCACCAATTGCAGTACAATAGAGTTGTAATTCACTAGTTATTCCAGATGCTCGCCAAAGCTGAAAAAACCAGAGGTTATTTGTATTCCTCGGAAACCCCCGCCTACATCACCATTCAATATTTCTTGACCCACTATTGGCCAAACCACCTGGGCACAATGTCTCATGATGAGTCGATATTTTACTATATATTTTACCCTAATCTTAGTATTAATTTATTGATTTCTCTTGGTGAATTTTGATACTTTGAATTATATTTCTAATATAATACATTCGAATTCCTCTGGAGCATAAAGTAACCAAACAAACGAATTTTGGAGTGATTCCTATTGGAGGATGCTCGTGAGTCTTTCTAAATGATTGTATAAAAGTTTCAGATTTTTCTACTAAGCCGTTTGACTGTGACAATGAAATAAAGGCTCGGCAACCAGCTTTCCTAAATTGTCATTTTTGGACGTTTTGGGCATTTTGGAGATTAAGATGGCATATTTTGATGAAGATTCCTTTTGAGGATTTGTAGGGGACATCTTCAACTTTCAAAGAGACCTTTTGGGACCAAATCAGAGTTGATTTGGTCGGTCAGAAGTCTAATTTTCTAAGAAGTCCGAATTTCAATTCTAGTTTATTATTTTATTATGTTTCCAAGTTTTATTCTAAGACCTTTTCTAGGTAGGGTTTTATTTTAAAGTAGTATAAACAAGGTTATCTAGCCATTAGAAAAAAATGCATTAGTTTAGAGAATTCAGTTTAGAGAGCTTTTGACGATTCAAGTTTATTTTCAAGGTGTTTTCTATCCTTTTTCTATTTCAATAAAATTCCTTTTATTTTATGGTTGTTCGTAACCAATTTCCGTTTGCTATGGCTAGGCCACGAGCCTTAGCATGTATATGTAGTCTTTTTCAATTGCTTATGATATTCTGCATGCATACTTTGAATTATTATTCACTGTGTTTAAATTGTCACTATATTAGGCCTGACAATTTCTGAGACGACCTGTTAACTCGACACGACACGGCACGACACGAAATTAACAGTTTTTTGGGTCAACACGATAACAAATCAGGTCGTTATCAGGCAACCCGATAAACAACTATTAATATAGTGGGTTGGTCCAAGTATACTGTATACACGTGGATAACCCATTACATGATAAGAAAAATATTAATTAAATAATTTTATAACACTAAAAGAAAATACTATAATTAAATAGTGGAATTTAATGCCGAACCGAACTGAAAGTTAAAATATAAATATGTGTGTGTGTATTTTTTTTTCAAAAAAAAATTAGAAAATTGATGACCGTTGGATTGGCTAAGATTTAATCTTGGCTGTCCAGTGTTTCTCTTAGCCCTAAATCAGATTCTCTTTCATTCTTGAACGCTCGAATCGAAGCAATCACTCTTTTTCTCGAACTGAACTCTCGAAGCTCAGTGTCGGACCTCAACTCCGGCCAGCCATGAGTCCACGACGACCCTCTTAAGTCTCCCTCCACCACACCACTGTCACCACATACAACTTAGTAACCCACCACTAGTTGATCTACTACTTTTGTCTCTGATTCTCTCTGGATCGAGCGAATCTCGAGCCCTAATCAAGGTAATTGTTGATTCTTTTGAATTACTTTCAAACTTTTGCTTTGAATAAGTTTTCAAATTAAGATTGGTTTCATTTCTTAAATTTGGGGTTTTTCGTTTCTGCGCATGTGAAAATTGGGGTTTTTCGTTACGAATAAGTTTTTGATGTAATATTTATGTGGCAATGTGGTATCAGCAAATTTAGAAAAAAAAATATTTTTCTTAACGGGTCGGGTCATTTTACTTGTTGGGTAAAATGAACCGACCTAGTAAGAACCCGTTAAGATAATGGGTGTGACACGACACGACCTGTTAAGATAACAGGTGTTACACGAAAACGATACGAACACGGCAAACACGCCCTATTTGCCAGGCCTACTCTATATCTTAATGCTTGGCTACTATTAGAATGTTTAGATAAGTAAACGGATGCAATTCGGTCGGAATATCAACGGAGAATTAAGTATTGCTTCTTGTGGTTAATAATTCTAATTTCACCTAAGGCGAATGTCACTCTTGCGGGTTGCATGGTTTTTTGAAGGGTTTTCCCATAACTTAATGAGTCTTGCATGTTCATATTTCATCTGAATATCACAAACGGGTTACATGTTAGACATACGTTCTTGCTTGAATATTATGAGGAGAATATACATTAGGAAAACCTAACTTTCGAAGTTGTATGTGTAATTCATAAGTAATTGATAAAGTTACATAGGATTGTTAGGGTGACGACTTTTCTTTATTTTACCAATTTATTTAATTGCTTTTATTTAAAATTCGTTTTTAATATTTTAGGTCACAAAATCAACATTTCCAAACCTTGTTTTAAATAGTTAATTAAGAAGTAGTTTAAATACAAATTATTTATTCAACCCCTGTGGAAAATGACATTGCTTGAGCTACTTTACTCTGATAACCTTGTACTGTTGCAAATATTTTTTAGTGTTTTTATCCCTAGAGTACAAGGTTATCGTAGTATAGCCGCTCAAGTAAGGTCATTTTCCACAGGGATTGAATGAATAATTTTGTATTTAAACTAATTCTTAATTAACTATTTAAAACAAGGTTTGGGAAATGTTGGTTTCGTGACCTAAAATATTAAAAACAAATTTTAAATAAATTGGTAAAATAAAGAAAACAAAAGAAAACAGTTTTGAAAATTAAAGTTGTGAAAGCACTAGGGTTCCACCGTCACCATAACAATCCTATGTTACTTTACCAATTACTTATGAATTACACATGCAACTTTGAATGTTAGATTTTCCTAATGCATATTCTTCTTGTGATATCAAGCAAGAACGTACATTGGCGTAGCCAGGAATTTACAACAATGGGGTCAAGAGTATACTGTCGTGGCTTGCACTCCAGATTCTATGTCTAGAATCACGTTCTACCGGCCGATTCGATGTCCTAGACAGGGGAGATCGAAAACGCAGGTTTGATGATCTGGAAATTGTTAGGTGGTAGATTCGGGGGGCAAGGAAAAGAAGAAGGACTGAGAGAGAGAGAGAGAGAGAGAGAGAGGAGAGAGAGAGAGAGAGAGAGAGAGAGAGAGAGAGAGAGTTGTCGGTGATGTATACGGAGATGGACGATGGGTTTGTTGTGCTAAAACAATAGCTCAAGACCATGCATCGACCCGTAAACAACAAACTAGAAAAGAGAAAAAGAAGTTGCTCCTGCAATTTTTCAATTGATGATTAGCCAACATAATCATGACTTAACAAATTAAAATGAAAATCAAATCAAAACTTAACAAGCCAACAACAATGTCAGCAAACATAATACAAATAGTTATAAGTTCACAAACTCAAAAGTTTAACTAATATAATTGTCTAAGTTCAATTGTAGCAACTAATGCGTAAACAAAAAACTCAAAACTCAAAAGTATGGTTCCAGTTATACGATCCCCTTATTATAATCTCAACAAATAACTTGTTGTTTTGATAATGCAACATCACTGAAGTAGCATCAACCAATGCATGTTGTGGAGCTAAAAATCATCACAAGGCGACATGTGGATTTTTTGACAAAAGAGGACCAAACTACACTTGAGGAACACCGAGATTCCTACGCGCGAGTAGCAGGCAATCATCAATCAACCAAGTCAAAAGTGCCCAAAATAGGTAACAATTTAAAACCTATTTCATCAAATCCTTTCTACAAGGTAATTCCCAAGACCTAATTTATTCCATATATTTTCTATTTCATTATTTAGCTAATTAATTAGCTAAATAATTTATTCATTCCATAATTCCTAAAACCTTCATTTTAAAATCATAATAATGGACTAATTAATGGACTAATTGCCTAATCAATCCTTTAATTGTCAATTATGTCATCCATCCTACCCAAAAAACACAACAAGGCCGGCCATGCCACATATACTCCATCATATTTTCCCCTTTAATCACACTAATTAGCTAGCTAATTATGCAATTATTCAATTTCCTAATTAACTAGCCAATTAATCCCATAACTCCCCAAAATCATCAAATCAAGAACCTAGCCCGGAAAGGGAGCTAGGGGCCGGTCCTCTCTCACCCAAAGAGGCCGGCCATTCCCCTATAAAAGGCCACACATTTTCTCCAAAACACACTTCCAATTCTCTTGCTAAAATTCTCAAACACTTTCTCTCTAAATTCTAACTTTGGCATCAGAGGTTCTTTGGCCAAAGCCCCCCACCCATTCATCATGGGCGCGTGAGGCTCTTGGCCTTGATCAAATGTGTTAATTTTTTTGTAGGTGCAATTTTGTCCAAGATCAAGGAGGAAGAAATTTGCATCCACAAAATTGTGCTTTCATTGAGAGAAAGAAATCCACAATCGTAGAAGACTCCCGCATATAAAGGTTTTTCTCTATTTTCTAGTCCTTTGTATTTTTCATACGTTCTTATTATTAGAGTTTGTTATTTGCAAAGATTCTTTGATAAAACGTACGAAAAAGAAAAAAATACAATGGCTAGAAATTTAGAAAAATCCACGAGTGAAAATTCCAATAATCAGGATATGGGACCACGGCGATCCGCGAGGCTAAATTTGACAATAAGTGGAACGGCACCACCACCACGAGGTTCCACCACGGGAACCACCACGGTGGCTACCACGGTAGCCACCCACGACGAGGTCTATGATGTTGTCACCACGACCCAAGCCATGTTACTCCAAGCTCAACGCGAGCCCAATGCGTTGCCGAGCCAAGCCCAAGCCTCGCACCCACGTGTGTCATACGCCGAGCAGCCCACTCTCGTGGCCTAGCCTACTCCCGTCGAGCAGCCCACTCCTGTGGTCCAGCCTGCTCCCGCCGAGCAGCCCACTCCCGTGGCCTTTCAAGCAGCCCAAGTCAGCCCAAGACTATCTCAACCATCCGGACCTACCATCGAGCTGGGGGCATTCTCACCATATTTCTTTGCGGATTTGGCATTTCCCAACTCAAATCTCGGGCTCGGAGTCTACCACCCTTCCACTGCTTAAGGAGGCACATTCAGTCCAAGCTCTTCCCATCCAAATGGCGAACAACACTTGTCTCGACAAGTCATAGAGTTGATGAGCGCCCTAGCATAACAGACGACCTTGGTAAACCAGCTATTGCAGTGCACCAAGATGCAACGTGTCCCAAACGAGGTGTCCCGAAGAAGGACAAGGGCAGACAAAAAACCTCTCCAGTAGCGTCCGAGCAAGCAGCCACTCGACCAGCCATGAACAGAGCGTTCGGGCAGTGTACACTCCCGATTGGACCCCCAATATAGCGTATACTCCTGTTTTAGTGCGTGGAGGAGCGTGCACTCTCGACTAGGCCCACGAACGAGCATACATTCACGGTTGGGGTCACACTCCAATAGTCAACATGAGCAACCTTCTAGGCGAAATGTTGATTTGCGGTTAAGCCCGCAAGGAGCATCCTCCACCTCATATCAGAGTAGGCAGCACGACGGACGGAGAGAAACAGTCACTCAATCCGGCTCAAGTTCAACCGGTAGTCTGCGAAGAATTCACTCGCCTGCCAAGAAAAGACCACATGCACCGCTGCTGCGGCATAGACGAGCCGAGCACGTAGAAGAGCAGCCTAGACCAGCAGGTCGAGACTGAGAGCAGCCGAGAGCTCCACTACCCCAGCAAAGGCAAATTTAGGAAGAAGTAGATAGGCTCATAAACAAGCGATCGCTTAATTTCCAACGCAAAGAAGAGACTGACGAGGCACTGCGACGGGACATGACCAACATAAGCAGGTCATCCTTCACGGACGAGATCGAGCAGGCAGAGCCTCCACATAAGTTCAACATGCCATATTTCACATCCTTCAAAGGAGAAGAAGACCCGGAGAGGCACCTAAAGCACTACCGAAGCGCAATGATCCTCTATCGAAACAACGACATCTCATGTGCAAGATATTTGCCACCACTCTACAAGGCGAGGCGCAAGATTGGTTCTACAGCCTGCAGCCATAATCTATCTGGAGTTTTGACTAACTTTCTTTGGTTTTCACCAAAGAATATTCATCCTATCGCTCGATCAAGAAGAAGTCTGACTCCTTTGCTCTGTGACTATGTGAAGAGGTTCAAAGCAGAGAAGGCAAAGATAGTCGGATGCAACGACTCAATAGGTAGAGCAGCCTTTCAAAAAAGACTTCTAGCAGACCACCTGCTGCTCAAAAAATTGATCGTGAAAGAAGATCTGACTCTGGCAGACCCTTTCGCTCTAGCAGAAAAACATGCACTTTGGGACAATGCTCGACGGGCAGAAAAGGTGCCCGAGCAGCCTCGAAAAGAGTCAGCAGCGGCTCAAAGAAAGGAAGACTGGAAGCAACCCAGCAAGAGCAGGCAAGAGGCCAAACGAAGGGATAGACCCATGACCAAAGAAGGCCCGATAACCAAGAATTACTCTAAGTTCTCAATTTCGATCCATCAAATCCTTTGTGACATTAAAAACGAGCCGTGGTTCAAGCTGCCGAAACAATCAAAAGGAGATACTTCCAAGTTAGACCACACTAAGTATTGTGCATTCCACCGAGGTCCTGGTCACACAACCAATAATTGCTACACTTGGAAGAACTATCTAGAGAAGCTCGTGAAGGAAAACAAGGTTGATAGATACTTGGACAAGCCAACTGCGCAGCCAAGAAGGAATGTCGACGATAATAAGGAGCCACCAACCAAGACAATTCGAATAAATGGTATCTTCACCGAAACCGAACACTTTGGGGCCACTAATAACTCCAAAAAGAGGAAGATCCAGCATGTTTTACTAATTTCACAAGTCCAAGCAGCCGATACTCAACCTGGACCCATTATTGGCTTCACTGAGCAAGATGTAGAAAGGCGTCGACTTCCCACACAACGTCATGATGATGGTTGACAATGAAAGTGCAGTAAATTTGCTTCAACTCTCAATCATTCAGAAGATGGGCCTGAAGAGCACAATGGTACGCTGAGCAGAGGTACTAATCAGATTCAATGGACACACCTTAACTGCCATAGACCATATCACACTTGACGTGAAAACACCGCCAGTTGTCTCTAAGCAGACGTTCACGGTCGTAAGCGACCCATCTCCTTACAATCGGATGCTTGGGAGACCTTAGTTGATCAAGCTAGATGCCGTCACTTCCGTCAAGTATCAAAAATTTCGATTCTGCATCCCGAAAGGAGGAATCGGAGAGATCAAGTCTGATAAGGCCGTATTCTGACTATGCACTGTGCAAATGTTGAAAGAATTAAGGAAGAAAACCCTTACCCCTGTGGAGGCTACCGGAATCCAAAGGGACGAGGAGGCTACCAAATAGCAATTACAACAAGTGGATCGAGAAGATGGCGCTCAAGCAGACGAGATAGGATGGAAACCCGAGGAAGACGCCGAAGATATCATTCTCGATCCCTAACAGCCGAAAAAGACGGCTAGAATTGGCTCACGTCTAAGCTCAGCCGAGAAGAGGAACTCACAACCTTCCTTAGAGAAACCGAGACGTCTTCGCATGGTCATCATTCGACATGCCCGACATTGATCCTGAGGTGGCTTGCCATAAACCGTACGTTGACCCCGCTGCCAAACGGTGATCCAAAAGAGAAGATATTTTGTACCCGAGCGAGTAGCGATCATCGAGGCAGAAATTGACAAGCTATTGGAAGCCAAATTCATAAAAGAGGTAGCACACTTAGCATGGCTTGCCAACGTCGTGCTAGTTATGAAGAAAGAGAAGGGCAAATTGAGGGTTTGCGTAGACTATACCGACCTCAACAAAGCATGCCCAAAAGATCCTTACCCAGTCCCTCAGATCTATCTTTTGGTAGATTCAACTTCTGGGAACCAGCTGCTTAGTTTCTTAGACGCATACTCTGGCTACAACCAAATAGCTATGTACGAGCCCGAGAAGGAAAAAACTGCTTTTTTGATCGAACGAGGTACCTATTGTTGCAAGGTCATGCCCTTTGGCCTCAAGAACGAGGGAGCAACTTACCAAAGGTTAGTAAACATGATGTTCAACAAGCAAATTGGGGTAACCTGTGTCGACGATATCATGGTAAAAGGCAAGCAGCGGTCAAACCACATTTGCAACTTGGCGGAAACTTTCAACATCCTTAGAAAGTACAAAATGAAGCTCAACCCCACCAAATGCACATTTGGAGTATCTTCGGGATGATTCCTAGGGTACCTAGTAACCCAACGAAGAAATGAAGCGCATCCCAAGCAAATCCGAGCGACTATAGAGATGAATTTTCCAACTACCTTGAAAGAGATCCAAAGCTTGACTGGACGAGCAGCTGCCCTCAACCGCTTCCTCTTGTGGTCCACCAATCGATGTAAGCCTTTTTTCAAAGCTATCAAGAGGGCACAACGAGACAAATGAGATGAAGAATGCGAAAAAGCCTTCCAAGACCTGAAGAAGTACCTAACATCACTCCCAACTATCCAAACCGGAAGTAGCGGATGACCTATTCACATATTTGATGGTATCCGAAATAGCAATAAGCTCTACCATGATACGAGAAGAGTTGTGGGCCCGACTACCTGTATTCCACAGTTTAAAAGCTCTCCTCGATGCTACAAAAAAATTCAAAAGTTAACTTTGGCGGTAGTTGTTGCAACTCGAAAGCTCAAGTTTTACCTTTAGTCGCATGCGGTCATCATCACGACGCACTATTTCGCCTAATCCAGCCGCGCGACGATAAAGGCGCATACTATGGTGATGCAAAGTTTTTTGACGAACACAACAACTCAGCTCAAAAGGCACGTCAAGGGCAGACGAACACTAGAAGAAGACAATCAGAAGCAATTTTTGTCTTCGTCGCCCTAAAAGATTCTACATAAGAGCAACATATACCGGTAGTTGAGCACCACTTCCTGCTGCGCGACACAAGGCCCTCGCTGACCTTTACTCCATAATTTAACTCTAGAGTGGGCCAATACCGGCAGTTGAGCATTTCCTGCTACGTGTAACATGGCACCAGCTCCACGGCTCCCTACCGCGCCTTCATGCCTAGCCTAGGCAACACAATAAAGAGGCCCAACGACGCCCCGGAGGCAGCTGAGCACACCTTAGCCGCACCTACTTCTTCAATGGAGATTTCTGGCATTTGCATGTCGACGACGCATCCAACTACAAAGGCTTGAAAGCAGGTGTGGTCCTTGTCACCCTAGACGGTTCAATGCTCGAGCAGGCGATCACCTTAGGCTTCAAAACATTTAACATTGAAGCAGAGTACAAGGCCCTACTAGCAAGCCTTCAAATGACAAAAGACTTGGCGGTGAAAAAGCTTGCAATTTATTCCGATTCCCAGCTAATCACTAGCCAAACTACTAGGGAGTACGGGGCAAGACATCCAAGGATGGCACACTACCTAGAGAAGGTAAGCAAGCAATTTGAGGCATTCTAGACCTACATTCTCACTCAATTTCCGCGGGCAGACAACGCCCACCCAAATGCGCTAGCCGGCTTAGGCTCCGCCTTTGACCATCAACTCAAAAGCTCTATTCCGGTAGAGTATCTAGACAAGCCGAGCATATAAGCGGAGCCAGCAGTCGAAGTGTCACAGGTTAGTACAACTCCAAATTGGCAAAATTCGATTATAGACTACCTGGTCAATGACACATTCCCCATGGAAAGATTAGAGTCTAGAAAGCTCCAAATAAAGGTAGCACGCTACTACATGTGGAATGGCATTCTCATCCGAAGATCCTACACCAGACCACATCTCTGCTGCCTAACGCCTCCCGATGACTTGAAGGCTCTTAACACAGGCTACTACTAGCCTACCATGCACCAAGATGCTAAGGAGTTAGTACAAAAGTACGACCGTTACGACCGCTGCCAACGCTACAAGTCGGTACCAGCACTGCTTACCAGTGAGCTACACCCATAGACGAATCCTTGACAATTCATGCAATGGGAAATCGACCTGGTATGACCTATGCCACATACTACTGGGGGCAGATGCATGATGATCATGGCAACCGACTACTTCACCAAATGGGTAGAAGCAGAGCCCATGACGACCATGACTCAGACGTACGTAGAGCTCTTTGTATGAAGGAACATCATTTGCTGATTTGGCATCCCTCAGTTCATCGTCACCAATAACGGCCCATAATTTGCGAGCGAAGATTTGGCAAAGTTCTTCCAAAATTATAGCATCAAGCAGCACATGTCCATGCCAAGATATCCTCAAGGCAATAGGTAAGCCAAAGCATCCAACAGGATAATCCTCGACTGCCTCAAGAAATCCTTCATCGACAAGAAGGGAAAATGGCTAGAAGAATTCCCCAGATGCTTATGGGCATATCTCACCACGAAAGGACGAGCAACCGATGAAGCTCCTTTCTCTTTGGCATTTGGATCAGAAACAATCATTCCTCCCAATGTCATCGTGCCAAGTATCAGCACTCTACTGCCAAGCATTGAGTGAAACAGAAAGGAGATGGCCACAAGCTTAGATCTGGCAGAGGAGAAGCGCGAGCAGACCATCACCTGCATCGTAGCCTACCAGCAGCAATTCCTCTTCAGCTAAAACAAAAAGGCCAAGGTCTGGCAATTCTAGCTCGAAGATCTAGTCCTAAGAAAAGCCTTCATCACAGCCCACAGAGAAGGCTTCAAAAAGATGGATCATATCTGGGAAGGTCAGTACAAGATCAGCAGAGTAGGCGGCAAGAGTAATTACACCCTCGCCACCATGAAACGACAAAAAGATAAAAAGTAGTGGAACGCCTACAATCTGAGGAAGTACCATGTGTGACATCCCGCTACATCAAAAGCCTGAAGACTCAAGTAGCTCGATGGGCATGACCCCACAAGCCGAGGACTATCCGGTTGTTATGCAGTTCTTACATTACAGCTAAGTTCTCGTTCGTTTCACTCGTTTTTCAATGAGGAATTCAAAAGTAATCACACCTTGGCATGGCTGCATGTTTACAATAACGGATCACTTCTGCACTTCAAAAGAAGATCGCGCCCTTCTTAGGGACTCACCATAGGAATTGCACACCCCGATGGACCAACCATGCTCTCCAGTACGAAAGGGTAAACTAATTCCTCGACACCCATATGGGTTTACTCTCCAAAGCAGGAGGATAAACTCTACACTCCGAATATCCAGACGTGGATGAGCTTGGCTGCCTTAGTATAACTAGATGCACGATGGCTTGCGCCAGGATTCCTAAAAGTAGCCACAATGGTCTTTTTCAAGGCTTAGCTAATTGAAAGATTTTGGGTCTCTTGGCATAATCCGCGGGGAACCGGGCCCTAGAGACGGAGGGGGCACATTACGCAGTACATCCGATGGAAGGATGCCCTGGAACCCTAAAACTGCTACCGAGTGCACTAAGGTAGCCTACGGTTTCCAGAAGACTGCTTACGGCTTGCCCTTCGAGCAGTAAAGCTTCGCTAGACTTATACAACGTCACATTCTTGAGAAAGGTTAAACAGGCTAGCGTGCATATACGAAGTTTTATCCACTGCCGACATGCTACGTAGTCGATAAGCTTCACCTCTACCAAGCGAGGAACGACTTGCACCAAGTCCTAAAGTGTTGTGATACTTGCTACGCAACCTACGAAATTAGAGAAAGCCAAGGTTCACAGCCTAGTGGTCACGCGGACTTGTCTACTTCTGTAAGTAAGGCATCCGGCTGCCGACCCTATGACTAACAACTTTGCAAAGTTCTACACCAACACCTACGGCTGCATAGGCTACGCGGCTTGTCTGCTTATAAAAAAGTAGCACGCCTGCCACTGGTCTATAAAGTCTAAAGGTTAGGGCATGAACAAAAAAAGCGAAGATGGAGAAAAGCGAAGAAAGCAAGTTTATTAAATTTCTTAGCAAAATTGATAAACAACTAGCAAAGATCGAAGGAGTTCAAGCAAAGCAAAAAGAAAAAAGGGAAACAAAGAAAATCCTAAAGACTACCTAGAAGACTACTCTTCAGCAGCTTGGACACTCCAAGACTACTTGGTCACCACACCTTCAGCAGCGGCACCATCCGACGCTTCACCCCCAGTTTCTCCAGCCTGGGCACCAACATCTTCGACTACTTCACCAATGAAAGCCTCAAAAGTAAAGGTGAACAAGTATTTCGGAGAAATAGAGAAGGTCTCGAAACCTCGAGCCCATCATTCTCACCCTTCAGCTGCTCATTCTCCTCGAGTAGACCGACATGGATGCGCTGCAGCTCATCCACTTCCTTCTTCAGACTTTCGTTGATCTTCAGTACACCTTGAAGTTCCAACGCTTAGGGTTCAAAACTATCGACGATTCTCTTGAAGTGGATCACTTGATTATAAGTAGCAATCAACTCTTCATCCTTTGCATAAGCAGCGGAACGAAGCTCAGAAACGGCACGCTCGAAATCTTGAATCTGAGGTATGTAACATCTGATCTCATTCTCTGCACTTTCATACTTAACTTGGATCGTTTCAAGCCTAGTCTTCAAGTCAACGATCTCTTGGTGAGCTGTCTCAAGCTGCAGAGAAGTGGGGGCAGAGAAATTAGACCCCTTCAAAGCAACGAGCTCAGAATCCAACCACTTAATCTCCTCAGTCAATGAATAAGCTTCAGCTGGCATAGTCTTCGTCACCTCCTTAGCAGCCTTGCTATATCTGCATCATAGCAAGCAGATCAGTCATTCTATATTGTGTCGTATGCTTCGCAAAGGAACTTGGGCAAGCAAACCTTTCTAACGCCATCAACAACTTGGCACAAACGTCTATGTCTTCAAGCAGATCTGGTTTCAAGAGCACACAAATCTTATCAGCCTCCCTAGAAGCAGGCTTAATGGATTTCTCACAGCTGCCCATGCAAGCAGTCTATTCCTTCCCAATAAGCGAATCAGTCTCAGCAGCAGAAGAAGTGGGCCTTGGTGCCACTTTAGCAATAGAGTCCATCTTATTGCTCTTTATAATAGCAAGCTTCTCCAAAGGTGAACCGAACCTAGAATTGGAGCTCAACGGACGTCTTGGTACAAACTTCAGCACTGGGGGCATGAAAGGACCTTTACGCTGAGCAATTCTATTAGCAATCGTACAAGCCATTCATGACATTGCAGGGGCCACATGCTCAGATCTAGCAGCCTCATTTCTCTTCCCATTGGAAGAAGCCATGTCAATCACAGACCTCTCGGCAGCAGGCGGACCCTCACAAGCAGTGGATGAAGTTTTCAGTTTTTCCCAACTGGCTTTTCTTGAGCAGGAGGGAACATCTCTTATTTCCACCTTCATTCATAATAGGCTACACGATAGCATTTAGACAAGCCAATGCATCTGCCTTAATCCTCTTTACCTCCTCTCTTGCGAGTAGGCTACTTTTCTCCAGACAAAAAGGACTAAGCAGCTAATGCCATTCACGGTACTCAGCAGAGGAGCTCAACCCAGCATTCCTAGTAGGCAGGAGGCCTGCATGCCTAGCATTCCAGCAGCCCATGAAGCCCGCGACCTCTTCATTTCTCTCAATCGCCAGCTTGGCCCGCGTTAGGTCCAAGAGCCTAAAGAATATGAGCCATGAGGCTACCCTAGCACTGCGCCCCAACGCCTCAGTTCGCGGCCCCAGCCGCTCAAGCTGCCCTTGGCTCTAGCCAAGCCAAGCAACCCAAGCAATGGCCCTTACCACAACACCTCCTCGGCCAATGCCGAGCTGACTTTTGGCCCCTGCCAGTCGACGTGCCGCACCATCCCGACGGTTGCCCCACGACAACACTATCCAAGAAGAAGACAAGAAAAATTAAATTTTTCTTACATCGGTGCGGCACGGAGAAGATGAAAAAATCAACGAAAGACGATCCTTTGCACGGGAAAGATGTAGAAGATTGCTAGAGGAGGGGGAACAAATATCCTCTAAGCTTTCTCTCTCTTGTAGGGTAGAATAAATTGCTCTCTAAAGTTGATTTAATAACCCACTTAAGGTGGACTTAAATAGGCTTTGAGGGAAATTTATTTCCCTTTTCTAGAAGGACCTAATTTCCAATTAAAGAGAGAATCCACATCAAAATAGGAAACAAGCCTATGTTTCCTAAAGGCAAGAAAATCTTTACACCTGTTGCCCTTTTTTGCGAGCAGCCCAACATGTGTTGGGGCATTTGTGGAGCCAAAAATCATCACAAGGCGACACGTGGATTTTTTGACAAAATAGGACCAAACTACCCTCGAGGCACACCGAGATTCCTATGCGCGAGCGGCAGGCAATCATCCCTCAACCAAGTCAAAAGTGTCCAAAATAGGTAACAATTTAAAACCCATTTCATCAAATCCTTTCTACAAGGTAATTCCCACGACCTAATTTATTCCATATATTTTCTATTTCATTATTTAGCTAATCAATTAGCTAAATAATTTATTCATTCCATAATTCCTAAAATCTTCCTTTAAAATCATAATAATTGACTAATTAATGAATTAATTGCCTAATTAATCCTTTAATTGTCAATTATGTCATCCATCCTACCCAAAAAACACAACAAGGCCGGCCATGCCACATATACTCCATCATATTTTCCTCTTTAATCACACTAATTGGCTAGCTAATTATGCAATTATTCAATTTGCTAATTAACTAGCCAATTAATCCCATAACTCCCCAAAATCATCAAATCAAGAACCTAGCCCACAAAGGAAGCTAAGGGCCGGTCCTCTCTCACCCAAAGAGGCTGGCCATTCCCCTATAAAAGGCCACACATTTTCTCCAAAACACACTTCCAATTCTCTTGCTAAAATTCTCTAACATTTTCTCTCTAAATTCTAACTTCGGCCAAAGCCCCCCCATTCATCGTGGGCACGTGAGGCTCTTGGCCTTGACCAAAGGTATTAATTGTTTTGTAAGTGCAATTTTGTCCAAGATCAAGGAGGAATAAATTTGCATCCACACATGTGAAATCTTCAATGAATCAATTCTTTGAAGCACTTGGATTTGATGTTCCTGCTTGAGATGTAGAACCATAAACTATTTCGATTCAAATGTTACATAAAAAAAAAGTATGATTAAAATAAGAAGTAATAATAAATAATAAATTAAAAATATCAATAAACATTGGACTGAAGTACTATAATTAGAATTAGAAAAAAATATAGCAATACCTACATTTTTCCAGTTCTTCACATGTCAAGCATGTAAAAAATACCTAAAATATCTAAATGGAATATATATATATATATATATATATATATTGGTAGGTATGGCATACTGTTGGTATACAAAATCCAATACTAAAGCCATACCATTAACTGTCGGTTCAGTATAATGCCAACCAATTATAAAAAATGTCAAAACTATATCGTACCATTATGAACCAACATGTATGGTTCGGTCGGTAAATCGGTTTATGGCAAAATTTCCCACCCCTAGTGATGGCTAACAAATGGAGCAGCAACTCCTTCTTCTTGTTTGGGGCTCTCGGCACCGAAAAGGCTCTAGCCTTTCAATTTTTCTTTGCCTATTACTATTAGCCGAAAAGAGCATACAATTTGGCCACAAAGGTTATTGGGGTCAAGGGATCCCATTGCACCCACCTTGGCTCCACTAGTGAGAACATATATCTAACATGCAACCGGTCTGTGATATTCAGATCAAATATGAACATGCAAGACTTATTAAGATGTGAAAACCCTTTGAAAAACCATGCAACCCCTAAGAGCGCGATATTCACCTTAGGTGAAATTACAATTATTAACCACAAGAAGCAATAGTAAATCCTTCGGTCGATATTTCGACTGAATTGCATCCGGTAACCTATCTAAACATCCTAATGACCACAAGAAGCAATAGTAAATCCTTCGGTGATATTTCGACTGAATTGCATCCGGTAACCTATCTAAACATCCTAATGGTACCCAAGCATTAAGACATAGAGACAGTTTAAACACAGTGATTAATAATTCAAAGTATGCATGTACAATATCATAAACAATTGAATAAAGACTACATATTCATGCTAAGGCCCGTGGCCTTGCCCTAGCAAACGGAAATTAGTTACGAACAACCATAAACAAAAGTAATTTTATTGAAATCGAAAAATTAGGGATAAGAATACTAGAAAATATTTGCAAGAGTACAATGTTATCGTAGTATAACAGCTCAAGCAAAGTCGTTTTTCACAGGGATTGAATGAATAATTTGAATTTAAACTAATTCTTAATTAACTATTTAAAACAAGGTTTGAAAAATGTTAATTTTGTGACCTAAAATATTAAAAACGAATTTTAAATAAAAACAATTCAATAAATTGGTAAAATAAAGGAAACAAAAGAAAACAGTTTTGAAAATTAAAGTTGTGAAAACACTAGGGTTCTGCCGTAACAATCCTATGTAACTTTATCAATTACTTATAAATTACACATGCAACTTTGAAGGTTAGGTTTTCCTAATGCATATTCTCCTCGTTATATTCAAGCAAAAACGTATATTAACATGCAACCCATTTGTGATATTCAGATGAAATATGAACATGCAAGACTCATTAAGTTATGTGAAAACCCTTTGAAAAACCATGCAACCCCTCAGAGCGTGATAATTCACCTTAGGTGAAATAACAATTATTAACAACAAGAAGCAATACTCAATCCTTTGGTGATATTCTGACCAAATTGCATCCGATTACTTATCTAAACATCCTAATGGTAGCAAAGCATTAAGATAGAGAGACAGTTTAAACATAGTGATTAATAATTCAAAGTATGCATGCAGAATATCATAAGCAATTGAATAAAGACTACATATTCATGCTAAGACTCATGGCCTCACCCTAGCAAATGGAAATTAGTTACGAACAACCATAAAACAAAAGGAATGTTATTGAAATAGAAAAAAAAAGATAGAAAATAGCTTGAAAATAAACTTGAATCGTCAAAAGCTCTCTAAATTGATGCTTTTTACCTAATGGCTAAATAGCCTTGTTTATACCAATGCTTGGTGGTTCAAGTGGTAAGGAGCTTGTTCCCCTTAAGCAAGGTCTCGGGTTCAAGCATTGTGAATGGAGAAGCCAACATTGGGAGAGCTTGCCCCCAGAATGGGGTCCGACTCGGCTCGAGGGATTAGTCATCGCCTACGTGCGGGGGATACCCTGGATTCATCCAAAAAAAAAAAAATAGCCTTATTTATACTACTAAAAAATAATACCCTACCTAGAAAAGGTCTTAGAATGAAACTAGGAAACAAAATAAATAATAAACTAGCAAATAAAAGGTTTCATTTTTGAACTGAAATTTGGACTTCTCAGAAAATCAGACTTTTGACCTACCAAATCAACTTTGATTTAGTCCCAAAATGTTTATTTTGAAAGATGAAGACATCCCTAGAAATCCCTAGAAGGAATCTTCCTCAAAATATGTGATGTTAACCTCCAAAATGCCCAAAACATCCAAAAATGACAATTTGAGAAAGCTATTCGCTGGGCCTTTATTTCATTGCGACGGTCGAACGACTCAGTAGAAAAATATGAAACTTTAAAACAATCTTTTTTTTATTACTTTATGCTCAAGAGGAAGTCGAATGTGCTAAATTAGAAATATAATTCAAAGTATCAAAATTCACCAAAATAAACTAATAAATTAATACTACGATTAGGATAAAATATATAGTAAAATATCAACTCATCATCTCACTGACCATTTCAAAGACCTTTGTGCAACAAAATGTTCGATCGCGCAAGATTTTTGTGCAAATTGGGCGTCGGGCGAGATGTTGGCGCCAAATCTCCATCTTGCCGATTTTTTTCTCAGACATTGCACCACGAATCGTTACTTTTCTCTTGCAAAGGCTTCTTGCACGACGAAACCTTTCGTCGCAGTATGTTTTTTATTTTTTATGGACATGATGTTTTCGTGCGATGATACCCACCCTTGCACGACGAAATTTGGTGCGCCACGTAAATTTTGATCGATTAAATATTTTTTTTCTACTAGTGGCTCCAACAAGCATTCATTACAAGCTAGGTCCATGCACAAATGTTATCTCATGCAAAAGACAAGAAGGCCTAACATTCGTAGCTAGGTCTTTCGAAATCTCTCCAAATTGTTGGTTCATTTGTTAGTGGCGCTTATGAGTCGGGATGGCAACTAGGTCTTTTGAGCTCGAACTACATTTTCGAACTCTAGTGGAAATGAGGTAGTAATTACGTTCAAAATTATGAAATTAACAATAAAGTAGAATAACTTGCCACAATAATTTTGTTGTATGTTCTAGTAGTACTGAGGTTGGTTGAATACTAGTGCGACAAACAAAACTATACACTAATAAAGAATATTATTAAACAAACGAGAATGTCGAAATGACTACAAAACCGCAAGAGGCTCCATCTTGACTAACTTAACTTCATACTAAACTATAAGCTATATTTATAGAGAGCAAAACCTAAAACTTTAATTCGGGCGGGCTAGATCCATATACTAAACTAACAAGAAAACCCAAATACGACATGAGTTTGCAAAAAAGCAGATGTGGACTGGCTCCGTTAGGCGGACTGGCAGGCATGCAAACTTGACTGGCATTGACTTGGCTTGGCTTGACTCGTGAATGGCGAACTAGCGAACTAGCGAACTGAGATGGCAGCAAACAATCTAATTATAGAAAATGATTCCATTTATAACCAGGTATACAACGTCACTCGAGTAGTCATAAGTCCAAGCACTTCGAATGATTGTTACAAAGAAAAACGACAGGTACCTGAACTGTGTAGGCCTTTAAAACAACGTCCATCATTTTTGCCTTCTTGCCCGTGTGGGCCTCTCAAAACAAACAGCCAATATTTAGGTTCCTTTTTCTTTTCATTTTTTTTCTCTTCCTTTACTTCTATTTTTTTTTCTTTTTCTTTTTTCTCTTCCTTTTTTTCTTACTTCCCTTTTCGGAGGTCTGGTCTTCTTCATACCTGCAAAATAAGCACATCAGACCTGGTGGTTAGCGGTGGGTTTGATGCGGGTATATTAGATAGTCAGTGATGCAGGCTTACAGGACTTCAAGTGGAGACGAACTCGATTTGAGTGGTTCTCGGATCTGGGCTTCGTTAGGGATGAATACGGACGGCGGGATGATGTAGAAGGTCGGTGAGGCGGAGAGAGTGCAGTGGGCAGCGGCTTGGTCGTGGTTTGGTGCGGCGGTGGGCAATTGCAGGGGATTTCAGGGTTTCCATAAACAAACTTCAACGACGATGGTATGACTTGTGGTTCCAATGCAGATTCACCATAGCAGGCTAGCAGCAAGACTCCAGTTTTTCTTTTACCGACCTTTTTTTTTTTTTTTTTTTTTCAAACTACCTACGAATAAATAGTCTAAACCCTAATCAAGACAAAATCCCAGAACTAAACCAAAATAATTTTCACAAACCTAAACTAGACAGACAACAAATGATATCAAACAAAGCATATTAAATCCCAAAGGATTGTACCTGCTTTGATACCAAGTTGAATATTAGAGTTTGACAAACAAGACTACACATTAATAAAGAATACTATTAAACAAATGAGAATGTCGAAACGGTTACAAAACCACAAGAGATTACATCTTGATTAATTTAACTTCATACTAAACTATAAGCTATATTTATAGAGAGAAAAATCTAAAAATCTTAATTCGGGCGGGCTAGATCTATAAACTAAACTAACAAGAAAACTCAAATAATCATAAAATACTAGGATTTTCTAACAGGTCGCAATTAATTAAACTAATGGAGCTTTAATGAAAATGGCTTAGACCAACAAATATTTAATAAAAAAATCATCCCAAAATGTTATTTAACCAAAAGGATTCAAAGTTTAATAAAAAACCATCCAAAACTATTGTCCACGGGCCAAACTTACTAGCCCAACCCACTACAAATCTACACTTCCGTCAATACCCCTAAATGATTCGATATTTCCTGACTCTTCACCAACCTCAAACCAGCACGAAACCGCTATAATAACTCCATATTTTCCTATCAAATCGAATTTCCCTATTTCAAAAATCACCAAATCAAAGTTCAAATGAAAGTTGAAAAAGGAAGCATTCATCGGAACAAAGCTGCCGAAACAAGTTCAATGGTAGAAACAACGTTGAAACAAACCGGTGAAAAAGCAATTCAAAATGTACTAGAACCTCCATCAGAACAAATTAGCGAAAAAGATGCCGAAAACGTACTAGAACCTCCGTGTGAACAAACTAGAGAAAAAGAAGTGCAAAACGCACCAGAACCACCGTCGAAACAAATCAAAGAAAAACTAGGGTAAATTACACAAAACTACCTCAACTATTGGGGTCACGACAGTTTCATACCTCATCTTTTTAAAATGACAATGTCATACCTCATTTTACGAATTTGTGACAATGTCAGACCTCCGTCAGTTTTTCTGTTAAGTGCTGACGTGGCTAGATACGGGGACCACTCACTAATCCAATTGGATTAAAATATAATTAAATAATAATTAAAAATTAAATTTTTTTTTTTTTTTTTTTTATGAAAAATCCTACCCGTACCCCCCCCACCCACTCTCTCTCACCTCTCTCTCTCTCTCTCTCTCTCTCTCTCGCCTTTCTCTTCCCTCTCCCTGCAACATCCTAAAATCCTAGAAATCCCCCCCTCCCCCCCCCCCCCCGTTTCTCTCTTCGCCTCTCTCTCTTCTCTGCATCCCCAAAACCCCTTCCCACCCGACCCCCCCGACCCCTTCCCACCCGTCCCCCCCAACCTTCCTCCACCACCTTCTCTCTTTCCTCTCTCTCCCCCGCCGCTACTCTCCCTTCGACCTCCTCGTCGTTGTCGTCCATACAATTCGTACCCAACCTCTGCCCCCTGCAACCCAGACCCAGAAAGAATGAGGAGAATAAGAAGAAGAAGGAGAAGGAGGAAAAAAAAGAAAAAGAGAAACCCCCCGTGCAACCCAGAAAGAAAGAAGAAGGAGGAGGAGAAAAAGGAGGAAAAAAAGAAAAAAAAGAAAGAAAAAAGAAACCCCAGTTCGGGGATGCAAAGAAGAGAGAGGCGAGAGAGGAGAGAGGGAGAAAGAGGAGAGAGAGACTTAAAATAAAGAGAGAGATACAGGAGAAAGAGAGGCGAAGATAGGCGGGGGGGGGGGGGGGGAGGGGTGGGATTTCTGGGATTTTAGGATGTTGCAGGGAGAGGGAAGAGAAAGGCGAAAGAGAGAGAGAAAGGTGAGAGAGAGTGGGTGGAGGGGGTACGGTAGGATAGATTTTTCATAAAAAAATAATTTTTTTAATTTATAATTATTATTTAATTATATTTTAATCTAGTTGGATTAGTGAGTGGTCCTCGTATCTAACCACGTCAGCACTTAACAGAAAAACTGACGGAGGTCTGACATTGTTACAAATTCGTAAAATGAGGTATGACATTGTCATTTTAAAAAGATGAGGTATGAAACTGTCGTGACCCCAATAGTTGAGGTAGTTTTGTGTAATTTACCCAAAAAACTAATACTCTTCCTGGAAAAAAAACTAACATTGTCTCTGAAAAAAAAAAAAAAAAAAAAAAAAAAAACTGTTTTTGGAAAAACATAACACTGTTTCTGAAAAAAATCAGATACAATGTTTGTGTAAAAACTAACATTGTTTCTGGAAAACTAAATCTGTTTATGGAAAAAAAACCAGAACCACCGTCGGAACAAAACGGCAAAAAACTAACACTGTTTCTGGAAAAAAAAACTAACACCGTCTCTGGAAAAAAAAAAAGCCAAAATATAAAATTGTTTCTGGAAAAACAAAAAAAGAACACTGTTTCTGGAAAAAAACTAACACTGTCTTTGAAAAAAATAATCAAAACATATCACTGCTTCTGGAAAAAAAAAAAACACTGTCTCTGGAAAAAAAAAACAACCAAAACATAAAACTGTTTATGGAAAAACCAAAACATAACACTGTTTTGGGAAAAATAATATGATACAGTGTTTGTTTTGTTTGTGTACAAACAAACACTGTATTTGAAAAAAAAATATAACATTGTTTCTGGAAAACAAAAAAATAACATTGTTTCTAGAAAAAAAATGTTGGCAAAACTGTATCTGGAAAAAAAAAATACATTGTATCTGAAAAAAGCTGAACAAAAAGCTAACATGTCTCAAATTTATTTTGTGGGGAAACAAACAATGAACTCCATTGAAGAAGAAAAATTGAAAAACAGTATCTCGAATGCACTATGAAAAATTGAAAGGTTAATAATCAGATGAATGAGGAGGGAAGGGTAGAAATTGACTTTTGGCTTTTTTGCCGATGTCGATGTAAGTGCAGATCCCTTGCTCATCTTTACAGGGAAGAGAGAGAGTGTGGGAAATTTTGGGAGGGAGGGAGAGAGAGAGTGACAAAATCATACCGTTTTGCTTGTAAGAGATCGTTTCCGATTTTCACAGAGATCGAGACGGCTCAAAATTAGGTTTGGGGTTGAAGGTGTGGTTTTTACATAGTGATAGAAATGGAGTTGCTATGCGAGATTAGAAAGAAAAATGGAAGGTTTTGAATGTCAGGAAAAAATGGGGGACAAAATATGAGAGAGATCCATAATGAAGAGAGATTAAGAGACAAAAGCTTGCCGTTAGGGATAAAAATCGTAAACTCAATGTTTGGGCCATTTTAATTAGTCTGATTTAGTATTGGGCTTTGTCCTAACCATTAAATAAAGTTATTACATGGTTTTTTGTTAAAACTCAAAGTTTTCAAGCTCTTTCCATTAGTTTTCCTTTAAACTAAAGATCACATGTCAAATATTGGGGGAAAACAAAGGTAGCTAGGATGACAACTCAACTATATAAGCTAGGTTAACTAAAACTTGCACGTAAGGTAAATGATGAAATGTTTAGAGTCTCCTAAATAACTAGAAATTAATGATTCACCCTGCAACTCTCTCTCTCTCTCTTCTGGTGCGGGTTGATTGTTGGATATGTAATTTGCATATACCGCATGATGATACACATTGCCTTAGATTTTCAACCCTCTGTGGTGCAATTGTTGCTAAATTCAGATGACATGGGCCACAGAATTTAAGGTTATTTCCTTCCCTTCCCCAATGATGTACACAGTCCATACAGCACATAGTTATGACCCCCTCAACAATGGTTCGTTTCATTCAACTGCAATATTGTCCAGCCACCCCTCTATATTCCTATCTCTCTCTCTCTCTCTCTCTCTCTCTCTCTCTCTCTCTCTCATGATACCATGCATGCATTTCATGCTATGATCTCATTATAAAAACCTTGATCTTTAGTCAATTACATTGCAGCGTTCTATTACACTTCTAATAATCACTCTTATAAAATGGAGGCGTTCGAAATTTCTCCGAGCTCCTCCCCCTTATTTTCTTCAAATCAAAATTTCGAGACCCTCAATCTTTTTCCTAGTGAGACCCCAAATGCTAATCTTGAGCCTCTACCATTGATAAGCTGCCTACTTCGTTCTCCTGATCAAGTGCCTAATTCTCATGACGAAAATCATAAAGCAATATGCAATGAAGATCATAAAGAGGATGAAGTCACTGTGGCCTTGCACATCGGTCTTCCAGATTATTCGGATGGCTCTATGAGTTATTCGACTGATTGGAAAGATGACCAAGATAATGTGACAGCACAAAAATATTGGATTCCAACTCCAGAACGAATACTCATTGGCTTCACACATTTTTCTTGCCATGTCTGCTTCAAAACATTTAACCGTTACAATAATTTGCAGGTATATAACCATTGTTTGGTTTCAATACATAATTGATCTCGTTCAACGTTTTGGTACAATCCGACTAGAAATCATCTTTGGTACAAATTTTCTCTTATATGCATACACAAATTTATAACATTTTAAGACAAAATTTCCCCTTATTTTTTTCAATATTTACATCATCCGTTTCGTCCCATCACGTCCCATCCCGTTCCGTCCCGTCCCGTCCCATCAGCGTACCACGATACCATATAGAACCATTCAAGTGCAGAAATTTGATGAGTTTATACTATATATTTTACCCTAATCTTAGTTATAATTTATTGGTTATTTTGGTAGAATTTTGATACTTTGTTATATATTTCCAATGTAGGACACTCGACTTCCTCTGGAGCAAAAGTTGATCAAACGGATGAATTTTGGAGTAATTCTAATTGGAGGATGTTCGTGAGTCTTTCAAGATGATTGTATCAAAATTCCAGATTTTTCTACCGAGCCGTTTGACTGTGGCGATGAAAAGAAGACCCAGCGCGCAGCTTTCCCAGATTGACGTTTCTGGACGTTTTGGGTATTTTGGAGGTTAAGATGAATATTTTGAGGAAGATGCTTTCTGAGGATTTGTAGGGGACGTCTCAAGCTTTCAAAAGAGATCTTTTAGGACTAAATCGGAGTTGATTTGGTCAGTAAAAAGTGTGATTTTCTGAGAAGTCCGAATTCCAGTTCAAATAGGAAACCTTTTATTTTCTGTTTTATTATTTTATTAGGTTTCCTAGTTTCATTCTAAGACCTTTTCAAGGTAGGGTTTTATTTTCTAGAACCTTTTATTTTCTGTTTTATTATTTTATTAGGTTTCCTAGTTTCATTCTAAGACCTTTTCTAGGTAGGGTTTTATTTTCTAGTAGTATAATAAGGCTTTTTTAGCCGTTAGGGGGAGAACGTACGTAACATTTAGAGAAGGCACTACTTTGGAGAACTTAGCTAGGTTTTGACGATTTGTATTTCAGGTGTTTTCTATCCTTTTTCTATTTCAATAAAATTCCTTTTGTTTTATGGTTGTTCGTAACTAATTTCGTTTGCTAGGGCGATGCCTCGAGCCTTAGCATGAATATGTAGTCTTTATTTAATTGCTTATGATATTATACATGCATACTTTGAATTATTAATCACTATGCTTTAAACTGTCTCTATATCTTAATGCTTAGCTACCATTAGGATGTTTAGATAAGTAATCGGATGCAATTTGGTCGGAATGCCACCGGGGGATCGAGTATTGCTTTTTGTGATTGATAGTTGTAATTTCACGTAGGCGAATGCCACGTCTTAGGGGTTGCATGGTTTTTCAAAGGGTTTTCTAACTCTTTTCTTTTTATTTCATTTTCCTGTTTTTATTCCTAATTGCAAAAAAAATAAAAAAAATTAAAAAAATAAGAAATTTGAAAAACACAGAAATAGCAGGTTGATTTCAATTTTTAATCTCCCCTAAACTAGTCTAATTAGATTTTTAATGTGTTTTTGCAGGTTGCATTTGGATTTGATTACCCCTAAATATTTCACTAAGCGTGCACATTCGACCAAATCATGGATTCATAGCATTCATTTATTCACCTCAACAGCAAACAAGACAAACAAGAGCATCATCATCAACCCAAATATGTGATTAAAATTGTAGAGATAGAATGTTGCGTTGAAGCCATACATTCTACAGCATAACATAAGAACAAAGGAGAAAGTCTTATACCTGTTGCACGCTTAGAAGCTTGACCGTTGATTTTTCCTTTGTGACTCGTTGGATCTGCAGCTTGAGTGTTTCCTTCTCTCAGTTATGAAACCCATCCCAGCTGCGTACACATGGAGACAGACATTTAAGATATGCAGTGACTGATATTCTTCATGCAACTCAACAGATCTTACACATGCAGGACTAGCGTAGTCGACATCTTTACCTTTGGTTTTCGATCTGTATCATTCCTTTCTTATGTTCCGTCGTCTCCAGATCTTCAGAGTCAGTTCTTGTGCTGAAATCAGAAAACGAATGGGTGTTGCTGCCTCTCTCTTGTTATAGATCTGTGTCTTATTGCAAAAACAACTGCATGCATGTGATCATCAGCCATGAGTATGGAACGCATGAAGGAGTTTTGCACGCTTTCTGTCGCAGCAAGGGAAGCGAGACGACACATCTCGAATTCTTGAAGCAGGTGCAACATGAACTGCTGGGTTTAGATGATGGTATTGGAGGTGCGGCTAAGCTTCTCCATTTTGGAGAAGTGAAAAAGTGAGAAGTAGAGAGGGATGAGGGCGAAATGAGTGATTTCTTTTAGTTTCTAGAGAAATGAGAAAGACCTAGGGTATACAAAGCATTCAAAATGGTGAGAGTGATCTGGCCGTTCGTTTGGAATAGCTCACTGATGCTTGCGACACGTGTACATGGCTGGCACTTCCAATGTATGTCCGAGATGGGTCTTTGAATTAAAGGGAGGAGAGCCGTTTGGGCTCTGGGCTTCGAGGCAAGGGAGAGGATGTAGCTGCTAGGTTTTTCTTCAAATGACAAATGAAGCGCTACATCAGGTCACGAGTTTGACCCGCGGAGCCATGCATTTATTTGTGCTTTATTTCTAAATTCTGCCAGCGCATCTGTTTCCCAAGATCATGGGGTTCAAACCATTCCAGGTGTGTCCATTTCCATTCCCTTTGTTTAATTTCTGTTTGTTTGTTATTTTATGTTCTGTTTTATTTTATAGTTTTACTTTTTGTCTGTCTTTCTAGTCAATTAGGGTTTCGTTTATTTCACTTTAGTTGTTTTGTTTATTTTCTTTTATTTTCCACACCTTGAGGACAATGTGTGATTTAAGTTTTGGGGTGGGAAATAAGAATTTTTAGATTTTCCATTTTTGTGTTAAAATTTTTCGTTTTTAAGTTAATATTCATAGATTATTTTAAACGTTAGAACAAATGGACATGGTGAAGGTTAATCCCACATTAGAGTCTTTTCTATTTATCGTTGCTTAGACACTAATTCATGAGTTATACTTTGAAAATTTGCACGTTCACACCAACATGGTTTGTGGGGGGTGAGATTGAAATACTTACTTTTAGTCTAATTTTAATTTTAATTTTTGTTTCAAGTAAAGTTAGTTATTGTTATCAATAAAGTAATAATTGTCCCACCCGAGGCTTTACTTAGTAACCGGGCCAGTCCTGCCTAATCAGCAGTGATTCTCACGTCAAACAGTAGAGTCTTGGCATGGGGCAGGGTGGTTAGTTGGTTTCGAGTGAAATAGCATTACACGACCACTACTATTACTATTGGAAAAAAAAATCGAAAATTCGAAAAAATATATATATAAAGTTAGTATGTGTGGAATAAAAAGGACGAAAGGTAGGAGTTTTAGTCGAGTCTTCTTAACCATGTTGGTTCACTTTACACCAAAGGAAGTTCATGAATTGTTTTTTAATTGATTCTAAATGGCTTAGACTCTGTGGTGGGATTAGTTGGAACTTTTGAAAAGATGTTCTAATTTTTAACGTTTTTTATGGATTGCAACTTGAGAATGAAAATTTTGTCTTAGTTGAGTTTTAAAAAAAGTTTCTAGTTTGTTAGGTTTTATATTTATTTTTGACTTTTGTTTTGCTTGAGGACAAGCAAAAAGCTAAGTTTGGGGGTATTTGATGAGTCGCTTTTATACTATATATTTTACCCTAATCTTAGTTATAATTTATTGGTTATTTTGGTAGAATTTTGATACTTTGTTATATATTTCCAATGTAGGACACTCGACTTCCTCTGGAGTAAAAAGTAATCAAACGGATGAATTTTGGAGTGATTCTAGTTGGAGGATGTTCATGAGTCTTTCAAGATGATTGTATCAAAATTCCAGATTTTTCTACAGAGCCGTTTGACTGTGGCGATGAAAAGAAGACCCAGTGCGCAGCTTTCCCAGATTGACGTTTCTGGACGTTTTGGGTATTTTGGAGGTTAAGATGGCATATTTTGAGGAAGATTCCTTCTGAGGATTTGTAGGGGACGTCTTAAGATTTCAAAAGAGACCTTTTAGGACCAAATCGGAGTCTATTTGGTCAGTAAAAAGTGTGATTTTCTGAAAAGTTTGAATTCCAGTTCAAATAGGAAACCTTTTATTTTCTGTTTTATTATTTTATTAGGTTTCCTAGTTTCATTCTAAGACCTTTTCTAGGTAGGGTTTTATTTTCTAGTAGTATAAATAAGGCTTTTTTAGCCATTAGGGGGAGAACGTACGCAACATTTAGAGGAGGCACTACTTTGGAGAACTTAGCTAGGTTTTGACGATTTGTATTTCAGGTGTTTTCTATCCTTTTTCTATTTCAATAAAATTCCTTTTGTTTTATGGTTGTTCGTAACTAATTTCGTTTGCTAGGACGATGCCTTGAGCCTTAGCATGAATATGTGGTCTTTATTTAATTGTTTATGATATTATACATGCATACTTTGAATTATTAATCACTATGCTTTAAACTGTCTCTATATCTTAATGCTTAGCTACCATTAGGATGTTTAGATAAGTAATCGGATGCAATTCGGTCGGAATGCCACCGGGGGATTGAGTATTGCTTCTTGTGATTGATAGTTGTAATTTCACCTAGGCGAATGCCACGTCTTAGGGGTTGCATGGTTTTTCAAAGGCTTTTCACAAAGCTTAATGAGTCATGCATGTTTATATTTGAGTTGAATGCCACAGAAGGATTGCATGTTTGATATACGTTCTAGCTTGAATGCCACAAGTAGAATATGCATAAGGAAAACCTAACTTTCAAAGTTGCATGGGTAATTCATAAGTAATTGGTAAATCTACATAGGATTGTTAAGGGGACGGCGGAACCCTAGGCTTTTACAATTTGGTTTTCAAAACTCTTTCTTTTGTTTTCTTTACTCTGTCAATTTATTTCATTGTTTTTAATATTTTACGTAATAAAATCAATATCTTCCAAATTTTGTTTTCAATTAATTAATTAAGATTTGGTTTTAACATAGATTATTCATTCAATCCCTGTGAAGAACGACTTTGCTTGAGCTCCTATACTACGACAACCTTGTACTCTTGCAAGTATTTTTTTAGTGTTTTTATCCCTACTTTTGCAGGTGGTAAAAATACCTATCAATATTCATGCAGATGCATTGGTTTTTGCATGTGTCTATACACAGATTTGTAAATCTGCTACAAAATGTTGTTTATTTGTCCAAAAGATGGTTACATTTTCTAACACAATGGCAATCGTTTATGGAACAAATTGAAGTCCCTTCCCTACTTCTTAAATAGGTTTTGGACTCGAACTTAATAACTTGGACTGGCCAAATTCTCTGATTTCAAAGCCAAAACCCCATTCAGCCATACTCCTTGGTTTCGAAACCTAAACTCCTTAAATATTCTTACGGTGCTACAAATATTTGATTCCAATATGAAGCAATATGTAAATATTACTATGGTAGATGCACATGTGGGGGCATGGATCACAATATCGTAGGGGCCGAGTCACTAAAGGGAACACAACCGCGAGCCATGTTAGGCATCCCATGCTATTGTTGTGCTGAAGGATGCAAGAAAAACATCGACCACCCAAGAGCAAAACCCCTAAAAGATTTCCGGACCCTTCAAACGCACTACAAGAAGAAGCATGGAATGAAGCCTTTTATGTGTCGCAAGTGTGGCAAGTTGTTGGCGGTGAAAGGTGACTGGAGAACACATGAGAAGAATTGTGGCAAGCGCTGGCTTTGGGTTTGCGGTTCGGATTTCAAGCATACGAGATCACTCAAAAACCACATTAAGGCATTTGGCTCTGGTCACACTCCTTTTCCACCTATTTCTTTTGACGAACTCAGGGAGCTTGATGAGGACACTAGCCTCCTACCACCTCCTTGTTTAAAGGATTGTCAAGTGATGATGCAGCCTCTTGATGATCCGCTATATGTATATATGGCTATATGTTTGAGGCACGAACCTTTATGTACTCCCCCTTAAAGCGTCATGGCTATGATTTGAACTGAGAATTTTTACAAGTCTGATATCAATTTATTATTTTCGCTTTTTAGTGCAACACATAAATTAGTCTAAACACAAATTACACTCGCAAGTGCACAATATTAATGGTAGTAGTATGACGCATGAGGTGATCATTGCCACTGATATTGGGATTTTAACTTCAAATTTAACTCTTAACCTAATTTAATTACCTTTCAAACCACTTTTAATTTAGACGAACTAGTACATTAAACACGGAAGTACTGGAAGCACAAAAAAGGGATATTATATTTGATGTTTTTAACAAACTAGAAGTGAAAATTGAAAAGGAAGCAATAAAGTAATATGCAAGAAAACTTATTAATTATGAGGAAGATAAGTTGATGATTAACCTAAGGATAATGTACCAGCTATGACAATATTATTATGTTAATATTAAAGGTTGTTCTTCTAACTTATGAATAAATGATGTCATGTCAAAGCATACAATATAAGAACTCATCAACAAAAATGAGTTAAATCAACCAAGTAGCATTTGTATATTGGTATGCCTACCTAGCTATATACTCTACTTAACCTTAGTTCCAATATACCTATTAGATTGGTCTCCTTGCGTAGATCCATCTAAATATTTAGATCCAAAATTTTAAGTGTGATTAGTCAATATTAAAATTCAAACCTGAATCAATGTTCATAAGTACAGTGGAGTAACGATTTTTCTCGTCTAATTTTTTGTTATTTCAAGTATGCCCTGTTTGTTTACAAAATATATAGTGATTTTTTTTCCCTCCTCCTTTTGCTCTCACTCATTTGCTCTTGTTCTTCGTTCCTCTCTGCAATACCTAAAAACTATCTCAAACCTCAAACCAACCAAAACCAAACCCTGTCCTCAAACTCTTCCTTCTCCCATCTCTATCGCTTTTCTCTCCGGGATTGACAGAAAACACAATGGCGGCCAGCGACCACTTCGACGATTCAGGCAGCGACATGCCTCTAGGTTGGTCTGAAACGACTACTGATCACCTTAACTACCTATTGCATGTAAAGATATGCTCCAAATTTGTGATTTGCAGTTCAAACCCTAACTGCTCCGTTTTTCGATGGATTTACAAAGAACTGGCCAACTCAATTTCGGCCAGATTCCGTCAATGTAGGTGAGTTGGTGATGTCAGTTTCACGAGAAGACAAACCCACATCTACCACAATGGATGTCTGTGATAAATTATAATCCATCATGGACACTGTACCCATTAAGAATCTGGACGGATAAAAAGTTTGGGCTTCTACCATGGGCAAAGCGCGGTGTCAATTAGACAATAATCACAGGCCTAACTCGTGGTAGATTGGAATCGAACACCATGCACTAAATAAATTTTAATATATTCACAAATTTAACACAATTTTGATACCCTCTGCATCCTGCGAGCTCAATTGCTAGTTTGTGGCCAGGGGGAGAAAACGCCTCTGTGAGTCTTCTCGGACCCTAGAATGGGTGGATAACCGTGACTTGCCACCAGTTGTCCTCCTTAAAAAAAATAACATAAGTTTGGTTATCGGTTCCGACAAAAATCCGAGTCTAACTGTACCGAGTCCAGCACCACTTTTTCCGATAAAATGAAAGGAATCTCATTTGGCTTTACAATTGGGTAACTAACTAGAGACAACAAAAAGAGAGAACGTTTAGGAAATTAAGCTCAAACTAGCCAAACCAAAATGCACAATAATCGTTTGATTTGATCGAGATTTGGTGTGGGAAATTGATCAAACCAAACTGTACCCAGGTCTACTACTTAGAACCCCTTTTGTATGCTACCAGCAAAAATTTGGTCCATGACTTCTAAAAGTCGACAAAAACAACACTTAAAAACTATTACGCTATTAGCTCATTAGTCAATTTTATTATCAAGTTAGTTACTATTTCTTGACATGACAAACGAAGATGTTTTTTCTCCTATATTTGTGTCATCTAGAACTTTTTTTTTTTTTTTTTTTTTTTTTTTTTTTTTTTGCCTCTTAATCACATTATGTATAATAAGGATGTAAATTTTTTCTTAGAGAAAAGTTCTTATTATGTCTTTATGACATATGTGAATCCACCTGATATCAATGTAGCATCCATGTACGCATAAATGTATGTGTGCCATGTTTGAAAATTGTTGTTAGTTTGATAATTAGATAGACCGAGAGGCAAATAGTGTAACATTTTGTAGTTTAAGGATTGCATTTGTCAAATTTAAAAAGACAAGGACCAAACTGTTACTATAGGTGCAACGTGTGATTAGGCTTTTTTTTTTTTTTTTTTTTTTCTTTTTTTTTTTTTTTTTGTTTACTTATATGATTGTTTGTAGAGGTGGGCAAAAGACTGCATTGTTCAAATTGGACAAACCAAATCACTCTGCATCTTTCAAAATAACACAAATGTGAAGAATACAAACGTGCAACAAAGTAAAAGATATAACCACTTGATGTGATATTTTTAGAAAATAATAAGCACGAGACCTTTACTAGAATTTTTGTTTGATACACGATAATAAGACAGAGAACGATTTGAGTTAAAGTACACAATAAACTAGATATAACCAGGATCGAACTCATCATCAATCTTTACATAGAAATAAGATAAATAAATTAGATGATCCAAATACAAACTAATTTTGGTTCCTTGGAGAAAGAAGCACCTGATTAATCATGTTGTTCAAAGCCAAGAAAGATGATCCATATGGATCAGTAATGGCCTCCTCTGCCATTTTCTTCCACTCCATGGCTTTCTTCCTCATCTCTTTGCCCTTCTCTCCCTCCATTAGTGTTCTCACAGTGTCCTCCATGTAATTTCTTTTAACATCACCCTCTATCTCTATGCCTATGCCCCACTCTTTGCAACAGAACCTACAATTGGTTTGCTGTTCTGCGAAGAAATGCCAACAAATCAGGGGCACTCCACCACACACACTTTCAAGGGTAGAGTTCCATCCATTGTGTGTCAGAAGAGAATGCTTTGAATGATAATTTTATTCTTCTCAAGAGAGGTATTTATACAAGGTGTACAACTCTAATGTAATAGGAAGAAAACTAATTACACGAGATTACATGAGATTACACGGAATTGATATCAATTAGGAATCCTACCAAAAATACAAAGTCAACACTCCCCCTCAAGTTGGTGCATATATATTACTCATGCCCAACTTGTGTAAGAAACTTGAAAACTTATGATTTGAAACAACTTTCCTGAGGATATCTGCCAACTGATCTTCTATTCTTATTGTCGGTAGCTCAATTATTTTTTCTTCTAATTTTTCTTTGATGAAGAACCGATCAACTTCAACATGATTTGTTATATCATATTGTACCGGATTATGTGCAATGTCACGGGCAGCTTTATTATCACAAAATAATTTCATGGGCTGATCATGTTGTATACCCAAATCGCGAAGAAGGAGCATAAGCCACAGAATTTCACAAATCCCCAAAGCCATACCTCTATATTCAGCTTCTGCACTGGAACATGCAACCACATTTCGTTTCTTACTTCTCCATGTAACCAAGTTACCCCCAACGAATGTAAAGTAACCTGATGTTGAGCGCCTATCGTCAATCGAACCTGCCCAATCTGCATCAGTATAACCTTCAACTCTAAGATGATTATTCTTTCTAAACAAAATTCCTTTGTCGGGACTTCCTTTCAAATATCTCAAAATTCTCATCACTGCATTCATATGTTGTTCTCCAGGATCATGCATGTATTGGCTCACTACACTTAAGGCATAAGCAAGGTCCTGACTTGTGTGTGCCAAGTATATTAAACGACCTACTAACCTTTGGTATCTCCCTTTGTCAACTGGTACTTGATTAGGATCAACACTAAGCTTCAATCCTTCCTCTAATGGTGTAGCTACTAGTTGACAGGCTGACATGCCGGTTTCATGCAACAAATCAATAATATACTTCCTCTGTGATAAGAAAATTCCAGAACTGCTTCTCGATACCTCAATTCCCAAAAAATATTTCAAGGATCCAAGGTCCTTCATCTCAAATTCTGTAGACAAATATCTTTGCAAGGCCGCACGTTCTTCTGGATCATTACCGGTTACCACGATATCATCTACATACACAATAAGTGCAGTAAGTTTCCCATTTCGTCTTTTTAGGAATAGAGTATGATCGGAGTTACTTTGTTTGTAGCCAAATGCTCTCATAGATTTTGTGAATCTTCCAAACCATGCCCGAGGGGACTGCTTTAAACCATATAAGGATTTCTTCAACCCGCACACTTTTCTTTTATTTGGAGCATTACATCCCTGTGGAAGATCCATATAAATCTCTTCTGTCAAGTCTCCATGCAAGAAGGCATTCTTCACATCGAATTGTTGTAAGGGCCAATTAAGATTTGTAGCCAAGGACAACAAAACACGAACTGTGTTGATCTTGGCTACAGGTGCAAATGTAATTGTGTAGTCGATTCCATATTTTTGAGTGTATCCTTTTGCCACCAGTCTTGCCTTGAAACGATCCATCGTCCCATCTCCTTTGTATTTCACAGTATAGACCCATTTGCATCCCAGAGGTTTCTTGCCAACTGGCAAATCTGTGATCTCCCAGGTAGCATTCTTCTTCAAAGACTTCAACTCTTCATTCATTGCTTCATGCCAACGTGGACTAGCTAAAGCCTCCTGCACACTGTTAGGAATAGATACAGTAGATAATTGATGCACAAATGACTTATTTTGATTCTGACAGGTGACTGGTAGACACATAATTACTTAACGGGTATAACACATTAGACTCAAGGTTGGGCTTACTCACCGAATACCTAGTTTTGCATTTAGGGTCGGCTTCATAAGTAAGTTTAGGAATACCTCGGTTGAAGCGATCGAGGAGACGACATGATGGTGGTGCATCCGGGATCGAAGACGATTGATTATGGTTATTGGAACTCGAGATCGACTGTGACGTAGCTGGTGACACAAGGCTGTCATGTGTTAAGGAAATTGGCAATAAGCTATCAGGCAGTGAGTTATCTGGCGATGTCGACTCGTCCCTTTCAAGGTTTTTAACATTGTTTCCATGTGAATGATCACCACTTGTCTCCAAGACATTACCACTTAACTCTGATTCATTCACATAATTGTTTTGTGTGAATGATCGCCACTTATTTCCAAGACATCACCACTTAAATCTAAATCATTCACTCTATCTATATCTGGAATAGTATAATCAAGAGTATGAACTTCTTTTTTATTCTCCTCGTGAAGTGAAGACTCGGGATTGGCAAAGTACATATCATTCTCATGAAACGCAACACCCATAGTGACAAACATCTTATTCGTCGGAGGGTGATAACAACGGTATCCTTTCTGCCTTGATGCATACCCCACAAACACATATCGTAAAGCTCAAGGTTCAAGCTTACTTCGCTGTTGTTTATGAAGATGAACGAAGGCCACACAACCAAACACATGAGGTGGAAGATTAGAGACTGCAGGAGCATCAACATGTGAAGAAAGTGCCTGAAGGGGTGTCTTAAAATCAACCAATTGCGATGGAACACGATTAATGAGATACGCAGCTGAGGTGAGAGCTTCTCCCCAATAGGATAATGGGAGACGCGCCTCTAGTAAAGAAGCACAAACGGCCTCCAAAAGCTGACGGTTCTTGCATTCGACAACCCCATTTTGTTGTGGAGTATATGGACATGTAGTTTGATAAAAATCCCATGATGATCAAGGAAGGCACGAAGTTTAGAGTTAACATATTCGCCACCATTATCACTCTTGAGAACCTGTATTTGTGACTTATATTGTACTTGTAACATTTCGTAAAACTGCTAAAATAAAGAAGTAACTTCACTTTTGGATTTCATCAAACAAACCCAAGTCATACGTGTGCAGTCATTAATAAATGTAACGAACCAATGAGCACCACCAAATGTAGTAGTTTTAGATGGACCCCAAACATCAGAATGAATTTAACAGAACTTTTATTCAAGCTCGATGGAAACGAAGCACGATGACTTTTAGCTAGTTCATAAACACCACATTTGAAGCTAGAAACATCATGCTTAACAAATAGGCTAGGAAACAACCTCCGTAATAAATTATAGTCAAGGGAAGGAACAACAAGTACATAGTCAAGATTAAGCGTATCAGAGAGGGAGACATCGCCTTCCCTAATAACCGGGGCAACATTAACATTGGCAACACTAACGACTGTTTTGGTGGATGGTTTTAGGGTTGGTACCTGTCTAGAATCACAAGTCATATGTTCAATAGCACCATAATCAATTATCCATGACCTACTCGTAACAGATGCAGAAACATTTAAAGCCTTACCATCATTATCTGTATGATCAGAATTTACCTTAACTTCGGTAATCAATGCACGCGACTTGTCATAACGGGGGTCACTAGTCTTGTCCCAACTATCAGGATAACCAATAAGCTCGAAACATCATTTTTCGAGTGTCCTCCCAAACCGCAGTGAGAAAATTTGCTAGGTGGACAATAAGAAGAACCTTCAAGAACTTTGGATCGATCACTATTGACCCGACGAGTTCGGCTTCCAATTGCTCTTGGTGCAAAGTGAGTAAGTGATGGATAAAAGCCCAATCTCCAATATACTTAGCCCAAGCGCTGCAGCACAAGTCGGTTGGGCTGCAAACTTTGCAATCCTTCACGGCTTTAGATCAAATCAGAAGCAAACAGGCCAATTGGTCTGTCGTGTCACACAACAGAGAGTGAAACGATTCGATGAATTCGGGTCAGCAGCGACGGCGTCGCTCGCTGTTCGTTTCGAATTCAAAGAAGGTAGCAACGACAACAATCGATTGCTGATCGAGGTCGGTGCACCACACACGACTGAGCATCAACAGTGTTATCGTAGCTATGAGTTTTTTCCTTTTTTTCCGACCTGGCTCTGATGCCAAGAAGAGAATGCTTTGAATGATAATTTTATTCTTCTCAAGAGAGGTATTTATACAAGGTGTACAACTTTAATGTAATAGGAAGAAAAATAATTACACGAGATTACAGGAGATTACACGGAATTGATATCAATTAGGAATCCTACCAAAAATACAAAGTCAACACAAAAACCCTCCAATAGCAGGACACAAAAACCCTCCAATAGCAGGGTGCCTCAAAACTTGTTCTTGAGGGAACCAACTTGCCAATAGACCCCTTTCTTTGGTCTCTTCCAGAAACTCGGGAGGAACCACAGATGAGTCCCCACCAACAAGGTCAGGCCTAATCACCAACAAGAAGGTCGTATTGCTATTTGCAAGTCCCCAAGCAAACTCAATTAGCTGCTCACTTGTCATGATTGTGATGCTTCTGAAATTGACATATACCACAAAATTGGGTTTTTTAGAATCAAGCCATTCAAGACACTCTTTTTCTTCTCCCCATAGGTTTGATCAGATCGATTTCAAATCGTTATAATCGAGTGGAATCTGACTAAGCTATAGTTGAACGGGTCCAATGCAGTAAATACGTGGCAGTAAACTCAAAATTGCACCCAAAACTTCATGCTCTAAGGCATCAAACGTGTTCAAAATTATTGCAGATGCCATTTGAGCTTGTTCTATTTGAATGAAAATAAAATCAATAATGGGGTCAGCTGGGTATGTGGTTCTAATGAAGGTCGGGATGTCCTTCCATCGGATACCTCTCATGCCCGGTATCCAATCTATCATAGTATCCAAATACCCATTTGTCAAATAGCTTTCATCTGCAAATCGAATAATAGTATTAGCTAGTGATCTTTAACACTAGAATTAAAATAACAAAAAAAAATGTAGCATTGTTAGTACAAAGTCATTTCCGCAATTGAATGAACAAAAAGGAGTACCCTTATGAGAGAAAAAAAAACCCTTTTCAATGAGAGGGTGGTACTGAAGGTAGCCTATCAGGCCACAAGCACTTTCTGTTTCGAAAATAACTTTCGGGATGCCCAATTCTTTGATAAAGTTTGTTTGTTTAGGTGTTTTGATTGCTTTGTTTGATCGATTTCTTAGGGATAGAATGGCCGAGAATGGAAAGAATTTTGGAGTGTGCTTTTCAACTTCCAGGCTGTGCAGAATGCAGTAGCCATAGCTTCATTAAGTAGAGAAAAATGTGAAAGGGTATGGTGCATTGCCATCACCCATGCTTTGTGTAATAGAGTAGGTGATAATATATTCTTTAAACAACTAAAAATCACCTTACTACTCTAGATTAAATCCGAGACCTTCATTGGGTTTTAAGAGTGTACACTTGTCACTCATACACTCACACATACATTTAAACAAAAACTAGCCATTGGAGGCTTTAACCCTTTCCTTTCTTCTTCCTTCTTCGATGCAGACAACATCCTTTACTCGGGAGCTCCTTGCCACCTTTGATTCCTCGACTCCAGAAGCTATTTAGCTTCCAACACTCCCTTCTAAACTGCTTCTGGGAGTCATTCCGAGCAGTCCCCTCAGGTAATTGAATCTTTCCTTTGGTAATGCTTTTGTGAAAATGTCTGCGATCTGATCTTCTGTGCTGCAATAGATTAGATTGATTATGTTGTCTTGCAATGCTTCTCTGATGAAATGATATCTTATTTTGATGTGCTTTGTTCTCTGATGAAATACTGGGTTTTTAGTAATGGCGATTGCAGAAGTGTTGTCACAGAGAAGTGGTGTGGCATCAACCTGCAATTCCCCAAAGTCTTTAAGTATGAACCTTAGCCAAATTGCTTGAGTTGTAGCTTCTGATGCACTCACATACTCTGCCTCGGTTGTGGACAGTGCAACACTTTGTTGCTTTACAAAGGCCCTGAACCAAAGGTGAAAGCATAGCCCGATGTGCTTCTGCTATCATCTTCACTGCCACCCTAGTAACTGTCACAAAATTCAATTAGGATAGTTGACTTCCCCATTTCATACTTGATCCCATAATCAAGTGTTCCTTGCACATATCTTAGGACTTTCTTTGCTGTCCCCATGTGTATCTTGCTAGGATTCTGCATAAACCTAGAAAGTAGGCTTACTGAGAACATTAGATCCGGCCTTGTTGCAATTAGGTAAAATAAACTGCCAACAATGCTTTTGTAGAGACTAGCATCTACAGTTTCACTTCCATCATCCTTCTAAAGCTTCTCATTTGCAATTAGGGGTGTAGAGACCGATTTGCATCCCTTTAATCCAAACTTTTCAAGCAAAGTTTCAGCATACTTCTTTTGATGAATGAAGATGCTACTTGCTTCTTGAATTACCCCAATGCCAAGAAAATGATGCAAGAGACCTAGGTCAGTCATTTCATAACTCTTCATCATCTCTTCTTTGAATTCTTCAATCATTGCAGCATCATTCCTGTGGAGCCAAAAATAATCAAGAGGTGACACATGGATTTTTGGGTAAAGAGGACAAAATTACCCTCGAGGCACACCAGATTTCCTACGCGCGAGCAGTAGACAATCATTCTTCAATCAAGCCAAAAGTGCCCAAAATAGGTAACAAGTTCAAAATTATTTCATCCATTCTCATTCTATATTCTCCATAAGGTAATTATTCCATAACCTTCAAAACATTCCATAAAAATTGAGTTAATTGGATAATTAATGGATTTATTACCTAATTAATCCATTAATTGCCAATTAAATCATCCATTTCACACAAAAACCTAAGCCTTCACTCTTGCTAAAATTCTCTAAAATTCTCTAAAATTCTCACACAATTTTTCCTCAAAATTCTAACTTTGGCATCGGAGGTTCTTCGGCCAAAGCCCCCCATTCATCATGGGAGCGTGAGGCTCTTGGCCTTGACCTAAGGTGTTATTTATTTTGTAGGTGCAATTTTGTCCAAGATCAAGGAGGAAGAAATTTGCATCCACAAATTGGTGGTTTCATTGAGACTTGAGTCCCACACTCGTAGAAGATTCTCACATCCAAGGTTTTCTATTTTCTTGTTCATTTGTAGATTTTTCGTACGTTCTTATTATTATAATTTTTTATTTGCAAAAATTATTTGATAACACGTAAAAGAAAAGTACAATGGGACCGCGACGATCAACAAACGAAAATTCCAATATTCAAGAGATGGGACCGCGGCGATCCACGAGGCTAAACGTAACAATAAGTGGAGCGGCACCACCACCACGAGGCTCCACCATGGAAACCACCGCGGTGGCTACCACGGTAACCACCCACGGCGAGGTCCATGACACCACCACCAAGGCCTGACCCGTGCCATCCAAGGACCACGGCACCAAGGCCACGACCCAAGCCAGGTCACTGCAAGCCCAACCCAATGCGTTGCTGAGCCGAGCCCAAGCTTCGCACCCATGTGTGCCACACGCCGAGCAGCCGATTCCCGTCGCCCAGCCTGCTGCTTATCACAGAAGGCTCTTAACACAGGCTACTACTGGCTTACCATGCACCGAGATGCTAAGGAGTTAGTACAAAAGTGCGACCGCTGCCAACGCTACAAGCCGGTACCAGCACTGCCTGTCAGCGAACTACACCCGCAGACGAGTCCTTGGCCGTTCATGCAGTGGGCAATCGACCTGGTAGGACCTATGCCGCCTGTTACTGGGGGCAAAGACATGATGATCATGGCAACTGATTACTTCACCAAATAGGTAGAAGCAGAGCCCTTGGAAACCACAACTCAGACGGACATAGAGCGCTTTATATGGAGGAGCATCATTTCCGGATTTGGCATCCCTCAGTCCATCGTCACTGACAACGCCCCGCAATTCGTGGGCGAAGATTTGGCGAAGTTCTTCCGAAATTATGGCATCAAGCAACACATGTCCACGCCAAGATATCCTCAAGGCAATAGGCGAGTCGAAGCATCCAACAAGATGATCCTCGATTGCCTCAAGAAATCCCTCACCAACAAGAAGGAAAAATGGCCAGATGAATTCCCCGGATGTCTATGGCATATCGCACCACCAAAGGACGAGCAACCACTGAAGCTCCTTTCTCTTTGGCATTTGGTTCATAAGCAATCATTCATCCCAATGTCAACGTATCAAGTATCAGCACTCCATTGCCAAGCATTAAGTAGAACAGAAAAGAGATGGCCACAAGCTTAGATCTGGCAGAGGAGAAGCGCGAGCAGCTTACCACCAACAACTCCTCTCCAGCTACAACAAAAAGGCCAAGATCCAGCAATTCCAGCCCGGAGATCTAGTCCAAAGAAAAGCCTTCATCATTGCCAGCCGTGAAGGCTCTAAAATGATGGATCCCATCTGGGAAGATCCGTACAAGACCAGCAGAGTAAGCGGCAAGAATAATTACACCCTCGCCACCATGAAACGACAAAAAGATCGAAAAGCAGTGGAACGCCTACAATCTGAGGAAGTACCATGTGTGACCTCCCGCTACATCAAAGCCCCAAGACTCAAGCAGCTCAACGGGCACCGCGTCACAAGTTGAGGACTATCCAGTTGTTATGCAGTTCCTACCTTACAACTAAGTTCTCGTTCGTTTCACTCGTTTTTCAATGAGGAATTCAGAAGTAATCACAACTTGGCCATGTTGCATGTTTACAACAGCTGATCACTCCTGCACTTCAAAAGAAGATTGCGCCCTTCTTAGGGACTTACCGCAGGAATTACACCCCCCGTGGAACCAACCATGCTCTCTAGTGCGATAGGGTAAACTAATTCCCCGACACCTATATGGGTCTACTCTCCAAAGCAGGAGGATAAACTCTACACTTTGAATATCCAGACGTGGATGAGCCTGGTTGCCCTAGTATAACTAGATGCACGATGGCTTGCGCCGGGATTCCTAGAAGTAGCCACAATGGTCTTTTTCAAGGCTTAGCTAATTGAAGGATTTTGGGTCTCTTGGCCTAATCCGCGGGGAACAAGGCCCTAGAGACGGAGGGGGCACATTACGCAGTACATCCGATGGACGGCTGCCCTGGAACCCTAAAGCTGCTACCGAGTGCACCAAGGTAGCCTACGGTTTCTGGAAGACTACCTACGGCTTGCCCTTCGAGTAGTAAAGCCGCGCTAGACTTATACAACCTCACATTCATATGAAAGGTTAAACAAGCTAGCGAGCATATACGAATATGTTCCATGACTGTTCTCAACCAAAAGCACTCACGCAATGCTTCATGCAGAGTGAGAATCTCAGCATGGTTCGAAGAAGTTGTAACTAACATTTGCTTGGTAAACCTCTAAGATATAGCGGTGCCTCCAACAGTAAAGACATAGCCCGTTTAAACGTGCCCTATATGGGTCAGACAAATAACCAACATCTGTGTAACCGACAAGGCGGGAATCAACTCGATAACCCAAGGGGCGGCGGTTCCTCTCAAGGATTCATGGGTGCAGAACAAGTCCAAATCCGTCGTACCCTTAAGGTAGCAAAAAATATCTTTAACACCATTTCAATGTTTGCATGTAGGCGCATTACTGTATCTAGCCAAAAGATTAACAGCGAAAGAGATGTTGGGTCCACTGTATCTAGCCAAACTATTTGAACCAGTCAATGGAAGTCCTTCTAGATCTTTCATGTAGGTTTCCGTATCTAGATCCCCATAGAGATACGTGGTTACCATGTCCATACGCTGCATATTCAGTTTTTCGAAAACTACCAAACTGACAAGGTAGCGAATCGTTATGACGTCCATTACGGGGGAATACGTTTCCTCGTAATCAATCTCAGGGCATTGAGAGAAGCCTTGCGCTACAAGGCGTGCTTCGTATCGCACTATTTCATTCCTCTCATTACGCTTCCTCACAAAAACCAACTTGTAGCCTATAGGCTTCACATGTGGTGGAGTAGGAGCTATAGGCCCAAACCCTTTACGTTTCATAAGCGAATTGAGTTCGACCTGGATTGCTGGTTTCCAGTTTGACCAATTCGTTCTACGTCGACATTCATCAACGGAACGTGGTTCAATCTCATCGCTAAGCATGATGTCGGAAGCAACTGTATACACGAATACATCATCGATAATCATCTCATTTTGATTCTAAACCTCATCCAATACTACATAATGGACTGAAATCTCACGATTCTTGAGAGGCCGGTATGTCTCATCTAAGACATCACCATAATCTAGAATAATCTCATGCGTTGGAATAGATGAGTAAGCAATGGTCTGACTAGAGTCATTAGTTTGTATTGTTTTCCTCTTCCGGGGGTTGTGAATCCTTCGAACCAGAGGGTTTTCCACGCTTCAGGGTAAGAGCAGGTGATTGGCTAACCACCAGTGTACCGCACCGTGTGGGAGGTGGGGCCACCCCACCCTTGGGGATGGTCTGGCCTTCCAAGATGGTGATACGGCGTACACTAAGTACGCCCATCCTTGCAAGTGCGTTTGCAGCGGGTATATATGATCTCGTCACCTTTGCTAGATCAATAAAAGCATCCGGCATGCTTTGAGAGATGCTCTGAAGATCTAGAATACGTCACACTTCAGTTTCAAATTGAGGGGTGCAGGGATCTAAATGAGATATAATGGGCGTAATCCACAACAATTCGCAGCATTCTACAGGAACGTTAATGATCTTATCTCCCCCTAATGATGAGAAGACTATCTCATGGAAGTGACAATCTGCAAAACGTGCGGTAAAGAGATCTCCTATCAAGGGCTCTAAGTAGCGAATAATGGATGACAAATCATAACCAACATAGATTGGTGGTTCTATTGGCACATGGACTGCGCACCCAAACACATGTAAATACGAGATGTCAGGCTCGTATCCAGTAACCAACTATAATGGTGAATGAGGTTGGGTAGTGGTCGACCTTAGGTGGACCAATATAGCTGCGTGCAATATTGCATGGCCTCAGGCAGATACTGACAAATTGGTTCGCATAGCTAAAGTCGGAGCTATCGTTTGAAGGCGCTTTATGAAAGCTTCTGCCAGGCCGTTTTCGGTATGAACATGGGGTATAGGATGTTCAACATCAATTCCAACAGACATGCAATAATCGTCAAAAGTCTGTGACGTTAACTCTCCAGCATTATCCAGTTGAATCGACTTGATCGGATAATCAGGGTGGTGAGCCCTAAGCTTAATAATTTGTGCTAGGAGTTTTGCAAATGCAGCACTGCGTGTGGACAATAAGCAGACGTATGACCATCGCGTCAATGCATTAACCAACACCATAAAGTATCTAAATAGTCCATATGTTGGTTGGATAGGTCCACAAATATCCCCTTGAATCCTCTGAATAAACTTAAGGGGGTCGTGAATAATCTTTATAAGTGAGGGTTGAATGTTCAACTTCCCATCCCCAGGGAACATGCTTTATAAAACAAATGGCTGGGATAAGATTTTAAGTGATGCCCATATGATACTTTGAGGATACGGCGCATCATATCTCGTCCAGGATGTCCCATTCGATCATGCCAAAGCAGGATAGTGCTCTAGAACCCATCTATTGGGCCAGCCACGTGATGGGTTTTAATGGCGCGATTGGTTGTTATGTACAACCCACTCAGGAGACGTTCCAGCTTCTCGTGAATACGTTTTTGGCCATATTCAAAAGAAGTAATACAAAGAAATTTAGAACCATTCTCTTCAGTGGTTTCAACATAATATTGATTATCTTGAATATCCCTAAAACTCAACAACGTTTTTTCGGAACGTGGATAATATAGTGTCTCTTCAATGGTTAATTCAGTACCATTGGACAACACAATAGGGCCTTTTCGTATCCTTCTATCAGGTTGGATGGGCCTGAGAGGGTTGTCAAATGTGCAATTTTAGGTACGAAGTTACTAAAATAGAATTTCTCACGCAATATGGTGTGCATGGTGGCACTATCAGCTAGACAACTAACTTCCCCACTAGTCATACCTAGAAATAAATTAATTGAATTGGTCACATGAATAAATATAATTCCATTCATTCAATTAATCAATTCGAGAAATAATATCCATAAAATAATTATCCATAATTCAAAACAAACCAAAACCAAACAAATAATTCCGAATACTTAGAAAAATTGTCCAAAAATTTAACCATAAACCAAAAATTTAAAGGGGGGTTCTGCCACTAAGGGTGTAAAACGCCCTAACATGTCTTAGAAAAAACTAAAACTTTATTCTTCCATGGAAATGGATGCCTTATGAAAATTTGAAACCTCCAGAGTTGTAATAGTATCTTCGGGATGTTTTACATGGACAAAGTTAGTCTCACGATGGGAATGATACTAGGCAATAGCCTCGGGGGTAGCTCGGCATATGCGTGACCAATGATCCTTTGATCCACAGCGATAACACATGTCCAGTTTAGTGGAAGCCGATTGAACGGTAGCTTTTCCCTTGTTCTTGAAGTTTGGGGCTTAGGGGCAAGGGTTTGGCATTTCTGGGTCAAATTTCCTCCCTTGGGTGGGCCTCTGTTTTGTTAACCTCGGGCTTGTGGCGGGCTTGCCCCCCATTTCCACTGTCACGACGAGGTTGCCGCCAGTTGTGGCTGCTAGAATTAGTCGCATGCACTTTAGGCAGAGCAATCGAGCCAGTGGGTGGAGCTTAATGATTCTTCATCAAAAGCTGGTTCTGCTTTTCAGCGAGAAGTAAAACAGATATCAAATTCGAAAACTTGGTGAACTTATGTGCCCTATATTGTTGCAGCATGACAATATTGGTGGCATTAAAGGTTGAATAGGTCTTCTCCAGGAGATCCTGTTCAGTTAAGTCCTCTTTACAGAACTTAAGTAGTGATCAGATTCTACAAACTTCGGAGTTGTATTCATTCACAGACTTAAAGTCTTGGAAACGTAAATGCTCTCAATCGTGTCTTGCTTCAGCAAAGTGAATGTCTTTCTGGTGATTGAAGAGATCGGCCAGAGCGAGCCAAAGGGTGCGTGGATCCTCCTATGTGAGGTACTCAGTCTGCAGTGCATCATGGATGTGTCTGCAGATGAAGATTGTGGTTACAAATTTCTTCCTCCTTGATCTTGGACAAAATTGCACCTACAAAACAATTAACACCTTAGGTCAAGGCCAAGAGCCTCACGTGCCCACAATGAATGGGAGAGGCTTTGGCCGAAGAACCTCCGATGCCAAAGTTAGAATTTAGAGAGAAAGAGTGTTTAGAGAATTTTGGAATTTTTGCAAGAGTCTTGGAATGAGTGTCTGGTGAAAATGGGAGCCTATTTATAGGGTTAGGCCGGTCCACTTTGGAGAGAAAGTGACCGGCCATTAAGTGGGTTTTTGGTTGAATTTTTGGTTTAATTAGCCAATTTATTGGCTAATTAAACATAAAGGAAATAAATGGGGGGTTATAGAATTAATTGGCTAACTTAATTAGGGTAATTGAAAGGGAGAAAAGATAAAAAAGGGTAGAAAGCATGGTTGACTCCCTTTTGAATGGGGATGGCCGGCCCTTTGGCGTCTTTTTGGTGTGTAATGGGTGATAAATTGGTATAATGGGTGATTTAATTGGTGATTAATGGATTAATTAGGAATTAATCCATTAATTAGCCTATTAATCTCCATTTATATGGAATAATTTGTAGGTTATGAAGTAATTACCCAAGATGAGGATGGATGAGATAACTTTGAATTTATTACCTTCTTTGGGCACTTTTGACTTGGTTGAGGGATGATTGCCCGCTGCTCGCGTGTAGGAATCCCAGTATGCCTCAAAGGTATTTTTGTCCTCTTTTACCCAAAAATCCACGTGTCGCCTTGTGATTATTTTTGGCTCCACAAAGATAAACGTGGTTAGTCATATGGAAAGCCATAGACATATATCATAGAACATGTGGGCTCCATAGACATGTATTGGTTTAATTTAAGCATGAAAGCTACAGGTTTCATGGGGTAAGTTTTGAATGAAAACTTCAAGTTTGAAAGGCATTAAATTTGAAACTACAGGTTCGATTTAGTTATGAACGTTCAGTTCATATATAGGGGTACCTGCAAGAAACACAAAATACAATATACATTATGTGGAGCCAAAAATAATCACAAGGCGACACGTGGATTTTTTGGCAAAAGAGGACCAAACTACCCTCGAGGCACACCGGGATTCCTACACGCGAGCAGCAGACAATCAACTTTCAACTAAGTCAAAAATGCTCCAAAAAATGTAACAATTCAAGGTTCATCTCATCAAACCCCTTTTGCAAGGTAACCTCCAAAATATTCATTCCAAAATTATGTTACTTGGTTAATTAATGGATTAATTACCCAATTAATCCATTAAATACCAATTAAGTCACCCAAATAACCACAAAGTATCCCCAAAAACTAGTCAAAACCGGCCACCACCCTTTCTCCTTACCTTTTTCTATCTTTTCCCACCTTATTACCCCAATTATGCTAATTAATCAATTTTGTAACCACCAATTTATTCCTTTAGGATTAATTAGCCAATAAATTGGCTAATTAAACCAAGAAACTCAACCTAAAACCACATTATGGCTGGCCACTTCCTCTCCAAAGTGGACCGGCCTAGCCCTATAAATAGGCTCCCATTTTCACCAAACACTCATTCCAATTCTCTTGCAAAAATCCCAAAAATTCTCTAAACACTCTTTCTTTCTAAATTCTAACTTTGGCATCGGAGGTTCTTCGGCCAAAGCCCCCCCCCCCCCCCCCCCCCCATTCATCGTGGGCGCGTGAGGCTCTTGGCCTTGACCTAAGGTGTTAATTGTTTTGTAGGTGCAAGATTGTCCAAGATCAAGGAGGAGAAAATTTGCATCCACATATTAAAGTGTAGTGAATTTGTGGATTGCTTCAGGAACCCAAGTGTGAGTGCATCGGGACTACGAAAGATAGTCAACGGTTCAAAAAAATGAAATAATTTATTGAATCGTTAATTGCCAAAAAGTGAACATCAGGTCAATAATTTTGGATTAATTGTAAGATTAATGGACTGCTAGTCACTTTAATTAATTCAATCGATCGTAAACATTCAAGTTTGATCATAGTAGCAAAAATAATACATTCGGGTTAAAATTATAGTCCAATCTCGGTGGGATTGGATGTCGTGTGCAGGGCAAGGCCCTAAAAGGGCATAGTGGGCCACGGGTTAGCTACTGAGCAGCCCAATCATGGTTGCAGGCCATGGGCCGGGGTTTTGGGATAAACCCAGTAGCGCGAGGGAACACGGGCCATGGCTGCGCGCGAAGCCTAGGCGCAGGTTAGCTTCAGTTTTGGGCTTGGGTATGAGAAGCCCAATAAAAAAAACTAGCTTCGGATCGCAGGCCGAGGCAGGACAAAAGCCCAGCAAGCACAAAGGCTTGTTGGCAAGTTGGGCCAGGTTGTAGGGTACGGCCCAGCAAGGCTACAGGCCTGCTAGTGGGCTCGAGGAAAACCTAACCCAGGCCGAAGCCTGGTTATCTGTGCAGGAGTAGCAAGCCCATGGTGTTGCTGCATGGTGGTCTATGACGTCGAAATGACGCCGTCCTGGTGATGGAGTGGCTGCAGGCCAGCCATGTAGGCTCAATGGCGCGGCGTGGAGCCGTGGCTCAATCCCAAATATATTTTTTTCTTTGAATTATAAGGTTAAAAACCCTAATTGCTTCTAAATTAATTATGATGCTTTAACTCACAAATTCCACATAGCATAATTGCGTATTGCATGGACAAATATATATATATATATATATATATATATATATATATATATATATATATATATATTGACAAAATATATGAACACATATGCAATATATATATATAATTGAAAGGAAACTATAAATATAGGGGGTTCATGCATCATGGAGAATGTTTTCATACTTCAAGGTCTTTTCAAATATCTTAATTTATTTCAAAAGAATATGATTGGTAGAAAATAATTGAAAGCCTCTGATGTTGTAGAAGAAAGCCTCCTCCACGATCTTTCGGTTCCTTAGCTTCTGGCAAGAGCGTACTGATAAAGTATTGTAGGCCTATTTGACTGAACTATATTTAGGACAAAGAAGGGAGAGGGGTCGGCGGCAACAGAGAGAGAAGAGCTAGATGTAATTTTGAGGTGTGTGTTGTATCACCTCATTGTGCCTTTATTTATAGTAGTAGGGAAGATGTAACCCTTACGCTAATAGGATTACAACTCTATTAGGAATTAAACTACTAAAAGGAATATACAAGATACTCCTAGATACATTAGAATTTACACAATCACATTCCTAATCCAATAGGACTGCAACAATACTATTATTTTATCTCTTTTTATAATTATTTTTAATAAACTTTTCATAATTTGAATGATTTATAATTTTTTATTTTTCTACGCTTAGTTTATTTGAACGAGAGTGTTAATGTGAAAAATTGTACTAAAACACATCAATCTAACTCTTGAAGACAATAAATCAGGCCAAAGTTCCAATACCATTTCTCTTGGTGCTTGATAAAAATTGAAGGGTTTTGCTGTAAAAAAATAATATGCAAGTTTTGAGTCTCATTGACAAGATTTTGATTTTTTTTATAGGCTACACAACTTCTCTTAATTTTGCATATTCTTGTACATTTGATATTTTTTATATTAATGTACTAAGGTTTTTTTTTTCATTAGGTTTTTATTTTGGATATGTAATATTTAAAAGATAAATGTATTTTTATGTTTTGAAGTAATATTTATGTGACGATGTGGTATTTAAATACTAATTAGTATGCCATTTTTTATTTAATTATTTGTTGAGGAAAAATATATTTTTTTAACGAGTAACGGGCTGGATCATATTATCTATTAATTTTAGCAAGTCAAGTTCAGGTCGAGTTATATTGCCATTCATTTTAATAGATTTGATATGAAACTTTTACTTGTGCAAAGGACACACTCGGACCAGGTGAATCTCAGGGCACTACGGCAGTAATAACAATTCCAATTTTAATTAAATTACTAGCAACTTTTTACTTTAAAAATAAAATTTTAAAATTTAATTTCCAGCAGCGACCTGATATGGGCGGTCAAGTTCCAAGCGTTTGCTTCATCAAATGGCTCACAAAGCTGAGGCTGCGTCATAAACGACGGGATGCACCAAGTTGAATTACTGCAGCCCGGCCTATCCTTGCTGCCTCAGCACATGGCGTGCCCCATGAACATGGCGGCCCCAGCTTCCAACCACGCTACATATAAGTAGGGCCGGTCCAGAGATTTTTGAGGCCCGAGGCGACGTAAAAAAATGTGCCATCATTTCATATAAAAAAAATATATTTTTTTTCATACGTAAGACATCGATAAAATTATATTTAGAAAAACACTTCAAACTCAATAAGTTAGAAACACAGAATAATTAATTTATTTTGTATTGAGAGAAGGAAACTAAAAAACTTCGAGCTTACAAGTAGATAGATTATGAGTTTTGTTTTTCATCTGAACTTTTAAAGTGTTTTTGTATAAATCGTGAGTTATTTTTTCTTATTTACTAACCTCGTCAATATAAGACTAAAAAAATAGTAATGTTTTTGAGTCTTTAAATTGAACATAAATTAAACCTTTTGATGACATGTAATATTATTTGCAAATTGGGTCTAAAAATTTAGTCTACGCATAACTCTTTGCTAAAAATTAGATTTGAAATGGAACGGATATTTAAAAATAGCAACCCACATAGTTACTAGCTAGTAAATAAATTAACAACCAAACAAAAATTTGAAAAATTTGAAAAAAAATAAACATGCACATAGCATTTCGAAATTAGGATCTCTCGTTAATTTTAAACAACAAAAACCATTCATTCTAATTAAACTTCTTGATCATTCAACACACATACTGTTATGAAAAGAAATTTGTAAAAATTGGAATGTAAATAAGCACATATGGTGTTTTGAACCTAAGACCTCCTCATTCATTTTAAACAACGAAACCACTAGTTCTAGTTAAATTTCTTTGTCACTAAACCAAATTTTATACATTTATACTCTTATAAAAACATATATAAATATACCACCCTAATAATTTTGGTTCCCCAATTTTTTTGGGCCCCAGACGGTCACTCTCCCCGCACTGGACCTGGGTCGGGCCTGCATATAAGTTGCCCAACACCCTTTTAGCTCCAGAATTAGTTTTTCAAAATTCTATTTACTCCACAATATGAGTTGGGGTTTTGTTAAAATGCGTTATACCCATTGGAGATGACCTTGGTATCTCTCAGTTCAACCCTTTTAGCCTTATAAATGCTTTGTGAGTGGTCTTCATACTTAAACATGTCGAGTTTTATGTGCAAAGTTTTAATTGTTACAATGACCATGAGACTATTTAAATGAGCCTCAACCTTAATTTGGTATCAGAGCCAAGTCTAGCTTATTAACAGTATAAGGCCAATAGTAAAGCACATTAAAAAGGAAAGTCAACATAAATGATATCACATAATGCTTAATTTTATTTGCATGAATAGTACTGTACTACTGTTTATATTATCCTTGTGGACCATTTTAGAAACCATTACTAGGGTTTCATTATCCTATACATCCTATGATTACTAGTATAAAGGGATGCTTAGCCCATATTAGTTATAGAATAGAGAAGATTCATAAGAAACAAAAGCTTTATCGCACTATAATTGCAAATCGCAGTCCACTAGTAAAGTCAAAGAGACCCAATATAAATTATTATAATGCACGTAATCATATGTTAGAACCTTTGAGAGGAGAAAGAGAGTATTTACAATGCCATGCAATTATATAGAATTTTTTTTTATAAAAAGGTATATTGTAGTTTATGATAAATTATATTCATTTAGAAATTAGTGAGCAGTAGAAACAATTTTAGAAAAAGGTATATTGGGGTTGGCGGTAGTCACTCCTCACCCTCCTCGAAGCCTCTCTCTCCCCTCCTAACCCTCTGCCAACCCCTCCACCTCTTTTCTTTTTTTCCCTTTTATCCCTTCCCCTTCCCAGCGCCGCCCCCTTCCCCGCGCCTCCCCTTTCCCCTACGTCTCCCCTACCCTCTCTTAACTTCTATTGCACCTTTCCTTCTCCCCCAGGTCTTTCCCACCATTTTGTGAGTAGTGCGTCCATGACTTTGTGCCTCTATTCAGATCTGAGCCTTGCTCGTTTCAAGATCTTTTCCTTGATTTCGAGCTTGATTTGCGATTATTGTGGGTTTCGTGGCTACTGGTGGGTTGGTTTCCACTTCCATCAGCTTGATTATATGGCAGTGACACTTTCCTTAACTGATTTTGTGGTTACTCATCCTTGATCGCTCAGACCTGGCGAACCCGCCATCTTAGGCGTTCAATCGGGTGTCACTGTATTGTGCAACCACATTTGGAACTTGTGCAACCTAATCTACTTTTGGACACAGCGGAGCTCACTAGTGCGGTGAAGGTGTGGCCCTGGTTCGTGTCCTGATCACTGTGATGGCTTTATGTGGCCTCACACTTTTCGTGATCTCGCTCCATTGCAGTATCTTTATGTGGCCTCACACTTGTTCGATGACCTATGCGGTCGTTGTTGTAGATCTGTTACGTCTATCATGTTTTTGTGACACATTTGTGCTTGTGACGTTTGTAGGGTAGGGACTGCTTGTGGTAGCCATATAGGGGTTTTCTGTAATGTGTTTCATTGCCCAAATTAGTCCAAAACAACTTCTTGTTCATTGGAGCTTATGTACTTGAATGACAACCTCTGTAATTGTTTGTGAAATTCAATGAAATACCACTTTATCGCTTCTTATAAAAAAAAATACATACTATTTAGTTTTTCAGTTGATCAAAGCTTGATTGTTGCATGTATAGCAGGAAATCCTGCTAAATAGCCCATGTGGTTGCATATATTGTATAAATTTTTTAGAAAAAAAAAAACAGTACTGTATAGGTTTTGAACTCGTGAGTAGCCACATGGGCAATTTAGCAAGACTTCCTATTATATATACAGCAACCAAGCTTTGTTCTTTTCAATTTATCAAGTAAGGGTAGAATTGGCTTTTACACATAAAAAAAAACGTGTGGGGTGAACTAGATGTGTGTTGTGGTGTAACTAGAGAAACTCTTCTATTAAGTGGAATTAAGTACAAGGAGATCCTCAAACTGCATGTGGTTCAATATCCTAATGAATAAAGTGTTGGTTTTCTATCTATGAGTCTCGGGTTTGAAACCTCCCATTTCCTCTAAATTTTTGTAATAGTTTCGAAATCCTCATCCCTTAATTATAGTAAATTAAAAAAGGGTAATTTTGGATGTGGTCCTTATTTATCAACATTCTTTGATTAAAACCTTATTGATTTTCGGTTTTTGATTGAAGTCCTTGAAATTAATGCAATAATGCATTTTTCTGTAGGTTATTATAATTTGTAAATTAAAATTTGATGTTTGTAGTTATTTATATTAATGAGATTTTAAATAAAATCCATAATTTGCTGAAAATATTAAAAAAATATATACTTACCCATGATTTGTCATTACTTGTATTAATGAAATTTTACATACAAAAAATTGGTAATGTTTTGTACGATATATTTTACGTACAAAAAGTTGGTACATTTTGTCACATCCCGGCCCGGGGTCCACCACATCTCGGGCCCGCTCCACCACCGTAGCACAATATTGTCCGCTTTGGGCCCCGACTACGCCCTCACGATTTTGTTTCTGGGAACTCACACGAGAACTTCTCAGTGGGTCACCCATCATGGGATTGCTCTCTGCGCGCTACTCGCTTAACTTCGGAGTTCCCATGGAACCCGAAGCCAGTGAGCTCCCAAAAGAACACGCGCTAGGTAGAGATGGGAATATACATATAAAGATCACTCCCCTGGGCGATGTGGGATCTCACACATTTTATACAAAATAAAGGTGATACGTTATATATAATGGGTACATTTAATATAAAAAAATAATGGGTACATTTTACACAAAAAGAGATGGTACTTACCAAAAAAAAGGTAAATTTTACATATAACAAAGTGGAACATTTTTAAAGACAAATGGGTACATTATTAATAAATTATGGGTACAATAAAAGGTAAAAAAAATATATGAGTACAAATAAAAGTTTGAAAAATATGGACACAAAAAGAAATTAATATATGGGTAAAAACTAAAACTGAATAGAAAATTGGCACAATTTAAAAAAAAAAGGTTACAAATTAAAATGGGTACAAACTAAAAATAAAAATATGTGATACAAAATTTAGTCATAAATATAAATATATCAAATGTAACGTTTCTAAAACTAAAAGAATAATTTATAGATAAAATTTAATTATCTTGATAAGTAAAATATTTTATTATTGAAATAATTAATGATGTTTATTAAAACCAAGGGAACTTGATTAAAATTTGAAAAAGAACAAGGTTTCAATCAATGGTGTTGAAAAAAGAGGAATAAGAACCTAATTTCTCCTTAAAAAAAAAAAAGAAAAGAAAAAAAGAAGATCGTCAAACCAAATTTTAGAGCTACTACTACTAGATAAATCTAGCTTGGCTCGACCATGAGCTACACATTTACAATTGCCTGAAATACGGGACAAACTACATTATTGAGAGATATGATTTCTAATAAGACCCATTTCGCACTTGAGACTAAATAGAATATTTTGAACCTTTTTTGGTTAAAGCTTTGATTTCTCACGGATTTCTAATAATTATTTGTCTAAAAAATAACACAAATATAAACCTACGGTTGCAGATGAATATAATTAAGTAATTTGATATGCCTTCTTTCAATACTCTTAAAGTAAAATGTGAATAGTATGGATCTGTTTGGCTGCATTATCAACTCAGAAAAATTCCAGCAATACAACATAGAGTGCCCCGTTATTTATAAGGTAGATTGATCAGCAATTAATTGCCACGTTGTGCAAGGCAAGCACACATTTTATTTGTTAAAAAGAATGACAAACATTATTTTTACCAAAGATAAGATATATGGTTTCAACCAAAAAAAGATAAGATAGATGGATATTCTAATCAAATCCTTATTTTCAAGGAGCAATTAGGACCTGGTTAATGAGGTTGTCTAAATCCAAAACAGATGAACCCTTAGGGCTAGTGGCCTCCTCTATCTTCTTCTTCCATCCCAACGCGTTCTTTCTCATCTCTTTGCCCTCTTTTCCCTCCATCAATCTTCTCACGAGACCTTCAATGTAATCTCTTTTCACCTCATCCTCTATCTCAATGCCTATTCCCCAGTGTTTGCATGCGTACCTACAGTTGGTCTGCTGCTCCGCAAAGAAAGGCCAGCAGATCATCGGCACTCCGCCGCACAAACTCTCAAGGGTAGAGTTCCATCCGCTGTGCGTCAAAAACCCTCCGATGGCAGGGTGCGTCAGAACTTGTTCCTGAGGGCACCAACTTGCCAACTTACCTCTTCCCTCGGTCTCTTCCAAAAACTCCGGAGGAACCACAGCTGTGTCTCCAGCAACAAGGCCAGGCCTAATGATCCACAAAAATGTCTTGTTACTATTTGCAAGTCCCCAAGAGAACTCAACTAGCTGTTCATTTGTCATGACTGTGGTGCTCCCAAAATTCACATAAACCACTGAGTTAGGTTCTTTGGTGTCGAGCCAGTCGAGACACTCTGTGTCTTCTGTCCATAGGCTCGACGCAATTGCCTTCAACTCGTCTGCCGGAATCTGACTGATTAGTAGGTTTAGGGGTCCGACGGAGTAAGTTGGTGGAAACAAACTAGAAATTGCATCCAGGGCTTCCTGCTCAAAAGACTTAAATGTGTTCAAAACCACAGCTGAAGCTTTTTTGGTACGTTCTGTCTCACCCACCATAAACTCCAACATGACATCATTTGGGTCTGTGGTTCTAATGAAGCTCGGAATGTCCTTCAAACGGATATCTTTCATGCCCGGCAACCAATCTACCACGGTATCTAGATATCCGTTTGTGAAATGACTTTCATCTGCAATGTCAAATCAAGAAATATCACTGATGAGTTAACATTCTATTTGAAAAACATTGTCACCGTTTGATAATCATTTCAGTTTTTAGTTTGTAGTTTTCAACGAAAATATGAAACTTATTCAAAATCAGATTGATTTGAGTAGTAGTATACCTTTAAGAGGGGTGATACCCTCTTCAATGAGACGGTGATACTGAGCGTAGGCCAAGAAGCCACAAGCACTTGTTGTCCAGAAAAGCACTTCAGGAATTCCCAATTCATGGGCAGCATCAAGAGTGAAGGTCATGACACCATCAGCAATTATACAAGTCACAGGTGGTGAATTGGGTGAAGAGTTGAGCTTTTTCAAAAGCTCTCTAAATGGCGCCAATCCGGTTTTGTTAGTGGAAACGCAGAGTGATGGCACGTCCCGGGGATGACTTGCCGGGAGGCCGTCAGGAATGGTCTCGAATTGGAAGGTGGGAAGGCCGTCGAGGGAGTTGGCACCTAGGGAATTGATGAGGCGCTTGTGAGTGACTTCTGTGTTGACAAATGTTATGTGAAAGCCCTTGTAGTGGAGAAGTTTAGCTAATTGCTGCATGGGGTTTATGTGACCTTGTGCTGGAAATGGTATGAAAACTGCATGTGGCTTAGTTAAACCCATTTTTTTTCTCTCCTTTTCTGTCTCTCTTAACTTTCTCTAATCAAACACAAATCTGAGAAAATTGGGATGCTTTTGGCTATGAGACCTTTTCTTCTTGCCTGCAGTTTTATAGTGGTGAAAAGGTAGCCAAGTGGTATCCTAATGAACGTGGCAGGCCTCAATGCATGTGGAGCCCACAATGCATGGGATGGTTAGGATTTATCTATTAGTCCCGATGTAAAATATGAGAAACGATGAAGAAAGCTGCACCACAAGGTCAGTAGTATATTATTTAGAGTAATGTTATTCTTACAATAATTTTATATCATACTTTTTTATCATTTTAGGTGGCAGATGAATTGGACAACATTTTGAAATTAAATACTAATTAATTTAGATAATGTGGATGTTCACATTAGATGTAATCTAAGATAATATATAATTGTGGTACAAAAACATGGTAAGAATATTATTATTGTATTATTTAAGGTGTTATAATGTGAGACAACATAATTAATGTGTCATACCTTTTAAATATATTAATAAAAATAAATATATACTACAGTTTAAATATAATAACTTCATGTGATTATCTCCAAATACACTAAATTATACTCTTTTTTTGTCTAACCATTAATTAAGATATATGTGATAGGTTTTTATGGTAAATATCAAACAACATGTGGTTTGAAAATCATGCTAATAATTAGACCTGTCATTTGTGTCGTGTTTTTCTTATTCACATATTTTTTGTGACATATTTGATATCTTAACAGGCCGTGTCGTATAACATCCGTTAATGTAAACGGGTAATATGACCGATCCGAAATCAACCAGTTAACATTATCAGGTAATATGACTCAACCCGTTACCAATTAAAGAAAATATATTTTAAATCAATAAATAATGAAAATATAAAAAAAAACATAATTTGACCAAAAAATAATGGAAACCATAATGCTAAGTTAGTGTATGCATACCACATTATCACATAAATATTACTTCAAAAATAAATAAATAAAATATTTTTCTTTCAAGTATTACACTCCAAAATAAGAGCTTAATGATACATTACTACAAAATACCAAATGTTCAAGGATATGCGAAATTAAGGGAGTTGCGTTTCATGAGGGTTTGTATGGGTTTCAAAATTCAAAGGACGATAGACCATCCTCAAAGCGTAGAGGATGTGATCACAAGCATTTGCATTCACAATTTTCGCACTTGTAAATTAATTATTATAATTTTCTGAATGCGTTTGGTATTTTTAAAATTACTTGATATTTTTATTTTTAATGTGTGTTATAATTTTTTAATCTCACTCTTTGCCTATTGTATACTTTAAAAATATATAAATAAATAAAACTCAAATTTTAAAATTTATATAGAACAATAATAAAATAATATATATTAAATATACAATATATACATATACACTATGACTATTGAATTTTATAGTAAGTTTTTTTAGTAGTTTAAAAAAATTAAAATTATCAAAATAATTTTTTTCTTAACGTGTCGAAACGGGTTACTTGCATGTTATCTTCGTATAAATCTGTTAAGAATCCGTTATTAATGAGTTCTTATTGTGTGATCCGATAACGATCCGATTAATTATCATATTAACTTAAAATATGTTATTATCGTATCTTATACGTGTTGTGTTAATGAATGGTATAACAAAGATCATTACAAGTGAGGTTGAAAACTAGAGAATCATTTAATTGTCCACGAGATCAACGAGACATACACAGTCACACATGTCACAGCACAAAGGATACCCCACGAGGGAAGCCTTGATATGCGCGATCGTATCTCGTGTGATCTGGGACGTGTGAAATGTGTGAAGTGTGTGGCTGCATGTGAATATTGCCACAGTGCCCACATACCGCAGAAGAAACATATGCTGCCCTGTAACCCTATTCACTTCTTCATGTGCCATATTTGTTTTCTTTTACGAAGCTGACCGAAAGATGCATGTTGGATGATATGGCATGTGCCATGTCATGTGCCATGTTATAGCTGATGGGATTGGTTAGAGATAAGGATGATATGTTAGCATTTGTTTTAGCTAAAGTTGGTTATATTAGCTATAGTAGCTTACTGTGTAAGCAATTCAGTTACAGAGTGTAAATATAAGAATTGAGATCATTTGTACGATACGATTGAATTGAAGTAAATACAAAGAACTTTCTTCTTCGCTAAGCTTTCTCTCTTTCTCTCTCTCTAGATTTCTTACCTCTGCAATTATTCATTTCTCCAGTTCTTTCTTACTGTTAAGATAGTATCAGAGCAGGTTGTTCCACGTGTGAAGCCAAATAGTCACATATGCTCCACGTCACCCTGTTATGTTGATCCACGTGTTAGGCTCGAAAATTCACCACACGTGAGGGCCACTAGTAGGAAAAACACTTTGCGCGACGTAGGTACCTTCGTCGCGCAAAGTCAAAAAAGGTCGCACAAAAGATAGCGCAACATACCTCCGTCGCGCATTCTTCGTCACGCAAAGTCCGTGACAGTAGGGTTTGCGCGACGCTAAAGGTACCTGCGTCGTGCAAAGGGGGTTTGCGCGACGCAGTCTACGTCGCGCAAAAATTTAAAAAAAAAAAAAAAAAAAAACTTTGCGCGACGTAGCCTGCGTCGCGCAAAAATTAAAAAAAAAAAAAAAAACTTTGCGCAACGCAGGATACGTCGCGCAAACCCCCTTTGCGCGACGCAGGCTACGTCGCGCAAAAATTAAAAAAAAAAAAAACTTTGCGCGACGCAGGATACGTCGCGCAAACGCCCTTTGCGCGACGCAGGCTACGTCGCGCAATAAAAAAATAAAAAAATAAAAAAACTTTGCGCGACGTAGACTGCGTCGCGCAAAGTTTTTTTTATTTTTTTTATTTTTTTTATTTTTTTATTTTTTATTTTTTGCCAAAAACTTTTTTTATTTAATTTTTAATAAACATTGTAATTAAATTATAAACAATAATTAATAAACCAAGAAAAAGGTTTTAATTATAAAATATATGAAAATGTACTAATGCAAGATGTCCTAACAAAAAAGAAAAAAGTACAAGTCTTCTAGGTTCAATACATCATGCTACTGGGAATCAGCTGGGTGCTGGGAAGTCGAAGGTGGAGCAAGATCAGGTTCTTCCATCGAGACTTGGAGGCTGGACCTCAGTAAGGACTCTACAAGCCTACGCATCCTCTCGTCCTGGGCCCTAATGTGCTCGCTACAGGTTACAAGCTGGCCTTTTAGGGTTGTCACTTCCTCCTTCAGGGCAGTGACCTCTGCTGTGGATGATTTGGAAGAGGAGGCACCCGTCTCACGAACCCCTGCCTTCCCCATACACCGAACAGCCTTGCCATGACGACGACCCAACTTCTGATTCAGGACCTCATTCACGATCTGAACATCTACATCCTCAGGTACAATGACGTCTTCGATCGGGGTCTCCGGGGGAAGCTGCGATGTTGCTTCTTGAAGAACAGTAGAGCTCTTTTCCATCATATCACCCTGTAATAATAAAGAAAAAACATATAATGTTTAATAACAAAATATAAATAATATTTGAACGATTCATAATAATAAGAATTACATATACTTACATGAAGCTGCTGAGCGAGCTCGGCGCCGGGTCGAACGTAAACGTCCTTGAACATGTCAACATGTGGGAACTTAGAACCCTCCTGAATAAAAAAAAAAACATTAAGAAAATTTTATTAATCAATAATAATAAATAAATTGTATAAAATTTCAAAGTTAATATACTTTTACCTGACATCGTGACTCAAGCCTATACGAAAAAGGCATCGAACCAGAATGGTGGAGAAGTGTCTTTGCCTCCCGAGCTTTCTGGCCAGCAATAGATTTTTTCTGTTAAACACACAATGTACATGTTAGTGAAACTATTTGAAATAAATTAACAAAATAAGCTTAAAAAATAACCAAAACAATAATAAAATATTATTAAAATATTATGTACATACAACAAACTTTGGGTCAGTGAAATGTTTGCAGAGCCACTGCCAATCCTCTGGCCGGTCCTTCAACTCGTCCGGAACATGTAGGCTAGCAATCTCCGGATCATCCCATCGCTTAAAATACGTGTGAAAATAGTTCTTCCAATGTTTGTACCGGGTTGCTAACATCTCCTCTATGTAGGCTATGGCCTCGGGGGATATGTTTGTAAGATCAAAGAAGACCTACGAATATGAAAAATAATAAAATAATAGTAAGAAATTTAATAATATTTGTAAACAAAATAAAAAAAAATGATAAAGGGTAAAAGTTAATATACTAACCGACAGTGCTTCTGCACCAGTTTCTTCTTATCCTCCGGAATTAATGCCCAAGAGTCCCACTGAAAATGACAATGGTCTCGAATAATAGTACCACAACTAGTAGCGATGCCGCTATGCTGCTTTGAGGTAGGCGCTCCACGATGTCGCGGGTCATATGAAATCTTGATCGTGGAATTGGTCTGACGTATAATTTCATGTTGCTTCAGCATTCGACTAGGCCCCCTTGTGTTTTTTTTAGCTGGCAACACATTTCACAATCCAGTAAATTTTCACCATCATAACTACAATAGTTTTATACTGGAAAAAAATACAATGTAGTGAGAAAAAAGCGTTCACTTTGCGCGACGAAGGTGCCGTCGCGCAAAGATTCTTTGCGCAACGTATGTAGTCGTGCGTTGCGCAAAGTTGGAAAAAGCGGTAAAATAGTCTTTGTTTGGCGCCAAAACTTTGCGCGACGAGGTCCTGCGTCGCGCAAAGACACTTTGCGCGACGTAGGAAAAGTTACGTCGCGCAAAGTATCTTTGCGCGACGCAGGACATCGTCGCGCAAAGTTACGTCCCGCAAAGTGTTTTTGCGGGACGTTTGCTGTTTTGGGTCGGGCAAACCATGTTTGCGCGACGAAATTTGGTCCGTCGCGCAAGATTTCGTCGCGCAAACAGGTTTTTCTACTAGTGGGGGCTTATTGAGAATGAGTCTCACATTGATGAGAGGAGATACCTTGCATGAGTTTATAAGAGGTTGGGCTACTCCTCATATTGCCAATTGGTTTGTGGTGGAACCTCAACTTTCAAATTCAAATAAGGTTCACCAAGTTATTCATGATCTGATGCTGTATTTGATCTCAAAGACATGGGAAGACTTAAATATTTTCTTGGGTTACAGATCCAATATCAAGATAATGGGGATATTTTTGTTAACCAATCCAAATATGTGAAGGATTTGTTTCACAAGGCAGGTATGGATTCATGTAAACCTGCTAACACTCCTTGTAAACCCCATAGTCAGATGCCACTTTGTACAGAAGTTTAGTTGGATCTCTTCAATACTTAACTTTCACACAGCCAGATATAGCTTTTGTAGTGAATAATGTAAGTCAGTTCATGTCACCTCCTACTGATGTGCATTTTGCTTGTGTAAAGAGAATTTTGAGATATCTTCAAGGTACTGTGAATTGTGGAGTCACTTATTCCTCTGATACACCAATTCAACTTACTGCATTCTTTGATACAGATTGGGCTGCGGATTTAAACACTCGAATGTCTGTTACAGGCAAGGTTCTAAAAATCGTTAGGCGCTAGTCAGGCGAGGGGCAGGGGCATAGCACCTAGGCGGGGCCTAGGCGGATTTATGTAAATTTATTATAAATCTTTGTAAATAAGTGTCTCTTTACACCTAAAAGAAACACTACACTTGTATGGGTAATAAAAGAATGATAAAATGCAAAAATAGAAGTAGAAGAATACACAAATTATATACAACCAAAAAGTTCAATATTAAAAAAACAGTAAGCATATAATCATAATGAGGAGGATTTGGATGATAGACTAAATTCTTCTTGTTCATGAATCATGATCCTTGTATTGGATTAGACATAGACTAAATTATTTAACCTTGTTGTATCTAGTTTATTTCTTTCTTTGTATGTATCCCCTCAAAAGTGCTCCAATTCGTTTCACTATTGGATGAACTTGTAGTAAATCCATCATTTGCAAATTAGGTACACAATTTCCATAAGTATACCACCATGAAACCAAAAAAAAAGAAAAAAGCACACAATTAATAAAAAATATATAAAAAAACCGCCTAGGACCGCCTAGGTGCTGCCTAGCTTCCAGTCAATTTTTCCAAATGCCTTGCCCAAAATTAGGGCGGGGCTCCACCGTCCAACGCCTAGGTGCTGCCTAGGCGGCCGCCTAGGCTAATTTTTAGAACAGTGGTTACAGGTTATGTGATGTATTTAGGCAACAATCCAATTTCTTGGCAGTCAAAGAAACAAGTTTCAGTTTCTCAGAGTTCAACTAAGGCAAAATGTAAAGTTTTATCACATACCTTTGCTGAGGTTGCTTGGATACGGTTAATTTTAAAGGATTCAGGTGTGTTTTTTACCTACTTCTCCAATCATTTACTGTGACAATATGTCTGTTATTGCTCTCAGTGCAAACTCAGTTTATCATTCAAGGATTAAGCATGTAGATATCGATTACCATTTTGTTTGGGAAAGAGTTCGTAAAGGAGATTTTGTTTGTTAAGTATCTGCCTACTGATGAACAAACTATTGATGTCTTGACAAAGGAACTTCATAACCCTTCATTTGTTCGATATTGTTCCAATCTCAAGCTAGGATTCCCTAATTGAGATTGAGGGGGAATGTTGGATTATATGGCATGTGTCATGTTATAGCTGATAGGATTGGTTAGAGATAAGGATGCCATGTCAGCATTTGTTTTAGCTAAAGTCGGTTATATTAGCTATAGTAGCTTACAGTGTAAGCAAGACAGTTACAAATATAAGGGTAAGAATTGAGATCATTTGTACAATACGATTGAATTGAAGCAAATATAAAGAAACACTTTCCTCTTCACTAAGCTTTCTCTCACTCTCTAGATTTCTTACCTCTGCAATTATTCATTTCTCCATTTCTTTCTTACTGTTAAGAATGCACAGTCCCACTTAGATACGGTAGATCGAAAGTATGATTATCTCTCCTCGTATACTTCTCTCTTTTCCTCCCTTCTTCTTATCTTTTTTTTATCACACTTCTTCGTATACTTTTTATTTTGCCTTTTTTCTATATAAAAATATTAATATAAAATTTTGACGTGGTTTAATCGTGGCCATTCAAATAGGAGGGGAGGGAATGAGACGGGAGAAAAGGGAAGAGAATCCTACTCCAATAGATAGTGTCCTACCTGTACTTATAGTAGGAACATGACGTGTAAAAAATGTAGAATATAGAATACTCTGAAACACATAGAACTTTTAGAACTCTAAGACCATCTCCAACCTTGGGTTAAAATCTAAAATTTTTAATTAAGAAAATTTAGATTTTAACCCATAAACAGTTTTATGATCTAATGATTATGGGTTAAAATTTTAGTCCGAGATTATTAAATAATGAATATAGACTATTTTTTTTAGTAACTCTTTTTTTTTAATAAAATTTATGTGGATTATCATAATTTAGTTTTATAAAAATTTTAACTTAAAAATACTTATTAGATTTCGATAAAATATGAAAATTCACTAAATGACCCATGAAATTTGTATTGACAGAGTTTTTGTGTGACTTTTGATTTAAATAATTTTTTATTATTTTAGCTGTTGGATTTAATTTTCAGCCCTAGATCTTTTTTTACCTTTCGATTTGATCATATTTGTGACATCTCGTCCCAAGATTTATTGTATTTTATTCTCAGTAGTAGTGAAATTATCAAAATGCCCTTGAGATGCCACGTAGGCCTTCCATGTGGACCTTAATCTTTCCTTTCACTTTTCTAGTCTTATTCTATTATTTTCGAATAGTACTCATTTTTACGAACATGTGGCCGCAAACAGAACTTAATTCGGAGTTATAACGAAGAAGTTATGTTCGAAACAGTGTAAATTTACCAGAGATAAATTCAAATCCTAAAACTAACCTCGTGCAGTGTGCATCACGTGATGTAGTACTAGAATGTAAAACCTACACCCAGCCTCTTCCATTGTTGGAATATCTCTGCAGTGGACTTGTGTAACTACATACATTAATGCGCATTGATTTCTTATAATAATGAATTGAGATTTGATGTTGAGATATCTTGTAGTTGCACCTACATCCTGTAGCTCACTTGTGATGCAATGTACCTATTACATACATTATTATAATATTTTTGGGAAACCATATACTTGTTTTATTGCGAGGGATTACACTTTTCGAAAAGGTTTTACAAAACTTTATTTTTCAAGCCCACTCACCCTTGTTTCGTGACGGCGAGGATTGTTGGTAAAAGTTGTTATGTAGGAGACTTCTCCTTTCAGTATAAATGTCCTTACTCTTGTTTTATTGCAATTCATCTATACTCTGACATCACTTGTGTGATATGGGTTCAATCCTGCTCACATGAGCACTCTAAATTAGTCATTTTTAGGTTCTAATATATTCACATTTTCCACATCACTACACTTTATGGCTTCGTCACTTCTAGGTGTTGGCCAACAGATCGCGATTCAGGTGCCCAAGTGGACATTTCAGATCGGGGTGTGTCAATATTCGATCCATTCCATTAAATATAATTTATATAAAAATAAAAAATTAAATAGTTTTGAGTTGCAGTTTCTGACACGACACGAAAATAACAGGTTTCGGATCAACACGATAACTTATCGGGTGACCCATTAAGAACCTGTTAATAACGGGTTCGTAACAGGGTATACACGTGGGTAACCTATTTCGATCCGTTAAGAAAAAAAATTATTTTGATAATTTTAAAGTTTAATAACTAAAAGATTTATTATAAAATTCAATAGCCATATTAATATATACAATATATTCTATATTAAATATATAGTTTTGCATTATTATTCTATATAAGTTAAAAAAAAAAGTTTTAATCATTATTTATTTTTATTATGAGAGTTCCTTATTATCATTACTAGGATAAATTTTACTTAACATGTTGTTGTCCAAAATTAAAATAAACTAGTATAGTATTTGTATAGGCAAGAAATAAGAAGACATACATACAAGTATGAAAAATATGAAAGAACATATAAACACTCGTGATTCATCATTATTCCTCCACGAGTAGATAATGGTACATTTATATTATCGTTTAGATTTTTAAAATCCTCCAAACCCTCATGAACAATGTTTTTTATTTGAGGGTAAAATTAATAAAATTAATAATAATTATTGTAGAAGTGTAAAAAATGTAAGAAAAATATACAATCACTCAGTGACAAGCTTTACAACTTTCATGAATGGGTCAACTTCGAAATCCAACACTGTAATCCATAAACCTTAAATTTATATTTAACTGTCGATTGTTTTTTTACTCTTTATTCTTCTTACTGAATTTCATTTTTTAAATTTTCTTTTTTGAAAACATGATCATCTGGCGGATGTAAGATGATGAACGATTCAGATCTTTGATATCACGTTTCGATATTTACGGTTAACTAAAATATGAGTCGATATCATATAGTTTGTAGAAACTTTATAAACATCAAACAATATTTTCACTAACCGTAAAACTCTGAATATAATATCAACGATCCAAACCATTCATCTTCCTGCATCTTCTAATAGATCATGTTTTCAAAAAAGAAAATCTGGAAAAAAAAAATTTGATGAGAATAATGAAGCATAAATGTAAACAACAATCAACGGTTAATTTTGATCTATGATTTATATGATTATAGTGGCGAATTTTGAAGTTAAGCTCTTCATGAAAGTTGTAAAGATTGTCATTACGAGCGTTTATATATTTTTTCTATATTTTTTTACACTTATACATTAATTGAAAAACTATTAAAGACTTTAGGTAAGCGAAAATATAATTAAAAAAAATGCGTTTTTATGTGTTGGATGTGACAATAGAGTATGTATATACTTATTTAGTATTATGTTTTTTATTTGATTATTTATTAGTTTAAAATATATTTTCCTTGAAGGGTAACGGGTCGGGTCATATTACTTGTTAATATTATCGGGTCGATTTCGGGTCGGGTCATTTTACCCGTTTATTTTAACAGGTGTTACACGACACGATCCGTTAAGATATCGGATATGACACGAAAACGACACGAACACGAAAAACACGACACGAATGCCAGGTCTACAACTGCCCAATATTTAAAACCATCAGACCGAAAAAAGAGTCATAGGGCTCGTTTTGGGTGGTTGACAGTCTCGTCAAGGGCGTGCCCCATTTCCTGTCAGCTTTGGCTCGTTAGGCGTATTGCCTTGCGTCGGCCTTCCTTTTTATGGGCACGTCCACAAGCATAAGGTGGGCCGGCGTCTTAAATTTGACTGGAAGTCTAGGTTAAATTTGCCTACAATTTAAGCTTGAACCCAAAACTTATTTTACGTCCAACCATTAGAGAAGAATTTTGTTAGTTTAAAACTTAAATTTAAATTTTAACCTAAGAATTGGAGATAGTTTAAAAGCAACGACGCACCAAATATTTTTCACTTTCTCATCAATACTCTACCTAGATTAATGAATATTCTATGCTTTTAGAAGTTGAGCTAACTTAGTTCCACTAAACATTTGAGTATAAGTGCATAAATAGAAAATAGAGTTAATCTTAGTTTACTACCTTGAAGTTTCTTAGTTTTCAACATTTCATACACCAAGTTTTTTTCATCCTAGTCTGGTACCTAAAGTCTTAATTCTGAGATGTTAAAATTTCCGTCAGAACCTCCGTTAATTGATGACATGGCGGCCATGTGGACTAATCTAATAGTTTAAAACTTGTGTTTTTTTATGGTACTATACCAATCCGCCCCATATATATATATATATATATATATATATATATATATATATATATATATATATATATGTGTGTGTGTGTGCGTGTGTGTGTGTGTGTGTATCAATTTGCACGGTGTTATTACGTGTCATTAAGTGTCCACAATGCGGACACTATCTTCACTACTGCCTAATGAAGATGCCAGTGATGCTCACCTAAGATCTCCATTTTAAGGACATATGTGAGGTCTTCGTTAATAAGAGACCTTAGATTAAACTAACGGTAGATTATCGCATAAATTTAAACTATCTCTTATACCTAATCAAAATCCTAACTTGCGATATTAAAAATAAAATAAGAAAAAGAAGTTCAAGCGTGAAAGCATTTTGTAGTTTGATTTTTTTTTTTTTTTAAAGGAAAGCTTTTTGTAGTTTCATTTAAATCAAAACCCTTCGAGCGGTAGAAAAAAAAAAGAAAAAAAAGAAAAAAAAAACGTGAAATATTTCCGGCAGCAGAGTTTCTTGCATGGGTGGCAAACTTTTCATGTCACAAAATCAAAATCCTATTCTCTCTATCCCCATAGCGCTTCCTCTCTCCATCTCTTTGAGGTTTTTCTAGCCACAGAAGAAACCTTTAAATTTGACGAGCAAGAACCTATGCGTAGAACAAACCATATAAAGGCAATCAAATTTTCTAACGACATTGCAAAATTTGAATCATGCGTTGCTTACGAAAACGCGGAGAACCGTTCTAGAATGAGTGAACCATGGTGGAAGATGATTGTCTCTATAGGTTAATCTACTGTTAGATTAATCTAAATTTTTTTTGTTAAAAAGGACCTCACATGTCCTCAAAATGAAGACTTTAGGTGAGCATCACTTATGAGTATGTTTTCTTAATGTTGGATTTCTAAATGTGTTATGTGTGGCAAGCAAATGCCCACATTTTTTTTTTGTCAAATGATAGATTTGTTAGATTAGGTGTAAGATCAGAGACCGACGGGGTTTGAACCCACGCCTGGTGCAAGAGCAACACTCATCTCTACTACTATAGTAGAGAGCCACTTTCCACGTGCCCACATTGAAATACTATATAATTTAAAGCGGATTTTAAATTCTACCTTACGTGCTTTTTTTTATCGTCATTGACAAAAAAAAGAAATTAAAAGAATAAAACCGAAGTCATTTTAGTATGTATGTCTCTTCAATTACGTGAAACTCAATAACAAACAGAAATGCGAAAATAATCTGTACAAAATATTTCAGACGTGCACTTGAAGCTCCATTCCATAGCTTTTGCAGCAGATACATGATTTCAATTGTCATGCCAACTGCATGCGATGATTCCTATATATGGTTGACGCACATATGGAATCCGTACATATGTTTCCCCCGCTATTGTTGTGCTGAAGGATGTAAAAACTTTGAGGACCACATATTACCACATAAAACACATTTGTGTCTCACGTTTTTCATTTGGATCTGAATTCCCTCTCCTCCCCTCCCTCTCTTTTTATTTGAATGCTCAAAATTAAACCACATCACCATCATCTTATTTTACCTTCTTTGTAGAGAGAAAGAAGAAAAGAAAATTGAGAGAGAAGGAGAGGGAGGGAAGGAAAAAGGGCAGGGAAAAGGAATCCAACTCCTTTTCATTTTACTTATACTGTGCCAAAGAATTGTTAAATAATTGAGACAAGTAATCATTTAATACTACGATCTGGTGATATTTCTCTTCACTTATAAGTAAGAGATCTTAGGCTCGAATCTTGTGGATGGCGAATTCGATACCAAGTTAGGTTGCACATTATGTGACTTAGCCGAACTTTCTCTATTTTTAACATAAAATATATCGCTCTACAGAAAAAAAAAAAAAAAAAAAAAAAAAAAAGTGAGACGATTAGGCAGTGAATCTCCACTGGTTTACTGACATGTTGGTTTCCACTCGTACAAAATCTTAATAAGTTTCTTTTTGTTGCAGTCATATTTAGAATAGGAATGTGATTGTGTAAATCCTAGAGAATATGGGAAAGTATCTTATATTCCTATTAGGAGTAGATTACCTTTTAAATGTTGTAATCTTAAAGGGAAGGGTATTTACCTATCCTACTACTATAAATAAAGGCACAATGGGGTGAATCAAACACACCTCACAATTAAATCAATCTCTCTTCTATCTATTGTGGCCGGCCCCCTCTCTCTCTCTAAACCCTAGATCGTTCAATCAAATAGGCCTACAACACGTTATCAGCACGCTCTTGCCAGAAGCTGAGGAATTGACGCATCGTAGAAGGAGGCTATCATCCACCAAATTCAAAGGCTTATTCGTTTTCTGCTAATCAGGTACATTTAAAATAAAAGAAGATATTTGAAACGTCCGCGAAGCATGAAAACATTCCCCATGATGCATGAACCCCGATATGTTTATATTTTCCCTTCGATATATATATATATATATATATATTGTATATGTTCATATATTTGTCAATATATATATTTGTTTCATGCATCACACAATTAAATTGTTATGTGGAATTTGTGAGTCAATGTATAAAATTAAATTAGAAGCAAATATGGGTTTCCTCAACCCTAGGTTCGAAAAAAATTGGGTATTTTTGGTATTACCGTGGGATGGCATCACCTTGATGCCTTTGGACTACCTGCACAGCCCCTGTTTGGGTTTGCTGCTCCACAACCACGGGCCTGCAGCCCTTGTTTCTCGATCCACAGCCCGCAAGCCTAGCTTGCTAGGCACCCCCATGTCACGACTTGCCACAAACCGAAGCCAGCCTATGTGGCTGGGCTTCCTGCGCTAAACGTAAAGGCCAGCAAACTTGCTGGGCCTTGTCCTGTGCACCCTTCCTCGACCAAAACTGAAACCTAGCTACCGCTAGGGTTTTTCTGCCACCCCGTAGGCCCTTGGGCCCGCTCCCTTCCCACCCGTGGCATGCAGCCACCATGGGCTGCTTTCTTGCAGCCACAACACGAGGCACTTTTGGACCATGCCTTTTACTCAAGGCACCCAACCCGTGCCCCCTTACCCACTGCACTAAGGCCAAATTATTTTGGGGCATTTTTTTTCAAACCAATGCTATTATTTTGGCATTCTAAATAATTTTAACCCGTATGTTAATATTATTTTGCTTCTACAATCGACCCCGTATGACCTTATTTATTGAATTAATTAAAAGTGACCTGCAGTCCATTAATCTGATAATGAATCCAAAATTATTGACCTGAAGATCACTTTTGGACATTAACGATTCAATAATTATTTTTACACTTTGAACCGTCACATACTTTCGTAGTAACGAAGCTCTCACACTTGAGTTCTTGAAGAACCTCAAATCCACTATATTCAAATTAGTATATTGCATTCTGTGTTTCTTGCAGGAACCTCTCATTATGAACTAATTGTTCATAAAAACCTAAACTGAACCTGTAGTTTCAAATTTAGTGCCTTTGAAACCTGAAGTTTTCATTCAAAACATACCACATGAAACCTGTAGTTTTCATGCATAAATTAAACCAATACATGTCTATAGAACCTGTATGTTCTACAATATATGTCTATGACTTACCATATGACTACTCACGTTTTTTCCTCCGTTTTAGGGATATGTCGAACTTGAACAAGCTCGATTTGCCGCTCTAGAAGTCTCTGGAAGAAACTATCTGAAGTGGGTTCAAGACGTGAAGCTTCATCTAACTGCACAGGGTATTAGAGCCACCATCGAGACTCCTATCGCCGACAAACCTGTTGACGAAGCTCAGAAGGCTACTGCAATGATCTTCATTTGAAGACACATCCATGATGCACTACAAACTGAGTACCTCGCTGAGAAGGACCCATGCACCCTCTGGCTTGCTCTGGCTGACCGTTTCGATCACCAGAAAGACATATACTTGCCTGAAGCAAGGCACGACTGGCAGCATCTTCGATTTTAGGACTTTAAGTCTGTGAATTGTGGATGCAAATTTTCTCCTCTTCGGTCTTGGACGATTTTGCACCTACAAAATAATCAACACCTTAGGTTAAGGCCAAAAGCCTCACGCGCCCACGATGAATTTGGGGGGGGGGGGGGGGGGCTTTGGCCGAAGAACCTCTGATGCCAAAGTTAGAATTAGAGAGAAAAAGTGTTTAGAGTGTTTTTGCCAAAGGATTGGAATTAGGTTTTGTGAGAAATAGGGGTTGTATTTATAGGAGATGGGGTGGCCGGCCTAACTAGGGTTTTTGTGTGAGATCTAGGTTTAATTAGCCCATTTATTGGCTAATTAATCAAAAGGGGAATGTATTTATATTTATGAAAAAGGGTAATAAGGAGTAATTGAATAATTGGCTTAAAAAGGAGGAAAAGGGGAAGAAAAATAGGGGAAACAAAGAGGGAGTGGCCGGCCACTCCTAGGAGAGATAGGGCCGGCCCTTTGGGGTGATTTCTTGGTCTTCAAGGCTCATTTAATTGACAAATTAATGAGGAATAATCTCATTAATTTGCCAATTATCTCCATTTATGTGGGATAATTGGTAGAATTATGAGATAATAGCCTTAAATGTGGATGGATGAAATAATTCGGATTTGTTTACCTTTTATGGGCGCTTTTGACTTGATCGACGATAATTACCGGCTGCTCGCGCGTAGGATTTCTGATACCCCTCAAGGGCATTCTTGTCTTCTTAATCCGAAAGTCCACGTGTCGCCTTGTGATTATTTTTGGCTCCACAAATGCCCCCACACCTGTTGGCCTGCTCGTAGGAAAGGGCAGCAGGTGTAGAGGTCTTCTTGCTTCAGGAACTATAGGATTGCTTCCTATCTCGATGTTGATCCTCTCTTTAATTGGAAATTAGGTCCTTCTAGAAAAGGGAAATAAACTTCTCTCAAAGCCTATTTAAGTCCACCTTAAGTGGGTTATTAAATCAACTTTGGAGAGCAATTTATTCTACCCTACAAGAGAGAGAAAGCTAGAGGATATTTGTTCCCCCTCCTCTAGCAATCTTCTACATCTTGCCCGTGAAAAGGACCGTCTTTCGTTGATTTCTTCGTCTTCTCCGTGCCGCACTGATGTAAGAAAAATTTAATTTTTCTTGCCTTCTTCTTGGATAGTGCTATTACGGGGCAGCCGTCGGGGTGGTGCGGCACGTCGGCTGGCAGGGGCCAGGAGTTGGCTCGGCAAGGGGCCGAGGAGATGTCGTGGTAGGGACCACTGCTTGGGCAGCTCGGCTTGCCTAGAGTCAAGGGCAGCTTGAGCGGCTTGGGCCGCGGATTGTGGTGCTGGGGTACAGTGCTAGGCGAGCCGCATGGCTTATGTCCTTTGGGCTTTTGGACCTGACTTGGGCCAGGCTGGCAGTTGAGAGAAATGAGAAGTTTGCGGGCTTCATGGGCAGCTGGAATGCTGGGCGTGCATACCTCCTACCTGCAAGAATGCTGGGTTGAGCTCCTCTGCCGAGTACCATGAATAGCATTAGCTGCTTAGTCCTCCTTGTCGGGAGAAAAGTATCCGCTGCTTGCGAGGATCCGCTTACTACCGAGAGGTCTGTGATTGACATGACTTCCTCCGACGGGAAGAGAAATGAGGCTGCTAGATGTGCCCCCAATGCCGAAGTCTGCTGGGATAGAAGAGACTGCTTGCGTGGGCAGCTGCGAGAGTTCCGCTAAGCCTGCTTCTAAGGAGGCTGATGAGATCCGTGTGCTTTTAAGACAAGACCTTCTCTATTTCTCCAGAAGATTTGCTCGCCTTTACTTTTGAGTCTTCCATCGGTGAAATAGTTGGAGATGGGAGTGTCCACGACGGGGCAGCCGGGAGTGAAGCGCCGGATGGTACCACTGCTGCAGCTGCCGTGGTTGCCGAAGGTGTGACAATGGAGCAGTCGTCGGATGGCCAAGCTGCTGAAGAGTAGTCTTCTAGGTAGCCTTTATGATTTATTTTTCCTTGTTGCTTTTGCTTTGCTTGAACTCCTCCAATCTTTGTCGGTTGTTTATCAATTTTGCTAGAAAATTTAATAAACTTGTCTCCTTCGTTTTTCTCCATCTTCGCTTCTTTTGTTCGTGCCTTAACCTTTAGACTTTATAGGCCAGTAGCAGGCACGCCACTTTTTTATAAGCAGACAGGCCGTGTAGCCTACATAGTCGTAGGTGTTGGTGTAGAACTTTTCCTTGCAAAGTTGCTAGCCGTAGGGTTGGCAACCGGACGCCTTACTTACAGAAGCAGACAAATCCGCGTAACCACTAGGCTATTAACCTTTGCCTTCTCCAATTTCGTAGGTTGCGCAGCGAGTGCCACAACACTTTAGGACTTGGTGCAAGTTACCTCAAGGTCGTTAGCCGCAGGATCGTAGCCGGATGCCTTACTCACTGTAGCAGCCACATCCGCGCGATCCCTAGGCTGTTAACCTTGGTTTTTCCCAATTTCGTAGGCTGCGCAGCAAAGTGCCACAACACTTTAGGACTTGGTATAAGTCGTTGCAAAGTCGTTGGCCGCAGGATCGGCAGCCGGATGCCTTACTCACTGTAGTAGCCGCATCCGCGCGATCCCTAGGCCGTTAACCTTGGTTTTTTCCAATTCCGTAGGTTGCGCAGCAAGTGTCACAACACTTTAGGATTTTGGACAAGTGAAGCTTATCGACTACGTAGCATGTCGGTAGTCGATAAAACTTCACATATGCCTGCTAGCTTGTTTAACCTTTCACAAGAATGTGCGGTTGTATAAGTCTAGTATGGCTTCACTGCTTGAAGGGCAAGCCGTAGGCAGTCTTCCGGGATCCGTAGGCTACCTTAGTATGCTCGGTAACAGCTTTAGGGCTTCCAGGGATAATGTGCCCCCCCCCGTCTCTAGGGCCCGGTTCCCGCGGATTAGGCCAAGAAACCCAAAATCCTTCAATTAGCTAAGCCTTGAAAAAGACCATTGTGGCTACTTCTAGGAATTCCGTCGCAAGCCATCGTGCAGCTAGTTACACTAGGGCCATCAGGCTCATCCACGTCTGGATGTTCGGAGTGAAGAGTTTATCCTCCCGCGTTGGAGAGTAGATTGGTCCCTCGGGGGCCGTTGTTCCTGCAGTGAGTCTTTAAGAAGGGCGCGAGCATCTCTTGAAGCGCAGGAGTTGTCAGTTGTCGCAATGGAATCAAGTTGTAAAAGCGTTCCTTATTGAAAAACAAGTGAACAAATAACTTAATTGTACAGATTGCGGAACAACTGGTAGTCCTCGTCTTGCAAGGGTTGTGCCCGTCTGAGCTGCTTGAGCCTTTGGGCGTCGGTGGAGATCACACGTGGTATTTCCTCAAATTGTAGGCGTTCCACTGTTTTTCGATCTCCTTATCATTCATGGTGGCGAGGGTGTAGCTTTCCTTGCCGCCTACTCTGCTGATCTTGTAAGGTCCTTCGCAAATAGGGTCCATCTTCTTCGATCCCTCCCTTCGAGCGGTGATGAAGGCCTTCCTCAGAACTAGGTCTCCGGGTTGAAATTGCCGTATTTTGGACCTCTTGTTGTAGCTAGAGAGGATCTGCTGCTGGTAGGATGCGATGCGAGCTATGGTCTGCTCGCGCATTTCTTCCGCCAGGTCTAGGTTTGTGGCCATCTCTTCTCTGTTCTGCTCGACATCTGGCAGCAGGGTGGTGATGCTTGGCATGATGATGTTGGGAGGAATGATTGCTTCCGAACCGAAAGCCAAAGAGAAAGGGGTTTCTCCGGTTGCTCGTCTTTTGGTGGTACGGTACGCCCACAGACATCCGGGGAGCGCGTCTGGCCACTTTCCTTTCTTGTCAGCAAGGGATTTTTTGAGGAAGTCGAGGATCGTCTTGTTGGAAGCTTCGGCCTGCCCATTGCCTTGCGGATACCTTGGTGTATGTTGCTTTATACCGTATTTCTGGAAGAATCCCACCAAGTATTTGCCTACGAACTGCGGGCCGTTGTCGGTGACGATAGATTGAGGGATACCAAAGCGGCAAATGATGTACCTCCATATGAAGCGTTCTACGTCTGTTTGAGTTGTCGTCGTCATGGGTTCCGCTTCTATCCACTTGGTGAAATAATCGGTTGCCACGATCATCATTCCTCTGCCCCCAGCAGCGGGCGGCATGGGCCCAACCAGGTCGATCGCCCATTGCATGAACGGCCAGGGACTTGCTTGTGGATGTAGCTCGCTGGCGGGCAGGGCCGGTACAGGCTTGTAACGTTGGCAGCGGTCGCACTTTTGCACTAATCCCCGGGCATCTTGATGCATGGTTGGCCAGTAGTAGCCTGCGTTGAGAGCTTTTTGCGCCAAAGATCGTCCTCCAGAATGGTTCCCACAAACGCCTTCATGGATTGAACTTAAGACCTTCAAATCATCGGGAGGTGCCAAACATCGAAGGTGCGGTCCGGTGTAGGATCTTCGAACTAAGATGTCCCTCCACATGTAGTAGCGTGCTGCTCGGGTTTGAAGTTTCCTTGACTCCAATCTCTCCGCAAGGAGCGTGCCGTTGACCAAGTAATCTATGATAGGACTTTGCCAATTTGGAGTTGCACTAACTTGTGTCACCTCGACCACTGGCTCGGACTCTATGCTCGGCTTATCTAGGTATTCCACCGGGATTGACCGCTTAAGCTGGTGATCAACGGCGGAGCCCAGGCCGGCTAGCGCATCTGCATGGGCATTCTCCGATCGTGGAACCTAAGTGAGTGTGTAAGTCTGAAATGCCTTCAGCTGCTTGCGTACATTCTCAAGATATTGCGCCATCCTTGGATGCTTCACCATATATTCCCCAGCGGTTTGGCTAGTAATCAGCTGAGAATCAGAATAGATCGCCAGCTTCTTCACTGCTAAGTCTTTAGCCATATGGAGGCCTGCCAGTAGGGCCTCCTACTCTGCTTCATTGTTGGGTGCCTTGAAGCCTAGAGTGATCGTCTGCTCGAGCACTGAACCGTCTGGGGTGGCAAGGACCATGTCTGCTCCCGAACCTTTGTAGTTGGATGTGTCGTCAACATGCAAATGCTGGAAATCTCCATTGAGGGAGCAGGTGCGGCTAAGGTGTGCTCGGCTGCTTCCGGGGCGTCGTTGGACCGCTCTGTTGCGCTGCCTAGGCTAGGCGTGAAGGCGCGGTAGGGAGCTGTAGAGCTTGTGCCATGTTACACGTAGCAGGAAGTGCTCAAATGCTGGTATTGGGCCACTCTAGAGTTGAATTATGGAACAAAGGTCGGCTGGGGCCGTGTGACACATAGCAGGAGGTAGTGCCCAACTGTCGGTACATGATGCTCCTATGTAGAATCTTTTGGGGCGACGAGGACAAAGCTTGCTTCCAAGTGCGTCCTTCTAGTGTTCGTCTCTAGTGTTCGTCTGCCCTTGGCACACCTTTTGGGCTAAGTTGTTACGTTCGTCAGCAAACTTTGCATCGCCAGTGTCTGCGCCTTTATTGTCGCGCGTCTAGATTGGGCGGAATAGCTCGTCATGAAGGTATAATTTGAGCTTCCAGGTTGCAACAACTATCGCCAAAGTTCATTTTTTGAATTTCTGGTAGCATCGAGGAGAGCTTTTGAACTGTGGAATACAGGTAGTCGGGCCCCCAGCTCTTCTCGTATGATGGTAGAGCTTATTGCTGCCTCAGATACCGTCAAATATGCGAATAGGTCATCCGTTGCTTCCGGTTTGGATAGTAATGGAGGCGATGTGGGATACTTCTTTGGAAGGCTTCTTCGCATTCTTCATCCCACTCATCACGTTGCGCTCTCTTGATGGCTTTGAAGAAAGGCTTGCATCTATCAGTAGACTGTGAGAGGAAACGGTTGAGGGCGGCTGCTCGTCCAGTCAAGCTTTGGATCTCTTTCAAGGTTGTGGGAGACTTCATTTCCAGAATTGCTCGGATCTGCTTGAGCGCTATCTTCTCGATCATGGTATCAGAGCAAAGTTATCTCTCGTGTGAAGCCGATGATGGGCCCTCGTAGTGCGTCGGCTGCCTGGACTTGAGAGATCAATGGGGCCTGCTGGATCTTCCTCTTCTTAGAGTTGCTGGTGGCCCCCAAGTGCTCGGATTCTGCAAAGATACCATTAATCCGGATTGTCTTTGGCTGGTGGCTTGTCCAAATATTCGTCGACTTTGCCTTCCTTCATGAGCTTTTCCAGATAATTCCTCCAAGTGCAGCAGCTGTCAGTGGTGTGACATGGTCCTCGATGGAATGCACAATATTTGGCGTGGTCCAACTTGGAAGTATCTCCTCCTGATTGCTTTGGTGGCTTGAACCACGGCTCATTCTTCACGTCGCGGAGAATTTGAATTCCTGGTCGTGGAGCCTTCTTTGGTCATAGGCCTGTCCCTCCGCTTGGCCTCCCGTCTGCTCTTGCTGGGTCGCTTTCCATCTTCCTTTCTTTGAGCCTCCACCAATTCTTTTTGAGGCTGCTCGGGCGCCTTTTCTGCTCGTCGGGCCTCGTCCCAGAGTGTATGCTTCTCTGCTAGAGTGAAGGAATCTGCTACAGTCAAGTCTTCTTTCATGATCATCTCTCTCAGTAGGGGTGATCTACAAGGAGGCCCTTTTGAAAGGCTGCACTGGCTATTGAGTCGTCGCATCCCACGATCTTCGCCTTTCTCTGCTTTAAACCTTTTCACGTAGTCGCGGAGTGATTCATTCGGGTTCTTCTTCACGTTGAACAAGTGATCGGATTTTTTCTTGATCCAGCGGTAAGATGAGTATTCTTTGGTGAAACCAAGGAAAGATCGTCACAGCTCCGGATGGATCGTCGCACTTCGGTAATGCTTCAAGTGCCACTCTGGATCTCCATCTCCTTTGAATGATGTGAAGTGAGGCATGCTAAACTTACGCGGAGGTTCCGTCTGCTCGATCTCAACTGTGAAGGGTGGTCGGCTTATGTTGCTCAATCGCTTGGTCAAGATTCTCTCTACTTCTTCCTTAGTTGAGGTAGTGGAGCTCTTGGCTGCCCCCAGTTTTGACCTGCTGGTCTAGGCTGCTCTTCTACGTGCTCGGTTCGTCTATGTCGCGGTAGCGGTGCATGTGGTGGATTCCTAGCAGGCGAGGGATTTCGCAAGCTGCTGGTTGAACTCGAGCCGGATTGAGTGACTGTTTCTCTCCGTCCGTCATGCTGCCTACTCCGATGTGATGTGGAGGATGCTCCTTGCAGACTTGGCCGCGAATGAACACTTCACTTGGAAGATTGCTCATGTTAATTATCGGAGTGTGGCCCCAACCGTGAGTGCATGCTCGTCCATGGGCCTAGTCGAGAATGCACGTTCCTCCGCGCGCTAAGACGGGAGTATACGCTATCTCGGGGGCCCAATCGGGAGTGTGCTCTGCCCAAACGCTCGGTTAGGGGCTGGTCGAGTGGCTGCTTGTCTGGACGATGCAGGAGAGGTTCTTCGTCTGCCCTTGTCCTTCTTCGGGATACCTCGTTTGGGACACGTTGCATCTTAGTGTGCTGCAAGAGCTGGTTTACCAAGGTTGTCCGTTGTGCTAGGGCGCTCGTCAACTCTATGACTTGTCGAGACAAGTGTTGTTCGCCATTTGGATTGGAAGAGCTTGTAAGGAATGTGCCTCATTGAGCGACGAAAGAATGGTAGACTCCGGGCGTGGGATTTGAGTTGGGAAGTGTCAAATGCGCGGATAAATATGGTGAGAATGCCCCCGGCTAGATGGTAGGTCCGGATGGCTGAGATAGTCTTGGGCTGACTTGGGCTGCTTGAAAGACTACGGGGGTAGGACGGGCTACGAGAGTGAGAGTGGGCTACTCGGCAGGAGCAGGCTGGACCACGGGAGTGGACTGCTCGGCGGGAGCAGGCTGGACCACGAGAGTGGACTGCTTAGCGTGTGGCACACTCGGGTGCGAGGCTTGGGCTCGGCTAGGCAACGTATTGGGCTCGCGTCGGGCTTGGAATAACATGGCTTGGGCCGGGACCTTGGATGGCACGGCTCGGGCAGTGGTGATGGCGCCACGGACCTCGCCGAGGTAGGCTACCGTGGTAGCCACCGCGGTGGTTCCCGTGGTGGAAACTCGTGGTGGTGGTGCCATCTCCACTTAGGATTCTTCTTCGGAAAGGCTTGCTATCATGAAGAATGGCAAGACATCCTCGTCTGCTAAAGTGGCGCCAAAACTTTTCCCTTCCGCTGCCGAGGCCAAGTTGTCTTCCGAGAAGAGATGGACTGCTTGCGCTAGTGGTTCTGATAAATCCGCCAAGTCTTACTCCAAGAAAGCTGCTGAGATTTTTGCGCTTTTGAGGCCAGACCTTCTTGAGGATATGGACGCGTGCGCTGAGTTTGTTGACGGCGTTAAATGGACTGGTGGTCCAGGCTCTTTCGTGAAGCATACGCCTGGGTACATGAGGGCTGTTCTGCTGACCATGACGCAAAAACGGCGGTTTTGGCTGCCGATTCCATGGTCCTTGATCAAAAGGATACCAAGGCTGCCCAGGGGGTGGCGAGGTCTATGGCTGCTGAAGCTTACTCCTTGGCCGAGAAAGTTAAAAGATTTGGAGTCTGAACTTGCTGCTTTGAAGGGGTCTAACGTCTCTGCTCCCACTTCTCTGCAACTTGAGACCGCTCGCCAAGAGATCACGAACTTGAAGGCCAGGCTTGACGCGAATTTGTCTTCGCCGGGACAGTGGAGTCCTGGTCTTCCTAGCTGGCGAAGGATCTCTTCGTGGGCTGCCCGTTGAACTTGAAGCGGACCGAGTGGCTGCTTCCCTTCGTGCGTTCGCGCTGCATTCTCCGAAGAGACATGGAAAATGCTCATTGAGGGCCTAAGCGCGAATGAATGCTCTGCCTGGAAGGCTGCTCATGTGGTTCTTCAAAACATGGCCCCAACCTTGGTTGTATGCTCGCTCGTTGGCCTAACCGAGAATGCACGCTCCTCCTCGCGCTAAGACGGGAGTCCACGCTATCTCGGGGGCCCAGTCGAGATTGTACACCGCCCGACTGCTCGGCTTGATTGATTGACTGCTTGGGACACCACTGAGGCAGGCCGGGTTGCAGGGGCAGGCTTGGCTGCAGGGGCAGGCTGGGCTGGAGGAGCAGGCTGGGCTGCAGGGCAGGCTTGGCCGCAGGGGCAGGCTTGGCTGCAGGGGCAGGCTGGGCTGCAGGAGCAGGCTGGGCTACAGGGGCAGGCTTGGCCGCAGGGGCAGGCTGCTCAGTACAAGATGCACGCGAGTGTGAGGCTTGGGCCATGGCTTTGGTGGCATGGACTTTGGCTGTAGTAGCGGTACCATGGACCTCGTCGCGGGTGGTCACCGCGATGGTTCCCATGGTAGAGCTTCGTGGTAGTGGTGCCGTCTCTGCCATTGCAACTTTGGTTTCCACGTGAGCTGCATGCGCTGGTGCATGGGCCTCCCTCATTGCCGGAGCTGTTGCAACTGCTGCTCCTTTGATTTGCGAGACTGCCCCATGGTTGCAAGAATGGCAGCTTGCTTTGTGATCCGTCAAAAGGGTGAAAACCCGAATTTGTAGGGAGCATATTTTGTTGTTGTTTCATAATTTTTTCATCATTGTATTTCTTCCCCAGGGCTATTCAAAGAATTTATATAAAAATTCTAGGAGTAGGAACATGTGGGAAAATTTACAGATGAATGAAGAAAATTAGAAATGTTGAACGCGAGAGTCTTCTTCGAGCGTAGATTTCTTCTCTCAATGAAAGCACCAATTTGTGGATGCAAATTTTCTCCTCTTCGGTCTTGGACGATTTTGCACCTACAAAATAATCAACACCTTAGGTTAAGACCAAAAGCCTCACGCGCCCACGATGAATTGGGGGGGGGGGGGGGGCTTTGGCCGAAGAACCTCCGATGCCAAAGTTAGAATTAGAGAGAAAAAGTGTTTAGAGTGTTTTTGCCAAAGGATTGGAATTAGGTTTTGTGAGAAATAGGGGTTGTATTTATAGGAGATGGGGTGGCCGGCCTAACTAGGGTTTTTGTGTGAGATCTAGGTTTAATTAGCCCATTTATTGGCTAATTAATCAAAAGGGGAATGTATTTATATTTATGAAAAAGGGTAATAAGGAGTAATTGAATAATTGGCTTAAAAAGGAGGAAAAGGGGAAGAAAAATAGGGGAAACAAAGAGGGAGTGGCCGGCCACTCCTAGGAGAGAGAGGGCCGGCCCTTTGGGGTGATTTCTTGGTCTTCAAGGCTCATTTAATTGACAAATTAATGAGAAATAATCTCATTAATTTGCCAATTATCTCCATTTATGTGGGATAATTGGTAGATTTATGAGATAATAGCCTTAAATGCAGATGGATGAAATAATTCAGATTTGTTTACCTTTTATGGGCACTTTTGACTTGATCGACGATAATTACCGGCTGCTCGCGCGTAGGATTTCTGATACCCCTCAAGGGCATTCTTGTATTCTTAATCCGAAAGTCCACGTGTCGCCTTGTGATTATTTTTGGCTCCACATAAATGAATACAACTCTGAAGTTTGTAGAAGCGCATGCGCTTCAGGTGCATGCGCTTAATTCTCGCAGCCATAAACGACGACAGAATCGTTGTGGTCGTGGCAATGGGGGACAAGCCCAACCACGGGCCCAAGGTCAACAGAGTGCCGCACCTAAGGGAAGAATTGAGACCCAATAGTGTCCATCACTCGCCCCTAAGGTCCCAAACTTCAAGAACAAGGGCAAAGCTCCCATTCAGGCTGCTTCTACTCAATTGAACAGTGGATCAAAGGATTATTGGTCACGCATATGCCGAGCTTTCCCTAAGGCTATTGCAAGGTATCATTCCCGTCGTGAATCTAACTTTGCACATATGGATCATCCGTAAGATGCAACTACATCAATGGAGATATCGGATTTTCAGAAGGCATCAGCGTCTATGGATGAATAAATTGGACATATTTTTAGGGTGTTTACCGATAGTGGCCGTACCCACTAGGAGTGGCCGGCCCTACCCCCCCCCCCCCTATTTTCTAGGTTTATGGTTTAATTTGAACAATTTTTCTAAGTATTTGGAATAATTTGTTTGGTTTTGGTTTGTTTTGAATTATGGATTGTTATTTGAATGGATATTATTTTCTTGAATTGCTTAATTGAATGAATGGACTTATATTTATACATGTGACCAATTCAGTCAATTTATTTCTAGGTATGTCTAGTTTGGAAGTTAGTTGTCTGGTAGATAGTGCAACTACACACACCATTTTGCGTGAACGACACTATTTTACTAACTTGATACCCAAGAAAGCTCCTTTGACAACTCTATCAGGCCCATCCAACCTAATTGAAGGATACGGCAAGGCACGTATTATGTTGTCTAATGGTACAATATTGACCCTTAAGGAGGCACTCTATTCTCCACGTTCCGGAAGAACGTTGCTGAGTTTTAGAGATATTTGAGATCATAAATATCATCTTGAAACCACTGAAGACCATGGCTCTGAATTTCTTTGTATCACTTCATACGAATATGGCTAGAGGCATATTCATGAGAAGTTGGAACGTCTGCCGAGTAGGTTGTACATCACAACCTTTCGCGGCATAGAAGCCCACACTATGGCCGGCCCTATGCCTGAGTTCCAAGACACTTTGTTGTTTTGGCATGATCGTTTAGGACATCCTGGACGTGACATGATGCGTCGTATCCTTAAATCTTCTCACGGGCACAAGTTACATCCCTATGTTGGACTCCTGCCATGCAAAGCGTGTTCTATAGGGAAGTTGAATACCCAACCCTCCCATACAAAGATTATTCATGACCCCCATAAATTTCTTCACAGGATTTAAGGGGACATTTGTGGACCTATCCAACCAACCTGCGGACCATTTAAATACTTTATGGTGTTGGTTGATGCATCGACAAGATGCTCACATGTTTGCTTGTTGTCCACACGCAACGCCGCGTTTGCTAAACTCCTAGCTCAAATCATTAAGCTAAGGGCTCACCACCCTGATTATCCGATTAAGTCAATTCGACTGGATAACGCTGGAGAGTTTACGTCACAGACTTTTGACGATTATTGCATGTCAGTAGGGATTGATGAAGAACATCATGTGCCCTATGTTCACACCCAAAATGGCCTGGCAAAAGCTTTCATAAAGCACCTTCAAATGATAGCTCGTACTTTGGTTATGAGAACCAAACTACCAGTATCTTCCTAAGGCTATGAAATATTGCACGCAGCTATGTTGGTCCACCTAAGGCCCACCGCTACCCAACCACATTCACCGTTACAGTTGGTCACTAGATACGAGCCTGACATCTCGCATTTACAAGTGTTTGGGTGCGTAATTTATGTGCCAATAGCGCCACCACTACTTACCAAAATGGGTCCTCGGAGAAAAATGGGAATCTATGTCGGTTATGATTCACCATCAATTGTTCACTACTTAGAACCCTTGACAGGAGATCTCTTTACCGCACGTTTTACGGATTGTCACTTTGATGAGACAGTCTTCCCGTCATTATGGGGAGATAAGCATGCTAACGTACCCGTAGAACGTCGTGAATTGTCGTGGTATGCTCCCACTATATCTCATTTAGATCCCCGCACTGCCCCGTCTGAAACTGAGGTGCGTCGAATTATAGATCTTCAGAGCATTGCTCAAAGCATGCCGGATGCTTTTAATGATCTAGCAAAGGTGACAAGATCACATATACTCGCTGCAAACACACATGCAAGGATAAATGTACCCTGCGTACGTCAACAACCCGCCTGGGAAGGCCGGACCGTCCTTGAAGGTGGGGAGGCCGCACCCTCCACGCGGCAAGGTACATTGGCGGCTAGCCAATCATCTGCTCCGACCCTGAAGCGTGGCAGACCCCTTGGTTCAAAGGATTCACAACCCTGGAAGAGGAAAACTGCACCAACTAGTGACTCTAGTTTGAACCTGACCATCGCTTACTCATCCGTTCCAACGCATGAGGTTACTCTAGATTACGGTGACTTTTCAGAAGAATCATGCCGGCCTTCCGAGAATCGCGAGATTTCGGTCCACTACACAGTATTGGATGAGGTTTGGAATAGGAATGAGATGATCGTCGACGATGCATTCGCGTACTCAGTAGTTACTGACATCATGCTTAGCGATGACATTGAACCACATATGAATGTCGACGTAAAACCGATTGGTCAAACTGGAAACAAGCAATCCAGGTCGAACTCGATTCGCTCGCGAAACGTAAAGTATTTGGACCTATCGTTCCTACACCACCACGCGTGAAGCCCCTTGGCTACAAGTGGGTTTTCGTGACGAAGCATAATGAGAAGAATGAAATAATGCGATACAAAGCACGCCTCGTAGCGCAAGGCTTCTCTCAGCACCTTGGAATTGATTACGAGGAGACGTATTCCCCCGTAATGGACGTTATAATGTTCCGATACCTAATTAGTTTGGTAGTTTCCACCAAATCAGTTTGGTAGATTCCAAAAAATTGAATATGTAGCTTATGGACGTGGTAACCACGTATCTCTATGGGGATCTAGATACGGAAATATACATGAAAGTTCCAGAAGGACTTCCATTGACTAGTTCAAATAGTTCTAGACCACGAAATACTCTCTCAATTAGGTTGAGGAGGTCACTCTACTGATTGAAACAATCCGGGCGGATGTGGTATAACTGTCTGAGTGAATATTTGACAAGTCAGGGTTATGTGAACAACGAATTATGCCCATGCGTGTTCATAAAGAAGTCACATTCTAGATTTGCAATCGTTGTAGTTTATGTCGATGACATGAACCTCAACGGGACTCCTGCAAAGCTTGAGGAAATTGCTGGACACTTGAAATCGGAATTTGAGATGAAGGATCTTGGGAAAACTCTATACTGCCTCGGCTGGAGATTGAGCATTGTTCGGATGGTATCCTAGTACATCAATCGAACTACACCTAAAAGGTGTTGCGACATTTTAATGAGGATAAAGAGAAGCCTTCGAGCACACCCATAGTCGTTCGGACACTAGATGCTAAACGAGATCCTTTCCGTCCAAATGAGGATGAGGAAGAGATTTTGGAACCCGAAGTTCCTTACCTAAGTGCAATTGGGGCTTTATTGTACTTGGCTCAGTGCACTAGACCTGACATCTCATTCGTTGTGAATTTATTGGCTAGATACAACAATGCGCCCACATGCAGGTACTGGAATGGTGTTAAAGACATTTCCCACTACCTCAAGGGTACTATGGATTTGGGCTTGTGCTTTACCCCCGAATCTTCGAGTGTTGCCGCCCTTATGGTCCTTGGGTTGATTCTCGCCTTGTTGGTTACGCTGATGCTGGATATCTGTCTGACCCACATAGAGCACGTTCTCAAACGGGTTATGTCTTTACCGTTAGAGACACCTCTCTATCTTGGAGGTCTACCAAGCAAACGCTAGTTGCGACTTTGTCTAACCATGCTAAGATTCTCGCCCTGCATGAAGCATCGAGTGAGTGCTTTTGGTGGAGAGAAGTTACGGAACATATTCGAAGCACTAGTGGTCTTACATCAGTCGTTGATCTTCCTACGACGATCTTTGAAGACAATGTAGCATGTATCGAGCAGTTGAAGAAGGGATACATCAAGGGAGACAACACCAAGCACATAGCGTAGAAGTTCTTTTACTCACACCAACAACAGCAGCATCAGAACATTGAAGTCAAGCAAATTTATTCCCAGGATAACCTGGCCGATCTCTTCACCAAGTCGTTGCCCAAGTCTACTTTTCAGAAGCTCGTCCAAGGAATCGGTATGCATAAATTATCTGAGTTTAATCGTTTGTAGTTCTCTTATTTAGAAGTTATGTCTAACTCAGGGGGAGTATCTAGAAGCATACTCACATGATCTTCATGTACTCTTTTTTTTACGATTAGGAGCATTTTTCCCACTGGGTTTTTGCTAGCTAACGAGGTTTTAATGAGGCAACCGTCCTGGGATGATCATACTCCGTTGAGTCCACTACACTCGTCCAGCAGTTTGACGTTTGTTTTAGACATTATGCATATTTTCTTACTTTTCACCTTAGTCTATGGGTTTTCCCCACGCCTTGGGTTTTAATATAGCGAGGTTTTTGTGAGTTTTTACAAATGCATACTTCAAATTAAATTTGAGACTCGCGATCACCCATTGTGCCGATGACTTCATCAACTATTCTACCTTATCTGCTGAAGATCTGCTGCGATGGTTTGTTGAGTATTTACAAACTCAAGGGGGAGTGTTGCAATCATATTTAGAATAGGAATGTGATTGTGTAAATCCTAGAGAATATGGGAAAGTATCTTATATTCCTCTTATATTCCTATTAGGAGTAGATTACCTATTAAATGTTGTAATCCTGAAGGCAAAGGTATTTACCTATCCTACTACTATAAATAAAGGCACAATGGGGAATCAAACACACCTCACAATTAAATCAATCTCTCTTCTCTCTATTGTGGCCGGCCCCCCTCTCTCTAAACCCTAGATCGTTCAATCAAATAGACCTACAATGTTTTTTATTTTATTTTATTATTTAGAGTTCCGTTTTCTCGGGCAAGCAGTTCAGAACGCCAAACCAAAGGAAAGTTGTACATCCAAATTAAAAAGGTAGTCGGATTCCCCACTTCTGTTCAAAAATATTTCTTATACCGTCTTCTTTTGTCACGTGATTCCAAGACTCTCTGATGCTATTTATTTATGTATTTATTTATTTCAATAAAATTTCGACGGTATGAAAGAAATTTATTGATATGAAAAGAAAAGGTTACACCGAGTAAAGGGAGACAAAAACTTTATCCCTCATAAAACAAGAAAAAACAAAATACAAGAAAAGAGGGAGGACATATACCTTATTCCTCTTGAAAAAGAAAATATAAGAAAAAGAGAAGATGGACATAGGACCATCTGTAAAATAAACCTAAAAGGTAAGAACTTGGAAGACAAGTTGCAAAACAAAAGAAAAAAAAATCCAAAAAAATTAGGTAAAAAGAAAACCACTCATCAAGAAGGGGAGACAAACCTATAGGCGGGGATACACCAAGAAATCTAATTGCAGAAAAGAGCCGCATGCCAAACAAGTGAAGACAAGATAAGCCCTAAATTGGCCAACCCTAAATTGACCAATTTATCAACAACTGCATTCCCTTCTCAAAATGTATGAAAGCAACGAAATATCATGTGCTGCAATCGAGAAATAAAGTTCTTCCAACGAGTCTGGAGCTACCAAGGAGAAGAAAAAGAACCAGAACCAAAGCAAGATATGACTCTAGAAGAGTCACTTTCAAGCCATAAATGTTACCAACCCCGAGCATGAGCTCCACAGCAAGAATGACAGCATGAAGCTCCGCATAAAAGAAAAAAGTACAATGCCCCAAGCTCCGCAAAATCTCATAAAATAACCCACAATCTCAGAAAAGACTTTTTGTTGCTAGTTGCTACTTCACCTTTCCATATGATAATACTTGGCTATTCAAAAAATAGTAGGAGTTCTTATTTAAAACTCTTCGTTTTCGAGTCGTAGAAGCTCGTGTTTATGATTAGAACCGTCACTACTATAATTTTGGCCTATAGCTACCCTTTTCCATTGGTGGCTATTGTCAAGAGTAGCCACTCACATTGGTGGCAAACCACAATAGCCACCAAGCAGCCACCAATTAGAGAGTGTGGCCTATGTAGAGGACTCTATTGTAACAATGGCTACTCCTAATACATTGGTGGCATCTAAAAACAATGCCACCCTAATTCACATTGGTGGCAAAGTTGCAAAATAATATTAAAAAAAAAAGGATGCCCTTTGTGGGCACCCAAATTGGAGTATCATATTTCTTTTTATGTTTTTGGTGAGAAAACAAATTGTAATATCATTAAAATATAAGAATACAACTATAAATTTGCATAACTGAAATTTTATACAATTTTGTACAAATGTTGGAACCAAACTTTAAAAAGTCTTCGAACCCTTTGTTTCCAAGAGCTTAACCATGTCATGCCAATCTTACATGTGAACTTCACTATAGGTATCTCAATTTTCAACACCAAATGCCTTTCTCAAATCTAAATCTCCCTCTCTAGTCCTCCCTCCCATCCCAAATTCCCCTCACCAACACATCACATAGTAACACGAAATCAAGTTATTCATGATATATATGCACGTGAGGAGGGAAAACATGGGATGCAAAAGCTCTTCAAAATATATATGCAAACTCAGCACCTAAGCCACTAATTCCAAGTGTTTGAAGATTAAACTCCTTGTGCCTGACAATGTTGCTACTTGTAGCTTCATACTGATTTACAATCTGACGAATACAATTCAAAATATCAAATTTCAATACATTATATGTTCACCTGAAAATGACCATCATATCATGACTCTGATATATGTAGCTAAATAATTGGTCTTAGGAGTAAGTGCAAAAAATAAATTAAGAAACATTGAAGAGATATGATATCTACAGTCTTAGCAAGAGTAAGGCCAATCCTTTCCTAGAGAAAGAGAGATATTACCTAACACCAACATCATCGACACTGCCGATAGCCATACCGGTAGAGAGACCAACAAGGCCACAAGCTAGATAGCCATACAGGTACTGATGATCACGACAATGATAAGTCCGTAAATACCCAACAATATATAAAGTTGTGTTAATAACTGATTAGCAGCTCTTGATCAAAGAATGTAAACAAACAACTTCATAGATTAGATTATGTCTTTGTTGCATTGTACTACAAAAGAAAGAAAGAATCACAACAAATTTTAATACAATCAATTCAAATATTACACACAAACTAAAAATTCTAGAACACTAGAAATATGGAAAGGAAACTAATGCAGATACTATTTGATTAAAAAGAATTAAACGGTTCTAAAGGCATATTCAGACTTCAAAATAAAATCTGGCAGTTGTTTGAGCTTGTAAATAATTTCTCTTTACAAAACTACATAAATTGTGATGACCTAAGATATCAAAGAATCGGGGCCGATATCGATAATGCCGTGAAAATTAAGACGATTTCATATTTGATTTAGTGAAATTTAACACAACCTAGAAAATATCAGCACAATTTCAGGCCAAAAATAAAATGCAACAAATAAATAGACTGTGCAAACCTAACCGCATTGCACAAAAGATTTGGAAATGATTTTTACCTTTTCAATCAATTGATGCAGGCATGGGCTTCAGTTATGGTTCAGTCTCTGCAGGCATGGACTTCAGTTATGGTTGTTTGGAATATTGGTTATACACAATGATCAATCACACACAAAGTTATGATAACACTTGAAAGAATTAGGCAAATCAAGAAGGATATTTCACTCAAATTAGATCATACACACATTGTATCCTCCTCTAAATCCTAAGAGAAAAAGTGTGAACACCACAACCTCGGGTTCAAAAGTATTGTGACTGATCTATAAAATATAGCATATCAATTCATTAGACCTAGCCTAAATTCAGGTGCTTAAGCACAGTAGATATAATTTCTACCTAAAAGGAGAGACCACAACAGCAGGAACAAAGCTTTATAACTTTTTCTTTTCCGGCAAGTAAATTAAACTGCCCCAAGCTAATAGAATAGAAGCTTACTTTTCAACGAGAAGCTAGCTGTACTGTGATCTTCCATGAACCTTCAAGAGCCGATGCCTTGAGTGGAAGCCATCACAATTGCTACCTTGTCGTCAAAGGGTTATAGGCAAACAATAAAATAAAAATTCAACAAATCGGGAAAAAGAAAACAGAAAAGGAAAACCTTACACCCGATGCTTTAATTCAATAGAAAACAAATCTTCTCTAAAAGAAAAGAAGGTGGACAGTGCAGTAGATAAGATATCAATTCGGCTAAGAATAATAGTACCTGCAATTCCAGCTGCATCTTTGCAGATTATGAACACGGAATTTGAAGGTGAAAAAACCATCAGTCTCTTCAACTCCAACTCCAACTCCACACTAAAAAACCAGAAAGCAAACCCAAATCACCTTTCAAAAAAAACCCAAAAGTTATAGGTAAACCCTCTTTTTCTCTCCCTCAAATATTGGAAATTTGGCAGACCCGCTCAGAGAAAATGAGAGAATAGTTGTTGCTTAATAAGCAGAGGTCCTTATAATTGTCATCTGCCTCTGGTAGGAACAAAATAAGAATCTCCAAATAGAAAGACAAAGGATGTAAAGTAGTAGATTGCTCACCAAAAAGTTCCAGTAGTGATTGAACAGATTGCCCTTTCACAGTAGTGATAGATCTGCCAAGGGGGCAACATCAGATGGAGAGGGGCAAAGCAGCTGGATGCCCAGCCTTTGACATGATCTGGACGATGGAAAAAAAGGTTTGGGATTTGTCTTGCATATGATTCTCGACATTAATATGATTCATCACATGACAATGAGAAGAAAATTGGAACTTTACACACAAAAATTAAAAGAGCCACGTTCAAAAAATCAACCCTAACCCCTTTTTGGCAGCCTCACTCCTCCCTCTCCATTCCCCTCCCTGCCATCCCACTCCTCTCTCCCTAAAATCCGTCCACAAATCCTCCCATATATATCTCTCTCAGTCTAATCCGTGAGTTTTGGCTGAAGCACAGCCACACCAAATTTAGATCAAACCCTAATTTCCAGAATAATGATAAAAATCGACAAAAAATATATACAATTGGCACGTTACCATTGAGGAGCTTCTCGGTTTCTCCTTCTACAGCCTCTTTGCCTGAAGCTTCTTTTGCATTTCTTCAAGTTCTTTCTCAAACGACATACAGTTGGGATCTGAGCGTGAGATGCAACGAGAGGGAGAGACGGATCGATTGAGATAGAGAGAGATGCAGAGGCGTTGGTGTTTCTCAAATCTGATGCACGAGTGTTTTTCCAAGAAAAAAACGAAAGAGAGATGCATAGATTTTGTTTGGTTGAGAAAGAGGGAATATGGGTAGAGAGAGACAAAGGGAGAGAGAGGGGAGTGGAGGTGTGGCGTCTGGGTAAGGAGGAAAGTGGGGTGTGGGTAGGGTCATCTATGAGAAAGAGGTATGTGTAGGCCATAAGTATTTGAAAAATAATAATTGTGTCTTTAGAAGTAAAAAGTTGCACAAATGATAATTTGAGTCCATTATTTTTATAATGATGTCTTGAAAAAATATTTGTGCCAAATTTGTAGCAGAATGGGCACATTAATTAGTGCCTTTATACAAAGGAAACAAATACAATTTTTTTGTGTGTAAAATTGGTAAGTTACCCACAAAATAATGAAATTGTCCTCAATTTTGTATCCATAGGCCATTTTTGTTGTATTGTCCCTTCACCGAGAGAGAGAGAGAGAGAGAGAGAGAGAGAGAGAGAGAGAGAGAGAGAGAGAGAGAGAGAGAGAGAGAGAAAGAGAACGGCTGGGTTGAGAATTAGGGTTGTCTAACTTTGTATTTATTTGGGGGTGAAAGTACTGTAGAATAGGATTATTAAATGAAAAAAATATTTTTGACAGACAAAAAGGAGAAGAAGACTGAAAAAGAAATAAAAAAAACAGGTCCCAAAGTTGAAAAAAACATTTATCAAATACTTGGTGTTAAAATTTGTATAGTTTGACACCAATGAATGGTGTCATAAAGGTTAAAGCCACCCAATTTTGACAATGGTGACAGTTTAATTTACAAAGCCACCGATATCAGCGGCAACCAATTGTAAAGCCACCAAAAAAACGTAAGAGTAGCAACTTTATATCTATGGCCACCAATTGCCAAGGGTGTGTAAAAAATAGTAGCCATTGTCAAGAATTCTAGTAGTGCGTCTATATTATAAATTATTCTATAATGATCATGTCTACCAAAAATCAATTAAAATTAAAGTCGTTTAGTCATCACTCTAACAACAAATAGACAAAAATGGTAAAAGCATTACTAACTGCGCATCTATTTATTTGCTACAGTTAATGAACTAAAGCACCTTAATTTTCATTATTTTTTGCAAAGACGATGTTAATATAGTGATGTATAATATGACCAAGTTTTGATTATAAGCATGAAATAATATGCATCGGGCACAAATTTTTTTAATAGAAATTCAAACTCACCTTGAGTAATCAAGCATGATTCAATGTCTATTTTATCATCAGTTCATTGATTGTTTATAGGTTTTTCGGCCTCAGACAGTCTTCATTGTGGTGTAAATCAAGCCTATATACACAATCAAGCCTAAATCTCCCGATTGTATAGCTTAGAAAGGAATTTGAGGATTGTTAAGCATATTCTTTCAAAGTAGCACTCTTTATGGCTCTCATCTACCTATGTTTTTAACATAATATTTTATAATATTGACACAAAAATTGTGATAAAAACATGAGGTGATGGAAAGTCCATGCAGAGTTCTGCTTTTAAAAAAATCTTCTTAACAGTTCTAAAAAAAATTATTAAATACTCGATCAATTCTTCTTAAAGGAATTCGTTAGGTAGTTAGTAAGGCTCATAATTATTATAAATTTTGGACCTTTTTCTTTAGTAGATATAATATGTATTAATAATATTTCAAACATTGATGAAACAATTGTTGATTATAGCAGGCCTTTGGGCATTTGGGTGATTCACTCTTTGATACTGGCCTTAGTATGAAAAAGGAGTATCAACGAATACAAAGATTTTGTACTAGCCCCTATTTCAAATAGGAGTATATGCGGATACAGAGTTTTTTTACTTACCTCTTTTTTAGGTCGCTGTATACTGTGTTAGATCCCGTGACCTCTACTAGACTTGAAGCAACACATTTATGGATCCCCGTCTCTTCAAGTGAATCTTCGGATAGCCAACACTGGTCGACTCTGACTACGGCGTTCGCTCCGTAAAAATTATCGAAGAAACGATTCCATCTACATGATTCACACAGGTAGGAGCCTTTGGAACAGATGACGGTTCCATCTGCTGCATTCGCTCTGCAGAAGTCTTTGGAGCAGATAGTGGTTCCACCTGCACGAGATCGCTCTGTAGGAGTCTTTGGAGCAGATAACAATTCCACTTACGGCGTTCGCTCTGTAAGCCTTTGGGCCAAAAGATGTTGTCACAGCATCCAATTGGGACATCTTTGCTTCATGGCACCATAGCATCTCGTTGGCACATCATTGGTACATTTGTATTTGCCTTTTCGTTTCCATTGGGAAAGCGTCGATACCCCGAATTGGCAAAGAAGTAGGATATTTGCACCTTGGCGCCCTTCGGGTTCAAAACGCAAACCCTCATGTCCTCACAACGCTCATCCTTCAGGCAAAAGAACAAAGCAGGAAGCAAGCAGCGGCAGTTCTCGTCATGTCTTCTTGAGTGAAGAATGAAGTTTTCCGATGTTGCATTCGATTCGTTGTTTGATCGTGTCGTGCACTATTGCCAAGATACGAATGTCAGATTTCTGTAGAATTTTGTAGAATGCAATTCCAAGCTATGTGGAAAACGTTATCACCGTATAATACTCGTAGCGTGGGCTTGAATTCTCTGCGAACTTCTTCAAGTTCTTATTCCAACTTATATCATATGACGCAACATGCTATAACAACCTATGATTTCAGGATACACATCCATTATTAAGTCACTCGCAAAGCATGCGAGACAACTCCACATTTGTCTTCCTCCACTACTACTAGTTTGTATTGGAAAAGGACATGGTACATACTATATGGAATAAGAAGCCAATTTTTGAGATATGCATACGCTACGACAACTTTCAACGTTCTCACACTTATTCTGAACGACTCCTACACCACATGACAATTATGGATTTGGACTCCCACACATAAATAACGATGTTATTACTCTGACTTCTTCTAAAACTATCCACACTAAGTCAGGCCGATGTAAGTGCGTCTTCGTAGTCCGGTTATGGACTAAACAGGTCCGATCACAATGAGATAAACAAAGGGACCCCCACGAGGCCATCGCACTTTATTTTACATAGTACAGATAGCGGTTAGATGGGAGGATTTCAAGTGGTGTAGCAGATGTGGGCAATGCACTCGAGAGTAGGGCTTGTTATCCTTTATTGTAAATTATTTCCGCTGAATCTGTAATGTATATCATATGTATGAGTCTCAGTGACTCTTACATATTATATGTTGTACTACTACTGTCCTACTATCACATGTCGATTTAAGGTGTGAATGGTATCAGAGAAATGGTTACTAAATCTTTGCATTTCAGTGGATGCTGGTACTTACCTTGTAGTATCATTGGTGCCAAACTTAGAGTTTGCTTTAGATTTGTGAACCTTAGAGTGAGAGAGTAGTAGGTGTAGTCTATGGGGTGTGAAATGGGTAGTTAAGTTGATCATTCGTTCGAATCATTTTAATTGGTTGTGGTGATTCGATCTGTTCAGTTTTTTTATTTTCTGGTTCCGCGAGTGCCCTATCCGAGAACATTGTGTCCTTCCGAAGTTGGCGACTAGAGTTTCTTTAGTGAATAAACTGTTGGGGTTGAAGTTTAGCTTCCTGGTGAAGTTGATGTCTTATCATCCCGTGTTGGATTTGATTGACGGAAAGCGTTAGTTGGGAATACTTTCTGGACTCTTTTGTTTTGGGTTATTGGAATATCGGAAGTCAAGTTTGGTAGTGTGTACTTTAGTGGTCGTGAGTTAGTATTCAAGTATCGACGAGTAGTGTAAGATCCTTATTTGATGTTGATAACGTGGTTATCAATATCGAGTTCGTAGAACTAAGTTGTGGTTGCTCCCCTACCCGAACGAGTCTAGTACCACATTATACTGTAGTGTAATTTTGACTCCTAAGTCAAACAAAAAGCCAAAACAAAGCCAGTGACCCTAAGGCCATCTCCAACCGATGGCTGGCCAGATAGCTCGTTTGAGCCTTCTGGCTCTCCAAGATTCTCCAAGATATTAATATTTTAATGAACAGTACATGGCCGCCTCCGTCTCCAACCGAGGGCTATAGAGCCAGAGGGCTCGTTTTAGCCCTGTCACAAAAAACCGTCTCCAACTGAGGGCCAAAGGGTCATAGGGCCAAACATAATTTATTATTTTAAAACTACAACTTAAATTCAAATCCAACGGCTAATTTATTACTTAATTTAATTTAATGTTGTATAATGGCCTAGGAAGTTATATGAAAAAAATAGAATTGAAAAAAAAAAATGAAACAAATTTTGTGAAATAGAAGTTATAGGAAAAAAATGGAATTTAAAAAAAATATGAAACAAATTTTGTAAAATAGAAGTTATATGAAAAAAAAATATGAATCAAATTTTGTAAAATAGAAGTTATAGGAAAAAATAGAATTTAAAAAAAAATTGAAACAAATTTTGTGAAATAGAAGTTATAGGAAAAAAATATGAAACAAATTTTGTAACATAGAAGTTATAAGAAAAAAAATAGAATTTAAAAAAAATTGAAACAAATTTTGTAAAATAGAATTGAAAAAAAATATGAAACAAAATTTGATTCATATGAAAAGGAAAAAAAAGGGAAAAAAACAGTTTAAATTCATATAAAAATAAAATAAAAAATTAATACAACGGCTACTAGCCGTTATATTCAAAAAAATTCAAACTATTAGTGTCGGTTATAACCGACACTAATAGTAAATAAAAAAAAAATTTGCCTATGAATACCTATTACTGTCGGTTATAACCGACAGTATTAAGAAAACCTTCATTAATGTTGTCGGTTATAGGTATTAAGAAAACCTTCATTAATGATGTCGGTTATAACCGACAGCAATAGAAAAATTATAAAAAAAAAAAATAGCCAGCCCCTTTGGCCCTTTGGCCCTTTGAAATTCCGTGGGGCCCTCAAAGATTCCCGAGCCCTCTGGCCTAGCCCTCGGTTGGAAACGGTTTTAGGACCATTTTCGGCCCTCTGGCCCTCTGAACCCTTCGGTTGGAGATGGCCTAAGTGATGCATTCTTGGAATTTCGAACTCGGGTTTGGGATACCAAACCCCTTATGGTCAAAACTTACAATATTAGATCATATTTATCCAAAAACTGGATTTTAGTATAGGTATAATTTATCCATATTAACAAGAGGTCAATAGATTTTCCTGGTATACCAAAGTTCTCGGATCTATAAAAAAACTACAAACTAGTACCATTACATGCACATTTGGCAGCTTCATTCTCTTTATATTTTGGAAGAGGTCAACCCAACTAATTTTTTTTTACAAGACATGTAAACTAGTTACATCTAGTATTGCATTTTCATTTATCATTATTATTATTATTAGCTTTAGTCCTTTACTAGACATGTCAACGGATCGAATTTTATAGCTAATACGATATGTATTTAGACATTTAATTTGATTATCTGAATAAGATTTGAATGAGTAATCCAATTATGAATAATCTCAAATACTAAAGCTGACTCGATTTGACTTAATGTCATATTAATATTCATGTGCCATTTGTCTTTAAATATATATGGATGATAATTAACACCTCAAAGTGCGCATGACATGTTCCACATTAAAACCACTACCACTTAGCCGTCATGTACACGTGTGTAAAAGGTATTTTTTTTAATAACAGCGTTCTACTTGCGACTTTCACGTTTTAAATGTATTTATATGCGTAATTGACTAAAGGAAAGTCAAATATTTGAAGTAAATGAATAATTTTAGATCATGAACTCCTCATAAACCAATTAAAGCAGCTGAATTCATATAATAAAATCGGTCTCTATAGAATTCACATTAAGAATAGAGAAAATAATATTTAATAAACAATTGATTGAATCATATTATTGCTAGCCTATTGTGAGGCTAAGCCCACCTCCATCCCCCTTAGTGTAGATAATATCGTTTATTAAAAAAAAAAAACAATCATTTGACAATTAATTCACATTATTATCTGTGTGCGAAAAATATTTTTTATAGCTGGCATTACAAGCCTCTTAGGATGTTTTGAACGTGTTTAAAAATAGAGAAAATAATATTCAATAAATAACGGATTGAATCGCATTATTGCTAGTCCATTATGAGGCTAAGCCCACCCATTCCCCGTATAGATAATATCGTTTGTTAAAAAGAAAAAAAACAAACAATCATTTGACAACTCATTTAATCACATTATTATCCGCGTACAGAAAACCTTTTTTATAACAAGAATTACACGCCTCTTAAGATGTTTTGAACGTGTTTAAAAATAGAGAAATTGAATCACATTATTGCTAGCCTAATGTGAGGTGAACCTAAAAAAATAAAAATAAAAAGCACCAAAAAGTAAATTATTAAAAAAAATACTATTAAAATGATGAAAATACCCTTGCCTTATTTGATGCATTATTTTGGGATGCCTTAGAAGTTTTTTGTTTTGGGGGCATTTTTGTCCAAATATTTTTGTTGAAGCATGGGGGCACCAAATCACTATTCACCTTTTCCATTCTCTATTATATATTACTAGCCTCCATGCACGCGCTTATAGAAGACATTTTTTGAATCACCACGTGCTACACATTTTAAATGTATATATGTATGTAAATTGACAAAAGGAAAGTCAAATATTTGAAGTAAATGAATAATCTTAGATCATGCTAGAAGAAACCCCTCATAAATTGGTCTCTATAGAATTTACATAAGAATAAAGAAAATAATATTTAATAAACAATTGATTGAATCACATTATTGTTAACCCATTGTGAGGCAAAGCTCACTCCTCCCCCTTAGTGTAGATAATATCGTTTGTTAAAAAAATTAACAACTAATTTAATCACATTATTATCCGCGTGTGCAAGACTTTTTTTATAACCGGCATTACACACCTCTTAAGATATTTTGAACGTGCGTGTTTAAGATAGAGAAAATAATATTTAATAAACAATTGATTGAATCACATTGTCGCTAGCCCATTGTGAGGCTAAACCCACCTCCCTCCCCTTGGTATAGATAATATCGTTTGTTACAAAAAAAAATATATCATTTGACAACTAATTTAATCACATTATTATCTGCGTGTGAATGATTTTTTTATAACCGGCATTATACGTCTCTTAAGATGTTTTGTTCTTTTGTTGAAGCCTGGTGACACCAAAACACTATTCACATTTTCTTCTGCCTTTGTAGTCTTGTTTTGGAAGCATTTTTATCCAATTCTTTTTGTTGAAGCTTGGTGACACCAAAACACGATTCACCTTTTCTTCTCTCTTTATATATAATAGATGATTCGTGTGCATTTGTCTTTAAATATATATAGATGATAATTAACACCTCAAAGTGCGCATGACATGTTCCACATTAAAACCACTACCACTTTATAGAAACTAGCCTTCATGCACGCGCTCACACGCGTGCAGAAGGTATTTTTTGAATAACGACGTGCTACTCGCGACTTACACGTTTTAAATGTATTTATATGCGTAAATTAACAAAAGGAAAGTCAAAGATTTGAAGTAAATGAATAATTTTAGATCATGCTACAAGAAACCCCTCATAAACCAATTAAAGCAACTGAATTCACACAATAAAATCGATCTCTATAGAGTTTACATTAAGAATAGAGAAACTAATATTTAATAAACAATTAATTGAATCATATTATTGCTAGCTTATTGTGAGGCTAAGCGCACCTCCCTCCCCCTTAGTGTAGATAATATTGTTTATTTAAAAAAAAACAATCATTTGACAATTAATTTAATCACATTATTATTCGTGTGCGAAAGACCTTTTTTTATAACCGACATTACACGCCTCTTAATATATTTTGAACGTGTTTAAAAATAGAGAAAATAATAATTAATAAATAACGGATTGAATCACATTATTGCTAGCCCATTGGGAGGCTAAGCCCACCCCCCCCCCCTTAGTGTAGATAACATCATTTGTTAAAAAAAAAAACAAAACAATCATTTGACAACATATTTAGGGCTAGTTTGGTATTGTTGTGCTTTGAAAAAAAACTGCTTCTGCTATACTGTGAGCATAAGCAGCTGTGAAATAAAAGCAGCACAGTGTTTGGTAAACTTTTTTGTAAAAGTACTTTTGGAAAAAAGCAGTATGATAGTGTTTGGTAAACTTTTATACAAAACAATTGTGACGGTGTGAAATGACCAAAACCAAGCTTATCTATCATAATTCTATCTTTTACATTTTTTTCCTTTTCTCTTTTCTTTTACTTTTCTAGAACACTCTCTCTCTAAAATCATCTCCATTTTTTTGTCCTTCCAGTCCAACTGCCTCTCTGTCTCTTTTTCTTCACTTTTTCTCTCATCACCAAATTCCATTCTTTTCTCCACTTTCTCCCTCATCGTCAAATTCCATTTTTTCTCATTCATTCTCAGAAAATGCTTCTGGATTTGTCATATGGGTTTTTTGTTTTTTGGATTTTTCACAAGCTGAATTTCATATGGGTTTCGGCAGATCGGTATTTTTTGTCTTCTGGGTTTTGGCTGGCATCGTGGAGTTTGTCGACGATGTTGCGGCGGATGAAGGCGATGGTCGAGGTAGTTGAGGATCTGAGTAGAGGAGAAGCGCTGCCTTTCGACAGCGAGCTCGGCGATAAAGCTGGGGCGACACAAATCTTCAAAGATCTTTGGTAGAGATGAAGCTGGGAGGAGCAGAAAGGGGATGATAGAGATGAAGGGAGGGTACGTGTTTGTTCGATAAAGTTCCTCACTTTCTTGTATATTGCCATTTTAGTATGCCCTTAAATTTCCTTTTTCTTTTGATGTTTGGATGCTATTGCAGTGCATCTGTTTGTGGGTATTTTTTTTTTCTGGGATTTTTGTGCTTGCTGTGTTTGCATGGCTCTTGGGATTCATCTAATTGATAGGTGGAAAATTTGAGATGAAATGCTTATGAGTAGGTGGTTTTTCAGGTTGAAAATATGTACTTTTTGTGTGATGTTCATGACTTTTTGGATTTCAGTGACGAGATTTTATGGTGATTTATGTTTATGTCGTTCTATTCGAATCAATAATTTGGATTTAAGGGTAGGATTGCCAGAAACTTTCATTAAAAAGGGTCACTGTTCACCAGTGTTTTAGAGGTTTGTGCAGAAGCTGAAAAGCCAGTTTTTCAAAGCTGCCTTTTGCTGCTTCTGTTTTTTGGTTTTTTTTCATCCAAAACTGTGAAAAAAAAGCTGAAGTTGGAAGTTTACCAAACACCAAAAACTCTCTCAGCTTTTTTTTATACCAGTTTTTTTTTTAAATCACCTCAACCCCAAACCATACCTTAATCACATTGTTATCCACATACGAAAAACCTTTTTTATAACTGGAATTACACGTCTCTTAAGATAAAAATAAAAACACCAAAAAGTAAATTATTAAAAAAAATACTATTAAAATGACGAAAATGCCCTTACCTTATCTGATGCATTATTTTGGGATGCCTTTAAAGTTTTTTGTTTTGAAGACATTTTTGTCAAAATATTTTTGTTGACAACACCAAAAAACTATTCACCTTTTCCGTTCTTTTTATATATAATTGATTAGTACAAAAGCACAAATGATGATGAAATTGCTGATCGAACAAAATACATGTTAATTTTGACCTGCCTCGAAAATTAGAAAAAAACTAATACTATATTTATCAGGAACTATATGATCCAAATAGAGAATAAACACAACAAGATTGATTAACCAATTTGTCATTTTCTTGAAGAAAGAAGCACCTGGTTAATCAATTTGTCCAAAGCCAAGAAAGACAACCCATTCGGACAAGTAGTTGCCTCCTTTGCCAACTTCTTCCACTCTAAGGCTTTCTTCTTCATCTCTTTGCCCTCCCCTCCCTCCGTTAACTTTCTCACAAGTCCCTCTACATAATCTCTTTTAACATCATCCCCTAACTCCAATCCAATGCCCCACTCTTTGCAACTGTACCTACAATTGGTTGGTTGCTCTCCACAGAAAGACCAACAAATCATAGGCACTCCACCACACACACTTTCAAGAGTAGAGTTCCATCCGCTGTGCGTCAAAAACCCTCCTATAGCCGGGTGGCTCAAAACTTGTTCTTGAGGACACCAACTTACCAATAGACTCCTCTCTTTGGTCTCTTCTAAAAACTCAGCTGGGATCACAGATGACTCCCCCCTAACGAGGTCAGGCCTAATAACCCACAAAAAGGTCTTGTTGCTATTTGCAATTCCCCAAGCAAACTCAACTAGCTGCTCTCTTGTCGTGATTGCGATGCTTCCGAAATTGACATAAATAACAGAATTGGGTGCTTTAGAGTCAAGCCATTCAAGACACTCTGGTTCCTCTATCCATAGGTTTGATTCTATCGAATTCAACTCGTTATCCGCTGGGATTTGTTTGAGTTGTAGATTTAGGGGTCCAATGGAGTAAATAGGCGGCAACAGAGTGGAAAGTGCATCTACAACTTCATCTTCCAAGTCATGGAAAGTGTTCAAGATGACAGCAGAAGCTTTTTTAGTTAACTCCGTTTCAGCCACCAGAAAGTTGAGCATGATGTCATTTGGGTCTGCTGTTCTCAAGAAGGTTGGCAAGTCCTTCAAACGGATATCTTTCATGCCCGGTATCCAATCGATCACTGTATCTAAATGCCCGTTTCTAAAATAACTTTCATCTGCAAATATATATATATATAAAAGTTGGCAAAAAATTTAATTAAGTATCAATAGAAAAGGAATCGGAAAGAAATAAACTAGTTGGGTTTTTCAGTATGAATTTTGTCAGTGTTTCAGAGATGGTCCAGTAGCCCATTACTAAATAATCAACATTGATATTAGGGTAAATTACATAGTAGCCCTTCAGGTTTAAGGTCTATTACAACCCTATACAACATCTTTAAAACATTTCACTTTCATACCTCACGTACTATTTTATTTCAAAATAATACCTCCGTTACATTTTTCATCCATTGATCCGTTAAACGCTGACGTGGCTGCCACATTTGTGCCACGTGGCTGCCAAATGTGTGCCACGTGGCAAAATAATAATTTTTTATTTTTTTTTAAAAAAAACCTAAATCTTCTAAATATAAAAAATTTAAAAAAAAAAAAAAAACCAGCTGAAATCCTCTCTTCTCCCCGCAACCCCCAAACCCTAAAACCTTCCTCTCTTCTCCCCATCTTCATCTTCTTCTCCCAGCAACCCAGAAAAAAGAAAAAATTGAATGAAAACCCCCACCCCCGTGAACCCCCAAATCAGAAACCATGAAGAAGACCACCTCCCCCCCCCCCCCGCGCACCCTCCCTCCCACGACCCATTTCATCCAGAACCCCTAGCGCCTGCAACCCAGAAGAAGAAGGAGAAAAAAAAGAAGAAGAAGAAGAAGAAGAAGAAGAAAAAAAAAAAAAAAAAAAGACGTGACGCCCTGCAACCCACAAGAAGAAGGAGGAAAGAAAGAAAGAAGAAAGGAAGAAGAAGAAGAAGAAAAGAAAAAAAAAAAAAGACGCGACGCCCTGCAACCTAGAAGAAGGAGGAAAAAAAGAAAGAAGGAAAAAAAAAAAAAACAAAAGACTAAACGAAAAAATTAAAAAATTATTATTTTGCCATGTGGCACACATTTGGCAGCCACGTCAGCGTTTAACGGATCAATGGATGAAAAATGTAACGGAGGTATTATTTTGAAATAAAATAGTACGTGAGGTATGAAAGTGAAATGTTTTAAAGATGTTGTATGGGGTTGTAATAGACCTTAAACCTGAGGGGTTACTATGTAATTTACCCTTGGTATTATCTCAAACTTAATTAACTACCTGCTGAACAAATTTTATTACTATATACCTTTAAATGGAGTGAGACCCTTTTCGATGAGACGGTGAAACTGAACGTAGCCCATGAAGCCACAAGCACTTGGTGTCCAGAAAAAAACTGCAGGAAGCCCCAATTCCTGGGCTGCATCAAGAGTGAAGCTCATGACACCATCACAAATTATGCATGTGATGGGAGGCAAATCGGGCGAAGAACTGAGCTTCTTCAAAAGGTTTCTAAAGTGAGGCAAGCAGTGTTTGCTAGTGGAATCACATAAGAGTGGTATGTCTTGGGTGGCATTGGCATCAGTTGCAGGGAGGCCATCGGGAATGGTCACGAATCGGAAGGTGGGGAGGCCGTCAAGAGAGTTGGAACCCCGGGATTTAAGGAGGCGTTTGTAGTTGTACTCTGTGTGCACAAATGTTATGTGAAACCCTTTGTAGTGGAGGACTTTGGCTAATTGCATCAGTGGGTTTATGTGTCCTTGCGACGGGAATGGTACAAGAACTGCATGTGGCTTCTGTCTCAAGGAAATTGAAGCCATATTTCTCTGTGTCTCTCTGGAATATCAAACACAAAGCTAAGTGGAAATACGTACCTGAAAATTTATAGTGGTAGAAACTCAAGAGCCTTGCTTTGGATGTCATTTATAATTTCTAACGGTCTTCCTACTCTTCCCATGTGTCCATGACGACTCATTTTGGTGCTTGTGTCCTGCGATAGTTTCAGTGGCTCCCATTTCAAAGTCAATTATTGTATATCTTAACCATTGCATAGACCAATTATATGATATTGTGAATATTTAAACAACAAACGAACTGTGTGGCACTGGACTTTTGGCTAGCAAATATTAAACGAATATCTTCAATTTAATTGCCCCGCATGCCTCAGGACATGTGAAATGTGTGGCTGCATATGCAATCGCCATATGACCAGAGAGTTTCAGAAGAAAAATGCTGCCCATGTTTCATCCCTAGATTATTATAAATTCTTTCCTTCGATATCACTAATGGAGATGCCAAGTTAAAGCCATGAACTTCAGTTGCCACCCTTATGTTTCATGTTGTTGACCCAAAAACTACCAAGTCTACGTGGCGCGCAGGCCGAGTAACTACTAAGCTAACTACGTCCTTCGGTTGAATGCGGGGCGTGCCAACTCGACGGCCGAACTCGGCCGGTGAGTAAAATGTTGATGTTGCATTGTGTGTGCGGCTGACTTCTGAATCTTGCGACTGCGGCCGAGGAAGGAACACGCCTCAGCCTTTGGGTTCTAGAGCCTAAAGACAAGGCTACTAGTCTCGCGAAGTTCACGAATCGTCGGCGCCGGATTCGGTCACAGTGATTATATTCCTAAAGGTATAAGCACGCCGAATCGACACCAAAGTATAGGGGCACAGATACTCAAAACAGATATAGGTCTTGACGGTGAAAGTGGTTCGACCGTCAGAATGCCGAACTCTAAAACCAACCTGTGAGTGTCCAATCATAAAACAACTCGGCGTTAGATGTGCCGAGCTCAGTAATTCGTAACACCTCACTTCGCCGAGAAGGCTGATGAGATGACCTCTGTCGATAAGAACTCGGAAGCCCTTCTCAACCGAGACTTGGATAGGTAACCAGTCGGCCTCGGCGCAGTGCTGTTTATCCAAACTGAAGGTGCTCCACGATCGGCTGGTTCTACGGCGATAGTGTTGTTTATCCAAACTGAAGATACCACCGGTTGCCTTCACAGTGCTGTTTATCCAAACTGAAGATGTGTTGGCGGAAAAGAAAATAAAAATCTCAAGGTTGAGAGAGTTTGCGTAGGGCAGTTTTGTGTGTTGAATTGGAGAGCATCCCTACTGTTGTTTGTAGCCTTATATTTATAGGGACGAGTATGCGCTGGCTGATAAGCTGATAAAGACTACCATGCTATTAGAACTCTTCCACTGATTTGAGCCTCGGATAAGCCTTACTTCCCTCAGGAGATGAATAAACAGCCACCAATTATTATATTTATATATATATATATATATATATATAGTCCACATGGCATGCAGGAATCCCATCAATCTTTATGGACTGACAACACCATCCCCACGTATTAAAAACCTAGCCTTCCTAGGCTTCTCATCTCATCACCAAAAGCCATCATCTCTCGTCGTGCATGCATAAGCTTTCAAGTGCCGTCAGTCATCCCAAATTAATTCGAACTGCATTGCTTTATTTGAGATATAAATCGCATCCCATTTATCTGTTTTAAGAAGATGCCAAGAAGATAATTATTATGATAAAATCCATAATATTATCTTTTAACAAAAATATCTCAATTTTTCCATCCGACGATTGAGAACCATGCTTACTTAACGGCCTCAATTACTCGGGCTGACGGTGTAAAATCGGGTCCAAACACATGCCTAGATCTTCAACTGTAGGAGAATTTTTTTATTGTGACCGGAAAACGGGTGATGTACCACATGTTTTTTTTATATAAGATTTTTATTTTTTAAGTTATTAACTTTTAGCACACATATTCCACCATTTGTATTGTGACATGTGGTGTACCACCTCGTGTTCCTATCACACTGAAAAATCTCTCCAATTGTAAGTCGTTGGCACGGAGAGATTTTTCAATGTGATCAGAACACAGGGTGGTACAACACATGTCATTATATAAATGGTGGGATATGTGTGTTAAAAAGTAAATAACTTAAATAATACAATTTCCCACCACTTATATGAAAACACGTGGTATACCACCTGTGTTCCGATCACAATAAAAAAAATTTCCTTTGGGAGTGTTTCTTATTGAATTGAAGTGCTTAAATTAAATATAACAAATTTAAACAGCTTTAAGAAGAAGAATACGGACAAGTGCTTTTTATAAAATCGTCTATTAATTACCTCTCTTTAAGATAATTTTTGTTAAGAAAATCGGTATCATTTTATTCAATATCAAAACTGATTACAATCTTCAAATAGAACATCCTCAATTAAAGTATGAGAGTTCCTCAGACCAAGAGAGTTATAATATAAGGCCAGTTTAGCTAGTTTATGAGTTGCCATATTGGTAGATCGACAAACATGACAAACACTTAAGTCATCGAATGAACATAGCCAAGATTTAGTATCATTCACCATATGGCTCAATGGAGAATCATCATCCCTCAAACTAAAAGGAGGGGGCATGCTACACGAGGACTTTGCAAGAGGTCACCTGTCCTAGCACTACTCTTACCTAAACTTGCTTAACTTTAGAGTTTTGATGAGATCTTTTGAATTGGTATGATCCCATCCTTAAAACAAATAATTTTTAAAAACAAAAGAATTCACAGAATAGGGAAAGATCTCGGGAGACTAAATTTGTAGGCTAAACATTAAGAAATTGAACTGTTCCGATTATGAAATTTCTATGATGAATATTTGCAAGGGGGAAATGAGCTCATCCCTGAAAGGGGAATGCAAATATTATTCATTGTGTTGGGGGTAAATTCTCACATGAATGTACGTACTCCCTTGCACTTGAGATAAAATGTATCTTCCTACATATAAATTAGAGTTGTTTAGAATAGAATGTGACATTAGAAAAACAAATATCCGCAAAACAAATCAATTCCTTTGAAATTAAACATGTTGAAGATTCTTTAGGCACAGAAAACACTACCGATTCTTGCGGCTCAACCACAAAATGGATTTTATGCGACGCAAGACTCTACACTCCGAGTGCAATATTTTGATTACTTTGTGTGAACTATATCTTTTCTTTCATATGGTGGTCGGTAGAAAAAGTATTAGCACTTTGTTTATGCATATGAAATTTTTGTTAAAATGCCTATATCTTGTTTGCCTTTTTTTTCTTAACAAATGATAATATCGGGGGAGGGGTGGCTTAGCCTCACGACGGGCTAGCAATAAGGTGGTTCAAATACAACTTGACAGATATCTTGTTTGCCTTTTGGTTTTGTTGAATGTGCATCTGCTTCATGTCTTTCCTGCATTAAGTTTTGTTTCTTATCACAGTTTAGAGTAGTAGCTTTCTGGCAGATGGACATATGATTATATGAATATACCTGCTGGTAATAAGGGAAAGGAATATGAACGATTCTTTTGAAATTAAACAAGACTCTGATTAACATTATCAATGTTTATTCTTATAGAACACCAATTATTGAGTCACATTGAAAAATTTCTAAGAAATTGTGATTCATATATATAGCATAGATTTTTAATCACTTCTAATTCCTCCGAGATAGAAGCAACTGGTTAACTATTTTGTCTAACTCCAGAAAAGATAACCCATGGGGACCAGTGGTGGCCTCTTTTGCCAACTTCTTCCATTCCAAGGCCTTCTTCCTCATCTCTTTGCCCTTCTCTCCCTCCATCAACTTTCTCAAGTCCCTCTACGTAATCTCTTTTAACATCACCCTCGATCTCCATGCCTACGCCCCACTCTTTGCAACAGAACCTACCATTGGTTTGTTGCTCTGCGAAAAAGGGCCAAATGATCATGGGCACTCCACCACACAAGCTTCCAAGAGTTGAGTTCCATCCACAATTTGTTAAAAACCCTCCTATAGATGGATGGTTCAAAACTTGTTCTTGAGGACACCAACTTGCTAATGAACTCCTTTCTTTGGTCTGTTCGAAAAACTCTGCAGGAACCACAGACGAATCCCCACCAACAAGGTCAGGCCTAATCACCCACAGAAAGGTCATATTGCTGTTTGCAAGTCCCCAAGCAAACTTAGTAAGTTACTCCGCTGTCATGACTCTGCTGTGTTCTAAAAATCGGCCTAGCCTAGGAGCTAGGCGGTGGTGCCCCACCCCGATTTGGGGCTAGGCGTTTGGAAGAATCGGTTGGAAGCTAGGCGGCTCCTAGGCGAAGAGTTAGGCGGCACCTAGGCAGTCCTAGGCGGTTTTTTTTTGTATATATATTTTTTATTAATTGTGTGTTTTTTCTTTTTTGGTTTCATGGTGGTATACTTATGGAAATGGTAAGTTCATCCAATACTTATGGAAATGGTGTACCTAATTTGCATTTTATCATTATTTTATCCATACAAGTATAGTTTTTTTTTTTTTTTTTTTTTTTTTTTTTTAAAGTGTAAATAGGCACTTATTTACAAGATCTATAGTAAATTTACATAAATCCGTCTATGCCGCCCAGGCCCCGCCTAGCCACCTAGGCGCTAGGCCCCTATTCGCCGCCAGACTAGCGCCTGGCGATTTTTAAAACCTTGTGACTGTGATGCTTCCGAAATTGATATAAACGACCAAACTGGATTATTTAGAGTCATGCCATTGAAGACACTCTGATTCTTTTGTCCATTAGTGCTTTGATCTAATTAAATTGATTCAGCTTGTTATTAGTTGGGATCTGATTGAGCTGTAGACATAAGGGTCATATGGAGTAAACAGGCGGTAGCAAAGTTGAAAGTGCATCTACAACACCATGCTTACCCTCTCTCAGGTGCTGAATGGAGGTACATAAGATGATAGGAGAGAGACAAACATATAAATACAACCCACCTTGATGGGCATGGAGGTACATAGGACCTCTGGCAATAGAAGGCTTTATGATCTTGTTAGGCAACCACGAGCCTAAAAGACTTAGGCCTTGTTTAATAACCGATTTATACTTCGATTTTAGCTTTCACCTTTTGAGTTTGAGATATGGAGAAAGTGAGTGTTGAAGAAGGGTGGTGGGAAGGTAGAACCTAAAGAAGGAATGAAAACAAAATTTGGAAAGTAAAAACAACTTAAAAGTTATGTATGTAGAATTATCAGAGAGACGGACCCACGGGTCTACTTCCAACAACACCGATATTGTCCCCAACTTGGTAATTACCACCTGCACAATTCGTCAGGTATAGGGTTTTATCACAAAAGACCTCAGAGTTAGTTAGAGTAGGGTAATTCTATTTTAAACTCTTCTTTTCTCATTGATATGGTCGATGTGGGACATTTCAACACGCCCCCTCACGTGGGAGATCTACACATTGACAACCATATGAGGCCAAGGGGGTTCATCCTACACGCGAGGCCAAGAAACCCACCATCATTGAGTGGGGCCAACCATATCTTTTTTTGAACGTTGGAGGGGAATTGGCCTGTTCAAGAAAATTTATAAGAGAAATCTTTTATGATACGGTCGATGTGAGATCATCCTATAAAAGCTGGTGTATCATAAAAGATTTCTAAAGTTGGAGGGGAATTGGCCTGTTAGGTTTGTATCAAACCAAACCAAAAAAACCGAAAGTGAATTGTATGTGTTGCAACCACTTCTTGCTTGATTCTCTCACATAATATGAAAAAGCGTGTCATTTGTTGATTGTGTCTGACATTATTATGTTTGTACCATCCTTTTAATGAACCTTATGCTACATTTTAGTTTATCTCTTTTACATGAACACAAAAGCATGATAAATGCATTTCTTGGTATCTACTTAAGTTTCAGTGGTGTTCATGTCTTTCAAGTGGTTGATCCATTTTTTATGAGAAAATGTTTCTTCTGTTTTGAATTTAGTTTTGGTCCACATGTGTTTGATTTGTTTTCCATTCTTGCACTTTGATTGCGGAAACAAGTTGTTACCAATTGTGTTCTACTTTTTGGGTTCATCATCTTTTTTGCTCAATGTTTTAATGCGAGTAATGCATCTATATCATAACATGATACAAAATTCATGTATGCCCTTTTTGTGTTCTACTTTTTGGGTTCATCATCTTATTTACGACCTTTTTTGTTGTGGATCAGTGGGTCCAGCTCAAGATATAGATAAAAGAATACAAGCTCTTAAGAAAAAGGTATAATTTATAAACCCTTTTAGCCTTTCCTTTAAATGATACAGACCATCTGTTTTCCTTGCTTCAGTATGACTAGAAATTGTTTGGCAGGTTAGGAATATGTACCCCTTTCCTTGGGTTTTTCAGTGATGTGTTTTTAATAGAATTACATATTTGAGTAATAAGTTTTTTCAATGGTGTTAATTTTTTAACACTTTATGATGCTATTTGTAAAATTTAGTCAAATTTTTTTTAGCAATTATTATATTGTTTGATTCCAATTTGTAATTACTTCTTTTGCTACGTATAGTTTTATAATGTTGATGAGCATTTTGAGTGTAAAGTGTGACAAAGGCAAAACAAGGAACAACTACTTCATACAGGAAAAAGAGGTTAGTTTAATTGTAATTGTTGTTGTTGTTGTTGTTTTTTTCCCCCCCTAAATTTGGTTAAATTCGAAGTTGGTTGGCTTGCGTCTAATTCGGTCATTTGCTAGCATAGGTTGAAGTCACTGGTTTTATTGATGCTGGTGTCCGAAATCAACCTAAGTTAATGTTAAAACGTTATCTAACTTTTCGTTATGGTAAGAATTGAGAACTTAGCACCCTTTTTTCATATGGTTCCCATTTTTGAAATTAAGAAATTGAATTCCTTTTCTATACTGTTTTTGTGATCATTCACTGAGAATTTGTTAATTGTTTAATATATATGAGGTAGGATTTCTACTTTCTACATTCATTTCTTATCTTTAGAGATTGATGGATTTTATATTGCTGAATAGTTTAGGAATTTTCATATTAAGTCCGTCAATATGTTGTTACAGTAATTCAATTAGATATGATATAAGTTGATGTGTTTATACCTTTGAAACATAATTTTTCACACAATATCTAATCCCACAACAACACGGGGGCATAACTTTCTAGTTAGAAACTAAAAGCAACTTTTTTGAGATTTCAAATTTTCGCTTGCTTTTAGTTTTTTATTTTTTTTTAATATTTATGAAATAATAATTAAACAATGCCGTTAGTTTTTTTTTTTAGTTTGTGCTTGGTTTTCTTAGTTTGTGATTCCTTCAATGTGCAATAAATGTGTCGATATAGTGTTGGGTTTGTACCCAATATGTTCATCACAAGCACTAAAAGGAGAAAGTTTACCAAAAGAAAAGCACTTGGAGAATGTGGTGCACTTAAAACATTTGATAAAATACCTATATAGGCAGATGGTGCTTCACCGCAAGCATAAAACAATCATGCTTATTCCTCTTCCTCTAACAACTAACAATTTAATTCAATAACACCACCATTTGTAAAAATAAAATAAAATGAAATACCTATATAATGTTTTTCGTTAGTTTTGCTGAATATTGTCTCTCTGTTTCATGTCTTTCGCTTGCCTGAAGCTTTTTTTTTTCAATTTTTTTTTTAAATTTGTTGAAAAAGTAAATTTCATTACATTTTAACATGGGTTGTGTTGTGCCTAGGCCAACACAAAAGATGACCCCTAAATTGTATCCCACTGTTTGTCTTAAGACTTATTCTGACGCATGACTGAAATATAAATGATTCTATTGGCATTAAACAAAACTCTGATTAACATTATCATTGTTTATTCTCATAAAACACCAATTATTGAGTCACATTGGAAAATTTCTAAGAAAGTGTGATTCATATATATATAGCATAGATTTTTATTCACTTCTAATTCCACCGAGATAGAAGCACCTGGTTAACTATTTTGTCCAAGTTCAAAAAAGATAACCCATGGGGACCAGTGGTGGCCTCTTTTGCTAACTTCTGCCATTCCAAGGCTTTCTTCCTCATCGCTTTGCCCTCCTCTCCCTCCATCAACTTTCTCAAAAGTCCCTCTACGTAATCTCTTTTGACTTCACCTTCGATCTCCATGCCGACGCCCCACTCTTTGCAACAGAACCTACAATTGGTTTGTTGCTCTGCGAAAAAGGGCCAAATGATCATGGGCACTCCACCACACAAGCTTTCAAGAGTTGAGTTCCATCCGCAGTGTGTTAAAAACCCTCCTATAGCCGGGTGGTTCAAAACTTGTTCTTGAGGACACCAACTTGCAAATAAACTCTTTTCTTTGGTCTGTTCGAAAAACTCTGCAGGAACCACAGATGAATCCCCACCAACAAGGTCCGGCCTAATCACCCACAGAAAGGTCATATTGCTGTTTGCAAGTCCCCAAGCAAACTCAGCTAGCTGCTCTGCTGTCATGACTGTGATGCTTCCGAAATTGACATAAACGACCGAGTTGGGTTCTTTAGAGTCAAGCCATTGAAGACACTCTGATTCTTCTGTCCATAGGTTTGATCCAATTAAATTCAGCTTGTTATCTGCTGGGATCTGATTGAGTTGTAGATATAGGGGTCCTATGGAGTAAACAGGTGGTAGCAAAGTTGAAAGTGCATCTACAACATCATGCTCCAATGCGTCGAACGTGTTTAAAATTATAGCAGATGCCCTTCTTTGAGCTCGTTCAAGCTCAACCATCAGAACATCAAGCATTATGTCATTTGGATCTTTGGTTCTCAAGAAGCTCGGCACATCCCCCAATCTAATATTTCTCATGCCTGGTATCCAGTCTAACACAGTGTCCAAATAGCTTGCATCTGCAGGTCAAACTAGTATTAGCACCAAATAAAGTGAAAGTTCTAATTAGAAAGGTAACATGTCTCCGAAATTCAACTCATTTCTTAGACAACTTCTAGCCTTACAAGTTCAAGTTGTTAGGGAATGAGCTAGCAATGAACATCATGCTTACCCTCTCTCTCATGCGCTGAATGGAGGTACATAAGATGATAGGAGAGAGACAGACAAATAAATACAACCCACCTTGTTGGGCTTGAAGGTACATAGGACCTCTTGCAATAGAAGGCTTTATGATCTTGTTAGGCAACCACGAGCCTAAAAAATTTAAGCCCTGTTTAATAACCATTTTGTACTTGGATTTTAGTTTTCACATTTTGAGTTTGAGATATGAAGAAAGTATACGGGGAAAGTGAGTGTTGAGGAAGGGTGGTGGAAAGGTAGAAACAAAAGAAGGAATGAAAACAAAATTTGAAAAGTAAAAACAACTTAAAAGCACTGTTCTAAAAATCCCCGCCTAGCGCTGCCTAGGCCCCGCCTAGGCGCTAGGCGGTTGGCCAACCGCCCCGATTAATGCCTAGGCGTTTGAAAATTAAGAAGGGGCGCCTAGACCGCCTAGCCCGCCCATACCTGCCTAGGTTGCGACTCACTTAGGTAGAAAATAGATAACTTTCATTTTGCATTTTATTTTTTCTAATAAATTGTAAGAGACTTGATGAATATTTAAATGAATACACGTTATATGCATGTTCTCCATGTTTTCATTATGTTCCAATAGTCATTCTATTTTGTAGTTTATAATGAAAAAAAAAATAAAAATATATATATATATATATATTAAGTATAAATAGATACTTATTTACACGAAATATAATAGATTTACTTAAATCCGCCTAGTCCCCACCTAGCCGCCTAGGCGCTAGGCCCCAGCTTGCCGCCCGACTAGCGCCGAGTGTCTTTTAGAACCTTGCTTAAAAGTACATTTTAGACATTTGAGACATTTTATTTCGGAGTAAGATTCTCTTCTATCATATTCGCATCTTTTTCCCTCCTCCTCTCACACTTAACTTTTAGTCTTATTGTCTCTATAAAAAAATCAATATAAAATGTTGACCTAACTTAATCGTAATCGTTCAGGTAGGAGGGGAGAGAAGAGAGAGACTAGGAGGGGAGATAGTCCTTTTATTTCTCTCATGAATTTTCCTTCTATCTGTAACATGAAAATGAAAACTACAAAGTAAAAGTAAAATGATTATCAAACGAGCCCTCAAAGTAGATAATTTTTTTTGTCAAACTTACTATATCATTTTGATTTATAATTAATAGTACCTTTAAGGGGAATAAAACCCTTTTCAATGAGAGTGCGATACTGAAGGCAGCACATCAAGCCACAAGCACTTGCTGTCTGGAACATAACATCCGGGATGCCCAATTCTTGGGCTGCATCAAAAGTCAAGGTCATGCCAACGTCCGAGACTATGCAAGTTACAGGGGGGGAGTTTGGCAAAGAATTGAGTTTGGACATAAGGTCTCTGAAGGGTGCTAGGCAAGTTTTTCTAATCGAAAGGCATAGAGCGGATATGTCTTGAGTGGCGTTGACATCAGTTGGAGGGAGGCCATCGGGAATGGTTTCGAACCTAAAGGAGGGAAGACCGTCAAGAGAGTTGGGACCTCGGGACCTAAGCAGGCGTTTGTGGTTGAACTCTGTGTTGACAAAGGTTATTTGAAAGCCTTTGTAGTTGAGGAGTTTGGCTAACTGCAGCATGGGGGTTATGTGACCTTGAGCTGGAAATGGTATGCAAACTGCATGTGGCTTCTCTTTCAAACCATTTGAGTCCATTCTCTCTCTCTCTAAGAAACCTAGCGAAAATGAGATATGGAAGGGGGGAAAGAAGTCTTTTATAATACACTAGCTTTATAGGATACATCGTAGAGGGACAGGGAATCCAGATATCTTATATAAACTTATAAACCAAACACGTACGTGCAACAAATTAGGCACTGTACATATGACATTTCACGCCAATGAAGCTTGATGTTTGTTTGTCCAAAGAATCTTTGGGACGGCAGTCGAGGAGAAATTTTTAGTTGTGACGGGAATACAGATGATACATCACATGTTTTTATGCAAGTGGTGGAAAATTTTAATTTTTAAGTTATTAACCTTTTAACACACATAACCCACCATTCATATAGAGACACGTGGTGTAACACCTCGTGTGACAGTCACACTGAAAAATCTCTTGCAGTCGAGAGTATATACTTTTTCTTTTATTCCGATCGTCTGGCATGCATTGCTTTTGTTTGTTTGCTGATTTGTTTTGATACTAATGTGTTCTATATTAAGAGTTTTGACCAAGAGGGGCTTAACCTCATAAACGTGATTTAAGTATTTGCTTCATGTCGGAGCGACCGAGTGAGGCAAGGTTTTCAGGTTTTTAGTGATGCATGGAAACATATTAGCGTTTTTTTGGATAATGCTTCCCCTCATTGAGGGAGCTTACTTATCCTTACACTTTGGATCAATGAACCTTAACCGTCCGAACATCATGATTGAAACCGTTCACACTCTTTATCATCTTCTATAGATCATGTGCAAAAAAATATTCAATTTGGAGATCTTTTAGCCATTCATATGCATAGAAAAATGGACGGTCCATCATGAGATGCTACTTGTTACCTAAATTGTTGATTGGTTGAACATGTAAGGATTACTAAACAATCTCTAAATTGAATGATTTTTTGCAAATATGATCGTTAAAGGATGATAAAGAGAACGAACGATTCCAATTATGATGTTCAAATTGTAAAGGTTTGTTAACTGTAAGTGAGGGGACAAGTAAGTTCCCGCAATGGGGGGACACAAGCATTATCCCTTTTTTTTAGGACTAGTCTTCATGCACGCGCTCAAGCGCATGCAGAAGCCATTTTTTGAATCACAGCGTGTTACGCGTGACTTACACGTTTTAAATGTATTTATATGCGTAAATTGACAAAAAAGAAAGTCAAATATTTGAAGTAATTGAATCATTTTAGATCATGCTAGAAGAAACCTCCCATAAACCAATTAAAGCAATTGAATTCACATAATAAAATCAGTCTCTATAGAATTTACATTAAGAATAGAGAAAATAATATTTAATAAACAATTGATTGAATCACATTATTGCTAGCTCATTGTGAGGCTAAGTCCCACCACACTACTAAATTAAACAGTTTGCGCGACGGGGGAGATTTTGTCGGTCAAATCATTATTAGGTCGCACAAAAATTATGGCGACCAGAAAATCGTCGTGCATATTTTGTCGCGCAAAGGTCGTTAAAAAAGACATTGCACGACGAACAATTTCAAACTCGTCGCGCAAAAACAAAATTGCGCAACGCTTTACTATTCGTCATACGATATAAAAGGGTACAAGTGCGATTTCTGACTAGTTCGTCTCGAAAAGTTTGCGTGACAAAAAATGTAAGAGGCGCGTGGTAATGCGTGACGAAGTTATAAGACGCGCTTAATTTTGCGTGACGACTGGTTGGCGTCGCGCAAATGTAATTTTTATTAAAAAAATAAATAGAATAAAAGGAAAATAAAAAAAAAAAATTCATACTAATTAATGACAAAAAAAAGGCAAATTAATGAATAAAAAATAAATTTAATTTATTATATAAATATAAATGTACGTACAAATATAAAGTTATAAAAAAAAAGTAGGAACAAAACTATGAAAAAAAAGCGGAAAAATCTATAGGAATGTCGTTCGAAGGATCTTGCTGCTGGTTGGGGACGGGGTTGGAGGTTGACAAGCCTGATTGTTGTGCTTGCTCGGTGTGGAAGGGCTGTGAGGGCGATGGTGCAGAAAAATCAGGGAGATGTATTCCGAAAGAACTAAGGGCTCGTACAAGCATTGACATTTGAGACTTGTACGATGCCAGCTCACTTCTCAGGCCAGCGACTTCTTGCGTCAAAGCCGTAACCTGGCCCTTTGACTGCGAGGATGACGAGGCTCTACTCTATCGCCGCCTAGCATTTCCCATCCCCCGACAATAAGTCCCTGGCGTCCGACCGAAATTCTGGTCCAACGTCTCTATCACGATGTGAAACCCTGCATCCTCAAGGGAATCCACAGACTCAATAGGCGTGTCCGAGGGAAGCTGGGAGGCAGACTCTTGAAACACTGACTGAATCTTCTCCACCATAGTGGCCTGTGAAAAAAAAACATGGATTATTAATAGAAAACAATTTGAAATAAATAGTATAAATGTTGAATGCATAAGAAATTACTTACATGAAGGGACTCGATCAACTCATTCCTAGGCCGAACATAAACGTCAGCAAAGACGTTGACCTCCTGAAATTTTGAACCCTCTTGAAATCGAAAAAGATCAGGAAAATGTTAGTAAGAAAAAAAAAATTATTAGTGACATTTTAAAATTGAAAATGAAAGATGTAATATATACCTTCCGTCGCGCCTCTATCCTCTAGGAGAAAGGTCTCGAACCTGAAAGGTGGAGAAGAGTCGTCTTCTCCCGATTGATCTTGTTCGCCTTCGCCTTCTTCTATTATACAAAAAATAAACGTATTAGTTGTAATACTTAAAGAAAATTAAAAAAATAATAATAAACATTAGTAAAAATTAAAAAAAAATTAAAAAAAAATAAAATGAAAAAGTCGTAATTAAAAACACACCACATAGGCCGGGTCCTGAAAATGACCGCAAAGCCAAACCCAACTATCTTGTCGGTCCTCATACTCCTTTGAACAACCTTCCTCGAGAACGACATCCGGATCATCAAATTGCTGGAAACATTGGTGCAGGTCACTCTTCCACTGCTTGTAGCGTTCGGAGAAGAGCTGATTGAGGTACGTGAACATGTCCTCGTCCATGTCCTCCAAATTGTAGTTTGTCTGCAATGTAACAAATATTTTGAAAGTATTAGTAATAAAAGACAGTAATAAATATAACTATATAAATTTTACATGAAAAACATTAAAAATTCAATGCTACTTACAGACAATTGGTTGCGCACTGTGTTCTTCGTCTCCTCCTGCATCGCCTTCCAAGACTTCCACCGCATAGGGCAAAAGGTCTGCACGACATGCCCAATGTCGTGGGCCAATGCACTATGCTGCTCCGCAGTTGGTGTTGCCCGATGTCACTCATCGTATCTAATTGGGATACGACCGTTGGTCACCTAGGTGACCTTCGTCGTCTTCAATTGCCGACAAGGTCCCCGAGTGTTTTTCTTCCCTGCAAAGAGATGAAAAAAATAATCATTAACCCAAAACTAATAACAAATCCTACTAAAATTTAGGCATAACCTCCCCTATAATTAAAACATTTCCCAAAACCCTGAAAATAACATAAACAACATACGTATCCAACACAATGATCACAACAATTTAATAAAAGGTTCGGAACGATAACAAATTTTTAATCCTTACATGACATAACAAATTGAACCTAAAATAACAAAACTGATCAGTTAACATTCGCATACATTTTGTTCCTCTATTTCTCCTGAAAGTTACTTATTGAGCATCACAACTACTTCTTTGTTTGAGGCCATTATTTCCTTTCTCCTAATTAGAACATACTAGGTCTAAAACCTTCCTCAAGTTAGATAGCAGAAATAAGATAGCTTAAAAGACGAAAATCAGGAAGTTTCCCCTTAATATTTTCTGAGGCAATCAACACAATATTTAAGAACATCAAACAATCGGAGATGAGCAGCAAGAATAAAGCAGGGATGAGAAAAAGAGAGAGCAGCAGAAGTGGTTAAATCGAAAAGAAACTTCACGAACGAAGGGAACAAATCAAGGATGACGGACCTGGGAGCGAATGGGCAAAATCAACTTTTCACTGCAGCAACCAGAAAACAGCAAGGCAAACAAAGCAAAAATAGAAGGGCAAAAACGTAAGACCATTGGTCATCCACAGTGCTCCAAAACTAAGTTTTAGTGTATATATGATTTCCAATTCGAGCGTTTTCAAATACCACAACAAACTTCTAAAAATGGCGACAGCTGCCATCCAAGACGACCAATTTTTGAGCTTGTATACACAAACATAAATTACGGAATACACACAATTTCGATTTCATGACAAAACCCATTTCTGAAAGCGAAGAAATTGCGAACAAAAAAAGAGAAAACAATGGAAACTTTTTAATCCTTACATGACATGACATAACAAATTGAACCTAAAATAACAAAACTCAGTTAACATGGGAATGAGGGAGTGAATTAGGATTGTATACCTGGCCGTGTACCCAAGGCATTGGTTGTGGATCCCGATGACGACATCTGGTTCGTAGTGCGAGGGCGCCGGTGAGTACGTCGGGCGCTAACAGGCAATGCCACATAAGAAGTCAACAATGCCTATGCCTGTGGGACTAGAGGACTAACTGGGTCAGCCGGTCAAACGGAGCAGTGGCGGCAGTAGGTGTACTCGACAAACTAGGTATAGCAGTCGGATTAGGTGTAGAAGTCATCGCCCTCCAGGTTCTAATGAGGTGTGACATCTTCAAAATTGGAAATCAATTTGTTTCGTACACAAAGATTTAACTTACCGTACACATGCTAATAATTTGAACTTGAATTAAAACGAAATTTAAAAACCCTAATTCTAAATCCAATTCAAGTTTGGCAAAAACAAAACTTAAAACTGATAACTATACACAAACTAATCAATTCAAATAGGATATAGACCCAGCAATTATAACTTATAAGAAGTAACTAGCATAAAGGACATCCTTACAAGTTTACTACCTAAAACCAAACAAATGTGAGGTGCTTTGGATATCCTTACTACCTTATGTTTAAATAAAGACCTCACAACAAACTAATAATGTGAGAGAGAGCATATCATTATTTACTTGTAAAATCTGGATTTGCTTATATCATGTGGGTTCCCATATCTTTGAATAATAATAACAATAGAGTTCACAAACAGATTTCATTTGATTTAATGTGTTCCTATTGGTTTGTTATACCTAATCACCATGACATTGCCCTATCTGGCTGAAAACATATTTTGCATATAAATTTCCCATTTTTTGTCCTTCTTGGTGAATTATGTATAGCCAAACCCAGGAGAGAATCCATTCATGACATTCCTAAAAATGTAACTTCAAAATTGGGAGGCCGGATTCAACAAGCAACGCAATCGAGTCTATCATATTAATAAGGCAACAACAAAGGCTAATACCCCATTATATATCAAGAAATCATAGCAGTCTACAATGCAAATCTCAAAAAACTTATTCCACAAATGTACAGTTTAATTCAATTTTTTTTTCTTTCAAACCTACAATAGAGAACACATCCTACAATATCTTAAATTCCAACATAAAAACCACAAACATAAACATATTTCATCTAATCGTAATAAAAGAGAATTAAAAAGGTGAATTATACGATATAAAGATAAATAAATAAAAGGATTGTTGCATATGGAAAAGTGTAAGTGCAATGTTGTGGATGCATAGAACACAGGAAAACATTAACAAATCCCTAATTTAAGAACACTGTACTTAAATTTAAAAAAAAAACCCTAATTCGAACCCTGTACTTGAAATTAAAAAACCCCTAATTTAAGAACCCTAAACTAACCCCCAGTGAAGAACCCTAAATCTAATCCCCAAATAAAGAAAACCTAATCTAACCTCACTGCCCAAAATTGTTCTCCTAATTTAAGACCTAAATCTAACCCAAATTAAGAACCCTAAAAACTCTAATTCTAACCCCTAATTTGAAAAAACCCTAATTCTAACCCCCAATTTGTAAATAAATAAAATTGAAAATGAAAACTGAAGAGGAAATTACCTCTTGGAGACGAAGTCGCGACGGCCGGAGAGACTGATGGACAGATAGACAAAGAGACGAAGTCGCGACGGCCGGAGAGAGGAAGGAGAGACAAGTATCGTGCATGGAAAAGGAAGAAGAGGGAAGTGAGGGGAATAAGCTGAGTTGGGGTTAAAATTTAGAATCTGGCGTGACAGAGCCTTTGTCTCGCAAGGTAAAAAAATTTCGCACAAGTTTTTCAAAATTTCCGCGAAAAAAAAACATCTTAATTGAAATTTCAGACACTTGGGTGACGAATACAATATTTCGTCACTCAAATATACTTTGTGAGACGAAATATATGTATTCGTCACGCAATATTCCCATGTAAATTTGAAATAACAGTTAAATCGTGATTTTTGGTTTCTAACCGTCCAAAAGTTTTGTCTCGTTACTTGATCTCTGAATGTTTTTTTTTTACGATTTTGGCGTATGCGATCTCAAAGCATAGACAAACAAGTTTGACGGTTGGATCGTTCAAATTAGTTTCCTAGAATGCATATCCCATCAAAAAGATAGATTCACTAACACTTAGAGTTTACTTATACTTTCATTAAGTATAACAGAAGATTTTGTGGTATCCACTAGTGTAAATAGTTTAAATTGAAGATCAAATTCATTCATTGTATTCATATAGAGTCAAAGAGTGTAGTTGTAAAAAAAAATCATCAAAATTAGAGTTAAAATAACCATTAAATCGTGATTTTTCGTTTCTAACCGTCGAAAAGTTTTGTATCGTTACTTGATCTTTGAATGCTTATTTTTTTCCAATTTTTGGCGTATCCGATCTCGAACCATATAAAAACAAGTTTGACGGTTGGATCACTGAAATTAGTTTCGTAGAATGCGTACCCCATCAAAAAGATAAATTCACTAACACTTGGAGTTTATTTATACTTTCATTAAGTATAACATAAGATTTTGTGGTATCCACTAGTGTAAATAGTTTAAATTGAAGATCGAATTCATTCATTGTATTCATATAGGGTCAAGGAGTGTAGCTGTAAAAAATCATCAAAATTAGAGTTAAAATAACCGTTAAATCGTGATTTTTTGTTTCTAATCCTCGAAAAGTTTTGTCTCATTACTTATTCTCTGAATGTTTGTTTTTTGCAATTTTTGGCGTATGCGATCTCGAACCATATACAAACAAGTTTGACAGTTGGATCATTCAAATTAGTTTCATAGAATGCGTATCCCATCAAAAAGATAGATTCACCAACACTTAAAGTTTATTTATACTTTCATCAAGTATAACATAAGATTTTGTGGTATCCACTAGTGTAAATAGTTTAACTTGAAGATGGAATTCATTCATTGTATTCATATATGGTCAAGGATTATAGCTGTAAAAAAGTCATCAAAATCAGAGTTAAAATAACCGTTAAATCGTGATTTTTCGTTTCTAATCGTCGAAAAGTTTTGTCCCGTTACTTGATATATGAATGTTTGTTTTTTGCGATTTTTGGTGTATGTGATGTTGAACCATATACAAACAAGTTTGACGGTTTGATCATTGAAATTAGTTTCGTAGAATGCGTATCCCATCAAAAAGATAGATTCGCTAACACTTAAGAGTTTATTTATACTTTAATTAAATATAACATAAGATTTTGTGGTATCCACTCGTGTAAATAGTTTAAATTGAAGATTGAATTCATTCATTGTATTCCTATAGGGTCAAGGAGTGTAGCTGAAAAAAAAATCATCAAAATCAGAGTTCAAATAACCGTTAAATCGTGATTTTTCGTTTCTAACCGTCCAAAAGTTTTGTCCCGTTACTTGATCTCTGAATGTTTGTTTTTTGTGATTTTTGACATATGCGATCTCGAACCATATACAAACAAGTTTGACGGTTTGATCGTTCAAATTAGTTTCGTAGAATGCATATCCCATCAAAAAGATAGATTCACTGACACTCAGAGTTTATTTATACTTTCATTAAGTATAACTAGTGTAAAAAGTTTAAATTGAAGATCTAACTCATTCATTGTATTCATATAGGGTCAAGGACTGTAGCCGTAAAAATTCATCAAAATCGGAGTTAAAATAATCGTTAAATCGTGATTTTTCGTTTCTAACCGTCGAAAAGTTTGTCCCGATACTTGATCTCTGAACATTTTTTTTTGTGATTTTTGGCATATGCGATCTCGAACCATATACAGACATGTTTGACGGTTGGATCGTTCAAATTAGTTTCGTAGAATGCGTATCTCGTTAAAAAGATAGATTTACTAACACTTCAGAGTTTATTTATACTTTCATTAAGCATAACATAAGATTTTGTGGTATCCACTAGTGTAAATAGTTTAAATTGAAGATCAAATTCATTCATTGTGTTCATATAGTTCAAGGAGTGTAGCTTTAAAAAATTCATCAAAATCGGAGTTAAAATAGCCGTTAAATCGTGATTTTCTAACAGTCCAAAAGTTTTGTCCCGTTACTTCATCTCTGAATTTTTTGTTTTTGCGATTTTTGGCATATGCGATCTCGAACCATATACAAACAAGTTTGACGGTTGGATCGTTCAAACTAATTTCATAGAATGCGTATCCCATCAAGTTCAATGGTGTGTATATATATATATATATATATATATTTGTTTATTTAATAAGTAGAGTTAAATTTATTTATTTTGTACGTATAAGGCTTAGAAGTTGAATGGTATGTATATTTAAGCCTATCCAATGGTCACCAATGTTTTTAATTTAATTTAATATATATAATTATTATAGTTTTTAGGGGTATAAAATTGTTAACTTAATAAATATATAATTATTATAGTAATTTTTTTAGGTTTATAAAATTGTCAGGAATTGCCTGGCCTAGCTTGCGTGACCAAAAATTGTTATGCGTCACGCAATTATGTTTTAAAATGGTTTTTAAATTTTTTTTTTGTTTACAATTTATTATAAAATACAGACATACCAAATTTATTTACAAAGTAATGCACATATAAAATGGGAATCATTCATACCATTTTTTCCATCACTCTATATAATGCATTAAACATTTCATGTGTTTTACAAAAAAAGTTACAAATAAATTGCCTTAATCTTCTTCCGAACTATAATAACTTTCACTTTCGTCACTATCATCATTTCCAGTGTCCCATTCCTCATCATCAATAGGTACGTCACAATTGCCGTTTGTGCGCACTGGACCATCGTATCGTGGAATATTACTAAGGTTAATTGTGATCGACTAAATCGGTATTTCGATTGAAGATACTCTTTCTATCTGAAATGGTTCTTGGATAAGATTAGTATCTCGGAGTGTTTCGCACCACTTTCCATCAAAGATTCAAGACGTTGGTCAACAACATTGTCGATATTGTCGTTAGTATGGTCTTGTTTTGGTATAGCATACACGTTCCTATGATCCATCGTCTGAACAACTTTCCAACCCCTCCCGGCTCTAGGGTCATCTAGATACACAATTTGTTTTGCCATCGTTGCTAAGATGTAAGGGTCGTCATCGTACCAAGTTTTGGTAGTGTTCACTGATAGTAATCCATGATCTTTTTTCACACTTCCATGCTTATTTGGGTTTGTATCAAACCATTGACACTTAAATAGGATCACTTGGCACCGGTCTTTGTAAAGCAATTGCACGACACTTGTTAGTTTACCATAGAATTCAATGTCTGTACTTTTGCCTCCCCCCGGGACATGAACACCGCTATTTTGCGTACACAACTTGTCATCTCATGCACCCGCTAAGAACTTGACGCCATTGACATGGCAACCCGAGTACAATTCAACGTGAATTGGTCCAAACGCCAAGTTATATAACTCTTCACTGTACGCGGGGAATTCGATGCTTTCAGTTGATTCACCTAATATTAGAAAAACATTTAAATTTTTTAGTTCGAGCAACTTAATTGGTACAATATATATGTCCAATACAAAACATTTCAAACTTACATATTCGAGAAACCACTGTGGAAACAATTCATGGTGTTTATTGGCATACAAATGTGAAGGATGTACATGCTTCATTATATTTTCATGCTCGTCTAGGTATGACAGTGTCTCGTCACATTCGTTGAGTACGAACCAATGTGCTACCTCCATGTCCTTCTTGGAAAACGACTCGCCAGAAATTGGATCTCCGAATGGTCGAGCGATTTGGGCAAAAACTGAAAGTTTCTCCTTTCTCACACCCTATCATTATTGCGTGGAGGACGATTGAAAGTTGTCTCAACATCCTTTAAATACATTCCACAAAATATAAGCGCCTCATATGCCACCCAAGCTTGTATAATGGATCATTCGGGTTGCGCTTTGTTTTTCATCAAGTCTCCGAGAAGCCTGCCAAAAGAAAACGATATGATACACATATTACTAATCGTAATGTATTTAATATTGATTAATAAAAAAGACATGGAATATATACCTTTCTATTGGATACATCCATCGAAAGTTGACTGGTCCAGCAAGCAATGCCTCATCTGGTAAGTGAACCATCACGTGAATCATACTTGTGAAGAAAGCTGGAGGAAATATCATCTCAAACTTGCATAGAACTTGCACAATGTCATGGCGTAACTGATTAATGTCCGTTTTTCGCAATGTTCTTGATGTCAATTATGAAAGAAAACTGGACAACAACATGATTGGTTTCACTACATCGGCTGGCAAGAGATGTCGAATACCCATAAGAAGTAGGCATTGCAGAACCACATGGCAGTCATGACTTTTTAGGCAAGATAATTTACCCCCATCAACGTTCACGCAACGCGCGATATTTGAAGCATACCTATCGGGAAACTTTACAGACGATAAAAACTTTAAAAATTATTTCTTGTCATTCGGTTTCATTGAAAAAAATGCAAGATCCCTTCTGGCTTTATCATTGTCCCTATTCATCCATAAACCATGTCGTATTCCCATTCGTTCCAAATCAAGATGAGCTTTGATCGTGTCCTTTGTCTTGCCCTCAATATCTAGAATTGTGCCGACCAATGTGTCAAATACATTTTTCTCAACATGCATAACATTGAGGTTGTGTCTCAATTTTAGTTTGGACCAATATGAGAGCTCAAAAAACATAGACTTATGCATCTAGTTCATATGTGTAAAAGGTCTTGTCCTACTGACATTGGTCCCGAAAGAAGCAAAATCCAAACGGTTAAGATGTTCCAAAATCTGAGCATCGGACCATTCTCTGGGTCAGAGGCGATGCTCTTTCTCCCCGTCAAACTCTTTATCCTTCTCACGCCACTCGTGGTCCTAAGGCAACCATCTTCGATAACCAAGGTAACAAACTTTTCCGGCGTGCCAACTAGATGTTACGTCTTCCTTGCATACAGCGCATGCCATATAACCCCTAGTGCTCCACCCGGAAACCATTGCATATGCGGGAAAATCGTTCACAGTCCATATCACTGCAGCCCGCAAAGTGAACATCATGCCAGTACATTTATCGTATGTGCGCACACCATGTGTCCATAAATCTTTTAGCTCATCCACCAACGGCGGTAAGTATACATCGATTGACCTACCAGGATCCTCAGTTATCAATAAAGTCATCATCATGTATTCTTGCGTGAATTTTTTCATAACCCAATCCAAGACCATTCAACACCTTTTGGCGTGTCCATGGTCTTTCGGCAAACAATTGTCCTTCAGAAGCATTATCTTGAAAACCCCCAAAAAGTAATTGAAACACTGGTTCGACATACGATACTTTACTTTTCCATGCATTAGTTCCACAATGGCTGTGAGAACGGAAAACCTCTTGCACCCCGGGTATAACTCTTGGTTGGCATTTTTAGTAGTTTTTCATATTGTTCGAACTCTGCACTGTCCATTGGTGTAGGCACGTCATTTTCCCCTTCCTGATTGATGCTTGTCAATGCAAATGGAAAAGCATCATTTATAATATCCATGACTTGTTCATTAGGATCCACAATAGGTTCAACATTATCCACTCTTGTGGCGTTTGAAGACGAAGCATTGTCTAATTGTTCCCCATGATGGTTTGAAGTATTATATGTCTCAATCATTTCATTCCTTACTAAATGAAATAAAAAAATTTCAATTGTCTCCCTTACCTTGTTGTTACACCTCATACAAGAACACCGGACTCTAGTTGCACCCGGGTTGTGTGTATGTGCAAAGTCAATAAAATCTTCGATTCCATCCAAGTATTCGTCCGCACATCTATTCGGGTTCTGTATCCCCGCCTTGTCCGTAATTCCTGGAACCACAATAACAATACAACAATCACAATAACTTCATACAAAATGATAATGTCATCTTATGCCTCCGGTAAGGGCCCTATCCCATTTGGGAATGCATAGTCATGTCACGTAATTTACGGCTACATCATATTAGATTTTGACGTGGATGTATTTCGACAGCATCTTAATACAGTTCTTCAGGTGTATGACCCGAAGAACGTACAGAGATGGCACCGAAATCTCCACAACCGAAACCTAATCCTTCAACCATAAACTACGCGTCATAACTGTGCATTCCCAAACTGTCCAAATAATGGGACAATTCAAGAATTAATTGACCGCAGTCATGCTTTCGCATCCATGCACGAAATCCAACTAATCCTCGAACGGGAAACTTTGTTTTACTAAAAATAAAAAATAAGTATGAAATTAATTTCAATTAACTCCGTACATCACAACACATATTTGTACATCACGTACAAATTTAACAACATAATATAAATATACTTTCAGAACACAATATAAACATAACAAACTAAGTTCAACATAATTTAATTAATTTTATATGTTTGAAAAATAAAACGAAGAAAATACCTTCTCAATCGTTCTCCACCAATCGCTAATCATACACAATATCCCTATAGACAACGAAATTAATGGCGTTAGTATGAATTTACATTAATACTTTTATCGTAACGACAAAAAACGCTACCAGACACACTAAGATAGCTTGATCAACCTATAGAAGAAGATGAATGGAGTATTAGATGATGAAATTGAGAGAAAATGAAAATGATGGATCCCGGATTGAGCAAAATCGAAAGGATGAGTGTAGAGGCACAATCTGCAACTTTTTTGCGGTTTACCTCTGCACATGGTTGAATCTAGATTAAAAAGGACGAACGATTTTGCGCGATGAAACATGTAATTCATCGCGTAATATATCTTTGCGTGACATGGCATTTGAGTGACGAAAAAGGAACATTTGTCGCGCAATCCATTTTTTTAAATTTTTTTATGTTTTTCTTTTTTGTTTGTATGTATTGTAAATTTTTATTTTATTATAAATAAAAAACTCAAACCTAATTAAACATTAAATTAATTAACAAAACTAATTTACTATCCCATATGAAATTATAATTAATGCAAATATTAATATTCATCCACATAACATATATTTATTCATTAAATTAAATATAAAGTCCACAAAATCTTATTTAAAAAAAATAAAAAATAACTCTCATCAACTTCAATCCTCCCTCGCCCGCAACACATCAAACTTCCACTGCCGGAAACTCTGCTTGAAAAGTCCATCCACATAAATCCGTTGCTTCTCACCGGTTTCATCAACATCCCAATGAACTAACATTAATGCCAATAACAATAAATTATTAATTTAAAAAGTATTACGTTTTAACAAAAATAATTGTTAATTATTTACCACAAACTTACCGATAACTCTCCCAGCATAGACTTCTTCAACTTCTCAGGAACCTTTTTCCAAGACTCAAACTCGGCAGAACAATCCCTCCACACCAAATTCCCTATGTCATACTTAAATTCGGCGTACGCCTCAGCCAAATTTTTGCCTTCAAAGTACGGCACTTGCTTCCTTCTATACCTTTCGAATCGCACAACAACTTTCTTTTTGTCAGAACCTTCTCCAGAATTGGCCGTTCTTTTTTAAACAAAAAAATTTTGAAAACTACGACGCTAAAACTGTGATTATATAGCAGTAGGGCACCTTTGCGCGACGAAATATTCGTCGCACAAACCTCTAAGTTGGTAGGTTTGAACGCAGTCTGACCATGCTTTGCGTGACAAAAACATTTATTCGTCGCGGAAAAATATTTTGCGTGACGATATATATAGCGACGAAGATGTCGTCGCGCAATATATTGCGCGAGGAATAATATAACTGTAATTACAAAATTTACGTAAACATAGATATCTATGTTTATGTAAACTTTATAATTACAAACAAATATTCACAAATGATTTAATAACTTAAATATTTATTCTAAAATTAATTAATACTTTAAATATTTATTCTATAAATAATTAATACCTAAAGTGTTATTCTATAAATAGTTAATACCTTAAATATGTATTCTACAAATACTTAATGGCTTAATCCATACAATTATTTTCAACATAAGTACGATATTCAGTAAAGATTAAAAACACATATAAACCGAGGATAGATAGGGTGCTTACATTAGGTCTCATTGAAAAAAAACCTAATAGGAATTGAAACCTAATTAAGTCCAAATACATAAATTATAAAATAAAAAAAATAAAAAATAAAAAATAAAAAAATAAAAAATAAAAACCTGAAATTTAAATATTGTCATACAAAACATAAATTTTAAACTACTATTTCGATGATCTTGCTCTATTCTGGAAGACTTCATAATGCCACCGATTGTAACCTCCCTCCAACGCATCCCCCACCAACTTGATCAATTGTTCTTTTGGTTCATCATAAAAAACATACTCAACCTGTTACACATATATGCAAATAATTAATTCCAACATATAACTAAAATTTTCACAAACTTCATTATTGATCCATCAATAATATACTTACTAATAGTTCATCCATCACAACCTTCTTTAAATTCCTGGGCACATCTTTCCAAGAACATCACTCAGTAGTGGGGCAATTATTCCCCATAGCTACAACAATAGCATGAGCAAACTCAAAATGCTTTCTCAAATCATGCGGGTCGGCGTCGCACACACTTTTATCGTTCTTTCTATCCGCCATCTAAGCACGAATAGAATTGTGAAGAATAAAGATAACAGAATTGTGAAGAATAAGGACAATAGAAGCGCCTATTTATAGCAAAGTTAGGATCTTTGCGCGACGAAGGCTTTGTCGCGCAAACATCTGTATTAAATGTCCTCTGATTCACCTACATTAAATGGTCATAGCTGACTGGAACTTGCGCGACCAATTATTCGTCGCACAAGTTTTTTCGCGCCAAAAAAATTACCCTTCGTTTTCATGCTGATTAAGGCCGATGCCAAGAATTGTTCAAAGTGTTGTCAATTGTTGAAGTTTATGAGTTTTGTGAAGTAAAAATTGTTAAGGATTATGCCAAGAATGTTTGACAAGGCTGAAGTTTGTGAATCGTATATTGTGAAATTGTGAATCGTGTATTGTGAAATTGATAATTGCAGAAGGTTGAAAGTTTTTAGTTAAATATATTTAGTTGAAATTGATTATTACAGAAGGTTGAAACCAGAAAGTTGGTGAATTTGTTGCTTTGTTGAATTTGTGAAGTATAGTGAGTTGTTGTCTCTGAGAATTTGTGGAAGTTAGGAATATATTGTTCTTTCTTGAAAGTGTTTAGCCATCAACATGTCTGATAAGTTAGTGAGAATTGAGAATTTGCTAGGAATGCTAACAGTTAAGCTGCAAGATGATAACTTTATGAAGTGGGATTATCAGTTTCGATCAGTTTTAAGAAGATATGATTTCTTGGATTTCTTTACTGGTGAGTCACCCTGTCTACCAAAATTTGTCATTAATACTGAAACTGGAGTAACTAAAGAAATTACTAAAGCCTATAAATCTTGGGTTCAAAAAGATATGGCGCTGTTGAGTTTGCTAATTGCCACTCTTTTTGATGATGCAATGGAGTATGTGATTGGTTGCAAAACTTTTCATGAAGCTTGAACAAACTTACAAGAAATATATGCTTCTGTATCCCAGCTAGAATAAATCAACTTAAGACTAAATTTTATATGATTCAAAAGGGTGGTGATTTTAGAGACAAATATCTGCTCAAATTGAAGGCAATTCAAGATCAACTTATTGCTTTAGGGGAGAGAGTGACAGATAATGATTTGATGATTGCTGCATTGTCTGGTTTGCCACCTGAGTTTGATGTAGTTAAAACAGTTATTCTAGCAAGGGAAACTTCGATTCCATTGAAAGATTTCAGGGCACAATTGATTGGTGCTGAACTAACTATAGAAGCAAGAATCAACACACTGACAAGTGGAAATGGTTGCGATGTATGTTCAAGGGAATCAGTCTAAAAGTGGGAATCAAATTGATGGTTACTCACAAGGAGAGTTCAAGTACAAGTTCCAGAGTTGTTGATAGTCAAGGGTATCAAGGAAACAACAGGACCTGTAATAACATAAATGGTTATAGTTCTTCACATAATTATAATAGGAATAGTTATAGGGGATATGGTTCATTCAATAACTCAAGACCTTATCAGGGAAATCGACAGAGATGAGGAAACAATTATCATGGATCCAGGAACTCTTGGAATGGAAATTCTTGGAATAGCAATACTAATTTCAAATCTGGTGTAGCAGTTGAGTGTCAAATATGTTCTCGAAGGGGGCATACTGCTCCAAATTGCTTAAACAGGAGTGATAATAGTTCAAATGGATATCAAGTTACTATATGCCAAATTTGTGGGAAAAAAGGACATAATGCTTTAGAGTGCAGGCACAGAAACAATTATTCCTATCAGGGTTCACCTCCTCCTTCTTCTCTCACTGCATTTTCTGCTCAAGCTCCATCTCACATGACTGCAACAGAATTTGATCAGAATGCTCAACATTTCTCTGCTGCTGATACATGAGTGCTAGACACTGGTGCATCACACCATATGACACCTAATCTTGGGAACCTAAATCAACCTGTGCAGTACAATGGTAATGAGAAAATCACTATTGGTAATGGGGAAGGTTTGACTGTTAATCATATTGGTTCTGCAACACTTTCAACTCCACAACATTTATTATTTCTCAAGAATATCTTACATGTTCCACAATTACTGTTAATATCTTATTTGTCAAGAAATTATGTGAAGATAATCATTGTTGGTTCATATGTGATGAGATTGTATTTTTTATACAGGACAAGGCAACATGAATGATATTGTACCAAGGTAAGAGTAGAGGAGAGCTATATGAGATCTCTATGAATGTGTTTTCAAGAAGATTGGTTGCTGGTTCGAATAAAGCTGTTGCATTACTTGGGAAAGCTGTAAAGCCTTCAGTTTGGCATAAGAGGCTCGGGCACCCATCTAAAGAAGTACTTGATGTTATGCTCAGAAACGTTGGATAGTCTAGTAGTGAGGATTCTTCACTCTCTGTTTGTTCTTCATGTCTTTCTAGGATAATGTGTAGACAACCCTTTCCTGTAAAAGAAACTAGGGCTAGCTCTATATTTGAAAAAATACATTCTGATATTTGGAGGCCTGCTCCAATTAAGTCTCTAGAAGGGTTTAGGTACTATGTAAGCTTTGTGGATGAGTTCTCAAGATTTGTATGAATTTTCCCTATTATCAATAAATCAGATATTTTCCAAGTATTTGTCAAGTTTTTTGCATTTGTTACAATTCAATTCAATTATGTAATTAAGTGCTTACAAACAGATGGTGGCTCTAAATATATGAGTAATAAGTTTCAGTCTTTCTTGGCAACTAAAGGAACTACACATTCCATATTATGTCCTTATACTCCTCAGCAAAATGGTCTTGCTGAGAGGAAACATAGGCATCTAATAGAGATTGCAATTACACTTTTAACTGAGGCTGAGGTCCCATTACAGTTTTGGAATTATGCTTGCAATCATGCTGCATTTCTGATTAATAGAATGCCATGTAAGGTTTTGGGGATGAAGTCTCCATATCAGCTACTGTTTAAACAAGAACCTATGTTGCATACATTGAAGATATTTGGCTCAGCAGTTTATCCATTCTTGAGGCCATATACTAAAAATAAATTGCAACCTAGATCCAAGCAATGTGTTTTCCTTGGTTTTGCTGCTAGATATAAAGGGGTTGTATGCTATGATTTAAGTAGCAATAAACTAGTGCTGTCAAGACATGTAATTCATGATGAGACTACATTTCCATTTAAAAGAGGACTGCAATTATCTTCTGGGAAGTCAAACAAGGTACAGAGTACAACAATGCCTCTAATCATTGTTCAATTGCCATGTTTTGCCTCTAATACAACTACAACAACATCTCCAACACATGGAGAGCAATATGCAAATCTAGAAATTGTTGAAGAACGATCAAAGGATAGCTTGCAGGTTCTAAGTTCATCCAGTCAAGATTCATAGGATCTCAATGCTCATATCTATAGCTCTCCTACTCTCTCAACATCAACTCAAAGTACAAAATCATTGTTGCCTATCCACGGTCCTTGACAATTAGAGGTAATACTACCAATCTCTTCTCCTTTGGTTGAAACTAATGAAGAATCAGTTCACAATATGGTCACAAGGTTGAAGTCAGGTGCAGTTCCAAGAAGATCTTACACATGGTACATTGGTTCATTTCCAGAATTACAAACACTACAGATAGATGACGAGTGTGAATTTACTAGGGGTTTTTTCTTTCATTGCTGCAATAAAAGATTTGGATGAACCATCAACATTTAGAAAAGCTTCTACAATCCCATAGTGGCAAAGTGAAATGTAAGAAGAGTTTAATGTACTCAAAGCTCAAGGAACATGGCAGTTGGTTCCTTCTCTACATAACAGAACAATTATTGGAAGTAAGTGGGTCTATAAAGTTATGAATAATCCTGATGGAAGTGTATCCAGTTATAAAGCCAGACTTGTGGCTCAAGGTTTTTCTCAAAAGCAAGGCATTGACTACTCATAAACCTTTAGTCTAGTGGTATGACACAATACTGTGAGACTCATTTTGTCATTAGCAGCTATACATAAATGGGAATTGAGGCAGTTAGATATCAAAAATTCATTTCTGCATGGTGACTTGCAAGAAAAAGTGTATATGAAATAGCCTCAAGCGTTTGTTGATCAACATATTCATCATATACTGATATTCATCTAACAACATTCTCTGATGCAGATTGGGCTCCCGATTTGAACACAAGAAGGTCTGTGACTGGATATGTCGTATATCTTGGTGGAAATCCAATCTCTTGGCAATCAAAGAAGCAATCCTCAGTCTCTCGAAGTTCTACAGAAGCTTAATACAAGGCACTTGCACATACTGTAGCAGATGTGGCATGGATTCGGTTGATTTTGAAAGATTAGGGGGTTGCATTGCCTATTCAACCAACCATATATTGTGACAATATGTCAGCAATAACACTGAGTGCTAATCCGGTGTATCATTCGAGAATTAAACATCTTGATACGAATTATCATTTTGTTCGAGAAATGGTGCATAATGGTGATTTGTTGGTTGAGTATCTACCTATCGATGAACAGACAACCGATGTTCTTACTATAGGCCTACACAATCCAACGGTCTCTCGACATTGTTTAAATCTCAAACTTGGTTACCCTAGTTGAGATTGAGGGGGATGTTGACTGATATTGACTCAAGGAAATGCCACATAATCTACCATGTCATCAATATTACTGTTAAAAGTTAGTTAAGATGGTTATTAGTATCTTACACAGTAAGAAAGGTAGTTAGACTAGTAGAGAGATATAAAAGGCTGACTGCTTAATGATTGTACTAAGTCATCATTCTATCAATACAATATATTTCATCTTCTCTCTAATTCTCTCTAATCATTCAATATTCTCTGTGCTGCTTCCCTCTTCTTCTTCTTTCTGTAACTCTGATTACTTCTGTTAAGAATGGCTTTCTCAAACAATTCATTGAAACGCTGCCTCTTAGGTTTAGAATTTTTTGACAAAGTTATACTCTTTTGCCCATCTTTTGCATCTTCCGTCCACCGTTTTAATATGTAAGGTTAAGGTGGGTTGTAGCCCAAGGGGTAGTGCTATCCATGCACTCATTTTTACTTCTTATACACCTCTCTTAATTGTCGGTTATTCGGATCGAATGAATTGAAGATAATCAGTAAATATTAATAAGGCTGTGTTGGAAGTAAAATGGGTTTGTGAATAGATCTATTCCTTTGTAAACTCATGCTTATAGCCTACTCAATTTCAATACAGATTATTATTTAATGTATATTTAGTAGAGGAGAGGTAGTAAATAATATGTTTTATGCTAAAAATTATAAATTAGTTCTATCTCCAGTCCCCTTTTATTCTATTCTTTAAAGAAAAAGACTATTTACTCTATGTAATTTAGTTTCTGTGCTTCTTACTCAAGAAAAGATTAATAAAGTTCTTTAAATACACAATTAAATCCCTATCTCCGCAATTCTTGACTTTCCGTTGCAATTTTCCAATGAATGTCACATATGGTACGTTCTTAATCTCTTTGTTTACTTATTCTTGATTTAATTAGTAGTTTAATTATTTATATGGTCCTTGAATTTATCGGTTAGGATTATTATTTTGAGAATAGTTTATATTATATTGTTGTTCTTTTATATTGATTATTATATAATTTAATATAAGCAAAAAAATAAACATATAATTTTATGGTACTATTTTCAGCTAGCCCACCCAAGAAAAAAATCCTGGTTCCGCCCTTGAGTAATGATTTGGCATATTAAATACTCCAAAACCTTGCATTAAAGCCATTGCATGCCTACAAAGGTAGCCACTATATTCAAACTTACCACATAAACAATAAACACTGTTCACTCTTCTATCGAACTCTACCATCATATCTTCTTTCTTTTCAAAATCTTGAACTTTGTAAGTCATGACCATCCCTTCCTCCTTTTCTTTTTTAGAATAACATGCTGATACTCCCAAAACCTCTGCTTGAATATTTTTATAAATTTCAAGGTGTAAATCTTTGACATTTGCTTTTCAAAAGGTGATGGAGTCTTTAAAGATGGCTTCTTGTCGAAAGTATTAAAATTTGCTTGGTCTTTTGCCTCTTTTCTACCTTGTGCAGCCAACTTGTATTGCTCAACAAACTCTTTTAATACTTCTTCCTGTTAACATATTTATTAAAAAAAAAAATTTATACTTTCTGACCTTTGTGTTGTAGACATCCCGGCAAAGAATATCTCTCATATAAGTAGGAACCCAATACTTGCATCTTTAGACAAAGATTGCAGCCAATCACTCTCATCCCCATCAATCTCAAAAAGCTCAACCATATTCTGCCATTTATCCTCAAAGTCTTCCTCTGTCCATGAATTGAAGATGGAATCATTAAATTCAACCATAAAATTTTCATGTTTTCTCAAAAGAGAACCAAGCTTGTTAGGAGCATTCCTTAATATATGCCACAAACAAAACCTATGTCGCTCATTTGGAAAAGCCTTTGCAATAGCAGCTTTCATTGGCTTGATCTTAATCAGTTAATATTGCAGAAGGAGGTTTTCCACCCATTGCTCTAACCCATGTTTCCATTAACCAAATAAATTGTTGAGTAGTTTTATCCGCAAGTAGTGCGCATCCAAGCAAAATAGATTGAAAATGATTATTTTATTTGTGATATATGTCGTATCAAAAGAAATGACATCTCTAAAAATCTTGTAGTCTTCTCAGCCTTTTGCATAAACCCAAAATACATTGCTCAAGCTTTGCTCTTTTTCTAGATCCATTGAATAGAAAAAATTGGAATTCTCTTCTTGCATACTTGTGAAAAAGTCAAGCATTGCGTTAGTTAGCATCTCCAGCTTCTAATTCTAACCGGCGTTCCTTATCTAACAAAAATTTCTAATGTCTTTTTCCAAAAAGCCAATATTTTGATATCCACCATATTGTTTGGCCATTGCAGTAAAAATCTTACATGTCTTCACTCCAACTGAATGCAAAGTACTAATATTGTACTTATCTCCGCTTTCAATTCTTCAGTGGCATGAGAAATAGTGTGCACTCTCCGGTGACAATTCGTGGTTATGTTCTTTCACAAAATCATGAACGAACCATTTTCTGTCTTGCTTTCTTTTCACATGCAATATTGCCTTGCATCAGTTTTCTGTTTGACCCCAAACTTGTTACAAGCAAATTTTGCTTCAACAAATTCACTAATGACCTTGAGTAATGTTGGGGAGACTAAATTTAGAGATTAAATTTGCAAACTAAATGATGTGTCACTAATAGGAATAAACACGTTTATCAACGTATAATTAATAAACCAGTCATCAACTTCCATGTTCTTTAGTTTTCAAAAATTTGTCTCCAAATTTGTCTCCCTAGCATTACTCTAGTGACCTTGGACCGACGGCATGCTATTTTGGCGGGAGCAAACCCTATTAGCTTGGCATATTCCAAATAAAAAGCATATGGATTGATATCTGAATCAAATTCCATGCCGTTATAAGGCGTTTTTTTATTTTTTATTTTTTATTATTATTATTTTTTTTATTTTTCCATTAACCAAACTTTCATCATCATTATTTTCACTATCAATATGTTGTTCATACCCATTTTCATCGTTAGCACTCAAGTTTAAGTCAATATCGAGTCCCATGAGCACCTAATAGAATAGAAATGATAATACATTAGCACTCTTAAAATAAATGAAAAGCCTAAAATTAAAAACCAAACTAATAACAAGTACACAAAGCTAAAACAATTGATATATACATATCAGAAGTCTAGTCTTGAAATCTATGTCTTAGACATCAACTAGCCACTGCTCAATAAAGAGTGAAAAAATGGACCAATAATGAATCGTTTGAGAAAGCCATAAAACAGAAGATGCAAAGTTGCGGGAGTATACGAGAATGAAAAGTGAAAAAAAGGACCAACAATCAGAGGAGAAAGAAAAAGAAGACCACTGTAGGAGGGAGTTCAAATAGAATAACTTTCACAATCAAAATGAATAAGGGCATCGCTACAAGTATAAAACAATAGGCAAATAGAATAACTTTGACAAGCACAATCAAACATTCAGTAATTACCTTGACTTGAACCCAAAAAACGATAATATGTCGGGTTGCTACAACTCTACAGGAGGTTGTTCAACTGATATTCAGTGGAGAACAACACAACAAGATTGTAGATTATATATGAGAGGTCTTTCAACTTTCATTGGATGGAAAAGAAAAGCGCCCCATTAGGTTTTAGGAGAGGCGCGAAGGAAACACAAACGTCAAATTAAGCGAGCGTGAAACGAGAAGAAAAATAAATAAAAAAAAACAAAAATAAGAAAGAGAGCCCCCAAAAAATGAAACTTGTATAATAAACTCTCATCTATAAGTGAGCGTGGCATCCATCAAGTGGAAAAGGCAAATAGGAGAAGGTAAGTGGGAAGGTAACTAGCATTCCTCGTAAGAATAAGCTCTCATCTAAATGTGAGGTTGGTTTGTATTAGAAAGGTTGTTTCTTGTACTTGTCCGTGAATGGAGTGCATGTGTTTCATGTTTTTGAAATACCAACCCCACACAAAAGGCCACATGGACGGACAAGGACAGGAGAAATTTCTGGTAAGAGATGTGTTTTAGATTTTGAGGGAGGAGAGAAAGACATCCACGCCGTCATTGTGTCGGCAATTGTGAAAGATAATGGGCAACTGTTAAAAAGACAAATACCTAGTTGCACAATCTATATCAACGGCCAATAAGAATTGTTCCGTCGAATCCGGGCACAAAGGTCGGATCCGAGTATGTAGTGGGGTGGTGGGTAAAGGGAGGGGAAGAACCAGGTGGAGGCGAGAGAGAGGGTTTTTCTATGTTTTTCTTTTTTCTTTTTTTTTTTTTTGATGAAGATTTTCTATGCCTTTCTTGATCCCATCAATATATTTAAGCTTATTATATTAACACCTCATAAATTGTATTATATTAACACCTCATAAATTGTTGAATAAACCTACATACTTAATACACACCACATTTACTTCTTCATTTAAAAATTATCTCAATATACACCTCGCACTAGACTAGATAATAACCAAATTATAGAGTTTCTCAGACGACAAAAAAAGCCCAAAAGAAGAACAGCCGCATGGACCCTTTTGATGAGCAGTCGCAGGGATCCTTAGTTTAAATAGTCTAATTTCATGCCTAAACTGATGAATAACCGCATGGATCGATCCCTAAAATATGAATATGAATATGAATATGAATATAGAAGTTTAAATAACGCAGCAAACGCAAGATTAAATAATTATCGATGTCATCGAAATCACTAAAACAATAAAAAATATGAAGTCTTACCTCATGTGAAGCTTCTTAAACATCGATTTCTTGTCCCATTCGTCAAAAGCAATTTTTCTCAATCAACATGTTGTAGCTTCATTGGTTAGGGTTTTATTCAACAATGAAAGGTGGGAGGGTTTTGATAGTTAAGAAGATAAATAATACGCTAAAAGTGATTCAGAGTGTATTTAGAATTATTATTATTTTTTAAACCTAATAAGGTCAAAATTGTCATTACATAATGGGATAAATAAGTTATTCAATATTAAATTGTAATATGAGATGCATTCAACATTTTTTTGGGTGCTAATATAAAAAGCCTATATTTATTATTTCTTTTGAGTGTTGATATCCTCATCATGTATCTTATTTTCCCACCCACATTCAAAAAAAATTTATTTACAAGTTTACCCCTTGACGAAATGACATATAAGGACCTAATAGTTGTTCAAAGTTCAACCTTTGATTTTTATTGTTCTAACGAACTACTTGCTCTCTCGGCTCCTTTTCATCATCTTCTCCCTCCCAGTCTTATCCTCATTTTCTTTTTTCCCCATCTAATTTATTTTTGTTTCTAAATTTTTTTCATGCTTGTTGGTCGCCCAATATGTTAATTTTGGGATTTATGTTTTTGCTGGATGTGGTAGCAGTGAGGATGGTGGTTATGGTAGGCTAGGTGGCGTTTAATGGTATGTTTGATTTGATGCTTTACTATTGCCGCTCCTTTATCAAGATGCAAGATTCTCTGTATTTTGTCTTTACTGGAGCTTCGTCGATATCAGCGGCAAACGCAAGGAGGAAGTATCAACAGTGAATGCGAGGAGGAAGAATTGAGAATATTTTTTGCTAGTCCGAAAAATTTGAGGCATGCCGGAGATTAAGGTCGTTGCCGACAATAGCAACGGCTTCAGCGTCGCTGATTACAAAGTCGGGAGGCTGCTGGGTTCACGGTGGACGGTGAAAGGGGTTGCGTGGAGTTGCGCTGTGTTGTATGGGGTTGGGTGGTAGTTGGGTTGAGTGATTTTTGCAGGTTTATTTCTTTTAATTCCTGCAAAACAGTAGAATATATGATGGTCATTTTAGGAATATTGGTGGGTTGAGAAAGAGTTTTTCTTTATTTTTTTAACTTTTTTTAGGGGTGATAATGTAAGGTGGGTGAAGAAATAGGATTGTAAGGTGAGTTTAGTAGCTCTCTTTCTTTTTATTGTATTTATTTTTTAGGGCTTTTTTATTTTTTAAATTAATTAACAAAGAGGGCAAATTTGTCTTTAGATTTTTTTTTTTAAAGATGAAGTCAGTCCTAAAGGGGTATGTGAAACTGAATTAGAACCTCATAGGGTGTTAGTGTAATATCTCAAACGTGAGGGATTTTGTGAAAACACGATTAACCTTAGGGGGTGCTAGTATAATTAACTCGACCAATAAATGTGGCACAAAAAGCAACAGTTATTGTAGGCATAATTTACTGAACAATTATGGATGACAGAGAGATGGGGTGAGGCATATAGAGACAAGATAGAGATATGTAATTGTGAGGTGCGTGTTATTCCACCCTATTGCGCCTTTATTTATAGTTGTAGGGAAGGTTAATTTCTTACCCTAATAGGATTACAACTCTAATAGGAATTTAACAACCAAAGGTAATATTCAAAGATACCCCTAGATACACTCGGATTTACACAATCACATTCATAATCCAATAGGACTACAACACTCTCCCTTGAGTGTGTAAATACTCAACTAAGTGGCTTATTAGATCTTTAGCGATGAAGTAAGTACAGTTGATGAAGTCGTCGGCACAATGAGCGAATGCGAGTCTCAAATTAACGGAAGAATCCATAAAAAGGTAAAACTCACAAAACCTCGCTATGGTAAAACCCAAGGTGGGAGAAAACCCATAGACTAAGGAGAAAAGTGAGAAGTTGCATTTAAGTCAAAATTATACGTCTTTTGGATGTAAGTAGAAGAGCTCACAAGGGTATGATCAGCCCAGGATGGGCGCCTCGTTAAAACCTAGTTAAGTAGCAAAAACCCAGTGGGAAAAATGCTCCTAATCGTAGGGAAAAAAAAGTACATTAAGATCAAGTGAGTATACTTCTGGATACTCCTTATGAGTTTGACAGAACTTCTAAATGAGAACTACAAGCATTGCATATGAATAGTTAGGCAGACCAATTCCTTGGACAAGTTTCTAGAAGGTTGATTCCGGCAGTGACATCGTGTAGAGGTCGACAAGGTTGTCTGGGACCAGCTTGCATGACTTCAATCTCCTGATGCTTTCCTGATGTGATGTAGACATAATATTTCTTGGCGTTGACTTCGTTGATGTATCATGTCTTGGTTGAGTGGATACATGCGGCATAGTCTTCATGGATCGTCATTGGGACTCAATGATGGATGAAAACAGTAAGTACTTCGAATATGCTCAACAAGAGCTCTCAACCATGTCTCATATGTGGCGTTAGTGAGTGAGGTGAGTCTTGGAACGATTCGAAGATTTCAAAACTAAGGTCTTATCGTGGACCTCCAAGATATTGATATCCCTAACGGTAAAGACATAACCATTTGGGGATATGCCTTGTGCGGGCTTGATAAGTGACCAGCGTCAGCATAACAAACAAGGGAAGCATCATTTCGAAGATCAAGAAGGTTGGATCCGCTCGAGATGCATTGGGATTAGCCCAAATCCATAGTACCTTTCATGGTGGCGGAAAACGTCTTTAATACCAATTCAGTGGTGCTGCATCTTTACTAATAGATCAACAGCGAAAGAGATGTCCTATCTAATTGCAATGAGCTATGTACAACAAGAGCATAGTTGAACTCAGATATGGAACTTCATATTCCATAACCTCTTAAAGGGTCTCATTTGCATATAGCATATGGAAAATCATAGGTATACTTAAAGGGTAACACCTTCGGGGTGTAGTTTGACTAGTAGACCAAAATACCGTCCTAACAACACTTGAACTTCAGGTCAAGGCATAAACGAGTTTTCCCAAGTTCATTCATCTCAAATTCCATATTCAGGTGCGAGACAGTTTTCTTAAGCTCTTCGAGAGTCTTAGTGAGATTCATGTCAACGACATAAATTGTAACTCTAGCAATTTGGAATAAGACATCATAGTTTAACACGCAAGGGCATTCTTCATATCCCCAACTAATCAAATAATCACTTAGACGGGTATACCACATCCGCCAGATTGCTTTAATCCATAAGTGAACACCTTAACCAGTTGAGAGGGTGTTCCATGGTTTGGCACTATTTGAACCAGTCCATGTAATTCTTCGGGAACTTACTTGTAAATCTCCGTATTAATATCCCAATGGAGAAACACTAACCACATTTCATAATGTTGCAGTCAATCACAAGGTGTTTGAGATAAACCTTGCGCTGTAAGGCATGCATTATATCGCACTGTTTCATTCATCTAATTATGTTTCCTTTCCCACATGTAACACAGTAGGGTTACCTTGGGCAATGTAGGAATGATAGGTCCAAACACACTCTGGATTGTAATTTCGGCTGTCCAATCAGTTATACGTTGTCACTAATCAACGGAACATGGTTCGATATCGTCGCTTTTCATTTATGCCAGTAGCTACCATATAAGTGAAAACATCATCGATGATAATCTTATTCCAATTCCATTAACTCATCAAAACTAGTATACTGGACCAAGAACTTCAAGTCTTGGGAGTAATCCAGATTAATCTCATGAAATGGAAATGATTTGAGACAACGATCGAGTATGGATTCATTTTGTGCTGTGAACTTCCTCTTCTAGGGAAGTGAATCTTATGAACCAAGTGATATATCGTGCTTCAGGCCAAGTTAGATTGATTGGCTATCCGTCGGTGTACCAAACCGTCCAACAGGGGCGGCATACCTTTCAAGGATGTTGGCTCGACATCCGTTAAGTACGTTTATCCTTGCAGGCATGTTTATAGCTGGTATATGATCTCTACACTTTAGCTAGATCAGAGGAATGCGTCTGGAGCAACATTCTGAAAGCTAGAATTCCTCGCATTTGCTTATCACACTTGTGCGGTATGAGGATCGAGATGAGACATAGTGGGTAACGTCCACACAAATTCCTGCCATTTTACAGGAACGTCGACGTTCTTATCTCCCTCTAACGGCGGGAAGACTGTCTCATTGAAGTGACAATCCGCAAACGAGCGATAAGGAGATCGTATGCAAGGGCTCTAAGAAAGCTGAGGTGAAGAAGAATCATAATCAACAAAGATTCACATCCTTATTTGAGGACTCATGTTGGTATGTTGCGGCTGAAAAACTTGGTGCATGGAATGCACACCCAAATGCGTAAAAACGAAAAACGTCAGGTTCGTACCCAGTAGCCAACTGTAACAACAAAATGGTTGGATGACAATGGGCCTCAAGCTGGACCAACATAGCTGCGGATAAGATTACATAGCCCTCGGCATAAATAAAAAATTTGGTGTGTTCACCAAGGTCCTGGCGATCATTTAAATTGTGCTTTATGATCGCTCTACTAGGCTGTTTTGGGGTGAACATAGGAATTCGATGTTCAATTATAAACCCAAGAGACATGCAATACTTTATCCAGTCTCCCAGACTTTATGGGATAAGTAGGGTGGTGAACCCTTAAAATCAGCCAGTAGATTTAGCAGCAATGTGTGTGGACAAACATCTGACCAGTTTTTCAATTCATCAACCAAAACCATAAGTATTTATATGGTCCGCATTTTGGTTGGATTAGTCCATATATATTCCCTTGAATCCATTGTGAAAAGATGCTTTTGAAAAATCAATTTCCCACAATGAGCAGGCTTGGCAAAGTGTGATTATAAGCACAATAACCTTACTTCGAGTAAGGAGATGCGTCATGACATCATTGTTCGACCTAAGTGTCCCAAATGGTCATGCTAAAGCAAGTAAACTGCTCGAATCACCCGGCTCCAAGCTGGCCATATGTGGCAAGTTCCTAGTTGTGAGATAGCCCATTGTCCTCAAAGCAAAGCCTCAGGCTCATTTTTGGAGGTGGTGCAAAGATATTCAACTCTGTTTTCTTTAGTGGTTTCATTTATGATCATTACAAGTTCAACTCGCACAAGTCTTCCATGTATCATGCTCTGCCCAACAGTCTTGCGGAATCATTCAACAAAACCCTGTGCAACCTCCTGAAGAAGCTAATCGGCCAAACAAAGAGAGACTGGCATGAAAGGATAAGCAAAGCACTTTGGGCATATAGGACGACACACATAATTTCTACCCAAGTTACGCCTTATTCTCTCGTATATGGAATTGAAGCTGTTTTGCCACTCGAAAGTCAAATCCCCTCACTAAGGATGGCTATACAAGAAGGCTTGGCTAAAGAGGAATGCAAGGCTATGACTTTACGAGTTGGAAGCACTCGACGAAAGGAGGCTCGAAGCTCAATAACAATTGGAATACTACTAAGCATGGCTATCCAAGGCATTCAACAAGAAGGTCCTTCCAAGGTCTTTCCAAACTAGAGATCTTGTCTTGGCATTACAAAGGCCCATCATCACAACTCACAAAATAAAAAGCAAGTTCACATCAAAGTGAGATGGACCTTACGTAATACAAGAGGTCTACACCAACGGCGCCTACTTAATCAGGGTGGAAGACGGCTTAAAGATCAGCCCTATCAACGGCATGTTCTTAAAGTACTATTACCCCTAAACCAAACGACAATGCTCCTGACCTGCTTGAGCCTAAACTGCACACGGCACAAAGCTCCTCTCCTACATGAGCCTAAACTGCATGGCACAATGCTCCTTGTTCGTACAACCTTAAAATGCGACATTCAATGCTCCTCACCTGCATGAGCATAAAGTGCACAAGACACAAAGCTCCTCGCCTGCATGAGCCTAAACTGCATGGCACAATGCTCATTGTTCGCACGAGCTTAAAATATGACACTTAATGCTCCTCGCCTGCATGAGCCTAAACTACACACAGCACAAAGTTCCTTGCTTGCATGACCTAAACTGCACGGCACAATTCTTCTCGCCCACACAAGCCTAAACTACATACAACACAAAGCCGCATGCATGAGCCTAAACTACACAACACAATGCTCCTTGTTCTCACGAGCTTAAAAGGCGACACTCAACACTTCTTGTTCGCACGAGTTTAAAAGGCGACACTCAATGCTCCTCACCTATATGAGACTAAACTGCATAAGGCACAACGCTCCTTATTTGCATGAGCTTAAAACGCGACACTCAATGCTCATTGTTCGCAAGAGCTTAAAAGACGACACTCAACGCTCTTGGCCTGTAAGAGCATAAATTGTGTATGGCAAAAAAAAAATCAAAATCATCATCAAAATCACCACCAAAACCATAAAAAACAATCCTTCACTCATTTAAACTATGTCATGACTTGATCCCTCCTCAACCGAGGGTACGTAGGCAACTTGAAACTTCAAAACTTCAAATTCAGTCACATCATTAACAAAAAAACACAAACACTTTGAAGAATAAAGAATAAATTCAAGAATGTGAATACTTTATTTCTTTAAAGGAAGAATTTGGCTACAAAGCCGTATTACAAAATGAGCAAAAAAAAAAAAAAAAAAAAAAAAAAAGGCTTAAAGTACAAGGAACGCAAGACACAACTTGAAAGTTATGTCCCAAAAACTACGAAGACTGTCTTCAAGCAAGCCTTCCAAAGTCTTCAAAGTCTCTACATCGACGTGAGACAAGGTGGGCAACTTCATAGCCATGCCTTTCTCTTGCTCTAGGCATGAAATATTCTCTTGATCCTGAGAAAGTGTAGCTTTCTACTCCGAGAGAACACCTTGAAGTCGTCATGCTTCAATTTCCAACTGCTCTCGCTCACACGCCAACACTTCTAGATGTGCCTGGATGAAAGCTAAAGAAGTCCCTGTGACTCGATAACCTTTCGAATCAGCTTGCTAAGAAGATCAAACTTTGGCAATTGATAAGTCTATTGCCGCAAGTTGTTGAGCTCTAACCTCTAGACTCAACTTCTTCAAGGAAAACCATGCAAGGAAGAATACTCAGTCAAGGCAGCCATAAGTTCGGCAATCTTGACTCTCAGGAGAGAGGAATCAACGTTAAGGTTGTTAATCGTAGAAACAAGCTTTGACAAGTCCTCATTGAGCAACGCAAGGTCTTCTAATGGGCACTTTGAAATCCTCTACTCAATATGGCCCTTGATATCCATGGTCGCGCGAAGGTTGATACGATGGATAAGCTGCTCAATTCTACTAAGGTTTGACCCTCTCAGAGATATCTCAGAGCTAGTTGGCAAAGGTGTTGGATGCTGACGGGCTCTTGCATACCTTCACCTACACACAGCAAACTTGGGCAACTGGGTAGATTTGTAATAAGCTTTGTGTCCAATGGGTCTCCAATCTCCTCGTCTATGGGTAAACTACTTCGAAATAGCATTTTTGTAAAGGAATGAACGCCTATGTTAGCCAAATCAAAAGAACAAGAAGGCCCAACCTAAAGAAGACAAAGAAAGATGTTAGAAACAAAAGTTAAACCAATGAAATAGAAGAAATCACAAGATAGAAGGAAATACATACATCTTTCTCAAGTGACACACGGTAATCAAACTGAGGAGGCCTAAACATTTTCTTCTTCTTATGACGAAAATTGACATCGTTATCGTCCTGAGCACTTTAAAGAGGTCACTTATTCAAAACTTGTTAATGCAGCCGCAAAACAAGTTCATCTTCATGCGAGTAAACTTCATCACCCGCCTCTTTAGAAGCACCCGAATGATGATATGATAAACATGGGCGTTGAGAAGCTAAAGTCGCAGGTCCATCTTACAAATGAGCTGCACTCGCACAATCAAAAGGTGCCATCTATATAAGAACAGCAGAACAACCCTCTCTCGGCGCATCATTGTGTGAATGAGAAGAATTGGTGTCACTTACCGTCCCCAAGTCTTTACGATGTACATTTGACCACCAATCTATGTAGGCACGGGACACTGGATTACTCTTGAACTCGTCATTGGGCGATAGGGTGATAGAAGCATTTGTACATACACGGGTGCAAGACTCCTAATGCATATACATGACTTACAAGGATTCTGATTGTGCATTTTCCTTCAGCTTGCCTAGCACATGTTGGACAAAAACAACTTCCTACTAAAACGGTAAGGGCAATTCGGCTGAACAATACATCGGTCTCTTTGCTACAAAGAAACATACCCCGAGCGAAGACCTGTAAGATAAAACAAGTCTGAGAAACAAAGGTGTGAATCATCTATAAGGCCTCGTCGCACCAAGCCAACCCTTGCTAGATGGTCCATTCTCAAACCTTCACAGCTTATAAACAATGCATGCGCATGCAAATTATCAAGGTTCTTTGCAGTAAGCACGCCAGAGTACTTTGTCATCAAAGTTGATGAAGAAGGCCCCAACTTGTCTAAAGTCAACGAAGAAAAATGAGTGCCAAAGTACTTACCTAACTAACCGTATACATAGTGGTAGGGAAGTACTGCAACACGATCTTCGATGCTCGTCGAGCTTGAAACAACACTCAAGCCATCACTAAGATCGGAATAACATGACTGGAAGATTCACCTGCAGCCATCTTGCTAGCCACTTTGAAAACTCTGGGACGGATAAAGTTGACATCGTCTTTTGGGTAAAACAAAATTATAAAGTTAACAAACCAAGAAAGCGGCTAGGTATGATTCTTCCACGTGCTCTAACGCTACGCCAAGATCCTCAAATGCTTTCAACTCGGCAGGGGCACAACGCCTAGCTAAACCAATGGCACCTGACGGGTCTGAGTCTCCCTTTGGCTTGGTGGTCTTGTTGCTGCCACTTTTCTTCAAAGGCTTATTGTACTTCATGGCATCCCAATACCAAAATCGGATCAATAAAGATATCTTCATGCCTGAATTACCCTGAGGCTTATGGGAAAACTTGTGATACGCCCAAAATAAATAGCAGTAACTCGCAGGCAATCATCGGCTCTTGCGATGCGAAAATTCCTCCACGCTATGAACAACCTTGTCGTAAAATTTAGCATGGATCGGCAAGCCTCCTATCTTGTAAAGATCCCAAAGTGAAATCGACATCTCCTCGTGACGTGTGACATGTGTTGGTCGCTGAACACCAATGCTCAAAGAATGCACAAAGGATAGAAGGATGGCGATCATAACTAAACAAAGATGCGTACACGGCATGATAAAGGCCCATGTTAGTAAGCACATCTTTGGATCGGCTCAAGACACCTTCAAGCCACTCCCAGTAAAACTCATCAAAGACGGCTTCTCCAGTAGTCGATAAGGTGCTATTCAAAGTCATAGCTTCGTTACGGATGAGATCGCCAAGAAGCTCAAAAGAAGCCGGTGGATTGTCACGATCATGGTGCGAAGGATTCAAGATTAGAATCCTCGATGTACACGCTTTCTTCTTCGTATTTGGTTGACCAAAATCTGTCATCTCCTAATATACTTCAGAAGACCATGACTTGATATGCATCCAGTTGTCTTTCGCAGGAAGAACAAGCGCCTTCAACATCGTTCCCCTATCTTATGAATCACCTTCCTTCGCAAGAATGCGCTCTTAAAGCACTTGAAAAATACCATGGCTGTAATGAAACAATCAAGGCAACATAAGCATACAAGTGGGGCGTCAAGAAAAAAGAAATTGCTTCACTAAAGTAAAAGACATGCGAGACAAACCTCGTGAGCGTTGAAAGATGACGATGACAAAGTCACAACGGCGAAAAGAAATTAGCCACAAAGGTTGAGTAGCAAAGCAAAGAGGGTAGCTACAAGATGGTCCTTCAAAGCATGCTACAATAGCAAAGAAAACCAAAATGCTACGCAATCGCTCTACGCAACCCCGCAAGGATTACGCATGCAGTTTCTTGCACTGCACGACAACGTCACCACCGAGGGAAACTGTGACCAAAAGGCACTACACAGCGAAACCCCTGCTGCAGTCTTTTGCACAGCACCACGTGGTAAAAAGTGACGCACTGCAACAAGCTCCAAACACCAAAACTCACAGTAGCAGTAACAGCAAAAAAAAAATCCCATGGCAGCAAGCAAAGTCAATGTGCACAACAAGGTTTGTTGTGCCAAAAACACACACCTAATTGTCTTATAAATGAAGATCAATTGCTTCCTAATGCTATAGAGAGAATACATACCAAACAACAAAAGGAAAATCAAAAGAAGAAAGTACATTCCAACCAAAAGAAGGGAGCAAATTCCAAGCAAAAAATGGCAAGGTGATTTCGGCCACAAAGGGGAAAAAAACATACTGTTTTCGCAACAAAACCAGCAAAAAAAAAAAAAGAAAAATAAGGAAAGGGCTTCAAAATTTCCAAAACATCAAAGGAAAGTACCTTTCCTTGCCAAAATACAAAAGGCAATCCCTCCAAATCAAGGAAAAGCCTTCAAGTTTCCCAAACCAAAAGGGAAACACTCCCTTGGCCGAAAAAATGAATTGGGAAAGGAAAAGAATGCAAATCCTATTTATCCAAGGACAAGTATTAAATCTTTCCAAAACCTTGAAGGAATCACCAAAGCTTTCCAACACTTAGAAGGAAATCACCCTCATTACCAAAATTGAAGGAGGTTCCTACCTAAGGAAGGAAAAAGCATTTTTTTCCCACACCCACAAGGAAAAAGTCCAAGTCTCAAAATACACCAAATGTATTTTGTCAAAATTATGAAAAATCAATACGCACAATAAGTATGTGCCGATTTATCCATTTCCAAAATTTCTTTCAAGATCAAGCCTCTACGGCCCTTGAAGAAAAAAATTCATTTCTTTCAAGATCAAGCCTCTATGGCCCTTGAATTAATTTTCATTTCATTCGAGATCAAGCCTTTACGACTCTTGAAGAAAATTTCCATTTCAGTCAAGATCAAGCCTCTACGGCCCTTGAAGAAAATTATCATTTCATTCAAGATCAAGCCTCAACAGCCCTTGAAGAAATGTTTTGTCCAAGAAATACGCCTCAACGGCCCTTGAAGAAATGTTTTGTTCAAGAAATACGCCTCTACAGCCCTTGAAGAAGCAAACTAATTCAAGATCAAGTCTCGACGACCCTTGAGTTAGAACATTCACATTGCAAGACTTCAAAACACATTTCCTACATGTGGCAAGCACATGCCTACAACTTGCCTTGAAGTGGGGGCATTTGTAGACATGTAAATTTCGTTGCATGCAAATGATGCAAGCTTAAAACTTGTAACGACGTTCGATTCAAGGTCAAGTCACCAAGACCGTTGAATCAACAAAAATCCCACATCAACATCACCTTTGCCGCAGGTCATACACAAACCTAGAGGTGAAGACTATCCATGCATTGTTTCAAGCTCAAAACTTGAAGCAAAATCGCTCAATCATTCGTCCGAGATCAAGTCATCACGACCCTTGGATTAACAACCTACGCATCTACATCAAATTTGAAGACTGAATCAGAGGAAAATTGTAAACAGAGATGTAACCCTACAAATTCATCAATACAAATCTGCTTTGTACACGTGTTCTCGTTTCATTCGTTGCAGAATTTTTGTGTTTACAATTTTAAAAGAACCTGATTGGCCGAAAATAATTAAAATCCTTTGAATTTGTAGAAGATCCTTCTCTGAAAGCCAGAATTACATCTTCAATAGGTTGTATCACGTTCAACACAGAAAAATTAAATTGAATCAATAGCATGTAGATCAATTCAATAAAATAATAAATTAATCATAAAAAGAATGATTAAAACGTAATACTCCCCTGATTGAAGAACAATCTCTCTTTAGCGCAGGGTCAAGACCGTGTGATAACATGTTGTAGGCATAATTTATTGAACAATTATGGAGGCCGGAGAGAGATGGTGCGGCATAGAGAGAGAAGAGAGAGATGTGTAATTGTGAGGTGTGTGTTATTCCACCCCAATGTGCCTTTATTTATAGTAGTAGGGAAGGTTAATTCCTTACCCTAATCGGATTACTACTCTAATAAGAATTTAACTACTAAAGGGAATATTCAAAGATATCCCTAGATACATCAGGATTTACACAATCACATTCCTAATCCAATAGGACTACAACAATATTCATTGTCAAAAATAGAAATTTAGTTATATTGACGTCTCATTTTAGGAGTGTACTTTCGTGTAATGGGGAAAAGAGAAGAAGATAATTTAGGTACTTTTAATGAATTCAGAAAGGCATATTGGCTGGCTTTCCATCCATATGTTTCGAGTTCAAAACTCTCACATCCTCTAAATTAGTGTAATAGTTTTGAACTTAAACAAAAATAAAAATGGGTGTTTTAGATTTAGCCCCTTACAACTATTAAACTCTAGACATAAACCCACTTATGTTAAAACATCTAAATAAAACCTAATTTCTATTTTTTTTAGTGAAGATACGATATTCACTTATAGGAAATTGAATACGTATAACCAGGATAGGTTGCATACAGTGAGCCTCGATAAAAACCTTGCCTGGGATTTCAACCCGGTCAAAGGGAAAAAGAGTGTCCTGCACCATAAGTGATTACATATGATTACTATCCTCAATTAAAAGGTCTATTATTACATCACGAGGTTCCTCAAACCAAGCTACCGGAGTATCAAGGTCTAAACCCAATCTAGCCAAACTATGTGTCCCCTTGTTCGTCGAGCATCGACCAAATGTAACCTTGCATTGAGAAAAGCCATTTAAAATATGTCTAGTATATGCAATAATGTGCCCAAAAGGAGATGAATCCTTTAGGCCCTCATGTTGAAGTGATGTGGTCACCCTCAGAGCATCCCCTTCAACTTCCACGTTTGTAGTCTGGTGGTGTTTGAAAAAATCACTGCTTCCCTGGTTACCATAATATCTGCCAACAATGGAGAACCAATTCCATCAACTCTCATTGCTAAGGCAGCCATGAATTCCCCTATGTCGTTTCGTATCACTACCTTCACTCCTCCAATCTCTAAATGTTCATTCCATACCGCATCAAAATTAATTTTAATCCACCCATTTTCTGGCTATTTCCATGGCTGCCCAGTGACCACATTCGTGTTCTTCCTCGGCCCATGCTATTTATGGAATTCATGTAGCCATGTATGCACTTTACAGTGCATTTCCGAAGGCTCCAGAGCCTTCCCATTACACAATATTGCATTACATTATGTCCATATGCACTAAATTAAAACCATTACTAAGTCAAAACTCTTCATCGACATTGAACCTGCAATGGCAGCTATCATTTCCATCAAGCTCTGTCGCCTATCCCTTTGGCTTTTGATA